>CM052207.1:6742821-8017396 GCA_028454225.1 Lasioglossum leucozonium | reverse complement strand
CCCCCCATTTCCCGGAAGAACGATAGTTTTGGAACACCCTGTATATAATTATACATACCGGTTATTACATATAATCACCACTGGTAAATGTGATTAATTCTTGAATATTTATCAAATTGAACGGCGAGTTTGTGTAATTTTTCCGCGGGTTGCTCAAACAGCTGCGTGAACTGGACGAATTTTGGTAAAGTTATGGACTTTTATTTGGGAATTATATAAACTCGACCGGTTAATTTGATAAATATTCAAGAATTAATCACATTTACCAAATTCAGTGATTATTATAATAATTACTGGCGATTACACATAATCACCGGATTAATCACATTTGCCGTATCACATACACGTCAATCCAAATCTCTGTCTCCATTTTCCAAATACCTATTTTCAAGAATGAGTTGTTAATTTTTTATCGAATAATAGGACCGTTTGCCCTGCGTTCGACGTGTACACAATTCGTCGTTGCTCGATTTAAATTTCGCACTCTGCGGGGGATCTTTAAAACGAAAATTCCGCAGTGTTAAGAGTGTAAATCGTTCAACACTGAGAGGAGAAAGTTTACTCCTTTAATACTCTCTTCTACAGTCTAACGCAATTTCGTTTACTCGAGTATGCGTCTCGACGAATATAAACGTGAAGCGGCGAGCAGTCGCGAGAACATAAATCTCGACAATTTTTAAAATAAAAGTTCGGAGATCATAGCGAGTGGTCCAGTGGCTCCGGCGCGGCGTCAAAACGCGACCGTTAGAGACCGAAAACGCGTCCAATTAATATTTCACGTTGTTTTCGGCCAGCGGTGGATCTTGTTTAGTAAAAATCTGCGGGAGAGAAACAAATCCGCAGTGGTGCTGGAATGCCGGTCGAAGCAACGACAGGGCAAATTCCGCTCGGTGGCAAACAAAAGCGTCCATTATAGATGCCTCGAGGAAGCAAAGAAATCCCTTCCGGTGGCCGGGGGTGGACGGAGCGCGCGGGGGTGGGCGCGGAACGGGGACAGGAAACGAAGAAGTTTACTTTCTGTCTTTCGATGGGGTTCTCGTTCCAATGCAATCTTCGTCTTTTTACAACGACACGCATCCGCGGCCCACTCGGAGAGAGAGCTGTTCTCGCCTAATCTTTCCTCTCCTTTTAGAGGGTACCGCGCCGCAGCGCGCGCTGGTTATTTATTGCGTTCGGAACAGCTAAGCGACCGCGATCCGTTTCCTGGGATACAGTTTAACGCCTCAGGATTTATCCCCTGTGTTCGTTAACCGGCGACAAAGCCGAACCCGGCCGGTTTTATTCAGAAATCTCTGCGGGGCAAATTTCTCGCTGTTAGCCAACAACGAAGCTTTTATCGGCCCCGGTAAGGCACCGACTGGGGAACTGTTCAACGCGTCTCTTCTGTTTTTCTATTCTTTCGATAGACCGTGTCCCCGCGACTTGCTATTTATTCCACGAATAATCGCAACCTCTGCGGAAGCCGTACACTCCGAAAAGTATTGCCACCGGTAAACAGAACTCTTGAATCGCTCGAATTTGTTCGATAAGAATTTTATCGTAGAATTTCTGGAATTTGTAGAATCGCTTGTTTTATCGAATTAGGAAAATATCTGTTCGGCGTGAATCGTGGTGAGCAGTATTTTGAGCTGGCAGTAGCCGCAATAAGTAATCCACGAGTCGTTGAGCCACCCAGCAAGATGCTTTTAAAACTATTGTAGATATGTTGTATCTTAAACGTATTATATTGAAACGTCAAACATATTTTGCAGAGAATTTACGCGGTACCGCTGCGAGGAACCTTTCAAGAGCGACTGTATTAAATAGAATTAAAAAGAATTGCAGCGCATTGTATGTATGCGGGGATTGTAATACTCATGTTCATATTTTGCAAAAGCCCAAAAGAACTGTTCCATCATGTAAAAATGAAAAGCAACACACACGAAAGGTTTCTACATATATTTTTTGCATTTTGTGTTTTCACAACAGAAATGAGTTCACTCTGAAATACTGAAAGCTGCGTACGTGTGAGCTGCGTGGCGTGTGTGTTCGTAACTCCCATCGCGATAAAAGGAAGAAAATCCTTCAAGAACAATGTTTTTACCTAGAAATGAACATGGGCACGTAAACGTAACCCGATGCGGATATGATATCAGTGGACTGCGGATTTGATGTGTTTATGACAAAAATTAGTAGATCAGGCGCAAAATTTAATTAATGGTTTATTGTTTATTCGATTCTTCTTCGTCGACATTTTTTGTATACTCTATTTTGCACATTTTTCGGAAGTGTCAGAAGGTCGTTTTGAAATTCGATCAGCTTCAAAACTATAAATACACGGTAATGCGAGAACGAAGTGTTCGATAGCGGCGCACTCGATCTCTCTCTCTCTGTGTCTCTCTCGTCACCCAGAACCGTATCAAATGGACATAGAAAATTTTCTATCACGTTTAATGAAATTTCCTCGGTGATCAGTGATTCATTAGTACACGCTGTTACTCCTGTAGAACCGGGAATCCGACCAAACGGATCGGCTCATCGGACCATTCGCCTCTGAAAGTTTCATTTTTAACGGTCGCCATGTCAGTTGAAAGGGAGAAAGGGAGACGGGATTTTCTCGCGTCGAGAAATTTCATAAGCCATGAAACTCTCCTTTTCCGCGAACTTTTAATTAACTAGGAATATTTATAAAGCCGGCGCGCAGACAGTGAATCGTTTTATGCTCGATCTTTCTGCGATGCAGAGCTCTTTTTATTCGGTCGAGAACGTAGACATGCGCGCACGGTCCCGCGTTTTAATCACTGTAATGACGTCTTGCGGGTGGGGGTGAGAAAAAGGGACAAGAGCATTATAATAATAACAGTGACGCAATTACTTCTTTGTTGGCCGTGTTAGCAATAGCCCGGGAGGCGTTCATTTACCAAATGTAACGCTTTAATCAGCGTGGAACATCGGTTTACTGCTGATGTCATCGTTGCTGGTCTTTTCAAACGTTTGCCAGCCGATGGACCACAACTTTTTCCTGGTTAACGTTCGGCGCGACAATTGTCCGGTTTTCACGCAGTCGTCTACGTTTCCTGGAAAGCAGTAGCTCAAACACCGGATTTTTTATGTCGAAAATTCTACAATATAGTGAGAAAAACACTTCGGTAGATTTTGTTTAAAATGTTCGTCGCGAGTTTTACTCGTTTTTTATTTTTTTATTGAGAAAATGCGGAAATGGAAGTAACCACCAATTCATCGGAATTACTCAAAATAATACCGCGACCTATTGGTTGACCTATTTGTCCGATGTCTTCCATCAGAGCACCGACAAAGGAGGTTAAAGTTATTTAATCGGAGTCTGATTTTCATCGGTACGTTTGATATTTCACCGGCGGCGGCGCAGCAACGTTTCGCTCGCAGCGAAACAAACGTCCGGAATCAATGGTATCGTTATTCTGAAATTTAAATGTTGAACCTGCGGTAACGGAAAATCCCAATACCCTTATAAATTGCAAATTAATTCGACAAGTGATGGCGTGTAGTATCTCGGACGCAGGAATTACAGGCACCTTTTAGCGATGCAGAGTCGCGACGGGATCGTTTATCGGCTTTTCCATTAATCATTGATTCTATGATCGAGCCGTATTCACGACGGCATGATCACACCGGGCCAGTTATTATTATCAACAATGCCACTAACATATTGTTGGCCTGCTTTCGATTAATATCATTGTTATTGACGCAAAACTGTTTGCCCATGGACCCCGGCCCATTGTTCCCATTGTTCGAGTTCACGAACGATTGGCGTCATTCATACATCGATATGCATGATTTTTTACTCCCGGTTTGTGCACCACTCGGGCAGCGACAAACGAAGAGTCCCGAGAACTCGCGATAGTTCATTGAAATACGAAATAGCAGCCTAAGAAAAAATTAATTGAAAGTATCGATAAAAATTAGGGTGAAATCTCCTTTATATTTTCTTTACGATTCGCGTTTACTATTTCATGAAATTGATAACACGGTAGGCAACATCATACGTCGCGTTCGAAATAAATGTATTTGGTTGAATTATCTGTGAACAATCTTGTTAGATATATATTTTTTTTAACAATTTTTACTAGAATCATGGCACGTCTACTTTTCAAGGAGGAGTACCGTCACTGGAATACGTGAGTTATGAATTAGGCCAGAAATACGGGTTATAAAAGAGAAACCAGCACGATAGACGGAATGCATAATCGTTAAAGCATGCGAATATCCGCCGTTCGTATTGTTGGTCGAAGGCGTGGAAATTCGCCGTGTTTGTCGATGGTAAATTTTCAGGTCAAGTCAGATTTTGCTAGCAGGCCATTCGAGAGCCGCGCTTCTTTCATATTTCTTTCCGCGCGACGGATAACAGCTGTTAATTACGAGTGTGCCGCGTTCCGCTCGTTGTACGGCACGTATTTATGCGACAGGTCGTAAAAGGGATGAAATACAACGAGCAGCAACGCACTAGTCGACCGTTCTATGTATGTTGCAAGACGACGGTCGATCGAACCTCCTCGACGTCCGATTTCCTATCGGGATCAATCGCTCGTTCAGCTCGGGCAACGGCCGGATAATAGAAAAGAAGCACACGTTGCCTGATGGGAATAGAATAATGCACGATCGAAACATTTAGTTTCCCCCGGACGTCGAAAGAAAGAGCGGAGAAAGCGCTTTAAGCGAACGGCGGGTAAGGTCAGTTCCGCGGAAGCGATTTCTATTAGTATCGCAAGATATGTAGTGTATTTCTAATCGTTCGTCTCTTGCGGGATAAGGTGAAATGCCCCAAGTTAAATCTGGACAATTGAATTTTTATAGTAAAACCAATAATTAAGAGATTAAATAATTATTTTATATATTCTGAGGTCTTAGTTATAGTTATAGTTAAATGTTACTTCGTTAAGAAATGAAATTCGCCGAGGTTCGGTGAATTCGTATGTAAAGATTGGATTTAATATGTCCAACTATAGGTTTGAAATATTGATCTAAACAATGATGTTGGGAGTTTTAATTACGTTACAAAATCTTCATTTTCTCTAGAATTTTATCAAGAGTGATTTCAGTCAGTCAGAAGATAATGAATTTCATAGAATTTGTAATCGTTTAAATTTTAGATCGAAATGATAAATACAGAGTTGAATCTTATCAGTGATTTTCGTTAGCTTCTGATTTTTCCCGAACAATGCTCGTCTGCACCTTCGTGAACTCTGCTCAAGACATTTCATGGACGTATTACCTAGTCAAACTTTGGTAAGTCGAATTTCAAGAGAAGACCTGAAACCTTCGGGCTGTAAGGGGCCCTGTTATCGAAGTTTTCGAGTATGGGATTTAACAAACGAAAATTCGACTTACGGGGCGGGCTTTGTGCAAGGATTCGCTCGGATTGTACAGCGCGCGGAACCATAATCGAAAGATGAATTTCAAATACATATACAATTAACAGTGAAATATGCGTTCCACGAATCTAGAGTGGTACATATTAAAACAGAATAATTCAGTGAATCCATATTTTTCACTTCGATTCGTCGAGTCAATTGTGACGATAACGGATCGAATAAATTCTCACAGAAGCACCTTCACCGTTTCGATCATTGAAGTTTGCATGTGAAGGTAGTAGTAATTTTTGAGAACACAGAATAAAATGTCATTTAATTTCACCGCTCTATCCAGAATATCCAAAAAACCGAACCGAACCGAAATTTCTGCTGCATCGACTTCCGACCGTTTCTCGCGGTATTCGCTCCCCCGTAGCTCATTTCATCCGTGGGGCTCGATTCTTGTAAATTTCGAGGATCGAGTAACTTCCCGACGAGGTTGGAAGCTACGGCGATTGTATCCTCAGCCGGGATCCAGTAATGGAAATCGTATTACACTTCATCCGCTGGTGAAGCGATTAATCTTAATTGAAATCTTCATCGAAGGAAAATTAACATGTCCGTGGAAAACGTTTAAGCACCGTTACGCAAAAACCGAGGCACCGCCCGTAACCCTGGGAAACAAGTTTGTCGTTTCAAGCACAATACCATTAAGAACATTCCGTACGATGAGAACGCAATGATTATAAATTATATTTAATTTCGGCTGGCGGTGATCCATTGAATTTTCACGGGGCCAGAGAATGGCGCGTGGCATGCTTGACGAAATTCCACGTTTCAAATTGTTATTTCGAAATTGATCCGTCGGAACCGGTTCGATTTAAATTTCCCCCGCGCAACTGTTAAACGCGCGACGAGGGTCCGGAAGAATAGACGATGAAAAGTCGAGGAAATGCTATACGCCGCGCGCGCGCGCGTGCGATGCACAGGATCAAATGCGCGTCATCTACTCGATTCCATCCTTTGTGCGCGCGCGTCGATTCGGTTTCGCGCGCGCCCTCCGAACTTGTTTTTTCGGCGCACGATATACATCTATAACGCGTTCACTCGATTCTCCTCGTTGGTCGCGCGCGTTTGTTCGACGTCTCGTTTGATCGGTTGCATCGAAACCGCGAATGGTTCAACGGAGTCGCGAAGCTCGCGCTGCTTACGACGCTCAGTGGGCGCCAGAATCGCGAAAAACCTGGCCAACATTCGTGTCTTTGTTAATCACGCGTCGCCGGTAACAAACGAAACAATTTCAGGAAACCATATTTGTAATATATATGTGAAGAATTATCGGCGCAAGGTGCGATCAATTAATACAATTACCCTTACTGATGAGTCCTCTAGCGGGTCTAGGACGAAACACCACCTCCTGTTCCTTCGATAGAAAAACAATTTTTAGCAAACGTGGCCAAATAGACGTTGTACAGATTCACATCCGAATCGTAACGTTTTAAAGAACATAACATAGCTAATTCTATTAATTGATCGAACCTTGCGCCGATAATTCTTCACATATATATTATAAAAATTTCGATCGATGAAAACTTTAATATTGATCATATTTATACCGCGTGAAAATGTCTGCAGAGAGCATTCGAGAAATTGATTTTTTTCAGCGCTTCGGTGGCCGCGCGCGGCCACGCAGTTTGCGTTTCGCGCCCCCGTAAATTTCGTTCACGCTCGATCGCGACGATCCGACGAGACGTTGATGTATATCAAATTAATCGTTCGGTTTGGACCGGCAATCGATACCTGACGCGGCCGTTGAAAATGGGAAATATATTTTGAAACCTAAATGGCTTCGCTCTAAGTCGACTGCTTCGGATAGTGAATATTTTAAACGATATAATCCCGAGGATTTGTCACGGGCTAACCGTTTTGAAAACAGTGGATTGTAACATAATACTCCGGGTTTTCTTGCGGATTCTTCGAAATATTTCGCTGAATTCATTTTATTAAATTGGTCTCTAAGCTAACCCGTTTTGTTAGCAGCCTGGCCATTTAGTTCCAGAGAGTTTGTTCGGTTAGAGATTTTAGTTTATAGTATATTTATAAGTGGTGCGCGGGGGATAGAGCAACCGGAAATTTTGTTTGACTGGGTTCTTACGGGGGAAAATTCATAATTTCAGGTTTCAGATGAAAGTTTTTCTATTATACTCCCACACATAGCGTGGCCGTTACCTGTTCGGGAACTAAAATACATATATATATATAACTTTGGTAAACTGAGACGGAAAATCTAAATCCTAAATCAGTTTTAAGAGCTTTCGAGAGAGTAGCCCGAACAGAATGGTTAACCATCGTATTGTGTTCACGTCAATACGGTCCCGCGAGGTATATTTAATTTTCCGTAGTTTCGCGTGCCACGGACATTTTCGGACCAGTTTTGTAAATCCATTTTTTACGTTCCGGTGCAGTAGTAAAAATGCTATTTCAATTTCCATAGCCTTTGCGACTACATTCGACGCGTCGCTGCATCGAGGGGCGTATTCGTGCTGGCATAAGCTTCTTTAATACCTCAAAGTAATACGTATTAATGATACATGCTTAGTAATTCTACTGCGGAAAATATGTGGCAAAGCTAAAACCGATAACGATTAAAATGACGGATAGATACGTATGACCAATTAGTTCGTAGAAACTAAAAAAGTGTAAAGCGCAAACGGTTCCATAACGAAAATATCGTTTTGGGTATTTTGCGCTGCAACACGATGTGCCGTGCCCCTCCTCTAACCATTAACCAGATCCCCAGCTCGAAAGCGGTTAAAGTTTCTCTAGGAACTTCGAGTATCATAAAGCCCCCCATCCTGTTCCCTGGCTTCGACTTTTGTTTGCAAGTTAATCAAAGATTTCCCTGCCTTTCCTAGATGTCTAGCCCCAATTTCGTATCCGGGCATCCCGTCTCTCGCCGAGATTCGCAGCGGAAGTTCAGACGCAATCATCCAAAATCCGGCAGATTAGTTGATATTTTTACAGGAGATTTTTCATTATACACGTTCGTTCCACCATTGTTATTTCGCAGATCGTTAGACTATCATGTTCGCGAGCCCTGCGTATCGCAAAAAGATTATTTCATCGTTCTGTCGATTTCAGAATTAGCGCAAGAACTGATTACACTGTTTTCAATTAGCTCGTGAATAATGAAAATACCCCGCTGCAATTCCCTTATGATAACAGCCGAAAACACGTTTGCAATATCCATTCCCCTCCGCGGACGTACAATTTTATGATGCAAACGCAACGGGACCGGGCAAACACCATATATTTACTAGCCGCAAATTTATTGTGCTCCTCTCTACATCTCGTATAACAGAAACATTTACTGAAAAAGTAATATACATATATGTATATCGTGAAACGGATACGACAAATAGGGGAACACGTGACGGCGATTTGCACAGCTTTCATTGAATATACCGAAAAATATTTTCTTCGGAAAATCAATATTTTCGGAAACCAGGCGTTTTCATGTGGATTCGGAGGAAATTCCTTTTTCTTCGACAAGGAAAATCTTCTTAACCCTTAAGTGGGCGCGCAATAGCACTGAGTGCTCCGTTTGTAGTTTAATGTAGTATAAATGTAGTAGATAATGAACAGTGATATACGTAGTTTTAAAGGATGGTGCACAAAGTGCTCCGCGCGCCCAGTTATGTAACAAAAATAGGCGCGCCCACTTAAGGTTTAAATGCCTCAAGACGTAAATAATGCTCCAGTTCTATTTTACATGAAACTATCTTTTCACACGGAAAAAGACTAAATAAATTGTTCATTTCTCGGTTCAGCGCTAATAGAGTGACCGGTGTTTGTAACCTAGATTCCTGACGGAAAAAGTAACACGGTGACAGGGACACGGTTATGCGAGAACTGAGCGGTATCAATTCGGCTTGCGGTCGTCGATGAAACGCGCGGCCGCCGGGGGTTTCGATCACTTAAAAACGGCTCCTAATGACATTTCTGTTTCCGAGGAAGAGAAGAAAAAAGGTAATATCCGTTTTCCACGTGTGGCAAACAGGAGACGTGGCGCAACCGAAGCAAACCGCAATGCAACGTGCACGGGTACACACGGGCTCGCCACGGCTGGCTGCCCGTTCTCGAATCACTGTTTCGTTGATCGTGTTTCCGTTCGTTTCGCGAACGAATGCGACGTCATGTCTATGATTCTGAGGAGGAATCGGGGGAGTTCGTTCCAGCGGTGTCCCATTTTCCCGGGAAATGGCTCGCTCCCGGTTTCGATACTCGACGGTATCCCTTATCGTTTCATTTCCTTGGATCGCCGTACGTCGCTTCAAGATATTTTTCTATCTGCGACGACGCTGCCGCAGGAAGACTGATTAATGGCCTCGGTGCGTTTGTGCTGGGAATACAAAAGGTTCAGACCACTTTCGGTGGGAGCGAGCGAGTGAGAGAACGAGAGAGAGAGAGTGCACCAGCTTACCGAGCTTCGACGTCTCTCTGATCAGGAATCCTTACGTTCACTGTATCGAGAAGAACGTTGTCCGACAGATTCGAACATTTTATTTTGTCTTTAACCGACCGGTAGGCTAGATTCTCGTGAATTGGCTGCATAGGGGATGATTGAAATTTTACTAATTTGCATGCATCAGGCGGAGAAACATTTCACGATATTTTAATATATTAATTTTCTCTCCCTCTCTGCAAACAAATTTTACATTTGTGAATTTTCATTTCTACGTAATCAGCGCGTCCGTTCTTGAATTAAAAATATTTTCGCCGGTATAGACCGCGTTTCGAAAAAGTTGTTAATCCGTTGGTAGCGCTCTTATTAGAGTATGTTTTCAAACATTTTAATCTGTACGTTTCGCATATTAAAAATACAGTGCTTGTTCGTCGATACGAAAAAATCTACGGAAGAGGAACAACATCGAAGCAACTTTATCTTGATCAAGTCCGATATTTAACTCGTAGAGCCTTGCGTTCCAATGCAGGCGGTAATACCAATGGGCTTGAGAAAAATCGAACGCCAATAAACTGGGCTTACCCTTAAACCCAGATTACCGTGTGTTAAAATTAACAGTTTAATCCGCTGCGACGAAAGTTAACTGTTTTCTCTTCGTTGACACCGACAGTAGACTGCTGCCATTTTCCAAGACTAGTATTAGTTGTAACAAATGTATTTTTTTTTTAATTTAATTTATAGCGACAGTACGATGACACATTATGAATGTTACTTCAAGTAGCGAACACCGCTCTGCCCCGTTTATGTCGACGTGGCTATTGCACTAATTACAGATGGAGTATAATATCGTATACAGGTATCACATACTGTCACATCTATCGTCATAGTTTCATCGCAGACAATAGGAACATTCGGTGAGAAAAAAAAATGGAGATCGTTCAAAAGCCACGGTGTATAATCTGAAAGAATAACTGCGGCTTTGAAATGAGTCTGGAAATAAAGCAAATCGGAGAAACCGCTGGAACGCATCAGTGTCTTCCAATGGAGTGGCTGTTTTAGTAATATACAATGAAGGGAGTATCAGAATAACTTTAATGTCTTCTGCCGGCGCGCGGCAGGAACAGCTATCTTATCGCTCCAATAATGGAAAGGTTGTTGAATCGCTGCGGTAACAAGTGGAATATAATTAAGTTCTTGGCAGTTGTAACAATAAAGACAGAAGCCGGGCAATAGTTTTTCTCCCTTCAATGGAGTATTATTTAATTCCATTGTGCCGGGGAATTGGAAAAAGGATTTGAATTTACTGTTTGAAGCCCGTTCACCCGATCAAAAGGTGCAAATAATCGCCCCGGCCACCTTGTATCGAAAACAACGGTGGCGCACTAAACAAAGCTCTTTTGTGTTCCTTATGACCGTAATTAACAACTCTTATCACGATTTTCGTATTACAGAATCTTTTATTATTCTTTCATAAATTCAACCGTCGATTCAGCAATCGAGTTAAAGCGCATTATTTTCGTTACAAAGCCACCGCCGCGCCGCGCGCGCGTTCAGCTTTACGCGTTTAATTTGAATATTTATGCAACCGTTATTGTTCGCGTACCGTCGATAATCCTCTCCACTTCTTCCACCGCTGTTTTTAATTAAAATCGTTTGTTTTATGCCTCTTGAACCGACGCGTTTGAGATCGCGCCCACCTACGTACGGAGCAAGTGTTCAAGAGCATTCCGTTTGAAAAATGACTATACCGAACGTCAAATCGCCGATGAAACGCTCGGCGTGTGTTCACCCGATGCGATTGTAATCTAGTAGACTTAAGCACTGATACCGCGACCGGATATTTCAGTAAATTCCAATTCGACGTTCGCCGCGGATTTATTCGCGAATTATTTTGTTTGTAATTTTTCACAGAACGATGCACGAATGTGTATGTTACGGTAAATGTGATAAATCGGTGATTATGTGTAATCCGGTGAATCTGATA
This sequence comes from Lasioglossum leucozonium, assembly GCA_028454225.1. Taxonomy (NCBI): domain Eukaryota; kingdom Metazoa; phylum Arthropoda; class Insecta; order Hymenoptera; family Halictidae; genus Lasioglossum; species Lasioglossum leucozonium. Next base: position 8,005,638 of record CM052207.1, on the reverse strand, counting down.
AATTCTTGAATTTTTATCAAATTAACTGGCCAGATAAACCAATAAAATAAATTAACAATTAACCCAGACCTAACTCAGGCTAAATTTAGTGGCGATTATATATGTAATTAATCTGGTAATTATGTATAATTAATATTATACATTGTATAAATATATTGATACATAATATTATACATAATCACCGGATTTATCACATTTACCAATCAACATTTATGTAACATATACACCTCTAGTTCATTTGCTCGGTGATTTTTTGACGTGTTACTATTATAAGAGCACGAATTTATCTTCGTTCATTTCTGGGAACTACAGCCACAACTCCGAACGTGTCTCATATTTCTTGATCATGATCTAAGACAAGACATGCAGGCCTCCGTAACCCACTATTCTATTATTAGCGACCGTTGATTTCATTCTTGCAAATACCTCGTCACGAAATGGCCCGGACCGATTTTAGACCGATGACGTCAGCAGGCTCATGAATTTTCGCGTAGAATTGTCCAACGTTGGTCCAAAATGCTGAGCACAAATAATCAAATACCGGGAAGGATACTGACCTAAAGCGAGGGTCTGCGACGACCCGTCTTTCGCGGAGTGGCAACGCGAGCCAGTACACCGTGCCAACGCGTCGCGTCATTTCGCCCAGCGAGCTTTGCCACCTGGACAAACAATGCGGAGTGATAATGGTCGGGCGTCAGCGTTTAATTTGAAAGAAAGGATCGACGCGGAAGAATCACGTTTGGAAGTCGACGGACACCTGATATTTCTCCCGGGGAGGTGCATCAAAGGGACTTTAATTAAAGCAACCCAACACTGCGCAACGCCTCGGAGTGCGCCGCGTCCGGACAATGGAAATTGTTCCGCGGAAGAGTAATCCGATCTATCCGGCTCCCTCGGCCCAGCGTTTGCATAAACATTTGTCCGACCTGTTTCCATCTAAATGTTATAAACGAGGCGGCCCGGCGATCCGCCATAAAAATTCCGGGAACGGAACGAAACGGCGGAAATCGGTCGCGCAGAAAGCGTCGCGTCGCGACGTCTTAAGACGCTGTCTGCAACGCGAAACGTGTCCCGTTATCGCGCGGCGGCTTCGCTATTTTTCAAACTTTCTCCCGTGCAAATAAAAGGGACGAGTGCAGGGAAAGAAGACCTCCCGCAGCGCCGCTGTGTTCGCGAGCTGATTCCAGATTTGACGGGAACGTTGAACGCGAAGAATTCGAAATGATTCGGGAGAGCCCGGCGGAGCACATGCCCGGGGATTCGTCAACGCCGGAATCAATAGCAGACTACTTCGCGGAAAAGTTAGCCGCGCGTAATTAACCCGGCTGGCGTGTCTAACCGGTATTCTAGTCTGCAACGTAATATTTTATACGTTAACTTTCGAACTTTTTCTCCACGCTGGGAAACTACAAAGCGCATACGCTATCGGGCCATCTGCGATTTTATTTTTCTGCTCTCGAAGAAAATTCTCTTTGAAGCCGTTTTTAGTTGCCATGCAAGAACCGACGCGACGCGACGCGACGGCGAGCTCGACGCAAGAAATTATGCGTGTGGAGTTATATGTATTTATGCAAAAGAAATTCACGGGAAAAGTCTTTGCTTGAGTTAATTTTATCAATCGGACGTTTCAAGTTAGAATTGAAAAAAGGAAAAAGTGTAGCTCGCGAAACAATTTCGCTCGAGTTACGACGAACATTCGGGAAAGTTAATGAAACGTTGAGCGTATCTCGATTCGTAAATCCGTAAGAGCGCGGCGGCAGCGGCCACGGTTGTTTCGCATTCGCGATCCGCCGCGAAATTTAGTATAACAGAAATTACAGTGGAAATCCATTTGTATAATGCCGGGCCATTGATCTACCGGTTTTAATAAATTCAGCGAACGCCAGGATTTTGTAAACCACGAAAATGAAGAGCTGTCGGGTCCCGGTCGCGCGCGTTCAACCCCGTTCCGTCGCCGGAATTTGTGGTTTTATCGAGCAAAATTTCGCCAACGGGCGCGGGAGGGGGAGCGGGAGGGAGATCCATTTTAAAATCGCACAAATCACGCGTGCTTAGCCACGCGCAAGATGTACCAGAAATTCGAAGCTTACCCGCTAAAGTATTACGGCATCGATCTTTCGCGCTTCCACCGGAATTTGTACGTGTGAAACGACACGAGCTCTATACAACATAGTACCGGCGCGTTAGGGTCGCGGAATGAAATCCGTAATTTGTTGTACGCGCCTTTATCAGAGGGGATCCTTTGACCACGCTGCGGGGCATCGATGGTTTTCTACACCACTGAGTTTCGCTTTCAGGAAATGTCTTCTGTACTTGTTCTCCATTAGTCTCCGAGAACTTCCAACCTCTCCCGCTCTCTGTTGCTCCAGTTTCCACGAATTGGCGAGTAAGGAGACGTTACGTCTGATTTAATTCGCCCGGCACCCAGATTGAAATGTTTCCGCAAAATTCGAACAATTAATCGTTAGTTCGACCTCCGTTCTTCCACCAGACGAACGAGAAACAAATACTATTATATTTCTTCAAAATCGGAATGAACATTTTCAACCTAAATCGCAACAAACTAGAGTGAAATAGAAATTGATTTCTTAATACATTCAACAGGTCGAAAATAATGCAACGATATTTTTAAGTTCTTTCAATTATTATAAATGAATAAAATCATCGGTTGGAGAAACATCCTCTACAACATGCGAAATTGTAATCGATGAACAGATACAACGAGAAAAAAGATCGAATCAAGTAACCTCGATCTCGTCGAAGTTAAAAATGTAGAATTTCGACACTCGACAGGCGCAGGGGGCGAAACTGAAACGACGGTAAATGCAAGTCGAGCATCGTGTCCCGGCTAAATATGGAACTACGTCGAATCAAGGAATGCTCTTTCCGCATTAGCCCTTCCGTTTAGGTTTTCGCGAGACGCTCCGGAGAAGGACTCGTTACTTTTTCCGCGTCGCTCCGGGAGGAGGGTTTAAGCAGATCCTTCATCTTCTGAATATGCAATGACGTTCCAGTTAGCAGGTCGAACTGGGTCGCTCTAACGCAGCCTAGCGCGCCGGCCATTAGTTGCAATAAAATATGAATGCGACCTCCCCGCGCGTTCGACATTGACACAATATGGGCCGCACAATGGTGTTCGCCGCGCGCGTTGCACTGTAATCCGGTCCATTAGTTGATTCATTTAAGCCACTTAAAGCACGCGAGGAGAAGTGGCACGACCGTCCCCGGTCACGGTTTCACTTTCTCACGCCGAAATTCGTCGAACAAGCCTCGTTAATGGACCTAATTACGCGGATGCTGGCTGTTCGTCCGATTGTCGTGCAATTATCACGTGGCCGATACGTTTCAAGCAGACAGCGGATGATTATGCAAAATAAAAATTGTCTACCCGAACTGAAACGAACTGGATTGAAACGGAAAATTATTTTCTGTCTTGATATGTTCGATATGCTCGACGCAGTTAAAGACCGTCTGACCCCTTGAGCTCATTGTCACTGCAAATTTTAAGCCAGATAGTCGAGGTCATAAAACGACCCCATCTGCACATTTTTTAAAAAACTAGCATCGAAACGAGCACAGCAGCAATCTCTCCGAAACGCCGGTACTCCTCTTCTGATTTTAATGTTTTATAGATCCTAGGTCCGCATCTTGTCGGTTTTTCAAAACTGTTATTGAAAGTGTAGAATTAGGAAATGAAAGGGTCTCGCTTCAATACCAGCTGACGAAGCAGCGCTGAATTCCGAGTGCCGACAGATTCTATGTTCGTGTGGGCGGTGAGCAATGCAATTTTGAGAACTCTGTCGTTGAAAATGTAGAAAATTCGAGATAAAAATATTGCCGAGCCGAAGACGCAAATCTACTGTTAATATCGAGTGCTTCTATTAACACATTACCAACGAGAAACGAATATCCGGTATAACGGTATTATTTATGAGAGTGGTTCATTGTAACATATATTTATTAGTGTTTCTCTGACAGTTCGACACATCACAGTAGTTAATTTAAAAGCTTATCTTTTCTATATCGTTAATTCCATGTCATTAAAATCACCCGTCGTATAGGAAAGTTTTAACAAAAATGTCCCGTCGTTGATGCGTTTAAAATACCTACGAGCAGTTTGCGCACACGCCACTCTATTTCTCTGTTTCCCCGAGCCACTGACTTTCGACCGACTCATTCATCTTTTAGTCGACCCATTCTCTCACGCCGCCATACAATCTACCATTCTTTCCGTGTCTTCTCTCGCCACTCGCTCCATATGCATTTCTAGAAAACGATCGGTCACCCAAAACCATTCATCTGTCCGAAACACTCGAACGCATCGACTAAACACTCGGTCCTCTTCGGTCGCACCCGCATCACGATCGAGCAGCTATCGCCCACGCCTCGAGTCGTCGCTGCGAGCACTCGATAAATTTCGCTCCGCAGTTCGTTTTCGAAAGTGTCCGAGGAGCGGTTGAATTTCGAAACGCAGGAACGAAACGTGGCCCCCGTCCGACAAGTCGGTTCCAAGAGTAGATGTGTCCGGGATCAGCGCCGTGACTCCTTTTTTTTTTTCTTTTTCACGGAAGAATCGTCCAACGTCGGTTCCATTGTGAGAGACTGTTCATTGTCTCGTAGCAAAACAACGAGCAGTATCTGTGTACACGTTTGCACGCCACCATATATAACAAAGATGATTGTAGGCCATTGAAGCTTGGCCATAATACGCGTGGGCCGGGGTGGGGGACAATTATCGCTCGACTGTGGACATTTACGGAAATCTGGACATTCATAGCGGAGAGATGAAGGAACGGGGAACGAAAATGGAGTCACTTTCCTTATCTTCTGATTACGGGCTTTAGAAACGCGACTACCGTCGCGTCTGTACTCGGCCAGATGAAATTCCAGTCGGCAATTCTGTTTCGTTTGTACCGTTTTCGTTCCCTTGAATCATACACTTCGGAGTTATAAACTGATAAGCAGCGTAGGATACACTCCCGTGTAATAGGAGCCACGGTTAATTAGAGAAAGTTCCCGCGAGTCTCTCCGGAAAGATTTTCACGAAAACGAAATCGGGAAACAACATTTTCAGTTTGTTCAAACCGTACGTTTGTTGTACGAAATAGTGTGTCACGGAGTTCCGGCCGAACGATACGGAAAACTGTCAATTTATCGCGAGCCTGAGCCGGTCGTACGTTCGGAAGGATGCGTTCTCAGAAAAGAGAACCGAGAAAACGACGATTTGTCGCGTTATTACGTCGTCGGTCACACGTTCCCGCGGACGGCATCGTTATTCCGGTATTTGTCGCGGCGCGGCGTGCCTCTTTTTTCGCCGGTGAGAGTTCCATAAACGCCGGAAAATAGAAAGGAAGAAAGCTCGGGTGAATTCAGAGGTTTAACGAAACTAGAATAATCCATTAATTTACATAAATTTACACATAATTCTGGTATCTCCGGCTGCTCCAGTTTTTTCGGTGCACACGCGAAACTTTATGCAGTCGACGACGAGCGCTGCACCAGCACCCCTTCCCTCGCCGCTACAGAGGGTAAGCGGGAGAGGGAGAGCGAGAGAGAGAGAGAGAGAGGGGACTGTTAAAATTCATGATGCGGTTCCATGGTGACCGCTAGTTTTAACGTTAAGACCAACGTGAGCTTGCGGATCCCACGTACAAGTGCCCGGCAACGCTATCAAACTTCAATTGCTGTAACTTGCTACGTAAATATTTGCCTGAACGACGTACACGGCGGTTCTCTTGGCCGAATTATTTTATTCCGAAACACCGGAAATCTGAAGTTTGATTGCGCCGGACATGCAGGACAGGCGCGGCAGCTCGGCCGAAACTTCCGAAAACTTTCCAGTTTTCTTGTTATTCGCGAAACACGCCGCTGTTTAACCTCTCCCGCGCTACGATTTATGTTACGGTGATTTATGGTTCCTAGAAAAAGGAAATTTATGTCTGTTGTGCATCGCCGCTCAAAAGTAAGTGGACGGTTTCTTGAGCAAAGATCAAGGTGGAAATTAAATTTACATCGAGAGAGAAAAATACTGTTTATTCAAATATATCAGTTCTCGATGATTCTCGTTAGTTCGAGGGAGCAGCTAGCCGAATGTTTCCTCGATTTCTGTGATTTCGTTTTGAACTTTATTCACACACGAAGCTAGCTCGTAGGCTAGAAGCTTTAGCATATAAATTGTATTCTGTTATTTCACACAGCCTTGTTAAACATTCATTAAAATGCATATTTTGTTGTGTAATAATTGCGGTTTTGTGGACTGAGGTTAACTTCTCAAGCAACGATCGGGGACTGTCCCTTACGTTTTAAGCGTAAGCGCATAATGTTTTTTTTCAGAGAATGAAAAATCTGCAGTATGCACATGGTTATTATCCACGGTAACGTTTCGTGCGACCGATAATACGGATAGTTTTCTATTTTGCATAAATATCCTCGGCCTGGCAACAGTAATTACGGTAATAAAAATGTGGTAAAAAATCTTCACTGCTATTCGGCTGTGTAATCCACTAAAAACTGGAAGTTAATATATCTCCTCCATTTTAATTTCTAAATAGATTGCCGGCCGTATTACCTTCGCGTAAATACTGGTGACCCGCACATTAAGGCTCCTGGAGAATGGTCGTAAATTAAGCCAACATAAGCCGGACCCTTGTTTCCTATGAGACCGCCATTACACTTCAAACACACATTAAACATTTCATAATTTAGGGAAGAGATAATTGCATGTTCCACCCTATAAACTCTCGCTGTACAGTGTTTCATAAAGAAACCATGACTCTTAGGGCGTACTGCAGTATCCGGATTGAACCTTCGCAGCGTCGGCCGAAATCCTATTGTTCGCGATATCGATAAACACAGAACGACGCTACTAATTCTGAAATTTGCATAATACAAATGTAACGTCAGTCTATTCATGATGAAATACAAAGTTAAACGTACATTTGCTCAGTGCTTAATTAAATTATCGAGATCGTATTTCCCATATAAACTTAATTAGCTAAGGAGCTAATAACTCGCTGTTACACGTAATATTTCGAGCCTGTTGAATAGCGATATAGAATTTTAGAAAATCAGACGTTTCACGAAATTCTCCCACGACTGGTTAACTCTGATGATTAACGTTCACGTGATTTAGATAAAATTATTTGGACGAACTCCTATTCGCCCAGAATGCTCCATCGTCGTTTCCGATAGTGTCCGAATAAGTCCGCGCGTTTCGCTGAAGTCGAGCGGAAAGCATCTCGGCCATAAAAATCTATTAAGCGCGCGAGTAAGAGAGCGACGAGTCCGTCGAATCGCTATTCGCGGGGTTCCTCGGAATTACGTAGGCTATTAGCAGATCGTAAATACGCGCGATTCGAATCACGTAAAGGAATCGGCCGGCCCCGTGACCTGGCGGCTGTGCTATTACTTCGATGAGTAGTGTAAACGGAACCGGTCGGTATGTGTGCGCGTATCCGTATGTTAATTAGTTCGGAAACTAGTCAACTGAAGTTTGGTTCGCCATAATTCAGTGATAGGTAATCGAAATGATCGAGCGCGACGTATCTCGGTTGGACGGCCGTTCGTTCGCTTTCCGACGGGACTTTTCCCGAGGAGCGAATTCGTCGGGCTCCCCCACCACCACCCCTCCTCGCCGATCGGAAATGGGACTCCACAGTCTCTGCGGGAAAATTCGTTGCCGGGAAAAAGTAACTGCAAATGGAAGTTTTTTTCTTCCACGGAGTCGCGTGAATGCCGATGGTGTTCGGTCTCCCTTCACCAACATTTTCGTGTTATCGTAGTGCGGTCCCGGGCTTTTTCTCTCCGCTGCGTATGCGGCGAACCGCCTAATCGCACATCCGTTTCGAGTCCCCGGGAATGCATTTCATACCCACTTGAATATTTATTTTTTCATCTCCGCTTTGTATATCGAGAAACGGTCGTCGTATGTGTGTGCACGTCTTCGTTGCGAATTCATGTACCAGCGGAAAAACACTTTCGTAATGGCGGTTATTAATGTTCCGCGAGCAAACTGTCTTATCGACAGACTATGTTGTGCAGAGTATAAAAGACGCGATGCATCGCTTCTTTTCGCGCAAACGATTTCGCGACAGCGCCAAACATTTTTCTTCGGGGTTTCACCGTTGCCGGCCAATCGGGAAAAAGTCTCGTCACCGGCGCGGCGGGAGAAAAATCTCACTTCGTCACCTTCGCGGATACAACAAATCAACACACACACACACACACACACGCCGATATATCGATGAAATACCGGTGGTTAGAACATGTCCGGCGTGAATGCCTCCTGTTTCAAAATATTACGCTCGACGCCGACGCGACGGTGTAACTAATAAAAAGCAAACCGAACGTCAACGCGCGTGCGGCCGCGGCGAAAAAAAAAAGGTCGATTTTAATCCGCCTGGAGAAATCTATTTGCGGATAAATCGGGGGAAAACCCGTATTTATAGCGGCGCGCCGGTTCGTCCGATATAACCCCCCTCCCGGGCAAGGGGGGACAAAATTGGTTAGCTCTTGCCGCTTATCGTCGACTAAAAGCTGATTAATTAGCCGGCAATGAAATTTTAATGACGAGCCGTTTTTAACTCGTCGACGGTGTCCTCGGTTACTGACCTTCTTTCAGTTTTGAGCTCGTGTAACATCGGTCGCAGAAATAAGATGCGACCGAGGCGATTGTAAACCAAAGAATTATCGGTAAGGTGGCTCCCTGTATAAGCGATCGATCAGCGAACAAGTGGAAAAATGTCTGGCATGAGCCGAGAATACGACCGGAAAATCTCCCGGCGAAATCCTCCAGTGCTACAAGCGGGAGACGCGGGTTTACGACCCGGCCGAGAAACTCCGAAATTCTGACAAACGGCAGGTGGCAACTGCATCCGGCGCGCAGGTATCGTCCCGATCGCGAGAGCGAATTCCGGATCGTATTGATCGGAAAGATTAATCAGGCTTCGCGGAAACCACTGTCGTCGCCGGTCCTCGACTCGTGGCCTCGCGGTAGCTTCGAATTCCCTGGACTATTTCGCGCGGCGCGTGGGCGAGGCAAAGGTAAATGCAAAGCGTCGTTGCAACGCCAACGACACCCTATAAAGGCCGCCATCGCGGAGGTGACGTCGAAAATAGACAAGCAGGAGGCGAAGTCAGCCTTCGGCGGGTTCAGGCTCATACTCGAGAAGGTCGTGGCGGATCAAAGATGCAAGGACTAATTCCATTCTTTATTAGCCCGCTATTTCTGTGCAAAACTGGCGAAATCGATATTCTCCTAGGATTAAAAATAACTGATTTCTGTAGGACAATAACTAGTTTCCTTACAGAGCCTGTACCTGTTCGGATTCACCTCGGCGACCTTTGCTAGTCTGGAGCCAGGCAGCTTTTTTATGGCCGGTTCTGTGCACCCCTATCCAAAAACGAATCGTATCTGGCCCTCGGTAAATTGCCGACTACGCGGGAAACTTTCCAGATAAGAATGTGCAGCAGCGCGATTCCGCCTATCGCGTCGCTCGCTCGCGCGCTACCAATCGTGCGGAAAATGCAATGTTTGTATCGAGTGCGGTTTCTTTTTCCGGATTTTCGTCGGTATCAAATCGCCCCGCAGTGCCATATCGCTGGGTGAAAAAAAAGAAGAAAAAAACAAAAAAAGAATGACTTCGACACGCCCGCACGCGCGATATTCCCAGACATACTGTCACAGTCAAACACGATCGATCAAAAGGGACTGTACTGTGTTGCATAAACATAATGTGAACACTGACAGTCTGTGTTTGCCGTGGGTGACACGTGCGAGAATACAGATATCAGAATATGGATGATGTGTACACCTGAATCCCCTTTTCGCGCGCGGCGAATGTGTGCTAGTAGGGGGTTACCTTTGAACGGTTCAGCAAGAGAAACTCAACAATTTTTGTTATATATGTTAAATTATGGTCGTTTGAATAAGTCACATATCTTATTCGTACGATGAATTGGTTATGAAAACGCCTCTCGTATTTATTATAACCAGTTCGGTCGATTTTAATTTCGCTGGAAAACATTTACATCGCGACATAGCATTTCGATGCTTCGCATGAACATGCTAGATATCCGAATAATTACGGACGATAATCCGTACGAGAGTAACGAATACAGAGGATAATTTTCATGCGAGTGAAAGACGAATAATTGATGCGAAATTTCCATAAGGTCTGCTCGTTGTTGTTTGGTGAAGTATTGCGATATTTCAATAATAACAATGGGTGTTGAGAGCCTTCATGGATATTTCATGGTACTTACCTGTTTCCAATATATTTCGAATTCGAATTATCACGTAACGATACATGCTGCGAATTATGTTTATAAAATAATTTATTAATTCTAAATCATTTTACTCCTTTAAATTTCATCTACTTCTGTCTATGCGTTATAAAACGTGCGAATGCACTGAAATTAGACGACATTATCGAAAGTAATAGATATCGTTGGTTTGCAAGCAATAAATATTATTAGACTGCGAGTAAAATGCAAATAAAATTTGTTTTCGGGGCGCAAACGAAATCCGTAAATTCCATTAAAAGCGAAATCTAAGAAATGCTTAAAATATTATGGCGGAGAATAACGCGCGGAGGACGGAACCGGGGCATTCGTCATTTTGACCTATTATGCAGAACATCGCCCGTTTCTTAAATCGGTGAGGCAGAGGTTATGGAACTTTCTTTTTTAAGCGCGCGGCCGGAAAAAAGAGCGCAGTAATTAAAGTGGCGGCATTATGAATAATAGCAGTAATAAAAGGTGCGAACGTACGCTTTTTACGTTGGCTAGAACGTCTACGTGACCGAGCTTGCGCGGCGTTATTATAAATGAAATCGTTCCTATGCAAAAGAACCGGAAAGTCGAAAAACTTATAGAGACGTTTTCCGATGGATACCAGACCGTATTAATCCACTGACGCGGTGCTATCTTCGAGCTCGATTCTCACCGGAAACTAGTAATACTTAGTATTTAAATGCGTCTATAAATTTCCTCCACGGCTTAGATTTACCGCACAAGTAGAAAATCCATGGTTTACCGGAATTGATTTTTAATAGGATTCTAATTCGAATCATTCTCGTCGGCTATTTGAGACGCGCGTACAATATTTTAGCGAGCGAAACGTTGCCCAATTTTAGCTGGCAGTATCGGACAATTTCGAACAGAAATAAAGATACCGATACTTTAGCATTCAAGTGCGAAAATACTATTAACTTCTAATACGTTGATTATTACCCGTTCGATTTTCCCAAAATTTCGTAAATCTCGATTTCGTCCGCGAAAGCCAACAGAACGCGTGACCAGTGACCCGGAAGTCGATTCTCGAGAATTAACGAAAAATAACGATTTCTGCGCGGGCTGGATAGCGATGTTGGAAATGTTTTAAGCAAATTAAAATTAGTATTCGGCGAAGAGGTGATCAAAGCGCGGGGCGCGTTTGCAGGAATGCGGCCGCGGCCCCGGTTGCTTGCGGGGAGCGCGAATAGTTGTGAATTTCCGTGTTGCAATCGCCGGTAGCGATGTAACCAATTCTCGGTTAGCACTTTACAATATTAGAGCTGTGTAAGGAAGCCGCGGCGCTCCGCCATTTTTCCACCGGCATGGCGGCGGCAGCGCGGTGGCTCGCCGAGACTCCCGACGCCACAAAGCAACTAAACACACGCGTTCAGCCAAACAGCCCAGAACGGATGTGCATCGCGGCGAACAAGCTAATGCAAACACACCGCGTCCTTCGAAACGCGATGTACGCCGCGCCGCGCCGCGTCGCGTCGCGTTCTCTCTGCGGTACCCACTACCATACTTCCCCGGTTATTTTTCCGGGGCGAGTTGCGAAAGCAACGCTCTCGCCATGTACACCCGACACCTATGTACAAGGTGTTTCACTTAACGAGAAGTCTCGAAATATCTGCGTTGCTTCCCTGTCGCGGGCAACAATCGTACCAACGAAATCGCTGGAAACTGTTGCGCGCCGAGCAGAATATTTATTTTTAATGTAAAATTTTATATTTCATTTCGTTGCAAGCGTTACGGGCCGTGGGTTACGCGGGTTTGGCCGAGGATTGTTTCTGTGGGATGTGGCGAGGACGATGTTTATTTCATCATCGACTCGCCACTATGGAACAAGGGGGTCGTGGTTTCTTCGTGTCGACTCGTATGAAAATGAACTCGATACACCTCGGGCGGCGAAGGTGTATCGACGCTGAATACCAAATACAGGAATTTCGAAAGGGATGCGAGAATAACAAGGACTCTAATATCTTAATATAGAGTAATGATATATTTTACTATTAAATCAGAATATAGAGTAATGACATATTCTACTATTAAATGAGAATATAGAGTAATGATATATTCTACTATTAAATGAGAATATAGAGTAATGATATATTCGACTATTAAATCAGAATATAGAGTAATGATATATTCTAGAATAATGATATATTCTAATATAGAGTAATGATATATTTTAATATAGAGTAATGATATATTCTACTATTAATTTAGAATTCACGGATTCTGTGAAATTAGCTCTCAGTTTTTACGCGCCGAGAAACGCGGGGGCTAGTAACTAGTACTAGTAACTGTTCGATTGGGAATTTAGCTAGCCGATCTTGGAACGTTTCGCGTCGCGATACAAGTATTGAACACTCGATACTGAGGACCCATGTCCCTCACACCGAAATCGGCCTAAACTATAGTAGGGGGCCACGAGCTACTCCCGATTAGATTCGGATTCGTGGAAATGATGCGACTCGGTGCATCGTCAAAGGAGCCCCAGTTCTTCTCAATTTAGAGTAAGCCGTTTGTTCTCAAATAGGCCCTCTGTTCCGACACATATCTCCGGAATGGTCAAGGGTCACAAACGGAAACGTCCGCATACGTAACACAAGCGTTCGCAACCGGGAACGATCGTCATCGTCTACAACCTGAGAGGGAATTCTCGACAACAGGACGATGCTTGAAGAAACAGTCGGGCCGCGTTAAGTAACGAAATTAGCCGCAAGGTTCCGTGGACACATCTTAATAAAACTTTGGCGCGAGGCTTGATGATAATCTAAAGCTTTTAATAGCTAAGCTTGTTTGTTTAAGCACATTACCCGCCGTGCGCTTCGCAACGCGAGCCTCTTCCTCTTTAACCTTTTGTGCCCCTGTCCGGAGGAGAGCGGAAATATTCTTTCCAGCTCGCGTTTTTACGCCGCGTGTTCGCCGATTAGATTTAACTTGGAGTGCGCGTGTTTAACCCCGCAGTCTGTCGTTTTAAATACATTAAAAAAAAAAAAACATGTACTTCGAAGTATGAAATAATATTCGAGTGTTTCGTCCATTGACAAATATTGCAGTAGCTCCACGAAAAAGAGCGATGAGCGAAACGTCGCGTCGGGAACGAAGAGACACGTCGTCGTCGTGTGTGCGCGCGCGCTCGCGGAATTTAAATTGGATCTTCTTAGAGAAAGATTGTTTCTTGGGCGCGGCTAATGATAAAGGAGGAGCATCCTATTTTCGACGAGCGGCAATAAAAATTGTGCGAGTCTAAGACATTTTCTGGCAAGAGCAATGGAGACACTCGAGGCAGTCCAGTTAAGTGAAACGCCCTGTACATATAGCAGCCGGCTCCGCCGGGAAGGAAGAAATACGTAACGACGGTATATTTCAAAAGCTACTAAGTCGGGGAGAGGAAAGATATTGGAACAGTTCATAATTTATTACCGCCACAAGCAAACCTCCGCTACTGCAACCAGCCCCGGAGACCTCTTTCGACGGAAGCGACGCGCGACCGGAGCGGAGCGGAGGCACAAAGACAGTTTGAATGTGACGCATAGATATATGAAACGATTATATTCGCCGAAAGGTAATGCCTCGCGGAAGACTTATAAGAGCAAACGACCGCCTCGAAAGTGTTTTTCCACCGGATTTTCCCGGCGAGCAGAGTTCGGTGGAACGCCAGGATTTCCTAAAAAAAAACAACGCGCACCGGTCCTTCCGATGAAGTCCGCGCAACCTCATAAACCCTCTCTTCTCCTTCCGGTGCTGCGGGATCACGACGAAAATAAAACCTCTTATTCTCCGATTGGACAGCAATCGACCGTGTTCGTTGCATTTCGTTGATCGTCCTTAACAATTCCCGCGTCAGTCTTCAACGATATTTCTCCGGTGTTGTTCTTATGCAAATTCGCAACAGCATGGAAATTCGAGGTTTACGGGCAAAATTGAGAAAACTGATAATACGGCGGCTTTTCTTTCCTACGGTAATGTTTTTAGTCAATCAAAAATAAGCTGGAACTGTTATTATAAGTCTTAGCTGTGCGATCTCTGAAATCAGTTGAAAACCAATATTTTAAGGCAAAATGCGAACCAATTAATTAGATTCCACGACAGTGATTGCGAAAGGAAAAATTAGTAATCAGTCGTTCTGACAGAATGAATGGATATCTCGGAAAGTACAGGCAAATGACAAATAATTACCAACGTAATTGACATACGAAAAATTGCATCATCAATTAATGAGACGCTCAAGCACTTTTTTGCTCGATCGAAATTTTATCGTGAAATTCGCGCAAAGCTTTTAGGTAAAAAAAAAACGACAAATCGACTGCTCCTAATGCCCGAAATATTTTTTTTCTGTATCAAAAAGACATACGAATCCGAGTAGCATCGAGATTTTCTGCGAAATTACGCTAATCCTTTCGCGTAATTGTCCGCCAGATCATAATTGTCACCGATAATCCGTTCACACGCATCTGCATTAAATTCACGCAATTATGCCGAATAGAAATTAATGGTCATGCGCAAATTGGATGTTAATTAACGAATATTATAAAGGCCATGCGGGAAATTTCGGTCACTTTGATGCGATTACGATGGCGCCACTGACATATAACATTAGGGCAGAAAGAAATTAATACTGAATGAAATTAAACGAGAAATCATGGAGACAACATTATGCATCTCTGTACGTTATTGCATCAACCAATTAAACGGTGATGTTCGACAAATATTCTAGAAACTCGCAGTGTTTTAATATTTTTGCTGAAATTATACGTCTATAAAGAACATATTGTGGGAAATAACACGCTCGAAATGGTTGACAAATTTTCACCGGAGTTTCCATGTTTTCGTGCGCTTATTATAGTGATTCCAATCGCCAAAACGGGATAATTATCGGCAAGAGCCGTGGGGATTTTCAGCGACTTTAAAACTCTCAATCTGTAGCCATTCTCTTTCATCGTTGGGGATCGTATTTAGCCGGGATTAAGGGTAGTCGCGAATGCTTTTAACGGCCGCGTTTAGGGTAAAAAACGCACGCGGAAGGCTTAAAAGTTAAACGTATAGACTCCAGCCGGTCTCTCGACGCTTTACGAAGAAATATAAAGCGGGTCGGTAGTGTTTGTTTTAATCTGCGGAAGCTTACATTTCTTTTTTTCCAGTGGATCCGTATCAAAGCGTATACGGCCGCGTAAGAGAACTTATCGTTGAAATATTGGTAAGTACTCATTCAGCCGTGTATCGCGCGCGTGTTCGTGAAATTCCCTTCCGCGGCCACGGAAACGGATAATTTCCCTCTGCGATTAATAATATCGATCGCTCTTACAGCGAAACGATTGCCTAAACAAAATCTGATCGCGGAGCTACGAATATTTATCTAGCGAGAATCAGCTCCAATCAAATACACCGAGGAATATTGCAGTTGATATTGAAAATATCCTTTGGGGAAATTAATTAATTTTACATTGTGTCATATTCTAGGTTCGGCGACTCGCATAGTAATATTCTCTAAACTTCTTGGAAACAATGTTTTTTTAGAAAAGTACAAACGAGTAATTCCGACTTTTTGTATACAATATGTTTCGTTATATCGATCGTAAAATGTTAATAATAAATTTCCAGTGTTATTGGCGCTACGGTTCGATCAATTAAAAAAACCAATAAACAATTTTGCAGATTATCAAATAATCATCGACGTTTCGATTCACTTTTGAATCATTTTCAAGATGTATTTAAACAACTTTCAAAATATATCAAAAGATATTGACCAAAAATTCTTTTTTTAAAAAAAATAACTATTATTTAGATTACTAGCTTACTTGTTTATGATGTGAAATAATATTTGAATAGGAGCATCGTGACATCACGCACATGCGTGTGTTCACACTGCTTGCTGTCACTACACTGAGTGTATTGGATACGATCTAGGTTATATTAATCGATATTCGGCGGTAAATTTGAACGAAATATAGTATCTCTTTTGTATACAATGATCAAAATTTCCATAGTTTCATACCTATTTCTTAACATTACACCACGGGGTGTAAGAAATATAATCTAAAATTAGATAAATAATACTAAATAATTGAAAATAAAGATTAATGGAATATATCAGCTGGAGCTACGGTAATTTCGCTGAACTTGTCAATCAAATATCAAATATCACTGTAACAATCGAAGCTACACGCAACAATCAGAAATAACAATCAAGAAATCAATTGTAATCGACAGTCGTCAGTCGGTGACAATGAGAAACTCGGTAACGATCAAAAACAGGGAAAAGTTTTAGTGGATCTATGGAAATTTCGACCTCTGTATTCCGTTGTTGAAGTATAATGAAGCGACAGAAGACAAATACAGCGACCTCGAAGGAAGACTAGCATATGGTCACGCGTGCGGTTTCTGTTAAGGTCGCCGAAACCGCGTGCTTAACAGATGTTGTACCGTTTCCTGGGATTTCTTTGCGGAATTACAGTGGTGCCGGTCTGAAACGCTTCACGGGGACCAAGGAATGCCCCAACGGAATGAAATTCGTATGAACCGTGGCACAATCGATCGGCCTCGGCGTGAAAACCGATTGGCAACGTTTAGCAATACGCCCGCAAACGTAATCATATTGATACCGTTAGGGTCTCCGATGAAAAATTGACCGATTACAGAAATTATTTGCTGAATGTGCGGGTCTTCTTTCGCACATCAATTTACTTAAATGATCGTAAGCGGTAAAGTTACGAGGCCTGTAATTAAACGGACAAGTGGGACGATCGAGGGGGCAGGAATCGAAATGATTCGGTTAATATAGAAATTATAAACGGCCGGCGTTCGCGGGTAACGATTCGAATATCAAAGCCATTGAAAAGACACATGGCCGAGGAAATACGAGCGTTTCATTCGACCGGTTTAATAAACGAAAACGGTACCGTTCGTCGAGCGAGAACCGATCGGGTGCAACTTCAATTTTGAATTTCAATCACTATCGGGGCGGGCGTCGTTTTGAATGGCCGTGTCTCGTCAAATAAATTTACAATGAGCACTCCGGGGTCAAATCGTTCTCGACGCGCTTGTTGACCGAACAACGAGATCTTTGTCGATTTCGAAAAAACCCTGTTCACATAATCCGTCATCGGATTATTACCACGCAAAAAAAAGGAAAAAAAACAACAACCACCTAGCGGCAGATTGCAATACCCCCGGTTTTATATCGTGATCTGTTTTTTGTTCGTCGTTGACATGTTGGATTCTCCGTTGCAACCGCAGCCGCAGCCGCCACCGCGGGTCGTTAGCTTCCTTTTACGCTCTATTTGAGAATAATATACTTCCAATCTTGCTTCACGTGGATTCTTCTTTCTTTGTTGGAACAATGTCTCGACCCGAGGGAGTGGCATGTTTATCGAGGTTCGTCCGTCGATGTCAGTGCTAGCTTATGGCAGCGATACTGGCAGGAGCTGATAAGTATAGTCTTCGCGGAACGTAAACACAGGAAAATATTAACCCTTCGAGACATCGACTCGGACGAGTATTTTATTAACCATTAGATACGATATTTTATCTGCTACTGTTCGACAAAACTGTTTCATTTCACGCTGCAATGCGATGGTATCGCACGTGAAAAAAAAACGAATACTGAAGTCAAATCAGTACTAGACATTTAAAAAAAAAAAGAAGTTTATCTGGATCGCACTGGGAACACAACTAAAACTTTAAAAATATATGAATAGTTTACTATTCTCTTAAGAGGACTATATGTAATGTTTTACTTATACATATATTATTATTATATTATTATATTATACATATATGTATATATGTCTAAATCACGTTACTAAATATATTTTTAATAATAAATACGTTATTAAATATATTTATTTGGCAATCCCGGTTTTTATTCGAAAAAGTAATTCACTATGCATACACAACTTCAAACTCTCCTGGCAATGAACTTGGCCTTCCATTATCATTCTTCGTTGCAGAATCTATTAAACCATGTTATCGATATGATATAATGATCAATGACCGTACATTTCTCGAATATTCATTTTTTTATTTTCTGCCGGGTTTTCGGGGGGTCCTTGCTCCACTGTGCGTCGGTCGGTTCGTCACGTAATTTCCGTTGCGTTTTTTAATGAGGTAGCACGATCGTTGGGAACTGCGGTAAAGCCTGGAAACGGTACGAACGGTGAATATTCACGTGGTCCCGTGAAAAACAAAGGACAACGCCACTCCGGGGCTGGAAGTGTTCGGTGCCGCGGTGACAATTAAAAGTTAATAGCTTAATAACAAGTCCCGCGGGAATGTAAGCAATTCGAATGGAACGATCGTCGAAAGGAGGAACCGCAACAGGACAAGTAACCCAGGGATTGGTTCGTTTCGCATATCGGTGAACATGTTTCTATTAACATGCGGACGTGGAGGTGAAACCGAGCTAATTTCGAACCGAAACTTGAAATTGGATTTTCATCCTGTTGAACCGGTCTGCCGGTGGTGGGGTTATGGCTGAAAGAATGCTATCACCGCCTCGTTACCGTTGATTTACTCTTTAATCCCGAAAGGCTGGAATTTTTCACCGGCCCCCCCTTCGCCGAATCGGAGACAGCGCGAGAAACGGCCCCGTTTAGAACTGCTCATTCTAACAGGGATTATCACGTTTGTCTTCGCTTCGCTTAACCCTGCTGTTTTGTAGTACACACGAAAGGCGATGGGTACACTAATCAGAGTTCAAGCTGAGTTCAACTTTAATCCACTTTCGTCAGGTTTGCAGCCGTGGAAACGCTGTCATCTACTCGAGACTCGAACTCGGTATTGAGAGTGAAACCTTTCGCGACCGATAATCGGTTGCCTGTCGTCGAATATGTTCGATCTTATTTATTTCAATTATATATAAATATATAATACGCTATATAAATACGCTTTTTTTCCATTCTCGATTAGAATCTTTTTTTAGCTGACAGATTGATAATCGATCATAGGCGTCACGGCCGGTGCGAAACTTTTTTTTCGAAGTGTTAACGGGTCATGCATCATATATGAAAACTTTTCTAAAATGTCGATCGATCACAGATCGTGCGCCGGTGTCCAGTTGTTTTTTAATCGATCGGTTTGTCTTTAATTACCTGTCAATACTTTGCATAGAAGTTGGTTATTACTCGAAGCGACGCGGACTACGATGGGCAAACCGTTTCGAAGAAAGTGTTGCCGCGAGAAAGTATTAATTATCGGCTAATTAATCGGATAACGTTGCAGTTCTATTGAAATTGATATAATACAACTCATCTAACTGGAGGCGTGCTGATGGCGAGAAATTGGAAACGATGGTAACTGACTGAAAGTCAGCTAATAAATTCAACGTAGGAATAAGCTGACACGATAATGTCATTCTAATAACAGCCTGAAATTCTTAAGTAAAATTTCAACCGATACTTTTTAGTGCACTTACACCTTTAAGCTCGTTTCATTAAAGGACATCTCGACGGGGCGACGAGGATCACTTCCAGTTTATAATATTTTATGCGCCGGTGGAATCTTGTTAAAACCTTATCAGCTTTTACCTAATACTTCGCTTAATACGCATAATGATCGATCGAAGTAGTTATTTCTCCTGGAGCGCAGCCACTTCGGCTCGAACCTCGCCGAGGCTTTCAATTTTCAACATTTTAACGTCCGCGATACGGAAGTTCGATCGGCGACGTTGGATTTACAACTTTTCTATAAATCGCGTTCCGAAAAGTCCAATTACAAATTAACTCGTCCACCAAACTTTTTATCGCTCTTCGAACGAGAATTGCGCTTCTCCGACATGTACAATACCAATTTTCAAAATGTCGTCTGATCTTCTTTTTCTTCTTCTCTACTTTTTTAATGTCGCATCGGACTTCTTGGTCAATTAGCGACGACTGTGTGCTTCGTTGGTTAGATTTCGTCCCATAGGTCTGCAGACTTTACGAATCTTAGTAGATTTTCTCCGGCTATATCCGGAGTTGATCTAGTTAGCTACATTTTAGAATAATGCGCGTAGCAGTTACCGGTAGATCGCAGTGCTCGCACCGTGGCGGGGTTTCGTTTTATAGATGGTATTCATGTGTTAATCTTGCGTGTCCAATTAGTAGTGTAAATAGGTTTACCCGGTCTTTTCTCTAACCCGATAGCTCAGGTAGAAGATCAGGATGCGCTGCCGTTATTTGGTGCGGCATCGTTGAGTTTATGGTTAGTCGTCCGATCTTGAGTTTCCACCGAAGTGTTCAATTACGTCGTTGATCATGCGCACCGCTTTTCGACCGGTGTGTGTCGAGCAGGCTAGCGCTCGCATGTTCAATAAAATACACGGGGAGTGTGCATCGAGCGGTGTCCGGAACGACCTTTATCGTGTTCGACAAGCCCCCGACACGGTGTACTTGTAATCAGAACAAAAGAGGAAGTTCGCGGGAGCAGTCTCAAAGAGGGTAGCCCGGGTGATTCGGTCAAAAAGCGTGTGTAACCAGCAGAAAATCCCGTGGTCGTTCTTTAGCCGGTCGGAGGTTACTGGGAAGAGTAGGGATAACCAAGAGAGAGAGAGGGAGAGAGAGAGAGAGAGAAGAGGAAGGTCGGTGTATAAACGAACTCGGGCCGGCATCGGGTTTTCCGTTCCGTGGTTCCTGGTTAGGAGTCACTTTAATAGGGGCCACGTATTTCGTGGCACCTAGTGAAATTCGAGATCCTCGTCTGGCACAGAGAACATTCTTTCCCCTTTCCAACAGCTTCGACCTGTCGGTTACACCCCTCTGTGCCAGGGGAGGGTGTTTCCGTGATGGTGGTGGTGGTGGTGGTTCCGTGTTCTGGACAAAGAGTGTGCACACGCGAAAGGTTTCGCGAAGGTGAAAAGGGGCCAAACGGCTTAGACGACGGGTCGGCACGAAGCGACACTCGCGTTAACACGTGCCAGAGGCCCGCGCAGATTTCCAAGACGCCCGGCCCGCGCCGCGCCGCCGTTGCGTTAGGGCTTCGCGTCCCCTCTCGAGTTACCAGATTAAAATGATTGGCCCGGATATATGGTACACGTGGTAAGAGGATTTACGGATCATTCTGTTGAATAAACTTCAGGCCAGAAACCTCTGACGGTAAACACGATCAGCCCGAGTGTTACACCCAACGACGAGACGTCTCTCTCTTCCTTCGCCTTTCCTTTTCCGCCCTGTCTCTTGCTTTCCTTTCAGGCCCTTCATCCAACGTTGACAACGCCGTTCACGTCCCTTCTCCTCCCTCGCTCGCCGCCGAGAACTTCCGGTGAACGGCGAACGGAATATCTATGACGCTACGGTTTACGCAGAAATATTAATTTTTACAGACCCCTGTGCAGCAGTTGCTGATGAACTACTAAATCAAGAAGTAATATTATTTATTACTATTATTTAGAATTTATTAATATTATTTATTACTATTATTTAGAATTTATTAATATTATTTATTACTTCTTGATTTAGCAGTTTATCGGTAACTAATAACATTTTTTTCATACGAGGCTATGTTTTCGAGAATATTGACTTTGAAAATGCTGGAAATACACTATTGATAGGAATTGTCTGACGTGTGTGATCGTGACTGTCCTATTCTACTTCCCGCGTATACTAGAGCACGCGAACCCGATGGACCTTTAAAATCGATTTTCTCGAAAATGAGGTCTCAAATGATAAAATTTTATTTCATATTTTCCACTTGTTCTTTCATCTAGAATCACCCCCTTCTCGCTTGTACCGCCGGTTACCGAACACCCTGCAGATCATTTGCGAAGCTAACTTTTACCCAGTTGGTAATGGATAAACCGGGAGAGTGTTAATCGATTTTATCTACAGTCTTATACACGGACATTCGTCGCGAACTTAATATCCCCGTTGGATATCGGACACGCCGCGCCGTTTTCGAGCATGTTAATCCGGATGACTCGCGTGCGGTCTACCCCGCGACCCCCACTCGGGAATTAATCGGCGCGTAATGTCCCGTTAATTACTGTCGAGCCTGGGAGGATTGTTCATTTTGACGGGGACCAGGGCGGGAATGGCGCGCAGAGCTTTTACCATACGCCTCTGTGCCGGTGACACCGAGCGCCGGATGCGTAACACTGTTTTTGGTAATGAGCGGCTGGAATTCGGTCGACGAGTATCGTTGTTACGTCGGGAACGTTCCGCTTCTACTAGAAGCTTTCTCAGACGTTGTGTATACTTCTTGTATACAGGCGGGTTGATCTGAAAAGTTCCGATTTTCGAAAAACTCTTTAATATTGCGCATTTTATTGCTGAATTTACGATACTTTAAAACGGTCAAACTAAGTTTTCTTATATTTTTACATTTATTCGTCGTTGGACGAACTTCTTGCCCCGTAGTGCAACAAGTTCGCACAATAGCGAGCTGCATTTTACCGTTACATGTTGCCCAGCAGTTTTCTTCAACGAACAGAATATTATATGCGTGAAAATCTAGCGTATGTGTGCGTGTACGTGTATGTGTGTATACGATGCAAGCTGCAAGTATCGTATCTTCCTTTCAAATCGTATTACGGATCTCTCTGAAAACACGATTTTCTCGGTTCCCAGATATATATTCCTAGCGTAAACGGGAAACTATCAACAGGAACGAATTTTACGTGCGATGGCTTGTTTACGACGTAACTTAGGCGCGGTAACGTATCCCCTGCTTCGAGCTGCGGCTACATCTTCTGGATTACTATATCCGGTGATGGTACTAAATACACTTTCAATCCATCGTATAACTGTACGATTACGTATTAATTTTTATACGTATTAATTACACAGTATCTTTGATTGTATTATTTCCTATATGTATAGCAGAGATACATAAATTGATCGGTTACGATGGCTTATCTATATTATAATTAACATGCAGATAACTTTTACTCTCTGCAGTATGAATGCAACGATTACATGAGCAACGAACAATGGTTAATGTTTCCCGTATTTCACGCCCACGTGCGCAACATCAGAGTATCGTCAGAGTACGCTGTCATTAATCACTGTTCCTTACACCGTCGGGGAAACATTCGATAACCGGCAATTGTTGGTTAAACATAAACATTTGAAATTTCGTTAAATTCGACGCACCCGATTACCGACCATACTGTTTACCCGTGTTTATATTGCTGGAAGTTTGGCATTCCCCTTAACTCCTTTGGTAAATCACCCGCTTTCGATTCCCGCGGCAATCGAACCGTTTCGCCTCGTCGTTCGATTATTTGTGTCGCCGTAACCACTCCGATACCTTTCGGCCACTCGGATGCCTTCTTATTTTCGAGAAATTCAAGTCAGTTATCAGTCAGTGGTCAGCCACTGGTCACTAAGAGGTCACTAAGAGGTCACTAAGAGGTCACTCAGTTGTCACTCAGTGGACATTCAGTGGTCACTCAGTGTTCGGTCAGTGGTCACTCAGTGGTCAGTCAGTGGTCAGTCAGTGGTAAGTCACTGGTCAGTCAGTGGTCAGTCACTGGTCAGTCACTGGTCACTCAGTGGTCAGTCACTGGTCACTCAGTGGTCAGTCACTGGTCACTCAAAAGTCACTCACTGGTCAGTCACTGGTCACTCAATGGTCACTCAATGGTCACTCAGTGGTCAGTCACTGGTCACTCACTGGTCACTCAGTGGTCAGTCACTGGTCAGTCACTGGTCACCCACTGGTCACTCAATGGTCACTCAATGGTCAGTCACTGGTCAGTCACTGGTCACTCAATGGTCAGTCACTGGTCAGTCACTGGTCACTCAAAAGTCACTCACTGGTCACTTAATGGTCACTCAGTGGTCAGTCACTGGTCACTCACTGGTCAGTCACTGATCACTCAGTGATCACTCACTGGTAAGTCACTGGTCACTCAATGGTCAGTCACTGGTCAGTCACTGGTCACTCAAAAGTCACTCACTGGTCAGTCACTGGTCACTTAATGGTCACTCAGTGGGCAGTCACTGGTCACTCAATGGTCACTCAATGGTCACTCACTGGTCACTCACTGGTCACTCACTGGTCACTCACTGGTCACTCACTGGTCAGCCACTGGTCAGCCACTGGTCAGCCACTGGTCAGCCACCGGGATTAGTCCCTAGTCATCCTCAGGTCCCCCTGGGCCTGCTGTTCGTCCACTTCCGCCGGAGTACGTGGCCCGTCTGACTGACTGACTAAGAGCGTTTGTCTATAATAGTTGAAGTGCACCTGCGCAGTATGTGAAACTTCCCCACTCCATCTAATTTTGGTTTATTTCGATCGACGTGATTGTAACTGTTAATAAATTTATTATTTCTGGCTGTTTAATGTTTGTAACAATTTCTTTCGTCAACGATGCCGACAAACACTCCCTTGACCACCTGGCCATCTAATTTTTTAGTGAAAGTGGGTAGTAAAACCCTAAGTACAGATTAACTTTTAAACCATGAACATTTGCACGAATCAATTTATTGAACACAATATACTTATAAATTTATTATTTCGAACTAGTTAATATGTATAACAATTCCTTTTTTCAACGATCTAACTGTTGATCTTACTTTGTTTTTCAAGATATTTCTGTTCTCGCAGATCGATTCTTGGAGCGATTATGTATAAAAAAAAGTGTAAAGCTAATCGTTTATGAAATATTTTTAAATTACAAATTAAGGTATCTAATCTGAATTTTGAAGTAGTAATTTTTCATTTTCCTAAAATTATGCTCTGATAGTTTCTTACGTACAATATTTCTAGGAATTTTTTGTCCTTAATGTTAGTTTTGTTTTTAATATTTTAAACCTTAAAAACCAACACCGAATCGCTTGAAATGTCTGTGAAATTCTATCCTAGAGAGCGTAAGAATACACCGAATTATTCGAGTGACATAATCTCCCTAACTCGTCGGTGGTTTGGACTTTTGAAGCCATTCTGTTTTACCCGAAATAAAAGTTATTCTAAAGAATATTCTCTCCGATTCCATCGTCGCCGATATTCCGACAAACGAAAGAAATATTTTTGTAACAATATCCCTCAAAGCTCGAAAATATTTCCGACAATCTGAAATAATCAAATTCGACGACGAAGGAACCTGCATAATTCAACGGTTTCGGCACTATTAAACGCGACGCGCATTTCCAAAGCAATTCAACATTCATGTACCATTCTATTCCCGAGTATTGGTGAATAATTGAGTAGCGAAGATTGATGTTTAAAATTCTCGGCGCAGATCTAGGCTATTCGACTTTAATCGAATTAATAGGCAGCTATGAAAATGTTATTCGATTTTATCATTTACGGGCGGTGAAAGGTACCTCTCTCGCTTCCGGCTCGGTGTACAATGTTGAATCTTTTATAATCGGATTTTTCATTAAAGTTAATAGATTGCCGCGGTGAAAGGAACTTCGAAAAATTTTCGTTCGATAACCGAATTTCTGTTGTTAAGTGGTCCCGGCTCGGTAAAGTATAGAATATTCTGTTATTCAACAGGGCCAACGTAAAATTTTCGTCGAGGCTATTCTTAAAATCGAGTTAAATTCTTTCGCACGGGAATCAGTCAACTTACACGACTGAATATCGCTTGAGAAAAGCCATCGAATTTATTCGCACGCCTAATAGTTACAATATTTATTATACATATATATTTTTAGCGAAAACGAATCATCAAAAACTTGGATAAACACTACAGGCTTCCGGAGCGCGGGGAATTAAACGCGTCAAAACCATTTGAACCGTTGATTGATTAACTCGATGAGGGATCGGGGACAGAATTTCGATAACGACCTCGGATAAGCGGAAATAGTTGGCTCCCATAATACGTGACAAATGGACCCTGTTCGCGCCCATTCTAAAAGCGGTGAAGGCTTTCGGATGGCTGACGGTCGAAGAATGATGCGCCGCAACGTTCCGTTCCTCGGACTTCGTCATTTCTTCGTAACGACATCCTCCTGCATCGCTGTTGCAACGAAAAATCAACGAAAAACATGTTTTCAAATAAAATTGTTAATACCGTTACAAACAGTAAGTGCGAATATGGATACTTGCGATTTCACGAAGATGAATTCACCCAGAATTGCAGAATTTTCCGTCTCGGATATTTGTTGAGACACGGCCGAATAATTTTCCAACGCGAGGTTTCTGTGGGCATGAAACGTATTTCGTCGATTTAAACAGAACAGCGAAAATGCGTGAAATATTACCCTAAGCTCATTCATGCAACCATTTCTATGGAGCGTACGATGGTAAATCGTACGTGTCGCCTGTCGTCATGAAACTTCTAATTCCGCCGTATCATAAATGTCTCGAGCCCGCCCCGCCATAAAACATCGAATCAATCATACTTCGCGCCGCAGATTCCGGCGCAATCCCGGAAACCTCCGGAGAACCTCTGCATTAGGATCGCAACGCACGAAATAGTTCGCTCGTTGCGGCGCGCCGAAGTAACTCGTTATCCCTTAATCGACATCATTTAATTTTCCGTCCCGGTCGTGCAACACACACCTGCATACACACAGCCGGCTGGCCCGATTCGTCCGGTTTCCTCCGGAGGGCGCCGCGGGGATCGATGGAGGGTTTTCGGGGGAGAGGAAGTTGATTCGCCGGACGTCATTTTATCCACGAAACCTACCAACGCGACCGTATCCATTAATAGATATCATGCCGGGCGCAATCAAATTACGTTGCCCGTTAAATTACGCCCCGGTGTTCCGTTATCAACGGTCACCGGCGTTATCTACCCGATCGTACCGGGGACAACGCTGATGGTCCTTATCTCTACTCAATTTTCTTTCGCTTTTATTATGCTCATTCGCCGAACTGCATTAACGGCGGATCTACAGAGCGCTAAACGCGACTTGCGCGTTGCTTCGCGATAACGGGGGCTTTTCCAATCGCGATTCGTCGATTTTATTATAGACCTCTCTCGCAAAGCGTTTCGTAGAGATTTATTTTTTTAATTCTCGTTCCTTCCCCGGTGTCAATTTGACACGATTTTCCTAAAATAATTTCTACTGTTCTGTTATTCGTAAAGTATAAATGGTATAAATGTTATCCCTCTGCACTCGGGCCTATTTTAACAGGAAAATTAAACATTTCCTCCGACCTAAAATAATTTCATTCTACATTTGATTTTTTTTTCATTTTGTGGATATGCAATTAATATACTTCATACAATACTTGAATATTTAATGATGTATACAATATTTTCGATAATGGTACAGCAATTTGTAGTGACGACTCTGTGTCGCCACTCGAGTGCTAAGGATTAGGTCATCAATTTGAATAAAAAAACATCGGAAACTGTTTTTTGTAGAAATCTTTGTAGATTACTGTATGTATAATCGCGACATCTGTTGGCTGTACATATTGTATTACGTGTCTATCTCAAAACCGTGTAACCTTCGTTATTCGGTGCTAGACGCTCGAACCATAAACATACTCACAGCTAACACGTTACAAATATATTAAGTATAATTATATTCTGTGCAATATATTCATCCTACACATCCACACCTACATTTTTTGCTACTGTCAATTTGACACCGCGGGACAGCTTCAATAAAATGGCAGTTTTAAAGCCAGCCTAGGGTTAATTTAACGATTAAGAGTTCGTAAAATCGCCATCTAGGTTATTAACGCAATCCGTTTAATTTTCTGGAGTAAAACGAACGGATCATCGGTCGCAGGAGTGGTATGATTTCCGGCTCCTTTCCCCCAGCCTAATACATCGCGCATTTCGGCAATTTGAATAAATCACTGTCCGCGCCATTCAGAGGTAGCTACAATCAACTGCCGAGCAATTTGTCAGTTCGGCCGGGAAGAATTGCTGCCCCGTCAATAGCTGTCATACAGATCACAGGGAGACGCGCAATCGATTCTACCGATATTAAAAATCGCCGCCGCGATTTTTCACGTCATCTTCCGTTCCGATCGTCCGCGAAATCCCCGGTTTGCTCTACGGTGCATCGAATCGAGCGTTCGCCGCGCTGCTCCGTGTATTTCGCGGGACGCGCGCGTGCGTCCACTGTGTCCGGTCGAACCGGAAGCGTTTCTATTAGCGCGCCCGGTAAGAATATTGATAGAACGTCGAGAGAAAAACAAAAAAAAAAATAAAACCGAGCGCGCCGATTCTCGAAACGCACAATAACAGGCTAATGGGAGTTTCGCGTAGAACAGTTGTAAAGAATTCAATGGAACACGCCTTTTGCTCGGCCGATGAATCTACAACGCGATTCTGCGCGCACGTGCGCGAATCAAAATCGACAACGCGCAACGAGGGAATTCTTTCTCCCCCGGGTCACCCTTGCCCCGTTACTTCTGCGAGAACGTGTGCACCTCTCGTGCACGGTATGTCGATTCGAAATCGAGAATATCAATTGCAAAATAAATAGAGGGTCAAGCTCTCGAGTGGTTATCAGCTGACAGAGTCCGATGATTCCTGCCAATCAGCATTTATCTTTATTTCCAATAAATTTTCCTGGCTCACTCGGCTTTCTTTCCTCAACTAATACCGCGCCGTTTTCCGAGCCCAGTTTGATCCGCTCCGGTTACACATGCATACTTCCTTCTCGTCGGGTCCGGGTCCGGCGCGGTGCCGAGATTGAAATTGCAACTTTGATGGAGACTCTTCGTTTCCGAAGGGAAAATAGGTCGGCGTAGATGAAGGACATTTTCATTTATATCCGGCCAGGAAGTTGCTTCCTGGCAGCGTTCTCGTCGATAATTATCCGGCTCGAAAATCGCTCGACGTTACACGTATAGATATTACCTGTTCCGCGGGACAACACTGGGATTTTCTTCTCGGATCGGGCATAGGTGAAATTTTTTTGAACGGATTTAAGAGCGCGGGACTGCAGATTTTGCGAAATTGGAAACTGGTGGGTTGTTAGTTATCATCGTTGCTCCAGCCGACTAATGAAATCCCGCAGGCTTCGTTGAACAAAACGAGAACGACGTTTATTCGAATGCCGAGCCAGCCTTCGTATATACATGTATACGAATATATGTATATATCTGAAAATCTTTGCTTTCTGAAGCTGATATCTTTATTCGTCGTCGTCCGCGATGCCTTTAGATCCCCATCCCCCCACCCCCGCCTCAGGGCAATTTATCAGTAGCGCATAAAATCGTAGAACTCCCAGCTGGATACGTCGAATGCGAGAGCTGCTCAGATTATGAGTTATCCCTTGTGAAGAGCTACTTCGGCATTCTTTCTTTAATGAAGAAATCCTGGAAGGTAATTTCCGGGGAATTTTTTAGATATTCGCTCCTTTTTAATAACGCCGCGCGGCCCTCTGCGTGCGCTTTAGAGTCCTGCACGAACTAAATATCGTTCTACGTGCATAGATTTCGAGATTAATAGAAATTCCGTTTTGCTCGTTGTCGGACGTCGTCGGTCGGATCTTTACACAAATTCTCGTTATCGCCCGGTTAATTATCGGAGAGACAAGTGCGCAGTTACGTCTGTCAACGACGCAACGCCGGAAATTTCTGCTTCCTCGGAGTCTTCTGTATCATCCTCCCGGTGTCTAGAATTCTCGAAGCTCGCGAACTGCAGTCTTCGCGAGTAGCGCCTTTTCTTATTTTTCATTGCTTTCTCCCCGCTTATTCGGCGAACAATTCCTGCGGGTCTCGAGTGTTGTAATTTACGGCGTGACTCGCGAAGTATGATTCCAAGCAGAAATGCTGCAGTAGGATCACGTCGTTGCGCGGAGTTGTTCCATCCCGAGTTTAGAAAAGCTTTGACTGTCAAACTATCCTCCCGCGAAATATCCAAAGGGAGATCCTACGCTTTCTTCGGGCAGAATGACGGTGCTTATTCCGACGACTACGTCTTTGTATTTATGTCCCGCCGTTGATGGTGTTTTAACACGTCAACTGCATCCGGAAGACAGTTATTTCATAATCTCTGCTCTTTCATTCCGCCAATTTATTCTGTGTATATACGTTTTTGCTCGACAGCCGACGGTTCATTAAAAGAATATACGTTCCTGTAAAAAGCAACGTCAAATCGGAGATAATAAATGAAAAATGTTCCTTGTTAGGCGAAATTACCCGTAATTGTCTACACGATAATTACTTACATATGTCGTATTAATAAAATTTTTATTACACATTTCTCATATTTCTGTCCTTCCGTTCACATTCAGTTGTATCTTTTAATGCCAAAAGGGTTTGATTATTAAGAGCGAATTAACCGAACAATTCGTGTTAAACTTCGTTTCATTAAATTCCCTTATAAATTTTTGTGAGAACTTTGCAAATAATAAATTAGAAATATTATTCGAACGAGGTGTAGCTGAGACCTGCAATGAACCTTTCACAGCATAGTTATCGATCAGGGTTCCTCTCGAATTAGGTGTTTCAGTGAACAGATCTTGAATCGACGGTCGAACGAAGGGCCGAACGTCATCAGCGATAACGCGGCGCGGCGGTTCGAGCTGATTAGCGGGAGGTGAACGCGGACGCTAATGACAACGCAAACTTTTTCATACCGCCGTGAATGCTCCACAACAGCTGTCGATTTTGCTGGAACCGTCAAACGGGGCTCGTTTTCGAGCGATGTCGAACATGTCGATATCGTCTGCGCACGCAGAGAGGGAAACGAAAGTGGTGTGTACGGCTTATTGGCAATCAGAGAATCGGCCCCGGCTTAATGCATTTGTCAATTTTTATGAGCACCTCATTTCCGTCTCGCGCCGCTAGAAGGAATAATAAATTTCGATCAAACTCTGGTTAATTAACCTCCGCTGCTCGCGACTCCGTGCGCGACGACTTTCATCGGTGATCGTGAATCTTAAACGAATCGGAACAGAAGTAAAAAATGATTTTCTCAAATATTTTGTATTTTTTTTTTGTTAATAGTTCAATTTTAAGAGTTTCGGAATCTTAATAATTACGGAGGATAGACATCAGGAGTGAAATCGTTCAGAAGGAAACTCGAATTTGTCCTGCAAAACGATTCGCGTCGATTGTACGATGTGGATGCACCGTAGTCTGATATGATCTATGAATGCGTATGTGAAATTGAATGCAATCGCCGGAACAGACGGAAGCGAAACCATAGGGGTCTACTACAAACTATGGCGTTTCGCGTAGAAGCTGGAAAAAATTGGTTTTCCGTCATTTTTTTTCTTTTTTTTTTTTTTGAAAAGGGGCTGTTTCTCTGCCCACTTTTACCGATCGTTTGGTATTCGTACCGTGCTGTTTCCTACTCGGCCACCATCGATGAATCGATTTACCAATTTCGAGATAACTCGTCCTCGCCACTCAGCCAGACCATATTTTCTAACTGGCTGTTACGATCTGTTAAATATTGCGTGAAACGTTCCGATATAAAAATGCCACTCTCGAAATTGTAGACATCTCCATTCTCACCGGTTGGCGAGTCGCTAACGTTTTCGAATGAATTTCCCGCTGAATGGTAGTAAATGTATCCATTAGAACGGCTAGAAAAACCGATAGCGGCTGAACGCGCGATAAAATAACGATTAAGCACTTTTCCGAAGTCCGTGCAAAAATCGCTCCGATTTTAATTGCGTCTTTCGCTTGACGAATTTATATTGTGCTTGAATCGCGCCTCGCTGGTGCGTGTATTTAAATCACGGGAAAACATGAAAATGCTCGCGTCCCAGAGGAGCCTTACATCACCAACCTCCCTAACAAATTAGCAGACTCGTTAAACAAACTTTCCGAGCAGCGACACACGGAGACGTTGTCCTCGTAGCATTGCCAGAATCTCCTGGCAAACCTTCGTCATTCGAAAAATCAGTGCACGCATCGAGCGGCAACGAACCGTCGAATCCACTTATCTATAGTCATCGTCCGACAGAATTTCTATTCTCGTCGCGGCGTTCGAGACGCGAGCAACGATCGCAGAGAGAACGGGAGTTTCGACGAGTGACTTTCACGAGCGTTACCGATTTTCCATCGGTTTGTTGGAGCGATCGGGGGGGATCGCGCGTCGGGGAAATTGCATTTCTAATGACGCCGCGGCTGTCCCAGACGAGTCCGGGAAAGCTCTGGGGCCCGCGATACGCGCGGAAGTCCATTGAATTTTTGAACGTCCATCCAGTTCGGCAGCCCCATCGCGTTCCGATCGATGATGGTCTCTTGCGGTGTACTGGCACTTTTCCACGGACTTGGAAGCCTCGAAACAGTCGGCTCGCCCGGCCATTTGACACTAAACATGTCGGCTTGTGAAATCCCGCTCAAACAGAAAAGCGGTCAGCCCGCCGCAAATACTGCGAGCAAGCTGGTTCAGGCCGGAACGGAGCACGCCGTCGGGACCCACCTTTATTAGCTGTCATCGGGGCAAACTTTCTCCGGGTCTCCGACGGTTTTGTATCGCGCGAGATAAATTTCCGCCGCTTTTGTCCGGCGCCCCCTGGCCACACGCTGTCCAAGAATTCTGGAAATATCACTGGCTAGGCAGACTCTGTCAAAGTGATTCTCGATCGGAGTGTAGTTACATCGAAACGAATTTACATTACTTGTCCGTAATTATTCAAGATATTGTAGCGCCCGGTCGTACGCACAAAGGAGCGTTGTTCTGTCGTGCCAATGTAATTTACGACTCTCGATCGACGAAGCTATTTTTGAGTGGACAATTTTTTTTTGTCATCGCATGTGTAGTAAAGTTTTTCCAAAAGTCCTCAATAGCAATCTGAGACCGTCGTAAATTAGGGGACTAGCTGAAGGGCACTCGAAGCGGACCCATCGGTTCGTCGCCACGCGGGTCAGGCGTGGGTGGCCTGAAGGAAAGTCCCGTGACAAATCCATCCCCTCCGATCACCTCGCCGTTCCGAAGACAACCACGCTAAGGGCGTACGGAATAGGCGGTGAGACCAAAAAAAGGAACAACTCTGATTGGAAGAATCCAATGCTTAGCCAATCAGGGTTGTTGAGGATTTTTACCAGGGCAAACGGAGAGTCAAAGATTTGTGTTCGGGGAGTTAGCCGCGAGTCGTCATTGTAGACACACCGCGAAGAGTCCTGAGATCGTAACGAGTTTTAATAAAGACACTTTTGCTCTC
This sequence comes from Lasioglossum leucozonium, assembly GCA_028454225.1. Taxonomy (NCBI): domain Eukaryota; kingdom Metazoa; phylum Arthropoda; class Insecta; order Hymenoptera; family Halictidae; genus Lasioglossum; species Lasioglossum leucozonium. Next base: position 7,972,396 of record CM052207.1, on the reverse strand, counting down.
ACGCCGAGATCGTTTAGCGACTACCCACAATATATTCAACGACTTTCGGGGGGGAGGGAAGTATCCGATCATTGAGCAACAAATTCACGGATACCGGTTTGCACGCCGATTCGATTAAAATCTCACGCGCATTTATTAACGAACGCCGTGTTTCGCGAAATGAAAATATCGACCGCGACAAGCTATCAGCTATCGGCTATCGGGCAAAACGCGAACACGATTTACAGTGACGATAATGAAAACTAAACGTTGTCCCGATAACAACGATGCTCCTCGTTCGCAACGGGGGCTGGGCACGGGCGCCCCGATTCACTGATTTTACACGAATCCATTAAAAAACAGGTGAAAAACATTTCGGCTACTGCGGCGTGGCTGCGCACGGTTACGTCGCATTACTATGCAACGAACATTGCAGTAAGAGCACAAATACCCGGCGTACCGGATCGGCGTCGAGCAACGTACAGAGAATATTTCACGCGCGTCCTATGTAATTGTCGCCTCAGAGATAAAATTACATCGATACATTATTGATCGACGATTTTTTCAAAAATTATCAATAGCTGCTAAGAGATCACTCGTTCAGAGAACCGTGCTCGTCGGCGCGGAGTGTCACTTTACTTCTGGTAATTGTATATTTATTAGTTGACCGAGTATCGAGATATTAATTCACTCAAGAAATTCAATAAAGCACGTAAAGCAGAAGCAAAGTTACAAATTTTTGGTTCACGTCCTTTCGTCCCAGTGCGGCGCGACTTGCGCATTCGAAGGCGGATCGGAGATGTCAATTTGAAAATTAATTTTTCATACAGACCCTACGGACATCACTGTTAACGTTGAAGCACATAGTTTTGCTAAAAGATTACTTTTCAGAGACCAGTGCTGTCCGCCCAGCGCGTTCGAAAATAACTCACGCAATGGCGAACTAATTCTTGATAGATACATTTCTATACCATTAAAGTTAACGAACCGAGAATTCGATCGGGAATGACAATTTTCCAGACACACTGCACTTCGGTGTGTCTTGCGCACTCGGAAGCGGAGCACGTCGATAGCAATTGTCTGCCGGACAAGTAAATCTCTGGCGAGTTAACACCTTCGCCGCCCGCGCGGGAGCATCCATCGTGATCGATCGGCGACGATAACGATCGAGCGTAGTCAAAGTCCCCGGTAATAAGGCCGAAGCACGAAGAAGCACAAGTACGTACTTTACGAGACTAATACGCTCAGCCGAGGCCGGTCTGCATTAAGCGTAATTTAAGTCAGCTAGCCTAGAGAGTGAGAGAGAGAGAGAGGGAGAGAGAGAGAGAGGAGAGAGGGAGTAAGAGAACACGGTTTAATATGCATTGCATACAACGATAGCCGTAGATAGACGATGAGAGGAGAAACTGGCGATAAGTTTGCGCCAGTAGTCGGCGAGGGAACGTGTTGCTCGGTTCGTTCGAGGGGAAGCTCGAACAGGAAGGACGTGTGGTGGTTGCAGTTGGAGTCTTGATGAAGAACACCGGCGCACTATGGCGGATAGGGGTGGCGGCTAGAGGGACGCTAAGGGAGGCACAGGGGGTCCTGCTGGGAAGAGCGTATCGGCTGGTAGAACGACAAGAGAGGTGCCGGCAGGGAATAGGCCACGCGCCATGTGGCGAGCGCATAGTACGTCGCAGTACCCTTAATCCGTAACTTAATTAATGTCATCGGTAAAGGGGTCTCATTCCCTAAGTTGCTTCTCATGGTGACGCCTCGCCATAGACGGCCCCGCCCGGTAATCTTGCCGGCCAGCTACGGAATCGCGTGAGAACCGGCTGCGGAGACCTCATAATTCGCGAATGGTTACCTCTGATAATGCTGGAATTAGGGGTCAGCGAATGGGGGCCCGGGATTCACGTTCGGATTCGGTCGGTTTTAAAGGTTACACCTCGCTATACGTACCACGTTTACCCTGGTCCACCTTGATAAAGCCGGTGTCTAATGGTAATCGATAGACTGCGGATTTGGTGTTTTTCGTTGACGTCAACGATCATTGCCTCGCTGAAAATACCGGTTCTCGAAAAGACCGCTCGGTAAAAAGCCGGAAAAGAAAAGAACCCACCTTAGTAAAAAATAGGTCCCGCTTGAAATTAGGCGATAGTTGAGGATTGGCAAAGGGAGAGGTTGGTGGGAATGGATTTGAAACCGTGAGGGGACCAAATATCATTACATACATACAAGTGTTTTTCGTTGACGTCTCTTTCGTAGAAAAGGAAAGTTCCACAATTCCATTTCCGGCTTCCCAGTGAAAGAGCCATCAGAAATCGAGGAGCCAAATTGGCCGGCGGTTAATTAATCGTGCAACTGCATTAATCATATCCGGTGCCCTATGGATCTTCAATACCTAACATTCCCCGGTTCGCGAGCGTGTATCATTGGTCAGCCGTGATACTCGATGTCAATTTGTTGGATGCATTGTGCCACTGCGGCAGTCTCGTAATTGCGGGTCCGCGTGCGCGACTATTACGGTGCCATGAATGCGGGGTTTAATGTTCCCCGGGCAGAGGGTAAACAAGTCGTCAAGAAAGCGAAAAAAGCAATCCCGGTAATCACACCCTGAAATCACGCGCCGTCTTTTCCGTTTCATCAATTTTCATTTCTTATCTCGGTCATTATCATCCCTCCATTAACTGTCCCCCTTCTTGCTTCCCTCCACCCCCCTTTCTAAACCACCGCAACCACCTTCGTCCCAACCACCCCCTTTTCCAACGGCGAATAGACGAGCGACGGAGCCTTTAGCGTCGTCGTACGTCGACTTATTTCTCATTACACAGTCCCCTCGCAGTGAGTAATTTAATATTCCCCGACATCAGACAGAGGCACGCGCTCTAGCAGTACACGGTTTTCTTTGTTTCCGCATCGCATTGTCGCGGCATTGTCGCGCATCGCGAATGGACACTTGAGTCGATGTATTTGTTCTGCTGCGTGTGGTAACCGCAGTTCCCTTTCCGCGACCGGATCCGCTTTCCGCTTTCCGGAAATTCAAGCAGAATTTTACAAAGACCGGCTTCTCTGAAGCCCGCGGATTTTATGCCAGCTGCGCCTCGCCTCGCCTCGCTGAACTGTGTTCCCTCATTGTTTACGGATCACCGTCGAAAATTAGCTGCGTCCAGCGCAGATACTCCACATACTTTTCTGTCTATTATACCTCGCTAACCCTTCCCCCGCTACGCTGCGGTGCAGCACTCGGCGGTGATCCTAGCTCAGTCGAAGAAAAGGAATAACATCATTCATTTCTGCGGATATTTGTGCACGAGATAGGAGATGAAAATTATTAAAAAAATCTTTTATGAACGAGTCTATTAGAGATTCGAAGATCGAATCGTCAGAGGTAGAAGGAAAGAAAACGAAGGAGAATCCGAAAACGCAGGTTCAAGATCAAAACGGGGAGCGCGATAGGCTAAAATCAGCCGCGGCAAACATAAATGCGGGAGCGTTTCCTCCGCGAAAGTGTGACGGCCCAAAATGCTGATACACTAACCCTAAACATAAACATCCCTTTCTGCGTATAGATACGATAAGATTATCAATTAGTATAGAAGACCCACCACCGAATGTACTCCTCAGTCTTGACCCGGAACTCTAAGCTACGCATAGCCATACGTATTGTTGTAATTGTGATAGTGTGAATAAAGAGATTGATTGTTGGGCTACGGTCCAACATCCCCTTTTTTTTCTATAATCTCGCGATTTATTACGTGACAAAAGCGTCGCGGAGCGTTCGGGAAGCGTGGCGACCGTTGCGATTCGCGAGCGTTCGAGATGTCTAGCGACGGTTAAAGACAAGCGAGCATCGTAGTGACCGTTGACATTTGCGAGTCGAGAGAGACCGCAGAAAAGCGCGGAGGCACCGGGCCACGGGGTCTTTTCTTCGCCGTATCCCGAACTAGACGGGTGATTGTTGAACTTATAATTTTTCTATTGAATCGTTATTTTACAGTACGCTGTGTTTAGTCCGTTCCCCGTCTCAATCCTACATAAATACTTGAAAGACGATCGCGGTGGGTAAATGAACCGATGATGAAAGGATCTACATACTACAGACTCGAAGACCGGATCCTCAGAGATAAAAAGGAGGGGAATCGGGAAACGCAGGTTTGCCGCAAACAGCGCGAATAATCAAAATGGAGAGCGCGATAGGCTAATCAGCCGCGGCAAACAGAAATACTTGAAAGATGATCGCGTCGGGTAAATGGGAATCGTTGGCCGGACTATTACAGGATGATTAAAGAGCCTAATGGTCAGGATGCATAATCGCCGACGCAATCCAGAAATCCTTGTTCAAACATCAGTTAGGCGAATCCGCTTGCGTCGCGGCGCTCGGTTTTCATCAGGCTACGCCGCGCCTCGTCGGGGCCCATGTAATTGAAATGTACATTGGCGTTACGGTGTAATGAACCGGCGAGCTTGGTACTGCCGGGTGAAACGTATTCCCGGAAAGTATGTAGTTTCATTTGTACGAAATTGAAATTGTAATTTATCGGCGCCGTCCGTTTCGACTTGCCAAGACAGCGGAAGGCTCCCGGCATGCATCGGCGAACAGGCTTCCGGGACGGAATAGTTCCGTAGGTTCTTTGCAACAATGTGGAGCGGGATTTACCGTGCGATATCAGTCGGGTATATATTCGCCGGGTTGATTATCGTCGGCCCTAACGCTTTCGTCGATCCCTTAGACCTCGTGCCTCTCGTCGATTTCACGCGTGCTTCGCGTGGAACGCCGCGGCATCCGTCAATTCGCAGGAATGTCGATCTCGGACCTCGTAGCTCTCGAAACATCTTCAGCTGTATGAGATGATATTTTTCGTATACTTCGTTGAGAGTTTGATGAAACAAAAAAAATCTGAACGCGGTCAATTTGACCCAGGATGGCGGTGTTAACGCGTCTCGCCTTAGAATAAGTGAAACGAACGAAATTAAGTCCACAAAATGGTAATCGACATTTTTGCAAAGTCCAGCGCGGGGTGCACTCGCATAATTGATGCGACGAGCGCTGCACGGTGGCGCTCCTGCAGAGGTCCATTTCCCCCCCCGTCCAGGTAGACCACGTAATCTATCTCCGCTAAGTTATAGTGCTTATCTTGCTAAATAAGCGTTCCACATATATCTCGCCTTCGAATAGAACGGAACAAGTGAACAAAATTAAAGTCTGTTAGGACTTATATATCGATAGCACTAAACAGCGCACTAAACAGCGACACCAATTGGACGGTGTAAAGAAATTACGGATCTACGGCGTATCGCGTACACGCTCTCCACGTGTTCGCGACGATAGACAATGTAAAGTCTCGTTGTTAAATATAACAGGTACGGTGTGTAGAAAGTGCGTGAACAATTCGTTCGCATCCTAATGAAATAACCTAACCCTATAAAGTCCACAAAATTGAAATCAACATTTTTACAAAGTCCAGCGCGGGGTAACGCTCGCATAATTGACGCGACGACCGCTGCACAGTGGCGTCCCTGCAGAGGTCCCTCTCCCCGCTGTACAGGTAGTCCGCGCAATCTATCTCCGCTAAGTTATAGTGCTTATCTTGCTAAATAAGCATTCCACATATCTCACTCGCACTCAATGTGTCCCGCTTTATCTTCGGGGACTATTCAGTGGCCGGGCTGGTAGGAAAGAAAATAGTCGGTAATTCCTGGAACCGCGTACCTTCATAGTGGTCGCGATAAGGTCACCGACTCCGGGCACCGGCTGTATTTATTGGACATCCCTGTGTAAGCAGTTTAACAATCGCGTATACACGGGGAATTTAATCTAGCAACACATTCGCCGTAGAATCAACGCGCACTATATCAGCATCTTCCCCTTTAGTCCGATTCTACCGCGGGCATGTTTCAAGATTAATTTCCGCGTGCTTATAACGAGATAGACTGGGCCAGAGTGCGATGGCACGGTTCCTCCGTCGCGGTTTACACTTCGAAGCGTATGGTTTCCCGAATTGTGTGTTAATGCGATAAAGAACTATTCGTTCCGAGGGATTCTCAAGTCTTTGGAAGCTGTCGACGATTGTTCGAGTGTCGCCGGTGCGCGGAACGTGGGCAATAGTTTGATTTAGATGGTTGTTCAACAATTTTCTGTAATGTGTTAGGGCAAGGTGGTATCGCGTTTCCGTTTTACGTAGTAGACGCTGGTGGAAAGTCTCTACTGTAATGGACGCAGATATTACTGTTGATACGTCAAACAAAGAGAATAGCAACTCCGCGCGGTAGGAATGATTGTTATTGGATACGAATAGGATATTCGGTTGTTAAGTACGAATAGCATCTGTTTGAACCACAACGGAAGAGTATCGGATGACTGTTCAGAGAGGATTTCAGGGACCTGTTATTCCCGGAATATATACCCATCATATGAGAATCATGAATATTCAATTTCAGCATGTATGGTTAGTATGAATATCCATAAGACCTATGGATATCGTAAGGTAGTTATTACAACTGTTCTATTCCTCCTTTTCGATTCCGGGGTACACCTACGGTCGTACTCTCTTTAAAAAAAATATTATTTTTCGAAACTAATCAACTTTTATATCGCATATCGATAGTAATACTTCATTTCGTATAGAAAACAAAATCTATCGCTTTATGTATAAAACATTTTTCGTCGTCGTTGCATGTTGGATATACAAGACGAAACTATGCAACTGGGCCAAGCTAGGCTCTCCCACGAGATGCAATCTCGAAGTTAAAATATCTTTCGAACCGATCAATTCTGTTACAAGCACCTTAACGCGTTACCAAAGAGAATAAAAAACAGAAATACCTATCGATTAGTGTACAAAACATTTTTAATTGCTGTTGCATGCTGGATATACAGAGTGTCCGGCGCAACTGGGTCGAACTACCCCTTACATTAAGCGCAATGCTAAAAAAGTTGCTATTATCTTTTGTTTCGATCAATCACGGGCAAGTGAACTTTCGATAAAAATTGTCAAGCGAGGATCGTTATCTCACGAAAAAACGTTCTCCGATACAAACGAATTTCCAACAATTCCCCGAACAATTTCATCCAACGAGATATAACTGTAGAAAGACGTTTGACCCAAAAGGGTAAGTTCGCGGAGATTTGCTCGCCGAAGAAATACGGACTGGGTGTATCAGTAATTCCGCAAGTATCGCGAAAGAAATTGTTTAATCGAGTGTAACAAATTAGAATGCCAGCTCGCTCGCTAGCCGCGCCGCGCCGCTCCGCGCGTCGGTGCATTAGCCAATGGCCCGTAGTAATAAGGAAACACCCACAAATTGTATCCGACAAAGGCATTTCGCTCGGGGCGGGTGAATTTATCGCGTGGCTCGAATGAAATCCACATATTTAACAGGGAGCGTTTCTTTTCTGAATTAATTTAGCCGGGCTGACGCAGTGCCGGGCACCGCGGGGGGTGCACTTGGGGGAGCCCGGCGGAATAAATGTGCACCGCAAATGATTAAAATGAAGGATTACGTAACGTCTCGGCGCCGAGGAGCCGCGCGAAGCTTATCGTTTAAATGCAGCTGATTCTGCAGTTGCAGGTGGAAAATGTATTGCTGCAGGCGCGGCGGTTGGGCGGACGCGTTTGTAACAATGCTTTGTGTCACCGGAACGCGACGCCAGGGGCATGAGTGGTGCGGGAGAGGGGGGAGGAGTGTAGAAATCGATGGAGAAAGCTTTAACGAGATACATTTGCGGATGGTAGCTAACTTTCATGCGTTCAACGCGTTCGGGAATGCCTTATTTCGCGCGCTGTGCATCGAACCGCCCAACAACGGCGCACCGACTCTCTTCCAGCCGAACAAAGACGTTTCCGCGGCCGATAGAGGAAGCCGCGTGTCACGCCGCCGGAATGCCAGGCTTTCCACCGTTTTTCGAATAAATAAACCACCCCTTGACAGTAGACGACGCGGCGACGCGACGCGACGCCTCGGCTGCCTTGGCTTATAGTTAGACTTACGCCCCGAGACGGTGTCGGCGAATACTCCTGATCCGACGAACGCTGTCAGCGGGCTGACGTTCTCGCGGATCCGTGCCTCCGGATTGAGACAATGATATTCCTGCTCGCGCACCCCGAAAGATGTAATGCTTGTTATAATGTGGTTTTGTATAATGCATTTGCCTCCATCAGAGTTACGGAGCAAACATCGGCAGAGTTTAGGGAACATTTCCATCGATACGTCCAACTTTGCGAACGCTATTTTCGAGACACAAGAAAACTTGTTTCGCGTCTCTGATCAGCGAAGAATTTTAGAGGTTCTCACGTCCGACGGACGATTATTAAGGAATACTTCATTGTTCGGGGAGCACGACACGCCGACAGAAATTAAATTAAAAATACGAGCAGTGTTTCGGTTTTTATTAGAGAATCTGTAATGCAAATTCTGCGGGAAGTTCTACAAGAATTTTCATAATGTATCCGGAGGCCCTGCAGGTTATACAAGGGAAACGCCGATATGAACAGTTTCGCCTCCCGCGTTCTACTGATCTATTTTCCTCGAAATATTTCTTGCCGCGAACCTCGAAGTGACGCATAATCAATGACACCGCTTCATTTTACTTTCTAACCAATTCAATTTAATTCCCATGTTTCATTGCGCTTTTAATCTTCCCCGCCGCTAGTTACAGTTTCGCCCTTCTTTTTGCCGGTTGTAAATTATTGGCCGCCGGCATAGGTTGCGCGAAAGATATCGACGCGACAGCCCTTTTTCTGATACCCTGTGTAACGAGATATTGCTTTATCCCTCGTGTTTCACTCGTGTGTCATTTCACAATATAGCGGACACTGTTACAATGTTACAAATAAGAAAAATCGATCGTTCCGGGCTCCGTTCCTGTTACCGGAGAAATTCGAACTGCGTCCCCGGACTTTCGTCGAGGGATAATAATTCCGCTGATCTCGGGAAAACACGGTCACCGCGACGAAAGCTTTCGCATTGTCGCGAACAATTTTTAAAGACATTCCGGACGATTTTCGCCAATTGTTCCGTAACAACTGTGCCGTGGAAAATGTGGAGTGCAACCGTGACGCGTGGCCCACGTTTCAAGAATAAAGTCGCAAGGTTACAGCTGGAGAATATTTAATACTGGCCGTATTTCTTGCTATATTTCATATTTCGCGAACAGCGTTATCAAACGCCGCGAATTACTGCGAGGGAAATCCGAAGACTTAGCGCGCGCGCGCGAATGATTAAAATGAAATGTTCCTACTCTAAAAATGTCTCTAATTCCGGCAACTGTAGACGCGCGCGGAGCGTAATTTTGACCGGGCCGGTGTGTTCCGAGTGTAAAGTCGCAAGATTTCAGCTTGAGAATTTTAATTGAGGCGGGCCATGAATTATTCACGAATGCAAAAGAAACGCACGTGGCCGGGGCGCATCTAATTTATCGCGCGAAGCGTTCCAACGAAAAGGACGTGGTATTAGAAGACGTCATCGGACGTCAAGCCGGAAGACGTCTGCGGTGCGTCCTCGGCGGGGTGCCGCCGTTCGGACACGATGGCCGGCGCGACGCGGAGCGTCAGCTTCAGCGGTGTCAATAACAACCCTGCCGTCAATTTTCGGTGTCCGGGAAACCGGGGCATCGCCGATGTTTAGCACGGTCAGTCGATTTATCCGTTTCAACGATCCCTGAGCCCGAGCCGGAGCCCGAGCCCGAACCCGAGACAGGGCACAATTAAAGAGAAATTACAGAAGCTGAGAGGACCCTGGTGTCTGCTCTAACTGGAACGTTTCCATGAAATGCTTCGCTACGGTATCGATTGCAGGACGTTTCAGCTGGTTTCGGAAGATGAAACTGAGATGCTCCTGCGGCAACCAGCCGACCACGGTTTCACAAGAATTGAATTACTCACGCTTGATCAAAATTCAAGTGCAACCTTGTTGTTCCGGCTACCTCCCCCCGAGATCGATACGCAAGAATTTTCTTTCCAACCCCCGGCAGCTCGAAGGAGTTCCGGAACTTTTTAATCAGCTATATTGGAATCAATTGCGTGTGGTACTTTCTCGAAAAGTTCTCCGATTATGCCAGGTCATCGGGTACGCGATCCGAATTTCGTAGCGTATTTTATTAGGAAGCTGAAACAAACGCGTGTCTCTCGGTTGTACGCAAGAAGTTTTAGCATCGTTCAATCTTTCGTCTTTTTATGCAAGTGTTTACGATATACAGTTTTATTTTCGTATCGTTTCGTGCGGTTATCCTTCAGAAAACTCGGAGCTCCCGGAAAGTTTAAAGCGAAACGCGCATCGCTTAGCGAGCGGACAAATGACCCTGTTCCCCGTTCGTAAAGGGAAAGTTCTTTTATCGAATCTCACTTTCGCGCGGAATTGGCGCGCGAACCGGTGCGTAAAAAGCTAAAGCGCCGAAAAAAATCGGTTATTCCTGTCAAAGACACGAACACTCGAGTGCACTATTCCACTTTTACGGCGAGCTCTGCGCGGCGCATGAATAGAAAAGTCAGGTCTGCAGACAAGAGTCTGTCAGGAACATTTGTGCCAGAAAATCTACCCCGAAAAAAAGTATATATGTATATACATATATTTCTTTTTAAGAATACGGTCCAGACGAGCGTCTCAGATTTGGCTGTCTTCGGATATATTTAATATCAGCCCCCGACCTACACACCGCCACTGGCACGTTCGCAAATATTTAGCGTGGCGAAACAAAGACGATCGTACCCACCGGCAATGTTTACGCGAAATTTGCTATACGCAACTTGATATTCTACCGCGACCAGATTATTGATCCATTGGTGGCTACTACAAATATGTAATTCATACGTAAACGTACGGTACAGTTCCAACAATTAGTCGATTGCAATTGGTCCCGCAAATAAATAATTCGTGGCCGATCTTCTGTCGAGCTAGCCGCTCGTTAAGTATTGTATACTTAAACAATTCTTCTAATTTTCTAAGTTTTTATTTAGTTTCAATATCAATCTACCTCTCTTGTAATCGCTCATTGCACGTGCGCTTCTGTACTATCTTCTTTTCACATACTCGCTCACTACTGACACACATCCTTATACAGGGTGTCTCAAAATTACCTGACTATATAAATTGCATTTTTTTTTGTGGCGAACATACAGTATTAATCTTTGACAACTGGCGTCAGGAAGTACAGCGATTTAGTCGCGGAGAATCACTATTAGAATAAATGTTTAAATAATAAAGTTTTATGAGTAAATTAAAATGTCAGATCATTTTGAGACACCCTTTACATATATACAGTAGGTTACCATTAATAACAACTTCAGCAAAAATGATTCCCAACAGAAATAAATAGAATATCGAACTGTACAGGGGGGGAAAAGAGTGAACAAGTAATTGTTGCGTCTATTTATATTCAAGACTGGGGACTTCTCGCGGCACGTAACGTAGACGCTTATTGTGCAGATATAAATACAACCGGGAAGGTAAAATAGGAACCGTGTCCTCTGGTATTGTGACGCTTGAGGACTGCAATGTTTACGTTTCTCTCCGTAACGCTACTTGGAAACGGACACTACGGTACAATCTCCAGTACGGATTCACTGAATTGTACATTTTCTCGCGATAGCACACTCACCGTAGCGAGAACGCTTTTATCAAAAATTACCGGATTCACTCTCGCAGTTTTGACGAGGAGTTAAATACGAATCGGGTTTAATTGCCGATAGTCCCAGCGTTAATTGGGGAAGGAGCAGATGCCGTTTTCGCGCGAAGCGAAACACCTCTAGACGGTCTCATTTCCCACGGTTTATTGTGATTTTCTAGCTATAGGATCTTCAGCCGCTCGCGGAGCGCCCCGGGCGATCAGCCTGTACCTCCAGATGTTTAGAGCGAAACCACGACCAAAGGCGTAACGAGGCGAATAAATAGCACCGTCGCCTTTTTTATCGATTCATTCGGCTGAGGTACTTGAAAACTCGCTCCCGACTCTTCTGCCTTTAAGGAATTCCGCTCTTGGGCATTTTCCCTGCCGGGGATAGATTACCCGAACCCATCCTGCGGGACTGGCCCGATTTATCTCTCTGCAATTAGTGTCATTCAATTTATTCGATCGCGGGATCACCGTCCTGCCGTTAAACATTCGTTCTGTTCAGATTCCCCAAATGAAAATAATTACTCGATTTCTTCGGGTGCAGGACGTCTCGAGACAATTCTCAAGGAATGTATTTGGGATTGGCTTTTTCGGTGAACAGGTACATGTTAAAATTGTGTTTCTGGTTGTACTGGGTGTGAAGAAATTGTATGTCGAGGCTGACGTAGAATGATTCGATATCCTCGATTCGGTTGAAATTGAACTGAGCAAGGTGCCGGAAAATTCACCTTGACCTCGAATTTTAGGGTCAACAATTTTTTCTTTAATTGCATCTTATCAAAATCGCAATATCATCAAAATCGCAATATCTTGTCAAAAGCGCAAAAGGTAGCATGAACAAGAAATTGTTGACCTTTTCACCTTAAAATTCGAGGTCAAGCTCAATTTTGCTGCACCTTCCCTAGTACAATATCAACTAAATCGAGGGTGTAGAATCATTCTATGATTAGAGTTGAGAGAGAGAGAGAGATGAATAGACGAGAGGGTGATAACATTTTTTCATAAATTTTAAAGGTATGTGTTCCGTCGCGCAGGAACAGTCCATCTGTCGGACAATATTTATGGTGCATTCGTGACTAAGAACCTTCCTCGAAGATTTCGTAAATTAGGGTGATTCAGCGACCATTCTAGACATTGCCAGATGTTTAGTGTTTCTGTATATCTTGAAGGACAATGTGCCATAGAATTGTCCCTCCGAACGACCACCCGCGGCCGTCAAGGATAAGTTTATATTACCGAGACCCATCGTCGACCGGGTTAGGTAGAGCCCCACGCCTCCTTCCAAGGTCTTACTCAGAGCTACAGGAAGGAGGCCTACAAAGTCAAAAGGGCGCTGATTGGGAAATGCAACTTTCGGCAAGAACCAATCAGCGCATTTTCTTCCTCATCGCGTTAGGACTGGAAGTCGTGACACTCTTCAGTCCTCGGGTAGACAAGACAACGCACGGGTCTTGTCTCCCCACTTTTTAATACGGGTTTTGCATATTAGTCTTTGCATTCAGTATTTCTTGTCCATCGATCAGGACATTCGCGCTAAACTCTGCGTCGCTTAATTGAATATCCCTCGCGTGCGCTAGCGTATAAGGCAGGACCTGCTAGATCAGTCTTACTGATGAGTCCCTAGCAGGTCCGCGACGAAACGCTTTCTTAGCGTCATTATCTCTCAAATCGATTAATCGTTGTTATATACAATCGCTCTAGTCACTGAATCGGCTGCCCAATATTAATTTGGCGGGCAACATTCGAACATTCGCGACACACATGGTCGCGAACGAAACAGTATGCTTCATATACAAATTTAAATAGTAGAACAATAAGCGGCACGAACTTATGAGAATAATAATTTCTTTACACCCTGTGTGCAGTAATTTTCAACGAAGATCTACGGAATTGTAATTCGGGTGGAGACGCGGCGAGGGGGAACGAGAAATCGGTAATTTCCCGGGACAGTGTGGGAAAAATAGAAAATCAGGAAGTCGACTTGCAGCAGTTTCATCAAGCTGTTGCTCCCATTAAAATGAGATTCGAATGGTAAAAGGACCGGCAGCTCTCGGATACAAATTTTCGATGAAACAAGGACACCACCTGGCGCGGGTATTATGATTAGATTCACAATTTTTGCTCTTCTGAAAACAGTCTCCGAGAGAGAGAGAGAGAAAGGGAGAGAGAGAGACAGAGAAAGAGAGAATGAGGGACGCAGCTCCATCGTGTTCCGTTCGTGGTCGCAACACGAAGTGAATACATTTTTAATTGTCCCGGAGTACGTGTACAGAGCGCGTTCCCGTTTTACGAGCGTCCCGGCATTCTCCTCTTTGTGTATCTGAAGTTTCACCGTTGTCGCGCATTAAATTCTTGATGCTAATGGATGCGCCATAGCATTTAAATAGCTGCATTTTGCCCGGAAGGTTATGATCGTCTAATTAATTCATAACCGAATCCGTCAACCTGATTTGCATCTTTCATATCTTTTATGCGGCGTTTGAATGACGGCCCTTTCTCTCGCACGCACCGACCAAAAAGAAATCCCCAAACTGCAAAATCCTCTGCGATTATTATCGTGAAAATGATTCTTTGCTATACGGCTTGAACAAAGTCGTTTTATTTTCTTTTTTTCTACTATTGGTCGAATCTTTTTTTATCTTTGGTAAATCTTTGCGAATGGTTCCCTTTGACGATGATCACGTACAAAGAAGTATTAAAAAATTACCGATTCATTTCGAACAATACCGATTGTTCCTCGACGTTCCAATTCCGATTTTCATCATATACATACACTGCCGTGCGAAGGAACCGGATGCTCGGCTTTTGAGCGTGGGCGTGTGTTTTCCTACAGCAGTTTCTGTTAGCACGGACCCGGAAACACCGGTGTGTACGGATAACACGAACCGCTAATTCAGCGGAATTAGATTCGGTATAAAAAGGTGGGTACACATCGGGCCGCCATTGAAATCACGGATGGCTGCGTTCACGGTTTTCGAGATTAATCACGTTTTTGCGGAACAAAATATTAAAAGTCTCGCGGCCTCGTGTATTATATTAACGGAACTGTGTGTTCGCCTGTTAGGCAATATTGTTAGGCACCGGTTTTTTTTCACCCACCAACGATCTCCATCGCGATATAATTGAATCGATCGACGCAAAGATTGATGGCTTTATACTTTTTCCCAAAAATTCGTTTAAAATATACGCGCTTGTTGTTCCCGTCGCTCGACGGTATAGTTCTCATATTCATTTGCAGCTCGAATTATCTGCAATGTGACCAGAATATTCAACGAATTCCGAGCTGAAGAATGCATTTCCGTGAATCCAACTGTATAGAAATCACACGATAAACAAAAATGTGTTTTTATTTCGTGGTCCGCTTATTTTTTTGTAAAATCCGCAGTCCACCAATGAAAATGGTTGCCCGTGGCGACGATCCGATCAGCGCAATGATACTCGCAATCAGCCACTCGCGCCGATCGTGCGGCAATTAGTTTGGCTGTCGTTAGCGAAGTCGAATTCCCGGGTATCGAGTGGAGAGAGGATGCATGTTACAGCAACTTTCTGCGAAATATCCAGCGGAAATCCTGTTGGCGTTATCAGCGACGACGGCGGCGTTGCAATACTAGCGGGGGCGCGCGAGCGACACTGTCCGTTCACCGCCTGCCGGCTGGCCAAACAAAGGGGACCCCCACAAAGTGAGGCGGACCGGTATCCAAAAGACGACTGAATGGTTTGACAGGTCTTTGCCAGGGTTAGAGCTAGAAGTGCGTATGCCCACGCAGCGGCGGCAGCCTCTCCGCTCTGTGAAGCCTGTCTCCTGTAAGGATTATGCGAGAGCCTTCGACGCCACGTTGTATTCAGTGATCATCCGCATAGCCCTGGGCTTTCCATTTTAGCAGGCTCCGGCTGGCTATGCAATCGCTATTGGAAGACGCGTTTAACCGTACACCCTGTGACAAAAGGAATCGGTTACCGACCGGTGGTCGCTGTCAAAACTTTCCTCCGTTCTCCCGAGTAAACGATCAATTAAATATTTGCGAAATAAAAGTTGCCGATTTCGCGCATCGATCGGTACGGATAATCGAGGTTCTACTATATCGTGGATTGAACGAACAGTTGTGCACCGAATCGTGTCGTGTTTGGACTCGTTCTAATCGGAAAACCGACACAAATACGTTTTCGAATGTTTCGCGAAGAATAATTGAAGAGATAAATTTTTTAAATCGATAAAAATTCTTCAACATATTAACATACTTTCCACGAAGATATTTCGATCGGCAGGAATTCGTTTCGAAAACATTTATTGATCCATTACAAGGAAAGGTTCTCCCAGGGTGGTTTATGTCCCTTATTCGTCTATTTACATAATTCATCGTCGAATTGCCCGACCAGAAGCGGGAATGGATATCATGCAAGGAGCTTCGCCGCTCGTGTATCGAAGATGCCTATGAATTATTCACCAGCCGGTAAAATGCACGTGATAATGCTGAGAATAATTAGCTGAAACCGCGACGGGAAATTTCGATGCAGAAACCCTCGAAAAAGAACGCCGCCAGTATTCGGCTTCGCTTCGAACGTATCCTGCCGATGCATTTAAGTAGAGCGTGGGCAAGATACTGTCGCTGGACACGGAAACTCGAGAATGATGACCGCCAATCGAACTCTGCACGCGAAGTCCTCGTCCGAATCAGTTGGCTTCACTACTCCCCGGATGTACTGAAGTTGAAGTGGATTTACATAGAATCGTACTTTGCCTCTACGCGAAAAATCATTTTCTCGAATATCAAAAAGGAAAAAGAGAAAAAGAAACAACCGTTCACCGATATTTTTCATGTTACGATCATTGAATCTATGAATATTTTAACGTTAACATATTAACCTAAAAAGCGCACAAAATAACCGGAGTCTTGTCACTAAATCATTGTTATTGCTTTAAGTTTACCGTTAAATCTGAAAATACTATCAACCCTTTGTCCGGGATGGCTCCGAGTGCAAACGTTTAAGATGAAAATAAAAATTACGAGTTGCTTCGTCGTCGACAATTAAAAGGAAGGAAATTTTTTTTCATTTGATTCGCAAAACTTCGAATATAAAAATTCCACAGAACGCAATTACTCTATTGTTATCAACGTTTAATTTTCGCTGATAAAAACGATTATTCTAAAATGCAGCAGCAACAGATGCAATAAACGTCAGTGAGGATTCTCCAGTTACCGAACGAACCAGATCCTCGGTGTTCGGTTCCATCAGAGATCAGAATCTCTCCAATCGAAATAGATTCTCTCGGCGCGGCGCGGCGTTTCCCGGTGATCACCGTTCGGAGATTAATTTCGCGGTAGATCTCCATTGCAGACAACGATTTTTCAAATCGACAGAGGGTCGGCGGGTGGGGGGTATCCACGTGACCGGCGTCGTAAGTCCCGTAATCATCTAACCGGAGTTATATTCAGGGCCGTCCGGTTTTTCGCGCGGGAATAGAGCGAGCGAGAGCGAGTGAGCCGTCTGCGTCAGCGGGAAACCGATCGAACGATCGTAAAATGCATTGCCGGCCGGTTTTCAACGGGACCCGGTCGAATTGCTTTCCCTCATTATTAAACCACTTGGCGGCACGAGGTACATCTTTACGATGGAAATCGAGATCGTTCCCGTATGCAAACCGCATTGAAACGTGTTGCCTGCGGAAATAGGGAAGGCTGTGCACTGCTTGGTACGCCCGGCGTCGTGTGCGGCACATGTGTCGACTTCCTGACACGGTCTATGTATCAGCATGGGGTTGAGGAGGGGAGGAGGGGCCAGGCACGTGACCGATCACCGAAAAACGTGCATCCCCAGCAGAAGCCCCTTCTCTGTACCTGTTCAGGAACGGCTCTCCCTCTCGGACTTCGCATACCAGCTCGCACACCGCCGCGCCGCCGGTTTGTATTACCTTCCGAATTGAGAAATCGTTTCGCCGATGAGACGAGCATCCGTCGAACGAGCCGCCGGCGAGCCCCGAAGCCTCTCCCGTTATCCTGCCGGCGAAACAATCGACCCTCGAGCCGCGATAAGAACACCAGTGCGACAAACTGATTACAGAAGACAGTGTATTTCGAGACCGCGAGATCAATCCATTGTCTCTCGCAGTTTCACGAGGCTCGTCTCGCGCTGAACAATTGATCAATTAGATCCGTGAACGGTTTTTATCGCTTCTTTTTTTACTCGTCGTTGCAGCGATTCCCACGAAGAACGCGCCTCGAAGGAAACCGGTCGTCAAGCGCGTTCGAGGATAACGAAGCGCGACAGTTTATCTTCAAGTATTTTATTCTTACTTTTATTGCTGGAACCAGGATTGCGCTAGTACCCTATTTAGCGATAAGATAACCTCCCCGTAGCGTTCGTCAGGACCAATGCCTGCAGATAAAGCTAATTCCACGGGATAACAGGGGACGGAGGTTTAATTTACCGCGCTTCAAAGAACATGTCCTTCTTTAACCACGAGATTTACCGTGCCGCTTGACAGACCGATACTGCGATTTCGGGGTCCCTCGATACCTCCGATAACAGAAGAACGCTGTTAACCCCCATCCGGTCCTCATAAATAATTGCATGAAAGAGACTAGAATAATAAAATTCACCCATTTTTGTTCTGCACGTTAAATCAACAAATCGTGTTTCATTTATAACGTCGCGTTTTAAAGAAATACAGCTTACAACGTAGACATGAAAGGATCAATAATTTTACAGTATGTGAAGATCGGAAATGGGTGAATGTTCACAGAGTTAAACAGTGGATCACCCTGTGAAACAGTGGAGAAATGATATTTTAATTCTTTCAAAATTAACCTGATCTATCAACAAGGATTAGTCGCGAAGAGATTCTTAGAAAAATGCGTGTACCTGCTCGAAGTAGCGGCGTAAATGCTGGCCAGAGATCCGGATAATTAGCAGATCAAGCCGGGGACAGATCCATTAAAAATAAGATGGGTAATTTCAGA
Source organism: Lasioglossum leucozonium (assembly GCA_028454225.1). NCBI lineage: Eukaryota > Metazoa > Arthropoda > Insecta > Hymenoptera > Halictidae > Lasioglossum > Lasioglossum leucozonium. Next base: position 7,953,865 of record CM052207.1, on the reverse strand, counting down.
TATTTAAGGTGAAAAGCCAGACACGGGAAGGATTAAGTTAGGAACAGAGAATCGAATCCTCCTCCGAGGGAGATGTATGATATATTAAGGGTAATAAATTTTATGTGGCCTTCACGGGTAATGATTTATCTCTCGGCCGCGTACACCATTCACGCCCTTCCTTTTGCATTCTTCCGAATACTCCTACGAGCACAATGTCAACTTTCATGGATAGAGATTCGACCGTCCTTCCTCTGTTTTTTTTTTTTGTTCTACCCTCCGGAAAAATGCATTTCCCGTACACGTAGACGCCGAACAAGAAAGGAAATTACCTTACATTATCGCGTACAAAAATAACGGCTCGAAATCCTATGAATAGGATTACATTAATTTCCTTCTCTTTTGACGACGCTTCGGCTAAAGCGCGAAAACTCGCATTCTTGCTCCGCGGTGACTGGCAAAACGCGGCATCGGCAAATAGTTGCTGGCTTTTATACAAGGTAGAAGGTACATCGGGGGTGAGCGCGTACGTACAAATACGAGGAATTTGTTTACAGCGATTTTCGAATACCCCGACTTTTTCGAATCGAAGATCAGCACTTTCCAGTTTTCTCAATAATTCGTCGAATATTTCAGAATTAATATAACGCAACACCAGCGTGAAATTATCGATTCAGAGAGAAAATTGTTCAGCTGCCACCGCGCTAAATATTTCTCACTTTCTCGAGACAGGAAGTAAACAATGCGGACGGACGTCATCGTCGAATGGAGTGGCAGTCATTGGAACGATTCATCCAATTACGGTGATTAACTTTCTGTTTCATCGGGCAAAGTCAGCCCCGACCAGCCAGCCAGACGGCAAAATGAAAGAATTCCCATTAAAATGGGCGCTTCTATGCAGTCTCGTCCTGACAACGGAAGATTTACACGATACGACGAGCAATCTCCTGTCCCTTTTAGAAAAAGCCATCCCGAAGATGCGATTTCTCGTCGAGTAATTGCCACTCCGTTCAGAATGAAAAGGAATAAAGCACTTGGGAGATAAACTAATGCGATTATTCCACGTAGTCCGGAGAAAATAGAGCGTTCCCCTTCCCGGTGATCGTCTTCCGCGTTGTTTTAACGCTGTTACAAAGCAATTGACCGGATCCTTTCATGCCTGGAAACAGAGGTGCGCGTTCTTCAAGATTCATGAACGGCGTCACGGAAAATAGGATAATCCCTTAAACGTTTAAGCTTGATTTTCGGCTAGTTCTTGCGCCACGAGTGCAATTCTACGTACAAATGACGTGCACGCTTCGAATTTAATTCCAACAAAGCGATATTGTAATTTTCAAGGATTCCTCGTCGTTTTCAAGGTATCATAGCGTCACGTTGAAACGGTATTCGAGCGTTTCTAAAAATTGTTCGGAAGAACGATGGAACAATTCCTTCCCGCTGCGCATTTTCAATCGTAATAGCAGAAAGGTCGTGTATATCGCACGCCATTATTCATGTAAAGGAACACAGCCGATGCGGAACGTGTTACGCAACTAGGTTCTCTTCGTGTACCTTTGAAAAAGGCTCAACTCTTTCGCGACTATGGACGATAGTACATGTACACATATACATCTCGTGACCCGATTTCATTGTTCAGACATTGCGAACGAAAAATCTCGCCACCCGTTATCGTCGATCTGACGTTATCAACGGGACACACGTATAAGCCGCAGTATATTTGATTCGATTTCATATGCACCATTAAGTGAGATATACACGCCGCAACTGTGATACGAACGAACCAGCGGGAACTCATTTCTTATGCAAACATACACGTAGGAACGTACAATGAACTTTTTTTTCATTTAATGGAACATTAAGGGTGTGTTCTGGTCGTCGTGAATGCGGTGGCACAACTCAAACACATCCCTCCATACGTACGCGAGGTTGCAAGGATCCATGAGGCATTAAATCATTTCTCGACGATGCAAAGTCGAGACTTCTTGTTAGTCGCAATCGCTAGATAAAAGGTCAATCTGTCGCGCAAGTGTCCCGAAGTGGCCTACTTTTACATTTTCGAGGCGTAAATTGCATTATTCGGCGGTGCGTAGCGAGGAACCGCAATATAGCGACGCTACGGTGCTGCCGCCGTCGGATCTCTCGGGTAATACATTTTCATACAGCCACGACGACTACATGCTGTCGAATAATGCAAATTACGCCACGGAAATGCGAAAGTAGGCCACTTTGGGACACTTGCGCGCTAGATTGATCTTTTCTCTAGCGATTGTCACTGCTGAGAACTCTCAACTTCGCATTATCGAGAAATGATTCGCGGCCTCATGGATCCCTGCAACCACGTATACAGTGGATCTAAGGCTGTGCGAGTGTGCCACCACATTCACGACGATGAGAACACACCCTCGATGTGAACAAAAATCATTCCTAATAATTCTCGAGGTGCGCAGGTACATTCTGTACAATTACCTTAGTTAATTTATATTATTCGTGTGTCCCCCAATGAACCCATCCACTTTGCATAAGTCGAAGTCGTGAACTTAAAAACGGTCTGAAATCAGGAGAGGCACCGTTATATCAAATTCGAGCTGGCTCGGAGTTATCTTTAGGTGGCTCCTTCCGCGCAATGAATTTCTGTACAAGATTAGCATACTTTCAACGCTAATGGGACATCCCGTGAATACGTGGACGCTGGGAATGCCCTTAAGCGTTCCAACCCTCGGCGGATCGTGATCGGAATCATAAATTAACGCGCAGAGGGCCAGCCGGCGCGGCGCTGCGTTCCGGGACAGTACTTTCGGCATTATGCTCGCGGACGTTTCGCGGCGATCGGGGCAACGTTGGAGGCCGATCGGCCGTGCGTGTTGCCTTTTTAGCACGATCGCGTCTAACCTCTTTCCGTAGATGGGGCGGGGGATGGGAGGGGAAGAGTTATGCAAAATTCATGTCGGCCGAGGTGTTACGGGGTTAGTGGTGCTCCTAGCGCGGTAGCCGCTGAAGAAACGACGAAGAAGAAACGCGAATTAATTCAGATAGAGTGCGCCGATACAACGTCGGGTTGCAAGGATGACAGCACGTGAGCTCGGGACGGAAAGACCAGGTGGGTGAGCAGCCGAGTGGACTTCCGGTTCCGGCGGAGATAATAGCGCGTGTCTAGAATGCGCTAGAGGAACACGTACCGCCGCGCCGCGCAACGTCGAGCCGAGCCGCCTCGCGTCGGCGAACTTTATGAACGCGTAACAGTATTTCGTCGTTTGCAAACACCCATATTTCGGACTTAATTGTCCTCATCATCGGGACAAGCGCCAATTTCGCCGGCGACGCCGACACCGTGCACCGGCGTCGTCTCCTCGTGGCCCGGACTGTCGCCAGGACGCCGCGGCTATTCTAATTATCCGGGTAATGAATTAATGAGGAAAAAGCCTCGCGTCCCCGGATCTTCGAACCACGAGCCAGAGAAGGATTAAGCGCTAATCCGTTGACTCACGTTCTTTTGAGCAGCACAGGGTTTCACGGAATCGACTGTGTTTAATTACCTGACACCGGAGTCGGGAAGCTATTGTTGCTGCCGCGGTAACTATCGGTTCTGCTGGTGGAGGAACGGGAGCAGCGAATTTATCGCATTTTTATTGTTTCTCGTGTGCGAGACACGTACACTGCTGAGCTGAAGACCGAAGCACCCGGCCGTATTTAATAGAAAAGCGAAAAAAATCGAATGAGAACATAGCAAAGGTTTGAAAAAGTTTCTAATTAGGTGTAATTACATATATATATATAAATTTGTGGGATATAATATAATTTTATTAGAAGACACGGATGAAATACACAAAAAACGTAACACAAAAGATTCAAAACCGTAGAACAAATATATAATCGCATTCAGCAAATCGCGTCTACATTCTTCCACTCCCGTTTTCGTAATGACGCCTTCTTCACTCGCATTCGTTTTTCACATGCTGTTTTTGTTTAAGTCAGTTCACTCTTGTTACTTTCTCACTCATACATTTAAACATACATACACACATCCATACGTCTTCGTACATCTGAACGGATCACACACACACAACGCACATATTACACGCACATCAACTCATCAAACATATCAGGCATACCCACATATCTAATCCGGGATCATAAACAATAGGATATTCGTAATCTAGGTAGTACATATGAAGAAAAACGTTTTAATATTCTCTTACTATATCATAATAAAAGTTTAAAAAAAGTATTATTTTTAATACTTTCTGTACATTTACGGAACCCTTTAGAACACAACTCGAGTAACACTGCCATAAGGGAAACGGTGTTCGTTAACAGTTTATTCCGTGTATTCTATGTTTGTTGCTGTCGTTAGAGCAGAACAATGGCTCGCAGGATCGCGGGTGTGTCGTGGCCGAGTCTGAGAACGCAATATCTGCCCGGATCGACGATAAAATATTAATCCGCGCAGGAATATTAAAAAAAGAACTGCGCCCGGAACGGGAATTTCCTCATCCGAGAGTGCGACAGGGGTATGCACAGCCCGTAGGATTTTTCGAATGTGAAAATTTCGTGGTGCTGGCCGTGTGCGTGTGTACGTGTGCCGGTGATGGCGGCAGAGTGTGCTGGCAGGTTTCCTCAGGTGGCGCAGTTATTTTCATAAAATATTCGCCGCCGGCAAACGTTCGACGTAGGAAAACCAGGAAGCAAGCGTACCGCTCCGAGGGTATGTTTTCGCGAGCAATATAACAACATACCTAAATTGCATCAAAATCGCAGACATCGCGGAATTCGGTATGCGGTCTATAGCGGAATGCTTCCTTTTGTGGTGGCCGGGGGTACACGTAAGAATTCGCGGTGTTCTACGGACCCGTCCCCCCGCGCGCGCGCTCCATTCGAATCGTTACCGTCGCAACAACGACGCGACGCGGACCGCGCCACCATTACACTGAATTTAATATCAATTACGCGCCGAGTAATTAACAAAAACCACGTAATATCGTCCGGGAAAAGTCGGAGCGATTATTACGAGACGCATAATCCCTGCGTTGCTGGCTGGAAGAGGGTTAGACGATTTAATTTACATAGCGGACGAAGTGGACGCAATTCGACTTCATCGCGGAGACTTTCCAGGTTCGGATTGATTCTGGTTTTTCCGGAAAAAAAATTTCTCTTCTTGCACATTATTCCTCGAACCTCGGACGGCGGACATTTGCAATAAAACATCGAAGACCCAGAAATTGTCGAATCGAACGCCGTTCGACTGTTAATTATCGGGCAATTGAAAATTCCGTGAAATTGATTCTTCCTCGGAGGCACACGCATCGCTCTGTTTTATTAATGTCGCGTTTATGAGGATTGATCAGCCGCGGTCGATAGACCCCGGGGAGCTAATTAATGCGAACAAAGTCGGGCCCGGTTTTCAGGACTGTCTCTCGTCTCTCGGTTCCGTTTTATTATTTTCGCGCGCGCGCGCGATAAATGGAAAATGGCGACACTGAAGCTTCGCAGCGAAAAAATAAAAAAAAAAAGAAACGAGAGAAGAGACGACGGTTGAAGGACGAAGTCCAATCACCGGCCGACAACGCGTCGGTACGTGCCTACAGCAGAGGAACGATTAAAAATACGTAGTGCTGGTTACAGTTCCCAGGCTACGAAAAGGACTATTTGCGGTACCGCGACACGTTCACCGACTATGCAGAAAGTGCATGCTTTATTTGGAAGCAAACGATTCGTCGAATTTGCACGAGCCGCGGTCGGTTGGTTGGTACGCGTAGGATTCAAACTCGCCCGATGATACTGTCGCTTTTGTGCGAACCGGAGATTTGCAAATGGATTTTTTTTTCCTTTCTTGCGAAAGAATCGGTTTCCGCCGTTGCCTTTTTTGCGAGCGCGTCAATCGCCGAACGGGGCCGAGGCAGATGTTTGCGCAAACGTGATGCGGACGCGGTTCGCGCAAACGTTGTTACTGCACGCGCACGCTGTTTGATCGAACGAGGATTCGATCTGTCTGACTTTCTGCCGTCATTATTTATGCATTTTCTGCGCAAAAGTCTATTCAACGAACGATCTGTATGGAGTAAAATAATTTATACGTATAATGGGAAAATACACAACGAAGTCGCATACAATTCTCTCGAAATAAACATTTTCATTTATTTCGTTTAATTCAATCCCGCCTCGTGTATATTTCACACTTGTTAATATTGCACGTAAAAATTTATTGGATTATTGCCCGCGATGCGCGTCAAAGTTATCAAAGGAACACGAAAGCACCGAAGACAGATGAAGATGAAAAAAGTTTTGACAAAACCAATTGAATCTCGATTGTGCGAGCATCTCGAAAACGTGTTGGAAATAACAAAAAAAAAATGAAGAAAAAAGAAAAAAAATGATGATTGGAAAAAAATGGGAAAATTGCAGAGGATTTAAGAATTATTCCAACGCAGAACGAGCAAAAGTTTGACGTCCTCGAATTTCGAGGCTTACGCGACAATCGAACGTGACGTGGGGAACGAGTGCAACAAATCTCGTTTGTTTTTGGACGTTTAACAGAATGGAATGTCACGCGTATTTGACAAAGAACGTCACAGGGACTTAGCGACATTTATCTCGATCCGGAATTTACGCGAGTTTCATTGTCTAACGTATCGTATGAAACGCGAACGATCACTCCGTTTTCCCCAAACAGCAAAAAATGTTTCGCAACGAACGTTAAAAATTATAATCACTGTATTTATCATGGTTGTACTAAATCTCGTTTACTCGACTCTTTAAGCCAGATGGTTTATTTAGCAGATACAATATTGTTACATGCTATGAAAATTTCGTAGATATTTTTATGAGAAGTACATTCTGAAAGTGAATAAATTCAATATATATGTATAAATTTCACGTCCATTGTCGTGCAGCAAAATTCACCGACTTCTACAAGCAGAATCCTGTTCCTATTCAATCCGGGAAGAAAGATAGCAAAATGTTCCGGCATGAGAGGTCTTTGTGCGTCGTTCCTCGCTTTCGGCGTACACTGTACCTCAGCTAAAGCCTGAAAACCGCCTTTTTAAACCGTTCCGCAACCTCGACACACAGATTACAACGTCTTATAACAGATTATAATATTCCCTCGAAGCGTTCTTTAGCTGTTTTCAGTTTAGCCACTGCAAATGAGGAGCAAAACTTTCGAAGTTCGCTTTCTTCCGACCAGCTTCTAATTACTTCGCAAGTTTTCCTTCTCTCTTTCTCTCTCTCTCTCTCGCACTCATACCCCTCTATTTTTTTCTGTCTTAGAAAATAATCTCGTTTCACTTTCGCCCCTTTAGCTTTATTAAAAAGAAAATCATGGTTTTAACGTGTTCGAGCAGTTCCTCGCCGACTTTTTAACAAAAAAAGGACATATTTCGTAATACGCATTAGTGGGGATATTGCGATTCCCCTGCCTTTCTCTATTTTTGTTTTAATCTTAGCTGTAAGAGATCTCTGCTTCTGCTATTAACTAAACACAGATCTCCCCGTTCTACCAGAAAATTATTAAGAACAGTGGAATTTTGCTTGTTCTTACACAATTAAAAAATGTTTCAAAGGTATTCCGAAAGTTCCCGAGCAGACTGCCACTTAAAGCTCGCTTCCCACCGCGATGCCCACTGGTTGAAGCGTCTCATGCAAGCAACAAGTGCACCTGTATTAATGATGTCCGCGTTCCTCCGGCCGAATGTCTCTCTGGTTCTCGTTCGAGCCGGTTTTTTTGCGGGATTCGTTCTCTGGAAAATGGCGACGCAGGCACACGGGCAAATTTGACCAGCAGGAAAAATCACGGGGCCGATCGGCGGACAGTGTCGCATTAAACAAACGAATGAGACACGCGTGGGCGATGCAGGAGGGCGAGCGCCCGAGTCGCGAATTCGGCCGTTTTTTAATTAGCGGCCGGGTCAAGAGCCCGCATCCGCTGAAATTCCATTTGCGTTCGATGAACAATTTTAGAAGTTGTTCTCCGCGATCGACGAGCTCGGATCCGACGATAGACGGCGCTCTGCCCGAGGAGCACGGCGCGCCGGCCGAAGACTCCATTAGCGCCGGAACGGACGAGCCATTTTTAGTGGCCCAAATTAATCGTTTAGAAGCGATAATAATTGGGAGTGCGTTTCGATGCGCTTTCAGCGCCGGTGAACCGACCTTCCAGCAATTAAAACAATCTCGCCACGCGAAAACGAATTAAACTGCAGAGACACGTATTTTTAGAAACAGGAAACAGGCCGATTCAAAGCGAAACCCCCGAATTAATTTTGTACACGCGTGCCAAAACCTTGAGTAACACGGATTGCACGCGTATTTCGACTAGATACGGCGTATTCGCGTGGCGCGTTTAAAAGTTTCACGGATTATGGTGTGTTTCAGGTATGTGTGTAGCGGCCGCATCAGTTGTGCGACAAGCGTGGACTGACGCGAGCTGAATTTCCCACGTGGCTGGCTGGTACCGACGCAATTTTATCACCATTCGTTGTATGTATAACAATGTCATTGATACGAGACAGCAACGCGAAAAATATCGCACAGCGATAAATAGAACGAGCGCTAGATCTCTAATTTGAGTATTTTTCAATCGAATCTCGTGAAAATCTGAAATTTTTCGTTTTAGACTGGTGGGCGGACTGTTCGAGTGTTATGAGGAGTTTCGTTTTTCTTTTTAAATGAAATTTTCGGTTTAGTGTTTATCGGGAAGTCTATAAATAAACACGAGATTTTTACCATCGGCGGGAGACTGACAAAGGGACCATACCGTATTGACAATCACCGATTTTGATGAAATTTTCGTCCATTGTGAAGGGGTGAGAAGAGGAGACCGAATGGGGGTGAGGACTCTATTCGATCGAATCTCTCGGAAACTATCACGGATAGATAAAAAAGTAACGTTGCATAATTGTGTGCTCGCGCGTGTGTGTGTTAGAACGACCAGCTCATACATGTAAATAGTTCGCAGGAATATTCGTCGTCGGTTCAAAAAATACATTACTAACATTCGAAAAATTGGACTCGTCGCATTTCACCATTCATATATTTTCTAAAGAAATGTAAATCTGTTAATCTGGTAAACAACCAAAATGAAAATTTAAGTACGTCCCGGTGCTGTAGCATCGAGATTCATGCATATTCGTTGATAGTCGACGTTCGATATATGTATGCACAACAATATTGTTGTTGCATCATCACTGCCGGCATTTCTCCTGGAGCGGAGACGGAATATTTCCAGTATACTTGCTTTCGCGCTTCATAATACGTTAGGTAATTCACTAATGGGCTCGTACAAATTCACGAATACATCGTATCTCGAAAAGTACGACGTATGCGTTTGTTACAACTTTATTAAATTGAATATTAACAATTCACTCTGTATACTCGTTTTTTTTTTCTTTGCACAGTGTGAATTCACTGTATCTTCTCAATATTTTAGGAAATATTCGAAATTATTAAATGTTCGTAAAAAAAATTGGAATTCAATGTTCTAGAAAATTGAAAACCCATGAAATCATTGATCTGCGAATCGATTTTACGATTCTCGTAACTAACCCTCTCCCCCCCTCTCTCTCTCTCTCTCTCTCTTTCGCTCTCACTTTCGAGATGGTGGCCAGCGTAGACGAGTCGAAACGAGGCGAAGTTTTTCTTCTCGGCGCGCGCGAGCTTTATAGCATTTAATACATCTCGTTACGAGCGATTTCGAGGCAGGCTACTGTGACCTATAACTTCCGGTTGGGTAAGTATTATCCGGGCTATCATCGCATGCAGCCGGGTGTGAAGGCACGGGTCATGACGGTCCGCTGAAACGAAGGAAACTGTTGCACCCAAGCAAAGAAAGCTTCACAGTCCGGTGCATATTCAGTTCCCCAGACGCGTGCTATTCGCCGTGTTGCGAGACTGCTTGATAGATGACGGTTTGACTTGTAATCGATGGCCCGTTTAATTCAACGCCGACGATGACTCAACAGTCATCTTCGAGTTTTCGATCAATACGGGCTGCTAAAGCGAGCCTAACGACTCTGCGCGCCGATATGAAATAATAATCGCTCCACCGAGAGAGCAGACATAATAGAAGTAACGTTAATTAATTTTACAGCCTTTCATTGTTTTTTTCAAACGTGGAATAATATAATGAATATTTTTCGAGTATTCGTAGTTATTCTTAACTGCTATTCGTTGCTACTAGCATGGAAACGTAACATTAAAAAGCGGCGAGCACTTGCAGTTACATCAAACGTCTTTATAGCGCACCGAATATAGAGTCGTTAATTGCAGGAAAAGGGGAGCGGTAATTAGACCGCGCATGTTTACGAAAATTTACATTTTCATACACGAGTTTAGAAAAACTGACGTTGAAAAGCATTGAATCTCGCTCATGAATGATGCAAATTGCGATGCAGATTAATTGTAAAAAAATGTTGTACTATACTCGAAGGAGATTTACATTTCGCGCGTTTCTTATTTTACATTCGTAAAGAATTGCACGGAATTGTTCAATTCGCTGGTCGACGCTTGAATTTGTTGTAGAGAAATTGAGAAATATTTTTATCAGTATTTGACAGCGATTTTTTCACGTTAATAATGCCTTTTGTATTTATCTCGCGCGGCCGGATCTTCGTGTTACACGTAACAGGTGGATAAGATAAATGGTTAAACGATGGAACGAATATAGCCAACGGCAATATGAAAATGAGGATACATTAATCCTTAATTAATGATTGCTCTCTTATGATGAAATTAATATATATATTATAACAAAATATCTTAACGATCAAATGATACCTCCATATACGTGCGTGTTTCTATGAAATAATTACGAAAGTCGAAAATTCATTTCGGCGCACGACACTTTTTCAGTGCGAACCTTCCACGGGCAAAAATAGCAATTAAAATTTAATTTGCACATACATATGCGTTGGGGCTTGTTAATATCCAATAAATATAATTAGTCTCACTGTAAACGATAAAATCAAACCTTTCGGATTGCTGGAGTCGCTAATTGACCTTCTTCGGAAACATGAATTTCATTAATTAGGATAGAATTTTCTTGGTTTCGTTTTCTATCTATACGTCTGTCCTCTAATGGGCATCGATATCGTCTCGTTCTCCACGGTCTGTTCCTTACAAACATCCAGGTAGTTCGCTTCGGCGAGCAATCGTTTTAACTGCGGCTCGTGCACGTACAGAATATTCGACCGTTTCGTCTCTATTTATCTTTTCATTTCTATCAGTGTTTTTATTTCACAGTAGCTTTTTTTGTACGATTGTTTATTGTGTTCCGTTGTGTTCATATCTCCGCTAGTTTTTTTTTACTCTGCGCGAAAATTCGGCTCGACAAACGTATACGGGAAAAGAAAAACAGAGCTTCGTAGGCAACTTTCTCCGCGCAAGCTCGTCAAAATATAGAAATACTTAATTTCGTTAAATGCAACAACGTCCGCGAATTCTTCTGCCATCGCCGGACTGTGGATCTTTACGCGAAATAAAAATTTTCTGTAAAAATTGCAAGAGTCGGGAGCCAAATAGAGGAGTCTATTTATTTTCAATTATTCGAAGGAGTAGAAAATTTTTTAATTGTTCCTCTGTTTTAAAATTGCACGTATCCAATTTCCTTGTAGAATCCGCAATCCAGTCGTCACAGTTTCGCATTTCGTATTATCGCGAAACAAGAAAAGAAGTCGGGCGTGGTTGGATCAGATATGGAAACGTTTCACGCGATCGAGTCAGGCGAAATAGGCGTGCGCTCGTCCGACCCTCCGAAGACAATTTCTGTCGAATGCTTCGGCTGAATTTAATCGGTGTATTTGCGTCGAACGCGCGCGCTCCGCTCGCTTTGACAAACAAGTGGCCCGAGGAAAACATATGGCGTTTAGCGCGTCGTTCGCCGTGCCTGTGATTCGCGTGTCAAGCATCCAACTACGACGACAAGTAATTTATCATCGAATCGGATATTCCATCCGGAAAGGAAATTACAGGTTCGACTGAAAGCGGCTAGTGAACCCGAAGCGGCCGTGTCACTCGACGGGATTTTTATTGTCCCCGAAGTGGCGCGATCGCGCGCGCGCGCTCGATACTGCCACGTTCTTACGAACCAGTGGATTGTTTAATTAGCGCCGGCACGGCGGCTCTGTGAATTATTTAATTAATAGAATTCGCAGTTAACTCGGCTGTACCTACGTGACCGTTTCCTCCCGGCAAACCGACGCGCCGCGTATTCTGCCGATGAATGTAGTCAGAAGTAGAAATTCAACCGTGCGTCTACGGATTCTTAGGGCAGAGCGAGACCGAACTTCGTCGAGTAATCCTCTCGAAGCGAGGAACTTATTTAGCGAAAGGTAAATGAACGTCGAATCCGCCGTTATAATAGAATCCATTGTAAAAGGATCGCAGGTCTTGCAGAACCCTTCTAAAAATTACTCCATCGAATCGACCGCCTATCATTGTATACACGCGTATTCAATTTTGAAAAATACGTTGTTCCGAGTATATGTTTGAATGTAGAACGATTCCTATTTCTCGCGAGAATTTTTATATTGAAAATAGCGCAACGAACAAAATTTTTCACGACAAACCACCATGAATTTCGAGATTGAAGTGTCCCCTGTAGAACGACTCCATAAAATTTGACATACGATTTTTTGGTGACGTTTTATTGCACTTTGAGTGAAAAGTGTGCTGCCAGAATTAGCCCGGCTAGATTGTTGTCCGATTTTTGTTTTGCTAGGTCACAACAGGTTACATATTGACAATTTTTCACCTCTAAGATTTAGCGATACTTTAATGTTTATCGGCGTTGCGCGTCCTCGCCGCGGAGGCAATAATTTACTGGCTTTTGCGTGTAACAATTCAATCCGTGGCGAAAAGCTTCGGCGAATTCAATTTTTCAAATTTGGACCCGTCGAAATGACGGTTCCAAGATTATTAGTTTACGAATATTGAGATTGTGAAGATGCATTCATGAGGAATTATTAAACCAACTTATTTCTTTAAATGTATATTATAAAAATATTATAAAAACTTATTCTTGTTATTTTTATAAAATGCTCACTTTTAGTGCTCCGTAAACCTAGTGTTAAAATTATTATAGAATACGTATTTATTTTTAAATTCGGTGGACAGATCGGACGACTAGCATGACGGATTCGCGAGAAAAAGTCATTCAGAACTCGAAGAAGTAGAGAGAAAGAGAGAGAGAAAGAGCAGCACGTTGAAATGACCGGCTGGTTGGAAAGTTTGCTTTCGCCTCGACAATAAACTCTGCTTTTCTCGTTCAACTTCATTTCCGATAATTTTGCTGGCCAAATATCTGCGGCACTTAATTACACGTTACCGAACTTCCCGGCGAACTTGAACTAATTATCAAAAACTTCAGGAGTGCGCCGCGATAGCGTTGCTACCATTCCAACGAATTAATAAATTCTTCCATGAAACTTGAAAAGCGCTGGGCTTGTCGGAATAATTCAGATTTCTCTGTGTACGATTGTCGGTTGGCGATGAAGTAGACTGTAATGAACTCCTGGGTCTGCCATTTTGTACAAAAATTTCGTCAAAAGAATTTGTAAAAATCAGACATTAAAATGATTAATTTAATTTTTATGATAAAATATTAACATTTTAACGAGTTCGAAATAGTGGTACCGTCTGCCTTTGTTCACGTTTGCAAACGGTAATCAGCGCGACGTGTTAGCGCCGAGTCAAAGGTCGAATAATTACCCGCCGGTAAGAAACGATGACCAATAATTATAGTTCTGGCGGTCACGTAACTGTTTCGGGAAGAATAGAATTCCGTGGCCTGTACTTTGCGAAGCGGAGAACGGGAAGTTTCGTCCAAGTCCCATAGTTAGCGAGGGCAAAATCTGGAATCGGTCAACTAACTAACAAAGTTACGGTCAGCCTGACGCATTAATCAGCGCGCGACATACTCGTTCTTCGAGGGAAAGTTGTGTTTCACAGAGCTCTCGCTGCCCAGTGTAATTATCATTCACCGCGTGACACCAATTAAAATTTATCTTGGTGACCGACAGACGACGCTCTAAACCGTGGCCGCGTCGTTTCAAATGAAAAGTAATGAGAACAATAGTCTCTACGTCGCATCCGGGCCAGCAAAAGCGAGCCGAGAGAAAAAATTCAAATTCGTCGAGTGCGCACATTTATGCAAAATAAAAATTCTTATTAATCGTAACCGAATGTAACGTTTAAATATTCCAGTAACTCGCAATTATTGAACGAGCTATGACCAATTATCAGTCAATCATTACCATTATTTAATCGGTACCATTTTCAATCAATACTATATGAGCGATTATTTATTATTAACTCTGTACATTTCAGATCATGCAGCTTTGAAGTTGTTACTCGTGGTCACCGGTTCAATATTTACATATTATGTACACGCTGTTCCGAATGGTACTTGATTTTATCATTTGTTTGTTTTGCGTTAAATTGTTTACTTACAGCTTCACTGCAATTCGGTATTTCTACGTTAACTCGCAACAATTTGCAACTGTTTTATCGATCGCATTGCGTGCATTTTAAAAAATATTTTTAATTCTCACTCGTCTGCAAAATAATTCTAAAATGTGGGAAATTTACGAATATATTTCACTTTCTGCTAAATTAGCAAAGCTGGGACATTCTTTTGCGCAGCTGCGAGTAGAATGAAAATCACGGGTGTGCCCCGTACGTATTCGTACGCGGGGCGAGCTGAGAAAAAGTCGGACGATTCATCATGAACCGCCGTTAAGAACAGCCGATCCGAGAAAATCGTCCGAGTAAATTGAACGCTTAAGAAGGATAAGAATAAAATGTCATTAAGGAGCACGGGAAATAAAGGTCCTCGGCGTTCTTCCATGAAACTCGAATTTAGTTCCTCGTAATTCATCCGCGTAACGTAAATCATCCTCTTAATAGAAATTTAAAAGGCGAACGAGTGCGAGCGTTTATATCGTTTGCGTTCGTAACTTCGGGGTCCGATTTTCCTCGTCCCGGAAGAAAAACGAACAAAAATGCTGGGATCGCGGACGCGGGCGCGCGCTCGCGCGACACGTCCATGAACTTTGTCGAGCGAGAGATATGAAATTTTCTAAAAAGTTCCGGAAATCCTTGTGAAACATTCGTGTCGAGTGTTGATACGGTCTCGTAACGTATGAAGCTTTTTAAATTCTTTATGATTGCAAATCTGCTCGTCCACTGCGCCTTTGAGCCTCTCGTCAAAAGAAATACGCACTTTTCCAACGAGTTTTGTTCATGTTTTTTTATGCATTTCTATACATTTTCATACATCTTCCTCGTTGTTGCGATAACAGCTTTGCGCGCAGATTCAGATTAAGTGGAAATGAGAGACTGATCAAAGTTAATTATTTAATTAAGTATAATTCTATTATAGCTGAAATTTCATTTTACATTCGCGTAAAAATACTTAATTATGCAATATCTGATGGCGACTCAAGTACAGAAGGTAGAAACATGTGCTTCATTCACAAATAACCTAACCTGAAGCACCGATCCAAATAAATGTGAATTTTTTAAAAAATTGCCTCGCTCTCGTATTAAACGAGCCACGTATACACCGCTACAAAGCACGCTCGAGTGATTTGGGTATTTCCAAGAACAATTTTAACAGTGTCTTCATTGAAATTCCACGGGGTCGGTCGAGCACCCTCCATTTTCTCCCGAGCATGCCCGCATTTGTTACTGACATTCGGTTCGTTTAAGCCATAAGCAATTCGCTGCTTACAGGTTCTTTTCAACGTCGCTAATTATATCCACGTCCGATTGTCTCGTGTTTACGCTTGCGAAACAGTTTACGAGCTTCCTGTAAGAAACCTGAAGGGCCCGGTTCACAAGCAGCACTCGACAAGATTTTCAATTTATCCCAAAACATTTCGGGTAATAACGAGTAGTCGCTTAACTAGGGACACGTTTGGCGCATCGGTGCAGCAATTACGAGGTTGTTTGATTCAGAGCTTGTCTGCGATTCCGGCTATTAAAAGCTCATTGTTTAAACAACTAACCGCGTCGCTGAACGAAGAAGACGCACGAGTATTTTCCAGCTCAATTTACCAGATCAAACCGACGAACCGCCGACTACTTTAAACACGGGTTAACCTGGGGTCGTCGACACTCTGTTTCCATCGACATGGTCGAATCGTCGACAGATAATCCCAAACCTAACCCTTTAAATACCATAAATCCGTATTACTCCAGAACGAACATAAAACAGCGATAGTCAAGGCGCAAGAGAGCAGTTTGACATCGTTTCCCGTGGCTCGACCGAGCAACCGATGAAGTTTTCAAATTGTTTGCCCGGAGACGAGGTTGCCGGCGAGAGGCGCTGCCCCGGTCGAGTTTAAATTTCCCGCCGGACAAATGACGTCGGTGCCGAGATTTTTCTCAGTCCAGCGATCTAATATTTCCCGGGCAATATCGAAGCTGGAAAAAAAAATAGGAAAAACAAAAGGAAAGGGTGGCAACGTTATCTGGAAATGTCGAGTTACTATAACTCACGCTACACCGTATAAATTCCTCGGGCCTTTTATTTTTCGAGCAGGCCTGACTAGCGGAGCAAGGTAGATAGTCTCAGACTTATGGCCGGTAGTGTATCTTACTCGAACCGGTGAAATCCATTTCGTTCCCCATTTGCGTGTCAACGGGGCAGCGGGGGCTCACGCGGCGCGTCGGATGGGATGAAAAATAAACGTCGGCTAACGAAATTTTCCAGTCGGAATTCGTTCCCCGGTCGATTATCGTCCCGAATAATACGGTTTGCGGATTGATGACTGGAAACAGTTCATTGCCAGGTGTCCGAGGAACGTAGTATCGTTATCGTCGCAAATTACGCATAGTGCCTATGCATATCCATGCGACCACCGCGCCGCGCTGAGGGTCCACTGCCAATCCCCACCCCACCAGCCGTGTGTGTGTACATAACTGAAAATTCAATGTAGCCGCCGCAGAACCGGGGAAAATGGATTGCCCGGGCCGCGGCGTGCCAAACGCTTTAATGCGATTCTCGTATGCTTATTGTTCGAGCCCGAAACGACGCTTTGACGCCCCACGTGCGAGCTCCGGCTCGCCACGCTTCGCGCCGGAAGAGTAACGTTGTTTCGGGGCCGATTCCGAACGGTTTAAACGCGACAACGCGCATCTTTTGTTCACAACTCTGCACGCATTTTCCGTCATTTTATCCGACTGGCAAACTGACACGCGCCGCGCCGTCCCGTTTCGAAATCCCTGGACGCAAGACCACTTGCTTGAAAACATCGTTGAACGATTCTTTTCGGAAATACATAGAGTAGACCGAGGCGAATCGGATCGAAAATTGAAGAAAAAGAAAATAGTTGAAATTTCTAAACATAATATTTTATTAGAAATTCGTGATGTAAGAGTTCATTTTCTCCAAATTTCTTTTTCCTGTGTTTTTTCCACTTTGTAATTTTCCAAAATCTCGTTTCTGATTTCTCGTTCTCCGGATTCGGGTTCGACTCCGCGTCAAGAATTGGTCGCTCGACCACCGACAGCGCGGACGCGCGGCTCGGCCGGTGTTGTGGTATAATTAAAGCCTAAAAAAAGACGAGTCATCGTGTGGCGAAAGCTGACTCAGCTTAAACTGCATGAAATTTTAAGCACTCGAAGACAAACGTTCGCATCAGCGATGTTAATCCCATCGGCACAGAAAATTCAGCAGCCGCGACGCGGCGCTGCAGTGGACTGAAATTATAGCAGCTGTATGCGTTCCTCGGGCAAAAGAGGATTAATGCGGCGAACCTCTTTCTCAGACGCAGCACTTTGCACCCTTTTCCCTCTTTCAAAACCATACTAATGTTCCCGGTAATTACATTAACAATTTCACGGCGCCCAGCATATTTTTCCCGAAACAAAACCGGTTTTGCCCGCGAAAGATGGATTACGGTAGAAATTCCAACGAACCCGGGAAACGGAATCCGAGCTTTTGCCAGCTACTTCCTTTAACTCGATTGTTTATAACCGAACAATTTCGAGCAACTGTTCCGCGACCGAGGTATCGGTTACCTACGATCTCATACCTGATTTCGACTTTCTCTTTCTATAGCAGTGTTTCCCAACGTGGGGCAATTTAATTGTTAAGGGGCGCAATTCGAAAATGAACTTGTCCAGAGTTCAAGTTAACCGTATGGCGACTCAGTCGCTACTGGAGCCGGGTAACCGTCCAGTATAGGTAACTTCGCTGTTAAATAAATAAGCGTACGTTAAAACTGTTGTAAAAGTCTTGTTAATTAAAAAAATATATATGCATTGTATAAATTTTCCTCAACAATATGCTAGTGATTTCTTGATGTAACCCTTTGTACTCGGAGCTATTTTAACTTGAAACTTAAACATTTCTTCCAACTTAAAATAATTCTATTCTATATTTTCTTTTGTTCATTTTATGGATATAAAAATAAAAATAAAAATACTTAAATGTTTAATAATGTAAACAATATTTTGAATAATGTTACAGCAATTTCTAGTGGCGCCACTCTGTGTCGCGAGTGATAAGGATTACGTTTCTTCAGTGGACAATTCAATTTTTAAACATTATTACACAGGGTGCATAAGAATCTTAGAAAAATTAAAAAAATGGTGTCTAGCTGAATAGTCCTAATAACGAATAGAGGAGCGCAACTGGTTTTACACGTAGTTTCTGGGATTCAATTTTGATCAATCGATCACCGATTCAGGCGAACTTATAATGGACCGACAACGGTGGAATGATCTCGTGGCTCCATTTGATGCGGACCTGTTCCCGCAGGTCTCTCTCTCTCTCTTTCTCTCTTTCCGTGGAGAACACTTCGCGATTGTACGCTGTTACTCGGTAACTTAATGCCTTGGAGTCGGTTCAAATGGGGAAAAAAGGTGTACATGTAACGTGAAGTTGGTTCATCGATCGTGCGTCGACAGAGTTTGTCGCAGCTTGACTGTCGGCCGACGAAGTTACTCCCGCGAGTTCGGCGTATTGTCTACGCCGCTATTGGTCTCTGGATTCGCGAAGTGCCATTAAACTCGTACTTTGCGGCTGGAATTTTATTCGATACGAAAATAACAAATGCCGTTCACGAAACTCCGCGCGAAAATAACGGAAAAAACTATACGGCGGCCGCGTGAGTGTATACGCGGACGTATCAAATTCGTTGAGAAGTGTACTATCAATTTTCTAGCCACTGTGCCTAGGCCCCAAAAAATCCAATGGATCTTTTCGCATTCAAAATTGTTAAAAACATTATCCACTCGGCATTCGTTTCATAATTAAAACGAGTAGAAACAGCTGTTCATTATAGTAATTTCTCTTTCAAATGAATCTTTTCAACAACGCTAATTGTAATACAATACAGTGGTACATGAACAAGCAAAACAGTCATTTTGTTCGTCGGTACAGTAGCTTTATTTCCACGACCAAAGGATACAGTTACGAATATGAAGTTCCGGAGTCAAGCGAGCTGAAGTTATTCCGCAACATGTGTGTAACTTAAGCAACATTCCGCTGTTCGTTCCGTCCGCTTTCCTTTATTCCAAGGTAAAACGAAGCGAAACGATGTGTTTCGTGGAAGAATTCACGACAGTTCCAGTTATATGTATATACACCCGGCGGATGCATTTTTAGCTCGCGGAGAATTCATCCGTTCGAAGTTTCGGACACGTTTAATTCCATTTTAATTCGGACCCGCGAAAACCGTTCGTGAGATCGTCGGACAAATATGTGCGAATGTCTGCTGGCTAATTATCGGCGGGTAGGTCGATTAACAATTTCAATAAACCACTTATAGACGATCAAACAAGCTCTCTATTTGTGCGAGAAACTAATTTTAAGTGAGCTGAAATATCGGCGATTTCGACTGGCTAGAACCTCGTTCGGATGTAATCAATTGGATAGGATTAACCGGATCTACGTGTCTGAGTAGAAAATAGTTTCGCGCGATCGAGCAACAATTGTGCAATTTTAAGTGGCGGATGTGATCGCACGATGCAACAAGGAGAAATGTCTCAAAAAGTGCAACAAAGTTGCAACCTTTTCTTTCGAAATATTTAAGTCAAATCAGTTGTAGATATTAAAAATAAAAAGTTTTGATCGCACTGGGAACACAACTAAAATTTTAAGAATACATGAATAGTTTACTACTCTCTTAGGAGAACAAAAACAATTCTACCATAATTACATATTAAATATGTCTCTAATATCGATCGTATAATGTGAATAACAAAATTCCAATTTTAGCGGCGCTACGGTTCGATCAATCACTAAATTTCAAAAAACAATTTTGCAAATTATCAAATAATCGACGTTTCGATTCTGGTTTGAATCATTTTCAAAAATTATTATTATTGATATTTAAATATAGACAAAAAACAATTTACAAAGGTCACTTATAAAACCAACTTACTTGTTTTTGATGTGATCTAATATTTGAACATGAGCGTCGTGACGTAACGCATTTTACAGACGCATAGCAAATAAATCTTGAAAATGATTCAAACCAGAATCAAAACGTTGATTATTTGATAATTTGCAAAATTGTTTTTTAAAATTTAGTAATTGATCGAACCATAACGCCGCTAAAATTGGAATTTTGATAATTATATATTACAATATTTCCTAACTATTCTATCTGTAATATTTTATTTATTATAGATGTATAAATTGCATCACATGTTTGTAGAAATTCACTATCAACACACAACTTTAAACTCCTCTGGCAATGAACTTGGCCTTCCAGTGTCATTCTTCGTTGCAGAATCTATCAAACCATGTTGTCGACTATGATATAATGATCAATAATCGTACATTTCTCGAATTTTCATTTTTTTTTAACTTTCTACCAAGTTTTCGGGTTTCCTACCCCACTGTGCGACGTTCGGGGACCGCACCGCGTTACTTATCGACGCCATTAACGTTCGCTTCGTTAAGAATTCCGCGTCGATCCGACGCGCACGAAACGGAAGAATATCTTTATTAGTAACGCATATAAATTCCGGGGAACGAGTGGAAAACTCTAATTGCGGTTCGGCGACGGTATGCAGGGCTCGCGCACGCATACAAACGATAATTAACATTGTCGCACGAATGTTCCCACCGTGATAACGTTCAGAAGTCTGTACGCTGGTATCGCCGCGCCGCCGTGGTCACACGATAACGGAGCCGCTGGAACGATAATGGCGGAGTCATTACACAGAGTGAGACTCGGTTATTGTTGGGTCGCCATTAAAGCACTGACAATCAAGAAAACGTTACGATACACGTTGTTATTTGGCTGTAGATTGTCGGCTGAAGAAACGCTAAGAAAACGCTTGCGGGGCCCGTGTGTATCGCGGCGAATCGTTCGGTCTTTTCCGTCTATTGCGATTCTGTTGCACACACGCGTAGAATCCCGTTTGGCAGCGGCTCGTGGCTAAAATCAGTGGGGGTGCTGCTCCAGAAAATGATCCTTTGTTTTAAAATTGTGTGAGAGGGGGATAGCTACTGACGTTAAGCTCAAAGATTATACAGGGTATCTCGAAATGCCTGAGGTCATTTGAAGCGACATTTTTCTTTTGCAAAATGCCCGCTTCGTTTAGGAGTTCCTGACGAGAAACACGAACCAATCACAGCGCGGCTACAGCGGACGGACTCTGGCTCGTCCAATGGCAACGCGACACTCCGATTGATCCGTGTTTTTCGTTAATAACTCAACTGACTTAAGGAAAATGTCCATTTCGGGATGTTGGAGTTTCGAGAGACCCTGTATATTGTACAAGTATAAAGAAAAAATTCTAGAAAAAAGGACTCATTATATTAAATATAATATCAAGTGGAAGTAGGGGGTGCTGCCATTTGTATATGATCGGGGAATTTGAACTGTACTGTAGCGAGGTTCCGAAGCAACTCCCGACGGTCATTTAAATGATCCCATTTGTTGCAAATCATCCACAGTAGCTGTTATTAATATTCAATGGATTCCGAACCGGCGAACGGGGTTAATTACTAATGGTAACGTGTTACAGGAACTGTGTCAATGAATTAGAGTATTAAAGTCAGCCGGAGCGTGCGTTCCCCTTAATAATGTATGAAATATACGCAACTTCGTCAGGAAAACGTAAATTTGTCTTAATTTCGTTATCGACAGGCTGCAAATTCGATTACCTTGATGACTCTGATGCATAACAAACAGAACTCGACGAATTTTACCCCCGTGAAACGTGCTCATGAGAAATCGATGGACACGGCCAGAAGGAATTCATTAAATCGTGTACGGCGTTGATAAACATTCTTTTTTTATATGTATATTTGTACTGGAAAATGAGAATATTTTCTTCCCTCTGTTTTTTTTTCAAAAATTCTTAATATACTACAAATACTTCATTATATTGCATAAAATCTTTGACCAACATGCATGCTAGAAAAATTTGGAATCGCATTAAAAAACAGTATGATTTCCGGAATATCTTTCAATGACTCAGTAATCTAGATTTGCAAATTGTAGGAACTTGAGAAAATTTGTAATAAAACCTTCCAACCAACAGGTAGGACGAAAACTTATTTGGCGTTGTCGTTGAACGAGCATAACGAGCAGCATTAAATGAAATCCCGCTGCGTGTAAAAGCGGCATTAAATCAAATAAACATAAATGAGCATCCGCGCACGCTCTATTCATGCATTATGTATTATTTGAATAAAAGTTTGTCCAAGCCCGTCAATTGCGTACCGGGTGTTTCGCCGAGATATTCTGTTAACTCCATAAACGCGAATAAAACTAATAAAACCATTGCGAAACTCGCACAGACAACGATTCCCGCGTTTTATACGCCATTTGCCATTCAAATGAAGTTCCCCGAGACCCGTGTAAAAATTGCCATTACATTTTTGCTGAGCATTTTTCGCGGGAATAAAATGAATTAAAAATTAATAATGCCAATATTTGCCGCGTCTAATTTAACGAACGTATAAATATTTTCGTTCCCGGGTTACATATTTGATTTGTTACAGGGCTGATATTTCAGCTGTGCGTGTATTTTTTTTATTTTTTCATGGGCTGTTTAAATCGTGATTAAAGTGTTCTGTAAACCAGAATAATCATAACCTCTTCAACGTTATTTAAGCAAAATCGAAAATAGTTTCGGTCGAGTTTCGAGATCGTCCGACTTTTCTTTGGGAGTTCTCTGAAAATTCATTCTTCGCCGGACACTCTTTAAGAAACACTATATGCTTCTATTCATTATCTAGAATCATTAACGCGAACTTCTTCGATATCCGTCGTCGGTCGCTCTCAAAACGTCGCAAGGAAATGCTCGGTTCACGGAACATAAGGGTATGCATCTCGTTTGCACGCCCCAAATATGAAAGGGCCACCATCGTCTGTAATCTGAATGCCTTTGAGGGCAAACTTGACGCAGATCTGCAACGAGAAAAAAATCAAATAGCCCGGTTTTATCAAAAGTTTTCGTTTCTCTGGCCTATCCGGTTATTTAAAGAAAAGAACATCACTCCGATCCACGACGTGCAATTCACGTTTATGCGAATCGCGAAATTTATTATTTTCCAATCAGGACACTCGAAGATTCAATTTTGGAATTTCGCTGAATCACGAGCCGCCGCTCGAATATTTCTGCGAGGTAACATTCTTCGGTTAATCCTTAAGTGCTCCGTTTGTAGTTTAATGTAGTATAATTTTTATTTCTGCTAGTTACGATTGGCACGCCCCCACATAACCTACGACTGTAGTGTCATCCCACTAGAGCCGACATGGTTTTCAGTTATCCTTAGGTACTTTAAAGTTATGGACGTGTTATTTATTTGACATAAAATTTGTGATATGCGTAGTTTTAAAGGATGGTGCACAAAGTGCTCCGCGCGCCCAATTATGTAACAAAAATAGGCGCGCCCACTTAACGGTTAAATTTGTTATCGACGAAAATAACATCATTGAACAAACAAGTTGTTCAGCACGAATGTCCGCAGGTCCGGTCATTAGACTAATCGCTTTGAGTCATTGAAATCAGTTGAATGCGGTAGGGGTTGACGGTGAGAGGGGGTGGAGGGGTAGGTCACAGAATATGTTCACCGGGAGCATACAAGAATCTCTAATACAAGGACAAACGAATTGCCGGAGCCTCTGAAAGCCTCCGCAGAGCGGCAAACGGATTCGTTGAGCCTGCCAAAGCGTTCGCGGCGCCGAAAAGCTTAACTGCTATGTTCCTTGTGATTAAGTTCGTCTGAGAAGCCCGCAGACTGCAATTTTCAAGGAACATCGTGCGTCGAAGTCCTCCGAGTAGTTTTAGTTGATCGCCGTCTTAGTTATCGCGAAAGAGGTCGATAGTCTTTAGAGGGATGTCGTCCAAATAGTTAAAGGAGGAGGGACGGAGGTGAAGCGATTCTCCGCACCCGTAAATACGATTAGCCCGTAAATTACGTTGATGTACGTGCAATAAAGATTAAAAAGAGGAATTGACGACGGTCCACGGTGATAAGAAACCGTTCGGGGGGGAGCGTACGGCAAAAATTACTCCTCCATCAAATCTTCCGTTCGCCGATTCTCCGGCAATAAATGTCGAATTAAATTGTTCCCCTTAAGCGTTATCTTCGCGATTATTTTGCGCGAGTAAAATGCTCTGCTCTGTGCTTTACGGACGGCAGTCCTTGCCTGTCGCTCGATTTTTATCGGTACGTGACAAATGTCTCTTATTGCTTCGACAGACCGTCGTCGGCGGTCGAATTCGAAAGCGGAAACGTCTGTCCGCAGAATCGAATCAGCGTCCCCGAGATTCGTCCGCGAAAAAGAATTCCGCGAAACAACGATTAATAATGATGAGACACCGAAGTGGAGAGGTGACCGAGGCTATCAGTCCCAAATTACACTTAACCCAGCCAAGAATACGCAGAAGTTCGATATCGTTCGGAGCATTTCCGCGAGGGTCCTCGAGAGGCAGGGATTCGATTCGGCGGATCGCGAGCTTGAGGGGTTGGGGCGCGGGGTGGGGCAACGAACGTTCGATTAAACTTCCACTATTTATCTCTATTATCTGATGGAACTTCTTCATGCTGGGACAAAAGTTGGAAAAGTAACTGACACCGGGCTCAGCTTCTTCGATTGTTATAAAGGATCGCGGAATACGTTTCTATCGAACCGGGTACGCGAACGTGAACGGGAACGCGAACGGAAACGAAAACGTGGGTGTCGAAGTTGTCGCGCGATAAATCGAGGAACTCCTCTTCTCCTCGGGATGATGCAAATAAAGCCGCTTGAAATTGGCGGGCCGTGCGAAATCGACGGGACGGAATAGGGGTTCCCGTGGCTCGTCCGAAAAATTTCGCGGCGTCTGCGAATCTTGCGGTTTGCCGGGGCTTTCCCCGCGGCCATAACTCGCGAACTATTGGCTCCACGGATAACATTGTCTTCGTGGACGGACGGACGGACGGGCGGCGACGGTGGCCGGGGCAAACAGCCGGCGAGAATGAAAAATCCCGCCGCGCCGGCCTGGTTCCGAACCTAATAATAACCGAGCAAACAGGCTTATCAGAATATTGTTCGAGGAGCGTGAACGCGAGCGGAAAGCGTCGCGTCGCATCGCGAACGGCCCGGAAATAATTCAGATAAGGAAACGCGTGGAACAGTGAAAAGTCTCGGCCGGAGATGAATTCATCCTGTGTCAGACGAGGCGACGACGACGACGACGACGACTGGGCTCTGTTAGATCCCTCAGTTTGGTGACTTAAAAATGGCTAAGGCTGCACGCGCGCCAGCCCGGGAAAAAGCGAGCAGAGAGATGTCGGAAACGAGATGCAAACGATCCGCGGAAGACAATTTCTGGAGTTTCAAACTAGTCGGAGGAGGCGTGCTTCATACGGCTCGTGTCGGGGCTTCGAGTTCCACCGAGCAGCAACATCAGCAGAACGATAGTTAAATAGCAGCCGTTTCGGTCGATTAACGGTCTCAGGGCCCCGGGTAGCACGGTAGATTAACAATGAATTCGGAAGATTCATTTTATTTCACTGATACATTACTGATACAAACTAATGTAAATTAATTGTAAGGTACACTCTAAGTCGTATTGTAACATAATCGTATATTGTATATATTACAGAAAAATACATTCAGATGTGTATAATAACATAACCTTCAAATAGCCTTGATCTTTGGCAACTAAAGTGAACACTTCGGAAAAAATAACATTTGCAAAGAATTCACGTAGCAACATTTGTTATGTCATCACGAATAAAGGAGATACCTCGGTGCCCATATTTAGGTTGACCACCCTGTATAACATATATTGTATAATTTGCAATGTATATGCTGTATATAAAATGAACAAATAATAATGATACTAAATCAAGCACTAAAAGTTGAATAATAACATATTTCAACCTGCTAAAATTATGAAAGAATCTCAACTGGTGTTGCAACAAATGCATAAACGGGAAACGGTAGTACTTCCGTATAATTGCAGTTGATATGTCCGGCGAGTGAAAAATTACTAGAGAAATTAATGATGGGACATTAATGCTCCCGCACGGAGTTCGAATATCAATTAAAAATCCCTCGGACAAGAGGCGGGCCGCGTTAATTACGGGATTTTGAACAACATATTTGACAATATATAAAGCGAGGTCGACATTTCCCAGCGAATTGAAATTCCCCGCTGCCATCAGCATTAGAAACAATTTCGGTCCAGCTCGCGCCATCGATTCGGTAAACATAATTAAACAATGGTCCTGCTCTTGGGCACAATAATCGGACTTAAAACACTCGAAATGCGATCGCAACGGGTTTGGTGTCGTCCGCGCGGCGAATTAAATATTAGAATAACTGGTTTAAAAAAAAAATAAAAAAAAAGAAAGAAAGACACACACACACACTCACACAAAACGGAAAACACACTGTGCATCCGGACGGTATTTGCATAGCCAGCGGCGCGGCGGGGCGAATGCGTTGCACCTGAAAAGGTGTGTCGCATTGGTGCGCGCCGGTGTGTATGCGTGTGTAGCCGGTATAGCGAACGCTATCCTCATTTCTGATCACCGGATCGAAGCTGACAGGCGACGGTTCTGCGCTCGGTTTGTCGTCGCGCGGGCTAAGTATTTATTTCGAGCATTCGCGCGTCGGAACCGGCGCTTAATCACCGAATTCCATTACCGGGAATGACCGCTCGTAAAGGAAACTGGTCCCGGAAGGGTTGAAATCCGCCGAGGGGGATCGGCAAATAAACTGTCGATGAGGCCGGCGGCCGTGCGAATCGCGATTTTCGCGAACGATTCGCCGAGACGGCTGGCCGGCCTAGGAGATAAAAAATTCAAGCCGCAGTTTCTACAGAGAATCGGATATTCGTCGTGTCTGGCCGTGGAACCTCCATCGGGATCGAAAGCTTTAAAAATTGACGATTCCGAGACCGTGTCCGGCAGTCAACGTTTTCCGACTTCAATTTTATGCATCGAACAGATGCATGCCACGGTCACGTACAGAAAAATACTCGATGAAGAATCAAATCTTTTCGTAATAATGATCCATGAACGTTCAACCAACGCGACGTTCGTGTATATCCTCGACACGGTACGTACACAAACGAGCCGGGCGATATAGAACAGCCAGAGGAGCGAATAGCGAGGGCGACCCAGGTGAGGGTGGAAGAGGAGGAACGGGGAGGGTGCGGGGGGAGCGTTGGTGGATTCGAGGGTGGCGAGAAAGTGGGAAGCCGGAGAAAAAGGCGGACCACCGGTAAAGGATTGCGGGAGCCGACGGATAAAGGGGTTGCCCAGAAGGTGATGGTTGATGAGAAGAGTCGAGTGAAGAGAGGTAGAAAAGAGGGTCTGGAATGAGGGTAGAGGGCGGTAGAAAGGGACGCGTAGTTAGGAGTGAAAGAGGAACCGGAAAGGCAGCGGACCGGGAAGAGGAAGGGCAAGTGGGGCAGATTTGCAGTTTTAATTCTTTGCGCCTTCTTTGTGCGTGGGACCGGCGATGCGTCGGCCCGGCTAATTGTTTCAAGGCTCCGAAAATCTGAGCCACTTTTCTGCGACCATGTTTGTCTCTCTGCGAATCGTCTAATGGCGCCTGTTGACGAGCATTCTTTCTCTCGTGACTAAGGTTTTGGAATAGAAATTAATGGACGGATTTCATCGAGATTTCGCGGATTGCGATATTGTTTCTGAAAAACTTATCTTATCAGCTCGGGAATTCTTATCGAATTTATCAATAAACGATTTCGAATCTCGGAATTGGAGATTAAAATATTAATCCGAACGATGATTTTGGGATTCTAAATTACTTTGCAAACTAAACTTTGTTTAGCAAAACTGGAAAAATTGAAGGTAGCAAATAATGCTGTCCAGGCTTAGGGCGTTTCACATTACACCGTGTTAGCGCGATACCTACCGCGTGATATAGTTGCGCCAATTATCATACGGAAGTATTTCTGCAACTGTTTTTAGCGGTTGTCTTGGCGGCTTTCCTCGTACCCTTAACTAACACACGTCTAGGTCCTGCCGGGAAGAAGAAATGCTGAACCCCTCGAGTCCCCGTGGTCTTATTGCGCTCACGAGTCAAGTGAATTGCGACCACTTTCCTGCGTTTTCTTGAATAGCGGCGTAACAGGCGATAGAGCGGTGCTCTCGCAATCAGTGACCCTGTAAAAACGATAATTTACCGTGCCCCTCCCCTCACACCGTCCCTTTGTTTGCCGGAGAAGTAACCCGAGAGAGGAAGAGAGGATATTTAGATGTAAATGTGTTCGAGGCAGCACATATCTTATTCTTTGCCTTTCGACGAGAACTCGCGAAAGATTTTATTCGGAAAAATCTCTCCCTCGAGAAGCGAGTGTTGATTTCGGAGAACGTATCAGCAGTTTCTTATCTAGCCACGTACCATCGAAACTCGCTGAATGAAAAATTTAATTCAGCTACTTTCACCCATTTTCTGTTTCCTATAAATTCTGTCCGGTTCTATAATTCTTCGTTTCGAACGCAAACGCGGACTTTCGTAGTAAAGTTCAAAGCGTTTCGAAATAAATCTTTGCGCGCACTCTCAACCAGCGTTTCCTGCCCGTGACCCGTTTGTTCCATTGTTCCGCGAAGAAGATCCTCATCTGAAATATGTAAAACATTCCGCGAAAGACGAAGAAGTCGGGAGTCGTTTTTTCGGTGTAGGACCAGCTGTCTCGGTGTTTATTTATTATTTATCCGCAGAGAGCCGGGACAATGCAACACGTCGATCCACGCGGTGCAACAACCCGTTGGCCGCGGCGCGGCGTCCGTGCATTTTTCTTCTATTTCTTCATCGGCCGCGTTACCGACACCTGAACCACACGCGTCTTTCCC
Source organism: Lasioglossum leucozonium (assembly GCA_028454225.1). NCBI lineage: Eukaryota > Metazoa > Arthropoda > Insecta > Hymenoptera > Halictidae > Lasioglossum > Lasioglossum leucozonium. The sequence continues at coordinate 7,924,605 of CM052207.1, read as the reverse complement.
CCGACACTAGTGTTTTTTAAGCAAATTACACCGATGCATTATTCATCGACCGCTTGATGCAACGAATTTTGTCCGACGCGCATTTCAAGAATACTCGGACCGCTCTTTGGAATATTTTATGAACTTTACCCGCTCCTCTTTGACTTTTCTTCAACGGCATATGTAAAGTCGACGCTGGGGGGGAAGTTAGTTAACGGTCCATTATTATGAAAATTTACGAATTTTCGTTTCACGACGCGTACACAGAAATTCGAGAAGTTCTTTTTAACTCGGTTACACGGCAGCATCAAAAGTATAATCGTTCCTTTGCTCGTTACTCTTCAACGAAATTTCCGGCGGATAAAAGTTCCGAGTTGCTGGTCGATTTTTAAAGAAAATTTCACCGACGAATTCATTTTTAACTCGTGGTTAAACGTTCGGAAACCGATGTTCTGAATCTTTATGCGAAACGAACATTTTCCGTGTTAACAATATTGATAATTTTAGTCTTTCGTAACGCCTTCAACCGATCATATTACTTTATCACAGTTCTGTCCTTTTCAGTTATTTTCCACCGGATGAAAATATTTCAGTTTTCAAAATGTAAAGAATGTTTAAACAAAAGAGGCAGCTATTACTGTTGCGCAAAGTAATGCTGCATTTCGGAAATAATAGGTCGTTCGGAGCCGCAGCGATTTTTGCGAAAAAACAACTACACGCGGAAGAAACGTCTGGTTACGTTGAAACATAGACTCCGGCGTGTAATTATTAAAAAATCTGAATGCTGCTTTTCGCGGGGGAATGAAATATTCATAAAATACGGCGAATGTGTCTGTAAAATCAGCCGCAACTTCCGCGGAGTTAAATATGCGTGGTCAGCGAATGGGAACTGTGGTAGCTTATGGGTCAACCCTCATCCGTCCCCCATTATCCCAACGTAATTGGTCCCCTGGTGTTTATTTAATTGGCCCAATTCGTGTAAAATTGACGGGACGCACAAGTCCGGCGAAACGAGAAGCCAAAAACATCGGAAAACCCCGATGGTGCACCGAGACACAAGATTATTCGCATCGGGAATAAAGTGAAGCGACGTGCACACCAACTTTCTCAGAAAAAATATGTATCAAATTGCCGGAAGGGATGGTCGATGGGTGAATCGAGCAGTTCTATATTCATGCAGCTTTATGTTCGCCGCGGACCGGCTCCGGGGGATGACGCTCTGAAATTTTAATGGCGTTCGTTTGAATTTCCGCCGGCGTATCTGGGAAAGCTACGAGAGCGATGGATCAATTAGCCCGGAATTAATTTACGATTGTTTAGATGCGAATTGTTGTTCGTACGCGTCTTCTAACAGCTCGAGCAGGTGTCCAGAATCGCGATTGACGTAACATAAACCGGGCGCAGTCAGTGACCTTAACAGATGCGCAGCCGGTGGACCCGAATTCCTGCACCCTGTGCATCCCTCACTTGCCCGTCACATACGGAATCGGTGGGCGGAAATTTGTGTTCCAGAAGCTGCGCCCAATGGTGGGCAACAACGACACAGATTTGCCAAGCGCGCGCGTTGCCGTCCCTTTATATCGTTGCGATATCAACCTCCCTACGGCACTGGAAGCTATTTTAGCCCCCGAAATTTCCACCCACATACTGTTCAAATCCGTTTTGGATTTGGATAAACGATCCTCGAAAAGATATTTACCGCATCGACAGGTTCCAATTTGTTCTTGACTAGATTTTAAGAGATCGGCAACTACAATTACAATAGATGTCCATCCGGATTCAATCATTCAAGTGTTGTCAATCAGGGGTAATTGGACTGAGCTGTTACAACCGACAGTATCATAATTGATCTCTTCTTTCGCGACGAATAGCGCCGGTAGACTCGGCCGTAAGTAGTTCATCTTTATCTGGGAAATTCAATGTTAGTTATTAACAAAATCGAAACAGCGTGTCATTAATTTTATTTCCATGTTCTCCAATATCTGTCGATTTTTAAATATCGATATACAAATTCGTGTTAAGATTGCACGATAATTTCTTCATCACGGAAAAATTTCATTCACCTTCCCGTTTCGCTGTCCAATTAAAAAGCGATTAATTCGAGTACGGATTAATACGGAGGCGACTAAAGTTTTTGAAGGTCTCCCAATTAGCACTGTGTTAGAGTCAATATTCAGCAAATTGATCGCTCAGGTTATATCCCCTTTAACTCCGGCAGGGTGGATACTTTCGACAATTTTACGGGAGCCATATAACTAGCGTAAATAGCCAATAATTTCGACCAGCCGCCGCTAGAAAAGCAGAATTTAATGGTGCTCGTCGTTCCAACTGATTCGCGAGAATTTTCCTCGGAACAACTTCATCAACGCCGCCGCCGCCGTGTCGTCTCGCGAACATGTCGTATCAAGCAAATTTAATTACACGCGCTCGAGGAAACTGGAATAAACTAATACACGGCTCGATATCGGGAAAAGTATTGTACGTATAGAATAAGTCGATGCAACGGTCGGACTGTGGCAGAATTTTAATCCAACCCGGCTTCGTTAACGAAAGGCTAACGGACTGTCGTAGTAACGACGGTTTCATCGAAGTTCCATGAAATCTGTGTAACTTAAATGAAACTTCGATTCTCTCGAAATTCGCGGCGGGAAACGAGTCCCTGTCAGACTCCGGCCACGGACTCAAACTGCAATCGTCAGGCCTTGGCTCGTCGATTCATCGTAATAAAGCTCCCAAGCCCCGGGGGAATTAATTATTTCACGATGATTAGCGAATATGTGGGTCGCGACTTCTTTCGTTTTTACACGGAAAATATTTCTCGCTTGTTTTTTTTTTCATCGTCGCTCACCGAACGATCAATTTCGCCAATAACAATCGAATCGAACAGATTTTTTTACAACCGAATGTTTTAATTAACGTTAAACCTACCACTGCCGATCAAATAACCGGTTTTATATATTTTATTTTAGAATTGTTGGAATTATAGAGCTACATGAAAATTGATACGATAAATTTTTTTATCCAAGCATATATTGAAATAAAAATTGCACAAAATCTAAATAAATAGAGCCTCGTCATTTTCATCAGCTGAAACGTTTTAATCGGTTTTAGTGCTCTCGGTAGGTTTAGTGTTAAAGCTTTTGATTTTTGAATCTTTGAAACTTCTAATTTTTGAATCTTTCGATATTTGAAGCTTTAAATATTTGAATTTTTGAATATTTGAATCTTTAAATTTTGGAATATTTGAATATTTGAATCTTTACATTTTTGAATATTTGAATATTTGAATCTTTAAATTTTTGAATATTTGAATCTTTAAATTTTTGAATATTTAAATATTTGTAAATTGCATGCTTTTACTTTTTTTAATTTCTGGGCAACCAAACAAATTCGCTTTATACGTTTCTAAATATACGGTGATTGGGTTACGTTCGTTGCAGTCAGAAATAAAGAATTGGACCAGAAAATCATTCGAAACGGTGCAGAGTTAACCTGAAATGTTAACACATATACATATACGTATTCTCCATTAGTCCAGTAAGACGGAACGAAGGAAGAGAAATCGAAACGTCGGCGACCGGAATGTATCAACGGTTGAACGATGCCAAAATCGAACCGCCTGCACGTAAGCGATTAATTAAAGCACGGCGAAAAAAAAATGGGGGTCATTAAAAGCGGGTCGCGCTGACGCGAAGTAGTACGTGACTGTCACGACTCAGACGGATCGCGTGCTTTAAACCCTGGCTACCTCTTTTTTTCGCACCAGTTATTTTCGCGACACCGGCGCAATTAAATAACCATACGGCTGTTATGTCAAACACAATGCTAATGATATGGACTATCTTTCTATCTTCCCGAATTCGCTTGGGCTCGCTACGTCAGCAGCTTATACTGCTGATCTTCGCGTTCCCTTAACGTCCACGTTCCTCTTCTATTTTCTCGTGGAAACTTGAAATGTTATTCACGCGAACAATTTTCTCGAGTAATTCACTGCCCAAAGACAATGTAACATATTTTTTCGGATCTTCGATATTAAATAATTTTGTACAAATATATTGGAAGAAATGAACGTAGAGAATTTATTAAAATTAAATTTTTGGATGAATTTCTAATTGGCGTTATTGCGAATAAGTAGCAGAATATTTGTATTTACACAAACTTTCACCGTCCAATTATAAATATGTATATATGTCTAGCGGTTTCCCCTTCCCGTTACACATAGCCTCATATAGCTGTGTGTTGTGTGTGCGTGTGTGTGCGTTTGCACGAGTACCGTTCGCAGAGTACACAAATAAGATTTGTTTAAACTGTTTAGAATCATTCTGCATTAACCAGAGCCGACGCGAGCCGGCGCGGCGCGTGAATTTCCACTGTTTACCTGAGCTTTCGTTTCATTCGACACATTTCATTACACGGCTGTCAAACATGTCTCGTAAAATTAATCGAATAACTCTCGACACCGGCTCAGTGCAGCGTCGTTCGACAATTCGCTGATGAAAAGATATTTGCTTTATCGACTTGCCGCAGTAATTTAGCTCGCAGAAAATTATTCAGACCTCTCGCGATTACGGTAATGGCTGTTAATCTGTCAGGTACAGTTAAACAGCTTGCGCGCGCCTGTCGATCCGTGAAACATTGTCCGGCCATTTTTTAACGTGTCGTTTCGAGAAGCCTCCGGGATGAGTGCAAGCACGCCGGCTGACATTTCTGTAGTTATGGCTTATGAAAATTTCAGAAAGTTATTAATATATCAGAATCCGTACCTTGGTATTGTTTATAGAATTTCTTGTATGAATAGACTTACGAGTGGACAGCGAATTTTATGCATTTATGACAAAAATGAGAGGTACAGTTTAAAATATTAAGAAAATAAATTTCCATTTGACCCCAATTTGTTGCAATTCGTATAGACAATTTTTATTTTGCATGGAGATCCGCTGTCTACTTATGAAAATATCAAAAAGTTATTAATATATCAGAATCCGTATTTCCATGTCATTTATAGAATTTTTCGTAAACTCGATCACAAGGTTTTCGCCGTCGCGGAGACGTAACCTCGCGTTCAAGCTAACGCAGTTCTCCGTAGCGAGAAGTTGAACAGAATCTTCCTGTAATATCCGATATTGTCAATAGAACGGGATAATTAATATATTATTATCGGGATCAGTTTCGTTCGAGTTTGATATCGTTACGGATTAAAGTCAAACATACCTGTCCCCGTTAAACTCTTCGAAGAATCAGTTAACCAACCCCTATCATAGGATAGAGGAACTTTCGCTCGAAGACCAAGCCGCCTAATCGAGAACGATCGATCACGGGCCCGCAAAGCGAGTAGCAGAACTAAAACTTCGCCGCAGCGCGGCGGTTAATGCCAGCGGATAATGCACACAAGTAACTCAAAGTCCATTCGTCATCGGCCCGGCGAAGAAAATTCCGATTGAAAATCTATCGCGACTCGATCGTACAGCTTCATTATGCGGCAATGACTATCCGCGTTAAACCAACGTGGATAGAGCTCCTACAAAACTCGGTGCACAGAGCGTCCTGAAATTATATTATACGTCTCCTTTTCGTCGTTGAATCTTCGTTGAATTTATCTTTTCTTTTTATTTCGAGGTCTTAGCCGGTGTAAATGTACAAAAAAGCAAAAATTAACATTGATTTTCACGGAAGAGTTACACCGTTCGCGAGATTAAGCGAGTTTCGGTGATTTATGTAAGTCTCGAGAAATGAATGTTTTATTCACGAAAATGAATGTTATCCGCGGAACGCGAATGACGCGAACAGAGTTCCCCTTTACCGCGAAAAGTGCAGAGACGTGAACAGGCGAGATCAGTCGGAAAAGAAAATACCGCGTGCTGTTTCTATTTCATCTTTTCTAGTGAAAAGATAAGGCAAAGCAGATTTCACGTGCAGAGGAGTAATTTGAATTGAAGATCCACGTACGTTTTTTCCCCAGAATTTCATAATTCTTCTCATTCCGCGGGTAAAAGTAGTTCGGACATAATTGCGGTATTATTATTTCACGAGATGAGGATTTCACATTAATATATATATATTTTACGTAGCCGATAACGAGTGAACAGTAGTACAAAGTCTCGCGTCACCGATAGAAATTCATTTCGACGCGTAGCCATCGTGAAATTTTATATATTGTAAATTTTATTTATTCGTGGACTGCGTAAAATCTTATTGTGCCATTTGCGATATTTTACGGAAACGACAGAAGCATTATAGAACATAATATAGAAGAATATAAAATAATATTAGCGATAGAACCGCCGGCAATGAAAATTCATAACGGTATAGATTCGAGCGGCACAATTTCAAATTTTATCGATTCCAATTTCTATTTATATATGTATCCAACGGAATGCGTAAAATTTTCCCGGTGACATTTGCGATACTTCATTTAAACGAAGAGCGATATCGAAGCTTTATGAGGTTCGCTATACGGTACCCGGAAGCGACACGAAGGATGTCGTTTTCAATGACGGAGCTAACGTCATTTGTTCCCAGCGACCAATGGGACCGGAATCTCGTTACACGGTTCGCAACGTAAGCGCCTACTTACTTACAATATGGGATATGTGCTTTGAGAACGCCATAGATAGGATAGAAGACAGAGACAGCGCCATTGTACATTTTTCAATCCGCTCGGTAACAAATCATTAATTTTCATATCGTCAAACGTTCGAATTTATTTCCGTGGAGTTTCCAAAATTGCAAGAACCGGCCGAAACGAATGGTAAAAAATATTTAATTAATTGACGCAGCTTACGGCTAATTATTCAATTATACGGGACCTATGAAACCTCGGAATTACCATTAAAATGATTTTAAATCGTTCACAAGCCTTTAAACTTCGCGTAACCTGATAATCTCGCGATTTCTCGTGACACCAATACCGTCAGAGATTCGAAGAAATTATTACGTTCATTTACGTGTGGAATTTGTAAGCAATAAATTCAGCAATAAATACAGATAAGGTTGCGAGCCAAACAAAATGATTAAGAAGTCGCTGTACACATCGCATATGTTCAGTTTCTGACGAGTCCATCGAGGCAATTGCGAATTATCGAATCGCGTTTCAGCAATAAATACAGATAAAGGTTGTAGGCGAAACAAAACGATTAAGAAGTGGCTGTATGCATCAGAATATTTAGTTTCTGATGAATTCGTCGAAGCAATTGCAGATCGGCGTGCACGGAAAGCGAGTATTTAAAGACGGGGAGCGCAGGGGGCGAGGGTGTGTGGCCGGCAGCCGTGCCGGTATCAAAAGCCCCGAGTCGTTTCGCATTTTGAGGAACGTAAATATCTTCGATCATCGATAAATCAAATTGTCGGGGCAGACTACCGGGCGCCTGAAATTGACTTATTACCGCGGCATAAGAGTTCATCACGAGCCAGGTTTCCATTCGAGAATTGAGTTCGCCGCGGCCCCTATTAGCTCTCCCAGCTGCCTCGATCCGAACGGGAACGGCGAAAGTAGCCGGGGAGAGGAAAAAGACTGGCGAACCGACCCGACCCGACCGACCGACTTGCTGTAATTCGTCTAAATTTCCCCGTTCCGGTAATTTGTTTAGATTCGCAATAGCTCCGGAAGACCAGCGAAGAAGAAGCACACGCGGCCCGAACTTCCGGAAGGGGGGCCCGCTAATAAATCTGATCCCGCTTCCCCCGCCATGGAAAGAACGTTCGTTCTGCGTTACATTACTAGGTGGTTCGGATCACTTCCCGCGTGTGCTCCTTGTTTCGCGATTCGCTAATGCGACGCCGATAACGTCTCCGTTGAAATCTTCTTTGAACGGCCGAGGAAATGTCCCCACTTTATGGAAAAATGCTGGCTATTTTACATATTGTCTTATGTGGAACAAATCTCTCTCTCTCTTTCTCGATCCCTAGATTCCTAGATCGCTGAATCCCTAAATCACTGGATCCCTAGATCCCTAGCTCCCTAGAACCTTAGAACCCTAGATACTTTGACGCCCAGATCCCCAGATCACCACATCGCTGGATCCCTAGATGCCTAGATCAATAGACTCCCAGATTCCTAGCTCCCTAGATCCCTAGACACCTAGATGCTCAGATCCCTAGGCCCCTAGCTCCCTAGATCCCTAGACACCTAGATACTCAGATCCCTAGGCCCCTAGACACCTAGATGCCCAGATCCCCAGATCCCTGGATCCCTAGACTCCCAGATTTCCTAGCTTCCTAGACCCCTAGACATCTAGATCCCTAGATCTTTAGACCCCTAGACATCGAGATCCCTAGATCTCTCTCTCTTACACTTTTTAGCGTCACACTCTTAGTGTCGCAGCGCAGATTTTGGAACGACAACCCGTCGTAACTTATCCATGTTAAAATGCCGAAAGAAGAACGGTTCTTCTTTCTGACTTATTCTATATTTGAAATAAACGAAAAGGAATATTGTTATTACTCTTTGTCTTCGTTCGTCCCGATTGCGCGCCGACCAATTTAGAAACAACAGGGATAATTAGAGTCGCGGACAAACGAGGCCAAAGACGCTTTCACGGGGGGGAAGTTTCTTTCTCCGGACCTCGCGGGAAAATACGCGCATTGTCGCTGGGCATTAAGTGAAACTCGAGGCGTTACGAGTTTATATATCGCTAAGTTCTTCATCTTATTATACAGATTCCATATGAATATTTTATTCTGAAGGTTTCATCAATCATTTCTGTAAAATAGATTGAAAAATTGCTGTGCGAACACGCGATGTATTAAAAGTCATGTGTAGTGTTTATCTTTTTATTTGCCGGAGATGAAATAATGGAGTAACGTTTCTAATTGAGAGTGACGGGCTACTAATTACTCCTGCAGCGACCTAATAGGTACGTGTTCCGTTTTTATTATATGCGCGCCGGTAAACACGAATGTGTAAAATCCACAGTCTAGTAATCACGAGTATTTTCCATGAGCAAACTTCACATATCTGTCAGCTCATCAATGCCCCTTGACAATGGTGAGTTCTATGGACATTCGCCGCGGATAAATTAACATAAGAGGATTGTAAACATATCTTCGAGTAACGTCAACAACAAAAATGCTTGACTTTCTTTCTACGCCGAGAAACAGCGGAAAAAGCATTCGAAAAAAAGAAAAAAAAAGGAAGAAATGTGCCCGGAATATCGATCGGACGCGTTCGAACATTTATCGGAGTGAATAATTCCCTAGCCATTTGCCATGTATAATGTGAAGGGCGCTCGAAATTGATTCTTCTACGTTTCGCTTCTTCCGAACCAATCGTCGCTTTTTCGAACGCCCATGCAGTTTCAGATTCCGGAAAGAGTAATTGAAAACGTAATCGAATGAAAACTCGTCCAGCAGATCAATTGGTGTTTAGAACATGGGAACTGTGCGCGAAGTTTCGCAATTGAAAACCCTTCGACGTAGAAGGAAACCCATTTTTAATCCTGAACGCGACTGTCAAATTACAATCAATTAAATAACGAACAGAACGCAAAGAATCATATTTAAAGAAAATTATGTTAATGAAAAGCAAAGTGTTTTTTAGAAATCAATCAACAACAATATCGTCGAACTGTTTTTGTAACACTCTGAGTCGCGGGAGTAGGTATTGGCAGGTCAATTTATTATGGGATTATTAATACGCGAATTATCCATTTCAGTTGGATTCCTTTTGTTTTAGAAGCGAACGATGCCGCGTTATTATTTTCGTGTTATTACTGAAATATTTGCTCTGTAGCATAAATCACAACGCGTCAGGAGCCCTTGATGCATATCATCCATTACGAAAAGGTCTTGCACCATCGCACTAGATTTATGCGTGTACAAATAAAACGTTTCTGCCGTTGTTTTTTAAATTTAAATCTGAATTCAAATGCATGCCATTCGAAGCGACGCGTGACGCGACGTTCCGTCTGTTTGTTGACAGGTACGTGTGCGTCACGTATTCGATATTTTAGCGAAGAAATAAATTAGAATCTGCTACCTTAACACTAGACCTATCGAGCACTAAAAATGACTACTATACGTGTTGCCATATAGAAATGACACAATTGAATGTTCATCGATTTTTATTGTAATGTGTGCTTAAAATACAAAATCGCGTATTTCTAACGGAAGCATCTTCATAAATTCAATAATTGCTTTTTGTGACATTTGCTCTTATTGAGAGCTCCGTCAGCGGCAGCACCGTAGCGCCGCCATATTACTTCTCGCGGTTGGGCTAAATGCTACCGAATAATAAAAATTACGAAAACGCAAATGTGGACCACTTTATGACATTTGCGCGCTAGATCGATCTTTTCTCTAGCGATTGTGACTGCTAAGAAATCTCAACTGTGCATCATCGAGAAATGATTTGGGTCCTTGCAACCTCGTGTACGTACACAGTGAATCTAGGGCTGGGTAAGTGTGCCACCACATTCACCATGACCAGAACAGACCAATACACAATGCACAAACCAATAGAAAAATAAAGAAAATTGTTAAAAATAAGTAGCAGTAAAGTAACTGTCCTTTAAACTAAATTTCAACGAAAAACAGTTGCTGTTAACAAAATTGAAAAATAATTCAGAGTGCAAAGGCAGTGGAAACGCTTGCCAGCTAATAAAACAGATTCGGCCAAGTCTCCCACCCTGTTGTGTGACAAAAATCAGTGCGGTGCATCGCCGACTTTAACACCTGCATCCGCGCGACACAGTTCGAGGACTCCAGTTAGCGGCGCGCGATGCCCAAATTGGTGGGGCACCGGTATTTTTTCTTCGTGGTCCCGGGGTCCCGAACGATTACTCAACGTCACGAATTTCCCACTGCGGAGGTGAATACGTTAAGGACAAACTGCGCATGCCAGTCTACCCGAAATGCATACTCGTTCCATTCCATAAGTTATAATTTATGATCACGAGTAGCCAAGCATAATGTCCTGGGATTACGTGATAAATATACGCGCGCGGGTTGCTACCCTCGTCTCTCCTCCTCCCCACGTCCTCTCTTGGTCTCTTGCTCTGTTGCAACCCTGTCGCTACCATTCCCTTCGTACGCTAACAAAGAGGTGTTCAGGATCGGGCACGGATCACGCGTAAATAAACATTCGACGTTCTGTTTGCGATCCGCGTGCGAACATTGCGGGAAATAATTTCACCTTCGCGTTGTCGCTTCGTTAGCCGATCGGCGGTTTTGCATACGCGTTCGGTCGCGGTACAAGAGAAGAATCCCCCAGAAAGTTAAAAGAGTACAAACACCGAACAGTTTAAAATCATTTTTTTGATTTTCCATAAAGACCCGCACGCAGTTACGTTGTATAACACCGCGAATTCGGTAATTCAACGCTGAGAACCATAATTATTGATAATGATGGTCCGAGGAGGGTGGCCGCTGCACGGTTAGGATCATTTCGAACGTAAGCGATGGTTCGCTGGCGGCCGGGTCCGGGGCCGCGGATTTTAGAATTCTGGGGATGATTGGAATTCTGATTCGCGGCCGGTCGAAACTTCCGGGGGATTAAGGGCCGTCCGAAAGTCCGCGGAACTTCCCGGAAAGAAGCTCGAGAAGGCTGAAAATTGGAATGGAACGGCCAAGTAATCCTGAAAGTCCGGATCCTTACGGCGTTGTGAAAAGCCCGGCGAACAGCTTCCGACAGGCGACTTTGATTCCTGGCTTCTTGCGCCCTCCGCGCCCTTTCTATGAGGACGTTCGACGTTGTTGCTTGTCCCGGTGTTTCCGGTCTCTTGAGCTTTCGCTTGGTTTCCGTATTCTTCGCGAATGTTTACGAGTCTTGTCGCGCCTCCCCCCGAGGATCATACGCCCCACTTTCTTGGGGACAATTTCGAATGGGCTTGGTTTCTTCTGCATACGGGTCGCGTCGAGCGTGCTTTTTGCTTCCGCGAACTTCCCTGGACCGTGATCCGGGGAGTACGGTTTGGGACTCGTAGGTGTCGATCCCCGGATCGAATCCTCGGGAGTTTAGCTGGCATTATTCGGATAGGACAGATTCATGGCTGCAGAAAAAAGAATGCGGATTTTACGCATTTCTCACATGATTATTTTGAATTGGTCAACTCTTTCAGTGCCAACTAAATATACTTTTTCATAATATTTTATATTCATGTTATTCGTACGATTTTCAACAAATATTGAAATACAATTGACATTAATTTATTCTCCCTTTATTTCGTAATGTGCTGCATTTTGAATTTTGTGAACATCGTTCCTATTTTGTTTTTTATAAGCTTTTCCACTAACCCCAACAAATCCTTCCCACACAGTCAGTGCAAAAAGTGTTTGGACACTCTTAAAAAGTCGATAAATTTTTTACAATTGTACCAAAGGACCTGACATCTACTGAATGACGTGGAAGAATATTTTTGAAAAAATTTCAATTGGTAGGAATTACACGACAGAATAAAAAGTCATTTAGCAAACCAATGCTTCTAATCGCTCGCAAAAAAATCTGGTCTCGTACTGCAATGTATTAATGCCCGCAACATTAAATAAACAAAAAAGAAATTCTGTCGTTGCAACACCTCGCCGGGAAAATTCGCAATGTACGTATTCGTGTAAAATGCGAATTACATTGAATTATGCGAACAACGAAGGTAGCCGAGTATCGGCAGAAATCGAAGTATCGGAGATGCGCAAATGGCAGGCATCCGAAGCAGGAATTATTAACCGGACCGTTTATATTGATCAAGTATATTTCAGTTTCATCGTTCGGTTTCCAGAGACGTAGATCGGGCGAGGCCGCGGTAACCAGCTCGGAAACTTTTGCATCTCGAAGAGCAGCATGCATATCCCCGGGATCGGATCGGCAAGATCTATGAACAATGAACTTTCTGTTTATCGAAGCTCGTCGGAAGTTTTGATAGTCCCGAAATCTACCGGGTAAGATTCGGACGAGAAAACAGACGCCTCGGCGCGCGGGACGGCGACGCGTCGACGTCTTGTAAATTATAAATCGTCCAAGTTCCCGGAAAGTCCCCGGGCCATGTTTAGCGTTCCTCGCGGGCCGTTAAATTTGGATAGCCGAAAATCTCTTTTATTTTAATGCTATCCTTGGCCCAGGGGGACAGGGGGGAAGGGGAGGAAGCCCGCGACTCTATCAAAATTTATCAAAGTTTTCGGTGACTTGCCGAGCAAAGTTGTAACAGGCGCGAAAGTAAAATAGCGGCAGGCATGAAGTGACCCGTTAATGTTACGCGGATCTTGAAACGGTGAAAAGTTCAGCCTTCCTCTCCTCCTCCTCCCCTCCGCCGCCCCCACGGCCCCTCGAAAAGCAGCGAATTTTGGTGGTGCTCTCGCGAAAGTTTCCAGGCCGCCGGTATTTCGGTAATGTCTGCATTATCTGAACTTTTGCACGGCCCCGGCCCGAGACCGAAGTAATTTTCACTGGGCCAAGACCGTTTCGGCTCCCGTGGTACTTTCGTATTTATGGAAGATACATTTCGCCCCGCGCAACTTTCAGATTCTATTGCATTCTCTATCGGGCCGAACGAAAATAGAATTACGCGCTTCTAAACGACTTCTTTCTTGCCGCAATTTCCATCGCCCCGTTACAAAGAATCCGATGGCTCCGTAAGTGACTTTCCTTGCTGAGAGAAATCTCTTGGTACAGCGCAGCGCGCACACTATTCTCGGCAGAGCGTCTTTTTAACGGATCATATGTTTTATTGCAATATATTACTTTTCAAATGTGGTTTCTTAGCAATATTTTTATAGTACTCTTTAGAACTGTTTTTTTAGTAAACCGTATTTCTAAAATAGTTTTATTAACGTTACTGTTTTTCCACAATTAAAACTTGAAAATCACTGGAAATGATGCTATCAATTTTTTTTTCAATCGTAAGTTGTCCTGAAAATAGACTGGGAAATTTATGCGGAGCGAAGTTTTTAGGTCAGTCCGCACAAAGGTAGGAGCCGTCTTCATTTCGAAATAAAACGGAGGCTTCATTAATCTCTAATCAGATTCGAGCATCTTTAATCAGCTAATGCATAAAATCTACAATCTATGACGTACCCGACAATTCAAACGTAGGAACTTTTGCGAAATGCAAAGACCATGAAAGACTCTGAAGCGTTACGCTCGTCGGTGCTTGTATCCTCGTGCACCCCCTGCATAGCTGTTTGTGCGCTATCGTACCCAAAATTGAATTGCTCACGACGAATGCGATATTAAAGTAAATGTGGAACTCGATTCGAATGTTTATACACCGCTGTGTCCCGCTCTCGTTGTGCCGCGCCACGCCTTTGGAAACAGGACCCGCTATTTCGAAAATTAAATATTTTTCGGAACGGTACGACAAAAGCGGTCCCTTCTGTTCTGGCGATTTTCAAACTCGTCTATTTATGTGACGCAACCGCGGGAAAAGAAATCGGCGGAAACACGGGACGCGAAATACACCGGACTGTTGTTTAAAAAATGAAGACGCACGGTTCGTTAACCTTCAAGAATTGGTCTCTCTTCTCCTGTAAAAACCGTATGTGATTTTTTGTCGCGTATTTGTAATATTCGTTCCTCTATGAAAATATTCTAATCACAACGTGGCAACTCAACCATTGCCTCGCTGAAAATACCGGTTCTCGTTCGATCACCGAAGTTAAACGGCGTAGGCCGGGAAGTGGACCTCTGGGTGCGTTTCACGTGTTGTTGGCAAAATAGGTGGTTCGGAACCCACCTTAATAAAAAAAAAGTAGGTCCCGCTTGAAATTAGGCGATAGTTGAGGATTGGTAAAGGGAGAGGTGGAATGGATTTGAAACCCTGAGGGTCCAAATATCATTACATACATAACGTGGCAGCTGTCAATCTCGAGTTTTTGATTTTTCTTTTTCGGTAAAATGGTTTTGTCGAGCCGGAAAATGTCGACCGTTTTAGTTATTAAATCTCTTTTATTGCACTAACAATCGATTATTATTTTTATTGCCAAACAACATAGAAAAATTGATAAAATAGCACGTGATACAAATTTTGAAAAATATTTATCATTTAGAGGCGGTAAGGATACGTACACAGTTCTACGCTTGATAAAAATGGTCAGTCGTGTTAGATACATGTTTCGCAGGCTGAGGCCCGTTATGGGAGTGCTTACTCTCTTCAATAAATGATCGGTACATCGCGAAGTCCGCGGGCATCCAGCGACGAATTTTTCTCTTGAGAAGCCCACGGCCGATAACCGCATTTCGACGAATACAAAGGACGCTAGAGCTCATCAGCAGCTCGCGCGAGAAGACGCGGCAAAGTGCTCTTTTGAAATTTAAATTTTTGCTAATGAAGTGTTCGCAATTTACAGCCCCTGTTTCGTTACGTCTTTCGCACGAAAATTTCGCACAATGCAAAATTCCTCATTGGCACACGTCGCGCCGGGTAGAACGCGCTCCATTTCCCTTCTTTTTTCCCCTCTTTTTCATAGCTCGGTCTTTCCTCCGCATAATACGGATGCTAATTTTCTTTGATTCCGGCCGATCATGGCCCCACGAGCCGTATATATTAAAAATAACGTAGAACGCATTTATAATTAACCGCGTCTACTTATACCCGGTGGATTTTCGAGCGGCTGGAGCAACTCGTTTATTTCGTATTTGCATGCAAACGAATTCTTCGAGACACGAAAAATAATTTTTAATTATCAGTGGGTGAAATAAACTTTCACTTGGAACCCTCCGCCCCCTGTTTTTAGCAATTGCCGGGCACGTTTTTAGCATACAGTTCCACTGTTCTCTTTAATCGTCTCGCCCAGTATCGAGTTGAAATTTCAATTGCGACTTCCC
Organism: Lasioglossum leucozonium; assembly: GCA_028454225.1. Lineage (NCBI taxonomy): Eukaryota > Metazoa > Arthropoda > Insecta > Hymenoptera > Halictidae > Lasioglossum > Lasioglossum leucozonium. The sequence goes on along the minus strand of CM052207.1, from coordinate 7,908,878 downwards.
GGATTGGAACTTCCGAAACCATTAGCCCCGCTATTTGGTCGAAAAACACGAATCGAGGTCTTGGACGAGCTCTGTCGCTGTCGTCTAATGGAACCGTGCAAAAAATTATTATCTTTGATACGTGACGGTAATGGGCGCCGGTCGAATTGAAAAATCTTTCTTGAATAATATGATTATCTTTCGGGAAGTCTCTCCTTATAAATTAAATATTTTGGTATCCGCCCGAGACGAACCGTAATTTATTCCCGAACTTTTACCCGGGGAAGTACCACCTTCAACAAAGTCTTTCCGAGCAAATGAAAGACTCCGATGAATACAAAGTGTGCCGCCACTTCCATTCCGCAGTTTCAACAATGAAAATTGACCCATAGCTAGCTCTCGCGCGCGCGCGTTGATAAAATCATGGTTAAAAACTTCCTTTTATAAAACTATGGGGATGGCGAATTCAAACCGATATTAAACAAGAACCGTCCATTAACCGATTGGATGCTGTTAAGGACACAAAGAGTGCAGGTACGTTTGTTCCGCGGCGCGCGTATTTACCATTCATTTAATGCTTATTGTTGCCTTCCTTTCTGTCTTCTGTACGCCACCCGGCCATTCCGAACGTACTCGCTGAATAAGAGAAATTGTTTAAATTAACAATGAGTTTTCAGGAACACTTCTCGGTTTATTTGTTGGTTCGCCCCGGGAAACAACGGTGCATGTGCGAACGAAAATTCGGTGTTTACAAAAGGAAAAAGAGTTTCGTCACTTCGATCGTGAGTGCAGAGTACTTTGCGTAACACGCGATCGGTAAGTGAATTTTTCCGCGAAGCAAAATCAAAAAGCAGCTTTATAAATAAACTGGAATTTGTTCGAGCTTCGGAAAAATTTCGCGATCGGGCGTACGAAAAAATTAAATGCCAATTTCGTCATAAATGCCCAATCTTCGAGTCTCCAGCCATGTTTATCTGACAGGTGACGATGATTCAAGCGCAGGAAGCGTAGATCCATCGTTAAGCCTGACGTGAAGTAAAATCCGACTCAAACTCGAGAAACCAATAAAGTAAGGGGAGGGGGGCGTAAGATTATCTCCGTTCTCTCACCCTCTCCGACCCCCACTGCACCCCTCTCTTTCTCTTTTACACAGTCGAACACAGGCGCGACGCGTGCACTCACGCACACAGAGACGAAACTTTATGAGCACCATTCGCGGAGTTATAGAACTCGGAAGTTTTTGAGAGCTCTTGGCATACATAATCTTTGGAAAGTCAAGGGGAGAGGACGACGCGAGTTCTCCGGGAATAAAGATCGCTATAGTCGCCAGAAACTTATGTTCGAGAATCAGTGTCGTGTAGTTGCACTTTGAGCGCGCTCGCCCCCTTTATTCGCGTACTGTATCGATCCAAAGAGAAAACTCGATTGGCTGCCGAAGGAACTCAGGCATCGAACGGGAAGAAATTTTTCATAGTTACGGTTTTGCATTATGATGAACGTACGAACTTTCGCGCGAAATAATAATTGTCCGCATCGATTACAGGAGCTACATCAGTGTCGCCGGATTAACACTCCTCTCCCACTTCACCCTTCCCCCCTACGACGTTATTCCCCCATTTTTCGGCAGCATGTATCCCCACTTTCCCGCTACGGATCGGTCACGTGACGTTATGCGCGCATCCAATTCATGTTGCGTCTGCGTCGTGACTGACCCGACAGTGGCAGAGAGGGGGTAACTGTATTCCCCTCGATTCGACTCTGTGCCCCTTTTAATATTTTCTAAAGTATTTTTTTAATCCTTTAGTATTTTCATTAAGTGTACTTATTATTAGACTGCGGATCTGTAAGAAAAGTAAAAATGTTTTGCGTTGATTGTGGGAAGCAGCAATAACATAAAAATTGATTTAATCTAAGACAATATTCTTGAATATTTCTAATCTTTCACTTGTTACCCAACGCTTTGTTTTTCACCGAAATTCTTCATAAATGCATAAAGATAAGATCCCCAGTCTACTTATTATGGCAACCCTTTTAGTATTTTCTAAAGTAATTTTTTAATCCTTTAGTATGTTCATTAAGTGTACTTATTATTAGACTGCGGATCTGTAAGGAAAGTAAAAATGTTTTGCGTTGATTGTGGGAAGCAGGAATAACATAAAAATTGATTTAATCTAAGACAATATTCTTGAATATTTCTAATCTTTCACTTGTTACCCAACGCTTTGTGTTTCACCGAAATTCTTCATAAATGCGTAAAGATAAGATCCCCAGTCTACTTATTATGGTAAGTCCACAACAGTGAAAAATCAGAAACGCGTCATTTGTTATCCATGTACCGTTATAATTAAAATTAAGTGAACAGACGTTTACCCATTGAATGGCCGATGCGAAAGATCGGTTTAATTAAAACGGTGTTGGTGCTCGCGTAAACACCAGCAGAGCAGAGACAGCCCCAAACGGTTTAGCCGAATTCTCGACGGATGAAATTCTCCTCGGTGTTTCGGGCTGGCTAAGGCCTATCGAAATGTTCCCTTTCGAGAACAAGGAATCGAGAGACCACTCGGTTTAATCGACTGCATCCCCCTAATCCAACGTGTATCTCGAATCCCTTGAGCGGATCCTCTGGTCGGGGGGGCAGGGGGAGCGGGGGCCGTTTTAGAGCCGGCATCGGAAAGACCCGTAAAGTTCGCATGGTGTTTCAATAAATCCGAATTCGTCCCGATCAGCTGCGGCGGCCTGGTTGGCAACCTGCCGATATTGCAGCCTTAAGCTGGATTCTCGGTATCCGTTAAAACGGGCACGGTAGGCTAGCCGACGTCGAGCCGCTGTCAAAATAATCTCCGATAGATTTTGCACGGCGATATTCGCACTGTCCGTAGAGCGGTTCCGTTGAGGAGTTGTTCCGACTCACGTTAGCATCCGGTTGCCTTAATGGCCGTCGAGAATCGAGATCGGCGCGGGTCGGCGCATCGTACTCGAAATACTCCGCGCCAATTTCCGGTACAGTTGCGCGCAGACTTCCCCCGTTTTATAAATTGCTGATCTTGGTCGCGTATTCTCAAAAATGCCCGCGCCTCGACTATTACGCAACGCTGAGGACGTAAAAGGTACACCGTTGCGAAACGTGTAGGAACGTTTTTAAAATTTGACCAAACGGATTGAGTATTTTTTCCGCCAATAGGAAGTTTAGAAAAAGATTGTTTACGATATCACCGATTGATCCAATTCCTCCAACATCCCGAAACGATCGCATTGTTTATTAACCGCATAACCGGATCTTGACACGTAAGATTTTGACGTTTCCGAAAGAAAATCGAACTGCACACCGTGGACAATGCGCTCTTCCGGCATCTGAACGAAACGTGCCAGTCAAGGAAACTCGATTAAAGGTTTCCGTATCTCTGGATTCGTACATCTTCCATTGTAGTCTACTAATGCAGGGATCGTTATAATTCCCATAAACAGAAGCCAATAACATTAACAATTGTCCCCGGTCTGCGCAGTGGATTAGGTACTCCCTTTTGAGCGGTATAGTATCCATCTGAACCAATTTTCGTTAAATCGATATACACGAAATTATCGAATGGTATTCCAGTTCTGTATTCCATCCTCTGTAATCGAATCTGTTCAATTTCTATTCGATTCGATTGTCTCCTCTCCCTTTCACACTTTCCAATTTGGTAATAGGTAGCGTGTTACCAAAGCGGTCCGAGTGTAACTCTGGTTATTTAATTAATTTATTCCTTCAGCTAAGTAATACTCTTCGGCGTTCCCCTAACCGTATCGATCTCCAATTGGTATTACAGTAATTGCGCGGTCTAAGCCTCTTCTCTGTTCCGTGCGCGCGCTTAGATCGTGCACCGACACTATTTTTTTCATGACTGCGTCGATCGCGTCGACCTCGCTGTAAGCACATACAGGATGCCGATCCTAGAAAACGACAGCATGTAAACACGGACCGACGTAAGCACGGTTGAAAACTAAGTCCATACCGTCAATTGAACCAACCTAATTACAGTTGAAATTATACCGGGTTTAGTTAGTCATTTTAATCAGCAAAATTCCAGAAATAAGCATAAAAATAACAAAGAAATATCCATTTAAAAAAATAATAAAAAATAAAGAAGTTTTGTAATTGGATTAGTAGTAGTTCACACCGATATACCCGACGATTAACTCGCGGTGATATGCCCCTAATGGGAAGGTGACGCGCTTAGATCGGGCACCTCAAGTCGCGCTTAGATCGCGCCATTACTGTACTTCGAAAATTGTTCTTTGCGGTAGAATCTCGATTCGTCAACCTCAATGTTTTAAGAATGTATGTAGGGTTTTCATCAAGAATTAATTCGCCGTCCGGTTAATTATTTTCGAACGTGCGAACCGACGAACGGAGAGCACAGTTCCCTGAAAAGCAATCTTTTTGCGAACCCAGCTCGCGCCGTTACTGTAATAGAAAAAAATACGTAACTTGTTAACAAATTTACAGTTCAACAAAAAGTGATGGCCGATCGTCGGTGAAAATGAGCGATGTTTACAGACGCTAGCGCGCTCTGCCAATGTCTGACGCATCAGTTCGCAACGTGTCCGGTTGTTCGGTGTGTGGCAGCAACAGTTCCAGCGCTAAATAAATAACGGTATATAGGTCGGACGGAGGGGGAGGAGCGGAACGGTTGGTGAGCGTTAATAATTGATTCCCGTTTTGCGCGACGAAGGAATTTTGACGACGCGGAAGGAAAAGTTTCGCCCGGTCTCGCTGACCCTCGTGTGCATCCGGCGTATCCGCGCGTTCAAATATGCAACGCTCAAAGTTGCATCGGCGGTACGTTTCCGTATGTATAAAAATGCACACGTTTCGGCCGGTCTCCAACTATCAACTGCGGCGTGCGCGCTGCCGCTCCGCGCCAGTCTAAGGTTGCAGTTACGGTATAGAGTTATGCTGTAAGCGACGCGGTCAAATGCGCGCGTTTGTATGCAAGTGTACCGCGGCGAAAGCGACGAGCGGTGAATTGAAAAGCAGACGTCGACGGGTTCCGCCGCGCGGCGTTCCACGGAACGCGAAGACCGGAAGCCGAGGAAAAAAATACATACGCGCCGGTCCCCGTTCTTTCGCCGTAAGATATTGCTCGTTCATAATACACGGAATTGAGGGAAGCAATTGTTCGCCCCCGAGGAAAACACAAAAAAAACATTCCGGCCCGTTGCACCCGAGGTACCGGCTTTTGACTGCATACCGGTTTTGTCTTCGATATAAATTATTTCAGCCGCTCGAAAATCGCATTTTCGTATCGTCCGTCCCCCCCGACGAATCGGGATCGTTTCCTTCGAGCCACGTGCAACCGAAATGATTCGAAAGAATTTGTTAAAAAGGTACTGACAGACATGCTAGATGTGAAAAATGTTGTTGCTGTCGACACAACAAAGCTGATAAATCGGTTGCGTATGAACCGGTCACGCAAACGGAGGAAACGAACGGTTGACGAATAGCGTAAAGGGAATCTACTTGGAAATATCAAATACTATCTAGCAAGGAGCAGTCGTAAGTATAAAGAAACGCTGATTTAAAATGCGTAATGGCTGAAACACGCGTGCGTGTGATAAGGGACGGTTACGTGTGCAAGAATAATTGCATGGCTGCAACAAATTGCTGATACCGTTGCCACTTTTACATGAGTTAAACGTTCTAGTGCACAGTGTTCTAGAAAAACATGGTTATCTTCCCCTTCGTAGACGGACGATAACGAATATTCTCGTATAATCTCGAACTCAACGTAATTGCCAATAACTTTTTTTATTAAAGTTTCGTTTTCGCTGGACAGATTCGACAAATCAAAAAATTAAAATACAATTTCATGGAATTTGTGTTGTCCGTGCATTTTATAAGATTTCTCGCGATTATCCTGCGCTATAAAAGCATCGAGTCCCATTGTTCGATATCAATATAATACAAAAAGAAAATAATAGAACTGTGTATTTACCGTTCATTCTCAGAGGTGAACGTACCGAAAGACTCCGAACAAAGACATCCCCGGCAAGGCAGAGCCGACAGAAATCAAAGGGAATTGGAAAAAAAAGAAGAAAAAACGAAATTCTCGATTACACGGTCGCAATGGAAAACACACGAGTCAACTCCGTTACATTTCGAGCAATTTAAACGTACAATATCCTCGAGTACGCGGGCGCGCGTAGCGGCGGCGGCTACACACAGGGAAATCCAAAGCGGGCAGACACCGGAAACCGCAAACACTGAGATAAATGAAAATAGAATTAACAAAACTAACAAATTCCATTAGCGAGGCAGGAGCGGGACGAATTGATGCGCGGCCGCGGCCGAGAACTGATGAAGCTAACCTGTAATTCGAAATTCATCGAAACAACGAGAGGAAAACAAAAGAGAGGAAGAAAAAACAAAATGAAAAAAAAGTGAATGATCTATTGAGCTGCGCGCTGCCACGCGTCCCGACTCGTCACGGACAAGAAATGAAACGGACGTATCGCGCGACGTGTTCGCCGCGCGCGATCAAATTGAAAAAAACCAATTTTCTTGGCGCTATTTATAAACTTCGCAGCTGCGCCTCGGGCAATTGGTTTAATTGGAAACGCACACAGGAACGAATGTCTCCGCTTGGTTATTAGATCATTCGGATAGTAATTAAAATATTTCACGCAGATCTGAGACTCGGCGTGCCGGATCTTCAAAGTGGATTTTCTCGAGCACGATGTATCGTTATTATGAGGTTGCATTCATTTTCCGCACCATGTGGGGTTTGTGGGCAGCGCGTGCGATCGTTTGAATCGTCGCCCATCGGGCATTGTCGGGACCCGTCGTCCCTCTTGCGCTGCGTTCTTCTTTTCTTTCCTCTCTCTCTGTATCTTCTTCCGTGTCTCTCTGCGTACGCGTGCTACCATGTTGTTTCGTTCGCGACCGTGTGTGTCGCGAATGTTCTAGAGCGATTGTATATAACAACGATTGATCGATTTGACAGATAATGACGCTAAGAAAGCGTTTCGTCCCGGACCTGCTAGGAGACTCATCAGTAAGGCTGATCTAGCAGGTCCTGCCTTATACGCTAGCGCACGCGAGGGATATTCAATTAAGCGACGCAGAGTTTAGCGCGAATGTCCTGATCGATGGACAAGAAATACTGAATGCAAACACTAATATGCAAAACCCGTATTAAAGAGTGGTGAGACAAAACCCGTGCGTTGTCTTGTCTACCCGAGGACTGGAGAGTGCCACGACTTCCAGTCCTAACGCGATGAGGAAAAAAATGCGCTGATTGGTTCTTGCCGAAAGTTGCATTTCCCAATCAGCGCCCTGTTGACTTTGTAGGCCTCCTTCCTGTAGCTCTGAGTGAGACCTTGGAAGGAGGCGTGGGGCTCTACCTAACCCGGTCGACGATGGGTCTCGGTAATATAAACTTATCCTTGACGGCCGCGGGTGGTCGTTCGGAGGGACAATTCTATGGCACATTGTCCTTCAAGATATACAGAAAAACTAAACATCTGGCAATGTCTAGAATGGTCGCTGAATCACTCTAATTTACGAAATCTTCGGTGAAGATTTTTAGTCACGAATGCACCATAAATATTGTCCGACCGAGAACCACACGGACTGTTCCTGCGCGACGGAACACATGTGATGTGTTCATAGTATTAAATATTTATTTTCTGTTAAGTTAAAATTATCTGTAGCTATGAAGCTATCAAAAGGATAGTATTATATTTTCTCATTATCGACTTAAATATATCATTTATTTCTTCTATACCAAAAAAACCCACGCCGCCTTATTTTAAACATAACCACAACAGTTATTGTCTGCATTTCCGACTAATTTTTCAGGCAGAATCATCCCCTATTCGCTCGCATCGCCGGTTACACGATTCGACGAAACGGGGGGAACATGACAGCGTCGGCGACTCCTCGGGGCTAGGTTAGGAGTTAGGCCGGGCGCACGGAACAGTGTCGCCGCTCGATGAATCAGCCGGCCGATGAAAAGCGGGTACCGGTAGCGGGTACCGGCGACATAACGTTAATGCGACGCGTTCACGCGCGTCGCATAGCGGCGGGCATAGTGTGTTCGCACTTGCCGCATAGCTCTTCTAAGAGCCTCCCGGCTATCATCCAACCTCAGCCGGCTGGACACCGGAAATCCCGACATTCCCGGGTTCCTGTAGACACAGCGCTCAACATGTTTCAGCCGATGCGATGTTGCTGCGGCTGTCATAGAACGGGCGCCACGGCCGACGACAAAATTATCTGCTCCCGAGTGTTTTCTGGATCCCTTTGTGAAAACAATACCTTGGCCGTGGTAACGCCTTTCCTGCTGCCAGTTTGCCTGCGAATAATGGAGGAGGAAGGTAATGAGAGCGGCACGCTCAGGCTCTCGAGCCAAACGGAAAAATGCTCTTTTCTTGGGGGGGTTAGGGCTTATTCAATGCCTACTACAATTATCGTTAGGGCTCCGCGAAGCCTACTTCCCGATTCGATTCGTACAGCTAATATCCTTGTGTACGGTGTGTGAAAATATTCTCAAAATCCCAGCGACTAATTAAAATTGTCGAAATTTCATCTCTGCCCAGGCTTTCGAGATACCCGCGCCCTATCCAATTTCATGTTACATGAGAGAAGGAATTTAGAATATTTCGAGGACATAGGAAGCATGGATAATGTTAGCCGGCTGCTCGAGCTGCGTGGAACAATGAGTGTATATTTTCAAGATACCGACAGCTAAGTGAACATTTTCAAACCTCGTCTCTATTTGAAATATCGCTTTTCCAGATTTTTATTTGAGAAAGAATTCTATTTTTTTCTTTTTTTCCAAAATGATCAGTGCTCTCGCAAAATTTTTCACTGTACCGAAACGCCACCGCTTGATAATTCTCAACGAACGTTGCACTTGATATTCACGGTCCGAGTCGCGCGAATGTCATTCCGGGTAGATTAAAAGGAATTAAATGCTACAAGTGATAAACATTCTACCGTACGTTGATTCGAGCTGTCCGGGATTTACGTGCCGAAGGACTCGTTTGTCCGCGTTACAACGTTTTATTAAATCTCTCGTAATTGAAAAAGCGAAATCAATGCGCGACGGTTCTATTTATCGCAGTAAGTAATTTCTGATAATAGCCAATTTTTCAGGGGCTGCGTCAATCCCGCGGCTTTGAAACGCCGTCGCGTTTATTTGTTCAAACATTTAACCGATCGCGAGCCTATAATATCAACCGTAAACTGTTCGTGTAAAGTTCGGATCCGAGATGAACCGTAATTTATTGCCGACTGTGCAATGTGTAATGTGAATTTAAATTATCTGAAATTTTTTCTCCAGCTCTCGGTGAGGTAATCGTCCTTATATATTTTCGATCATTTGCAATGTATAAACTGATTTTAAATTATCCGAAATTATTACTACTGTTATTATTTTTAATACAGTTCGCATTGAGAACAGTTTAATATATTACGTGTGACAGCATCCAAGTTATTTAATAAAATTATCTTTATAAAACTCAGGTTAACCAGACTCTCGAGTTACAAAAGTTACCATCACTCGAATATTAATTTTTTTTTTTGCAAATTGTTAAAATTGTAAACTATTCATAGAAAAATTTCTGTATTATAAATTATACGTTTGTTGCGTTTCAATTTTTCTTCACAGCAATTTATAATTACCGTTTGTATAGAGCGCAAAAGCAAAAAGATAACCGAATAATTGCAGTAATTGCCAGGGAAATACGCTTGAAAATGATATAAAGAATATGCCTGTTAAATTATTTTGTCGCTGTTCGATGCACGCGATGGCGATCGTGACAAAACCAAAATGGAACGGTTCTCATATCGAAAATTACGCGGAAAATGAGATTTTCACTTGAACAGAAATGTCGAATTTATATGTATATTCACCGGTTATACGAGATTTACAATGCATTTTCTCTAACCGTGCATTGTCAGATGTTCGATCCGTCAATTACTATCAAAATATACCAGAAACGGCAGACAAATCGTGAATATTTAATACACATTTAACCAAACGTGTCACACTAACAAGACAGCAAATCTCGACTTAATAAATGATGAATAAATAATAAAGAATCACCGTAAGAAGATACTGTCACCCGATTTCTCCATATAAACGGTGAACGGAGAAAAACAGAACACGTTTGGGCTGCCCGATCAACAGCAACAAGAATCTAATTATTTCATAGTGTACGCAAGTTCTGGTTACGTTCGACATCGTTTTTATTTAACAACAAACCACAGGATTGCGTTTAATTGATCGTGTAATCTCCGACCGTAACTGGCTCTCTCTTAATCGCAGTAATGTGCGTTTACAATAAATCACATCCGAAACCCCAGAATTAGAACAAGTTTATGCTTTCAAGCAAACTTGTTCTTGCAGTCTAGCACAGAGTTTAAACAACTTGTTCATCATGGTGGCGTAACTGCACGGTTTACATTTTCCATGGCGATTACCGAATCGCGGATTTCCGTGGGAATTTTCATTTTCGTGGATCACTATCCAAACAGACAGCGAATTTTTATGCATTTCCGAAGAAATTGACTAGTTGAAATATAAAACAGTGACAAATTTTCAAAATCTAACCATAACGTTATGTTGTTCTGTAAAAAAAAGAAACTATTAGGGGATGAAATGAATTTTTATTTAGCTGCTGCTTCCCAACAATCGCTGCTGAAGATTTTTATTTTATTTATAAGCCTCTGGTGAAAAATTCATTTCACATACCGAATGTCAAAGTTCAAAGAATCTGAACATTTTCCATGCAAGGTATTACAAAGTACTAAACAGTTTCTGGTCGAAACGCATCGGTTGCAGATCGTTTCTTTCAGCTTGTAACAGAGACATTTCCTGGTGGCTCGCTCGCCCCCTCGCCCCAGTGTTTTCGCGCGAGCAGCGTGCAATTGGTGGACGCCGTAATTTCCGATACGCGAGGGAGGGCGCACGGATTTAGAAATAATCACGCGGTCACGGGGTCTCATTATTCCGGCCGCTGGTGGCTAAATAATAAATAGCCGGGCCGTGCACGAATGCAAACAAAGAAATGATTCATGCCCCGGCGCGGTCTGGAGATCAGCGGATTTGCGTGCAACACGATGTGACATTCGCCGGACCTAGAACTTGCGCGTTGGCGAACGGTCGGCAAACACCTCCGCAAAAACATCACACGTACGCGCGCGCGACCGACACGCGCGAGAGTTTCAACACCGACGAGGAAAAGCCGCGGGGCGGCTCGACATGTTCCGTGAAAACTGATCGTTGATCTGGATCTCTGTAAACAGACGCCACGTGACCGTTTAGCTATGGTAACAAATTCGCGATAGGGGATCCGCTGATATTACATCTGTGTGTTTTATTAGCCCGGCGAGAGCGCTACTACCTCTTCCGTCGGCGCGGCGCGGCGATAGTTTCCGTGTTGCTCGGCCAAATTAAGTCGGAAAAATGCTCGACGATAAACAGCCCGAGATCGAGGCACGCGTACGCTCGATAGCGTGAAACAGTTTTGTAACACGAAGCCTGTTTCTCGCCGAGGGAAAGGGTTGAAGGACCGACACCGTTCTACGCTGCTCCACAAAATACACGCGTGCGCTATCTTTGATTTTCCGCAGATGTAAATCAAGAATTATCCGATCTAGCGAATCAAGTGTTTAATAATATTATTTACTTATTGCTTTAAACCGTATAAGGTTTCTGTAGTATATACATTACAAATTATACAATGTAGGATCATTAGACTACGTATGTTTATGCAATTTACAATTTTTCTAGAGGAATTTTAACACGAATGACGCCTTTTATATTTTTTCATTTTACAGTTATAAAAAATATGAAGTTGCTTACATGGAAATTGATCGGATAAATTTCTTTGTCCAAGCAGATATTGTGTTACAAAATGCCACGATATATAAATAAATAGAGCCTTTTCATATTTGTGAGCTGAAACATTTTCATCGCTTTTAGTACAGAGGTACGTTAAGAAGGGGGTAACAAATAAAATATTATTTTCGGTGGTAGCAGTCTTCGGTGGATCCGAAATAAATCAAAATCGTACTAAAACCTTTCGAATATTATATTCTAGTATTTTTTAAAGATCCACAGTCTAACGTTACAACGTTACAATATTAGTTTTGCCAGGATCCAGCTACCTCGATGATATTAAAACAGGTCGATTGTTCATAAAATTGATTAAAAAACTATTACGTTTGTTATTTACAACGCCTGTTACTATCTTGAACGGCGAGTGGAATATCGGCAAGATGCCGGACGGCGCCGATTGGAACAATTCGATGGATATTTGACGGCGCGCGGCCACGCCCTCGCTACCGATTGAAATAAATATTTGATTACACGGGACGGCCCCGTTACACCGGGCACACGCCGGCGACGACTGGTTCTCTCTTTAAGGAGCTGACGGGGCGGGGAGGATGAAAGCAATCCGCGTTAAATTTTCTATCGCTTGTCCGACGTCAGATTCCGTATGTCGTATTGAAGAGCTGTCGAATCGACTGATACGAGAGCGTGCTCAGCCCTCTCTGCTATACGCCGACAGTTACCTCGCTTTTTGCCGAGATTCTATCAATGTCTGAGATCAGGCTCGTTAAAGCCCCTTCGGAAATGCCCCGCTGCGAAAAGTATTTTCAGATATCCGGTTGACGTTCCGATCGCTTCTTAAAAGCCGTTTAATAAGGCAACCTGCAGCAGCGCTTCTGCTGCGTGGAAATTTATCAATCGATATTCACTGACGAACGTCATTCGTTTCCGATGAGGTTAATCCTATTAAACGTGCTATTTAAATTTTTGCACTTTGCAATCGACCGAGAATTAAATTCGAACGTTGAGAATACGTAACGGATACGGTAAATCATCCCGTACCGCCCCGAATATTTATTCGGGAAATTTTCATGGTTTCTGCTCGCGGAAGGAGCCGTAACTTTCCCGATCATGGCTCCCCTTCCTGTTTTGATCCGAAGGTAGCCGCGGCACGGAATGTTCGCGGAAGCATTATTTCTCGTGGCGCGACGCGCGGATCGGAAGTTACGGTTATGGGTAGGGAATGATCGGTATTCGCGACGTTCGATCCCCAGTCGATCTAATTACAGCAACGGCCGGCAATTCCGCGAATTAATACGTCGCGTATTTTTCCCTGGACGTATACATACGGTGCACGCGCGTGTCTACAGATTTTAGCCGCTCAACGTCGCCTCTGTTATTCGCGCGGAACCATGAAACGTTTACTTTTGTGCGGATATAATTGGCTGAACCCCGCGCAAAATACGGCCGGAAAGAGGGGGCTCCGCGATTAACTCTTCATCAATTACACTCCCGTTGAGCCGGCTCGCGATCGACGACACTGTCTGACGCGAGAACACTCGGGATTAATTAAAAACAAAATTCAGCTGAATTATACGCACCCGTTAATTACACGTTATTATGAACCGGGATAATTATTACTCGAACTCCGAGCGCCCGCCGCGCAGTGTTTTATCGCGATTGTTTCTTTTCTTGATTTTATTCTATTAAAATTTTTCTGAAATTCGTACAAATTTTTGCTTTCACCCGGAATCACCGCGACAATTATCGTACTTTCGAGTCGTATACTTTTAACGTGGATGAGAATATTTGTCGAAATGGAATGTATATTTTTTTGTTGTTTTTTTTTTTGTTTCATTTTTGCTCTTCAAAGAACGTTTTCGGTCGCCTTCACCGAAATAAAATTTCATGGAACAAAAGCGTTTCATTGGAAACGGAACCGGTCATCCGTGCGCAGCTGTATTACCACTTATCTTTCGGATATAATAAACCTCCATTTTGTGACAGAATAGAGAGAGAGAGAGAGAGAGAGAGAGAGAGAGAGAGAGAGGCGGTCGGGTTAAAAAAGGAATCGTTAGCACGCACCGATCGATTAATTAAGAACTTGCTGCAAAAGGGGAGAGAACCGAGCGTGGCTTTTCGCGTTCGAATCGAAATCGACGAAACATTCGACAACAAATGAAACTAGAGGGACAAAAGGAAACTATATGTTTCATCCGACGAGACACGATAGTTATTTGATCCCTCGGTGTTTTGTGCTCGGGCGAGACCAATACGTAGGCAGCGGCAGGTGAAATTTGACGATGTAATAATGAAAGTTTTCGTGCCACGTTCGAATTAGAGAGATTACGTTAATAGGGCCACCGTGTCGGTTTCGAATAATCTACCTATTTCGTGCGATCAATCGATCTAAACGGATTATGCGAATCCTAGTTAAGAACGTGGTCTGGAACGCCTGCGATTTTATTGGGGCCGATGAACACCAATCCCGGATCCTAATTCCGATGGACTCTCTATAGATACGGAAATAGAGTTTTACAATTTTATAAAAGTATGTAAATGCGAATCGAAGTTGTTGTATCGATTAAAGTGCTTTCGATGTGTTAGGTCGTCCCATAATAATTCTAGTATTTAAATTTGTATATGAAGCATACCTTTAAGTCGTCAATGTGGTGCAATAATGCAATTTACGCCCCGAAAACGTAAAAATTGGGCCATTTGGCGAAGATCGCGCCCTAGATTTATCTTTTATCTAGCGATTGTGACTACTAAGAAGTCTTGACTTTGCGTTAGTGAGGCATGATTTGCGGCCTCCCGGATCCTTGCAATCCCCTAGTATGTATACGGTTGACCTAGTGATGTGTGTGCACACCATGCTACCGTTCCAGCGCCTTAAAGATTAATCTAATCTCTTCAAGCGCTTATCGCTCTGTTTATAAAACGCAGCGCGGAAAGACAGAAAAATATCCGCGGCACGAACTTACGAAGCGACCTAATACATCGACTAAAATTTCCGGTGCTATCATTCTAATCCGAATTGGACGGTAGTCGAACGAATTTATATACCTGTCGATTCCCCAACGAAAATTGCGAATCAGACTCACGGGTGGCCAGTATGTGTACCGGTATCTCCGGTATGTGATATAGTTCCCGAATATTGCCAGGTCCGGTTCACTGTACTGCATACGACTGTGCGGGCACGGAGACGTTGCACGTGTCGCAAGTAATTTTGGAAGCTGACCGGCGGCTTCGCGCATCCCTTAGGGTACGTCAATGGCTATTTAAAGTCGAAGAGTAAACTTCTCCGAAGCAAACGTGCCACGCGCAAACTTGGAATTCATTCGGCGCACAGTTTTGCAATGGCTTAATCCAGTGGCGAGCGAGTTCCTCTATCGATTCGGCGTCGATTCGACAGACCGATACCCAAGGAAACACACGGGACAGTTCGAGGATCGTTTAATCGAATCGCTTCGGGATTTATTTGAAATTCTACATTTTCACTAACTTCCGAACTCTAATTTTTTTCTGTTTTGTAAAATGGTTAACAAAGGTTACGATGATCCGTGGAGCGCTTTCAAGCGATTTACCGACCGTCCGTGAAATTGTAATTAAGCGCGGTGGGTATGGAATTTCTGTACGAGCATTGAATAATCCAATTAAAAGATGTTCCGCTTAAACGAACGGCTGATACGAAGACAAAATTGTTTAGAAGTCCCCCGAGCATTGAATACACGAGTCTTCCTCATCCTTTCATTCGCTCGGATGAAGACTTTGTGGAAGGAGCTCCGACGGACAAAGGGATAAGAGGGGAATAAATAAATCTGCATATTTTAAATATTATAAAGCAGCCCGTTCGTTGTTCTCCCATTGAAAGGAGAGTCTTTGACGGGTAAGTAAGACGACGCGACGCGACGCGGCGGTGTAAAATTCTGTCGAGCGAGGATGGAACACCGGAATATCAGATGCCTGGTGACGAGACGGAAAGTTGTTATTCGGGCAGTAATAACCGGAACTTTTCCGAACTGGTTGGTCGGTGCTCATTAACATTAAATCGTTTAGCAGCGTACACTGGTCCAAAACACGACGAGCATGCGCCGACTTGGACAATCAGAATCGATTGTGCGAAAACAGTTTGAAACGGTTATTTTCAGTCCTCTGTCCCTGATTGAATTGCGGGTCCCTTTCAGTGACGGCTCGTAGCTAAAATTAGCGGGGGTGCTGCGCCAGAGAATTTTTAGCCTTTCTTTTAAAATCGTGTAAAAGGCGGATGGCAACTGACGTTAAACTTAAGGATTCTACAGGATGTTCGGTAACTGGTGGCACAACCGGATGGAGGCTGATTCCATGTCGGAAAATAAGTTGAAAATATAGAATAAAATTTTTTCATTTGAGACTTCGTTTCCGAGAAGATCGAGTTTGAAGATCCGTCAGGTTCGCGTGCTTTAGCATACGTAACAAGTAAAATAGGTCGGCCATGATCAGACGATTCCTATCGAATAACATGCGTCTCGAATGAAAGAGTTTTATTCCATATTTTCGACTTCTTTTTTCACGCAGAATCACCCCCTTTTCGCTTGTACCACCATTTACCGAACACCCTGTATATTGTACAAGTATAAAAAAAAGAAAGAAAAACGTACTCGTTATCGCATTAAATGTTATCGATAATATCAAATAGGGGCTGCTGCAGTTCCACAGTCTGTACACGCGAGCCGCCACTGCTCCCTTTGAAGCCTAGTTTTTCGGGTCGCGCGGCATGCTTGATCAACAACTAGGATATCCGGACGGGTTGAAACGCAATGATTGCTCATCTCCGTATCCCAGGGCGCACAATCATGCAGCAAACAAAGGCCACAGTTGCGTCGTTTACCGAACGCGCACGGCGGTCGTGTTTTCCGTGGCTGGTTGAGGGCACGCTCGGATTCAGGAATCGGTATCAAAGGAGAGAACACGGGCTACAGTGTCGCGCAGTTAGGTCTGCCGAAGGCGCGAAGGAGGCCGACGATTTCATTCGGCAGGGATAATCGTCGCATCGGGGGGAGAAAGAGAACACAGCCCCAGCCACCCCCTCGTGTCAATTTGCGTGCGATTGTTTTGTATTCTGTAAACTTCTTCAGCCACCACGGTTGAACGCTGACTTGCACCGCGGTGCAGCGCGCAGACTGCACACCTTTCTGCGCCGCAACGCGCTGCACCGCGCCGCATGGCGGTGTCTGGCGTTTATGGTAATTGAACAGTCGCTGGCCCGGTAAACGGCTGTAATGCGAAGGCTCGTCTCGTCGGGGCTTGAAAAGGAGGCGAGCGAAAAGAGAAACGAAAGCTCCGGGCAAAATACATCACGTCGAACCTCCTCTCTAACCCCTGGGATATAGCATAAATGCTGTTCCGGCTTCCCGGTAATTCTTTGTAAACGGCGGGGCACTCATCGTCAACAGTGAACGGTATGCGTGACCCGTCGTCCGTGTGTCCGTGAGAATTGACGATCGGCGGGGGTTGATTGGAACAATGCAACAGGTTCGTGTAATTCATTATTACCGCTCCCGTAATCCGTCCGCGCGTTTACGCTCCCCGCTGCGCCGACGAACCTCCGAATTTTCTTGTTTCGGCTGTGGGCACCGAATTGTCTCGATGTTCGCTGACAAAAATCACTGGTGAACGATAAAATCGTTTTTCCGAAGTTGTTTCCGGAACGAAAATAATTGAATTGTGATAAACGATACTTCAAATTATATTTTATTTTGCTGATTAATAGTGCATGGAAAATTGAATGAAATTGCGCGAGAGTTCGTTGAACTTTTTTTATGCAAATTGTACAGTGTTTCGTGTATATTTTCACAATTTAAACAAGAGCATGGAGGGAGAAATTAAATGAAAAGTAAAGTTTTATCCTGGTATCCTTTGTGCAACCATTCCGGAGAGTGTACAAGGTACAACTATATAAATATCAGCAATTTGGTATATATCTTACAGCGAGAGAATCGAAGTAACTTGTTAGCGTCACGATGACTTTACAATTTCATTGGCTTCTATTTACCGTCGGAGAGTGGAGCCCCTATTTTTCTGCAACACAGTGCTAATACAAATAATGGACCTTCCGCAAATTCTAGCACTCGAGACGAAACGCAATCTCTATCTCTTCCAAACAATTGTTCGACGTTGCAGCATTCTCCTACCGGGGAATGCTTTCTCAATGGCATACGTCGAAATCGCGTTCTATGAACAATCGAAGCGTTTCGTTCTTATCTAATCCATTAGAAACGAAAAACGAAGGACATTTCATTTACTCGCCGGTTTATTGATTGTGTCCATTCGGCCCTATAGTACTATGAGCCGGCGCATTTCTCTAAGGATTTTATCTAAATGAAATTCCTTTATAGGTCGGCATTCTTCCAAGCGTGCCCCCTCCTGCCGTTTGTTTTTTTTCCACCCCGGCGACAGCGGCTAATAATAAATAATCATGCGATATAGCCTTATCTCGATTTATTTCGCTTCGAGATAAGACGCGGGTGACGATAATGAATTATCGAGCCGTATCGAATGTTCTATTAGTCAATGACGGAAATTTCAGTTACCGGTTTATAAATTGTTTTCGACGAACATATGTACGATCTTGTCCCCGATGTTTAATTAAATGCACACGGAAGTTCGTCGAACGAATCTCGCAAAATTCCGTGCACGAAAAATCGATATTTTTTCGAGGTGCGTTCGTATGAAATTTCGGAATTCGCGCGGCACAGTTTCACAGAAATTTGCAGAAACGAACGTAGGAAAAATTGAATCGAGAAGTTTCGGAAGATCTCGAGCGCCGCCATTTTACGGCGTCATGAAAAACACCATACCGTAAAAATATCGCTCTTTAAATATTACTGTATTTTATGCGGTAGTATTTCACGTGTCGCGTCGTTGCATGGTTAATACCTTCTCGACATTCGGTCGCGTTCACAATAAACGAGATGCACATTTCATATTACACTTTCAGGATTCAATATCTGTCAAAACACTCGAGACATATTAACGTGTACGAGATATTCCGGGGTTGATGTAATACAAATGACATGAAACTTCCGCTGCACAGTATGCACATTTTATTATTATGTGTCGTCTCAATTATTCTTGTATTTTTATCTTTCCGCGCGCATCGGAAAGCGTTGGGCACGAGCCTTGATTAAATTCTGCAACGTTCAACGCAGGTTTGTTTATACGCGCCACATCGTTTACATTTCATTAAAAGTTTAATGGGATTTATATTTTTTACCTTTCTCGTTTCGAGCCTGCGGCAGACAACACATTATGGCGGCGCGCGGAACTGTTTCGATCTAATATTTCGGGGCGTTAAAAGCGTGTCAAAGACATTCGGTAGCCAGACCGCGCACAGCTCGCGATGGAGGGACAGCGAGAAAATACGTAGTGCAATGGAAACATAATCTCGCTCGAGCGCACGCGCACCTGCACCTCCGGAGAATACACACGTATAGCGAAAAACAGGTATGCCGGGGGTGGATCTCGGAAAGGTCCGGCGAGATTTCTGGGAAAATAAGCTGATGGAAAGTAACACAATTCCGTGTCGGGTACAATACGGTCGGTTACCTATTGATCCGAAGTAAAGAAATATCAGGAACAGGTCCGGCACACACGCGGAATAACAAATAACTAAACGATTTCTGGCCTCCGTCCGGTTTTCCACGTGTGTCGGACGTTATATTCCGCGCGTCAGTGTCCCTCCGTTCGCCCGTTCGTTCGGCGAGCGCAGCGCGAAATAAAATCTCGCTTGAATCGCGGCCATATTGTTAACGCCTCGGCCATTAAATCTATTTTTGCCGTGGGAAACTCGGGGAAATTTTCGGATATCGTTCGGAATGCGATCTCCGTTCATTATTTTTTTTTTTTATTAAGCTCCCTATTCTCACCCTCCCCTCCTCGCTCTTTTCTAGGTCGCGAAACGTGATCCCCTGATTCCATTTCGATATTTTCCTCGGTGTTTTCTATAGCGCGCGTGTGAAATTGTTTCGCTACCGCCGTCCCCCTCCACCCGCACGCGGAGAGAAAAAGAACCGAATTCAAAGAACCGGTACCGCGGAAAAAAAACCCAGCCAATGACCCACCGATGTTCTCCGTACGGGTTATAGGGACCCTCGGTAAACCAATACGTCGCGTCGCGCCGCGCCGCGCAAAACCGACCCACCCCGGAAATATTGCGATTCATCGGAGGGGAATTCATATCCGCGATATGTTCACACGACTTGGTCGTGAACTGCGCACGCGCGACCTCTCTCTTTCTCTCTCTCCCTCTCTTTGTGTGTTAATAATGACTGCAATATGCACTGCAATTCGTACCATTACTTTTCAGGGTTTTACCCGCGTTGTGAGATATTATGGCCCCGCGGCGCAAATATGCTAACACAGGCCGCTGTAGATTTGCGAGAAATCTACCATACTGCCGTCTAACGATTGTACAATTTCGCAGATGGGCTACTTTATTTTATCGGTAATTGGCACGGTGATTTTAACCGCCTTTTTTTTCAGAAAGAACGCGTTCAAGCTTTTTAATCAGATTTTTATATTATACAACATTAATTAATCCATCGATACATACATTAATCCATACTTCGAGATTTTTGACGTCTTTTTTCGGAACGAACGCGTTCAAGATATTTTAATCAGATTTTTATATTACACAACATTAATTAATCCATCGATGCATACATTAATCCATACTTCGAGATTTTTTATGTCTCTTTTTAAAATGAACGCGTTCAAGATATTTTAATCAGATTTTTATATTACACAACATTAATTAATCCATCGATACATACATTATTCCTTCCCTCGAGATTTTTTGTCTTTTTTTAAAATGAACGCGTTCAAGATATTTTAATGAGATTTCGATATTTTTATATTGAGCAAAATTAATAAATTTCAGTCAATTTGGAGCACAGGGGTTTTCCGAAAGTTTTCCCAATTCGCGTAATGTTAGATTCGCCATAAAATCGCGAGAATAGAAATACCATGCAACGATTGTTCCTTAACGCTCCCTAACTTGGAAGACGCTCGGGAGCAGTGGAGGCCATTTTGTCCGTGGCCGTATTGTCTGGCACGATATTGCACCAGTAGACGATGGGGACGGAAATGTGACGCTGGGGGCGTCAGCAAAACGTGACATTAAGAGACGATTACTATATCACTCATTTGTTGTAACGGGGAATCTGCAATTTTTTCCTTTTTTTTTAGAGAGAGTATTCTGTTCTGCAAGATCAAAAAAAAAAAGAACGAATCACGATGTTTGAACCGTGTCAAAGTTTAAGAACGATACGACGCCGAAGTCTCCGGGAACGTGAACATGCTAAAAATGTAGAGGTTTATTAAAATGTAACAGTTTGACGGTGTCGCAGCTTGCCGAAAGTTGAGGACGCTCGAGCGTTCCATCTAAAAATAATAAACTACAGCTGCCCGTGCCACGATCCCGGCTTCATAAAGATTTCAAAATCTGTTTTACAGATTAACAATTTCCGTAGCGACTGCAACATTTTCCAGGTTACCAGGGATTGATGGTCGTCACGTGTGTACGTATGTACGTTGTTAAGCGGTGTTCTCCTGATTCCTCACTCGGATGATGGAACTGGGTTAGCGGTGAACTTTTGCACGATAGTGCCAACCCACGTCGATTGGGCTTTAACAGTTTACTTAAAACTATGTACATGTACAGCGAACCCGGCAGCATGTGGGACCCACTTTTGGGATTGATTCAGTACTTGGAAACGAGCAGAGTTCTTCCGGCCTTCCCTTCCGTCATTCGGTATCTGATTAACTTCGTGGAAGGACTGGAACGGGAGTGACTCGTGTTATCTTGTTCTACAAAATTTTCGTCCGGTCGGCACACTCGGAATTCACGTTCTTGCTGCTTGTCTTTCAAGTTTGTAGAAAACATTCTTCCGCGAAAAGGCCAACGTGGACAAGCAAAGTTGGCATGCAGTGCAAACAAAAAGCAGCAAGCATGTTACTGTCCCTGTTATTATACACTCCGTCCTGCGAAAAAGAGGTTCGCAAACTTTCGTTATCGCAGAGATTGCATCGTGTAATTCCACTATCAAAGTCACAATTTGAGTTTTCACTTTGCGAAGGGACAATGGACAGATGATATTTCTCTGCCAGTTAGGCAATAACAATATTGTTATTTATGGTTGCATAAATATTCAACTACAAACTCTATGAACTACTTTCTCTGCTAGTTACACAATAACAATGTTGTTATTTACGGTTACATAAATATTCAACTCCGAACTCTTTAAATATCTACCGTAATGAGCCATATCCAATCTGAAACAGGGATGAAATTTCTCTTCTAGTTAGGCAACAATATTCTTATTTATGGTTACATAATTATTCAACTCCAAGCTCTTTAAATGTCTACCATAATGAGCCATCACCAGTCTGAAACAGAGATGAAATTTCTCTGCCAGTTAGACAACAACAGTATCCTTATTTATGGTTACATAAATATTCAAAGCCAAGCTGTTTAAATATCAACCATAATCAGCCAGTCTGAAACCTGTAAAATTTCTCTGCCAGTTAGACAACAACAATATCCTTATTTATGGTTACATAAATATTCAAAGCCAAGCTGTTTAAATATCAACCATAATCAGCCAGTCTGAAACCTGTAAAAATTCCAATGGAAATTATTAAGTAAATTTTCATGTTTCGTCGGGTTACAATCACGGTTTCGCGCAGAGCGGTTAAATCTTCTGCCCGCATAAATTTCACGCGTCTCGCAAATGGCGTGCGCGTAAATGGAAAATTTTTTCGGCAGTGATCCGCGTTAACAACGAATTTTCAGCGGGACGCGCTGCTCGTGTATTGCGTTCACCTTAAACCGGCCGGCTAGCGATCATAAATAAGAAATTGTCAGGAGGCACTGAATTTTGAGCCGGGCTTTAATCACAGAGCGGTGCTGTAAAACTGTTTAAACGAGTCTGGAGTTGGAATGGAATTTTTAATGCCGTGCCGGTGTTGTCTTTTTATTATGACAGCGGGCACGGATTCGCTGAAAGTTTCGAGTTCGGTATTAAACACCTACGGCCATAAAACGTGAAATATTTTATTTTCAATCGAACGGAACCGTTCTCGCGATAGACGATCTACGATAGTATACGACGATACGATTAAATTCCACTTTCTGTTGTACTGTCACACACGTTTCGCGTGCTATTGATTCCGTGATTGTGTATTCGATTGTTGCTAGATTTTTTTCGTCGTACACAGTTTTTATTGTACAGTTGATAAACATATAGTAGAACTGATGTTATCAATTATGATAAAATGATGTTAATATATGTATAGTAGAAAAAATGTTATTAATGGTTTCGTCGAGATTACCATACATTACAAATTAGTAATTTAGTCTGATAATGCTTCATTAGTTCTGATCATAAGCCACGTATATTTCAGATATACGATCACGTATGAAACACCTCTGTTTCAGCTGCCTGACCATATATCATCCCTATACTACTTGTCTGACTTGCCATTGATTATTCCACTTATCTGATCATAAATCACAGCAATTTTACTCATTCGAATGTAAACCATCCCTATTCTACTTGTCTGATTATAGGTCATCTTTACTCCGCTTATCTAATCATGTTCTCGATACTATTCCACTTGTCTGATCGTAAGCCATAGATATGTTACTTGTACGAGAATAAGACATTTGTATGTTAGTCCTAAAAAATGACTTATGCTTCTTTTATTATTCTATAAAAAAAATCGTCGGTAACTGGAATCGTGATCAGTTCGTCTAGAAAATTCCACGTTCGCGTAAATGAAGTAAATCGTAATGGCTATACGTTGCAAAAATACCGAGCATTTTTTTCCCCGGTATTCCGGGCCGGTGCAGCACTTTTTCACCAAACATTCGTTACAATTGAATAATCTTCTTGTTCAAGCGAGCATTTGCGGCATTAAACCTGTTAAGAACGGGATTGTATGGCGAATTAATGGCATAATTGATGCGCGCCGAACGCGCGGCGTCGAATTAATACGCACAAAGAAAATAAATGGTAATTCCATTCTAATTGTTCGTAAGCAACAAAGCTGGACGCGCGCGGTTTGGGCTCGCGTATTGATTGGGGAAGAGGGGGTCGAGGGCGCGCGCCAGCAGGTGAGAGGGGAATGGGGAAGGTTTTAATGCAAATCAAATGAAGTTTTTGGCTTTGTAAAAGACTGAATTTACTGACCCCGTCGCGCGCGTCGTTCTGTTATTCCTGACACATTTTCAGGCCGGCTCGCGGGGACGCGCTGGTAGTTCAGTGAATATCGATAAAAATAATCGTTTCCGAGCACACCGGAGGAACATTCGTGCATTGTCACGCACGCCAAAACCATCTGCACGATATTGGCTATTGCGCAACGGGGGAAATAAATTCGCACGGAAATATTTTCGCGCGCTCTTTCTCTCTCTCTCTCTCTCTCACACACTCTCGCGATCCCGGAATAACTAATGATTTATTCGAGCGGCGTCGACGGGCTCGATGGCAACACTTTTAACGAGGTAATGCGTTCCGCTCATTGACATGATTTTGACGCAAATATTGTCACCGGCCGCGTAATTCACCGTGACACGTGAACCCGGCGAAGAATTAATTTCTTCGCCGCGCGCCCTGTCCTGCCCCGCACTGCCGATGAAAATTACGACCGGTGGAGCTCCACCGCTCACCGTCGTGCTCCGTTATCGAGAAAACACGATCGAACACGTCGATAATTGGTATGCGCATTGTGCCTCCCAATTAAATTACAATATTTTCGATATTATTCGACGAGATTAAAAGTCTCGGTACATAGTGCCGCGCGGAATTCCCTCCGCTTATTTTCTATCCGTCGACGTTCCGTTATTACCGTAGTGCGAATGGGAATTAATTATCTGCCGGAAGTTCCACGAAGACGCAACGATCACGTCGAAGCTGTTCAAATACGTCAATCGATATTATTATATTCGTTTATTAACACGGTGACTCGTGCTGCGTTGCATTTTCTCACGTTAGAGTTGCGTCGAATATTTTGGAACACGAATACAGGGTGAATTCGATAAAGCAGGACATCTAAATATCTCCGTTACTTTTCGTTGTACAAAAAAAACTTCGTAGGACAAAGTTACACTGTTTGAAGGGCCACATATAACGGTGTAAGGGAAAAAAAAATTTCAAGGTCATTTTTATGAGATTTCAAGGATGTTTCGATGTTTTTTTTAATGGAATGATATATTTTTGTTAACGTAATATCGTAGCTGACAAAATAACGAATTCATGCATGTAACACAATATGACCTTCAACCCAGAAAAAATGGTATAAATAAAATTCAACGTGTAAGATTCATTTGATGTATTGCTGTTCGAGATGTGTTCCACATAACACAACATGTAAGATAACCTCATCCCTCCCCCCCAAACGTATCCGTGATTCAATGTTCTTCCACGAAGTGGAGAGTTTTTATAACAAATATCCACGACAATAATTGCTCGGCCGTCACGTGACCGGACAATCACAGCCGTCAGGCTCGCGAATGGAGTCCGCAGGATTTCGAAAAGGAACACCGTGCACAGTTGTAAAGTCACGCGTGTGCCTTCGTACATAACGTGACTCGCCACGTTCCTTATCGGCATTTTCTCGACGGACTTCCGCGTGCGGCGAGATCTCTTTTCCCGGCGCTGCGCGAGAATAAATGACCCCCCGAATTACCGTGTGGTTCTACTCGGCTTTTTTTCCCTCCGCCCACTCCGCCCCACCTCGTCCGCCGCCGCCGCTCCCTTTCTCTCTCTCGTGCAAACGATCGCAGTGATAAGTAATCCTTTTATCCAGGACAAAGTAATTAAGGCGGCTGTAACTTATTCGTTCCATTGTGATTTTTTAATTGAGAGATTGATGTAATTTGACACGTTCGCGAATCGCCGGAGATATTATCTCTCCGCTTACCTGGAAACGCAAATGTTAGTTAGGATACTCACTTTACCGGTTTCCTCGACGTCTGACGTCGACTAATTGATCTGTTCCCGTCTGTTACGTTGTTGCTCTATGGCCGATAACGTTGATAATGTTGCACGATTTTTTTCTTTTGGAATTTAATGCTGTGTTTAATCGGTTCATGTTTAATTCAGATATAGATTTCGATGTGAGATTGTTTACAGTCTGCTAGCAGAAAGTTTGCACGGAAACGAATCGTCGAGTCCAATTTGGACGTTTCATTGGCGCGAACGCGTTGCGTGGCGCTTACATAGTAAAATTACGTTCTTAATTGAGTCGTAGGTGGGCTGGCTACTTAAACGAATTACGAATACGAACGGTGCGAAGATGTGTATCTCACCCCGCGACAGTTTTTGTCCGTTCAAGTCGGCCGAGCCACGCGAACACGCAAATTTTCGCGCAGCGTTTCGCCGAACTTTCTGCGAAGTTATAATTTGGAATGTTGCGCCGTGTAACATAGTAACACGCGGTTCAGTCGTTCGGAGTTTTACACCGCTCGCCGAATTTCAACCGCTCACTTTGACCAATTGATGGGTTAATAACAAGCGTAATTTACCCACCTATTTATCAGCAACAAATTATAACTTAAATAACCGTGGAATTTCATTTCAGCTACTACGTATCTCGCCGAACTATTGCTCTATGGTCACGTGACACGAGTAATCACGCTGAGCTCCGAATATATACAATTTCATTTTATCGTTTCAATCATTACTACTATTTCTACGTAACGATTTGAAAGTAAATGTTCACGTTGAAATTCTAATAGTCCCTCAATTATTATTATAACGTGTTACGGTAAGTTAACATTCGCGAAGCAGCAACGATGAATTAACGATAAACACACGAGTGATAGAGAATAATCGAATACAAACAACAGTTGTAAACAATCGCTGACGTAAGTCCATTTTGCCGCTATCGCGAAACTGCTAACGGTTCTGAGAAAAGAAAAATAATTCCGGACCACTGAAAACTAGTTTTCACATTGAATTTCAAAATTGAACCACACGCAATTAAAAGTTCGCGGGCTTTAATTCGTAACCGCGTTAACTATTCTAACTTATTTTATTTCTACGTCGAACCGGTCTCATTGACAAAGTTTTGTTTCACATCTCTCGCCGAGGGTATCGACGAAATTCATTTCAATTCGCCGTCGACGCGCGAACGATTAACAGCGCGATTCAACAATCGCGAGAGTACGATCGTTCGATTGATCGTTACGAATCCGCGTATCGTTCGAGATTACTGTAGAAACGATAAAAGCTACCTTGCGGCGCAATTACCGATAATTCGAGTAGGCCCCCGAACGGATAAAGTGTAACGGCAATTCTTCGGTGGGAAAAAATGTGGAAAGTTGGCGAACGGTGGCTGACAGTGTTTCCTGTTATTGCACTCGAGGCACACCAGCGACATTTTGACTCTCGATCGGGTCTGGGAACGGTGTCTCGAAAGTTCCGCGGAGACTCCTCCAAGTTTTTCCGGTTCTGACTTGAAGCACACCCGGCTATCGAATGTTCTGGCTGCCATCGCTGGCTGATTGTGAGTGCGGGAAGAATAAGTTTGGCACAAGTGGATCATTAAAGGGGGCAAGCAAACGACAGACAGAAAGTGTCGCTCGAGAAAGCAAGCGGGTCAAAACGGAAAATAGCCGAGTAACTGAAAAGAGCAGCAAACGAGAACGATACGACGAGAGAGAGAGAAAGAGAGAGTGAAGGAGAGATGGAGAGAAATAGCGAGAGAAGATGGGATCGCCGGTAGAAACTCCGAGCGAGACGAGAGGAAACAGTCGAACCTAATATCCACGTAGCTATCGAACGATTGATGCGTCTACACGGATGGTTTCTATTTCTTTTGTCCTACAACGAGATTCCCAGCCGAGCAATTTCTTCTTCTTCTTCTTCTTCGTCTTCTTTCTATCCTCCCTTTTCTTCTTCTAGTTTCTTCTTTCTTCTTTTTTTCAACATGCTGCTGATGGAAATAAAAATACGTTTCCAACCGTGAGAGCGAGTAAATGGTGTCACTGAAGTGTGGGGAAGTAATTGGAAGCGACACGGGGCGAGGAAGGATAGACTCTCATGTAAACACAATTAAGTCTTCCTCGAGTTGTTTAATATCATAGGTAGCCGCCGCGAAAAATAACTGTTTATCTCGACGGGGCGAGAACGGCAGCACGATTGAACGGTAGATTAATTTCCAACGGGTTCGCTTTATTTATCGCGGTGTTTGTTAGTTCTGTGCTCGTTCTATCAACGGGATAGAGCGGCCGTCGGCCGTTGTGTTTCATGGCAATTTCTTCTGAATTCGGAAGGCATAATTTGATGATCATTTTTTTTCTTTTTCGTTTGCTTCGCGAACGTAGCTGGAATTTATTAATTTGGTAGACTGTTCTGGCGAAGTACACGCAACGTAGCCGGCTTATTACCTCGGAACGTATTCCTAGTCCTCACAGCACAATCAATCAACATCATCGCGTTGAGCGAAACTGTTCGAGACGTAGATTCGCGCAACACGAATTACCAAACACTACTGACTCACTCTCTCTCTCTCTCTCTCTCTAGCTCCTCTTTGAGGCAGTCGCCTAATATTAATTTGGCAGATGATAGTCCGTAGACGCGTCCCTCGCCGCAACCCTCGCGGGACCTTGGTACATCAAGAGGAATTAATCGAAGATCCACACGGTTATTCGCCCACATGTCGCGACACAGAAAATTATCCGCGACGATTACCCACGTGGAAACCTGTGACTGTTGTTGACCTATTAACATACCGTTGCGCGGAGGATGCTGGCGGGAAGTCACACAAACATCTTGCGGCTGAGGAAGTTCTACTAAAATCATATAATACAGGGTGGTCCGCCTAAATATCCCCTTTATTGACGTAACAAATGTTTTTATTGCAATATAAATGTTACCACGAGGTGAATTGTTTTCTCAAGGTCATGTTTTCCCGTGTGTTCGCATTAATTTTCAAAGATTATACATATTATAATATTATAAGATTATAGATTACGTTATTATACATATCCGAATACATGTCTCGTATTGAAAAACATTGATGACCTTGAAAACTAAACAATTACCTTGGGGAGAAAATTATTCTTACCAGTAAGAAATAATTTTTCCATCACGACAACCTGAAGAGATGGGCCCGCTTAAATAGACCACATGGTACTTCTCGAAATATTTCTCAATACGCAGATAATGGTTTAAAAAAAAAAATGGTTTGGTTCGATTTCGTTCCTCGCTGTGCGTTTCTACCGGAATAGTATCGTGTTCTCTGCGCGATTCATAACACGGGAGAAAATGCGACCGCCCCTGGGAACGAAAGAAACGCAACCGAAATGATTAGGCGACGCCGTAACACGGCGCGGAAGCGTAACGTCCACGCAGGAAGTGTTTTCGCCAGGCCGTCAAACGAAGAAAAACGGAACTGTTTCCTAGACTGTCCTCTTTGATTAAACTCTTAGTCGTTAGCGCGCGAGCACCGCTCAGAACGGGAGCGTACGGACAAAAAGAGAGAGAGAGAGAGAGAGAGAGAGAGAAATAAAAAAAAAGAAAGAAAGAAGAAGTAACTCCTCGATTAGTTTACGGCCCCGTTGGCCCCACCTCGCTAAATTGCGATGAGCTTCGAGTACATCAAATTAACGGGGCGAGTTTATCTTACGTTTAGAAAAACCGACTGCAAATTTCCCTTGAAAGGATCCGTTGCCCCCTGCGGAGACGGATTTTTTACCGGTCGAGTTCTTTCCCGCTGTCCGGCTGCCGTTGTTATTTAAAGCATTGCATTAAATCTTCCCCGGTTCCGAAAGGATCCACTGCCGCGAGAGTAATTCGAGACAATCTATCGTTTTAATCTAGTAAACTGGAATTGCGAGCGGTGCCCTCCTACCCTTCGATCCGATATCTACGCGCGGACCATCACCGGGCTGAAACAGCTGAACGGTGTTTCTAACAATTTTGCATAATTCACGAGTACCGGTGGCCAGATAAGAAGCCATAAATCCCGCGGCGAGCGTCGCTGGATCTCGGTGAACATCGGCGAACACGTGTCGCACGGTCGTATCCGCGCCGGTCTCAATTGCTTCGCGAAAATTCGATCAGTTTTTCGACGGTTGCCGGGTCAAGGGTCGTTACGCCACGCGTCGTACACCAGCAGTATTTCGTTTATGCGATATTCTCGTCGAAACTTATTCCCGTTGCCGAGCGGGAATCGCGCGATCCCCTTTCTACGAATGTATCGAAACGTGTTCCGATAAATATTTACAATGCCCGAGATCACAATATTATGTGGACAGCAGCTTAGCACGTCGGAACATTGAATAGAGCTTTTAAATGGATCGATCATGGAGTGTCGCTCGGCCACCTGTGACACGATGTCAGCTTCAAAGGAGCGTGCCCGGTTCAAAGGATCAAAGTTTGCGGGTACCGGGGGATCGCAATCAAATTTGCTTAAATAGCTGCTACTCCGCAGACGGCTACGGCTAATATTGCCGTCGCCCCTTGAAAGAAGCATAATTTGGCAACCACGCCGGACAGTTTCCGAACGGTTCTGGGCAGAACGCCCGGAATACATTTCGAGACACCGACAATAAGTTGAATCTCCCCTGTCGATGGTGTCTCGCGAGCAACCGGCATTCTTGTAAACGCATTTCTTCATCTTTCATCGTGCGAACGTTAATTCTGAAGATCCGCTGAGCGAGCCATTGTGCACAAGGTGCAAAGAAATCGTATGTCTACACCCTCGATCCGTTTGAAATTGAACTAACTCGACCTTTAAGGTCAAAAGGTCAACAGTATTTTACCGAGTTGCGACCCACGGGTCGCTTTTGCACTTTTGACCCTCGCGACGAATAAAATAGGACGCGATCAAAAGAAAATATCCTCGACCTTTTGACCTTAAAATTCAAGATAAACGTCAATTTTGATCTTCGATTTCAACCGAATCGAGGATGTAGAATTCTTGTACGACAGCCGCGACGTATAATTTCATTGCATGCCGTACGAAAGAGACACACGGTCGAGCAAATATTCTTCCGTGAAGTTTGTCGCGCCGCGGTGGCGCGCGTAAAGAAATTCGGCAATCGAATATCGGAGGAAAGAATGCGGGGGATTAACGGGAAATCGGCGGGACTGACAGGGGCGGGGAAAACGAGGGGACGAGCGAGTAGAACAAGCGAGGCAGCGGTACGGATCCCGTAACAAATTCGAATCGATCACCGGCGTTTCCCCGACGCGACGTCGACGAATTTCGAGGCGGGTTCTTGGGGACAATCTGGTACCAAATAAACAACGAAACTTCCCCGTGAACTGTGCTGCTGACCGTAGTTACACATCAAGATAAACGGATGTGCGGAAAGGGAAGTCGAAAAAAGAGTTGAAGAGCGGCGCAGCGGGGGTTTGGTGACGGTCGCTGGTGGAGTACGGGGAAGGGGGACGGCAGAGAAGGGAGACGGCAACAGAAGCGATAGAGTTTTTAGTGGATGAACGAAGGGGGGTGGGAGATGGAAGATAGAAGACGGGCAGCAGAGGGTGCTCGCTCGCTCGCTCGCGCACGAATGCCAACAGAAATACCGTGTCTACACGTTTAATAAAAACGCGGTGAAATATCTTTACGCGAAATTACGTGGAGGGTTCGAGCGACGTTCTCCCGCCCGGGGTCTGCTCGCTGACAATATTTCGTTTTCGTTGTATCGCCCGGGTGCCATTATTTTCGTTAGACATTCCGTGCTATTTTAACGATGTCACATTCATCAGTTAATGGCTTCGACACGTTGCCAACCGCGTTGATTGTCTCTTTCATTGCGGTAATTATACGCGCACTGCCGCTGCGTAGGGAGCATTCGATCGAGTTGAAGTGTATTACACAAATTAAACGACTGAACTTTCCCGGCGTACACCTCGAAACGCAAAACGCGAACTTCGGCGTGCTCGCTCCCGTAAAAATGTTTCATTAACGCGCCGCGACAACGGGCGCTACCGGGCGCCGAAAATTTGTTAAAACGATGCATGCGCGCGTACACCGCTGGACTTATTTAGCTTCCGATTTATTCTTCAGAAATTTGTTGACGAGATATTTCGTCGGTGAACATTCGCGGATAAACACTGCCGCATTATTCCGGGAAACGTTACCGTTCGCATTGTTACTTGTCTATTTTTAAAATCACTTTTTTTTTCCAGGGAACACCGTGAAATTGTATCAGAATTTCCATCGACCGTACCATCGATTCCATGCACGTTCACTTTGCACGCAACTTCGATAGCGTCTTCGATTGTTGCCCCGTCTCGAAAACATAAATCCGAGAGTGCGCTTCGTTTGCCAACGCCGGGGATTGCTTTGGTTCTCGGACTTATCCGCGGGCAACGGCCGCGTATTTCATTTAGCGTTATGGTGTAATGTATTTCAGCCGCATAAACGTCCGCAGTCCTGCAATTACGTTTCAGCGGGCATCGGGCAGCAGGAAAACGCGGGACGAATCCGCTCGAGCCAGTCGCATGCCGCGAAAATATTTATTTCACTTAAAACACAACGCAAAGCACGAATTCAATTAGAATGTTCCCTTTTATGACCCTGACCGTTGCCCGGGACCATCCAGCTTCACTCTGCCCTGTCACATACGATCCTCGGTGTTGCTTGCATACGTAATTAAGCCTGGGTGACCGCACGTCTCGCTTTTAACCCGCGTCACGCGTCCTGTAATTTTTCTTCTACCCTTTTTCTCTCGCCCCTCTCGCATTCTCTTCGGCCGCGCGTTCCCCCCCCTCGCGTACCTTTACGAGATGCTCACGAATAAGAATCGACTATTCTCCCGTCCGCGTAACCAGCCTGTTTGTCGATGTTTTCGCGAATTCCGAAACTGGATTCCCGAAAATACTGAAGTTATTCGATCAAGAGAACCGAACGTTCGATTACTTCGCCGTGAATGAAATGAATTATCGTCGCCAATCATTGCCGGGAAGTGTAACGGACGGATGAAATATGGCGCACAGAGTAACAGGATGATCCAATCGGAAAGAGATATCGCGTGGCCCGAGAAATGCGGAAGATTCAGTTCCGTAATACCTGTTTAAGGGTCTCTCAAAGCAAACTGAAGAAGCTTTCACATATAGAAGGCTTTGTGGAAACTTCGCTGGACAACAATGCAAAGAGTTTGTAAATAGTTCGCTACACCAAGAGTGTACGGCCACCGCTTGGCGCTTCTTCTTCGTCCCCTACTTCTTTGCCGAACTACTTGCATCGAGTCCAGGCATTTCCTCAAAAGATTGTTGTACCTACTTTGCGAACCACGACTACATAAATACTCCAGGATGTTGTTCGTTCTTTCGCACGACAACGACATTAATGTCCCCTGCTCGTGGCTTCGCTCGGTTAACGTTCTTCATCGCCGATCGCACGGTTTATCGGGTACGAAATATTATCAGGCGGAATTTTTTATTTTTTTATTCGCGGCACCCATCGAATCGTACTCGCCAGCAGCTTTGTACGCGTTGCAGATTTCAATTTGCAGCTTGTTACGTCCGCACGCCTATTTTACAAATGGTGTAATCGGTCGCATGATTGCAAAATAGCTCCATTACGTTCATTGATGATAGCGTGTGCAACAGTAGCAACTATGTTACGTAAATTCTGTATTGGCGCGACGATCACCACGCAGCCAGCATTCGCTTACACTGCGAAATTGCATAAATGGTATTACGGTAGATTCATCTATTTGCACACCGTTTGTTTGGAAGTTATTACTCTTATCCTTTGAACGATACGTATGAAAATTACTGTTACGATATGATCTGATTTTACGAGTAGTTCACCTGAAACAATTAAAGTGCGCGATCAAGGTTCGCGTAGTTCTCGAAAGAAATATCGGATGCAGCGTGTAAAATAAATAGTGCGTGACTAAAATTCCGCCGGCAAATGCCGGTATGTGATTAATTTTTGCCGAAAAACATTCCATGAGCACGCACAGAGTCGCGTTGGCGCGTCGAGTTTCGGCTCGGAGGTTACCCGAAACCAATAGCAAAAGGAAAAGAACGATGTGCTCGAGCATCGACTCTTTTCTATCGGTGGCGCGAAACGAGAATATATCTCGACACCGCAGTGTCTTCCCGGTTCGATGGTCGACATGGATCCCGATATGGCCCACAAACCGAGTAACTTCCGACGGACGTGTGCGTGCGGAATATTGAAACCGTGTCGCGAGATCCCGCCGACGTCGGCAATTTGTAAAGTTCGGGGTCGCGGCAGAAACCCGACGGAGTTTCGCGGTCGTCGTTGCGAACTGGAAAATTCGCGCACGGCCAATCGGACCGTATTCGCAGAGCGTTCGTGAGGCATTCCCGAGATGGGAGGTGCACGCGGCCCGTTCATGATCGATGCCGTTCACATAACCCACCACTTGCCTAAATAACATCGATCCGCTTGCCAGCAGGAAGCTTCGCGTTCCGGGTAGTTTTCTTAACGAATGTCCCACCCCTATTTCTCCACTGTCCTTCCTCGCATTGTAGGATCAGAGACGTTAGCAAATAATACGTCAGTGAACGCGAAAAATAATTCAATGTTTAATTAGAAAACGCAACGAATACGTCTGTATCACCGTCTGAGATTTACGTTTTGATTCTCAAAAAGAAACGTCTTTCTCTGTTCACGCTCCGCACTTGAATGAAAAGAAACCGTGCTTTATAAACCATCAAAGCCGCGATCGATATGAAACACGCAATTAATAATGTTAACTGATTCAACATTGTGTAATGTAACCCTCTACTGATCTTCAATCTACCTAAATTCAGATTAGAGGTATTTCCTAATAGTTTGTATTGATCATTTGAG
Organism: Lasioglossum leucozonium; assembly: GCA_028454225.1. NCBI lineage: Eukaryota > Metazoa > Arthropoda > Insecta > Hymenoptera > Halictidae > Lasioglossum > Lasioglossum leucozonium. The sequence goes on along the minus strand of CM052207.1, from coordinate 7,874,244 downwards.
CCGCCCGCTTACTCCATAAAACGGAAAGTGTAGTAATACGATGAAATACGTTGTTTTTCGAAATTCCCTTTAAAATAAGGGAGATGTTCGACGGATTTTTTTTTCCGCGCCGGACAAGCTTGCCCATCGCTGCATTATTGCAATCTCTTTTGAAATAAATTATTTATTATTTGGCAACCAAAAAAATGTTGTTGTCCAATGGTGTTATATTGCAGAATGGTGTTAATCTGTATTATTTGGAAAATTTATTCTAAACAAAAAAAGTTATGACTGAACCAAGTGCTTTATAAATTTAAAATATTTCGAAAAGTGGAGTTAATCGATTTGTGAACGGCTTATTACATACTCGTAGAGGAGCAATATTTCGTTAAATTACAATGCATTGTTATTTGAAGCCGTATAACACGCAGTCTAGCTTTTAATGAGATTTCCATGTTGCGTTTTTTAATATTTCCTAATTGCAATTAAGCCAATACTTCGTATTCAGAGCCAACAGAGCATATTTCATTTGGTTCGTAGTTGCGATTTTACGTAAATTGGCGGTGACAATCCGAAATTGTATCTCGAACGACATCATTCGGATTTCGGTGCGGTTAATTCATCAAGATTGAAATTTTTCGGAAACTTTTGGCACCGTGTAATACGGCGCACGGTCGAAAAGTACGTCACAAATTTTCGACTATCTCCGTGGAAGATTTATACGTGGGATATTCGTACGAAACGCAATGCCAAAAACGCACTTTGTCACTGGGCTTGTTGACTCACCAAATTCTGCAGGGCAAATAACTTTTCCAACACTATTACACCGTTATTTCGTAGCTTACCTTCCGACGCTCAAAATAGGTAAATATTTGCGGTAGCTGTGGTTCGAAAAAATTTGCGAAGATACCGCAAACACACCGGGGTTAATTTAGCGACAGAACTTTCCACTGAACTTAATATCGTCGACAGAGAGTAACCGATTTAAAAAGCGTTAGAAGAGATACAAACGGATCGAAGACGGAGAGAAATCTGTAGAAAATTTTATCAAAAAGTCGATTCTTTTCAGAACAGAGGTCCGCCCCTTTAAGACATACCGAATCGGTTGTAACATCCCCGGCTATTGTTTCCGTGGAGCCATTCCGCTCCGGTTTCACTTCCTCCGTTTACACTAAAGCACTGCTGCGAAAGTGTTTATTCGTTTTTTAAGGTGAACTCGCCATTCTTCAGCGGGGGAACGGCGCCTCGTCGTAAATTCTCTTTCCACGAGTTCACTGACGGTTTTAGTGGGCAGAAGTTAAGTTGTACCTTCCCTCATCTCTGTCGTTAGAAAAAGTTATCCGCGTGAGTTGCTTGCCGAAAGCAGATTGACAAATCGTTCCGACCGATCGGCCGCCGATCTATATCCTCGCCTCTCTATTAACAATTAACGCTCCACGCTTTTCAAGAAGAAAATTCTCGGTGCAGAAGTCGCTCCATATTTCGTGGTATTTATTCGGCGAATTTGCATGAGTCGGTATTATCGTTGGTTCGGTGCGATTTTTTCTGTTTGTTTTACGAGAAAATTCGCGCCGCATCTAAATCGTGTAATTATTCAACAGTGCATGCGCGTATCGTAAAAATGAATTTACAGAGGACGAAAGCTCGCTTGACGATCTCTCGATTATTTAGACGGATTACGAGATCCGTGAACCCGACAAGCGCCAAGACGTCCACGGAAAAACGTAATAGCACAGAAATGATTGGATTTACAGTAGAAAGGAAGAAAAAATCGCAGTCGCGTTTAAATTACGTGAAGGAAAATGGAGTGTTGATGAGAACAAAATGGCGGAATCGATACACGCTCAGAGCTGTTTGGAACCTCGCCTGAAACGTAACGAAACGTAAAAACGCGATCGGGTTTTTGCTGGGCAATTGCAACTTTCTAAGCCTTCATTAATTCCGCGGGCAACAAGTAATCGCGGGAGCGATAAAGTATAAACATCGGTGGCGGTTTTACCATCGGCGACGGTGTTCGGACCGCACCGGGTCCACGAAATCGGCGGACATGTTATCGCGGAGCCGTGCGCATTTCCGGGAAAACGACTCGATTCCCCTTCCACCGACGGGTCGTGGAATTCCGGTCGAACTCTCCGTCGCGACCATGGTTACGACATATCGGATTCAAATCGCGTGGAATCGTCCTGTTCTCTTAAGTGACCCGGATACGCATCGATCGATCGTTACCTATCCCCATCCGCCTACATCGATCATATTAGCTAACGACACCGATCGTAAACGTCCGTCTCGCGGACGCGCGCTCGGAATTTTTACACGCGCGCACACCGCGCTTCGACAATAATCCCGCCGGCTCCCGTCCACCGCGGCGGAATTCATTTCGCACGCATGCAAATATTAGCCATCGGTTCTTTACTCGCCAGTTGTGTTCGCCGAACACTTATTTCTTTCTTATTTTTCGGCCGACACGTTTTTACCATTCCGCGTTTTCCCGTTCTCTCTCTCCTCTTTTTTCGGTGGGATTCGCGGACGGTGGACATCGTTGCGCTCGTCGCGCCCCGCCGCAGCAAGAACAGAGAAACAGACTACCCCCGCGCGTTTAATTGGTTATTTTGCTAATTCCGTATCCGCCTGACGAAATTAAGCCGGTTTTTAAGCTGATACTTTATCCGTGCGGTTACCTCGGCTAATAAGAATTTACGTAAACCTTCTCGGCAATGGCCGAGAACAATTCGTTCATTACTCGTTCAACCGAACCTCTGTACAAAACATTCGCACGTCTCGTTCGACGAATATCGAGCCCGATATTCATATTTTGAGTCTCGCTCGTCGAGGTTTATCTTTTGGAGGTATCGGCCGAACAAATAACCAACTTCGGATCCTATAGTATTCGATATTCCCCGTGTGTACTTACTTAGCCAACATGAATTCACCATGTCAGTATCAATACTATAAATATTGGATAGAGACACGGCTCCGCCATCAAAATCTGGACACTCGGAATGGATTCGAACTGAGGAACGACGAGCACCGAATGTATATGCACACGAGTTTCATGCGGATGATTACCGAGTTTCAGTGGCTCGGGAGTATTGCGGCACACTACTCTCGACAGTATAACCCGAGATTCTTGAAGGCTTCCCGAAGCTATCTCACGGTTAATCAGACATGTTCCCGAGCCTCGTCTATTCGCTTGTTAACGCGTCGGTCGATTTTCTTAATCGAATAATTCTGAACTATTAAACAGTCTCCCCCAGCCCCAACCAATTTAAATGCTAATCCACCGTATCCCGAAACTTTTCGCGTGAAAGAATATTTGTCGCGAAAACAATTTTGCTTCTTTCGTCGGAATAATATCGTGGTAGACAAGACTCTGTGTTATGTAATATTATGTCGGTCTACGTTATATTTAATAAATGGGCAACAATTTTTAACGAAAATGAGTGGGTAAAATTTAAAATGTATTTTCGAAGTACCATTAACCGTAACGTCGCTGGTCAAATGACCGGTTTCTGGTTTTCTATTTTGCGATTATTGAAATTGATGCTTTCACTGGAAATGATTATTATACGTTTTTATATCCAAGCACATACGATAAAAATCACCGAAAATCTATATAAAATTGTACGATGTCATTTTTCCAGTTCGGTAGGTTTAGCGTTAAAAAGAAAGAAACTATTTGGCCGATGTTTATAAAGATGTGCAGTATCGCGGCTGTAAAGTCGCCGACGTCGTGTAAAATGGATCAGCGGTTGTTCGGATTGATCTGTCCCAGGGGCAGACGTCATAAATTCCGGTTGTCGATCGGAAATTAGGCTATTCAATCGGCTCGGGACGTGAGGAAGAAAAATCGTCGGTTCGATCGATAATACGGACGATAAGATTCGTCGTCGGACTCGATTGGAAAGTTACAAGAGGCGGCATTGAATGGCTGTCAGCAGATACGATCAGTCATTCAGGTACACAAGCAACTCGGCGCGTGTAGCTCAAGGGGTGCGATCGCATTGTTCGCTAATAGCTCCAAGTAAGGTTGTCTGACATCGAAAATTCATTAGCGACGCTTGACAGGCTCCTGATACTGATATATCTCGCTCAATACCCGCGACGGATTCCATTGTCGAAATCGGACGTCTTACACTGGGAACGTCTTACCTGCGTGCGCGACAATTGTAATTCTCCGGGGATTGTCTTTCCACGAACGAATTGTCACTCAAGCTGCACAGATTCCGTATCAGCCGACACTTTGTTTAATCAAAGGATTCCGGGACGAACATTCCCATCCGGCTGCGTTTAAAACGGAAGCGCCGTTCCCGATTCGGAAAAAAAAACATCGAATAGAATCGTTCCAATCTCTGCTGGAAACGGAAATGGAAAATCATTGCAACAATCCTCCGTGTTATTTAAACATCCGACTTTTGAAGGAACCGTGTTTCGACAATTTTTTCGTTTAGACAGACATGTTTAGATCAAATAGAAAATCGTAAATACATTTCAAGTATATAAAAATACCATATTTTAAAAACGGAACGAACGCGTATGAAATCCGAAATTTTATTCTCGAAAAATCATTAAAAATAGTACGAAAGTCGACGACAGATTCTCTACTACAATTTCTATTTTCCTCCAACTAAATGTTTCACTAGCCGCGAACGTATATATGTAGTCCTTCACAATTTTTAGCAAAACGTGGCCAAATAAACGTTGTACAGATTCACATCTGAATCGTAACGTTTTAAAGAACATAACATAGCTAATTGTTTTAACTGATCGAACCTTGCGCCAATAATTCTTCACATATATAATATATTTCGATCGATAAAATCCTTAATATTGTACATATGTAGGTCTGAAAATTCAATCAACTCGCGATCCGAAATAGCTCTTTCGTTTAATTTTCTAACCCACGATTCGACGTAGTCGGGTCGCCGGAAGTCGAATGAACGGGACAAGAAAATTTCGGTGAAATTCCTCGGACGAGCGTAGGCACGGTCGTAAAAAAAAAATATGTTAACAAGTCGTCGAACGGGAAGTTTTTGGTCGGCGGAATACCGAAGTCCGACGAGAAATTTACATTTTCCGCGGGCCACGGTGCGACTGGAAATTGAAGAAAAATAGAGTAGTACTTTTCTCCCGGTTCGCCTGCGGTCCCTTCAATTAGCAATCGAATCGCGCCATTGAAGTCGCTGATTAATCAGCGAGAAGTTTCATTAAAATCACCGCGGTACGTTCCCCGGTAACCCAGATAATGAGTCGACGATCGTTGAATCGCGTTCCGCGCACGGGTTCCCCTCGTCGTTTCGTTCGACCGGACATCGTGGATCCGGATCGAGCGAAATCAACTTCGGCGGTCTAGTGTCAAGTTCAGCACTCGTCGGTACCATTCGGGCCACGTCCATCCGGTCGATGGATCTTAACGCAAAGAAGAAAAGGAAAACAGAGAATGGAGGAATATCTGAACGCTGAGATTCTCGTTTATATACTAATTCCGTAGCAGGAAAAATTTGTGAAAATTGAGAAAATTCGTGCGGTGGCCGTGAGAAATAATTGTCGGATCATTTTAAAACATGATAAACTTCGATCCACAGCTTGGCGAAAAACGATTGGATTTCGAGAGATTACTTCGAAGCGATTTCGTAGCAGAGAGACTGGAAAATTTGCGGCATGCAACGATATTAACAATAAATCGCGTGAAATTCAATGTGAATTTTGTGCAACAGGGATTTTTACTCGCGCGCATTAAATGCCCTCGGTGCTCCGCTAGTAAAACAGGATTTAAATAATCACGTGAAATTTAATCAAATAAAACCTTTAGTATCGGCCGATAAAACTTTTATCCAACGCGAATGTAACGGAGTCCGAAATACGAAGAATAAACGCTTGTTTTACGGCTGCCACGAAATAAACTGATGCGAGACAAATGAGACGCATGCGCTGCCTCGAGCATAAATAGTCCGTGAAATCCTGTTCCTCCTGTTTCAAGGAAACCAGTGAAACCAGAGGATTTCGCGAGCATTGCATGGGAAAAAAGCATGGCTGTATGAATTATACGTATCTGTCCTTCGTAATAATATTGAAACAGACGAGTTAGGTTTCGAGATACTCGCGGAATTTTATTAAAACACTTTATTGCAGTCAGAGATCCAAGAATCGTCGACGTCTTCCTGGTGGGACTAAAATTTACGAGGTGCTTGTCAATGTTTTCCTTGAGACTTTATCGACAACTTTATACGAAGAATAAACGTTTCGATTGAAGTAGAAAAGCACACGTTGGAATCGTGTTGCCGAAACGTATTATGGTCCAACAGGATAGTGAAGTAAAAGTAGTAACGTTTGATGAAACGAAGCTTGATATCAATCTTTATTTAGGCGTGCATCTATACGCCGGTGAAGACGATGTCGAATGCAATTCGTAGTTCATGGACCAAATATATTACTCTGTAAATAGACCGTTTAATTTGCCTTCTTCTGCACGTTGCATTTATCATTCAGCTACACCACTAGTCTATGTAGACATATTTAAAAATACCATTATCATTCGAAGCCAAAATGAATAGACACACAAAGTTCTTATCATTATATGCAGAGACGTTGACACTCTGATCACCGTAAATAATTTGGGTGTCTAGAATTTATCCGGAACACGGGAGACGACTGTACGTGTGCCGAATGTAATAGGCGAGGCCTGTCAGATAAGTTTTTATTAAAACAGATGGGAAGATACTTATCTTTCTTCGTACGTCTCATTTCTCGTCGAGCTGCACTACTGTGTAATCAGGATAAACCCGAAACGCTAGCGCAACACGGAAAAAAGCGATTCCACGTGAAAAGCGAATGAATAATAGCTGTGTTTTAATCTCTTTCTCTTCCAGAAAAATTTATTTTAAAAATTCACCGAGCACACGTGTCTGAGCACGGTCGACAACGTGTCTGGTCATTATTTAACCATTTCTACTAGCTCCAAACTACGTTCGTTATCTATCAATCTCGCTATCAGCGGTCTATTAGATTAAATTAAATTACCGCGGGAACTTTTGTCGCCAAAACTGTGTGTCAAGGGAAAATTATCGTTGACCCAAAAATATTCTACTTCGCTTTCACCTATTGGCTTACGATTGGTATTGTCGCGGTCGATCTTCTAGTCGCGACTGGAACAAACAGTCCCTGATCGATCCGTTCGAAATTCCATTTCGCCGACGATTTGCCTTTCCCTACACCGAAATGGCTTCCCGTAAAACACGAAAACAGCCCGGATGGCCAAAATTTACCGAACGTGACTATTTCAAGGAACACGGGGCGAAGCCGCATCGGACAAAACTTAATTGCGCCTACTTGTTTACGTAACAGTTACGGATAACACTTCGAAAACGATTTCACCAGATCGAATAACAACAGCGCGGGAAACGGTGCGGTGCGGCCGGGTCGGGTCGGGTCGGGCCGGACTCCTCGTGTACACCATTGCCGATCTATTTCCCGGGCATAAATATCCTTTTGTTCCAATACCGTTTGACGTCCTTTACTCCCGACGCATTTCATAATTGAATCCCGCGATTTTCACAGCTCGATTCCGACGCCGCCGGGCGCATTATTTGTCCCGATCACCGGCCTGATTTCGTTATTTTTCTCGGTGCCACGCACGCACCGCGCCGTTTTTCATCCTCGGTATCTGAAAATCAGTGCTCGCGAAACCGATACGGACGCTGAATTAGTGGCGCGAACCGACGCGACGCGACTCGGCGAGCGTGTAACTCCGCAAGAAAAAACAATTTCAAAAAATATACCGCAGTTCTCTCTCTCTCTCTCTCTTTTTTGACCTGATTTTTTACATTCAATAAAATTGCTGATTATTCTGCTCGATCGATTGTACCTTGAACAACATTTGCCGCTTCTCTTTACGGATTTATTAGAATCTGTTCCCGCGGGAATTTTCAAACTTTTGAAAATGAAGGCACTCAGGTTCGAAATGAAATACGAAGGTACATCGAAGAGTCCATAAAATCTGACCGTCTGCTCGGAATCGATTTCAGGATGTATTCCTTTAGGGATTTTTCAACCTTTCAGAACTTAGGTTAAAGGTAACGGATCGCGCTTTACGATAGATTCAATTGGCTTTCACGAGAAATTCGGAATCATTTCGAAAAATCGATAAATCTCGAAGTCCGCCGCTCGGTGGAATATAATCGGATTCCAAGCTGTTGCTTCGAATTAATTTTGAAATGTGCTCCCGCGGGAATTAATGAACTTTCGACGGTACAAATTAAAGCTGGAAAATCTCACTTTACAATCGATTCTTTTAGGCTTTGGAAAAAATTCGAGATTGTGTGGGGAAATAAAAAGAAAAAAAGAAAAAAACCATTCGCTCGAACAAAATTGACTCGATTTTCAAGGGAATTTTTCGAATGAATTTTGGAACGTATTTCCATAGGAATTTTCGAACATTTCAAGGCTTAAATTAAAGCTGAAAAATTGCGCTCTACAATGGTTCTATGTGAGTTTGGGAAAAAATCTGAAACCTTGTCGCAATTTAATCCCGATTTATAGTTCGGAGAGTGACGAGTAGATTTCAAAGGGTGACGACTGAATTTTTGGACGATCGCGTTTTGGTAGTTGCGTCTGCCTAACCACCTGGTAAGGGATCGTAATTGTATTAATCCTCTGATTACGTAGCCGAAAGATCGAAATTTTGAAACGAATCGCTTTCCTTACGTCCGCATAGTTAACAAGAGTTCGGGTTTAATTATTTTGCGAGATATCAGACACGTCCGACGCCGACTTTCCCCGTAATTAAATATTCTACAGCTTACGATAAATGCGCTTAAGGCGTTAACTTTGCCTAAGCGCGCGAACTATAAGGCCCGTTAAGCACTGTAATTAAATAGGACGGCTATTGATGAGTCTCTATACTTTCTAGGCCCCGATTAATCAGTATTTGCCAACTTGGTAAAACGTTCCGAGCCCCGTTACGTCGACAGAACTTCCGAAGACTTATCACGCGTCAAACAAAAACTAGAACGCAAGAGGCAACGCAACAAAATCGAATCGATGCGGCGATGCGCAACCAACGAGAGAGCGTCCGGGATCCGGCGAGTTACGAACTAATTAAACAATCAAACGGCGAATGCTCCATCCATCACCCAACCCCCTCACGAAGGCGTAGATTTTCATAATTTGACGGGGGCCCCCCGTTCCCGACGCGACGGTGACGCTTTCTACATAACATTTTTAGTGTCCCGGCTCGTTAACTTTATCATCAATCTCACTTCGTCTTCAGCTGATACAATATTAACAGACGGTAATTGACCCGTGATTAACTGATGTTGGAATTAATTAAAATTTCACTCGTTTGCTTTAAGACTTCCCCGGAAAGTTTGTATTAGACCGTCGCCCTAGTCGACGTTAGCCCTTAATTGGCAGTTCCCTTGGAAAAAGTTTATGATCGAGTGTCGTTTCGTAAACATCCTTCTTTTCTCGAACGTCTTCCTGGTGAGCGTAGACCGGTTGGCCCCCCGCGAAGAGTCCGGCGAAGTATTTCTATTTTCCCAGTTTCATGAAACCGTAATTAAAAAATTGCCAACACTTTGTGGTTCAACACAATTTTTAAGTGAATCTTTATTATTGCATAAAAATTTTGAGCTCCTTCGGTAATTTTACTATATTGAAAATAATATATAATCCGCAGTCCACCGATTACGTTGCCCACAGTTTCAAGTGCGTAATTGGTGAATTTATTTTGTGGGAAATTCTTTCCTCGGGAAAGGAAAGCTCGTTCCTACTGTAAACCCGGAATTTCATAAACCTTGGTTACAGGTGATTTAAAACGTATAAACCATGAACGACTTTCACAGTTGGCAAACGTGCACGAAAAAGCAAATAATCCGGCGGGAAAAAGTGCCGCGATAATTGCCCCGTTTCGTTTATTACACTTTGTTGTTTATGGTTCCGGGCCGCGATGTGTAAATTATATTTTCCCGTCGATCTCGACGAAACTTTAATGTCAACCAGCTCAGCAAACGCGCTACTTGCATTAAATGACCGGGGACACTTAATTACCGCGACTAATCTTGGCGGACTCCTAACTTTTACGACGGAAAAACACACGAGGATTTATGGACCGACCCGATATTTGTTTTCCCGTAACATCCTCTTTACGTGTATGTTCTGTCAACCTCGTCTCTGTAATGGCCGAAACTTTTTCCAAACGCTGCGCTGTGTTGCGTTGCTCGGAGAGTTTGAATTACGGAGAGTTACCGTGTGCTTTCATTCGGTCCGTGATTAATATAAACCGTGGAATTCTTGTCGCGATAATACAGGATCTGGACAACGCTCGCTTCGAGTCCGAATCACTTTTAAAGAATTATTTAACGCTGAATCTACCACTGCCGGTCAAATGACCGGTTTTATATTTTTCATTTGACAATTATTGAGATTATGCGGTTACTTACGTGGTAATTCATTCGATATATTTTTTTTATGCAAGCACATTGAAAGAAAAACGGCAGAAAATTTAAATAAACAACGGCTTGTCATTTTCATAAGCACGGTATTGCTTATTATTTTTATATGAAAACGCGTGACAAAATATTATTCGATGCGTAAAAATGACAAAAGAAATTTGAACAAAGAAAGAAAAGTATTCGATAATTGGGAAATGAAAATAGCGACCAGAAATTCGGTCTTCCGTCGACATTTATAATTGTTTGGGGCCGGAGGGTTCATTTGAACATTTCAATTAAAATATTTTCTTTCGACGGGGTTCGCAGTTTCCGGATAAAATTAGAAAATTTTCGATCGTGCTGTTTTTATTTCGGATACCGATTTAACAAACGCGCACGAGTGTTTGACAGTTCGAAACTGGACGGTCGATTGCAAAGCAAACCTTTTAGGATAAAAAGGCGGCGGCGGAACAGTGTTCGGCGGCCGTTAATTGAATTCCTATAGCGCTCCACGGAATTCCGCGACCGTGCCGCGGAAAATGTAATCAAGACACTTATGAAAAGACAGGCGGCAACGAGACAATTTTAACCCTAAATAGGGGCCACAACTGCGATCAAACTTTCTGATTAAACCGTCGGTCCGGAATGAATACGATTATATACCCGAGCACGCGTGTACTTCGCGCGAGTTTAGCTTACCGTAATGCATACACACTCACATTTTCCCGGGGTATTTTAATAATCCCCGCACGTAAGCCATGGAAATCACTTTGAATTCGCGCGATGTTCTAAACTTATTTGCACCGGAGTCACGTGGAATTCGTGAGTGACATTGATTTAGTGACGTTCGCGGAGCAACCAAGAAGGAGAATTGAACGGTTGACTCGCAGCAAAGGGTGGTAGTCACGCCCGGAGATGAAAATCGCCGAAAACTGCCAAGACTGGCTCCTCCTGTCAGAGTTCCATGGCTGCCAACTTTCTCGTGAATTTGCGAAAAATAATCTGCAGCCGTCAAATAATTTCTCCATGATCAGTAGCGTGTGGTAAATGATAGAAACGATGGAAATGCAGTTCTCGGTGTGAAGAAGACTTGTCCCGCGAGCGACTCGTGACTGACTGCCTCTCAAGAACTCCCCTGGAAGAACATGTAGACGGAACAGCGAAGATACAAGAGTAGGAGAAATGCCAATAGGAAAGTACGAGGAAGTCAGGTGGGAAACTAAGGAGAGTAAGGACTTGCGGAAAAAGGCAAACGAGGAAGGGTCTGACCATGGACTTTGAAGAGGCCCGAGCGAGACCTGGGGAACGCAAGAATGCAACGGTTAGGCCCGCATGGATCTGGTCGCCAGATGTGTATTTTTTTTTTTTGTTTAAGGGCGGTGGGGAAATGCATTTACGCACATCCCCTCCACAGATGACGTCTGGAGGGGGGTAGTGTGGGACTCGGCTCTCCCTAAGATAACAGTGGGAGAACAGGACTATATCCTTGCCACTACCCACTAAAACCCCACCGCCCAAGGCCTTTTAGGCCCGTCGCCTCGAGAAATCCGGCCTAACGGGGGCACGAGACGTGTTCTTTTCAAAACCACTCCTGTTCTTTGCTATGGGTCGCCAGATGTGTACTGGGATTGGCCAGGCCCGCGCGGACCGAAAACATAGAACAATACCCACAACAATCTGCAGAGAAAACGAAAACTTTCTAAAATTAGTAGCGCCACAGTAGAAACCTAGAATAAAGGTATCGTGAACGCGGAGTCAATTGCTTGGAGTAGCGATCCGCCGAGAAGCACGTAACCGGAGGAAAAATTAGTCAGAGGTCTCGGTGCCGCGTGAAAAAACAGCATGATCGCCGGAACGTCTTATCTCCGATTCGCCGTAACTCGAGTCAACGGGAGCGTTCTGTCAGTGAGTCGAGCTGGGATCGCGCGGAATGAAACGAAGAAAAACATTCTCTCGGCCCGGGAGTCGCGCTAATTACAGGATGGGGGAGGGGGAGCGATTCGATCGATGGATCAATGGCGGCGGCGGCGGCAGCGTCGTCGTAGTCGTGGATTGGTGGGGTATCGGCGGTCGATCGTTCGATCAGGATCGATACACACCGGGAAAAGCCGAGATTCCCGGGGCAACGTTTGCTACGTATGTATCCGTGGGAAGGCGGTTCGAACGCGGGGCTCTCTCGTAGCCGGCAGAAAAATCGCCCGCGACTTAAACGCATTACTCACGTAACCCACGTTTGGCCCTCGCGCTGGCGGACATTAGTCTGCGCTTAAATGTAGTTAGAAATCGCTCGAAATCACGTTATCCCTTAAATCGTAGAAGGCACCGAGCAATGGAACGGTTAACTGGTGGCAGCTACCACCCCCCCTAACCGGGGAGGGCGACGGTAGGGGGTAGGAAGAAGCGAAACTGCGGCTGCAGGGGTGAAGAAGCACTGGGAGGGGACGGGGGAAGGTTGTTGGGGATCTGGTACGAGGAAAAGGAGATGGCTGGACGAGGAAAATAGGGGCAAAACGACCGGACGGAGGGTAAACGGTTAACGATTAATGGCCAACATTGTTTTCCGTATTTATTTACTTTTTACCATAGCGCGCGTACTACGTACGGACACGCAGCGGCCGCGCAGCGCCGCGTCGCGCCGCGTGACTTCGCCGCCATTCTTCTTCCTGAACGGAAAACTGTTTATGTGGAAAAATTGATGTCGATTTACGGGAGCTCTCCCGTCGACCGTGTTGCGCGCCCCTGTATCCCCCGGTTGTTCGCCAGTAGTCGACCGACCGTTCGCTGTGTTGTTTCGACGCGATGCATCCGGCTCGGACACCTTCCGCCGCCTACCGTGCGTCAACGTCCATTCGGATTTTCGCGCGTACAGCTCACGCGGACGCCTCTGTTCAATATTAATTATCGATAGTTTACCACCCCGCAGGCTCTCGCCGGCCTTTTTCGTGCTCGGTCACGACGAGCAGGCGTAAACAGCTATGCTCGCCCCGGATACGCTCGCGCCCGTGGCTGTTTGACAATCGATGAAACACGCCGATGCTGCTGGTCTTCGTGCAAATTCACACCTCCATGATCGTTACGAAGCGTGAAAAAATTCGGTCGAGCTTAGCAAACCGTAGATTTCGAAAGGAGAAGCCGCCAGCTTTAAACCGAGACCGGAACGAATATTTTACGACGTTTTTTTTCCCGTGGAGTTGCAACGGCTTGAACCATTTTCGAACGAAAATTTATCATTCGCGTACGCGAACACTTTAAAAACATGTGAACGTTTTCCAAATACGCTGCGGCGTATCGAAAGCCTGTCGAAAAGCACAACTTTTTCGGGTTTCCCTGATTGTAATCGGAACGTCGAACGTTATCGATCCCTTCTATACACGTTATCAATTGCTGACCCGTGGCTAGGATCGATCTTCGCAGCGCGAGCGCGAGCCAGTCGGGATCGATGCCGCAACAACTCCGGTAATCGTCCTCTTCATGATGCCACCGAATAATCCGCGTGTATATGGCACTAATTAACATTTATCATCTCCCGGCAAAGCGGCCGCCAAACAACGTCAAGTTCCGGCCACGGTAAATTTGACCGCATCAGCCCCGCGAAATCTATTTCGCGTGTAACGCCGTAGGTTTAGGCAAATAAGTAACAAGTTCCCTCCACCGCCCACGGGAGGCGGGTCGCGAAATTTCATTTCCACGTTGAAAAGTTGCCGGGAGTTTAGAGGAGGGCTTAATTCAATATCATATGCAAGGTTTTAGCATATTCTCAGCCGCTGTAATAACATCGAGTTTTCGCGGCTTTACCGCCTCGTATTTCAGACACGATCGAGCTTTGTTCTTCGGCATCGCTGCAGCCTTCTCAAGTTTCCGGTTGCATCAACGCCGCCGACCTCTAACCGGCTCGCCGCCGAATATAGCGGCCCTGAATTTTGTATTTACAAGAAACACAACCCCCCTCGCCCCCAACGCGCGTATACACGCGCGATTGCACGCACACTCGAGCACATAAACTAATAAAAAGCCCCGTGCTACCGACGTTTAAACCGAGGAAAAAGAAAACCGCCGCAGCGCGGCGCGAGATAAAGTGCTCGAGCCCGGGATTGACGATCGCCGCCGATATTAAAAATTATAATTAACCGAGCGATAAGTTCCGCGAATTATCTTTCGGACCGTGCTCCGGCCTTGGAGTAATATTCGTTGGGTAAACTGCGGACGCTCGGATAAATGTGTCCGGTCCGCGCTCCTCCGTTGGGAGGCTGCGTTCGCCTTTACTCAAATAAAAAGATGGATCCCTCGAAAATGATACGCGCATTACTTTGCACGAAGCGTCCGGTCATGTTTAATATAAAACCGTTAAAAATCAAATAAGAACACAGTACAGTCCGCAGTTTAATCGAATAGTTCTGAGAACACATTATCTCCATTATCAAATCAATCATTGCAAAATAGAACTTCTATGTAAAGATATTGTTCGTCATTATATCTTATAATTATACTGGGTGCTTCTTTCTTTCGCACAATGGTATTATGGATAAATTATCGAATTTCTCCATTCGTTTCTACACACATTACTAACGCACATTTGTATCATCAAAGAAAAATAATTTTAAATATCTTTTTTACTCGCTCTCGAACAAACGAAGTTCACTTTTACAGTTACTCATATTTCGCGTCCTCGCCCAACAACAAATAGCACAAACGTTTGTTTGTTTGATCGTTGCCTAGGTGGTATCGAGTGCACGCTCGACCAAGATAAAAATGGTACTCGCCAATAAAAATGTTCCAGTCGGACGATTTGAACGAGCGCGTCATTAATTAAAAGCACCCGGCAAACAGTTGACGCGTTTTCAGAATTGTTATACTTATCTTCTAGCGATGCTGCCGCGATACCATCGCGATTCAATAAATTTTTAGGTTATCAAGATTCCCCCGAAGTGCTTCTCCCACGTTAGCGGTTTCGCGCATGACGCTGAAATTACAGCGTATCTTTCTACGCGTGCTTAGCTATTAATTCAGTTCATTATCAACAGATGTTGCCATTGCACTTTTCTTATGGTGCATTATTAATGGTGGTATACCATGCCGGGCGATATTAACTCTGTGGAGACCGAGTTCTTCTCGCTTCTCCTACTCATCAGATAAACAAAACTAAGAACGGTGCTATTTCCGCGTAGAGTACTTGTTGCGGTTCGCGTTGAAGATTTTTCTGCTTTTCACATTTTTATTTGTTCTCTGGGATCGACACAGTTGTTTTTTCATATGACTACGGTTCGGGTCTGTCGACGTACTTTTTTAATAGTTTTTAGCTTGTTTCCCGAGTCCCAGGAACTGTATTGAATAGAATTCCTTGCGCACCTTAATAAAGGTTTACACACGAGGTCAAGCTTTAGGTCCCTCGTTTCACTCCGGCTAGGTAGATAGGCCCCTGGTGGTTTTATGGTTACCAGATGTGGGGGTCTGACGGCCGGGGCCGACAGCGTTGGGGCACGTTTGACCTGAATTTAAGCGTCCGTTTCCGCACCCCCATCTCGACGGGTAGACTCGGCGACCATCTTGGCGATTTTGGGCCCGCCTCCAACCTTTACTTATAGGTTTTTCCGCTCGCAATTATCCGAGGAAAGGGAAATTTTTGTGCGATTAGGGAAGGGGCACCTCACCCTGATCGAGGCGTTCTCGCGTCTGCCGAAGTCAGATCGTTTTTAGAAGTGACTCAGGTCACTGTAGTAATAGCATAGCTTCGTTTGTACTTTTTGTGAAATATAGTTCTTATAGTAATCTTTCGCAAATTTCTTTCCTTCCAAGTCGGGAAGGTGGTCCTTCGAGTTTAGAATATTTATAGTCGGCACATACGTGCAAATTTCATCAAAATCCGAACGATCACTCAGGATCGACCACGGATAATATACAGTACTGTTGAAAAAATTATTTATCATGATAGGTGTCCTCGAAACTGCTGTTTGACAATCGTTTTTAGCTTAACCCGGTTACGCTTATTGGGTCCATTTGGACCCGAAGCATTCTTTGCGCGCTTGTAACTTCCAAACGGAGTGGCCGATGAGTCTGAAATTTCTTGGCGGAGAATAATTTATTAAAATCTTTCTTCCACTTAAAAAAAAATATTTAAAATCCTTTTTGAAATACTTGTAATAGAAATTGTTACGCGTACGGCGTTAGGGGTCCATTCGGGGTCCATACGTGTTTTTATTATGGTCACCACATTCGTGACCATAACAAGCGACGAACAAGAACTGAAGATATTGCACTACCATAAAAAAGGGTCAGAGGACGGTGTACTTTTTGCAGTGAGACCAATAAAAAAGATCACAAATACGATGTATATTGTACCAGCTGTTCAAAATTCATTTGTAAAGAGCACAGAGCCTCGCTTTGCATTTCTTGTACAAGAGACTCCGAATAAGTTAATTTAATTACGTATGTAATTTACGTTTACGAATGTAATTTTTAATTAATATGTAATTTACATTAATAACAACAGATAAATAAAAAATTTAAAAACATTTTATAGCTAAACATTAAATAAATAGATATGGGTCCACATGGACCCAAAACAACTTATTAAGTGCCTTTTTTTTAAAGCGTAGCCGGGTTGACAAAGATGAAAAACCGTAAAACAAAGTGACGAGGAAACCGGAGCAGAATCAAACCGCTTGCCAATTATGGAAACGCAAAATCGTCGTAGCGCGTTGCAATTGCCTTAAATGCCGACGGGGTGGGGGGAGAGTCGCCGGGAATTCGCAAGTCGCTTAAAAATACCGAAGTTAATTAAGCGAGACAAAGCTAATCGCGACAAGCGCCGAAATTTCTTCATGCCTACAGCCTTTAAAGCCGGTCGGGCGTAATTAACTTTCTCTGATGAACCCGGTTCGAATGACGCTTCCATGGCCGGAAGAGTAGGCGCACGCAGTAATGGAGGAAAATCGACGAATAATTGGGAATTTGAAACTGTTATACGCGAAAAACCTGAAATTCCGTGCCCCATTAATTACACTTCGGTGGCAATTATTCAGTAGTCCCTCTCTATCTATCTATCTATCTATCTCTATCTATCTCCGTGGCCAGTTTACATTTCTAATAACCTTCCGCGTCTACTCTCCCCCGTAACTTCGAACGCTACGCGCTTCATTAAACTTCCATTTTCCGGCGTTCAGCAGCTCCAGTTCCTCGCACGCACTAATTCGCTGACGTTAATAAGTACCCGGCGTCGATATCATGCGATCGCGAGCCGGAATATTCAACCGAGAGAGAGGGAGAGAGAGAGAGGAGAGGAGAGAGAGTGGAAAAGGAAGAGGACAGGAGCCGGAGATCGATGTCCCGATTAAAAAGCAAGTTATTGGCCGATGCTTAGCTCGTCGCATCGGTGCACGTCACCGTTGCAATCCCGTTGCACCGTCGCGTCGTCGTCGTCGCGTTGCAAGGAAAATTACACGGCCGTTTAGCGAATCTTCGATTCACCCGCGGTACGTCTCGTGATTAATGACGGATACTTCAGCCTCGTCATCGGCCGAGCCTGCAATCGCCCGCGTCGTCCCGAATCGCTTTTAGCCCGGGACTCGAGACACTGCCATTTCGAAATGTTTAATAACACTCGAACGATACGATCGGCGGAGCGATCCGAAATCCTTTTTTAATGGCCCCGATGAAAATTCAACCGTTTCGTGTTTTTAACTACCGGCCGATGATCGCCGAAGTGCGTGACCGATTTGAAGTATTATTAATCAATCGTATAGGCTGCATCATTTCTCTGCGATTGTTGCGCGTCTTACAAGCAGATGGATTATTCTTTTCGTCGCAATTAATAGAATTTCGATGAGAAAAAGTGGAAGAACAACGTTAAAAACTTGTTTCATTCACCGTTTAAAGAGTAAAAATGATTTGAGGGCATCGATGTATTAGTTTCACGTTGATAGGATCATTAACCATTTGCGGACGAATGTCGGCAGATAACAGACAAAACATTTTTTGAAAACAAATTTTTTTGAATTTGAATAAAAGTTATAACGCAAATAGAATAAGTTTTAGTTATTATAACGCAAACGTTCAACGTTGAAATTTTCTCAACTGCGCGCACGTTCGTCGGATGACTCCGTCCGCAAAGGGTTAACAGATACGACAATTTTTTATCCGGCATCTGCGTTCTGCGCACAATGCAAAAGGTTTTTATTTTGCTTAAAGGACCGCAGTCTGTCGTACGATAACGTTCGAGGCAGCGTACGCGGTGTTTACGTGAGTTTATTTCGCGAGGCGCTAAATCCGGGTCGTCGATCGCCTAACGCAGACAGCGAACGTGTTAATTCAAACTGTCTTGATTCCGATAACTGTCCGTGCAGCGGGGAGGATTGATACCGTTATTTGCCGAGACTGATGCGAAGGTGGGACATCACGGTTCCCGAAGCTTCTCCCGGCGGCATCGATTTCTCATGGACGTTGGCATAAATTCTCGGCGAAACGGGCCAGCGCGAAGTCGAACTATCCGCGCCGCGCCGCGTCGGGACGCTTACTGCTAATAGTCATAGTTAGAACGGGTAAAAGTTGAAACCGGGGAGCCGACAACTCTACGAATTCCCCTCCTCGTACGGTTCACCAAACATGGAACGTCAAAACAACCTCCCGAGCCACCCGGATTCTTCCCGATACCTCGGGCAATTTTAATGATCTTCGCCGAACTTCGGACAGCGCCGCGGCAATTTTAATTGAGATCTATTTCAATGATAGGCCGCCAGACGCCCGGCCAATTATTTATACTTATGACTGGAACTTTCCGCAGCCGTCCAACTACCCATCGTACGATTCTGTTGCCTTTCCTGTTGATTGCGATTCTGACAATCCATTTAACCTCGCGGAAAAACGCGTCTGCCGGTGTACTCGGACTTTATTCCACTGATTGTGCGCCGAGAGTTGCACGTATTCAAAATATTTTATCGCTTTCGACAAAATCCCTGGAACCCCTAAAACAAAATATACAATCGTCACGGAAAGAAATTCATTGATTTCTTATCGAGCGCACTTTTCCGAAGCACCCTAGAACCCCTAGAATCCCTAGAACCCCTAAAACAAATTATACAATCGTCACGGAATGAAATTCATTGATTTCTTATCGAGCGCACTTTTTCCGAAGCAAAATTTATAAATAAAAATTTCTGACCAGCGAAATCCAGTTAGACGCTCTAATAAATTATCTGTCGGCACCAATCGCTGAAATAGTCGAACGGTTTCTAATTTGTTGACAATTCATTTTCCGATACATTAAACCTGCCAATGGCGCGGTAAATCGCAACGCAACTTACCGCCAATAAAATACGCGAAATTTCCGCCTATCAACGCCACGTCAATACTCGAAAATCGAGTGAGCTGGCCCCGCCGCTGCTCTATTCAGCGTCGCGTGCGTGTATTTTTAATGCGAAGTCGTGAAAAGCGCAATCAATCTTCATTCAAGAGACTGTAAACCGTTGATTGATCAATAAAGTTCGGATTATTAGACACACCGTTATTCGGCGCGTCGATATTTTCCACTTTGGACTTTTCATAACGCGAGCACACGGTTTTAGGACGCCTGATTACCTAAATAATGCGGCCGTGGTGAACGCGACGAGCCGCGGCGCCTGGCCAGTGAACTGTTCATTATAATAAAGCCGAAACTGCGAATGATTCATAAATTATCTCATTTTATGATTTTGTGTTTGATTTCATTTTTTTGCGAACACGAAAAATCCGCAGAGACTGGTAATGAGATTGAAATTTAATTTTTAAAACAGTATAAACGAATGAAACAATTGGTTCGGTATAACCTATGTACAGTATTATTAATGTTTGTACATCGACGTAATGAAGGTATCGTTGTTTGTTACAGGTAAAACTGAATTAATTTTCTCGAAACCATGCCGAACGCAGAATTAACGACGTAAATGAAACTCGGTAACCAGGTAATTTAATGAAAATTCTGTATTTTTATCGTGCGTGAACCTAGAAAAAAAAATTTTTTTTTCAAGTCTCGTAATATCTGTGTACGCAATTATGTGCGTCGCTTAAACGGAATATCGAACGATCTCAAAACCACCGGAATCAAGTTAATAATTAAACTATTTTACGAATAATGAAGTTTATTAAACTATGAGTATGATCTAATATTTATCCCACAATATACAGCACTGCGAATAATTCAAAGATCCCTCTGTTATTCCGAATTTCGCGAAAACATTGTTAGAACACAATTCGATTCGAGCGTTGATGGATATAAAATGAACCTAACAGGTTAAAATTGCTATTTCTTTTTTCATAGCAAATGGAGAAACAGCTTTACCGTTTTTCGGCACGCGATCCTATGATATATATATATAGATTAACAAAATCGATAAACGAATTCTCGTGAACAAGATTTGCACGCGTGTAGCCCGTTACAAGTTCGTGAAACGAATCGAAAACAAGAATCTGTAGGCGATCTGTTTCGCTGACTGTACAGAGTGCATGGAGATCGTTTCGACACGATTGAATGGATCGCTTTGACATTTCTCCTCTCGTCGATCAGCACAATGTTACTGAATCACGTGATCGAATGGAACATCATTGGGCCCATTCAATGCGGAACGGCCGTGATAATGGGTGCGGCGTAATGGCCGCCGGCGTTCCACGTAACTAAATCATCTTGTAGACTCGGATTCGGTTCTTAAGCAAAGACGGAAACGGAAACTAGTAACTGGTAACGTCTCCTGTCTGCCCGCCAGAGATATACTGATTATCGTGCGGGTATATCGACGAATTTTCGTGATTACGCCAGAACGAGGAAAAATTAGTCGAAGTACGTATAAAATATTTCAATTAAATTTGGCACCGAGATGCAAGCGAAAAGCATCGGAAAAACTTTTTCGCATTTCTCATTAAACTCTCGCACGCGTTTACTAAAAACCGATGAAACCAAAGAAATTTCCAACTGTATACCATTCCGTTACTCGCAGAGGTGAACAGCAAATTAAAGTGAAACGATTTTACATGCTTCTTTCCAACGAAACGTACACGTCTTTTTAACGTTGTTTAAACAGTTACGTCCATAGCAGATAAAACGCTCACAAAAAAAAAAAAAATACACCTGTGTAGCACCAGCCTCACTTAATTACTTTGCTTCTCAACTCCCGCGGACAAGTGTAAATAAGAACAACGGAAATATTTACGTGTTCCCATTTACGCGGCCGGCCCTGTGTAATGAAGATTAGTAATTCAAATGAGAACATCTAAATGTGAAACTATTCAGGGGGGGAGTCCAACTTTTTATACAAAGGACGACGACCACGACGACGACGTCGACGCTTCGTTTAAACGAAACGGACCAGCACGCGAACGCTGGCGAAAAAATTCGATCGTTTATTAAACAAACTTCGTTCTATCCCCTGTAAAATAATTCAGTTAAAATGTCAAGAAAAATCCGTTTATTCGTGCATTTTACGTTCCGCCGGCATAAATAGATAAAAATCTCACTTCGTTGATCGCTTGATTATACCGGCAAAGGTGCTAAAAACACATAAACGTGCGATCAAACATTTTCCCATCGATACGTAACATGTTTCTCGGGGTAATAGAAGAAAAAACTGTCAGCTCGTTAGAAAGTCGAAAGTTTCCGGAATCAATCACCGACGTACACGTGCACGTATATTGAATTTTTCCGCGGCCTCGATGACGCATCGGTTGATTACAATTTATCGATCGGCGGGGATGGAATTACTTAACGTCAGGTTAATGAACACATCATATCATCAACACGGTTGATTGTGGACCGGCAAGTAGTTCCCCGGGACCGGGTAACGCGAGTTTATATCGTTAAATCCAATTATGACGCCATTATGGCTCGTTCGCCGTGGATCCCGCGTCTTCGGAGGACTCGAGGCTCCTCTCCGCTCCTCTCCTCTCCTCTCCTCTTGAAATCGTTCCACGACGGTGAATTTCGAACCTGCACCGTCCTCCGTAAATACTTCCTCGATTTAAGAAGATACTGCCGCCCCGTTACGACGAGACATAAAGAAACACCGTGGGTGTCCGGTGAAGCTCCGCTACAAGGAATTCTGGGAAAACGACGCTCCGCGCCGTGGCGGAGAAGTAGGACGCGCCTTTATGGATCGGCGGCTTGAATCGGAGTTGTCTGTTTTAGGTTTAACCGGTAACTGAATTAATACCCTCCCCGGACGATTAAATTTGTAAGAGGACCGAGCAGTTTCACGTTTCCAACATTAAACGTCCGATCGTTTATTCAGATCTCGGGCTGTCCTGCAATTTCTGCTTCGACAGCGTGTTCCGGAAATGACTATTTTATTCCTGTACTATAAATAGTTGCATTTTTCAACGGATTTTCATGTGGAGGCTGTCTCCGCGAAACGCCGTCAGGTAAATGTGTTCTGACTTATTTGCCTGTAACACCGTGTCGCGAGTTCCGCTAGTCAGGAAATGCTAACGAGGCTAATTTGCTTTCTCGTTCACGTGCGATGTGTTTGTTCCACTTTTATTGACTTTTAAAGAACGAAATGAGGTGGAAGGAACACGGGGGGAAAGAGGCGAGGCTCGGAATAGCAGAGAAGCTAGAGCTCAATTCGGCTTTATCCCTCCGCATTCTTGGGAACGCCGACATCAGCGCGTGATTGTGGTGCCATCTAGCGGCTGGGCTCGTTAGACCACGGCGTCACGACTCGCGACGCTCGCTACGTACCAACATGGCGGCGCCCTTGCCAATCGAAAATCGCTGAACGTCGCACAGGCATAACTTCTGAATCAGTGGGTTCCTAAGATTGAAACTTGGATTTTCGGCATTCTCTCGCCAAAATCTACGGGATTATACAAAAAAACAGTTAAAAATTTCTAGTTTCCTCAGATGAAGTTTAGCTTATTGAATCATTGTGAAAGATTTCGCTTCGCTTCGAAATTGTTCAGCTCGCTCAAAGTCTACACAAAATTCAATTGTACGCTGCTGCACTTCATACTTTGCCCAACAATTATTCCGGGCTGAATGGTAAAAGAAAAAGTCGCGATGACATGCACAGTATTTTCGAGTTTTACACGCCGGTTTGATAAAAATGGGGAGCTAACAGCACACAATAGGCCATAGTAATTTCTCGTGCTCCTTGTAATCGCACGGCTGACTGCCGCGCATCACGCATCCAGCGGAAAGCGTAGCCGGGTCTTTTTTACAATTAACTTTCGATTACACGGGACCGGTGAATTCGCTCGGTTGCTTCGTGTTTTGTTGAGTTTCACCTGTTTTCCGCGTCGGAGTTTTCCGAGGCCGACAACACGCGACTGGTTTTCCTCCGCGCCGCGCCGCGCCGCTGTACGATATTACACGAAGCGATTTTCATAGCTCGAGAGTAAACTCGTCAACAAGTTACGAATAAAGTAGCCGGCTCTTCAGGGCCCGAACTCGCTTGCCAGGTTGCTCGCCGACGAGCATTGCGCTATCCCCCATCGATTGCAATGAGCCTGTTTATTAGACGCGAGTGATTTCACGTTTGAGTAGCTGGTAACCCAGTTCCCCCGCGATCGACGCTTTAGAAAGGGAAACGAGTCTGAAGTGAGTCGCTGGCTAAAGAAATAATCGTAGAATCCTGTCGACTGTTTCGCGCGATACAATTGCACAGCCGTGTGCGAGAATGACCGATGCTGCGTGCAGCGTATGAAAATCATTTTCTTGGGGGAAAAAAGAACGGAGGAAAAACAGCGAAACAGATGAAAATCTCCGGAATGTTTTATAAATCGCGTCGATCGGTGCAGTCCAAGGTTTTCAAATAAAAATAAAAAGAAAATACTGTAACTAATAAATTAAATGAACTTGAATGAAAATATTATACTTTATTTCTTCAGTTTAATGATCATTAAAACACGGGAATTCTGGAAAAATGGTTTTCGTCGGTTCAACTTCGCTCGTCGCTGGACTATATTACAAACATACACTTTAATCACCGAGAACCACTTTCATCAGAGTACTACGGAGCTTCGCGACGCATGACGTTTACAATAGGTCACGTTACTTTTGCCTTTCGGTTGTAAAAGGGCACTCTTGGAAAAATGATCAGACCGTTTTCGCTGACTGTCGGCGGTAGTCGCTATCCGTAGGAGTTTACGGGCACGATGCGGCGCGGCGCGGCGGAGGATTTATAATCTCATAGGACTTTTAAGGACGTTGGCCTGCGACATTTGGCGAGCAATTGCGCGGAGTACGTGCAGTTAAGAGAGTCCCGGGTTGCCATCGACGTGTCATAAATTTGAGATTTGGAAACGCTGCGGGGGCTCTCTCCTTCAGCGTCCCTCGCCCCCCCTCCCACCGCCGTACCATGCAAACAGCGCAAGCCTTAGGCATGGTTGTAGGGAAGGGATGTTCCTTCGGATGATTTCAGTTTGTTGGGTTTCGGATGGAACAGCCACGGCCAGTTTCGTGTAAATATCAAAAGCGGTCCGAACTCTCCCGAACAATTAGGTTTGGACTTGCAAGGAACGGTCGACCGTCCGACTCTGACTCCCGCGGAACTTTGTCGGCTTGCGTAACAGCCAAAAATAAACATCTATTTTCTTTCAGCCGCTCGATTCAGAATTTATGCTGTAAAATCCTTCTGGACGGATTCACTCACTGCGATGCAATTTGCGATCGGCAGTGACGTAAAATTCAGTCGCGAAAGAATTTATCCAAGAGTCATCGACGTCGAATCCGGCGCAGGCGAACGGATCGTGGTAGCCCCGAGTCATTATAAAACCGGCTTGCACATTAGTCGAATAATACCGAGCGACGAAAGGATGACGTAACGGTTCCGGGCGTAATTCGAACAACGATCTTCAGCGTTCTGGAAAACCGCAAGCGGCTGTTCGCCGCAGCGTCGCGAAAACGATTCGTGCAGTTTAATGAGACTTCGGAGTTCGAGTCGCTTGCAGGCACCCTCAGGTAACGTTAAGTAAATTTATGGTGGTTATGAAGAGTGACTGAAATACGGCGCCTCGATCGGGCGATGTCGATTACACGGGGAGGTAAACATGAACGCGTCGTGCTAACGCGGAACAAAATCGTTTATAACATCGGCGGGAAACAAATCGTTGCGAAGCTCTGCCTTCACGCTGGAACCAGCAATTTTTGCCTCGTCTTGTTGCTGCATTTTCGAAAACATACAAACTTTATTTTATGCGGGGGGGATCGGGGAACAGCTCCACGTAAATAGAAAAGTGGAACAAATTTTTTCGTTGAAAAGAAAAATGTTTAAAAAATGTCGATGTAAGGCGGGCAGCTTTCAGCAGGAACCGTTCGATAAAAGTTTCGCGAATGACTATTGGGTATGGTTTCAGCGCGCTATCGTCGAGGCGATCGTTGCGAAACTGGACGAGAACTTTAAGGAAACACAAAGTGTCGAATAGTTCTGTTGCGCAGTGTAACGGTCAGTGTTATCGGCGAACGGTGCCGATCGTCCGGGGCCGCTCGACAGATCAGAAAATTGATTGCGCTCCGCTCGTTGGTTCCTAAGAAATTGTTAAATTCTCCTTTTATTCGTCGTTCCCAGCAGAAATTCATTTACGTTTCAATGATGCCGGGCCCGGGAGAGGGGAGTAGAGGGGGGAGCCGACCGGCACTGAATTTAACAGGTTCGCGAAGCGCGAAACTGTGCATTCGGAAAATTTATCACGCCGCGCCATTAAGAAGACCCTTCGAGGACAGGCTTTTACTCCGGGAACAGTAGAAATTAAATCTGTTGTAAAACATTCCGGTGACGTCGGAATTTACAGCATCCTTTAATCAAGATGATTCATTAAACAAACGTAATTATCTTCGCGGAGTCTACTGACGTGAAATATAAGTCGTTTAAATAACCACGATGCCAACGACTGGCTCTTGTCTCGCCGGCAATTTGTTTCGAAAGCAACGCGCGAATTTCTGAATGTCATTTTAATTTTTTTTCTTTTTAGAAGAATCACCGAATACGTCGAAGTGATAAAATCTGCTCTCCGATGGTCACCAGAAATCTATATATTTTTTTAATAATAAATTAACACGTTCGGTGAATGTAAGCGACGGCGCGTTCAAATTGAACTCATATTCATCGCGTCGAGTGTTACACCGTGACATGGAGAAGTAAATTTTCAAACTATATGTAAAATTCTCTGTATGTAAATTTCTTGTAATGAAGATTGTACCCGCCTCTTGTTGCATCAGGTTCGCGATAAGGAGCATTCCGATCAAATGTTCCATTCATTACTCTCATCGATATCTTCCTCCGCGAAATGTACTCTTAATGCGTCCCGATATGCATGTATATATGTATACGATCGATTATACGATCGGCCATAATTACGAGGCACGATTATCCGAGAATTCAGTGAATTTCGATATCTCTGTCGGAAAGTGCATATTCATCAAATTGTCAGAGAGTTTCTTAATGTTTTATTGCACTTCTATCGATTTGAACATCATTATATCCACCCGTAGATGCAACGAATGTTACGGTACATTCGCTTTTACCGCTTCTCAACCTCGCTGCAAAACAAAGTAATATAATAAACGTAGAACAAAATTTTCTCGCATGATCCCCCACTTTCGAAAATAAATTTTTATGCTCGACCATTTCGGCGGGCGATCGACGTCGCGTGAAACATTTTATTTCATAGTTTCTACTCGCCTGTGCGTGTTGAATAATTTAGTTGTACCGCTTGTTCCGAGACACCTCGTGTAGCCGATCATAACCAGACTGTTCAAGCGCACGCAAGTAGAAACAGAGGTGCAATGGTCAGACACGTTAGGTTAGCTCGCGCGCTGCTACTAATATGTGTCCGGTGTAATTGCGAGTTCAATTACACGCGTTGCACCGCAGCAAATGTTTCTGCAGATTTTACGTTTGCGACGAGATCCATAAAAATAAAACAAACTCCGTGGATATAATAAAACAAGCAATATTCTTGAAGTTCGACAATTTTTGGTAAAATTTTTCGGACGCGTTCGTTTTTCTCGTAGGCGCGTCAAATCGACGATGTAATAACGGCGCGGTACGCGGGTCGTATAAAAAATTTAATTGACATTGCCGCGCACATTCGAGCCGAAGTTAAAATTCGAAAAGTTATGCGATAATGGTCACTTGGCGGACGTCGTTTCGCAGTGATCACGGCTTATGATAATACCGGTTCGCGTGCCGGGAGCCGTTTAATGGTACATCGAAACCGGAGCACGTGCTTAATTGCTCTTCGTCCGTCGCGTCGCGTCGCGTCGCGTCGTTTCGACCGTAGAACGGTAGACATTTTGGTCTTCCCTGTGTAGAATAGCACATTACTAAAAATGGCAGTGGCTCGCGTAGCGGCAGGATTATATTGGTTTTCTAAAATTGATAAATCTCAAGGTTGTTCAAGATTGTTGCAGGTCAACTTGCGATGGTAAATACTTTACTCCGAGGAATTCTAGAGCGAGAGAAAGGCGTACAGTTGTAAATAAGAGTGGGAGAGGAGCCTAAGCTCCTGGAGGCAGTGAGAAACGTACTCTAAGCTCCGGGAAAGAGGAGAGTGGTTCCTAAGCTGTATCGCAAAACAGATAGTGCTCTAATTCTAATTAATATTCACGGTACTTAAATATCTAACACCTGGCAAGTCGAAACGAAGAACTTTATATTTGTTTATTTTACGTCGAATCGTTGGATAAATTCTTCAAGTCCTACGTTCGAAAGCAAGGACAATAAACAAGATTGCAATCGTTAGGAAAGATTTCTCCGAAGATTGGAAGCGGACAATTCCGTGGAAATAATAGATCCAGCAGCAGATAGATATGATTAAGCAACTCGCGATGCTGTTCCACCGTCGTTCGCTTTTTCTTCCGTTCCACTTTCAGCCGGAAGAGAGCTACTGCGCGCCGGTTTCCCAGAATCTCCGGGTGTGTACGATGCATAATAGTCTGTTTTAAAAATCGCGCAATTTTCCGTGTAATTGCGGGCTGGCAGGGGAGGATCGCGGAAGCTTGGGGCGGGGGGAGGGGAGAAATGATTTTTCTTCGGCGAGAGCGGTAAATGAGAAACCGAGGTTCGAAGTCTTCGGATGCTGCGCAGGTATTACGCGGCGCATTTGGTTTTGACGGTTTCGCTTGTTCTCGTAAAAACGTTCCGGGAAGTGAGGCAGAATGTGGCGCACAACGGCGACGTAATACCTCGGACTTACCGCATAATGGAAAGACGTTTTTGAAATGTATAACGGAGTTGCCGGAACGATAATGGAAATCGCACGACGTGACACGATTTTCGGATAATCAGTGTCGGATTAATCACCGGAGGAAAAGCCTTCCCCGCCTTTCCGAAATTCTCGTCCCTTCAATTTCATATCCTCCTGACACGGAGACCTCTATCGTTCAATTAAAACCGCGGATCTTCGCGTAGAAATTGTTTAATTGCGAGGAACAGAATTTTTTTTATAAATCCATAAAGTTGCCGGTCTAATTCTAGATCCGGCAGTTTATTAGCCTCTTAACAATTAGAGCCAAGCAACGACGAGTATACACGTCGGACAAATGGTCATATTATACATTTTTACGAAAAACGGGAAAGAAATTTTTATTTGACAAAAAATTAACGATTCATTCTTGAAAATAAAGATTTGGGAAATAGAGACAGAAATTTGGATCCACGTGTCGTCGAACGCAATTAACTGGTTAACAACTAGACAGTGGATCTTTATGCAAAATACATTTTCTACCTGAATCGCGACAAACTGGAGTGAAGTAAAAATTTATTTTCTCTTTTAATATGTTTAACAGGTTGAGAATAATATAACGATATGTCTATTAATCACAGTTGCATTTAATGCGGTCTCTAAGAGGACCATTCATTTTAAAATTATAGCAAAATATTGCGATTTCGGTGAAGGAAGCGAAAGCACATATTGTGCCCATGGTTATCTGATTGCTGGAAAGGATGGAACGTTTTTCCAGGACAATAACTGATCACGATTAAAATCTGATACCTGACTTGGCAGCTCCAACGTGAAACTTCGGAAAGTCCATAGAACGAAAACTGTTACTGGCACGAGCTTTTAGAAGATAGTGTCCGTACACTCGATCATCGTCAATTTTTGTAATTTACGAACGGACAGTCATTATTTTTGCTGGTTCGTACGGTTTCACAGCGATATTCTCAAAAAGAAAAAATACAAGCTGCGCATAGTCTGAATCTAAAGAAAGCATTTTTCGAAAATAGAAATAATAGAATATTTGATAGGCAATTAATTTCGAAGACTCAACTCGAGCATTCGATAATCGTATAAAATGAAAAACTTCGTAACAGAATTTCCAGGGATGACGCGAAAAGTTCTCTAGGAATACTGAGGGATGCTTATTAAAACGACTGCGATGAATATACAATCGGCGCGGGGCACGTACGTAACGCTCCTTCATCTGATACCGTCCTTTTACACTCACGTGCATCCCTAAAACTCGTAATCCACGTGTCTGCGTGGCGGTGTCACGAGACAAGAAGAATGGGCTAGTTACGTAAATGGTAGGGGCGACCTCTATTCAAACGACTCCGTAAATTGGAACTCCGTTTTAAAATAATGGAATACCGTGCGGCTTCAAGGAACGGAAAAATGTCGGCGATAGGCGCGTTTCAACGCGACAGTTATGCGCGCGAATTAATATCGCCGGACCTATCGACTTCGTTCAAACGCGAAACCCTTTTTGATATGTTTTCGGTTGTACTAATTACTCGAGACCCCGTGCGGAGAGGAACATATTAACGGTAGTTCGCGTAACGTATTAAGAATTATTTCCGGCATACATATACAGTACGCAGGAGCTCGCGAACATGCGAGCTATACTGGTTTCTATAAGTTGAAATATTTCTGTATCTTGAAATTTGGGCTGCTCTTTACTATAGGTAAACAGAAATTTTTGCTTTTCTCCTATGCAATTCTGTAGATTTTACCGAGAAAATGCCAAAAATCCCAGTTTCAGCCCGCGGAGATTAGTTCGAAAGTTATGAGTGTTTAAAGTTGAGCGATTTTCAGTGTCTATCGATCGGCCACAATTGTTCGAAACCTATGAACTTCTTTCGTCTCGATCGACCGGCCGTAATCGAAGTAAAGCGATCAAGACGGCACGCGGCGTTCGCGTAAATTCGCGCGCGTCGTCTCCGCGGTTTCTTCGACGAAGTGGTTCGGGATGGTCGTAAACTGGTCATTAACGATCGAATGGAATTCGGGATACGGCCGCGCCGGGATAATCGTAGGCAAAGTGCGGGCCTCGGCGAACGTGGAGCACCGGGGCCGGTGTGGGTCGATGATTAATTTAATTTTCAAAGGATGAAATTACGGACAAGCCGGTTGCCCTCGAGATATGAGTAACCGGTATTAAATCCCAGCGGTGGTGTACCTCGGGTGGACGGTGTCACGGCATGTGGAACGTCTGGTAGCATGTAGTCTAATTACGTCAATACCGAATTTCCCTCTGAACAGACAGTGTACTGTACATTCCAGTTCCTCTGAAGCTTGCCTCTATTATCAGAGTTCCTTGTCAGCAGCCAGCACGTCCGATCCGTCTCCAATTGCGCGACCAAAGCTTGAATAAGCTGACCACAGAATCGGATTCGAGCGAACGAGCTGCACTCCCGTGCTTCAAATTATGCACACCCCTCTGGCCGTGTATCGACGGCGTGCATGTTGCAAGACACCTGAAGATGGATCCTGCACGCGGGACGGATCACCGCTAAGCCGTCGAAAGGCCGGGAAACCGTTCCACGGATTCGGCACGGATGGCTTCTCGCACAGTTGATGGTTAAACGATCGCCAATGTCCATCCCGACCAGGTTAAACTTCTTTCTTCTGTCTCTACGAAACGCGCGATGATTGGCTGCAATCGGACTGAAAAAATGGAGCGTTCGAAGTCCACTATTTTCTCGCGATTTGTACTAACCGTAAGTAGAAAACCATAAAAATGTGAATTTAATTTTTGTTAAATTTTCTCGGGAGAAAAGCAGTAATTTGTTTCTATCGCGAATAGCACGAGTACGCCACGTTGATTTTAAACACGGTTATTCCAGGTTAATTGGTAGTACCGATTCGTCTAATGAAATAACAAATGTATCGAAGGATCTTACGTGCGATTTGTAAAGATTCCGTGTAAAATAACAGGGTCGGTCAATTTCTAGGCAATCAACTAATAGGTAGCGGGAGCAGTTCGCGTAATGTAATTGAGAATCTTGGAAAAAGAAATACATAAGTGGCTTTAGAACGCCGTTACTAAGATTGCTTTTTCAGTTTCCCCCTTTTTGTCTTGTTTGTCACGACGACGGCGGCGTAACGTTACTTTCTCGTCGCACGGCGACGAAACAGGTGACATTTTTATCCCAATAATGGCAAAACGGAAACGCGTCTCTGCAAACAGATGAAATATAAATAAATGTGCACAGCCGGAAGTGAAACATTTGAAAGTTTTATGCCGAACTGGTCACTCGTTAAAACAACTCCCCTCCCTCCCTCCAAAGTACTACAAAAATATGCAAATCCGCAATGGAAGTCTCGTTTGAGTTTCGCTATCCCTATATTAACTCAACATTTCGCAATTCAATATTTATGTTGGAAACTCATTAAAAACCGAGTACTAAAATATTTAATCGTACGAGAATTTTTCAACAATTACCTTCCGCGAAGCCTGCTGCTCCTTTTCTCGCTGTGCAAAGTCTTTAAGGCTCGCCGCGAACGCATCGTTAGACTTTTCACTTTTTAATCATCTTCCCCGAATCTCGCCGGCTCTAATATCTTTTCAATGAATTCTAAACCACAAGTGTTACCAGTCCAGAAATGACTAATATTCGGGCGATCCCGGAACGTGTAATCTTGAAAAAAAAACAACCGTGATTGCAGCCGCCCGAATGGTTTCTGCTGCCTATGGTCAGGGTACTGTGACTGATAGCCTATTCGCCTGACAAGGCTCCATCTGATTACCATTTATTTAGGTCACTACGCCATCTAACAGACATAAGACGTTCTCTGAATCAGCTCGCAATGCCTAAAAATGCATCGAACAATTTACTTCTTCCACACCATTGTATTTCTCTCGCAGTTTAGATTTTGTACAGGGTGTCGCAAAATTGTACGTCGCGAAACTCCCGCGAAATTGACCTTGAACGTGGAAAAAAAAGGTAAAAGAAAACCACAATTTTTTTTTAACCTTTTAACGATTATACGATCAAAAAAGATGTTGGTTTTGATTTGTGCCTATCCACACTAAATAGAAAAGGTCAGGACGTTTAGGATAAAAATACGGGACGACGAGAACTCCTGATACCTCAGTTACCTCAGTTGAATAAAAATGCTTACCCGTGCCTGTATAAATAAATAGTATACATAGTTCCAGCTGAAAAGCGGAGGTTCACGTGCGACGTCAGCGCGGCTCGTCGTTACAACCAGGCTGCGAGAGAAGAATAACGAAAGTTCCCGGTGACATATACAGAAATGCTCGAATTGCCAGCGACCGGCCAATATCAGAGACCACGGGGGGAGTATTAGGAAGTTCGGTGAAATTCTAAAGATAGAAGCGCGCTTAATAAGTGACACGTATGGCCGCGATATTGCCCGCGGCACGGACACGAACCTTTTGAAACGGCCCGTGACAAATTAGGAATGAAAACGTGCGCGGCATGCGCCACCGCCCCTCCCCTCCCCTTAAAGTTGCTCGAAGAGTTTTGGCTAAGTGGATCCACGCTGTGGCAACCGGAGAAGAATACCGCGGGGATGTTCCTCGAGATTATACTTTCCCGGGGAGGAGGGAAGAGGAGGGTAGAAAAGGACTGTAAGTAACGGGAAAGTACCGGCACAACAAGCTTCATAACGTCGCGCACGCAGCTGTGGGGATAGAATTCGTTTGTACCGGCGTAAATACCGGCAAAAGAGAAATCCGAGCTTCCGTAGCAAAAAAAAGAAAAAACACTAATCCGTCAGACTCATCGCACGGATACCGGAAAGTTCCGAAGCGAGTCGACTCCGGCCCTGACTTGCATTGCTCGATGCGCGCACGTCCGGAATCTTATTGTTTAATACGTTTCTGTTGGGCCGTCGCGAGTCGCTTTGTCCCGTGATTGCAGCTTTCAAGTTAGAGGCTGCGGCGACGTTTTAATTCGATTATTTGTATTCAACGAGGAATTATTCGCTCCTCGCACGGTACAACGAGTCGAGATGACGATCTCAAACAGACTGTTGGGACGCAACGTAATGTAAGACCCAGAATATAGGTCTCTGCGACGAATCCGACATCAAAAACACAAGACTTCAACATCAAGACTTGAACATCAAGATCAAACTACCGTCACGACAGATCCATCGATCGAACGGTGATCTGTTGTGCCGACGAGAGATAACGAGAAACTAAGACGTGAAGATTACTAGACGTGAAATAATAATAACGAAGTTGTGAGCAAAATTGTTGATTCAGGTTCGTATAATATAAGTAGGAAAGTAGCGTATCTTATGTTAATTGTATAATCAGTTGTGTTTTACAAGGCATCAACCTTCAAACTTCCCAAAAACCCACGCCTACCCTCTACAATAATTAAAGGTTTTAAAGTTGTTTCCAAGAACAAACTTATACATAAATTAGGTGAAGAGTCGAAGGCTCCTGAGTCCGAAACGACGGGACTCGTCCGATTTCTTGGGCGACTTTCCGGCGCCTTAACAGTAACAATTGCAGACAGCATCTGGACCATTTTCTACATCTCACCCCCAATTTTCTCCCACTTTGCTTTACCATCTCCACAGTTTCCACAGTTTATAAAAAGGGTCTTCAGTAAGTCTTCAGTCAGCTCTCTCAAAGTTCACATTTTTTTACAGTTGCTCTAATACACGTTATTTACATATTCGAACTTTTATTTCAAAACACCTCAACCCTTCAAATGACCTAGCGCGATTTTAAGTAATCAAGCCAGGAGTGACAGATGTGAGGAAGGTCAATACACCGACTTTTCCATCTACGCACGCACATATGCACAGACCGTTTTCCATCTTGCTTAAATCGTGCATGAATTTTTAGGGGATCCGATCGAAGAAGCAGCGAGAACGAAAATATTAATGCCAACGTGGCGAAACGTTCTGTAATTTTGTCAGCGGTCGGTCGCCAAGAATTTTATGAACTTCCGAGCGAAAGGGGCTGAAAGAATTTGGCATGTTCGGCCGTGTTCTTTTCGGAAGCGTAAAAATGCCCGAAACTTTTGAGTCGCGGTGTAGCGGGAAACCGTCGGCGGCCGGGGCCATAAAATACAAAGACGGAGACCTGGCGAGGTAGCCCGCTCATACGACGCCGAAGAGTCGAAAATAATTTTTTCGCCCGGCGCGAAATGAAAATTGTAGGTAACGTCGAATCATTTGCAGGCGTAAAACAGTGCGAGAGAAAGATACGAGTGCCCCCGAGTTCTATACGGGGATGGTTTACGGCGGATAAAACTGTTTGTCACGAACGACATAACTCCGTCGTTTCGTATCGGCGATGTAACGTCGTACGCGGGCCGCATCGATTTTCTAAATCCGTTTTATTATCTTTGGCGAGATGTACAGATCGATCGTGTTTCGCCGTAACAAAAGGGAATGCGTCTAGGTGCTCCAAATCTTTCACGACACCCCCCGGAGGTGGTACAAGAACCGCATTCTTTGGCCCAGTGCTTCTCAACCTTTGTAATTCCGCCGGTGTCCCGGTTATGCCCGGCCCCGAATTTCCAGCGAGCCTGACTGATTAAAAACTATTAATTCCGGCACGGGAGAGAGAGAGATATGAGTGCTGGAATCCGGGCTGGCCGAGTGCTGTAGGCAAATTTGGGAATTGAGTGCGTCTTCGGGCGCACGATGACTCGAAGCGTATATGTATACAGTGTGACTCACAGTGATACTG
Source organism: Lasioglossum leucozonium (assembly GCA_028454225.1). Classification (NCBI taxonomy): domain Eukaryota; kingdom Metazoa; phylum Arthropoda; class Insecta; order Hymenoptera; family Halictidae; genus Lasioglossum; species Lasioglossum leucozonium. The sequence continues at coordinate 7,838,979 of CM052207.1, read as the reverse complement.
CCGCTGGCGAATATTATTCGGTGAAACCGAGCGAGCGTCTATCGCTATCATTACGTGAATTGTCGATGTGAAAAATATTCGTAATTATTATTGGAACCCATGATAACGTATGAAATAATATCGTTTAATATTAAACAAGATTAGATAATTTAATTTTACTCTATTGCATTAGTCTATCGTTGTCAATATCCGAATTGTCGATGTGAAAAATATTTGTAATTATTATTGACACCTATCGTAACGTTATTTAATTAAAATAATATTGGTCAATATTAAACAGGATTAAATAATTTAATTATACTCTATTGTATCAGTCTATCGATGTCATCCAAATTGTCGATGTGAAAAATATTTGTAATTATTATTGGAACCCATCATAAAATGCGATATAATATCGTTCAATATTATTAAATGTATTGTTTTTAATTAATAATATTGTTTAATGATTAAATATATTGTTCTTGAAAAGACAAACCAATTGAATGATTTTCTATTGTGTTAGCATGAGTGTGTTATGTATTGTCTTAAGGTATTAGCAGGTCGAAACGGAAGCATAATAGGTAATCGAGCTTTGTAATAATGCTTTGTATTCCAAATTGTATACACGTATAAAAGAGCGCCTATCGATCCGGGGTTCTGCAATGTTGAATAACAATTAGCTATTTAGTAATTCCTGTCATTGTGTCAGTTTCCCAACAGCCGGAACATTGGATCGAAAACTGAGTGGTCTTGTTCGCGTCAACTGCATGATCAAGGAGGATTCAGCAGGAGAGCCAGGACACGCTTTAACGTGACCCATTAGGTCCCCTCTAATTTATGGCTCTGCGTAGAATGAAACTATTTCATACTACTGTTCGTTGCTCTTTTCTACGCAGACTCTACAATAACAATTATAATACACGCTTTTAATGTACGATTCAAGATACATAAATAAAATGAACAGGCTTAGAAATATTGAATAATCGTGTCGATGGAACGTAAAAATGTTTACCATTCTTATTATTTGGTTTAATATGTTTAAAATGGTACAAAATCTACATAGATATTTAAATACATATAAATATGTTAAAATCAATTGTACACAAAACTCTGCGCCACATTAATCAGTTGTTAAATTATGAACGAGAAAGTTCAACATATTGGATTTTATTGATTCAATCGGAGAAGCCAATTTTCTTGCAATTCACGAAATATTTACCCAGGCGTGTTGTGTGCGCGGAGTTGGCCGAAAGAAAGATTTCTTGGATGACACTTCGGGGATGTAGACACCGCGCCGGTGACAAAGAAAACGAACGAGTCAGGGTAATTTTGGAAATGGAAGCGCTCGCGCGTCGCAAGCCCGGCCGTGCTGTCCAAAAAATCAATAACATTGAAAAGTGTGTCCGGAGGTGAACCAATCTGGGGTTTCTTGCTGTGCCCCTTATTTCTTGAGTACTCCGCGCCGAGTGGTGTCCTTCGGCTCGAGTCATTCGCAACTATGCTCCGCCGGACGGAGGGTTGCAACCCTCAGTTTGAGAATCCGTGGTCCGTTGCATTCCGTGCGACGTGCTCCGCCACGTAAGTCTTCACTACAAGGGACAAAAATAATTCTTCGTCGGACGGACCGTAAATCTCTCCTTACGGTTTCGTAAATGCCAATTTAACGGTCACGTTTTGACCTAAAATTTTTAGGCGCTGCCCACGACCACAGGTTCACGTCGATGCGATGGGGGGCGAAATAAACAGTGCAGGTTACGGTCGTTGTAAATTACCGATTCGATAAATAATCCGCTACCTTTGTTCGCCGTCCGCTAGCGGGAAATAAAAGCTGTCCGAGCTGATTGGCGAGTAACGGTGGAGAGGCGAACAGGAATGTAATTGTTTTTTTAATAATAATTTTCCGAAGAATGCCGGATCGTTTCTGTTCTATAATACTTAATATGCGAAAAAGCCCATTGGGAACGACAATTTCGGGGGGAAAAAACGCTTGTTAATACGTGAGAATTTGGGCCAGCTCGGACTGGTTTTTATAGGAATGTATTTATTTTCCAATAAATGCGCCGAATGTTTATACAGTTATATCCACAGTGCGAGAAAACAGAAAAAATTTTACCAGTTCGATTCACCGATTGAAAATAAATTCCCCTCTGTGAAAGCGCTCGCTATCCTAAAACATTTACAATCCCATAAAACATCATTACAATCGGAATATTTCGACCGCGAGGTTCTTTCTCGCGTATAGCGATAATAAATGCGAAAGTAATTCGATCGCGAACAACGCGAACGAATTTCCCGAAAACGATTTTTTCACGAAAATAGCTTGCACCATGGTGAAAGGAAGTAGATAGGGAACACGTAATCTGTAAAGTGTGTCTCCTCAAGCAGAGGCAAAGTCTAGCCTCATGAGTTTAGAACTGATCCTTTTATACCATCCTTTTCTAGCATCAACGAAAAATATTTGATATCAGCCTTCTTCGGTATCGATAAAATATTGACCCTTTTTCCATCTCGAAAGTCTATCACTATCAACATAAATAGGATCTGTATCCTACATACATTTACCTGCCTGGCGTATACACGTACGTACATACTTGAAATCTATACTCCTCGACATATATGTATGCGCGTCGATACATGCTGCAGCTACTGCAAAAAAAAAGAGATGTCGGAAGATGTGATATCTCCATGATTAAATATAAATTCACGCGACTTCGCGGAAATCGAGCTTCGTCTGCCGATAAAAATATTCCAAGTCCAATTATCCGTAACTCCATCTTTTTGTTTTTTAATTAAAAGTCAACGTTACGGTGGTTGACTACACTGGATTCTCGTTATTTTTATAAGCCATTTTGCGAAGTATTCAATTACGGATATATGTATTATATATTTAACAACGGCGCAGCATACGGAAGTCTAACTATTAGAATTCTCGTTATTTTTATAAAGAATTTCACGAAGTACAGAATTGCGCGTACATCTTCGGAATTGTATTTTCATTGACCGTGAATTTTTCGAACACAATGTCGACGGTAATGCCTCAAAGGTTCAGCGGGGCCCCTCGTATTAAGAGTAGTCACGAAACAATGATAATGGCGGCGATGATAGTAGTGGCCAATATGCAAACCAGTAATGGCTGCGTGAGCCGCATTAATATTAGCCCGAGTACGGCTTCCTATCTGGAACGCTTTGCATACGCAATAATTCGCTCAATTATTTGCCCATTTCGATCACGCCAGTCAAAGGTGCAAGCAACTAAACTAAACGCGCCAATGATCATTTCACGGGAGGGAGCCGCTATGTATTTTAGGAGCAACGGGTATTCACTGCGTTCTCTAATTCCCGCGCGTTTTCGGTTATAAGATGAATGCGCACCAACGGGGTTTCCAGCCGAGCACGGTCGATTAATAACGGATCTTTATTTCGATAATTACAAACGATGTTGCAAATCGCTGCTAAGGCACGGGTCGGAACGGATTCGATAACAGCGTTAATTGGACGATCAATTAGGGGAGGGGCCACTGCCGGAATGAAACCGAGAGGATCGAAGGTGGAAAAGTTTTAAATGAATCATGTTCTTCGCTCTCCGCGAGATGAGACTTTGCCCGGGGGGTAGTTGGAAAACTGCAGTGGTTTTAAAGTGATTTCAAACTGCTGAATATTTTCTGTGTTATTACATCTGTAAAATCGCTCCGGAATAGGCGGCATTCGTTCGAAAGAAATTCGCGCGCTTAACATATTATTCATTACCGATATTATTCATCACCGGCTCGAAATACCATCGGACTCGTCGACACAATACGACAAGTCTCGTGATAAATAATTAACAGTCTGGACACGAAAATATTCCGGTATGTTTGTTTTGCTCGTCGAACCGATACACAGAAATCCAACGAGGCAAAGCGCAGAATTCCAGACTGATGTACTATTTCGAATGTGTCTCGTTTCTTGCTGACAAACGGAATTTTTATTTCGCTCAAAGGTCTGCAATCCAATTATTGCGGAACCGTAGAACGGTTTCCAGTGTCAGGATCGCGGGCTCGCGGTAATAATGGAACGTATTAATTACCGAAATGCATAAACGGCGAGGAGGACTCACATTCGAGTGCGCTGGTTGTTAGCGATTCTTAGTGAAGAGTCAATTTTGGGCGACCCAAACGGAGAATGTAATTAAGGTTGCCAGCCGTGTGTTTACACTGCGAGCGTGTGGGAAGCCTAAATAGCTCTTCGGCTGAGTATTACTGACCCACATTGCGTAAGAAAACGTTGTTCGTCCGAAGCACTAGTAACTAGTTCGAGACGTTCCGAGCCTTTGGGTAATTTACTTCGTTATTAACCGTCTCTTCGATCGATTCCCTAACTACAATTGGCTTTGTAAAAATCTCGATCAAAGGAACAGAATTGTTTTACCGTTCACATCGACTACCAAGAAATTCAGTGTCCAATTTCTTCGAAACTGAAGACACGAGGAAAATTTGGAACGTTCCTTTTAATATTAACGTTATCGTGCACGAGGGGCTTGTTCCCCCAACTAACAGTTTTACCATTTCCGATACACTGCCGTACAAATTGATATTTCACGAATTAATGCGCGACTCCTCGAGCTCGTGCAGCAGCGTCTCGAATGCGCGCGGCAATTCTTCAAATTTATTAAACCCCGAAGACCTTTATCTAAGGTCTCCGCAGATCCGCAAAGCTGCCGGTGTTTATGGTACCTCCGGTGGTCTCGCTGACTCGCTATATCCTTGCTGTCGACTGTAATTCTCAAAGAGAATCAAATACGCTTATCTCGTCTTCGCGCTAACTTGTTATTTTGGAAATTTACGCGGATAACTCGCGCCGGTGTCTCGTCCCGACTAGACTCGACCCGACCCGACCCGACACAGCTGCCAGAGAAACGGAACTCGATCTTCCGCAGAAGACAATCTTGATTTATTCACGCGTCATTATCGCGCCGCGTAAATAATTTATCGGCGAAGTGACTGCCAAGCGGGGAGTTCAATTTCCCGACTCCTCGCCCTTTATCTTTTAAGCAGAGCTCGCGTTCAAAGGTTCAAACCGGCTGTCGAAGACGTTCCTGATCCGTCTCCGCGCCTCGCCTCCCTGCAGCCTTGCCGAGACGCTCGATCCGCGGCCAAAGTTCGCAAAAATATTCGGACGTAAAAGTGGCTGAACTTTTTAATAAAACCTCTAAAATACTTATGAACCCGTTTGATTGACGCTTTCAACCTTTCGAGCGACATTTATCGAGAACGGTCCGACGATGGACCATTTTCATAACCATACGATTGATATTCCTCGAAAGCGTTATTTTCAAATTTTTTTTATATATAGTGACTCCGATAATCGATCACACACACAGTTTAGATCGGAAGAACTTTTTTAAAAAATTGACCGAACGATTTCTGTGTAAGGCTAGAAGAATTATTTTAACAATGACGTCTAACAAAGATGTTGAAAAAAATGCATTTGGTCGGAATTGTGAAAATAAAAGTGATTATTACAACTCTTTTATCTGGGCTAATAATGAAATTTTAGGAAACGTGTTTTGCGAATTTCATTGAAATTGTTCAATTGGTTTAGGATTTATAAACAATTAAATGTGGTTAAAATAACGAATTCATGCCCTTCAAATGACCTTCAACCCAGAAAAATGGTATAAATAAAATTCAACGTGTAAGATTCATTTGATGTATTTCTGTTGAACTCATTTTTCATTTTTCATTTGAAACAACCCATTTCTCTCGGTTGAAGGTCATTTAAAGATCATATTGTGTTACATGCATGAATTCGTTATTTTGTCAGCTACAACGTTACGTTAACGAAAATATATCATTCCATTTAAAAAAACATCGATAACCTTGAAATCTCATAAAAATAACCTTGAAAGTTTTTTTCCCCTTACACCGTTATATGTGGCCCTTCAAACAGTGTAACTTTGTCCTACGAAGTTTTTTTGTACAACGAAAAGTAACGGAGATATTTAGGTGTCCTGCTTTATCGAATTCACCCTATATAACAATGAGCCATGCAGGACGGTATTTCAGTTACGTAGGACCAAGCAAGCTATCAAATTCTGAGCGGCGCGTAAAACAGCTTGACATAAAAACTGTGGTAGTTCGCTTAAAAAAAAAAATGTTATTTCCGGTGTTCCCGATCAATTATGTGCCCGACTGTATTTCCACGAAAGCGTTGAACACCGATCGAACGTTCGTCGTCGGACGGAGGACTTTTGTGTACCCGGATCGAATATTTCGATCAGTGCACAATGCCAGGCATAGTCGCGCGTGTACGGTAAAGCGGATCGACCGGGGAGGGGCTCGTGCGGGAACGTGGCCTGCATAGCGAACGCAGGTAATTCCACTTGGGGATATAAGCGGGCCCGTTAAAACGCCGTAGTGTTAAAAATAGTTAAGGCGCGACAGCCACTCGACGATTTACCGCGGCCGTAGGTGGTAAAAGACAAGGAATTAAATTTCCCTCGCGCGCGCCCGTTATCGCGATGTTTCGCCGCCTCTTTCCGCGAAAATTGAACGAACCGGATTTCTTTCGCGTCACCGTAGCCGTGGGGTATAGTTCGAGTAGCTGAACGGGACTAACCTCGTCGCGATACGAAAGCGCAAGAATTACGATGAATTTTTTATTACGCCGTTGGTTAGCCGTTCTTTCCGATTTTGTTTCTTCGGTATTTTAGCTCGGTTTAGCAAACAATCTTGAGATTTTTTTAACGTATTCTGTATCCGGTTTTATCTCCTCGATAGTAGATGATTTTTTGATTACGCCGTTGGTTCGCCGTTCTTTCCGATTTTGTTTCTTCGGTATTTTAGCTCGGTTTAGCAAACAATCTCAAGATTTTTTTTAACGTATTGTGTATCCGGTTTTATCTCCTCGATAGTAGATGATTTTTTGATCACGCCGTTGGTTCGCCGTTCTTTCCGATTTTGTTTCTTCGGTATTTTAGCTCATGCTTTAGCAAACGATCTTGAAATTGTTTTTACATATTGTGTATCCGCTGTTAACTCAACGATAGTAGAGCCTTGAACGGGTAGAGCGAATAACGTGCGTATGTACTAATGCGTTACGTAATGACGATACCTGCTACATGATATTATGATAATACCTTGAAGGAGGATATGTTCTAGCGTCATGGCATACGTAACGAGAGAATAAATTTGAATGAGAGTACGAATTTGCGCGATGTTGGTACAGGAAGAGGATATTTTGTCGGTGATACGTACGTACGTTCGCAAAGCACGAGATTATAGTCGAAGCAGGTGATTGCCGAGCTTAACGGAATTGCTAATACGTTCGTCGTCGTCGGGAAACATTTCTGCCGGTAACAATGAAGAGGAAGAAGAAGAAGGAGAAGAATGAAAGAAAAATAAATCTTTCTAGAGATTTTCCCCCGTCCCCGCTGAAAGAGGCAACCGACTGAATTCCAATGCGCCCTACGAAATTTCTAACGCGAAATATAAAAGTGGACCGGAGTCAGCTGAATGGAAGCACGATGCATTTGTTGCGAGAGGAGAATACAAAGAATGCAAAGGCACGAGAAAAATTATTTGAACATGGCTGTGCTCGGAAAATATATCAAGCCAATAATCGCTTTTGTTCCAAAATTATATATTTCTATAATTCTCGCGAAGAAGATTGTTTGTTATGTCTCTACCAACAGCACGAACGAACCGTTCAAGAGCAATGCTCTAATTGCGGAGCATTTAGATCGGAAGACCTTAACCAGGATAATCTAATACAAACATGATTCTATTAATCGAATAATCTATTTAAGCGCGAACCTCTCCGGCAATAGACACAAGTGTTTGAATTAGCTCGTTGATTCAATTAATAAAGTGATATTCAGGATAATCTCAGACCTCGAGCACGCCAACAACAACTGCATTAGAGTAAAGTCGCGATCTAACTCCCGTCGCCTGGTCCGAGCAGGGACGGAGAACGTGAAACAATTTTTTTTATGCCTGCGTCGAAAGTCTTATGCCGAAAGTACAAAGGGACGGTGCCGATTATAGGGCGGACCTTATTTTTTGACCAAAACATTTTTTTAGTCTCACCCTCCAGAATTGTGGCAAGTGTTATGAAAATAACCTGGAGAAAATTTGGGCCGATTGGGCCATGGGTAGCCGATGCGCATCAAATTTGAAATTTGAAAGTTTGAAATTTGAAAATTTGAAAATTAGAAAGTTTGAAATTTGAAAATTTGAAAATTTGAAAGTTTGAAATTTGAAAATTTGAAAGTTTGAAATTTGAAAATTTGAAAGTTTGAAATTTGAAAATTTGAAAGTTTGAAAGTTTGAAATTTGAAAATTTGAAAGTTTGAAATTTGAAAATTTGCGCGGCCGAAAATTTACTCCGCACCGTGGATTAAACCAGGCCTGGGCCACTGGACTACTAAGAATTGTCTGCCCGAATTGTAAAAAAACAGAAACTATGTAAAGATTGATTTCACATCTAACAAAGATTTTGATAAGCCGAAAGTACCAGTCGATATTCCACAATTCCTGTGGTCGTGTTTGTTATTTTTGTGGCGATGCATAATGCATAAAATCCGCAGTCTAGTTATCATGCCGCGTTGGTGTATTTCCTTTGGAAGTCCCCCGGAAGCTAATGGAGAACGTCTCGCCATGCGCGCTGTCGTTTTTACGTCCGACTCGAAATAGTTGCCAGTATCTCCGGCAAGTGTTATTGTAGCACTGCGCCGTGCATGCGAAACTGTTTCACAAGATACTGGGATCCCTCGAACAGCGCTAAACACACAATCTGAATTTCGTTACGGTGAGACGGGCGTCTCTGACGATTTCAGCCGACAATGCACCCGCGTCGCCGTTAAGACGTCGCAGAGCGTTTCTCTGTTGTTGCTGTTGTTCGATATGCTGATGCTCAGCAAACACGTTTTCGCCGTAAGATATTTATCCCACGGTCCGGTGTCGAAGAAATTTCGGATATAAACGAATTTAAAGTTCACGCAGATTTCAGCGACAAACAACCTCGCGTTGTTTCCCCGCCTCGACAAAGAGGGGAAAACAATGGGGATGCTTTTAAGCTTAAAAACACTCGTCCGTGAGACAATGTTGAAAATTAGAGTTTAGAATGACGAATAAGAGTTATTCTTTTCTTTGTTTCTATCCGTGGAAATTTTTTTCATTTCAAACGCGCTTGCATCAGAATAATTCTGTAAATAATCGTTTCTAGGATAAGGAAGAAAGTTGATTATCCACGCGAAAAGAAATTTATTCGATTCCGCCTCATTTTGAAGCGTACAATGCAATTCCCGCGTTATGTGACGCGAATTTCCGCCAATTTTGAGCATTAAATTTTAATTATGCCGTTTACGGTTTAATATTTCGAAACGTGATTTATTTATCTCGTTGCGGGAGCACAATGAACGAAGCAACAATGTTTGCGAGGCAAACTCACGGCGGTGCTCGAGTTTTTCGACGATTTAACTAGCAGCAACGTGTACACCGATGCAATTTACATGAATTGCATGGCGATACCATTTCGATACGTCTACAAGCAATATGTCAGGCATTAATGGTGAATGTCACTTTAATGAATGAGCATTTGTGCTCTGCGCATCAGTAATACGTTCGATGTAAATCCTTTCCTGATAATACGATAATGAGCTTACCAATCGAATAATTGCTAGTTAAGTGGCGTCAACACCGATGAAGCAACTAAAGTTGATTTAAAGTAAAACGAATATTGCTCTACAAGCTATTACATGCAAAATGTATATAAATTATACTATTGCTCCAACGTATAAATAAAGTTTAAATAATATCAACAATTTTCAACCAATTACTACAGTTTTTATACCAATTCAGTTATAATATTTCATTTTACTTTATTATTATAGTTTATGTTCTTCTCGAAAATTTCTAGACCCATTCCATTAGGCAGGAAGATATTCGCCGTACTAATTAAAACATCAAGGGTTTACGTGCAGCCAATGATGGATGCCTGTTGGTTTCGGTTAATTTATTATTTGTTACTCTAATAAACGGAATTCAGCGGATGTAATGTGCGATGCGTGCATTTACGCGAACTACGCCGAGGGTTTGCGGTGGAAATTCTGGATATTGCGGTTTTCCTTGAAACAGAGATGCAGTTCGAAGAAGTTTCTAATACGCTTCGCTTACAATATTAGTGGAATTAGTATCTCGAAATTCTTACGCGAATTACTATGAATTGCGTGATCGTAACCGTTGCAATAACGCTCTTATAAAATAGCATTTCGAGTCAACAATCTCTCGAAACTTTCGTAGAATACAGCTGATACGTATAATATTCTGTTTTCATGACAGACGAACAAACGAATTCTCCTTTATACAATGTATTCATTAAATTCGTAACATTAATTCCTCTTTAATATTTATTGCCCAACAATTAATATCAATTCCAACATTGACGATTTCAATTAAAAGACTGCCAATCAAACTGATCAGCCTATAAATATTAAAAAGTAATCTTTACCGAAGGTATTCACATCGAATAAGAAATAAATCCGTCGCACGTTGATAAACTTATTTCTGTCCGTTGTCGCGACTATCTTCTGTGAATCAACTTGAAGGGAAAAACACCGGAAACAGTGAATGAACAAATTGACGAACGCCAGAACCAGTCGAACGTATAAACGGACAAAAATCGAAAGCAGAGACAAGCGAGAATATTATAAAATTTTTTGACGCCGCGAATTAAATACAGATTTCGTGAAACGAGGGGACGCCGTGTCAATTATACCGACAGGTGACTCTTTCGCTGTTAATTTCCGCGATATTAAATATCGTGTCGGACAGGAATGTTCGATATTATAAAATAGGAAATTGAAGGAAATCAATGGAAACGACCCAGTTCCAGAGGGCAGAGCTCCGTGTCAGCGATCGTTTGTATGAAAGACACGAAACCGCTCACCCTTTGAACGTTCGGGGCACGCCTATAGCAAGGCTGGTATCTCGAAATTTTCGCATTGGCCAGGTCCCATTTGATCGATCCCAGGGCCAACCAGTCTTCCGATCGGTCGGCAAACGCGCTTCATACACGCGACGCCCAAAGGATATTCATCGTCGACAATCCAATAATGAACTTATTAATCAAATCCGTTCGCCGCGGCGAAAACGGAATCGGATTCGACGTGCAAGTTAATCTGGTCCAGCAATTTAGTGTATTTAGCCAGCCAGGAACCATTTGAACTCGCGGTAACGAGAAAGATCATAAGCCTATCGAGCACCATCTAGCGGGTTATCGAGTGGCGGCGTTAGGGTATCGCGAGGAAAGCGGCGAAAGAGGAAGCGGGGACAGGTTCTTGCCGGGGCTATCGTAATTGATTTTTAAAGCACAAATTACCAGCCGGACTCCTTTGTGGAAGGAATGAAGTTTGAAGGATCGACGAAAGGAACCGCGCGGGATCGAGCCATCGTCGAACTAATTAAAACAGTTATAGTCTTTCGGTTCGCTTGCGGTTGATGTTCTTTCATTTCTCCGGGCGCCAAGGTTTTCCGGGAAAACGGGAACGGGAACGAATGGTAACACGAGCCACTCGGATTGGAGCTCGACTCGATTCGTTTCGATCCGATTCGAGCCGAGCCGAATCGAATCGACTCGAGCTAATCAATTTGTGAAACGTTCCGTCGATTATTCCTCGTTCGACTTAATCGTACACCGGCCACGAGCCGAGCTTTTGTTGTTCCTGCCGGCGTGCTCCTAGTTAACGTTGACGTGGCCCGCTGTCGGACATTCGGCAGCCAGAGAAGTTCTTAAAACAATGGTAAACTCTATGGAAATCCGGATCGTAACTATCGGCGAACACGCTCCGAAAGAATCCGATCGCCGGAGCGTCGGCTTTTTGTCGGTGATCCGCACTGCAGTAACGAAGATTACTAATACCGCTCTCGGAATGCAACGGATCGGTGGATCCTTGGAAACAATGGCGATCTTGTTCGAGTATTATATGTCTTTCGGCGTCCTCGTTGCTTTTGTCCGAAAAAGACATTCTCCAGCGAACCGACTTGTTTTCGGAGGACATCGAATGCGCAACGTCCGTGAGCACCGCTTCTGCCCGATAAATGGTATCGATACATAGAATGTTTGTAATGCTTCGATAATACGGAAGAAATACGACTCCGTAAATAATAAAAGCAAGAGAGGATCGTCGCGGGTTTTACCATCAGCTTATACCCCCGGCTTTAAAAAGTATTCAGCAGCGCAGTTCTACGCGCGGAAAGCTGACACACTTACGAAACTTTCGGCGAAGAAAACAGATTTCCGAGAGCCGGCGACTGTCCCCGACGTTTCGCGAAACAACTTTATCAAAAAGCGACGCGGTATTCTAAACAAATACAGATTCGACGGCGAAGCACTGCCCCGCCCCACCTTCGCGTGTTCTACTTCGACTCGATACTTTTTCCACAAGTTTAATCACCGGCGTCGGTCGTTCGGATTCCGTCACAGACGTACGTAATCTTTTTCCCTCGTTTTCGTTACGGTTACCGCTATTTTTCAACCCCGTGTTTACCGCGTTACACGTGTTCGGGGGGGGGCGGCATTAATATTTATGCGAGTGGAGGGGGGAGGGCGGCATACGCGCGCTTTAATTAGAAAATTAAAATTCTCGAATAAAACAGGCGCGCTAGCACACGCGGAACATAAGTCATGAATTCTACAGTTTTCCAGTAGACACTTGGATTTCTAATTTTTTTTGCGTTCTGCCTGTTTCCGCGCGCCGAGGAGCGAGAAAAAAAGAACACGGCGAGCGTTCGCAGAGAGCGGCGCGGCGCTGCGGCCATTGCCACGGGTTCTCCCGCGGCTGATTTGAATATCCAATATTTAAATGTACGGTTGACCCGTTCAAATTGGAATTATTCACATACGATTCCATCCTGTCTAACGTTGGCCCGATACGATACGCCATGCCCCCAGCCCCCGCCCCCTCCACGCCCCTCGGGGGAGACGACGCGTTAAGTCTATTTGTCCGTGTTCGGTTTAATCGCAAACTCGTTGCCTATCAAACGCGCAATCCCGAATATGTAACGTTAACGCAGCCATTAACCGGCGAATTTATTTGCATATCCTCGCGGCGGCCCGTGAACATCCGCGAAAGACAACGTTCGCGGATATATCACGCGCAGCGCGCCGCGTCGCGTCCGAGCCCGCGAAAAGTTTGTTTGATTAGTTTTCCGCGGCCGTCTTCTGAATTTTCATGAGACCCGATCTCCCATCGGCTCGCCTATTTTTTCATCAGTCGATTTGCAGAAACATTTCTCGCGAGGACATTATTCAAATCAGTTAATTATTGGCCGGGCGCCGCTTATATATTATGCAATCGCTTTTATCATAAAAATAGACGCGAGCGACCCCGCCGCGCCGCCTCTTTCTACGAACGCGGTAGAAGCGGGTTTTTATTAAATTTTGTTCGGAAGCCCTGTCGAACTATCGGATACCCGTTCGAGCATACAATTTCGTAGAGAATGGCTGCGAATTAAAATGCAACAAATTCGCGGATGCAAATATATTTGCGGAGAACGCGTGATTCAGCAGCGAGAATGCCGAGGGGAAACTCTCGGGGAAGATTCATCAAATTTTCATGTTACTTTCGGGCCGTTTGGATCGCCGAACGAGGGCGTTAAATCTGCACGCGTGTCCCGTTTCTCGAAATTAGTCTACAACAAAAAAAGAAAAGAGAAAAGGAAGTGAATTCGCGCGCGCGTGGATTCGTAATCCGCGAATCCCTGGTTAAGTACGGCTAAAGTTGAAATAAGTCGTGTCGTAGAAACGAGGTTTTTCAGACAACTTTTTTTTAATACACTTTTCTAACACATCCGAATCCCGGAGGATTCAGTTGTTGAAAACTTGTCATTGAACTTTTTTAACGAAGCAGCCGGGTTCGCCGTGACTCTCCGCGGGATTAATCGTGTTCGGGAATGAAATTATTTATAACTTGACGGGGCTAAAATGGTGGACCGGTTCGATGGGGAATGTTACGAAGATGAACAGCGAGAGTGTCGCGACAGGAGCTTATTGGCATATTCGATGTGATTAGGGAATTCGTTGCGGAACGAGGAGGGAAAATACGGATGGAGATATCGGACGGAGGAAATAAATACTAGTGCGAACAAATGTCGATTGAACGAACGTCGAGTGTATATGTTTAAAGAGCTTAATCCGATGTAACGTGAATTATTATGTGTAACGTCATCGGCCCGTTGAAAACGGATCAATACGTCGCAAACTCCTCTCGGATCTTGGGTCAGCACGCAGAGTTGTTCAACCAGGAATCTTACAATGTGTCGCAGCCTATGAATTTACGAACAGCTGCCCCGACGAAATGAGTAATGGCGTCATTATTACCCGCGGTCCTCGTTATCGATGCTTTTTTTTACACTTTCCCCGTTGCATTACTTCACCAAAGCGTTAATAACCTGACGAGTAAGATATTACGCGTTGCAGCGTGCAAGCCACTCCACTTACTTAATACTCTCGCGGTAATATCGCCTTAAATCAAAATACCATTCATTTGGCGCATGCTAGAACACAGGCATTCGAATGATTCCTGTCCGCGTTATCTTCTGGCAAAGTCGCAATTAGCCCGGTACTGTTTAACCGTTTAATTGCGGGTGTGGTTTATAAACCACATACTAGATAGCCAGAGGCTGGTGTGGTATATAAACAACATGTGAATTTTTTCTAATATCAAATGAGGGCTTATACCACTAAATAAATAAACACAATAAAAACGTATCTTTTAAAATAGAATACCACTTCAGTATTATAATTTGAAATTAGAATACTTATTTTCATTTTATTTTTCTTATCGTTATTCTTTTTGCGTTCAGAGCGATCGGCTGTGCTAAAGTTCGAAATCTATCTACCCTGTCGAATCGTAAAAGTATGAACGATTTTAATTTTATATTTTTCAGGTGAGCAACCTACTTTTTCGTAAAAATATCGAGGAACGGCCATCTTCGAGTAAGTGAACGAAATTATATACAGTGCATACACGGCGGGGATTTTTATTGATTTCTGCGTCATAATTTCTTTGCAGCATATTTCTTTCAAATTCCCAGCATACCGCTCGATAAAATCGTCGCGAATTCTTGCAGCAGGGAAATAGCAAATATTTCCGAGGTGCAAGAATGCGTTGAGATTAAAAAAAAAAAAATAAAGATAAATCTGATATAAGGTGGTAAATATAAGTTTGATATAAATAGTACCAGTGAAAAGCTATTTTCCCACCGGCTGCTGTTCGTTCGCCTGTCTGTGTTTGTACATCACGTAGAGACAGAGCTCCAACAAAACGCACGCGACCAATGAAATTCTGAAACGCGTATCTAGTCGACAAGCTGAAAAACATCCCTGAGGGAGTGGTCAGACATCAAATAGACAGCGGGGATGAGACCGTTTAGCTCCGGGTCATTTCATTAAAACCGTTTCACATTCTTTCCTTTAATTCCGAACGCTCCCGTTCTACCGCGCTATCCTTTCGAAGTCTTAATACCGCCGCGTCGGCATAAATAATACACCAGAATATTAGGAATTTTTCAAACCTCCACGGATATTGCGCCCACGGTTGATAATACCCGTAGTAAGTGGATCGAGCTATTGGTCCGCCTTAAGTGAAGATAAAAGAAACGCGATAGACAAAATTTGCATGGTTTAATGAGCCCGACCCTGTTATGACTCGATTTTTCTAACAACCGCATCTGCGCGCCGAAAAAAAAAAATGGAACTACTCCGCTCCTGGAGATGGGACCGTATGGTTTTCGCCATTATGCAAATAAATTTCAGCTAGAACTTTTAACGAAACTGTTCAAAAGATTCACCTCATTTTTTCCTTTATACAGGGTGCGGCCAAATAACATGTACGAGCGGGCAGGAGGTGATTCCTCATGAGAAAAATATAGAATAAAATTTTTTCATCCGAAGCTTCGTTTCCGAGGAAACCGAGTTTGAAAATGCAGCGAATATACGTACTATTAGATAGGAATCGTCTGTCGCGTCTGATCATGACCGACCTATTCTACTTCCTGCGTATATTAGAGCACTCAAATCCGATGGATCTTTAACCGCGATTTTTCCGAAAACCATGCGTCATATGAAAAAATTTTATTGCTTGTTTTCGATTAATATTCACTTGTAGAATCACCCTCTGGTACATGTTATTCGGTCGCATAGGTTCCGGTAAATATGATTAATCCGATTATTATATATATTACAATCACCACTAAATTTGGTCTGGGTTAGGTTTATTTAGTGGTGATTTATTTTAATTTAATTGCTATAGTTTATTACTTAATTAATTTATTTATTATAATTTAGTGGTGATTATATATAATAACTTGCAATTACACATAATCACTGGATTAATCACATCCACCGTAACATATACATTCTTCGGGAAGCGTCCTCCTGCAACTGCGTGTCGCAGGGTTAACCGCAGAGCCAAATTTCGTGTTGAGGAACTCCGTGAAAAGCGGAGATATAAAAAGCGCGTTCGCTCGAATCTACAAAGAAAACGTATAAAAAGAGATCGAAGCGAGCGGAATAAAATGGCCGGGAGTCAATTCGGTCCGCGGCGCTATAGCATAGCGATACATATTTGTAAGAAGCTGCGCGGACACTCGTAAGGAACCCTAAATCGGCCGGCAACACATCGGGACCATAGTTCCTTGGCCAGAGTACAAGCTGTTCCATATGAAATTTTTATGTCGCACTTCACCGTTCGCCGGCTACTCACCGAATCCCGGACTTATCGTTCGAACAGTGACAATACACTCTGCACGTAGGCAACCGTAAAAAAGAACAAAAAAAAAAGAAGAAAGAAAACCGGGACGTCATGGCAGCCGCCACACCGTGATACTTTTCTGGACCGAGCAACCAGCAACGAACCATCCTCACGATAAAATCAGTCCACCCTCGAGGGCTGTCTGTCATTTTGCGTGCGTTCCCGTTTTCCCGTCGACTGCCAGAACGAGTACCAGCGTATACGTATATCCGTCTTGTGGATTCCTTCGCGATTGCTTGCCCCCATCGTCGTCGTCGTCGTCGTCGTCGTTGCCTGTTAAAACGCGTTCTGCATAGCAATATGTGCGCCACTCCTAAGTAAATGAATCCATTTCCTTGTCTTCGTTCTTTATCTTTGACATGAAGATGCCTCCAGCTACGGATCGGTATTTTACTTTTAAGTATCGAGCGAGGGAACTTCTTCGAGTACCTACCGGATCCACAAGATTTTCACCAAGATATCGTAAAGTTCTACGGTGTCCCGTTTTAAATCTTTTGCTCCGCGTTAACGAGATTTATTCTTTCAAGCTATGAAACGATATACCAAAATTGTACAATTTATTATTTCATGCATGTAATTTCATGCGAAAAGTTGATCATCCGATTCGGGAACTACAGTAACTCGATTTCGGAGCGCTCCGTTATTCTTTCATTTCGGGCTTGTTCGACTTCCGAGAGTATTACATATGATTTTTTCACATTTTTCTTTTTTAACGAATGAGAATTCCATATTGGAAGTCGATATTCCCCGGAACAGTCAAAAATTCATCAAAATTACCGAATTAGAGGAGCAGCATTGAAAATATCAGGCGCGTTCACCTCCGTGTGCTGTTTCAAGAATATTTCTTTCAACAATTCCCGATATAATACGACGAAAAATTATATCTTCCAGCAGAAAAATAATGAACGTTTACAGGACGGATTTGACCGGCGACGCATCGCCGAGGAAACCGATCGCGGCAGGAAAAATCACGGAAAACAGCAATCTCGCGTTGAAATTCAACCCGTGACGAGGCTCTCTCCCGTACTACGTCGACGAAGGCGGCAGGTAGCTCCTATTCGGCGCGCGAGCAACCTTCGATATATTCGGAAATTTTCCATTGTAAATTCAAAGCGAGTGGAATCACGTTGTCCCCGTCGTCGACGCGCGGGTAAATAGTTTTGGAAAGGCGACGAATAATACACACAAGCCCGAGCGATTCCAATACGAGAACTGTTCGGAGCGTCTTCTTGCGTAACCGGCAGGGATACGGGTCCGCCCAGTGAATTAAAAATAAGCCTAGAAAGTTTAAGCCGCCTCGAAGTTTCGTAATCCTCTGTTATCCTTTCTCTCTCTCTCTCTCTCTGTCTCTGTCTCTCTCTCTCTATCTCTCTCTGGGGATTACCGGCGCCGGCAATTCAACGATACTTCGTCGAAAATGCCGCATAACGCGAGAGATCGGAACTGCCCCCGCCGCCGATCGAACAGAATCTTTCGGCTATTAGCCGCAATTTCCGGAATTCGTGTTACCGCGTCGATTGGCCGTCGTTCCGCGATGGTAATATCGGATCCGTTTGAAATTCTGCCGCCTTTTACAGCGAATTCCCTGAATTGGCGTCGGTCACGACTGTCTGGGGATAGGTATGACGACTTAAACCGGCGTCCGATAATTCGATCGAGCTCTAAATACATACATTGCATTAGAAATCTTAAATGATGATCGATAATGCAGGTGAAACTTCAGAGAGAATTGCGGCTCGGGTCCGATTACGATCGTGGCGCGACACTCTCTCGCCCGCGGTCGCAAGAAAAACATAAAAGCAGGGACAACTCTTGATTATTCAGTTCTGTTATTACCGTGTCGCCGGGTTTACAGTTCCGCGTCGGTTTTATTCGAGTTTTACTCATATTTTACGAGGATATTCCGACGGAACGCATCCAGCCACATCATCGATAGAATATCGGCCACGAACTGACGTACGAATAAAATGTTATTTACGTGTATCCGGCTGCGCGCAAAAAATTGTTTTCTGAAAGGATACCACGTCACGATTACGTTCGGCCGGAAGTGGGTGCTCGTATTTTCGAAAATGCCGCGGAATAAATACGACGAGAAATAATAAATAATTCGAAAGTGAAGCTTTCGCCTAGACCAGGGGTCGGCAACCTTTTGAGTCGGAAGAGTAAAAAAATTACAATTTACAAAATTTCAAAGTTTTTAAAGAGCCACAATTCAGCGATTCAGAACGATTTCTAAATGCTTTTTTTTATAAAATAAATAATATTTGCGTATGGAACTAAAGAGCCGCAGGTTGCCGACCCCTGGCCTAGACGGGTGGGGAAGGCGAGTTAAAATCGACATTGTCCGAGGGCTGCAAAATAAGATCGCTACGAACAAGGGGAATAATTGAGAGAAATAGCGACGCGAGATGAAGCTGAGACAGCAACAGACAGGACTCGGACAATTCGAAACAACAGGCGCGGTTCAGCCGTGCGAACGCGCGATCGGAAACAACCGTTTGCCCCCGGTATATGTACGTATATTCCTGCGAAGCCGTAAACGTCGGGATACTTATGCCGGGTAACGCGCGCGGCCTGCGACAACAAGTAGCATGACATCGAACGCGTTAAAAAAGCGCGGCGCGGCGTTACGGCTGGTCAGGAGGCATCCCCATTTAATTTACTCGTTCCCGACAATCCCCGATACACCGATAAACGCGCGTATCGTCGTTAACATCGTAATCCTGGCCACCCCCGCGCTTTTCCAACCCTTTCCGGCCGGTGTTTTTTCGCATGCGCTCCGGTGAACCAGAGGCAGACCGATAAGGCGTGTACTGATGGATGATTCGATGCGCGGACGTGACTTTTTACGAGACACACAAGGGCCACGCCGGTAATGGGGGACCTCTTTTATGCGCTCGGCTACCAGCAGAACTTGCAAGGCGGAGGCGCACCGCTAGTTTAATGACGCGATTCACGCGATGGGATGGCCACACACGGCCACCGTGTAACACCACCATATTGTTCCGTACGCGGGCACAACGGCGCGCGAGCGAACGGCTACAAATGACCCCGAATGGTCACATGCGCACACTACGGCTCTCATTAAAGTCACGTGACCGCTTGTCACATCTTATTAAGTGGCAGGAAATTTGATTTCGGTCCCCGATACCACCGCGGTTCTAGTTAGATGTGATGTATTACTTCATCAGTCACATTATAGACCCCACTGACTGTCGCCGCGGCCTCGGGTATACCAGCGGAGGAAGTGGCATCATCGACAAATCATCGATAATTGCAGCACACCGGTAAATACCGGAAAATACCACCGAATCGA
Organism: Lasioglossum leucozonium; assembly: GCA_028454225.1. NCBI lineage: Eukaryota > Metazoa > Arthropoda > Insecta > Hymenoptera > Halictidae > Lasioglossum > Lasioglossum leucozonium. The sequence goes on along the minus strand of CM052207.1, from coordinate 7,818,892 downwards.
CGCTGTTACTTTTTTTTTCTTTTTCTTTTTTTTTTAGTGATACACAGAGACTGAAGAGGCTGAATGATCCGACGTACGAACGTATTTATTTTTTTATGATCCATTTTTATGATCCTCTTTTATGACGCTCACCTATACCACGTCCCAATGATACATACTAAGGAACATAATCAATTTACACAATGAACAAAGTTCTGCAATTTATTGGACACACTCGTACCTCGTAATCCCCCCGTAAAAAGATGCACTACCTCTCGCTCAATGATAATAAAAATGTTTAACGGTTGTCAATATAAATTATGCGGGGTTGTACAGCAATAAATATCAGGAAAGAAAAAAAACTTTTAATATACGACCAATCGAATTTATGGGACGTTTATTGACAGTCCGGTTACACCGGGGGTTGGTCAAGCTCCAAGGAGAGATTTACAGAAATTTGAAAAGCCCGGGTTCCCTTATAATCTACACGCGACCGCGGCAAGTAATATCGCGTTATCGTGTGTGTGTGTGTCTTTTTCTTTTTTTCTTTTTTTTTTACGAGCGAGATATCCTTGAGCGTTTCAAACGCCTATAAATCATAGCTCGGGGAGAAAATCCTGGGAAAGTAAGTTCGCCCGATTGCCGAAGAATCCAAGATAAAACGAAACTCAAGGCTCCGGACAACCCCCGAAAAGTTGTATGACAGGGGTGTCCGTATCTAACAACCCACTTATCAACTTCTTGCAACTTTTAGCCGCTTTATCTGCCATTATGCTCGGCGCGACAACGCGAAACACGGAGCGGGGTGGCTCGGTGTAATATCCCGCGTCGGGGAGCATTCGCCGCGCTTCTCCATAATTTTCTCAATTATTGTTAATTAATTCGCAGACGGCGAGTGGTGCTCGCGTCATTTCACGAATCCGAACGAATCCTTTCGCGCTCGTGTTCCAGGAACACTTACGGATAACGCAACGGAGAAAAAAGAAGGGAAAATCGATTTTTTCAGAATGGGGAAACAGAAACTTAACCGCGGCAATGTTACACGGCTCGAATTTGCCTGAACTTTCCCTACGGTGGAGCGAGGAAGGGGAGAAAAAAAGGGTGGAAGGAATTGCAGTTCCGGTTCGAAGCGAAAAGCTAGGACAAGTTCGCCGGGCGCAAGTAGATTTCCTTCAGGGAACGGAAATAATGAAAGCTACCGGCGCGGCGCACAATGGAAAGCTTGACGTGCCACCGGAAAACCTCTTCGAGGCTGTAATTTTTATTTAATGCGGTCTCCCATGGTTCCCTCCTCCTCTCCGTGTTCTACGACGGCAAGAAAGTTGCTCGTTATCGCGCCGGAACGCGATGAACCATTACAAGAAGTGTTTCTCTATCCCGTGACCCGCTCTATTCGACTGTCAGCCCCTTCAAACTTTCATCTGCTATCAACGAAATTCCGCTCGTTTTGGATCTTTCGTTATATTAACTAATGTCGCTCGAAATCGGACCGCGCCGACTGCTTCGAAAACTTTTTCACGTTTGTCGCGGTGGTATTCGTTGCAAAAATAATTTCGAGTTTCGGCACTTTTCGTCTCTCCGGTGCTGGTTTTCGGGCGAATTTTTGTTTCATTGTGTGTTGCACCACCCGTAAAGTGCAATGCTTGTTGTATTGATTTTCGCGCGTGCTCTTTTATTTCGGTGCTTTGCGATGTCCATTTGAGTTATTGAACTGAACGTGAGAAAAACGTTCGAGTCACTTTATTAAAGCAGAAATCTTATAATAATCTTAGAATAATTTAATCAAAATGTGTAGACCATGTGAAACAAACTATAAATAAATAAATTAAACGTGTAGAATTTACCTATGCTCAATTTGAATATCCCGTTATCTTCGGTACATCTATTCGGAATGACATTTCCTCTTTTATACTATTATTAACCAACAATGCGTGCATGTTCCTATTTGCGACAACACTATTTGCTAGTTATTTTCCGGAGTTGCTGTTAACATTTGTGTCCAACCGTGGAGGAACTCCGGCTTATGCGACCCTTCGAATCGATTAGCCTCGTTCCTTTCGAAACAGTTCCATCATCCCAAATCGTTAAATAATCGCAGTTTAAACATCGAGAATTTCTCGAGACCGGCGAATTCAGCGGTCAAATTATTTTCGGCTCCGTAGATAAATATGTGGGAAGGAAAGTAACGTGGCCTTAATATCTTCTTTCTCCGTCCAATTAAGATCTTTCGGGTCGTTAATACTCGAGTCGCGCTGTTATTATTTCCCATTTTGTGTTACACCGTCGACGACGACAGACGCGCGCAATACATAGCCGGAGGACAAATATAAAGCCGCGTAAACGAAAAATACACGGTGAATTACACGTTCGCCGGGGTCTCTCGAAGCTCGCTCGTAGCCGGCCAGCGAGAAACTTATGGGAGTAAGTTTATGCCAAACACGTGTCGCGTTTTAAGTTCTCGAAATAAAACTTGTACACACGGCTTTGCCGTCCGTACAAAGTATAGAAAATCCGAGGAACGAACCCCGAGGGGAAAAAGTAAAAAAACGAGGGTGACGATAGTTGCAGTTCCTCTTAAGGACGTTACCAAGACGCTAGCATTGACGACGGGGCAAAAACCGGGATCGGGCGAAACAAAGAACTGATTCCACGTCCACAAAGGGAGGAGCTGAAGCAGATGTTTCTCACAGAATGATTTACTGCGAGACAACCGGAATACCATCGACCTCAATGTTTTCGAATGCAGCAACTGCGATTCAGCAGGGTACCTATTTCTTTTCTCTCTAATGTAATCAGACTGAAATTCCCCTTATTTTAACCATCCTGGTATTTCTCTTGGAAATTTTATACATTTAATTATCCATTCATTTCATAGTAATAACCAGACTGTGGATCTTTAAAACAAAAATTGTATGCATTAATTGGAAGAAATAGGAACCAAGTATGTAGAAAGTTATTTCGTATTTTTGTGGTTTTATTATGTTGTAAAGAATGTAATGGTACTCTTACATTCGTGTAATCTCTTTATTGTTTGAAATCCGCGGTCTAGTAATAACACACCACCGAGTTCAATTTTATACTGCATTTCCACCGAATGTACATGTGTTCTCCCGTCGAATTTTAAGTTTGTTTTAATTGAACATTCCAAAATGAAGAATGGAACGGAATGATTTACGAAAAATAATCAACTCCGACGCGACAGCGCGATTCAATTTTTCAAGGGAAGGCAGGTACGAACAATTTTTCACGAACGAACTCGGTTTGCGTTACAATTTCCTTTACGCGCTCCACTCGAACGCACGGAAAAAAGAATTCAGCGAACCCGGATCGGTGAAACGCTCTCGATGCTTCGTTAACATCAGTGCAACTAACCCTGATCTAACATGATTTTCTCCTGTTTATTTAGTCCTTTTTTCCCCCCGTCTCACTTTTTTCCATTGACATTCACTGCTGCAGTCATCGGCGAAATCAGCTTTTTCGGGTCGTGCGGGCATAGCGGCCCGACAAACACGGCATAGATCGATCTTCTTACTTCGTCAAATTGCTTTCGGGACACGTTTTACTCGTCCGCTCTGAAAAACAACTGAAATTCTGCAATCGGTTTCAGCATTAAAATTGCAGATTCATACTTTCTCAAAATTCGCAAAGTTTTGCGACTAAATTCGTAACTTTCAAATTTAAAATTTCTACTTTCAAACTTCTAATAACTAAAATTTCAAATTTCAAACTTCTAATAACTAAAATTTCAAATTTCAAACTTCTAATAACTAAAATTTCAAATTTCAATTTTCAAATTTCAAATTTCAAATTTCCAATTTCAAATTTCGGATTTCAAATTTCTGATTTTTGATTTCAGATTTGAAATCTCAAATCATTGTTCAGTAAAGTCGCGAGCTAGCTCCCTCGGAGCTCCAAGATCTAAGTTCTTTCGCAGTGTAGACTTATTTAGAACTTATTTCTGGCATTCTTCTGTATTTAGTGGTTCAATTCTGACATTTGCAACTAGTGCTCGGAGAGTCGATGACGCAGAATCGGCTACCCCCACCCACCCGGCCAGCGCGAGTGCTACACGCACGGGCGACCGGAGCACGAAGCTGCTGCTATCCGATTCTCTTGCAGTGGCGTTTGATGGATAGCGCAACTCGCGGCATGCCCTTGCCATCCGCGATTGCATTCTGTTCCACTCTCGCCGAGTTCCCAGGACACACGAAATTTGAAATAGCGAATCGGAATGTTATAAACGAGAAAACTAGTCGTTTAAAGATGCAGAACGATCCGCTCGAGATTATCATCTTAAGTAAGTTTCCCATTTCGCTCCGTGCCGAAATAATGCATAGGACAAAAGCAGTTTGGTTCGGAGGTGACGGTTGCACCCGAACCGACTGAATTTTTCATGGCCGCGTCTCTTTCCTGAGTTTCAGTTCCCGAACGTTTTCCACGGTCGCGTCTCTCACCCTTTCCCGCATCTTCCTTCTTGAAACATAAATTTTATAACTCGAAACGATGCTAACAATATTTCCCGAATTTTAAATACGTTCCCTCGCGCTCCACGTATATATCTCGTGCGGCACTCTGTACCACGTTTCCCAGTGAACAAGTCCGTGGAAAAGAGCGGGCGCTGTTTCACCAGTCCATAAATTAAGATTCGTAACTGTATTCCGCAATCAACGTTAATCCCATGGATACCGCCGTGGGCTCCGGTGTCCGCTGAGGCAGCATATTTCTTGTTAGAAACTAAATCGCCGTTGAAATCCAGAGATTAGATCGCAGGTGAGGAAACATTTGTACCGCGGCGAATTACAATGATCCGATTAAGAGTCTTTCGAGAGGGACGGGGACGTTGGGGGGTGAAGGGAACGGGGCTTAATTTTCTTTTCCGGTTTCGTTCTCTACCAGCTTCCCTCGTCTTTTCATCCGACTGCCGGGCCATCTATCTAGACGGCCGACAATTCCTTCATCCGCCGATTCGCTCGCTCATTTTTCCATATTTTAGCGTAACAATTCTCACCCCGCCCATTCCCCCCCGCCCCTCGTCGGATCGATCACAGTCTATTTGAATCTACCTATTCCCACCGCTCCGGACACTTTCAGTTGCTCACAATAATCCGACGGATCCTAATAGAAATGCGCGGGGAGTGCTCCTCGCCGGATGAAAAACGAATTGCACCTGTCACAGGTGACACGATCGTTCCCGATTGTAACCCTCGCGCTCGTTTGACGGTCGTGAACTTCATTCTCGGCTCTTCTTCCTTTTTTATTTTCCTTTCTTCTCAGAATCTCGCGATCGTTGTTCGACGGGATTACCGACGCGATGCGATGAACATTAATTATTTCGTTTCGTATTCACGTCACACGATACTTTATTGATCGCGATAGAGAAAGGGTAGATTCGGTGCCTTCTTTAAGGGTCGTTTCAAGCTTCCCCGAATGATCTACAAAATCGGTGATGCGAAAACTAACGAATGAAACCTGTATCCGTGCACAATGTGGAAAAAAGTGGAATTTTAATTAAGAAAAAAATTCTTCCAGAAAAGAAAAGCGAGGCTTCCGAATTATGGCTGAGACTCTGTCGAGAGATCATGCTCGAACTCGTAGAGCATGGTCCGCGCCGAAGTATTATAGACATTCATTCGCGACGCGACGCTAACAAGACGACGTTCCTTTGACGCCGATGCGAGAAATATTCGAAACGTGTACACCCGGACGAAAGTCGTAACGAGCAAGATGAAACTTGCATAATTTCTTTAATGATTTCTTAAGAAAGTTTCTGTCAAACGGGAAAGGTACGGATGCGGGGGGTGGATGAGAGATGGAAAGAGAAAGATTGAGAAGAGGATAGGGAATTGGTAGAATTATGCGGACCGACGTGGAAGGTCAAAAATATTTTGCGCTTGGCGGTGTCAGGAGGAGAGGTGGCGGAGGGGGAGGGGCGGTCGTTTCATTAAAGTCGTCGTTTGTTAAACTGTTAATCACCCTTAAATTGTTTACGCGGTCCACAGCGGCTGCGGCGACGGTTTAGACGGCCAATTAGGTCCTCGAGGTTCACTCCACAGGAGAAAACTTAAGTGAATTACGTACGAGAATTGCGAGATAATTAGTAGCGGTTCAAGAAGTTTTATCTAATTAAAGGCTTATCGAAGTTCGTTCCCGGCGATGCGGCAGTTTTCCAACGTGCTCAAAGTCGATTCAAATGTTAACATAAATGGCAATTATGGGATGGAACGAGCGACCCGTTGGACCACCTCTGCGCAAACTTCACCCCTCGCACGCTCATCGGAAATGACGGTAGAAAGATGTCAGTTTATTTCAAGTGATAAATTCTACGCAGGTTTTCTTTTACGTTTCGTGGCCTGCAACGAAGAAGAACAAAATTTATTAAAACTGGTAACCGAGTAGAGCGAAAAAACATATCCGACTGCGCAAACAGAATAAATCGAACATTCTGCAGTACCTCGTAACAAAAACTGAGTTTATTTTCATCGTGAGGAGCGTACGAGGATTAAAGGTACGTGGCTAATTAATTATCGAACCTTCCATAGTTCAATTATCGACCGAAATATGCAAAGGAACACTGTAATGATTGCGCATGTAATTTCATCTAATTAGCGAGACATTTAATTGAAACATCGCGAAAGTTCGTTTAAACAATACTCAAAGTGAATGACGTTGATATTACATTATTATTTTTCCAAATTTCAACAACGCATTAATACATATTATCGGCAATAATGTATATTTATAATAAGACACGTGTATTATCGAACAATTTTCTGCCCGGTACCTTAACATGGCCTTTCGTTAAAAACATGATAATGTATCATTTGTGAATTTGTGTTCCCACTATTCTGCATACTCGAAGCGAACTTTCTCAATTACTGACAAAGTTGAGAACCCCTGTAACTGCAACAGAATTAATGAAATACCTGCCAATATTTCATTCGAAAGGTAAATTTACAACAAAGAGGATCGTTAGCAACCAATGTTTAAGCTTTTGTTTGCGCGCGCGCGCTGTTCCTGATAATACATTAAATCAACTTCATTAGATTAACTTCGATAAGCAAGGTGAACATTGAAATCGTTTCTGCCGGGCGAGGAAAAATAATGAATTTCTGGTGAAATCTGCCAAAGTTATTCTCTTGCTGAATTTTATACCGTTTACTCTAAAAGCGTGAAATCCCATATTTAATTAATAACATACAAAACGTTTTAGCAAATGATAAAATAGAAGATCCGATGGAATTCAACCAATCGTGCCACTTTATTATTAATTTCTTGAATACATCGATGAAAAAACTTGCAAAAACGGAGATTAGAGAAGAACTTAAACTTATTTATAAAGATGCAAATATCTGCAAGCCCTTGTAACCGAATGATAATTGCAGCCTGTGTGCAACATTTTCAATAAAAATAGTAATATAAACATTTCAACTTAAAAATTAAGCATTTTTCCCAACCTGGAATAATTCCATTCAATATTCATATGAAATTGATATTATAATACCTCTTAAAATGCTTAAATGTTTAATAATTGATTAAATACCAACTTATTTAATAATGTAAACAATATTCTTAATAATGGTACAGCAATTTTTAGTGGCAACTGAGTCGCCACTCGAGTGCTAATGATTAATAAATAAGCGACGTTTATTAACGAATAAAAATAGAGTGAGAGGGGGGAAGGTCGAGCGGTGGGAATGTTAGGCGACATAATCAATCCGCCTAGGTATTTCACTGAATTCGCGACCGACGGACGAGGCGGGCCGAGCAAAACCGAGAGACGTATGAAATCGATGAGCGGTCGGGATCGCAAAATATTTTGTGGCCCCGGGCGAAACCGTGTCGGCTGTGAATTATGTAATTACGCGGCGAAAGATAAACGCTGTTTACGCGCCGCGTTTCGCGATCGTCCATTGACAATGGCGGAGGAAATTTCGCCAGCAATAGGGTGAGAGGGACGCGGGGGTTGCAGGGGTTGTCTGTACACCGGTATATAATATGAGAACGCTGTATCGTTTCCTGCCCCGATCGACCGTTTATAGGCCCCGGTTAGAGTGGGTGTGAACTGCAGCTAATTTCGAAAGTGCATAGAAACTTCTCTCATGACCGAATGCGAATTTCCAAACTGGAAAAATATTTTGATACGCGTACAGCCTTGAGCCGCTCGCGCCATCATTTATTTCACAGTTTCAATGATCCAGAAAAAAGATTTTATCGTAATTGGACTTTGAATATTATCAATGAAAAACGAACGCGCATGTACACGAGCATTTGGAAACGGGGTTACGAGTGTTCCCGACACCGTATGCAATTAAAAATGCGCGTGTGCATGGTTTTATAAGCTCGCAGAGGAATATAGGATATGCAAAACCGCGGGCCCCCGTTGACGTTAAACATTTAATTTTCCGAGATGGTGACAGTTTTCAGCAGCGAAAATTGTGTGCGTTATTGCGAGCTCGGATCATTCCAGCTTCCTGAAATACAATCGCGGACATTGCGAATTCAGTTATGAGTTACACGCTATTTACAATCAGGCAGAATTGCACAGAGGCGACGCGTACACGCGCGCGCACACACACGAGCACGCTTCGACAATAATAAAATTTCAAACAATCAGCGGACAATCCAAGCTTTGTCTTGTAATGGACAAATTTAATTATAACGTCGCGGTGCATTGAAACAGTAATTATTTACGTACTGTCGGTTTCCGGGTTCAATGAATTCCATTTGCGAAGAACGTTAAATTAGTTCAGGATTTATGCGCAATTTACTTTGTTGATTCTTGTGGCTATATAATTTCATTTTATTTGCGATCTGAATGATCGATAAGATCACGTCCGCGTTATGAATACGTTAAACGTAAATTGCTGTTAAACGGATATCGTATGGCTGAATTATGGCCCCGATCGGACTACATACCTGATTTTCCTAACGAAAGTGCCAAGTTATTTGCACAACTATTTGCACAGTGAGTGATCAAATTATTCGGACTATTAGCACGGACGTATTAGAAATATTTGTTTCCAATTGGAAACTGAAACTAAATACTATAGTCACACTGTAGATCTAGCCGTTTCACCGTCCACTGAACGTATAAGGCTATAGAAAAATAAAATAAACGATTGATTTTCAATTTAAAAAAATTACATTCAAAGCGTCAGATTCGCTTGATCTGGAAACAAGTCCGTTTCTTTCCGCCGTGATGATCAATAGAGCGGATCGTTTTCGTGTTCGCTTTTAAAAATATTCCCGCGGTGTTTATATCAGTTTGCGATCAATAGGCAGCGCATGAAAAATTGCACCCGCGGTCGGTCCGGCCGTTAGAAAATTTTTATAAAGTCGTAGTGTGCATTGTGGCTGGAACACGGGCACGCGATGGAATCGTTCTTCAAAAGAAAATTACGCGACAGTTAACGCGTCAACTATCGGAGGCCTGTGGTGGCAGTCGTTGATTACGTGAACCGATCAAGATGAAGCTTTATCGAATAATAGGACCGAATAAAAGAACCGGCCGCTGTGCCTCGTAATTTATTTCAGAAATATGGTTTTATAATGCCACCCAGGGTCGGAGCGTGGCAACTCGAACCGAATGAAATATGCATTTAATAGTGTAAGAATGTTGTTAACATCGTGATTTATCAGCATGCAATAGTTTGCGCCTGAACCATTCATTTCGCCGTAAATGCGCAGCCTTCTTTCCATTTTCTTTATGTCTTCATAGGTTCCGAGTACGTGCTAAAAAATTCTCTGTGTTCCCCTTGCGCAGTACGTGGCTTCGCGTGCGGTAATTTTAAAATAAAAATCCTCCAGATAATAGTATGGAATATTATAGTATTTTCCCCAGCACGTTCCCCATTTTTGGTAACGATCAGATATTTTTACGGGAAATAAAGATTTTTAACAATCCAACGAAACGAAATTTAATCCGAGAAAAAAAATGTAAGATGTAACCGTGAAATCGAACGACGAACATCTCTCGAAACTTCACGGCGAAAGATTTGAACGTCGAGCGTGGAAAAGGGTCGCGCATTGAGTCACTGAGACGGTCTCTCCGGGGGATTGTATAATTCTTTGAAATCAGGCGACGTTACACGAGGCGATTTCCTGTTCTTGTAAACGGCTATCAGTTCGGGCGAGTAATTTTCTTAAGCGGCCGTAAAATCAGGATCGAATTTTCAAGAGTCACGTTTTGCCGGGCGAATACGAGCGGGGGGAGGGGTCGTAACTGTCGAAGAGTTCGACTCCGTAACTCCTTCCTCTTTCTCTCTCTCTCTCTCTGCCTCTCTCTCGACGGCGGCGGCGCCTGAAAAAAGATTCCATAAAAAACGTCGATCCCGAGCGAAACGGAAATTTCATTGTTATTTATATTCGTCACGCTCGTTTTAGAACTCGTTCGAATCGGAATACGACGAACGCGACGCGACGGAGCGAAAGGGGTTCGCTCGCGGGGTGGTGGTTTCTCGCAGTTCCCGAGATTTTTCGCTCGTCGCACGCTCCGCGGAACTTTGCGACCCTTTTTCGGTCTTGGTACCCCCGCCTCGGGCCGGGCCGGGCCGGGAGATTCTTCGATTTGTTTAAAGTTTCCGTCGTAAACCCCCGGCGACCCTTGCAATCATCGTGTTCTCATCAACCCTCTGGCAGATCTACGGGCATGTTTTACTGCAAATTGTACGCGCCACGCGCCGAAACCGGAAGCTCGTTTCTGAAACTGATAAAAAGCCGAGCCGGTAGTCGAGATATCGTTCTATCGGCGAACGAAATCGCGCAACGCGGGGCCCCGCGAAACATCCACGTAATTGATAGGGAACCGCGCATCTCGCGATTCGCCTACGCAAACTCGGTCGAGTGAAACGTTGTGTATTATTTTTTTTTTATGGAATCGAAATAGAGATCGATTCCGTTTCTTTTTTTTTTCGTCGATTAAATGGGACAACTCGTTTAGCCACAGATTTCTCTGGATTGTCTGGGGACAAAAGGAACTCCTTCAGGTTTTTTTTTTCAAATCGACTGGCCGGTATCGATTTTATTTTATTGGCATAGCTCTCGTCCATTTGAATAGCGTTTCCTTGCAGCGGTCTCTTTTTTTCCATTCCGCCCTGCTAACGAGTCACGGTGAATGAATGTTTTTTCTTAATAGGAACTGTTCCGTGGCCTACATAATTTGAAAATATCGAATCGATATCTGCTGCGGCTCTACAGGAAGCAAGTCGCGACTGTTTATTCGACTCGGTGGAAAAAATCACATTTTCATTAGTCATGAATGGTTTTAATTTCAGAATTGCAGAGCTATTCTTGAATTTACCATAATTTTCAGTAGGTCGGAATATTTTGGATATTCGAGACGTGATTGTGGTTCGTTTGGTGCCGTCTATATGTAGAATGTCCTATTTCCATATATTACATTTTTATTTGGAAGCTGCGCCTGTGCATTTAATTTGTGTAGACGTATACATTTATTAACAACTAGAATATGCGATTGGGTAAAGGATTAGAATTGTATAAAGCGATGGAAGATTTAAACTGCTCAGTCTGCAATTGGAGAAATTAAACATTCAGCGACGTTCCGCGAAGAGGATTCTACGTTATTTCGTAATTTTAGCTAATTCATATTCCAGCTAGTCTGTAGATTTTATGCATGTACGACATGTTCAAGCCTCGGAAATTGAATGAAACTGAAGCTTCAGCGAAGATTAATAATAGCATTACTCGGTTTCTGGTTTTATTGAACTGTTCAATTAACGAATTAACAAATATTTCCGGGTTTCTGGTTTTTGTAAAAGCCGACCAAGACGTTGGTATACATTAAATCTGCAGTTTCATTGCAATATTAACTTTCTCTATTCTGTTGTTCCCGTTCTACTATTCGCTCATCTATTCAAGTCCGCTTCTCCCTCTTCACGAACAGCTACAGTGTGTCAACAGGACAAATCTGATTAACTACAGCAATTCATTTTTTCATCAACTAATCCTATTTCAATTCCGTCTACGGCAACGCAGTAAAAATCAAACAACAAATTTGCATAAACACTCGCTCGTGACTAGCAATACTGCATTACCGTCAATATTGGCATGGATCCGCGAGTAGAAATAATCCGTTATAGCCGGGCCAGGCTGGCAAAATATTATTCAAGTGTGCGGTACGAATCCCCTCCCCCCACCCCTCCCAAAAAAGCCGAGCTTATCGCGAAAAATTGTTGCGCTGCACTTTTTTTATGTACCTTTCTCTTGTTGAATAACGCCCGCGTCGCCATTGAATCTACGCGCGGTGAACACGCACGCGGAAAAAAATACGTACGCGCGCAGTTCGAAGGAGGCAAAAAAATCAATTCGCAATATATATAATCTTACGGCAGCGTAAGGGGTGGTTCCCCGTGCAGAAAGGCGTTTTCCAGCCCCCTCCCCCATGAAGGATCAAGCGCCAAGATGAATGAAAGTCTCGACCCGGAAGAACCCCTGTGTCCGAGACAATCCCGTTGCTCGGCGCTCCCCGATTTCGCAGAATTAACAGAAACCCGTTACTCGACGCGAACCACTCGGCCGATCGTCTAGCCCCAGACTCTCGAGCACCCTTAAAACCTGTTCAATAAGTATCACGTCGCAATATCGTTCTACAACGCGCAATTTCCTAGCCGAGACAAACCGGAGTTCGCGATCAATTCGCACCGACCGCCGCCGTCCCGTCGGTCAATTTGATTATTCGGTTAGCAAAATTTCGGTGCCGGCTGACCCCGATCGAAACTAACAATTTCCTGTTTCGGTGTATCATGTAGCATCGCGTCAAGTTCCCACGAAAACGATACGATATCCAGATAACTGGAGACATTGGCGCAATAATTTTGTGAGTCCCCTTTTTATTAGATATAATCACTAGACTGCGGATCGCAATAAATTTATATTTTTACTAATAATTGTAATGTTATTAGTCTTCGTTAGAAGTTTTCAATCGCGCGGTCCGTATTCACTAGGGTGGAGTTACCTATTTCAAACTCAGCTATTTCACAAATTTTGAAATTTCAAACTTCTAAATTTTGAAATTTTGAAATTCCAAACTTTTAAATTTTCAAATTTTCAAATTTCAAACTTTTAAATTTTCAAATTTCAAATTTGATGCGCGCCAAATTTTTTCCAGATCATCATCCTAACACTTGTCACAATTCCTGGGGGATGTGACTAACAGAATTTTTTGGTCAAAAAATAAGGTCCACCCTAATGTTTACACGTGCTGTGCATTTCTGCGTTCGGCACTGTCCCTTTGTGCTTCCGGCGCGCGGTCGACGCAGTAATAAAAAATATAGCTTCCCTTCACGATCCATGTCCCAGCTCGGACCAGCCGATGGGAACTAGATCGCGACCATTATCGTAGTTTAATCCGCGGAACGTGCGACAACCAGCGCGAAACTCGGCGATTCAAGCGAAGGGCAAACAACGTTCGGTAAAAACGGAAACGGAGGACGTGGGACCGAGGGAGCTGGTCATTAACAAATAATATCCTTTCCGGGGGAATCGCAATTTCCTTCTGTCTTTGTTCGCGTCTCCGTTCCTCCCACGGCGCGGTTACCAATGGCTGCGGTATATAATATGGCAATCAATAAACCCGCCCAAGGGAGCAATCCGCCCTCGCGCAGCGAAACAAAGCTCACTTACATGGCTCTTACGGAGGTTCTACATGCTCCACGGCTGTCGGAGGAATTAATTCGGCTGCGACCCGTGTCGCATGAGAGACGGAGTCGTTACACCTCCTATCGTACACCGCGATTTTTCACTGGATATATTAACCGACCGGCTAACGATCGTCGTTTTTCGGGAATATTATTGCACGACGACAGAGCAGACAAATCGATTACGAAAAATAACATTGCAAAAGGGTTGCCTGTCCAGCGCTTTGAAAAAAATTCATGAAAAATTTTTCAACGTTTACGCGAGACACAACATCCTAAACACAATTATTTACCGTATCGCTGCGTCTGAGAATTTTACGCATGCCGAAGTGAACGGGGGAATGAGCGAAAGGCCGAAACGAAGTTTTCAAAAAATTCGCAAAATTTATTTTCCGCTCCTAGACGGGAGCATTTTTCATACAAACGCCCTAATTGCGTTGCGAGCACTCACTATATGACCGGGGCCTAGCAGATAAAATGGAATGAAAGTGAATTTTACGTGGTTAATAGAATTATGGACGGCAGCGGTTAGTCTGACGATCGAGCTTCGCTCTTTCCCAGTCGAGTGAGTGGTCAGTGTTTAGCGGCGGTACTTCCGCTTATTGCTTCCTGCCCGACGGGACTACGAGGATGAAAATTGGACTGTTTCCTTTGGGGCATTCCGAGATAGGCATCTTCATTCGGCGAAATTGATTCGAGGCTGATCGCGGTAATCAGATGGAAAGATTTCGGTCGTATCGCGTGGCTGTAACCGACGTTTATCTTGCAATTTCGCTCGGCGAGAGGTTAATATCCATTGCCGTATATGAACCGTTCCGCAAGAATGGTGCAAATCAAAACAGCTGATCCTTGAATAACGGAGAATTAAGTCGAACGTGTATAAAACACATGTCGCAGGGCTACATGTATCGACATGGTATCGCCGCCGGAGTCTCCAGACCATGGAAAAATGAATTTCTGTTCGGTGCTGCTAGGTCTCCGGCGACTCCCTTATTTGCTTGATTTAATTCTCCGCAGGCAATTTAGAAAGTGGATACTATCTGAAATTAGCTACTTTGTTGCGTCCCCGGGTTTGCCACCGCGAACGCGCCGCGCGCTCGACCATTATTTTAATTAAACCATGCGAATTTCGCCTCCGCGCATGCGATCGCGAACTACCGAGTGCGCTTTCTTTGATACTTTGCCCGCGAAAATTCGAAATTAATGGATGCTCCATCGGCCAGCGGAGCCAGTTAATTTATACAAAGCCGGCCGACGGTCTAATTAAAATAGAGCAGAAGGAGAATGCGGGATCTACCGGGTGTTCAAATCGAATTATACCGACGAATATTCTAATGTTAAATGGACTGTTCTGTTTTCAACAAATTTTTTTGATTCGTGAAATTAATGTCGAAATAATCGTTAACAGCCCAGCCGAAAATAATGGAAGAACATTAATGAAAACAATTACACCGTGCCCGCGTAAATTTCATGGGATCCCCTAGAAACGCCGTTGGCCAGCAGGCGCGCAGAAATGACCGCGAATATTTAACGAGGAATATATTGCAAGGAAATTTAATGTAGAATATACCGGTGATAATATTTCCACGGTTTCAACGCAAAAATGGGACCGTGGAAACGCTGTTTGCGCGTGCGTACCTCGGTGAAACATGAAAATCCTAACTTCCGTTGAACACGTGCAGCCCCGGGCATAATTTACATTACACTGTGTAGCGTTTGATGGAACTGTTGGTATAAACTTTCGCATAAACAAACACGGATAAATTTGGAGCGCTTCAGTTCGCACGGAAAAATTAGTTTTAATCTCGTACGCGCGGTCCGTAAATCTCTATTTAATGCGCACTAACGACGAAAAAAATCGAATTTTTACGATATGATATTTTACGTATTCGACAAAGAATATTCAATCTAGCTGTGACAATAGCGCTACAAAATGATTAGGGGTGGGTGGTGGATTGCAATATCGAAGAACAATAGAGCCCAGTTGCAGTAATCTCGCTGCACAATAGAATTAGCATAGGAATACTTGAGTTTTTTCAAAGCTTCAGTTAGGCAAATAGTGTCTCCGAATCGATGCGATGTCTGTATCGAACAACCCCCATAGAATATGTGCAAGTATGCCAGAGACGATCCAGCCTAACCATCGGTGAAAACAGTACCCGCGCATGGGATTCCGTCCATTATTAAATACACGCGACAGAGTGCATCAAATTCTCCTTTAAATGCAAGCGTATCAACCGTTCGAGCAGCTTGTTTCGAAATTAGGGGAAGCTTTTGTGGGAACGTGAATTCCTTAACCGTAGAGTGGTTTTTCGGAAAATCCCTGAGCTGTGCGAGCCGCGTTGCGCATCGGCATTCGTGGCTTACCTAATATGGCATCGCCTGTTTTGTATGCAAGGTGCAACTACGTTAATTCCGCTGCTATATGCAATGCATGTATTATGGTCAAAAGCCGTGTCTAAAACTCCTAATTTCCCGACGACGCACAACGCGATATTCGCCCTACCGAAAAAAAAAAAAATCAAAAATAAATTACGCACTCGATACCTCGCCCTCGCCCACACCCGTCGGTGATTTGCATAAAAATCGCTTCGTGATTTTCCGGGGATTTTTTCCCGCGCCCGTATTCGATGTCCACCGAAACTTTCATGTTCCTGAAACAATTAACGCACCGAGCGATTCGGGACTTGCAGCGCGTTATCGTTTAGTCCGACAATCCTCCATCTTGTCCCCCGAAAATTAATAATCATTGATTTACGTGGTAATTTTTTTAATACCGAGAAAACCACGTTTCCAAGTAATTTGCATTGGAATTCTTCTTGTCATTTGTTCACGTGCACGTTAGATGCAATATTTTTATTGAGAGTCGCATGAAACATGATATTACGTGTTAAATAAATGCTTTCACCGAGTCAGAAATGTGTAGATGTATTTGATCGTCATAATTCATCATTTACTGATAACCAGCTTTCAAGATAAGTGAATATTTCACGGAAAACGTATCGGGGAATATATTTTTGTGCACGGCAGTCGGATTTTTCGGCGATCCGAGGTGAAAAGCAGTTATATTTCGGAACGACACATTTTCCGTCGATGTATTTTTATCGCGTATGCGGGAACGACGAAAAAATTTCATCCGCCAGAGTCCGTTTCTCGCGGGCGAATCGGAAATCCGAAGGTCGTTAGCGGCGGGTCGCGCGTAATTATTACCACACGGGTCTCATATAATTACTGAATTATCGATGATTAGTACGTAAAGAGTAGTTCATTAGTAAGGAGCCCTTTGGCATGCTTTCAGCTCGCCGTGAAATTAAAACTAAGTCACAAGGAGTATCCACTTTTACAAACTGAGCGGAAATTACGACAGGCTCGGTCCTTTTTAATTGAAACATCCTTATTAAGTTAATGAGGAGTTTCATAAATGGAGGGGACCGGTGAAGAATTAACTTCGCTGGAACACTTTCCGCGAGAATTAGTTGCTTCTGGTGATGAGAATATTCTTTCCCGTCGGAAGTATCAAGCATCAGTCTTAAAAGTCGATGGGGGACTCCTGATAAGACGAAAGTTCGATCGTTCTTTAGCCCTTGGAGTTCACTTTTAGTTACCTGTAATTTATAAAAAAAAAAGAGAACTTACTTTTTTGTCGCACCGATAAATCGCCGCTACCCCTAATCATAATTATTCATCGAAAAATCGACCAACTTTTTGTCGTTTACCCTCTTTCACGTCGAATTACGCGAGTGATTTAACCTTCTTTTTTTCATCGTCACACTTTTTACACTTGCAGAATATCATTTCGGAAATGCGTCGATTCGAAATATCGCAAAAAGAAAAGAAAAAAAAGAAATATGGAAAAAAACATTTAAAACTTTACATACTTGAAGAAGGAACCTCGCCAGATCAAGCACCAGAAGGACTCCGCCGAAACCCCGAGAGTCTTTCATAAAATAAGCGAAAGCATTATATACGTCCGGTAGAAATTAATATTCCCCAGTGGCTTTTCACCGGCGAGAGTCCCCGAGAGCAGAATTCCCAATTTCCTTCGGCATCAACGATTTCCGCAGGATCGAGCCGATCGTCTAAACCCCGGAGTCCCCGAATGAATCGTCCAGCCAGTGATCTTTCTCCGGGAAGAGCCCTCGTAGATCAACGAACGTCTCGATATTAAAGACACTCGGCAGCATCGATCACCCACCGAATATTCCTAAACGATATCTCGTTCTTTCAGAACAAATCAGTTCAGCAGCAGCAGCAGCAGCAATGGCAGAAGCCAGAGAGAAGAGAGAGAGACGGTTTCCGTTGAATCCATATGAAACACGTCCCCGGGTTTACCTAGTCTCGAGCAATTGGAATCCGGTCGCGAGTAGATAAGGTCGGACAGGGGTGGGGGAGTGCTCGTTCGAAAAATGATAATATTATTCATGCAATCGAAATTTTGCGTCCAATACGTCTAGGTGAAACAAAGACGTTCGGTGATATGTGAATGGTGTTGGTGCATCTCGGGGGGAGGGGAGGGGTTGGAAATTTGGCCCGGGATACACACGGGCAGAGGAATGGATCCGGGTAAGAAATGAAATCTATAAAGTTCGCGTAGGAGAGGCACAATGTCAGGGAAGGTGGATACGTAGCGACGGAGATAGGCTAATAGCAATGTCAGGGATAGGGAAAATAGGGGGTAGTGGAAGCAAAGAAATACGAGGGTTGACGGGCCGATCGATACCTTATATAGGTCGTCGAACAGGAGACGGAAAGGGCGGCGTAGCAGGGGAGAGAGACCGCGCGCCGGCTGGCGATCCGAGCGGAATACGTTTTTGCGAATCCTTCCTGCAATTCGATGTATATGAATCGAATGATTCGCCGACGTTGCCGTGAATAAACTCCGTGATTGGACCGGCTGAATAGCGCCGGGGTGCAACGACGATGAATGGAGCATGACCGGACCCGGGACCGTTTTCTCAGGGCACCTGTAGTCGTCGCGACGCTCGGTTACATTTTACACCCTTCTCGAAGGGCGGATCGTTAACGCGGTGGCACAAGTACGCAACGCAACTGGCCAACCGTCTTCGTTGATCACACGGAAGAAAATTCCTTCGAAGTTATTGGGCGAGGATGAAGACGCAAGCGGTCACCAATTTCACCGGTTCCAACTCTCGGCGACAGGGATCTAAAAAATATCCTGCTCGCGCAGGGATAAGTTTATATCGGCGAAACGCTGGGAGGAGTACGAGCAGTGGACAAAGAATATGAGAACGGTCCCGGGACCATTTTCCGAGGGCACCTGTAGTCGCGCGACGCACAGTTGCAGTTTGCACCCTTTTTAAAAGCGGATCGTGAATCGTTAATGCGGTTTGCGGCCGAAGTCCAGATGCAGCTGGAACACCGGCTATGCGTTATTTAACACGTCCGCCGTCACCGGAGCGCGGATAAGGAGGCGGGGCGGGCTTTTTGTAGGATTAAAGCCACTGTCTAGCGTTGTAAACGCTCCGCGCCGCGCCGGGATCCACCGGTGTAATTGGAAGCGGACGATTCTACCGACGAAAATGGAGAAAAAGCTTTTTATGTCGGACCTCGTTCCACGACGACCAAAGTGGTTCTACGAATTAATCGATCGTGTTCGCGTTTGATTTAACGCGGCCGCCTTTAGACGGTGTGTGTCGGATCCTTCGGGGATGACGCGTGTTCGGCTCTTCGGGGACTCGCCTGTCACAGTCTGGTTATTTATCAGATGTATGCTGCCGTGAACTTCTATACAAATTGTCTCCGTGAATCGTACAAGTTGCTGAAATTTTTAAACTTCACTTTTTCTTCGCTGAATTGGCGTGCTCGATGAAGTTGCCGGTTGCTGGAGCGATAATTTCTTTTGATCCCAGCTCTGCGATATAAGTTATTCCCGAATCGAAGCTCAAATGCAACGAGATAACGCTCGGAAATAATCAAACGATCCAGCGTTTTCGTGTTTCGCAAGGATTTCGACTTGCGCCACCGCCACTTTGTGTAAATTGATTTGTAACGTATTCAGTAGTAGTCCGCGGAAGCTTACCCGCCTCGGAGTCGTCGTAAATTGCAGATTTGCCGTAGTACCGACTCACGGTATAGTCGGTTCTTATCTTCCGAATCAGAGGCGACGCGACGGTGAAAGGTGGGTGGGGGAGGTAAAATGAGAGAAATAAATACCGCTCGAGGGAGATACAAATAAGTAGAGCGGAAGCGGGAAGGGAGGCGAGACCAAGGAGAAACGAAGGAAAACGAGTGCTGGAGGGAAATGAGAAAGAGTGAGAGGGAATATTACCAAGAGGGTGGTACTCAGAGAGTGGGAAAAGATTGTCTGCGACTTATGACGCTCTTTCAGAACACCTTTTCCGTGTGCAGCTGGAAAAGTGAGCGGGAGAGCTCCTGCAGCTTTTATATTACGAATATTGATACAAGATCCGACTATTGTTTTCGCATCGCCCGGGAGGAACACCGTTTAATTAAGTCAACGCCGCGAAATACCACGAGAACGGCGCATTTTACCAACACGAATTGTTCGTATTACAATTACAAAATGAAAAAATTACTTTACGAGTGTATATTTTGCGGTTCCCCGTATTTCTGAAACACCTTGTAGCCGTCATTGTGTCCCCGCAATCACGTTTAATTTTCTTCGTGCACTATCTCTTCTTATAACTTATCCAGCAGCAGCTCAAACAGTCCTTCCTCTGTACAGTCTCAAGAATCCTTGTTACGGACTTTCAGTCCTACTTTGCCCCTTTTCATTCTTTGTCCAATTTCAACAATACTTCGCCACCTTCTGTCATCCTCTATCCAACGCCGGGAGCATCATGCTCCCTTTGTCTCGCTCAATTTTAAGGATTCCCCGAGACTTTCTCTCATCTCTTACGTCTGTACAGCCTTCAGGATTTTTCGACCCTACCCCGTCCTGTTTGACTCATCTTAAAATGTGTCCTACCCTTTTCTCTTTGTTTCCCCGTGTCTCTTAATGTTTAACGATGCCGTGTGCTTCCTTCCGCGACACTGTACGTTTTAAGGATCTCGCCGTTTTGTTTCTTCTCGTGGTGACTGATTTTTTTTTCACGTCGGGTATTTCAGTTTTTCGTTTGTGAGCGGCGAAAATTTTTGTCTCGACGATCGATAAAATTGTCACAGATACATCAAACGTCGTCGCAAACAAATAAATTATAATTTCAGCCGAAATTGTTTTTCCTATACGGCATAACTCGCAAAGTTTCATTCATTACTCGCTATTGACGTGCACGCGTGCTTTCATCGCGTCGATTCGGCTGCCCTGCGATTCAATTGATATAGTTCAAATATATTTTCCTGGTGGACAGCTGCGAAATAGTTTTATAATCCGGTTAACTTAATAGCATACGGTGTCTGAATTTTTTTTCACATTTCTCGATTGTCGGTTACATTTGATTAACGAAGTTTTCACGAAATACATTGTAACAGTTGACGGAACATAAAACCGTAAAACTCTTCGGCTGTGCGGCTGATTTTTCAAATATTTTTGCGTGTAACACCAAGAACGAATTTTTATTTTTCCACCCTATCGATAAAAATGCTTCGGAAATAATATGGTTGAAAAAAAAGGGTTGCCCGGGGAACCGTACGAGTGAAATACACCCCCGCAATTTGAGGTAGTGCCTGTTTTCTTAATTACTTTTGTAGAATTAAATTGTACCTGTGGGACACCTCCTGGTAACACACTGCTGCCTCGCGAAGAGTTAATATGAACTGAAAGTAATCCGACTTCGCTCAGGATCCGGCGGTAAAACGTTTCCAACCCCTAAGAGTTAATGGCGGCAAGATAGTCCCTTCTTTTTCCCAGGAGCTTGTGTTTCTGATATATGATCGGAGGGTCCGTGTTTATCCGTCATCCGAGCGGATCATAATCATGACAAAATTCCCTCTTAATTCCCCCGGATAGCCCTGAATTACGTCGAAAAAGCGAAACAATTTTGTACGTTTCGCGAGACCACTTTATAAATACTCGAAAAGGAAAGAAAAACAATTCCTCCAATGTTTCGCGAGCATCGCGGATAAAATTTCGGGATAGAAATTCCCGTTTAATGTCCGGGCGAAGCCATGGTATCGATCCCGGTCGACGGAAGTCCCGATAGAACTGTATCGGCGCAACACCGTCGCTGTTGACGAATGACAGGTCCAAAGGTAACGAGCCGACATATTTCAGCGGGACACTATGGAGAGCATAAGCGGGTTGCGAAGAAAGCCGAAGGAAGCCTGAAAGAAACGCAGGGGGAGAGACAGATCCGGCAAGTTGAATTAGGGTTGGAAGTAAGGGCGAGGGGACAGAAAAAAGCAGGCACAAAGCCAGAGAGCCAGAAATAGAGTTAGATTAATTTATAAAGTCGGAGAAAGAAATAAGAACGGAGAGGTAGAGAAATGGATGGGCGAAAGTAATGAAGAGTCGCGAGAAGACGGGAAAAAAGCATAGCCACGTGATGCCCGACAGAACCAGCCCCCACGGATCTTCGTTTATCACCTTATTATTCGTTGTCACGCGCCGAATCGTGGATCTTTATTTCGATACCGCTCGAGATTAATCCGCCCCTTTTAATTGTTTTCTAGACATTCAAAATATCATGGCGCAAGAAACTCCCACAATGTCGAAGCTATTTAATCGACACAACTTGAAACGCGAAAAATTATAATTTATCACTAGACTGCGGATTTTATATGACAAAAATAGTTCCCGCGATCTGTGTCCGTGCTCGGACCAGGCGATGAGAGATGTACACACTTGGACAAAAAGATAGCACATGTGTGCTATCATTAAGTTCTCATTCCGAGTGGTATAGACGTAGTACAAAGTAGAAGAATTTCATTAGAAATCTTACAAATATCTATTCAATCAATGGGACGTGGAAAACAGCTCAACAGTGAAGAAATTAAAACAATTTTGAAATTAAGGGAAGAAAATTTTACGATTTCTAAAATTGCGAAAATTCTCAGCAGAAGTCGGAAAGTTATTTATAATAACGAAAGAATTGAAATTCCTCGATATTGTTACGTTGCAAATGCAGCGGAAAATGTAATTGAAACGAGTATCATCGGAAATTCGGTAAGATCCGAGTTGAAATTACAATGCGAACGGTATAGAAATTCGGTTTTCGCGAATTCCGTTGCCCGTGGGCTGTGTTAGGTAATTTCGCATGAAATTAATTAGGAATTCAAATTTGTAACGAGAAAGCCGGTAATTTCGTTTTAGTAATATCGAGGACTGGAATAATTCCTCGTCGAAACCATGGCGAATTAAAATTCCGTTGATGAAAGTCGTAATTTTGTTTCGATAATATCGCGCGGTCAAATAATTCCGCGTTGAATGAATTATAAAATGGGACGCGCGCGTGAAACGCCCGGGAGAAGGAACCATCGATGATTAAACGATACACGTGCTCGCGGAATCGTAACTAGAAACGAGACCTTTGATACATGGTCCGACTACAATCACCGGGGGTAGCTACGGTTCCAGAAATGCTAAATTATTTCAAAAGTGCAATTTCAACGATTCAACCGGTGACCCCGATGACGATATATTAGCGGAGACTGTAATTCTTCATCGGAATACAAAATTTGAAACTGTGGACGGGCGAATACGAGATTTTCGCAGAAAATCCTTCTAGGCCGAGGATTTTTTATGCGAAATAAATATCTTCCGAATGAACTGTAACGAATAGACAAAATGAAAAGGTTTCCAATCAACTGTACAGCGCTGAAGTCTATTCCGATGAAGTGTAAGACTACCGCGAAGCCTATAACAGCCGTGTTTCTACGACAACACTTGCACGGAACACTTGAGATGCACACGATCGTGGATTATACAATTACGTGGCACATTATGCGTCCTATATGGTTGATAGAATATAGACACCGGGTTCAAATAGACTCCGTAGTTGCTGAGCAAAGGTTAATTGGTAACCGTGTTTACCTTTTCTCAGATTCATACGCCCCCTAAAGGAACCGTGGCACTCGATGCGCCGGAAAAGCACCGACAGCAATTTTATCAAACACTTTTTCGATCGCTTCGCATCAATTTTGTACTTTATCCGTCGTAGTAACGGCGCAAATGAAATTTAACTTTCAGCGGGCTGGCGATAATGTCGATGAATGTGGGATATTATATGCAATTACCTATAACAATGCACTTTTAACGCAGAGCGTCAGAAAGGCTTTCACTTTGTCTTTCGAGGCAATTTAACTTCTCGCTGTTCGAAGCATTTCGTATCGAATAGCGTGCAAAAGATTTTTCTAAAAATACTCTAAAAAATACTCTACTCTTTTTCTAAAAAAATTTCTAAAAATAAGAATTTTCTAATCGTATAGTTTATTAACATTTTTTTCCAACTTTTTAAAACTAATGATAATTACACGCTCGCGCCACTTGTAACTTGTGCGAACCGCGGACGATCGATCGGCCGTGTATTTATCGCTACAAGAGCGAGGTATGCGTATTAATTCGCGAGAAGGAAACGCGGTTCCGGTCGACGGAAGAAATTGCCCGGGAGCAGGGATTTGCACGTAGCCCCGCAAAGAACCGCGGCAATTTTAAATCGTGCCCGTTCTTTTCGACGTTTCTGGGCAAATTGCATGTTGCCGTGACACCGATTATATCTTTATTTCCGTGTCGTTCCTGATTTACATTACTTTGCGTGAAGTACGTATTCGTAAACCAGGAAAAGACCGGGAGAACCGCGACACGCTCCGCGGAATAACTTTATTCTGCCGATGTGCTCTATGTATATTCGCGAAACTCTAATACCTTTCGCGATGCTTATCCTGTTTCCTTGACTCGCGGCGTTCAATTATTTTCTTTTTTTTTACACCGTACAAGAATCTTCGGTACTTCGTGATACGATGAATAATATCAATTTGAAGATGGCAATTAAAGGGCTATTTGAGTTCGAGTAAAAATTAATCAAACATATCGGTGAATCGTTTGCAGACCGTGTTCTACTTTCTACGCTTGCATATTGAACGCTGAATTATTTTAAAGTCGGTCTGTTTTCAAGGGGAAAAATGGGATCGTCTAATAGTTCCGCGCCGCTCTTCCCGCGTCGAACATTAAATAAAATATTCACGAACCAATGCGCCAAGTCATTTTCAAACCTACTTTCGTCGAGCTCCCGGAAGTTCCGCCGGCGCGTCGAAATATTTTCGTTACCGTGAACGAGCTTTCTCGAATCAATTCGCCATTTAAGTGCTCCCTCTGAAAATGTGCAAGCTCCCGCGCGGATCTAAAGCTATTATCGAAGCGTAAAGCTTTCGCCCGTCTAATTTCATCCTGAATTTGACTAATTTATCGCGCGAAGCGCAGAGATGCCCCATTTCGTTAAATACAAACCGTGTTGCCGGCCGTGAATTTTTCATTCGCGGTAACCATTTCAGGAGCCCGAACCGTACGCAAAAATCGAACGTATTCCCGGTGATCCGAATTGACACGATTAATCGTGTACACCGTGTTAACCGTATCCAATTCCGGCTATTCTGGACCGACTATTGATTATTATCGGTATTAGAGTCCGGTGTGTACTCTAATTAAGAAATAATTGCGCGCTGATCAATTTGTTCGCGACGGATGAAATGCGAAGGTGCATTACGACGCAGCTATAAATAGTAACGTTTTTAATACATTATTATGTAGAGTAACGATTAATGAATATTTAATACATCCTGTAAAATTGTTTACAGAGTAGAAAACCGATAGTTATTTTTCACGAGCGTACTTAAATAAGATCAGAAATGATCACCGTTCGAATAATAAAGAATCATGAAGATTTAATCAGAATAAACGATCGACCGGCCGCGTAATGTTCAACCAATTGTTTACCGTTTAATCGGGCGTAGTTTCTGAATGTAATCCACCGAATCGATTAGATAATAACTCCTCTCTTAATTACTGCTTATGCGGTTGATTTTAGAACCTCGCGCCGGCGGACCTAGTTGATCCGTTGAACCGGAAGAAAAGCGTATTGCATTATCCACGTGTGGCGGATAAACATTTATCGTGGCGCGGCAATTTGATCGATACATGCATAGAGTAACCCGTAGCGCCTAATGGTATGATTGTACATCGCCGGCTGGTTATTTTAGTAACCATAAACTCTACCGATTAAATGCTGTGCGCGATATAATAGATGTTTCCTGTGCCTTATCAACGGTACAGTTCATCAGATTTCGGTACTTTCGTGGGTTTAGGCTAATTGAAATGTAGCAGGAAAATGATTATCGGCACGTGAACTGCATTTTCAGAGGAACGTCGACATCGCTGTTTGATCCCTCGCGCGTATTCGCGTCGGCCAAGGTGGCGCGCGTATTTTTCTGCCTCCAATATCGTTAGAGGCCCTTTTTCGATTTCTTACCGTCCTTCATTGCATTGAAGAATGCTAGTCTTCGACGTGTTGTACGTGACATTCGAGGATCCGAGCTGACGGTATTGAAAAGGGGCCATAAAGTCCATCTGTGCAACCCCTCTTTTTGAGTACCGCTTGCGAGGTACACGAGGTCTCAGATGCGGACACTGCGGGCCGTTTCGGGCCAGCATGTGCGGCGGCCAAGGGATTGCGCTCCTTGAGCCGCATGTACAGGTCACATCGCGCGGCATCCTTGGACACGGCTCCAACAACCGAACAAAAAACCCTTGGTAATTGTCACCGGGCTATTACCAAGGGTAATAAAACATCTGCGAGCCACTCGGGCCCAAATCGCGTTGCTTCGGGGTAAGGTCGCGTTCGAATTTACGGGGTTCGGGAAACAATGGAATTTTCCTACGTTAACTTGAGGGTTGGTCCTTCCTCCTCCACCGGCGAGGGTTGTATGGGAAGTTCCTCCTCCCTCAAGTTAACTAACGAATAGAATCGTTTTTTCCCCCAAAATCGGCCTTGTCGAGACATACTCGATTTTTTACCTCGAAATTTGTCCCGAAGCAGTTGCAGCAGACGCTTACGAATCGTTGTAACGAACAGACGTTTACGAATCGTTGTAACGAACGAACAGCGAGAGGTTACCGATCCTCCGAGAAGCGTCGCGTTCATGAGAGGCCCGCATCGTTCTCAGAGACATCATTCGGTCTCAACAAACCATCGTTCGATTTGCTGCCGCTACGGCTCACTAGTTCCGTTAAAATAATCGTCTAATGTTAAGTCGGCAGACGATCGTGCCGTGTAAATAGTGTACAATAACCTACATAGAATTTACCGAATTCATTTTATTGCACGGCACCATTTTATTCAATCGCGATAATAAAAATGAACCGCTCAGTGGAAGGTGTGGTGTCGTGTCGATTCCGAAACTGAGAATCGGCTCACGGCTTGGTTGACGGTGAATGAGTGTAAATTCAAACTCCGGAGAATACGTTCGAATACTTTATAATTATATATTATAAATCATAATTATATATTATATTTTATTTATAATTATATATTATATAATCATAATTACTTTTACAAAGAGGCAAGGCTCGGCTTGCTGGTTCTAATTCAGACTCGGCTGTGCTTAGATGTTGTCGCGTGTCTAGTCGAAACGATTCTGCATTTTATGCGCTCGCATGGAAATTGTGGAGGCTCGGAGGTAGGTGTGGTTTTTTCTGGAAATTGTTGTAAATTGGTTGAGAGGTGTGTTTTGGAAGATGATGGAAGTGGTGGAAAATGAGAAGGAGTAGGAGTAGAGGTATATCTGGTGCGGGTGACCAGGATTGTAAAACTATAAAATTTGGCAAGTTAACGGTCGAAGGCCCAACACGTGGACGTCAGCCGAGTTTCTGCTATTTTTTGACCGTACCGTTCGTCCTTTATGAGTTTATGATTAACCTTTCCCTTAAGTAGGTATGACGGATGGTAACGGTCGTGCGCTTGTCGCTTCGCAGGAGGTTTTAGAACGTAACAGAAGGGATTGGCGAAAGGTACTTAGATCGCGGAGCTCTGAGGGAGCTAGATCGCGACTGTACTGCGCCTACTTTGTTCCACTAAGTAAATTGAATCGTACACAGTGTCGGCTCGTGGCTAAAATTAGTGGGAGTGCTGCTCCAGAAAATTTTTTGGCGTTCGTTTTAAAATTCTGTAAGAATATTGTACAAGTATAAAAAAAGGATTAAAGATAATATCAAGCGGAAATAGGGTCTGTTGCAAGTTCCACAGTGCCTAATACGCGAGCCGCCACTGATCGTACAGCAAAAAGGGAAGAATCGATTAATTAATAAATCAAAGTTTTCAACGTTAGAACTCGACAGAGAGTTCCAGCTATCAATTCATTTCGATTAAATTGCCAGCAGAGTTTTTTCGGTTTTTCGAGGAATGTTTGCTTCGCCGCTGCCAAAGAGGGAGAGATAGAGAGAGAGAGAGAGAGAGCTGGTGAGTATCCCGTCGATGCAATATTTGCCGGTAGGAACTTTTTACCGCAGACAACGGGATGTTTCCGGCGCACTTTTTCTACACTTACCACATTACACCGGAGCTCTTTGCCGCCATTAAACTTGCCCCCCGAGTTCCGGTCGGATTGATTCCGTGGATGCAACGTCCGTCGTCGTCGCGCCATCGTCGTCGTCGTCGTCGTCGTGATTGTGGTCGTGGTCGTCGCCCGCGGAAAATAAAAACGGAGCCAAGTTCTTCGCCGGACATCCGTTTCTAAGATAAAGTCGAGAGGCGAACTTGAGTAATAAGGCAAACAAAATTCCCGGGGCAAGATCGTTTCGACTCCGCCTTGTCTGCCAGCCGCCCACCCCCTTCCCGCTCCAACGCGACGACGCCGCCATTTTCTCTCGAATTCGATATCCGTTATTTCTTGCAATATTCGCTTTGATAAAACGAGCGTCGAAGGAGGTCAAGCGTTCGACCGAAACGGGTTGCTCGTCCCGCCGTTCGAAATATTGAACTTCACGAGCTGTTAATTCGTATCGGGTATCCAGGAGCCGAGTCGAAACATCCAATTATGTTAATGGAGGGCCGCGTGCAAACGGAAGTTTCAACAAGATTGACATCGTTTAACGATCAGAGCGGCGCGGCGCGACGAGGAAACGCGGGCAGCCGAGTTAAGAAAATGCTCGCGATTACCGGGAATAAGTGCGATCTAATAGACTCTTCAAACGTTACCGACCCCGGCCCCGTTTCACCTTCGTTAAAAGAACAACCCCAGACAGCCGTGAAGCAATCGCGATATAAAGGCTGCACGCTCGTGACTCTGTGTCACTGCAGCCGCGTTTCCAATCGCGATCGAACTTTCTTAATTCGCTGCGACACCGCCCGTCCCAGCCTTCCGATAATAATACAGCCCAAAGTGGCCCGATTCGACGCCCGGTTTTTTCAAGAAATCGTAACTCTTCATCGAGCACACGATTATTAAGAATTACTGCACGCTTTGAAGGCGCAATATGTACTTACGTAGGATTTGGGAAATCAAGATCGACGGAAACACTTCGAAACAGCTGACCCAACCTTCAATAGTAAACAAAGTTTTTTATCACGACGACGACAATCTCCTTCTGCGCGCGCACGACGTCCTGCCGATGTTCGCCGGAGAAACCCGAACGGATCGTTCGTGTATTCGTTTCCACGCTAAAAACCACCACCGGTCGGAATGACCGGTTCATTTTTTCACTGTTTTATGCAACAAAAACGAGGAACAAGTTCGGTCGTGTACAGCCCCCTTGGTGTAACTTATACCAGTGTAAAGTTGACGGCACAGCTCTCACTCGAAGCTCGATGAAACGGCTAAAAAAAATCGTATATGAATTTCTAAGGTGTCTTTGTAAAGAGGAAGCTTCGATCTTGAAATCCATGTTGGTTTCAGTCACGAGAAAAATTTTTCAAAGTCTTCGCAGACGTTTGAATGTGTAACATTTTCAATAAGAAACGCGTTTTCACTTTCCCGCTCGCTACGCCGTGAAAAAAGATCTTGAAATAAAATGAACGGTGGATTTTGAAAGTAGAGGCTTTCAGCTTTAAAATCAGGCAAATTTTATGTTCGTGCGGTCATTTTTTACGAAATTATTATTGTTTAAATATTGGCAATTTTTCGAGAATCGAGTATTTAGCGTTGAAATACTTCTTGGATCTACAGTATTTAGTCAGTGATGCGTCGACAAAGCAGGACGCAATCGGCGACTTGTCCGGGCAACAGCGTTAAAATAACAATGAACCGCAATAATCCAACAAGCGCGATGCGCAAATTACACCGGAGAATACACAGCAAAATTTCCCAAGTATTTCAGCTTCGCTCTGCTGAAAACATGAACGTGAACGCAGTAAAAACGGCCGGGTACACGGTGTTGCGATGCTGCAGCTACACGGACAGATAAATGCTCTGTTTTACTACTGAAATTACGTTCGTCCGGTTCGGAAGTCTGCATACGGACAAAAACACCAGCGAATTCCGAAAAAAGATCGACCGCTGTAGGATCCGGACAAAGCGAAGTCGATTAATTCGTTCTACTTATCACGCGTCCTCCGGGATAAGCAAAATATATTCGACTTCGACCATTTCGCGATGGAACAACAGCGCAAGAAAAGGTAAGCCATTTTGTTCCATTCGTTTTTCTTTTTTTTTTCTTTCTCCCTCTCTCTCTCCCTCGCTTTCTCTCTCAAATAGAAATCAGAATAAAAGGGGTAACGCGCGGAAAAATGCAACTGCGACAAAATTGCAACCGCGAGAAAATGAAAACTTTTAAAGGGAGATTAAAAAAATGTAGTCTCCTTTGCCAACATTTGTTCTCTCCCACGGGCGCATTTCGGAACTTACACTAATAAACTGCATTTCGTATTTCCGCGAAACTAACAGGCAGGCTCGGAGTTCGTTAGTTGCGGAATTTGTTAACGTAATGCTCGACGCTGGCGGGTGTGAAATCGAAGTAATTTATTTAATGACGCGGAAATGTTGAAATACAATGTACTAAGGAAATGTAATTAATTCGACGGATTATTGTATGTATGCGCTTCGAGTCAACACGTTTAGATGCTATCCGCCGTTTAGGCGCTATCCACAGGTGTGACTGTGGGAGATGAGCTTAATAATTGTGGAGCGCACTGTTTGTTCCGTACTTGTTTAATCATGCCGTACGTATGATATATGAATGCGACACTCTGTACAATTCTGTCGGCCGAGTCGACAAGTGCTGGTTGCTACAAACGAAATTTCCTGGCCGATGTAAAGAACTAGTTACAGCGGGGTTGCGACAATTCGTGAAAAACTGGAAAGTCCTTAAACCGTGATGAAACGGTCGGCGTTGTTCGACGATAAATGGCTGGCAACTCGGCGAGCGAAGGAGCAACATGGCACTCTGCGCAGACCGGAAATCACTTCGGCAGTATGTAAATTCTCATTTCACGGGTCCAGTGGCTGCGCGGCTAGCTGTAGCCGGTGGAGTCGCGCCTTTTAATATTAGTTGAAATCCGCCGGCCCGTGTAAACTAACTATTCATCGTCGTACATAGTTGCGTTTAATACACCGTGGCCGGGTCGCTGCCACCGCCGCCGCGCGAATGGGAAAAGTGATCACGAGAGGACCGAAACAAATTTCGATGGCGACACCGCGAACGGCAAACGACTAGGCGAAACAACTATAACAGTTGCCATGGTGACACCGGATAAAAGTCGAAACCATTCCGCGCCACCGCACATCCGATCATGCGGAAAACTATGTTGCCACCGACGAATTAAGACAGAGAACGCGCGCATGTTCAAACAAAAGCGAGTCCGTATTACTCGCGGAAAGGCTAGTTAAAAATTTTTAATTAATCGACCCTCGGCCAAAATCTATATTGTCTGCATTTTAATCGTCACGCAACAGTTCTTCGAATATGTTAGAAAGTGGACGACGTGGGAGAATATTTTTTTTTTTTTAGGATTTTCACTACCCCTTTTTACTATTCCCTCTTTTACTATTTCTGTTGTATCGAGCATCCCATCGATTCATTGTTCTATCGTTGCCAGGTAAATATCGCTCTAACCACGTTGCGAGAAGTCCCGAATTTCACTTTTAGTGGAATTTGCACTTTAGTATGTAGCGGTAACTGCACTTTAAATGGCATTCCCTAACTTTTCCGGTTAGGTGATCCTGAACGACCATGCAATTTTACAGACAGTGTGAACGAACGTTAAAGCAATAAAAAGTATCGTAAATAGGAATTAGACAGCGGACAGGTGCCTCGTGAGTGTTCCGCTTTGAACGTTGAACTGTACATTCGTGGGGAAAAGTAAAAAGAAATATTCCGAGTGTGATTCACGTGCGGAATAATAGTGTACGAGAATGTAATTAACAACAGTGAAATGTATTTCGGGAAACCTGCATTGTGAACACGATATTGGAAGTAATTTACAGCTGAACCGAATAATACCCGTTATAGAATATTCTATTTTTGCATTGCTTCCTTCCCTTTGCGTTCCCTTTGTGCGAGACGCTCCACCATTACCAGCTATTCTTCGTTTTCATCGGCAGCTTATTTTATGTCTTTGTTTCCCCGCCTGTTCTGTCCGCTTTGTAATTCCCTTATCGAGGTCGTTAAATTCTGCCCTGTTGGTTTTCTCGAATCGGGAGTTAATTGGCAATTATCAGTGATTTGCGAAGACGGTGATGAATGAAAATCTGTTATCACTGAAAATCTGATATCACATTCTTTGTGGATATTTTTATAGAACAAGAAATAAAAATTTTTATCTCTATTGATATTGAGATCTCTATTGCAACATAGCGAATATTTAATTATGAGCGGAAAACAAAAAGATTATAGAGCGTTAAACAGCATTGGTTCAATTTACAATTTTGGCTTAAGTGTCCGGAATTCCCCCGTTCGCCCCACATACAAGATTCACTTTGGCGCATTCGGTTTGTTATTAACTAAGGGACTTGAATCAATATTTCACGATGACTCGACAGTGTCCAATGACGATACG
The DNA here is from genome assembly GCA_028454225.1 of Lasioglossum leucozonium. NCBI lineage: Eukaryota > Metazoa > Arthropoda > Insecta > Hymenoptera > Halictidae > Lasioglossum > Lasioglossum leucozonium. The sequence goes on along the minus strand of CM052207.1, from coordinate 7,786,356 downwards.
GGAAAGGGTCCCAGCGCACACGAACCTGGGTCTGGTTTCCGGAACTACATAGAAAATAGAGAACGCCGCGCCCAGACCGGGGAATAGAAGCGAGCGTGACGGAGACGCGAGAGTTTGCCTGAACTTGGATCTCTGTTAATTTATATTAATGCGAGCACACGGCAGTGTCTTGCATTAGCGTTCCTAAGATCCGTGAAAAGCGGTGGATAGGGGAAAGGTGGTGAGGGAGGGGGGGAGAGGACGGTCGTCTACAAGTCAGTTTACCATCCAGGCATCGCGTGGCATCAATTATTCATTCCTACTTTGCGCGCATCAAAATCGAGCCAGGAACTCCGATTTGATCGCGATACGATCTTTGGAGGCACCGGTTTAATACGGTGTCGGCGACGTGCCCCGGAGCCAAATCGATTTTCAGGATATACTTGTCGTGTATAATGAAACGAGTAACGCACGAAATGAGTCGAGGATGGAGTTTCCACGGTGCCTAGCTACCGCGTCTACGGGGCTCTCTCGGCGCGGTAACCGGCGCCAATTTTATCTCATGGTAATTCATACTAACGGCGTTTCGAGCAGAGATCGTGATCCACGATCGGTTTCACGTATGAACGAAATTCTCGCAAAGCACCGCGACAACTCGCCCGAGCAGAAAATCATTTTTCACTGGCTATTTTGCGAACGTCGAAACAGTTTCGTCGCGAACGCAGGACGGGAAAAGAACTGAAAGCTTAGAGAGCGTTTGATGCTCCAATTTCGTTAATGCGTCGTTTGAATTTGAGTTTGTCGAGAACCAAAGAGAACGAAAATGCGAGACTAACTAGTCGCGTTCCGAAACAGTTAGTTTGTTATGAAAGTTGCCGCGAGTGCTTTAAAGACAAATCTATTCGTTTGTATTTTAGAAGCGAAGCCAGAGAGGCCGCGTAGGTATGTGCTTTCTAATCAGTCAGATATAGTTTCGTTCGAATTCAGGTATAGTATAGTGGATCCAGTTGCATTCGGGCCGAACTGTTGCGAACGAAGCAACTCCTCGTGTGCGGCGAATATACATTTTAATTAAACGCTGGTCCCACGGATGTTTCGCCATTATCTATAGTTGTTACTATTTACCACGGAACCGGTCATACAATATTCAGATGGCGTGTTTGCAGCGAGAGAATAGAAAGCTTATTTCCAGCCGCGATTCTTGCTTCTTCGGTTAGAATTCGTTCAATCCATGGAATTATACAATGATTCACGAAATTAAGGACAGTAAAGTTTTCTACCATTTAACGTATTATAAAAATTACCGTATACGAGTCAGCCCCATTATTTATGTTCAGATCAGCGTCGTTACATTAGAAAAATTAATATTGCGCTAGTAGTTCGCGTAATTCGTACGTTTTACTGCTTTCGTAATAAACAGTTGATGAAATACCTATATATCTGCCATTTTTATAGGCGTTGTTAGATGCCTCGAAAGCGTAATGCTTTAAGAACCAGCGGAATATAAGACGCAATAAAATTTAAGAATCTTTGCCGCCAGCGGACTAAAATACCCTACTGAGAATCTACTTTTTTACGATTCCAATTTAAGTAAAAAAATTGTCAGAATTCCTGACCTTTGCGACGTCGACCCTTCCAACTACTTCGTTGCACCGTACCTCTTACAAAAATGGTAACTTCGTTATTCGTGCTATAAAACACTCGCACGAAAACCGTGCCTGTCAGTGTGTTAACGAACACACGATAAAACGACGATGTTAAAAGTATTTTCTACTAAAGTTTGTCGAACCTTCGGGAACGTATAGCAACTACGTATTCTAATTAGATCACAATGCTTTTTAATAACAGTAAAACAAACGGAGGTTTCCGTATAGCACCGTTCTAGCAGCTTCTTAAAAGTCTACCTTTAAAAATTCTATTGCTCGCGATTTAAACCGTCTGATAACAGGGTTCAAGGGTTGCAGCAATTTCGCCGCGAAATTGTCAACCCTCCGTCCTACAGACTTGACCCCACACCCAATGATTACCATCTTTTTCCGCATTTTAATCAATGGCTTACGTTGCACATCTTTGAAAACCACGAGGAATTGAAAGGCGGTATTATCGAGTCGTTGCAATCGCAGGCGACAACATCGTTCGTGGATTTCTCATGAACATTTCTAAAACGTCTGAGAAATCGACGAACATGTTTCAGAGATTGCCTAAAAACTTCAACTAAAAAAATCCAGCAATCATTTTCTTCATAAACGATGAACATACCCTCCACAAACCCAAGAAACTTGGAGTTCCCGTCTCGACGAGCGTGCGCTCGTCGCGCAACACTCGAACCAGCTGCTGAATAAAAAATCCATCGGCGATTAAATTCCGAAACGACCGGTGACGCCATTAACGGGCAAAAAATTCGGAAAGCCTCTAGTCCGCGGCGATGCACCAATTAAAACGGTGCGACAACCGTGGTGCTTTTTTGGTCAAATAAAACGAACCGTTATTGATGCCGCTCATGGCCGCATAATGGCTTAGAACGTTGCCATAAACGAAGCTCATTTGCCCGTTGCCCCCGTGGAAATTCTCAAAACCTGGCAGCCTCGGGCCGAGAGCTGGTACACCAGCGCGACGCGGGGCCATCGAAAAAAATTTCCTTGGTTTCATTTCGCCGGTTGGAACGACGTGAAATAAAAGAACGGCGCGGCGCGGCGCTACGTGGCGGCGGCCGAACACAGTTACGGATCCGCGGCGCTTAACATAAACCACGGTTAATTAAGTTTCTCCTTCGGATCTCGTTGTCCCTGCGGGTTCGCGCCTCCTCTTCCCTCCCGGTTTCGATAAACAGAGCGAACCGTAGCGGAGACAGAAAGAGAAGAAGATCTGTGTTCGGACACGGGTTGGAGAGGGATAAAAACCGGGCCGCATTGTTCCCCTAATCTTTTTCACGTTCTTTCAGCAGAACGCTGGTTGCAGCTGGGCCTGCTTATTCAGAAGTCAGCCCCGCCTCCAATTAATCTTGCTGGTTTCGCCGGTGGCTCCTTATCCTCTCTCTCTGTCCCTCGTTGGGTCTCTCGTTTTCGTCTAGGCGGGCCGTGTCGGGTCGGGCCGGTTCGGCGGCGGCGGCGCGGCGCACCGGCTGCGGGCTATAAATACTTGTTTCGCTATTCCTGAACCGTATAGACTACTCGGTAAGCTTGCAAATGGCCGACCCACCCTGCCCGGCTGCGAGCAAGCGACATTGAAATATACACTTTCCAAGTAACAGAAGCAACACCTCGGATAGCCCGGCTCCTTTTCTGCTGACGTATTTCCGCCCGGAATCACACGAACCCGACGCGCACGCAGCACTACACGATTAAGAAGGGAACCGGGACGGGACGGGACGCGAGAATCGAGCCCTAGAACAACGGCCGCGCCGTGACCAGCCGCTTTGTAAACGCTCGCCGAGACCAGCTGTGTTTTATTGTTTTCGTTTTGGTCACAGAGCCGGGGCTCCGTGACCCCGTTTCCTTCGTCCGAGCCGGAAACGCGAGGAAACGCGACTCAAGCCCGCGGTTCGTCGCGATGGATTGTTGGAACTCCGCGCAATTGTCGCATTCTGGGAAATTTGTCGTATTCGCGATTTTCAAACAGCAAAACTAGTGTGCGGATGTCACAGAACGATCTTTAAGCTCGGTAACTATTTTCGATGGTTGAGAAGCATCTACAACACATTAGCTGAACTGGGTTAACACTTCTTCTTCCGAGTCGACCGATAAACTTGTTCGGGTAGAATAGAACGGGCAACGGGGGAGACGCACGGAATAAAAACGGATCGATGTCGACTGTTTCGTGTTGGCAATATAACAAACTCACTGGCAACCCGTCTTCGGTCTAACGAAGATTAACAATACGAAGAGTCGGTGCGAAAAAGTTCCCGCGACGCGACGCGACGCCGCGCCGCGCCGCGCGACGTATGGAATTTCTTGCGGCGAACGCAGCGAAAATGGTACAATTACCGCGAACACGTATCAGCGACGGAGTCGCTGTTCTTCGCGGCGGTAGAGACATCTTGAAAAATTCAGTAAACTGGAAACTTTTCCCGGGGAAACAGTGGGAAAGTGCGGAACACAGTTACCAGAGGAGAGGAGGGGTGTTGAGGAGGGTGCGGAAGAAAGTACAAAGCGAAGGTTCGCTGTGGGGGAACACTAAAAAAATTTCGGATTTTAAAGGGCGTCGTCGCGCGGTGGAAAGCAGATAGACAGGGAGCAGTGGCTGGCGACGGCGCGTCGATTTGTTTGTTCGCCACCGATTCGTTTAACTTTGTATTAAAATTCTCGCGGAAACTCCCGCCAGTTCGGAGATCTTCGGGAAGTTCTGCCGAAGATTTCAAAGTTGCTAGACACACGGGAAACTGTGGGAATGTATGTCCGAAAGATTTCTCGGATTTCGCGCGCGGATGCATCTTTCTCTCTGCCGAGTAACATACATCAATTCTCGTAAATGATATTTATCGTTTCCTCTATTCGGAATAAATTAATTCGACTGCGCGAAGCCTCCGAATGAGCGAATATTTAATGAAGGGCGAGCTGTTTTTCATTGTAGTATTCTCTTTGGAGCAGCGTCGCGACAAAAGTTAATTAGCGAAGTGAGAACTGCTGAGAATTTTTGTAGAAATATTTGAAGTGCTTCGAACATCTCTTTATTAATTTTGCTTTAGAATGGGCGTCCCCGAGTTATTTAACGTCGTCTGTTTACGACCAATGGCGATCAGCCTGTTCGAAAAGAATCGTTGTTCTGGGGCCCTAATTATTAGGGTCCTCTTTTAATTAAAAAATGAAGTTTCCACTAATCAACGTTAACATCCGATTGAAATGTCTGTTAGGAGATTACGCGAATCGCTCTTGTAATCGAAGACATCGTTCATCGTAAATTCTGTGGACATTCTCGAAAATATTCGTGTGTACTCGTACGATTTCGCCGAGTAACGAGGAATATGGATATCCCCATCGGATATTCATGAAATACCTCGTTCTGATTTCTGGCTTCGAGACATTGAAAGTGGAGGGGTGGTGCGTTTAAGTGTTATACATTTGTTCCCGGCGAAGAATCGATAAGAAACACAGAGCCGGAAAGAAGCATAAACCGAAGATAAAAGGAAACATAAAACGTTTGCACTTCAATTACCCGTCAATCTCGGTAAAAGCTGGTTCTGGGCTAACTTTACTTCTCGTTTGAATCCGCCGTTCTGCATATCGAAATAGTCGGTAGATTAATTGAGTACCGCCGGGAGTTCCGGAACGATAGCTATTTACACGTGAAGTATGCATATTTCGAAAATTCCTTCCCCACGTATTTTATCGAATTACAAAATACTTACACCACGGACGGACTTCTCTCTATCATCAGGTTACCAAGAAAGCTCTTGACGTTTTAATCGATAGACAATCACCACCGAGCTTTTTCACCTTTTCTCGAAGAGCTTCTCTATTTCTCTCTTCATAAGTTTCTGAATATGAGGAAAATGTTTCCCGGAAACTGAACGATGGTGAACGTAACATCTCAAGAGAAAGAAATTCCTTTAACTGATCACAGCCAACCGAGTTGTAGTTTATTAGAGTAGTTCCCAGCATTTCCGACTAGATTCCTAGCAGAGTACAAAACTTCCTGACCCGTTTTTATCGCGCGACTCGCGAGCATCTCAAAAAATTTATAGCTTAAATTAACACAATCAGATCTCTTTCTCTCTCTCTCTCTGAAAGTGCCCGTGCATTCAGATTGCGCGACTGTAGTTTGTCTGTTCTTTAGCGCGTTAATGTCGCCATTTGTTAACAAGAAATTTATTAAACTCGTCGAGTATGTTCCGCGAGAGGAGGGGATAGAGGGAAAAAAGCACATGCAATCGCTTCACGCGATGAAATTTATTGCGCGCAGCCTTTTATAAACTTCGTTAAGCAGTCGAGGTTTTACCGTCGCTCGTCATCGTAAACGACTGGAAGCATGCTATGATATCTCGCTCGAACACAACAACCCCACCGCGAAATCGAACCGTGCTCCTGTCCTCTCGTCTCGAGGAATCAGCAATATACTATGCTCAATGTAATATTGCTTCCCAAAATAATCGCACATTATTAAAAGGACAAGGAGGAACAAGTTTGGCCATTGCATGTGAACCCTATCTCTTCTTTACACGCCGATGTATGCATCGCGTAATAGAAAAAAAGGCAGAAACAAAGAGCCGCGTCTCTGTTTCAGAAGCGTACACATAAACTGCGTGGCTTTATTGCCCGATAAAGTTGTGCTCTATTCGAATCACGCGTTTCACTGCTTCCCATTTGAATTGTAGTTTCCCGCTGTTCAATCTTCCGAATCTCGAGCATACCTTCCACCTGGATTTTTAGTAGCTTAACTGTTACCGATTGATCCGACTCGTAAACCTAATTTCAAATTCGGGGAGTCGAACGCACCGTGGAAGAAAAATCATTCTCCAAGTACATGTTAAAAATTTTACTACGCGAGAAGCGAATAATACAACGACCCGCCGCGTGACGAATTAGCTCGGCATTGAGATGTAGGAATACTCTGACGTTCATGGCGTGTTAACACGTTGATCGCTATAACGGCGCTCGTGAAAGTCGGACGGTATCAACAGCAACTTATTCGATACTATGAAAATAGAAGAGACTAGATTGATTGCCTCGTCTAATTTCAGCTTACTTAATCGATTGTAATAAAAGTTGATTGTTCAGCTCCCGCATGAATTCCCCGTATGAATTCGAATGCATCGCTGCCTCTGTTGTTATTGCGACGAATGTTTTTCGATGCTGTAGCCTCCTTTCGCCAACAAATTTTCATTAATTACAGCATCAGCGACTGTGAAAAATTGTTCCGGTGCTGTTGAATAGACAGCAGGGTCGGCGACCTTGTGTTTGTCATACCCCATAAAAAAAGCCGGAGGGTGATAAATCGGGACTTCTTGATGGCGAACGTATGACTAGCAAATTGCCATCAACTGTCAGTCCGGTCCAACACTTTGGACGATTTTCAAAGCGATCTCTCGGTGAGTGGTAACAAAACGTTCAAATTTTCTGCGAGAATATCGGAAAACATTCACCGATTGTTCATGTAATTAGAAAAGGAAATCAAAAATTTCTCAAAAGTTTCGTAGCGCGAATACCACCGAAGAGGGTTGAGATCGGTTTCCATGATCGCAGTCTCGTCGCGTAAATCGAAATAATTGGTTATCCTGTTTCCGGGGAAGTGTATCTTGATGTTCGAGGGCCGAGGACATCCGCATAGTTGAGCCGCTCGTGTACCGTAGCGTCGACACCATTGGAATCGCGAATATCCCCAGATTCGCCGGATAAGGGCACGACTTTCCCGGTGCTTGTTGCACTGAAATTCTAAAGAGCACGAAAGTAATGTTACAGTTAAAAGGGCGGTCGGTGCCCGCCGCACCGCGCCGCGCCGCACCGGTCGATATGCACGGTCGACCACCTGCGACAAGAAATAACAAGCTATAACCTGCGCAACGTCGCATAAGTTACGGCCGCCGGCGCAATTACTTCGTGTACTTCGATGCTGTATCGACGCCAGGAAAGTGCGGGCAAAATGCCCTTCGTGAGAGGTGTTAAAGTCTCTTGATTTCTTGATTAACTGCGACCCTCGCGCGCTGCACTTCAACCCCTCGCCTGCGTTGGACAGGCTGCGCTGCTTTTTCCGCGCCCTCGGAAATAAAATATCGCTGCCCGGAAATCCGTGAACCGTCGTCAAACATTTTTATGAATAAATCTACAATCGAAACAGTGGCTCGGGCAAACGTTTCGGTTTTTGTCGGACGTTGCTCGTACTACAGGCGTGTTTAAACGTTTCTTAGAATTCGTAGAAAATATTGTTTTCACCGCGCTGTTCCATAAAATAATGATAAAATAACAACACCGTGAGAAATGTCAACGCGAAAGGGATAGAAAAGTTCTGGAGCAAGCTAATTCGTTATTTTTTCCATTTCCTTTCGAGGATACAGCTTCGAGCTGTTTTCGCGTATCCGAACAGACCTTCGCCCCACCTTTGTATTTAGTTCGTACGACAAGCGTGTTTAAACGTTTCTTAGAATTCGTAGAAAATATTGTTTTCACCGCGCTGTTCTATAAAATAATGATAAAATAACAACACCGTGGGAAATGTCAATGCGAAAGGGATAGCGAAGTTCTGGAGCAAGCTAATTCGTTATTTTTTCCATTTCCTTTCGAGGATACAGCTTCGAGCTGTTTTCGCGTATCCGAACATATACCTTCGCCCCAGCTTTGTATTTATTTTCCAGAGTTTACCTTCCGAGTCTTTATTCCCCTTATTTCTGTCGTTTTCTTTGTGTCTGTTTACGTTGCATCCTCATCTCCTTGTTTCGTTTTCGTTCGTCAGATTGCACACCCATTAATATCCTTTTACCTATTGATGGATTATCTTGTTTTCTCCGGCATTCCTGTGAACAAACACTCGCCCATTTCCCTGTTTCTACCTTCGAGTTAACTCCGCGAAATTGGATCGAACAACTTTTACCGACCTTTTCGAACGAACAAACAGCAACGGTCCGAATGAGAAAGAAAACGCGAAATCAAAGAAGTAGGAGATGTTCCCGATAGTCGCCGTTAGAATATACAAAACAGTACGTGAAAAATATCGTTTATTGATCTTAGGAATCAAGCAGAAACCGTTCGTTTTCGTACAATTTAGCCGGGGAATGTTTATGTCGCACGAAGACTCTACGCAGTCTACTAATAACGCTTCGGTGAAACGCGAATAGTTTCCAATTCGTGGGGGTGCATTTGCAACGGATCATCAGCGAGCAACTTTGGGAGTTTCTTAACAATTCCCCCGATGCCAAGAATAGCGAAATGGTAGTCGACGACACGGGCAAACCGGTGGAAATCGTTGTATTTATTGAGGCGTCGATGTATGAATAAGAACTTACTACCAACAAACAGTTGTAGCGACGCATTTCGCTAGCTGAAGGAAACTTGTCGCCGAGTTCCGGCTACAATTCACGCTTGCAGTTTAAATTCCGATATATCGCGAGCATTTCACTGCAACACCACTCTAATCCAGGTCGTTGGATTCCTGGCGATCTACAGCATTCCGACGGGCTGGAAAAGTCGGGTTCCATTTAACAGAGCAAAGGTGATTTGATGCCTCGTAAATGCCATTCAATAGAACATTCGTGTTCGGGCCGCCATTTTGAAACGTCAACGTCGACGCGCCGACGGCAAACCAGATCAGAAATTCCTCTTCCGAAGAAACCTCTCGCTCTGCAACTTTATCCCGTATCGATCGTATCATTATCGGCGAGCGTTGTTTGCAACAATCGCGCCGTTGTTTATCGCAATTATTTGCATTGCGCACCATTCGTTTGATATGTATCCGTATTTGCCGGTGATGCGTTAATTAACGAAATGGAGCGAAACCCTTTGAACAAATAATGATCCGATCGCGTACGTCACGAACAAAATCTTGGGGACCTTGCTGCACAATTACAGAAAATTTATTTGATCATCTCGTTCCGCAGAATGTAATGGCAAAACGCTACCGAATAAATTACTACCGAGCGTATTAATACCGTGAACGACGATGAGTAACGTGTTACGAGAGCCGTGTAAAAACACCGCGTTATTTTAAAAGCCCGTAATTCCCAGCGTTGTTTTTCGTCGGTCAACATTTTTCGCCGACGAACGACAACAAGCTAATCGACGAGTGTATCCCCATTCCGAATGGACGTACAGTTTTATTAGCAATAATTTCGCTATAGACAGGTTGCGTTTACTCTCGGCAGTGATATCTTTATGTAGGATATGCGATCGACAAATTTTGGTTTTCGCCGGTATGAACGGGGCAATTTTCCGTTCAGTTTACCCAGGATGAGCTTGCGTATGCACGAAGCGCCGATTCAGCAAAGTAGTTTCGCAAGGTGTCGACGGATTATGAATCTCTGACAGAGTTACCCGTGTATAACGCTAACTTTTTCATAAAATACCAAATCTACGGTGCGACGAAATATTTTTATGAAAATAACGATAAAATAACGGTTCGCGTAAGAAATTCTTGAATATCTTACAATTTCAATAATCGTCCATTTAAAAAATGCGGAACGCGTCCAGTACTTCGAGTGTTTCTCTAATTAACGAAATACAGTAAAGTCCCGATCCAGCTCCCTCGGAGCTCCACGATCTAAGTCCCTTCGCCTGTCCCTTCCACCGAGAGGCATACCCCGCGAGGGACCAGTCGATGGGAGCTAGATCGCGAAATTTTGCTGAATTTCAATTCTTTAACCCTTAAGTGGGCGCGCAGTAGCACTGAGTGCTCCGTTTGTAGTTTAATGTAGTGTAGGGTGATTAATTCCATGCGTGTGAATGCCGCTTGACATAGTTATATCAGTGACGGTTACCACGCGATGATTTGTTTTAAACATTTATTGATTTCGTGTTTCATCGTTTTGTTTCATTCATGTACGGAGTGTGAATCGGCAAAGACGCGTGTTTTTCAAAATCTCAGACGGAGATTCAGACGAAAGTTTTGTTAATTGTATTGATTTTAAAGTTATAATTTGAATTAAATATTATTCTATTTTGCAAACGGTTCTAATCCTACTGTAGTATAATTTTTATTTCTGCTAGTTACGATTGGCACGCCCTCACTGTAGTGTCATCCCACTAGAGCCGATATGGTTTTCAGTTATCCTTAGGTACTTTAAAGTTATGGACGTGTTATTTAACATAAAATTTGTGATATACGTAGTTTTAAAGGATGGTGCACAAAGTGCTCCGCGCGCCCAGTTATGCAACAAAAATAGGCGCGCCCACTTAAGAGTTAATGTACCACAGGGAAAAGAACTTTAATCGTGTTCATTGGCTTCCGTTGGTGATCGTCGTCGGGATTGCAGCTCTGTACCGCCTAGCGCGGAGTTAATTCGTGCACACGGAGATCTTCACAGTATTATCTTGAACGCGATACCTGTTACGTCCTAAGGAACAGCCAGCTCGGGGCTTCGAGTATTTTACGTTCGAGGAGCCGGCATATTGTTGTACAAGTGGGCCGGCGAACGAGGAGCAATTAACACGTGCGCCGGTTTCGATCGGACACTCGCGGAACATTATTGTCATAAACTGCGAGCCCTGCGGGATACCCGCGGGGCGACAGCATGACCAGTCTGCCCGATCCTCGGTTTCTTAATTAGGTCAAGCTGCCGCCGTGTCCGATTCGTCCTCGAGGAATTGCCACTTTCCATCTCGGGGAAGAATGGCGGCCAATCGGCGACGCGCCGTGGACTTTCTCTTTTCTGGCGGCGCGGCGATATCCTCGAACGAGACCGGACAATGTCAAAGGACGTCGTCTTCCGAGACCGTGCGCGATCGGTTCCGCGCGATTCCTCCGAGCAGGACAATCGACACGGTCCGGCCGGATATTCGAAGCATTCCAGACGGAGATTTTTCGCGATCGAGGGCAAATGCCGCGTCCAATCACGTGGAGACGAAAAGACTCTTTCGTTCGAGGAACGCCTTCTCCGTTTCACTTTGGCCTTTCTCGGCGATCGCAGTAGTTATCGCTGACGAGATTAGCGAAGCGTTTTACCGTAATTGGGTGTCTTCGATACTCCGCCCAATCGACGGAACGGTAAATATTTAAAGAGTCGCTGCGGAACTACCGGAGTCTTGGCATGATCCTTCGGGTAGGGCTTCGGCTACTGGCCACTCGCGTCTATAAGAAGAATTTGATTAAAATATCGGGCTCCGTAGTCGGCATTGTCCCTTTGTCAGGTTCCGTTCCTCGAGGAAGGCAGACTTTGGACAGGTCGGTTACGCGACTAATCACGATCGCGACCCCGCGTGCCCATTACAAAGGCATAATCCGGCGCGGCGTAGCCGGGTGTAGACGTAGCGTTTGCGGAAAATTGAAGCGAGAACGGGGCCGTTAGGGTTTAACCAAGATGAAACGGAGAAGTTCGAGGCGGTGTGGGGGTGTGGAGAGAGGATGCATACCACCGGCGGCTCGTGTTCGGTAATCTCGGCCGGCGTAGAACCCGCGGCGGACTGTCTCAAATTTGATCCCTCGCGTCTGCGGGGGCGGAGAAAGAGCGAGGTCCTTGCGCAATCTTGGGAAACACTGCGGCGCGGCGGCAGCGTTGTTGACGTGGCGGGGTGTCGTTTGCACTCGCCGGATCACTTCCTTTCCGTTTACTCCGCCGCAAGTGTATAGAGGATTCGGGCGTAATCTAGATCCAAGGGAATTGCGTCCTTAGGGAAGCCCGTGGAACCGAGCCACTTTACGCCCGACTCGAAACACGAATCTCTTCTTCCTCTTCCTCCTTCTTCCGCTTCTTTCTCTTCCTTTTCCACTTCTGGTTCTGGTTCCGCTGGACGGTCGGATAATGTTTCTGACTTCGACCAGACCGTTTATTGTCCGTCCCCTTGACAAGATCGGGAAAGGTGTTTCCGGGCTGGGAATCAATAAGCACCGACCTGCCCATCCACGCTCCCTGCCGCGTTCGCTTATCAATCGTACCGATCCTCCCTCTCCCCCACATCTCCATCCCCTGTCCATCGATTCCCAGAGATCCGTGATCCTGTCGTGAAATCGACTTTCGAAAATTTCACTGGACCTCCGCGCCGATATCGCTCCCACCCCGGGACTCGTCGATGCAATTATTCTCCGGGGATATTGAATTTCGTTATTTCTCATGTCGGTATAGACTTTTTAATACCGGTCCGGTGGTTTTTCCATTTAGAAGATTACGAATTTTCTTATATACTTTAATCGGTTCGATTTTGTTCTCGGCTGATCGGAGCTTGGTTCGCTTGGTTGCCGGGGAAACGACGCAGCTTCGCTGGACGTTGAGGCGTGTTCCGTGTTCGTTGATGTGCGCACTCGGTTGTTCAAGTCGAGAAGAAACTTTTTTTCGACGCAAAACGATAAGTTGTTCATTTTGCAATTTAATTGTCCGTCCGACTCGCTGCTCGATGCTTTGGCTTCTTGCTTGGTAACGAGATACGATTTCGCAACATTTTAACACGCGAAGAGTAATCCGTAAACAGCGGAGTGGTGAAGTGAAATAGATGGGAAAGTCGCGCGCTGGATGGTTCAGTCGGAAATGAAAAATGGCCGGCGGGATGGTTCTTAATGGGAATGGTACGTAGCGGAACAAGTCTTCGAGACTCTACATAATTGCTGATTTAACGTCGCGAGTAATATTCAGCAAAGGCGGACGAAAAACGGTTCCGGGACGCGTAACTGTTCCAGCTACGTGCGAGAAATCCACGTTTCTTTTTGCTCCTGCGTTAAAAAGATTGTTGAAGCCAGTTTGGGACATCTGGTTATGGCATGGGCATTGCCTTACGCTCTTGGGATGTTACATTGTAGAATTTTTAGCATTAGGTACGGAGTGGCCTTGTCACCGTAATTTAGGCTATGGCCCATTCTTTTCCGTCTCAAGGCGTAACGGCAACACTCGAAAATTGCTTAGGCCCGTGTCATAAAACTACCAGAGCCCAATCTGCCTTTTTCCTTTCTCGTGTGTGCTGATTGCCAGGGTCGCCGGATTTCCCAAGAATCAGGCCCTGGCAAAGTTTCGCATTTTTTATGGGTCTTTTAGTTGACCTCGGTACACAGGCTGCATTTCTGGCCCATCTTGCGCTTTCTTCGCCGTCCACCCCCTTTTGCGTTTACCAACCAGCGAACATTTCGGGTTTAGGAAGGGAGGAAAAATCAAAAGATGGTGGGGAGTCCTGAGCCTTGCATGCGGCTACACTTGGGACTTCCCTCAATTCGGTTCCAAACACTGTAAACACCACGTCGCGTTTTGTTCCTTGCCTTAAAAAATACAGTCCACTGTTGATATTGAGAACTTTAGTTTTCTCTCGACCAAAGAGGAAAAAACCCACGCCTTTCCTTAGTTGACACTTTGCGTGTAAATATACATCCACGGTCCGAACGATCATCTTGGATCAACCGCGGACATCAAACAAAGATTGAACTGTTGTACGATCGAAGTTTTTTGGATTTCTGTGCGAATCGGAACATCTTCCCGGGGGACGCATAATCATTCCGCTACCGAGAACTCCGGAAAGCTCTCGCGCAAGATTAAATAATGCGTCTGGTAGTCGGGGCAGCCGAACCAGCCACGAAAGGAAATTGAATGCATAAAAACGGGAAAATAGAGTCCGCGCAGCGCCGCGACGAGAACAAGTCTACGGGCGGACTAAAGATTCCGCGAGTGTACGGAAACAAACGCGTAACCGCAGTGGGAATGTACGAAGGACAAAAGCTGAAACGAAAATCAAGACACGGGGGAGAGTGGTATAGTGCACGAAAAGATAAAAGCAAGCAGATACAACGTTAAGGCAGTAAACTACGGGAACACGTTGGAGAGAGAGATGTCATGCTGCGCGTTTTACAGGGAATGGAAAAGTAAAATGGCGAGTTAGAAGGAAACGAGGATTAATACAGAGAGAGAGAGCGGGAGAGATAGAAAAGGGAGGAGAGGAGGAAATGGAAGAACTGACGGCCGAGGAAATGGAAAGTCGAAAGGAAGGGCGGGTCGAACGAAAAAGGAAAATAGGATCGCGAAGAAAGGCACGAGGCAACGCCGCACCCGGAAAGAATGTGCGAAAAGCTACGAGATATTATCAGCGACATCTGGCTAGAAATGAACTCCCAAGAAAATGGACGGAAAGACGTATCGCCCGGGAATCACGACGGACTAAAGCATTACCGCGCTAAATTCTACTCTTCGCGTGTCGGGCTTGTTCAATTTTCTGCGAAGAATCCGCATTACTAGAAGAAACTGGCGGTCCCGCGACATTTCTCAGCACAGTTTGATTATTCTGATTGTTAATCAAACTTTTCAAGAAAGTAGCAGGACAACGTTTCATCGAAAAAAATAATTTCAATGGAAACATTAAATGGAACGTAATTGAACGTTTAGATAATCTTTACTTGCTTTAGCACGCTTCCACGATTTCCATTTGCGTAACTAAAAAAGACGATAGGAGTTGCGATAAGCACGTGCGATTTTCCCGGTTTCGCACGCGCCTCTAATTACGTTTACAATTAAAAAAAAGGAAAAACAAAAAAATGCCATTCGCAGCGAAATTGCTGCAATTCTAAGGTGGCCCTCGCAGCGTTCGTAGCAAAATTTCTCGATAATATTTCCGCCCGGTGGAATCGAGCCGATAAACGAAACATGATGAATTTCATTTCGCGACGCGACATTTGAAAGTACATTTGAGCCTCGCGCTGCCTAGCACAACGAGGAAGCGTCAGTTTCGTCGGGGCAAGTTTTACGATCATCAAGCCAGCAGCGTGGAGGTACACGATACCATGGCAATGATCCAGCGAAAAGGAGCCTCTTCCTGAAAATTTCACGTCTGGGCTGTTGACGTGGAAAACTTATAACGAATACTCCCGACGACTTTTGACTCTGCCGACAAGTTCGTTGATACGACGACACACAGCGGCGCACGTACCTCGTATGCAATGCAAACCTTGTTGCCAAACTTTTGTAACGTGACATGCATCATCGCGGTAGAGCGTTGTTCGCCCGTAGCTCTCGGCAACTCCATTAGCGACCATCAAAATAACTTTGATTTTAATGCCGCTTCTTAATTCCCTGATGACCGGCACATCCGACTCGTCATTATAATACAGCTGGGCGGCGCGACGGAAAATATTCGCAACTTCGCCGTGAGCATTTTTAAAAAATGAAACGGATTTCGGCCGAGGTTCTAATCGATTTTTTTGTTGCACTCGATCGGTCTGTACGCTGCTGCGAAATTCGGAATTCCGCGAGCGACGAGACTGTCATGAGCAACGTGCAAGACTAGAAAATGAAGTATATAGTCCAGGGTTCCTGGCGGTTGACTGTAGGGGGCAAGAAAATCTATCAGAATTCAGAAAACGCTTAACTCGAGGAGAAGAGGGTACGGGGGAAAGAAAATTCCACGAGGAAATCTTTCTTGGTCCGTGGGCGCTCGTCGTTTACGACGCTCGGCGCCGAAATCACCGACACTGCCAAAACTGTCTCATATGCGATGCAAACATCGTCCTATTCTCAACGTGACATTCATAATTCCGCGCGGGCGCGAGTATGCGAGCGAGCGAGCGAGCGAGCGCTACCAGAAAGTGGCGCAACTCTATTACACGCTATCAGAGTGCATTATGGTACACGTGGGTGGAGAACCTCTGCTAGATGAAGACGTAGGGGTTGGCAACCGTATAATCACAGTTCTAAGCACGAAACTCATATCCCTCCCTTACAGTCGCCATTCTACTATACACGCGGTGGAAGAACGTATTTTTTTCTTCTCGTCGCAATCGTGCATGTACTTTCGTCGTATCGTATGGGCGTCGAGTACCCGTGATCCAATCGGCCTCAAAATTTTCTGGATCATGTTCTTAACACTTGTCGCAATTCTGAGGGGTGAGACTGAAAAAACTTTTTGGTCAAAAAATATGGTCCACGCTTACACGCGCTGATCCTTTCCACGTTCGGCTCTGTCCCTTTGTGCTTTCGGCGCGGTCGACGCAGTCATAGTAAAATAGTTTCCCTTCACGATGTCTGTCCCTGCTCGGACCAGGCGATGAGAGCTAAATCGCGACTTTACTGCGATTAATAAAATTAAGGCAAACACACGAACTTCTCTGAAAGTTAATAACCAGGTCGACCTTGCAGTCTTGAAAAAAAAAATGAAGAATGAAGTGACAATGGTTCGGAAGACATTTTTCTGCAGAATTTCCATGGAAATGTTGAAAAGGTAATGCCTGCCACATAATTAGAGCGGCAGACTGATTAATTTTTGGTGCAGATCAGCGTCCGACGAGATGCGCCAGGTTATCATCGGAAGTTTATCCCACCCAGTAGAGGGAAACACGTATTACCATGTCGGCGGATGTAACATGGTCCGCGAAAGCCGCGCGAATGTCGAGCCCCTAATTCCTACCTACCTCCTAATCTGCCTGGGCAACACTCTTTGAAACCAGGTACTTGAATTACTCGAAAGTCATACAGGAGCCCTTTGGACGCGAAAAGATCGTCAGCAGAGATAACCATAGTGTTCGTGCTGTCTCTTCCGGTCGGGTTCGTGGAAACACCGGGAAACCTGGAAAATAAACTGGGCCAAGGGGCGAGATGGTGGTGGGGTGTTACCGTATACACGTATGTATATACCTGTGTGTACACCCATCGGGAGAGCTAGGACGGGGCGGGGCTGGTTCTCCGTCGGCGATAGAAACGAAACGGTCGGAGGTGAACAAAAAAAAAACTTTTAAATAAACAAACTTTTCGAGCGTACGGTAAAACGTTTACCGGCGGGAGGATGTAACAATTGTCGAAATTAAAACGACCTTTATCCGAACCGCTCGCACGAAGTGCATCTTTTATTCATGTTTCGTGGCCGCCAGGAATAACCGGGAACTGTCTCCACATTATCGGCGAAAGTTAAGGAGCAAGCGAATTTTATGGATATCATATATTTTTTAGAACGTCACGTTGGTTATGGCGACTGCCTCGAGCATTAACGAGTACGTAATGTATGCACTCGCGAAGACGGCTCTCGTTGATCGCACTGTGTCCAGAAATTTTATCACTCGTGATAAATTATGTTAGGGTCTGCGCGATCTTTCTTCAATGTTTTCACGTATTTTACTCAGCTAGAACGCAAATAGCAGCCAAGTCCTCGCGTAAGTGGATACGTACAATAAATGTTATTCAATTGTCATTTTCATTTACAAAACGCACACGACGTTTAATAACAGGGTTTGTAATGGTTTATAATTATGGCTGTAATTATTGTGCTTACATTAAGAGGGTACACGTCGCGTCACAGGAACTCTTTTCTGTACCGTCGCGTCGCCTCGTCGATTCCTCATTTCCGTTTTGCCCTAGCGCGATTATTTTAGACGGACGGGGACGTTTGTTCATTATCGCCGACGTAGAAATGTTTGCGATGTTGTGTACGTACCGTTACACGTTCCCGATGTACCACGTGATAGTATGTCATAATGTGTCGTGTGCAAACTACCTGCGAGGAACGTTTAATGGCGCGTGCGATCGCGTGCAGCAAAACACTACAATTTTCACCATTAGAAGTCATTTTCGAAAACGCGGGTCACTGCGACCGAACGATGGAAACGTCAAGTAAAATATTCTCACTTTAACGAAATAATGTTCTATAGAAAAAGTGAAGTTCCTCGAATCTGTTCATGTACAATTGTTATTCGAGCACGATAACTTTTATCGGACAGGTTTGAGGACAATCCTTATCAAACACGAACGTATTTCACTGTAATTATAGTCTCTGCTAATTTTATTCGCTTCTCTACGAGAAGAGATGTTAACATATAATTTATGAGTCTATTGTTGACTTAATTAAGCGAAGCTTTTACTACTGCAGCTACGGACGACGATATTTCAAATGCTGTTACCATGAAATTACTATTATAATCCTTTAATTATACGTTAATAATATTATTATATTGATTATATTAATTATGTATAAATCAATTGTGACTGTGATTATTGCAACTGTTAATCAAATGTTCGTATTTTATGATTATAAGCTTTGATGTACATTTTGTAAATTTGAGTATCGGTCAATTTGTTCATAGTTGTGTGTACGTGTACAATTTTAAAATAGAAAGATAAAGGGGAGAATTATATAATAAAACTCCGTTTTCTAGTTAATTAAAAATTGCATCGACGCAATTAGCTAAATTATGAAAAATTTTATCACATTTAATTGCGAAGAATTTTCAAAGGCACTCTGCATACGAAGACCCGAGACCACAGAGAGTTGCAAAACTCGTAAGATTCGCCGAAGGATATTCGCGCGAAATAAAATTCTGACAACGCGCCTCGGGGCAACGGTGACGGTCTTATTTTGCGTCTAGCAAATTCGGACTAGCGAGGATTCGCGTTTCTCGTTGACTGTAATGCCGGGAAGCATTTTTGATCCGCCGAGGTCCCCGTAAAATTGCCAGGGAACGAGAGCGATTTATAATTTTCAAATTAGTTGCCGGGATAGTCAAAGTTAAATCCATCTTTCGCGTGTCCCCGCGAAATTCAAATCAGTCTGGGGGAGAGGAAAGGGAAAAAATTGATCATTAGTGTAATTTTCACTTTGTCTTCGACGAGCCGCGAGACTGCAGCCGGCAACCTCGGCTAATTAAAGACGCTGGTCACATGCAGCCCCCGCAACTAGTTTCTAAAGTCACTTCATTTCGCATTCATTCCTCTCCGTATTCAATTAAATAATTCTTTTGTAAAACCCGGCCACCGACAAGACTAACGAATGACCATTCTTAGAAACCTGTCACGCATTTAATACGTTCACCAGATACCGCTTCGAATTAATAAATATTGAGAAGACCACGTACTCTGCTGCATGTTTACTAGGGTGAAACTTAGCTATAATCCCAGAATTGTGATAAGTGTTGAGAAAACGATCTGGAAAAAATTTGAGGCCGCTCGAATCGCGGGAACCCGACGCTCATCAAATTTGAAAATTTCGAGTTTTCAAATTTTCGAATTTTCAAATTTTCGAATTTTCGAATTTTCAAATTTTCTGGGGTGGTGAGAGTAAAAAAATGTTTTGATCAAAAATCGAGGTCCACCCTAATATTTACGCAACAACTACGATTTGTGAAATAAATTCCTCCTTGTATTCTGTGGATCAGACTGATAATTAATCGCTTTTAATGGGACACGGTAAAAAAACATTTATTATTCACACATATGCTTTTAAATAGCGCTGACAGAAAGCAACATGTTTCGTTTAACAGTATTATAAATTTAAAACGTGTCTAACGATTAAACATTTACCGGAACAAAACACGGGGATTGAAACATGAAATTCATTGGATATTTTAAATCTTCAAAAAACCACTAGCATTGGCCAGCGGATTTCACGCGCCGTATCACCATCTATTTTATACAACTCGGCTTAGTAAAGTATTTACAAAATCTGCATTTTGATCTCCTTTGTATGCTCCAGTCTACAACCATTGATACGCTAAAATTAATTTTTCACGATTTCAGTTTCAACAAAAATATATAAATAAAAAATCCATTTGAAATGAAACAGTCCAAGGTGTGTATCAAGCTCTCAACCAACGATTACATTTGCAAATGAACAATATCTCCGAGCTCATTAAGTACGGAATGTTAAAAAAAAACCCGTTTGATAGTACGTGCAGGGAGAAACGCGTATCAATATCGCGGGCTCATTCGGCGAAAAACTTTTTACGAGGTCCCGGCGATTTTTGGCTCCCCG
Organism: Lasioglossum leucozonium; assembly: GCA_028454225.1. Classification (NCBI taxonomy): domain Eukaryota; kingdom Metazoa; phylum Arthropoda; class Insecta; order Hymenoptera; family Halictidae; genus Lasioglossum; species Lasioglossum leucozonium. Next base: position 7,766,101 of record CM052207.1, on the reverse strand, counting down.
GGGGTTCCCTGGGAACGACATCCGGCCGAAAGTACGTTTCGCTCGTAATCGTGCCGTGGACCTATTTTATTTTAAAAATTTTCCATCGGGGATCCAGGCTTATTCCGTGGCTCCCCGAGAGCTCGGCGGCGCGGCGGCAGGTTCGCGTAATATTTAAATTCGCGCTGATGACCGTGAGGGGGATTCGATCCTCTTGGAATCCTCGCTTCGGCAGGAAAAGGAGATCGTCGTCGTCGTCGTCGCGTCCGTGTTATCCGGGTTTCACTTTCTCTCAATTGGCCTCGTTTTCGGATATTCCATTTTCGCGATAGTGATTCCCGTACCCTACAAGAGTGGGTGGTGGTGGGGGAAGGGGGTTAGGGCTGGGTCAACGCTTAGGCACTGTTTTCCGGCGAATATTCTCACCACGGGCTGCTAATTGCGGCTAAACTATTCTCCTTCGAGCTCTCCTTCGTCCCAGTGTGGACACGTCGAGATAAGTACACAACGGCAACGATGAGCAAACACGGAATGAACGCTGCGGCCTGGCCAGACTAGGCGCCGCCACCGCGTAAAGTAATCATGTTAATTGTACCGTATCCCTGCGCGCCTCGCCTTGGCCGCATGCAAAACGCAACGGACTCAATATCCGATAAACGATACCGAAGCCACGGCACTTAACCAAATTACCGGGGCCTCCCCCGGTGGACCAATAATGTCTGACGTAACCGCCGCAAGCCTGCACACTACGACGACGAACGCTTTCTTCTGACCGCCAGGAATCACGACTAATTCGCTGCGACCGGGCTGATTAGACTACCGTCGCGATCCTCCGCGTTTTATGCTCTCTCGCTGGTGTGCTCCTCTCGGACGGATTAATCCGTTCCCGTAGCACACTCACGGAATTAGCGCGCGAATCGTGTTCCGCGTATTTCTGTGAAATGGAAATTTGATAAACCGACACCGTCCGCCGTCGTTGCTTATCGTTTCGCTCTTCTCCATCTTCGCTGGTCTTCGCCGAATACGTTGAAGTGGGATGAAAAAAATTTTCTTTTGTAATTTAAACTTACGATCAATACTTCTACGCGCGCACGGTAATGTCCACGGTTAAAAGCGCGAACGGACCGTTTAATGAAATAGTTGCGGAACTATAACGGGAACGATGCGCGGAATATTTCAAACTGCTATATACGATGCGAGTACTGTTAACATATGCTGCCCACGTGCAAACAAATACTCCTCCTATTCCAGTTATGAATTAAACATCCGTACAGTCCATCGAAACTCTTAAAACGTCTGCTAAATTGAACGCTTTTCAGGCCTCTGCAAGTCAGATTAGTATCGAAAAATCGAGCACTGTATATAATCCTGACTTGCTCCTCTCCATACGCGAGAACTTCGCGCGAATACAAGGATCCGTGCAGTTTTTAAATCTCTGATCCTGAAAGGGAACGAGACGTTGAAACGTTTTTCTTTTTTTTTAAAATTGTTTCTACAGCGATAAATCTAATGGAAAAGAGATTAATGGGACTTATGTATTATATATTGCAAGTTAATAACGACTGTACTATTTGAATATTAATTTGTATTTATTCTGAACGATCGTTTCACATTACCCGATGTTTCCTTCGTTGAAATATCATTCCATCCTTTTAATGAGAATGTTATCATGGAAAACTAATTACCTAATGGAAAGATGTAGTATGAGCTGTACTGAAATAACTCTGTATGGGAAAATCCCATAACCTAGTATATCATCCTGTGAGCTATGTCAGGACAAAATGGCGGTGGTGCCGTTGAAGTTGAGTGCGTCCAAGCAGCAGCAATAAACGAAAGAATATTTACGACCTCGGTAGCCGTGGACAAGATCAACTGTCCGAGGCTATTAACGGGACGGTGTCGTACGTGTCGCATTGGAACGGCCTGGTCCGGCCCGGCCCGGCCCGGCCCGACACGACACAACCGGTGCGGAAAGCATGCGATTGGCGGAAAAACAATACGTGACGGAAATCCGCACGCGGACGAACGGTCAGCACATTGTGTCCCGTGCTGTATTAACACAGAGGACCTGGCGGCAAGAAAGCAGAAATAGGTGTGACAAGAGTTGCACGCGCATGTTGCCGCGGGTTAACGCAATTTGGGCTGCACGTGACGTGAGAAAATGGTTACAACCCGAGAGAAGCCGGTCTCTGGTCCGTCCCCGCGGCGCCGGACCGGCGCGATTAAATGAATAGAATGGATTTATTGTGCGACTTCGATCACGTCAATTAGACCGTCGTCTGCCCAGGAACGAACAACACCTCCGGCATAACAGCATAATAAAAGGAAAAAGAAAAAATAAAAAGCAAAACACAATGGATCTGTCGCGCACGTATTAGAAACTCGATTTTATGGGGCTCCGCGACGAAAAAGGATTTCCATTGTCTGCCCGAATCAGCTGCATCGATCAGCACAGCGCGCGGACGTTTATTGGCGTTGTACAATTATTTGAACAATTGAAAATCGCCCGAAATCAGGAAATATCGCATTCGAGGCAACATTTTTTAGAAGAAGTTGCATGAAATTGTGCTTTTATACCGAACGAATTTCTGGTTCAAATAATTTAACATCGTAATAATGAGAACAATAAAAAAAATACAGTAGCGAAACAGTTTTTCCCCATCTAAAAAAATCCGTTTCCGGCACACGTTCGCAAAGAATACGATGTGAAAAGCAGAGCGCAATAACAATTTTTCCCAGGAACGCAACAAAGCCGGCCGGCCGCGTCCTTATGAACCCGTTCCGTTTCTCTTTTTCCAAATTGCTTTATGAAAATTTTGAAATTGCATAAACATATGGGGTCTACATGCTAATGAGCCACAGCTGCGTTGTAGAAACCACGGGGAAAAGGAGAAAGTGGAGGGAGGAACGGCCAGACAAGAAACGGATAAATCGGTCCGGGATATTAGAATATCGCTTTCGCTGATTTATTGTTGCGGTCAGTAAAAAGAATTCATGCATATTCGGTCCGCCATTATCTTAAATTCAATCCCGTTTCCAGGAGGTTAAGCGTGAAAATTGCGTATGCAAATACGTATATAAATTCCCGTCAGGGGTGAACAAGCCACTCTGAAATCCTGTTTCTCGATGTTCCGGAAAATTGCGTCGAGTCTTTCTATGTTTCAATCATGCCCGGTGGACGCGGGTCGTACGATCGTGATTTTTATTAGAAAATTATCGAGCCGCCCGATTTGTTGTCCCGATTTTTACACACTCGAATTTTCACGAAAACCCCACCGAGTGAAATTCAACAGTCTATATACGTGTTCGCCGCGGAATCATGCTATCGATCATCTCGCGGGAATAACTTAACTTTTGTTCTCTGCCGTTGAAAAGGAAAATACGGTTCAGCGAGGATCTGTATTTACTAAAACGTTCCCATAGAAATTGTTCGCTGACTGGAACGCGGAAATGTCTTTGAATACTTTTTTTTCTGCAAATAATCCTCGCGTTGATATCGATAAAAATCGTGAAAAAAATAATATATGAAACGTGAATTCTGCCCGCAAAAGAAAATCAGGCCGCTCTTTTTCCGCGGACGCCACGTATCATCAATCGTTCGGATATTTTCACAAAAAGATTCTCTTAGAGGCATTACGATTTTCACGCGCCATTCCTGCGAAAATAGCTCGATTTCTACGCGATCCAAGTTTTCGCGGCGATCTACCCCTGAATGCGCTTTACATGAAAAATATCCTCCTCCGCAGAGTGCACATGTACTCCTGTAAAGCGATTGCTTTGAAAGGGAAGAAATAAAAGAAAAAGCGCCGTAAAAGGAGCGCGGGCTTTGCAGTTTCGGATGCATCGCCTCGCGTGCATACACTTATCGGTCGCGAAAAATATGTGCCAATAGCACAATCGTTTTATTAATGTTCCCGCGATGCGAGTATTCTTAATTGCTCGCGCCGGAAATCTGATAAAAATTCGTTTTGTCGGTGTGCGAGACACGCAAAGCTATACGCAAGCTGTAAGGAAGCCGGTTAATTAATTCAGTGGTGTTTTCCAGACAATTGGTGCTTGTTCAATGTTAATATTTAAATGTTCGTTGAAAATTCCGGCCGTAACGTACAACGAATCGAAAAGTTTCTAATAGAATTGCGGACGGCTGGACCGTGTATCCGTAAATTAAAATGCTTTACGGGTATTTGCGATGCAAATCCTCGAGAATCAGCAATTCATCGTACCATTTTTCCACGTTCGTTTTAGGTTAATATGTATGTACAAGTACAATAAAATGAGCCTGTGCTCGCGGATTCAACAGATTGAAGTGGCTTCGGCCGTCCCCTGAAAGTACGGTTTCTCACGCAAACCGACCAAACTCGGCCAATTAATCGCCATAAATACTACTTCCTAATCTCCATTAAGGAATACAAAACAACATTGAATTCGCCGAATCACGCAATTCCGAGCGGCTTCAGCTTGCCGGCAAGATTTCCAGATACAAACGCGAAAGCGTTTACCCAGAACGAATATTTCTACCGGTAAAGTCGCGATCTAGCTCGCATCGCTTGGTTCGGGCGCGGACAGGGATCGTGACGAAATGGATCTTACATATAATTTGTCAATTGAAAAAATAATTTTGTCAGTTACAACATTACATATTCCATTTAAAGAAACATCGATAACCTTGAAATCTCATAAAACTGACCTTGAAAGTTTTTTTCCCTTACACCGTTATATGCGGCCCTTCAAACAGTGTAAGTTTGTCCTACGAAGTTTCTTTGTACAACGAAAAGTAACGGAGATATTTAGGTGTCTTGCTTTATCGAATTCACCCTATATTTCGGGAAAGTACTTTCACGGTTCTGCGCTTTCGAAGAAGTCGAATAGAAAGAAGGCGATTTTTTGCACCGTTCACACGGGACACGCGATGCGCGGGGATTCCCCGGCAATGGTGGATCCTCGGCGGAGGAACCGCGGGAAAATCGTAGAGCAAGTGCGACCGTCCGCACGAGTTGAACGTGCGAACGGCTGGTTGTAAAGCCCGCCTTCGGCCCGGGTCCGTGGCTTTTATCCTCGCAACTCGGCCCGTAACGAGCCGCAATCACGTACCCGTTCTAATCATTCAGCTCGTAGGAAATAACGCGTTCCCTACTTACGTATTCGCAGTTTGTAGAAGATGCTCCATGGATCCAGGTGAATGCAGCTGCGAGGCGCCCCTCTAATCACCGAGTTCGAAGTTCCATACTCGGCTGCAACTGCAACTGCAACTGCAACGGGCGCCTCTCTGTCTCTTCTCGCGCGACGTTAAATGTAATTGGAAACGAGCATCAATAATACGGCCCGATGCGAGAAGAAAGTCCGGCCCCCGAAGCTGCAGTTGCGCCCCTCGAGTGCAGCCTCTGCAGATCCTGCGGGACACCCAGCCACTTCTCGGAAACTTTTCGTTCGGGAGATTCTTGCTCCGAGGACTTCGATGGCCTCTCTCCTCGCCCCGAGAATAAACGCCGGCCGATCCTGAACCGATGTCGGACGATTTCTATTGTCGTTTGTGCCTCAGGATGCTCATTTTAGTCCTCTGTAGTCCGTACTTCGATGTCAATGGGCCCGGAAAGGCGCGTGCAATTCGAGCTCGGCAACGATCGACCTCTAAATTAGCAAAAGAGAACGATCAGTATTAGAAATTACAAACTGACGCGTCTAAATCTTTGAATTTCACAAATTCTTGCCCGATTCGTCGTCACAGTCTTTTTTCCAATTATTATCAAACCCTGGGATCGTTGTTTCGCCGTTAATACAGGAAGGAAAAATTATATGCATTCCACGATACACACATCGGTGGATCGATGTCTGCAAATTATACGGTAGAGCGAACGGTGCGTGACTCTTAATTACCTCTGTATTTTAACGTAACACGATGATGTCTGAATTTACAAGGACCGTGTACCCGTGTAGAAATAAATAATTTCGATAAGCATACTCGCGTTAGACTTTTCCGATATGGGGAGAGTACCGGTTCCTAAAATCGGCCGGTATATTTTTTCTAAATTATATTTTGCCGTATACGAATAAATTACAAACGATATTCCACGTTAACCGAGGCCTCGGCTCCGAGCCGATGATAACAGTTGCAAAACGCCGGGTTTTATTCAAATTAATTATACAAGCGCGTTTTATCGGGCACAACAGAAAGTCAGCCACGCTTCGCGCTTCCACAAGACGCGCATTTCTCACCGCGTGATTGCCAGCTTTCACATAAAATTACGGTTCTCGGGTCTCGCGCGGAAAATCATCTGAATATCGGACGCGGGTGGCGCGTGCTCGTCCCGGCGACAAAGAGCATCTCTCAAAATTCGTGGCAGGCAGCGGCGCGTGTTCGCTATGTAGTATACATAGTTGGCTGGTGTGTAGAACCATCCGAACCGGTTTGTTTCAAAGTGTGATGCAAGCTTGAGATTATCGCTATAACCGGCGGGGGAGGGGAGGCCGCAGGCCGAGGAAAATATTGGCGAGCATGACATTCGACCATTTTTCGTATCGCGATAAGCCCCGGTTCGAAGAGACCTTGCCCCGTAGATGGTGGTAAAGGATCGTTCATAAGGCGCGGGTGTTGATTAAGTTGGTAGCATGCAAATCGTTCATTCCCGTGTCTACCTTCCTTCGTCTACCCTTTTATCAGCCAGACAAACTACCCCAGGCCACCGCAGTGCGACTCGCGGCGCGGCGAGCCGCTCGGAGTGTGTGCCCGGGGTTCCCGACATAATTATATGCAATTTATCATAATTGAGGACGGTATCGTGATTGTGATCTCGCGAAAACTGTCTACGCAGTTGGAGGACGTGCCGCGAGATACGGCAAAAACCGGTGCATCCTGATGCTTCCAAGAAATCGTGCACGGTTTTATCGTTAACGCGCGCGCCCCTGGATCCGCGCGGTGAACCTTCTACACTCCGAGACAAAAACATTCGAAATTGTTAAATTTTCATTCGAGCTGGTTTTGCTCCGTGTTTGTTTGTTTGGTGCAGCCGGTGAAACTGGAATGATGGATTTTTAAAAATTGCTAAATTTTCAAGACAAATTAATGAGACAATATGGTAGTTCGTGTGTATAAAAAACTGAACGTAGTCACAGGACACTTATTCGTATTCGGATTAAGCAATTTTTTATTGTTAAAGGGTCTATGTTATGAAATAAAAATGGCTAATTTGTTCTAGTGTAGAGAACATGTAAATCAAATTGTATGTCAAATATCTGATCAAAATATTTTCTAAATTTTTCAATTTAAGCGGACCGATTGTTTTCATAAGTGCTGTTTTGATTTTGACTACGCTTCTCTTAATCTATCTGATCATTCAACAATTTCTCAATCTCTTTTTTCAACGTTTAATCAAATTTTATATATATAATTTTGCATTTACCTAAAATTTATCGTACAATAGCAACATCTTGTCAAAATAAAACCATTACCATTTTGTCGAAAATAGGTAAGTGTCCGGTGGCTTATGGACAGTTTAATATTCAATATTTCCCTCATTTTTGATTCCCCAGATATTTTCAATATTGTTAAGATCCTGCTGGGGTCAGTACACAATTTTAATTGTTTCGACTATTTCAGCTACGCGAACGGAGAAATTATAATTTTGTCCCGGACTGTATCCGCAACTTTAGCCACCCCGGAGATGCTATCGTGCTTGTAATTAGCGTATGCGTTGCGAGATTCGATATTTCTTTCTCTCCGGCGTGGCTCGTTCCTTTAGACATCGTCGTTGCCGCAGTAGTTTCTACGATTTTGTACGAAATTGCAAGGTGCGTTTTCGAAAAAGTTACATTGCGCGTGGAACGCGACAAACAATACGTCATTATACGAAACATAATGCATCCGAAATCACGTCGAACGAACAGACACGTTATACGTACACTGAAACTTCGTTGCAAACGTTACGATGTTAATTATCTCTACTAAGCATAAACAGGTGGTCGATAAAAGAGTACGAGGCTGCTAATAGAGTCATTCAGCCCGTAATCATTTGTGCAGCTGATCCTTTAATTATTTTCAGAGCTGTAGTTCCCCATCGCGCTCGTTACCGATATGCCAGAGATTACAAGGCAGTAATAGAAGAATTATGTTCGAATTTTACGATACAACCTCTTCTGGCATTCGCTACGTCTCAGCATTCACTCGTCAGCGGCGGGATTCGAAGTATATAAAACTTCAAATAATATTTGTCGTTTCACGACGAGTGATTACACGAATAAACTTGACGTTGAATTAAACATAATAAAATTTTTTCTAACCAGCGTGCGGCGTGAGCGTCGTCACGAATGTCGCGGCCGCAGGGGTTAGAAATCCCGTGTGGAGAACAGTAGGCATTGAATTCGCGAATGCATCTGTAGCGATACACGATTCGCAGCGTTAAGCAATAAAAATAAACGCCTGCAGGGTCTAGAGTGGTAAAACCTACCCTGGTCCATTTGCAGGATGGTAAATAATTTTACTAATTACTTGTAGGGGCGTAGGAATTTAACTACCCCGTTAAGGTCACGCCTTTTCGAAGACCACATAAATAGGCAGGAAATCCGCGGTACACCCAGTTACATCGTCATTCAGTACCTAGTCGCATAGCTATCGAAACCTCTCTTCGCGAGACACTAGATCGTCAATCGCAATACCGTGTTATACCTAAATAAATTATATCTTTTCGAAAATTGAAGTCTCTTTCATTAGTAACCATCAACCGTTACACATCCATTCTGAAGATTGCTGGGAAAGATCGTCACGGATTTTTCGAAGTTGTCGCAGCGAGGCAGGCAGGCAGGCAGTCAGCCGTCGCGCTTCGGCTCTCGGCGCAAAATGCTGGTTTTCATGCGAGCCGGTGTGCGGAAAAGGTGGGCCAGTAAACAGAGCAGAAGAAACTCGTTTATCGGAAGGCTGTAAAGCACGCTTATGCTACGTACTTGCCAGAAGCATTAGTCGTTACGTGCTCGCTGGCTGCGCGCTTAAGGGAGTCTCCGCTCTTTTATCACGTTCACGTGTCAGAATATAATGTCATTGCGCGAGAGGCAATACGTGCAGGACGATTTATCATTTCGTAAAAATGGAATGTTACCCGTAATTTAATGTCGTCACGGCTCAGTCCTCTTTTCTTCTTAATTTTTCTTTTTTTTTTCTTTTTGTTCATTCGCCGCGCCCGCGCCCGCCTGAGAAGAAAACGCGCTCGTTTCAAGCGTTAATGGCACTCAGACGTTGCGAGAGTTTCTCTTCTTCCGCGGAACATGCTCGGGCAACTTCATTCGGATATAACGCGAAAATATTAGCTCTCGGCCTCGCCTCAAAACACCGCGCGCCGAACCGTCGCATCGGTTAATAGCAACTTTGCATACTCCGGCCACCGTTCTCTCGGATGGCTTTCATTAGCCTTCCGCTCGATATTCTGAGGTATTCGTGTCGGAGTGTGCATCGCGGATACTATATAATTCATATTTTCTTTTTAAACAGGTAACCGTTCGAGTCGATCAACCGTCTTTATTTGCTTGATATTTTAATGAAGTCTCCGCCGGACGGAAAAGTAATTTCCGTGCCTCGAATTTAACAATGTGTTTTTCTTCTAAACCCGGAGAAACATTTGCATATTAAGCTCGGGATTAGGTAAAGCTTCCACGAAATGGAAAAGTGTCTTCTGAACCTTTTAGCCGGGCTCTGTTGTAATGTTCTTATTGGTATGCAACTAATTTTGCTAGCCTGAGCCTCTGTTTTCCATAAACGCTACGGTGGATCGTGCTGAATATTAACAAACTCATTAAGAGGTATGACAATCTGCTTGGATTCAAGAGTAATCCGAAAAACGTATTATAAACAAAACGCGGCGAGTGGAGGAGAGGCGGGAGGGGGGCTAGTGACTGAGAGAGGTAAAAGGAACGTTAAACAAATCAGCGATGAATATAAGTTTGCTTCTCTCGCTGCTACTGCGACGGACAAGAAACAAAACGAACGATCGCGGATTTAGTTTGACAAATACGAAGACATCGTAGGGAACTGGCGCGAATGCAAGAAAAGGTCATTTATAAAAAGATGCAGCGACGACGACGGCAAGAAACTCGTTACAAACTTAGCAAGATGAAACAACATCTCGTCCAGGAGCGTACCGACGCGACGCTACGTCGACGGGCACAAATAAAATTTTTCCTAGCTTTCTATTTAAGCGATTTAACAATTTAGGCGGCGCGCGTCGGCGTCGTTGCGGATACTTTAGCACCCTACCCGGTGGAGCCAGCATGGAATTCACTCTTCTCCTACTTTATTCCCATCTCGGCTTCCATCAACCGTTCGACGATGTAATTCCGTTCCTTTGTTAGCTGCTGAAATTGTTTCTGTATTATCGGCTAAACAAACACCGGTGCCGTTATCAACGGTGTTATTATCATCGCGCTATGCCATCGACATCGATGAAACGCAACAACGAGCTGCTGTTCATCCAGTTGGCTGGTAAATACTTAGAAATTGAATTCTTCTGTAACGTTCCGCCATTTCGTTGCTCGCTTCATCAGAATACCGTCGCGTCGAATGAAAATCGCTGCCTCTGCTGTTTTCAATAGTTAAGTAGTTCGATACGCTCTTTACCGTGACTGTTTTTTTTTTCTTTTGACAACTTTTACCGACATATTGGTGACGTTTCATCGATTAAAACAACACCGAACATGTCACTGTTTGGATCAGTAGCTCGACATCATTAACAGAACAATGCTGCATTATTCCAGTGGACTGTTCCGAGCAAAAAACGAAAACCGACTACGAGATTGTGCTAACTATTGTTCGCCTCGAGACAAACATCATTTCGATACAGAAGATCTCAGCAGCCCGATATTATTAACAGAACAATAGCGCATTAGCTCGGTCGACTGTTACCCGCAAGAAATGAAAAGCGGCTACGATCGGCGCCGCGCTAACTATTGTTTCGCCGGGAGCAAACATCATTCCAACAGTGACCAATAAAGGGAAACAGCGGCGCAACGTATGCAAATAATTTCCGAGTGGAAAATTAACTCGGTCCGAAATTGAAGAGGCGCAGCGTCGCCAAGTGACGGTCTTTGGTAGCGCGCACGCTACTTGTTTCAAAGACACTAATTTGTAATGTACACGTCGGACACTCTTCAAGTTGATCTCCGCCCAGGACAACTTACCGCGATGCATGACGGCTCTCTCCCTCTGTCGCAAACTCTCCGGCGAGTGCGGATACGTAGATTTGAACCGTGTCGCCCTATTTGCAGCAGTGTCTCTTGTGCCGTACCCGCCCGAAAATGCGACCGCGTCCTTTGAAACCGGCCGGCCAGTCAGGCCCTTAATCAAAGTTGACAAAGTTACCCCGCCATTCCTTCCGCGGCCACGTCAGGATTTATTTGCAGACGCGGCATGAAACAGAAATTACAAACGATTTAGTGGAAAGCCTCGCATGGAAATTTCCTTTCCGCAGGACCCTCTGCTCCGCTTCCAGCCCGCGGAAACCGATTTCGGAGCCGGGATAATTAATGAGCCTCGACGCGTTTCAATTAGTCGCTTTTTCCGTGGATTTACCGAGCCAACCCGAAATACTCTCGCCGATTGTTCTAACCACCCTGTAAAAATAAGCGCCGCTATCGGCTTGTGTTATTCTATCCCGTTCCTGATTCGCTATCGCTTCCTTGCGTCCGGTTTGCTTCCTTCACCTTCAAATAGCTCGCATGGAAAATTGCATTTATTACCAAGATACTTCAGGAGTTTTTCAATTTTACAGAATTTGTGTTTCACGTATGAATTTTTACATCGCGAATTTTATTTGCGAACACAAAGTATTAATTGATGCCGTGTTTGTTAATTCCCAACTAGACTCACTGTCTAGCCCAGCACTTCTGAAGTTCATAACTTTTCCAAATTTCCTGTCCGAGGATCTTTCCTTGTTAGCTTTAAGTTACGTTAGGGAATCCAACTAGTTGCACGAGGAAAATATGCGCGCGCTCATGCAGAATGAGGACGTGCATTTAAGGAAAATTCGCGAGGAGAGTCCCTGCGAAGAGAATACGCGGGAAAATTGACCGGGGAAGCGCAATTTTGCGAAAATAAGAAAAATTTGAGGCGCGTGTAATGAAGCTGGCGCCCTGGTCATCGTACGGCTGTGGATTTTTTCGCAAACACACGCGGTAACTATGAACATTCCCGGGAATAATAAGTCCGTTAACCATGAAATGAACGTTCCAACTTTATTACAATGTCCGGCGTGCATGTGAAGCCACTTTACGTACTTTCACGAAAATATTAAATATTTTCCACGTCGGCGTATATCATCAGCGATATAAACGTATTTCATCGATATTAATAGCGGAACACACGGACGACGAATTTTTAAAATATTTCGCTAGAGACAAAGTGTTCTTACTATTTTACCAAATGGTGGATTCGAAGAACAGGTTCCATCGGCTCTCCTAGAGTTAATAAAATCTGTACGAGTTTGAAATGGCACTTTCGCACTTAGGGTATAAGTGCTCGATGTCCAGTGACTGAGTAATCTCGTTCAAAGAAATTGTCCCCTCGGTGTGAACGTGATTAAACCGGCTGAACCTAATTCCAAGGGTACGTAGGTAATACGGTGAATCTAAGTTATTAGATAGAAGGAAACGTTGGCTAGTAGATTGGTTCCCAAAAATTTCACTTTCTGAAAATACTTCAGGCGACAGAATTAATTTAGACACTCGGTCTGCTACTCGCACACACACAGACACACGCATGCGCACACATAGACGTATTCCAAGTAAACCGAGGAAAATTGAAGATCAAGAGACCAAACCTGCGGGTCGGTCGCTATTTACAGTAATATCGGGAAAATGTCACGAATATGTTGGTAAAAGGTTTACGCAGAAATCGTTAGAAACAAAGAATTTTATCAACGAATTTCTATCGTTCGACGCCGAACATGCGATTGACATTCGGGTCCGAAATTTTCTCACCTCCATCGAGACATTACTGTTCGGCTGATCAACTATTTCCGAGCGGACCAGCGCGGCTCGCCCGAAAGTGATTTTCGGTTGCAATTCCCTCGCGCTTTAAGCCGTCGACGCGCCCCTCCATCCCAAAAATGCGCGGCACCGTTCCGGGCAGATATCCGAAAAATCTCGGACCAATCGTATTTCAGCGTGCATTGTGCTCCCCCGACAAGATTAGAATAGAAATTCGGGCCGCGCGATCGAGAATGGCCGAAGGGCATGATCATGCACAATTTCAACAATGGCGTGCCGTGCCGCGCCGCGCCGCCACGGATGCTGAACATTTCCACGTAGTTTCGCGGTCGACTAACTTTTGTCAGCGTACAGATATCTCTTGTATATAAGTTCGGGGCGCGGGCCAATGAAAAGTGAAAATTTTGCGCGTAGTCCCAACACCCGCCTCATAAATTTTCTCCCAACTTTCGTCGTGGACAAAGCGACCGAGTCTCTCCACGCTCTGCCCTCCTACCACGATCGCCCACCCCTCGGAAACTTTCCAGCTGCGCGAAAAACTGAGACACACACCGGCAGCCGGCATTTACGCGCTGCAAGAAAAAAAAAGGGTACCGGCCAAAGGGAAGAGGGTGAAGGAGGAGTCACCGAGGACACTTCTTTTTTTTTTATTATTGCCGCGCGGAGGGTTTCTTCCGCGGTACGATGTTTCATAATTATCACCGTGCCCGGCCCCTTTGTTCCCGTAATCATTACAGTGGCTCCTCCAACAGCTCCGCCGACAAGCTGACTTATAGGTACACTTGCGCGCGGTGTTGTAAGACGCGAGAATCCAGAAAATAATTGGTACACTAAGTTCCCCATTCTCGCGAAAATTGTCGGTGCGATCGTTTCGTTAATAAACGAAAAATTCCTTTGTCGAATCGAGATCAATTTGGCGAGATCTCGCGGCACCACTCATGAAAATTAGAGCGGGATTGATCGAATAAGTACGCGCGGAGCTCGACGCAAAGCGCTGCAGGTAACATCGGTCCATGATGAATAATTACGGGACCGTCTTGTTACAACAATATCGCAATAACGTTCTCCATAACAGTTAAACAGTAATTTCCATTTCGCGTCATTTATTATGCACTGTTCCCTATCGATGCGCTGTTGTGTGCGTTCGTTTGTACAATAATTGCTGAAACATCAACGAGGTGGTCGGGCTCGGATGTAACCAATCTAGAATTCCGCCGCTTAAAATTCAAAGCAATTACGTCACCTAATGCAACCGAATTTCAATTGCCCGCATTGCGTCTTCTCTTTAACGCGGAAGATGACACAATGGCGGATGAGCCGCGGAACTCTATGGATTCGCGGCGCATAAAAACCATCCGGAAATCATAAAATGCGAGATTTTTAATGAAGAATTTATCGGCACTTACGGTCACGATAACGAAATTTCCTCGAATCGCTATGTCTTCGTAGGGTGAAACTTTATTTAAGGTAAACAGAAATTTTTGCCTTTCTCCTATGTAATCCTGTAGATTTTGACGAGAAAATGTCAAAAATCCAAGTTTCAACCCGCGGAGATCAGTGGTTCAACAGTTATGAGTGTTTAAAGTTGTGCGATTTTTAGTGTTTTGAGAGATAAGCGTGCCACCATGTTGGAATTCAGTGATAACGAGCGCAGCCGCTAGGTGGCAGTACAAGCACGCGGTAATGTCGGTAGAGTAGAGTCCGCTTGCAATGTTCGTCATTTCACGTAACCCAGACCTAAGCCAGAAAAACACTGAAAATCGCTCAACTTTAAACACTCGTAACTTTTGAACCACTGCTCTCCGCGGGTTGAAACTTAGATTTTTGGCATTTTCGCGTTAAAATCTACAGGATTACATGGGAGAAAGAAAAAAATGTCTGTTTACCTAAAGTAAAGAGCAGCCCTTCGTAGCATTCGTCTGCGAGATACATTTGTTTCTATTGATTTCCAACAGTATTCGTGCTTCATCGGCGATAACATATTTCTATCACGGCATACAGTTCGCGAACTATTGGTGGAGCAGTTAATGATCCGACCGATGGCGTTGTTGAGCCGTTAAATGTCAAGGACTAATGAAGTTTGGCACAGGCAGTATAATTTGTGACTTCGAGAACTGTTTTGAAGGGCCCTGATTTACTATTGAAGTACTGGGGAGTAGAATTAATTGCTCGCTAATTAGACACGAATTTTTCCCTTGGCAGAGCTAATAAGAAACGAGAATTTTCCATCGTTCGGCCGGGGTATGCTGAATTTGTTAAAGAAAAATCATTTATTTCGAGATCTCCGTGCAACATCCGCGTCGGACCACAGAAAATCCGTTTTTCCGGGACTCCGTCAAAGGAACGGGGGGAGGGCGTGCACGAAGGGACAACCCTCTCCCGAAATCCCGCTCTGTTTGCCTCTAATTTCGCGTCTCTAACTCCGGTTATGCTTACTCGGGAGAAACGGCTGATCCCCGGACCATGAGACCCGCATTTCTTCGGTTGAAACCTAGGCCCATTCCCCGGCGTGGGTCCTCGGCGACAGAAACGGCAAGGGGAGAGAGCCCAATTCCCCGAGCGCTCTTTTCATTTCGCGGTCGCTCGCTGTCCTCCTTGGCCCGCACGATCCTCCCTGTGCGAGAAACCGTGGACGAGTAGGAGGAAGAAGAACAAGGAGAATGAAATAGAAAAAGAGATAGAGACGGTCCAGGAGGATCGATCCTCGGCGGGTTCCCTCTAATTCCTTTCTTCTGAGCCGGTTCTTTTTGCAATTTTTCAGAATGCTGGCAGCTGAAGATGAAAAGCGTGAGCATACCGGCGACGGTGAAGGCCGGCGATACCGACTCCGTGATTCTGGACTGCGACTACGACTTCGAGGACACGAACAAGGAAGGGCTGGTCGTGCAATGGTACTTCAACACGAACGATGTGTTGTACCAATGGATATACGGGATGAACCCGGTGACCTCCGCGGATGGCATCGGGCACAACTACGTCGACCTGACGTACGAAGCCAGCAACGATCCGTACACCAAGCACCGAGCCATGAAATTGAATAAGCCTGGTATCGATCTTAGCGGCGACTACAAGTGCGTCATATCCACTTTCCAGTCCGAGATATCCGAGACCGCCTCCATGATCGTATATTGTAAGTATCACACGCCGCGATGTTCCACCGCCCGGTGGTCACCGGTTACTTGTTAGCGACAGCTTATCTTCCCGAGGCTAGCCAAAGACAGACAGCTGCATTCGGTAAACTGAGCGCGACGCTGCTCCAGAGAGTGGTCAATGTATTTTCTTTTCGTCCCTTGTCGAAAAAAGAGAAGAATTTGTTATTTTCAGACGATAAAAGAGAAATGAAAATCGGTTTCCCCTTTGCGAGCAAAGGACGCAACAACGGACGAGGTTCGCGCAAAGAACGGGCATTTGATCGGGAGTGCAACGAGCGAGAAACTACTGTACACCGTTAACCGGTTCTACCCTAACCGAGCCTGATTTACGATCTTTTCCAGCGATTTTATGCGGAACCGAATACCCGGCAATTATCCTTCCTCGCAGGACGACGCGTGGTTCTTTTTTTTTTCTCTCTCTCTCTCTCTCTCTCTTTCTCGTGCAAAGCGAAAGCTGGCCCCTCGTTCGCGGAACAATAGAAACGCGTTTTATTACCGCGGACAACGGCAGCTGATTTGATTTTAATCCGCGATGAAATTTCCTTCAGCTACGTACACGCAGAGAAGGTCCCGCCGCTGCTGTTGCGGCGAAAATTTATCTCGCGTAGCCGCGTAGAAAGTGTCCGAGCACTAAATTTCATTCAAAGTCGAGTCTTGTAATACACCGGACGAGATGTACAAGGTGTCGTGTAACTGGTGGTACAACCGGATAGGAACTGATTCTATGTGAAAAAATAAGTCTGATATACAAAATAAAATTTTTTCATTTGAAACTCCGTTTTCGAGAACATCCACTTTAAAGATCCATCGGGTTCGCATGCTCCAGTATACGCGGCAAGTAGAATAGGTCGGTCACGATCAGACGCGTCAGACGATCCCTATCAATAGCACGTGTATTTTTGCTGCATTTTCTAAATCGGTTCTCTCGAAAACGGAGCGACAAACGAAAAAATGTTATTCCTTCTTTTCGACCTGTTTCTTCGTGTAGAATCACCCGCTGTCCGGTTGTACCACCAGGTTACACGACTCCCTGTGTACTCGACAGTTAGTACCGACGTCATTGAAATATTACCGTACAGTTTCGACTGCGTTACGTGTCAATATCGTACGAACTAACGAAAGCGCGGAGCCATTAAAACACCGCGTCAGCGCTTACAATATCATTTTATGATATTGTTTCTCTTTACGATATCTGAAAGTACTCGGCCAATAAATTTTCTTTCATTGCTCCATAAATGACATTTTCGAAAGAGTTGCGCGCCACACGTAGGCGCGAGTAATTGCCGGAGCGAGGAAAGCGCGAGGCATTGTTTGGTAAATTCTAACCTAACACTCTCCATTCTTCTCGGCGTAGCCGGCGGATTCGTCTGTGATATTAAATGTTGAGATTTCTGCCGCAATATCGATGACAACTCGAGAACAAAGTACCGGTCTTAGCCGCGGATTATTCAGCTAATCCGTGGATTACAAATACTTTCTTTTTTTTTTTAGAGGATATAAAATCGCGGCTGTCGATAGCGTTGAGTCAGGCGGGTGATTTCGGCCCTCGTCCTCCTGAAGGATCGATTGTTCCTTGAGGAGCGGTTCGGAATGTTTCGGGGGAAAAATCGAGCCGTTCGGTCACGTTCCCTCGACGAGAACAATATTATCAACCGGGAACAACGTGATTTATTTTTTTACCGACGGTCGACTGGTTTTCGGCGAGATTTTCGGATCGACTACAGAATTTTTTTATTCGAAACTCGCGACATATTGCGTTTGTATCCGATTTCTGACGAAAAGGAAAGGAGCACAACAGCGTTTCAATCGACTAAAATTTACGTGTTAATATTCAGTTCCGTTAATTAGTCATTTATATTCGAATATTAAACGTCGACCGTTCGCGACCACGTATTTACAGATTATTCAACCGATCACCACCGTATTGACCAATGTACAAGAAACGACGGAATCGTTGAAATTGTAAAAATGCGGTAGCTTTTCTCAGGATTCGCTTTCCATTTAATTGCCGCTGTCTTTCTTCCGACGAATGAAACGCGTTCGCAATCTCGAATATCTGAGAACTGGCGAGTTGCTAGTTAGAATTTTCTATCAGGCCGCCAGCGGCCAAACACGAATCTCGCATCCGAGATAACTCGGAACGATAAAAGATTGATTTACGATTCTCTATCCGGATCTGTAGACGAGAGAAGGCAATGCCATTATTTCTCCTATAATTCGATCGCACAGATTCTGTTTCTGATTGAGATACGAAAGATATATCTAACCCTGCGCCGATATATCTGTCCGCGTCCGGGTTGGGGAAATTGAAGGAACATACGAACGGAGCGACGGCGACGTTTTCAACGAAAGTGTCAAGCAGAAACATTATCATTAATAGTACAAAGAAGATTCGATCGCGTATTATGCATTTTCGACGACCGTCTTTATGATTGTTAGCGTAGACATTTTAGCAGGACAGTGCATCGATGAATACGATCGATCGTTTCAATTTTTCATATAAATATTATTCGGTTTTGTCATATACTAGAAACGAGCGGTATTTCTAAAGCGGTTAAAAAAATGACTGCATCACACACTACAGTAAAAAAAAATACGAGTTTCCATTTAATAAAAATGGGGAATTCCGTGTTGCACCTGCGTGCCTGCGCAAAACTGAATGGGTAGTAACTTGGGGAACTAAAAGCTATCCAATTTTGCCTTATACACAGTTTTTTTCTTTTTTAATTGTTAAACCAAGCCGTAAGTACGTGTGCTCCTAGCTCTATTGGATATTCTCTGTAATCAGTAAACCGCAAATATTTGGTAAACATATTAAACAAGAACGGTTCTCGCGTAATTAAACAACGTTGCTGATAACGAAATACACGATAACTTCTTCTCCGTATTAACAAGCTTACGAGATGATACAGCAATAAATAGTGGATTTATGCGTTTATAAACGAAAGTTAGTAGATTCGAAAATCCGCGGTCTACATTTCCTGCTCAATCGCCTGATGGGAAAAATAAAATCGTGTCTAAACGAGATACAAAAAAAAGAGAATTTAGAGCGGGCTCTGCTATCGATACGCGCGTATAAAGTTTTCGCTAACGAACGCCAGCAAAATATAAATTTTAACTGGACAATCGGATTGCATAAATTTGGCGAAAGGCTTTGACGCTCGTAAATCCCATTCCCGGCGTAATAAAGTCTCGCATTAAGGGATGAATTTTCAATTATTCGCCGAGCGTTGTTAATAATTGCCTCGAGCAATTTATCACGTTACGGTGAAATTTTTTCGCGATCATTAATAAAGGGTGGGTACGGGGGAGTGTGAGAAAAGGGTGGTGGTCGGGAGGGGGGACGTTTTGCTGGCGCGAGTACGTTTTCGCAACATTAAGTTTAATTCCGATTGCACCACCACGCGGAAAAATACGGGGCGCGCAGGGGTTTATATCGCGTGCTTTGTGACGCGCGATAAGTGCGCAATATTTGTCAAGTCATGTTGCATTTTTACACGTCCTGCGTAGTTTGACGTGACGTCCCGCGAAACCGAGTGATGTTGCGTGAAATAATTCTTGGAACAGTGCAACGCGACACGGAACAAAGGCGCCGCCGCGCCGCGCCTGATCGAATCGGCACAACCGCCTATTTGCCGGCTCCGCTCGAATTTTCGAGCCGCGTTAGAGCCGCGGTAATTTATAACACTTCTAATTAACATCGAAATGTCCACGGTTTTCTGCACTAATTAGGAAATACTCGCGTTACACGCGGAAACAATTAGCCGGCGTAATTGAAAAGCGCCGGAAATTGATATAATTAAATACCCCGGCCTGAAATTATTTATACGTATCGATGACAAAAGCCCGGGGACGGATCGATTGATCGCGATTTTCTTCCTATTGCGATCTCGGCCATTGTAAACTCGATACGTACTGGGACTGCTAGAGATCCGTCGAAATAGCCGAGCGATGCTTCGCATCACTCTAATTGAACAATTCAATCAAAATTTCACAGACTTCCCCGAAAAAGTGTGGGCGTTGTATGGTTAATTTACATTAATAAACAGATAGGTACGCTTCCCCTCGATGTTGTGTTAATTAAATTAATCTAATATAACCACAAACATTAAATGAAGTTTCTTTAGAAATTCTGTAGATCGAATTTATTCAATTAACCCAAATTCAATGAATTCGATGAAATTAAAATGAGTATCTGAAATGGTAATCAACGATAATTATAGTAACTGGCCTTTGTAATTAACAATTAGTAATTGAAGAGAAACATGTAATGTTTCTTAACGAGGACATAGTTTATAACATGAAAATTTTCAAACACGGTGTTTGCAAAAGAATGTACAGGAAAGCCAGGGCTATGCTCTTTGAATCTTATACTTTAATTAACACGGACGACTTGACACAAGTTCCTGAACTCAGAAATTAACCGTTATGAAAAGTAATCTGCTTTGAAGATTTCTTTGATGTCTGTTTAATAATCTCACGTAAGTATTTTATTACAAAATTTCACGCTGCAGCGAATTTGCTTATAAAAGACATAACTGACTTGTTCGTACACTCGCTCACTTCCCTTTTGATGCTGCTGCCGACGGTCTCGCTTAATGAAATATTTCCGATTACTTTCTTAACGCAATCTCACGGAAAATAATATTCCATAAAGTAATAGAACAACTGTCTTAAATTGTGAATAGCACGCTAATGTTTCCCTTCGAATTAGTATCGTCCCAGTATATAGTTTGTTTATATTTCTTTATATTATATTTGAAAAAAGAATATTAGTCTGCATTATTTAGTTCGTTTCGTTTCCGCTGTTAGTCTCGGACTGAAAAATCGAAGAGAATCCTCGAAGACGTGCCTCGACCGCTGCGGTGCGCCAGATCATCGAAATCTTTGCATGCACTCGACCAGATAAAATAAAGAAAATCGAGGAAATAGTCCAAGGTTCCCTTGTTATTGCCCTCTCGGTCAAGATACAGTCTTGGAGTTCGGTGCACGAACGTTTCCTCTCGGTAACCTATCGAATTGTCCAATTTGGTTTAAGTGCACTTCTGACCCGCTTATCCGATCGGTTCCCATCGAGGATGCAATATGTTATGCATTGAACTCTGCATAAGGTATTGTAGAAAAGTGAATCGACGATAATTTATGGAGTTACACCGAAAATTAGACTGTCCTCCCAACTTGTTCCCGCAGGATCAATAATGTGTATAGCAGAACGATTCGCAAAGTTTTTCAAGGTTTTTGTCGGGAAAAGTTGTTTTTTTTTCTTCGCCCCTATCGGATAAAAGTGGCGGAAACCGTGCATTTAACTTTCAAGGTGGAAAACTTTCGAGCATTAAAATGCTTCTCCTCGATCTAATGGCGGCCCGAACGAGAGGTTTCCAGTTGTATCGTTAGGAGGATACAAGCCGTAAGCAATTTTGCGTTTCTTTCTTCCTTCAAACTTCCATTTCAACATGGAAGCTGTACCTGGCCATTCACCGATGCGGATAAGAAACCGTAGCACGGCTATGAAAAGTTCTCCTCGAGATGAACTTAAAACATCCCACGATGCACCGCGCTCCCGCCGACGCCGCCGGAGCCGAGATCCCTAATTTCGCGGAAATTAATATCTCTCACCTAACGTCCTTCTCCTTGCCGTCCCCGTTACACTTGACGCTACGAGCTGTACGACTTCGCGAAAAGTCCTCTTCATACTTTGACGTTATGCCGGACGCGTAAACATCGCGTTATTTTCTCGCAGTGCTTTATTAAAGGGGGAAAGTTAAGTCTTCCCTGAAAAGATTCTCCGTGAAAGGCCGCTGAACAGATTCCTCGTTTCCTCGTGCTGTAATCACCGGGACAGGAGTAGACATTTACTTTATTAACACTGGAGCCACTGTCCGGACAACTAATTCTGAGCTTTGAGCATGAAAATTCGAACAAAAATTACCTGCGATCTTCGGAACTGGATCTTTTTTTTTAGTGATTTATGGATAGGGAGCTCCTTCACGATCATCGAACGGATATTTAGAGAATCAGCCATTTCAGAAATTATTAATTCGACCCGTGGAGAAGTTTCGATTTAATTTCGAAAAAAGGAACGAACGTATCGATGCCACACAGAAATAAACTGGACGAATGTGGGCCAACGATGAGCAGAGGACTCGGTACTCCGCGCATTGTCGAAAAATTCCATGACTTCACTTGTTGCTTGACGGCGAAAAGTAATTTCACGCGGATCCGCCCGCTGACACCGGGATTTTTGAGGTAAAGAGAGAGAGAGAAAGAGAGAGAGAGAGTACCGGTGACTTTCAAATAGACGCCGGGCGAGAGTTGATCGCAGAAATCAAACAACCTGTGGAGGAGGGGCGGGCCGATGAATTTAACTGGTAGTAAGTCAATACCAGAATCAGACGGCGGTGTAACTTCATCGTGTTGGAATTTTAAATTATCCCTCCCCGACCGAACGCACACACAGACGATCCAAATTTTTCCCCCGCGAGCTCTCCTGTTTGCCGTCAAAATAATCTGTAGCGAAGACGCGCGCCGCTTCAACTTTGACGCGCGGTAAATATTTGAAGACTCGCGCGTGTCTTGAATTTTGCTCGCCGGCTACGATAAAACGCTCCCACGAGTAGGCGGTTAATTAGTCATTGACTTTCACCCTGTTGGCACTGTCGTTTGGGCTGCTTATTCTTCGCACGATGGAAACTACGATAATGCCTCGATACGTGTGACAAACATGTGCACGATACTTGCGAAAATCTCTCCTGGTTACTCTGAACATTTTCCATTAACACTTAACAGACCGGTTGGTTTTTTTCTCTGTCTTTCTCGGTTTCCCGGCATTTGTTAACCCCTTACCGTATTATAACGAGTCAGACTCGTGATGAAGATTTTAAACAAATACGTATGTTACGCCTTTCTTTTTAGATGAAATAAAATTTGATTTGTTTGTAATCAATACTTCAGCATTAAAATCAATGTAGCAATACAAAAAATATATGTATTCTTTTCTCATCTACGACATTTTTGGGGATGAAGACGTTTTAATCACTGTAACCGTAAAGAAAATGGTATGTCAAGAGGTTGAGAGAATTACATGAACATGCATGCACGGTTTCAAAGCGTTGCAGTTTTATTAAATCGACGCTGTTCTCGATAAAACTGTACAAACCAGGCCCGTCCTAGTAAGTCAGAATGGAAAAACGTAAAACATGACCCGTCCGTTGACTTGTAACATCTCAAGCGTATAAATGATAAAATTGGAAGAGAAGATGTATGAATTTGACTTTGGGAAAAATATGCGATCGAAATTAACGTCCACGGTGCATATATCGTCGCGCGGAGTGAATCAATTCTTTCGTATTACGCGCGGCGAGATCACCACCGCGCGCGAGAAAACAAGCGGATCGGTAAATGTCGCGTTTGTTCTCGATAATTTAATATTGTATTAAACCCAAGCGGCCTCATTCATTTTCCTGTCCCGGTGTGCTCGTTTCCATGAATTCTCGGTCGACTCATAATGCCTCCCCGTAGACAGATTCACGTCCAATTTGATTAAATCCTGATTTCAGATGGTTATTTTATTTTTAACGTAACAGCGCAGCGTGGCGCGACGCGGAATTCTCTCTTTCCCCCTATTAACGCCTAATTTCGAATTAACCGGGCACAGAGCTCGCTGGAAAATTATTCCCCCATTCTTTTAATGTATTCGCCAAGCATAAAGAAGTTTCCTTTAAGGCTGCTTACTCATTTGCAGCTTTTCAAATCTTGCTTGAGCTCTTCCATTTACCTCATTGCTTCTGTTTCCCTTCGTCGTCCGCTACAATTAAGGAAACTGGCTGGTATAACTTTAAAACGCAACTTGCGAACAAAACTTACGGAACTGTGCCATGTTCTCGTGTGAAATATCGCTTAATATTTCAACGCGTGCATTATCATTTATTTAATTGTCCCGGAACGTTAACTAAATGGACACCCGGTAGCAAACGTTAATGGAACATAAACTTAAAGAGTATTATTTCTATTTAAATGGCGCAAGCAACATTACGCCGCCGAACTATGTTGCTGAATTAACTCGACAAAAATAATATTAAGCCTCTTCGTGTACAGTGAAAATCTAATTAATGAGATTGACGTTGATTTTTTTAGAGACAAATTTTTCTATTGTAGTAATCTGAAATAAAATTTTTGCTTATTGCTCGATGAATCGTAGGAATATCTAGCATTGCATATCTAGCAATGAGATCGTTGGATTAATTCGATCGCTTTTAATTTAGCGAAAATACGTGGTATATGAAATGATAATTTACGGCTGATAATAAGCGATATATCTCGTTGGCCCGCCTTCCTTAGGTATTTCGTATTTGCACGAAATCATAGCGGCTATATCGGTATATTCGCAAGTACGTACATAATTTTGCAAGTTCTTGCAGAAAGGCTTGACTTGGGGAAGCAACTTCCGCATAATTTGCAGGCCCATCTGCTACCACCACCATGTAAATGCTGCCACCATATTACTTTGCTTTGAAAATAACCGTAAAGTTCCTGGCCAGCACGATCAAATAATTTAAAACTAATAGCCGACCACCGAGCAACTTTCCTTTTTTCCTTCGAATATTAACCTCCGAGTAACTAATATTCTTTTCACGATGGAACGGTGACCGAGCGAAGTTGCTAATTTTTCTAAACAAAGGCAGTCTGCAAATTGACTTTCGTAGTATTTCCGTTCAACCTAGTTTAAATTTTCCACATTGTTATTACGGGAGCTTGTTGAGCGCAAGAGGTTGGCTGCTGGGTCGGTACGATCTCGTAAAATTGATCGCGGAAAAGTTTTAAAAAATGCGTTTCATTTTACAACTATTTCCATGCTACGCGGGGATTAACCTAAAAGAGTTACTGTTCCATACTGTCTCGTAAATAATTAAATGTTCCGGCAGCCTCGTTTCTCGATAAAAAGTAAGGTCAACCTTTAAAAGTTTAAAGTTCGCCACTAATTTGAATTACACGTATAAAAAATGCGTTCTACTCGTGTAAGAATTATCGTTTACCGTGACGAACAAGTTCCCAGAAAAAAAAGAAGTGAATACGACCAACAACGGTTAGCAGAAATCCGACTGCTTGCCCGCAATTAGGGAAACGCCGGGCCGAAAAGGGTCCGGCTATTTCCTATATTCGTTCCGGGGGTGTAAAAAAGACGACGCGACGCCGCGCCTCGCCTCGCCGGCTGGAAAACCCAGGAACTTCAAAGCCATTGAACTATCAGCTCCACAGATCGTGGATCGCTTCGGCTAAAAAACAAAAAAAAAAAGAAAAACGGGGTCATACTTTTTGCCGGCGTAGAGACCGGTCGACCGGCTAAACAGTTTTCAGGTAAAAGTTAGTTCCCGTGAAAGCTCTGGTCTCGCGTATTCCCACAGTTAGAATTCACTTTCGCGATCGTATCATGTCTAGCCGGGGCTTTTTGTCGACATCTGGTTTGCTTTTTCGATGACACGGGCATAACGGCGCGTCGCGTCGCGGCGCCACAGGGGCAGAGCGATATAATTCGAACTTTTCCTGTCAGGGTGTGACACGTGCGCAATTTATTTCAACGAGATCGAGCAACGGCGCCGCGGCCCTGACCGCTCGGTGGTCCCTGCAAAAATAAAAGTTCCCGGAGCGCCACCCACCTCGCAATGAAACAGAGCACGCGGCCGCTGGCTCCCGTGAAAACGTCCGGCATTATCGCGATAATGCAGCGTCGTCTTCCACCGGCATCCGCAGCCGCAGCCGTGGCAGAAGCAGCAGCACGCGGTGTATCCATTACTATTACCTTTTTTATTTTCATTGCCGTACGTGTGGCCGCCGCGGAATATCCACTTTCGAGGCTTGTGTAGCCCCGCCGCGTGTCCCGATCCGATGGACGATCGTAAATTCCTACGTACGCCCGGAGACGTTAATAGCCCGGACAGAAATCGAACGACCGATTTTCCAATCGCTCGCCGAAATTATTTCCCGATAATCGCATCGCATCGCGTCGCATCGGCCTTCGGGAGCTGCGAAGAATTAACCCCCGTTCCTCTTCGACGATAGATCGACCGGTATTACCGATGAGCGCGACGAGGATTGCTAATGTCTCTCGAGGGTGTTGAAACTTACCGCCCCCTTTGCGTCCTCGTGGAGCTTTAAAGAATAAACTATGAATCGCCGGACCGTTTGTCAAATTTAATTTGTTCCTCCTATGCGCATTCGCTGCGTTGCGAGAAGTATTCAAGCGTTCAGGACGAAACTGACGGGAGTGTGAAGGATCGAACGTAATCTGAGAATCGTCGAGATCGCGAGGTGAGTTTTCGTCGGTAACGGAGATGCGAGATCGTTCGAAAATATATATACGGTTTAAATTAGAATTGACCGTAAACGCGAGATGCGGAAAAAAAGGAGCAGGTGCGGCCGAAGGATTCGATTTAGAGCTAATGGAACGTACATGTCACAGAGTTTCCTCGAAGGGAACCGAGCGCAAAAAATATCGGCAGTTGCATTTGTGTACGCCTTTAGTTCGGTCCCGTTCTGTTTCACGGCATTTCCGATATTATTTTTTCTTGCTTTCCCGAAAAACATAACTGCAGTTTCGAAAATATACGAAAACACCTGGCGTCGATTCACTACGGAAAATAAACGATAACGATTCGTCTTACGAGCTACGATCCTCTCGAAAAGTTCCTTTTAGAAATACACGCGATCTCGTTTAAACATTTAACGTGTTTAGAATTAATTTATTTGCAGAACTCGCGAAACGACGGCGAAGAAGTGAAACAGTTTTATTTTATCAACGAAGGGTTGTTTGAATATAAAATACAATGAAAATCTTTGTTAATCTGCTACTCTTTTTATAATTCACAATTGTATGACTCTATGTATGTACAGATCGTAAACGGAGATGTTTTTTTTTACTTTTCTCCAGGATTTTTAGCGCACATGAGTCACGCACAGTTATTCGTTTATCCGCGCCATTGAAATGTCCTATACGTACGTTCGAAAGTAAAACAAACGCGAATAAAAATTGCAATAAAATAGAGTGTTGTCTACGGCGTGTAAATTCGGCGGCGCGGCGCGGCGCGCAATGAATAAAATTTCACAGTTGCTTTTACAAAAATAGCGTCGTAGCTTGCCCGCGTTCGAATACGCTCGAACCGACCGAACAGTCCGGAAATCATTGTCGGGCATTAAGCTTTATCGTCCGTGCTGGCTCCACTCGAATGTATTCGCCAATTTGTCTTATGCCAATAAGCCTGCTGCAGGGAGGATAAATAAAACACGGCGAATTGAAAGTGAAAAATAAAGGAGCGATATAACAGAGAGGAAAACGGAGTTCGTTCGACTGGATAGCTAACGAAATCTTCTCGCTAACAGAATCTGTAGCTGTGTAGACATTTAATCTAAACTAGATTTTTATTAAAATACACTTTTAATAACATTGTCGTTGAATCGTGCACCGAATCTGGCCGTTTCTGAAATGTCAAATGCATATTATATTTAACATTTGTATAAATACGTATCCGTTATATAAATATCGTCTTTACTTTTCCAGCAACCGCGACGAAATTCGATCTTGTATGTAGAAAGAAAACCATAGACGATAAGGATGGAGTGGAGATAACGTGCATAGCAGAAGGACTATATCCAGAACCCACCCTGGATATATCAGTCGAGTAAGTACTTCTCCAAGCTTTCCAACCCCTAGAGCATATGCTAGGCTGAACTATCCAATTTTTCAATATTTTTATATTTATTATTTTTATATTTTTCATTCGTTTGTCAATCAATAACTGAATTAGAAAACTCGCAATAACACGCAATCAATATAACGATGAACAAACTACCCATTTTTTAATTTTTTGGAAAGAAATGTGAAACTTTCTGGATCCATAGAAATTCTATAATTTATTTTCAATATACTCACTGTATTTGGTAAATTTTCGAAAATATGCTAGGCTGAACTATCCAATTTTTCAATATTTTGATATTTTTCATTCGTTTGTCAACCAATAACTGAACTAGAAAACTCGCAATGACACGCAATCAATATAACGATGAACAAACTACCCATTTTTTAATTTTTTGGAAAGAAATGTGAAACTTTCTGGATCCATAGAAATTCTATAATTTATTTTCAATATACTCACTGTATGCGGTAAATTTTCGAAAATTCGGTTCAGACAATAAAATGTTAATTTTCTAGCCACGTACGCATACGATTTCGCAGATGTTACCAGATTTCGAGTAATTATTATTTAACGTACACACTCTCGAAGCTTTACGTATGTTTTGTTGTCTCGCATTACGGTCCCGTATCCGCGCGTAATATCTAGCAAATATCAATTGTAAGCGTCACTGCGAAAACACGAACAAAAGTCGTCCGATTTTAGCACCGGGAACTTCTCAGCGATAACAACGAATCCTGCGAAACTGTACCGCAGAGCTGTTATCTGTAATAATAAAACCAGAAACACAAAGCGTGGACAGCGGCGTAGCACAGATTAAACCGTAGTGAATAAATATTATTGTTATTGTTTTACACAATTACCAACGCCTCTAAACCGCGGGACAAACGTGCAAAATCGCGATACCGAATCTCGTTCAAAAAAGATGCTACTATTATACGTATAATTACGTAGTACAATTCAACAAAAATGCCGATTTCAGGAACAAATGCTAAACTACATTTCTTTATCGACAATTCTGCACGAAAAGACAAATAAAATATAGAAAATATTATCTGAAAACTTCAATTCTGAAAGAGGGCTAAAAATTCTCGTCTCATAGGAGAAGCGTGCAGAATTACGATGTGCAGGGCTTCGCTCGAAAGTGAACCTACTGAATTTTCATATGATCGTTTTGCATAAAAGAGTAACTGGAGGGCGCGCAACAAAATTGTTGGCAACGCCCGTTGTTGCCAAGAGAATCGACTTAGAAAATTGATACGGTACGCGAGCCGTATCCGTGTAGTTTACAGTAAATAAAAAATTTAATTCAGGATGGGCGAAGGAGCTAGAAAATTTCATCCCGGTGTTCCGACTTATTTTTTCGCGTGGACTCTCCGCCGTTTCGCGGGACCACTTTTGCAAAACGCACGCTGAGCGCAGAGGCCACGGTGAAAACGCCACGGTTAGAGTGGATCCGAGCATTGTCATCCGCACGATTACTCGAACGGTCGACGTCGGGATGGTTAAAGGAGAGAATCGCATGTCCTTGTTTCGGGGAACAGCCTGTATCGCATGATGTTTCCTCTTTAACGCGGCCGTGATAATTTTGCAAACGTCGCTTCCATTGCAGGGGTGTTCCGGAAAAGCAAACAGCGACGCCCAGCGTTACGCAGCGTCAAGATGGACTGTACGATATCTTATCACGAACGGCCTTACTGGACGAAGATTTACCGGAAGCAGCGATTGTCAAATGCTTGCTCGGTATACCGAAGGCGAACTACAGCATTTCCCACAATACCCTCTACTATCCCGGTTAGTATAACGTTATTTTAATCTATCCTATCTATCTCTCTCTCTATCTCTCGTAAGCCCCTATCTTTCTCACCGGAGAGTAGAGCCGGAAGTGTTGTGCGTTCAACGCGACCGAACGGGGCACACGAAAAATGGGTCATTAAAACAATAGCCGCTCATTAAAACAATATCCGGAAAACCCTGTGCCGATCAACGTTAGCTTTATATTCTGACGAGCAAGGTGTACCGACTGTCTTTCGCCGATTCTATGTATTAGATGTGCAAACAAGTTCCTTCTCCCTTTTCTTTTCTACCTAAAAGTAAAGATTAACCCAAATCGGTAATAGATATTTTGTGTAACTCGCTCGTCAGCAATTTGCGTTTCTAAAACTGAAAAGTTCGCTGATCGACAAACGTTCGCGAGGAGAAAGCGACGTCGCAGGGCCACTTGAACCATTAACAAAACGGAGAAACAAGACCCGGAGTGGTTTCTGGGAAAATGCTAACGGCACAGTCGATAACATAAACGTTTCTCTTTGCCGTCGATTATTTCTCGGAAAAAAATCTGCCGCAGAAATGGACCGAAAAATGAACAGAGACCGGCGAAGAGATAACAATCGGTAACGTCGTTTGCATTCAGGAATGCGAGCGGGGTTTTCAATGTCAATAACACCGGCGCACCATCTTTTAATCTCGAGAGTGCTTAAAATGTCGTTGTTGCGGGCTGGCTATCGGATTGCTTTCCCCGTTCCGTGTGTAATTTTCTCTTGTATGTGTACAGGTTTTCCAGTTACGTATAAACAAGGCATGTCAATAACAAATTAAACGCCATCGACTGTTAGTAAATTCGGATTGTGATGCGTGCAGAGGAGACTCGTTGTGTTACGTGTTTGTATGTGTGTGTGTGTCTCTCTCTCTCTCTTTCTCTCTGTGTGTATGAATGCTGCGTATCCACGTGTATCCGTTTCGCGCAGGACACGGGTCGTCACATGGCTCGCTAAATAAAACACTCTCTTCCCGGGTGTTCCTGTGCGCGAACGTACGCGGCTCTGTGGCAATATACGTATTTTTCCTTTTTTTTTTGTTCTTTTTTATTTTGCCCGCGCGCGCGGGTCTATCTTTCATGGGACGCGGAGATACGCGCTGCGGAAAACGTCGCGCTCTTCCGCGTTTCCGCTTCCGTGAGGGAAATATTGCAACGCGATGAAACGGACTTCCGCCCGGGAATATTTGGTTTCGCCCGAATGGAAGCTTTTTAGGACATTTAATAAAAGTAAAACGACCAGGGAGAAAAAAACAAAACGGGAACGCTCGAGTTCTCGCTGCCGCCTTCCGCGGCCGCCTGCCGACCCCCAACGTTTCGCGCCCTCCGCAACAAATCGGCAGATAATTACACGGTACGCGGAACATAACACGGAGAATCTGGATCGAATTTATTGGATCGGAAAACCGTCCCGGTGGCTACATAAATATTGATTCCGGCGAACATTGTGATATCCGAGGAGCCGCGTTAGGCTCGACGTTTTTCCACGGTGCGGTTTCTTTCGGTTCGACCGTTCTGCCCGTCAATCGCGAACATTCGCGAGCGTAACGAGCTCCCGCGGATGTTTTCCGGTAAGTTCCGACGTAGAAACCGTGACGATCTGTTCGTTACTTCGTATTGAGGGAAATGTACGTACTGGGTTTTGGTGTTTGTTTTAAAAGTAGAGGAGTATTTCTGTAACTGAAGAAACAAATGACATACGCCGTGATTTCTGTTAAATTTTTACATTTGTCTTTAGCGAGAACGTACGTTGGCTGGTAATAGCGCGGACACACTGTATATTGTCTGTAACAAAATCTGTAACGAATCCAGTGAAGCCAAATTATAAAATAAAAACAGAGCAAGTTAGGGTTAAACTTCCACTTGGGTACCCAGAGATTTTTCACTATATTATGTCTAATCCTGTTCATTTTGTCGAGGAAACTCCAAGTATCGAAGTCCCAACCTGCGGAGTTCACTCGTTAAAAAGTTATGAGCGTCTGAAGTTCATTAATTGTCACTGTTTTTGATAGATGAGGTCGCCGCCGTTGGTAAGTAGGCAGCTGTTGCATGTAGCTGACTGAGCGGCGACGTTAGGTGGCAGCACTAGCGCGCCACCATATCGGAAAACTCGACAATGCCGATAAGGTATTTTACACACAATCAAGATATCGAAATTTTTCATAGTTACAAAATCGAGACACAATCTAACCGGAACTACCCAGATCTAACCCTAATTTCAAGCAACTAAAATTAGGAATCCGAATTTCCTCTCCAACATGCCCGGCACTACCACCTAGTGGTGCCACCTAGCGTCACCACTCAGTCAACTACACGCAACAGCTCCCCACCTACCAATATGGCGGCGTCCTCGCCTGTCAAAAACAGTGAAAATTAATGAACTTCAGACGTTCATAACTTTTTAACGTGTGAACTCCGCGGGTTGGGACTTCGATATTTGGAGTTTTTTCGACAAAATGAACAGGATTAGACATAATATAGTGAAAAATCTCTGGGTTCGCAAATGAAAGTTCAGCCCAAGTTAGATTCACGTTAAAAACGAACGATTGCACATTCCCTCCTCCGCGACAAATGGGATACACGATTTGCATTTCTCCGTCGAAACCGCAGATCAGATGTCTCGGCCGCTTCGTCGGGTGTGATTCTGGTCTCGCGTCGCGGCGGCAATTCCTTGGATCATCTGAATCGAGATCACAGAGTTTCGGTTTATTATACGTGTTCCATTATCCTGACGGGACGGCGCGGCGTTTCATGCCCCGTAAGATGACATTCCAGCGGCCGGGAGTTTGGTTCAAAGGGCAAAGTCCCTAAGAGAGGCCGTCCGCGTTCACGCCGAAGGGTCAAGTAGTGGGCGTCGACAGGACTTGGCGTGTGCATCGCGTTTACTCACAGACGGCCCGAGTATTTCGCGGTGAAACTTGTAGCGGCCACGTCCTTCCTCTTGCCTCGTTATCATCTTGGTCAAAGAAGGGTTTTCACCTCATCCGGTTGCAGCGGCCTGCGGTGGTCCGCGCTCCAAGGAAAAGGACTAAATTACATGGGAAATGGAGGAGTGGGGGGAGGAGAGGAAGAGTTAAATTGCTTGTACTTCCAGCCAGCACGCCCCGCCTATTATCATCCAATTTTCTCCTTTGCGAACTAAATCTTTCTCGTTTCGTAGGATTCGGATAAAAAGAAAAGAAAAAACACGCGTAGACGTAAGCAGGACAGAGACTGTAACACTCGACCAGATGGGAGCTCGACCGGCGAGAGAGAGAACCGTCTTGACGGTTACAGAGAGAAAGGATCCTTCGTTAGCCAGCCGACCCACGTGTTTACCAATTTGCACCCGTCTGTTCGACACTCGAGCACGTGACGAGCATCGCGATCCGTTTCGGTGACTTTCGAGGGCCGGGGTTATTACTGATACGTTCCACTGAAGGAGAACGGCCGAGTGGAACAGGTGTAAGCAAACGCCCACTGACGAACCAATACCCTCTCGGCTCACTCGGTTCCCTACCAATTACTCGTCGCGACTGGCCCAAAAACGGTGACCTACAAATTCTCTCGCCCCTTCGAGTCGTCCCTTGATTTCCCAGTTCTTGCGTCTGTCATTCTTTCTCTCTCGTTCATTCAAATTAGGCCTTCTTAAACCTAAAGTGGTACAGTGTTTACTCAGATTACGAAGTGTCATATCGAACGAGATTAAATCTTTTAAATCTCTTATTACACGTATCATCGTCAAGAAAATTTATTTTCCAAATCGTCCAAGTTGGTCGGAACTTGGTCTCACGGTAGTTCTCAGCGAGCAACTCCCTAACACTTAATTCCCTCACGCGATTATCACTCTCTCCCTCTCACCGTTGTCACAGAACTAGTATAATAAAATTAAGGGACTGCTGAAGTTCTTGCTGCGCTATGTACCATAATATGGCGCTCATTTAACGTGGCGCCGAACCACCATTAATTACCACGTTGCAGAGAGAATCTCCGAAAAAAATATTTATCCTCCGCGTTAAAATCACGGCTAATTTAAATGTCTCGTTGACCGACCGTTTCCAAAATGTAAAAATTAATGTCCTAGTAATTCATACATTTCGAAAAGTATTTAAAAACCGTAAAACTAACACACATACATAAAATATTTTCATATTAAACGGTTCACGTGTAAACAAAATCCTGTTGCTTTGCGTTTTCATTGTTCCTTCTACTTTTGTGTTCTCGCATTAACGGACGCGCGATACGCGATACGAATAATTGCAATTAATAATATTCGAAGGCTTGCGAACGTCGAATGTTTTCTGAAATATCCCGGTTTATTAGCCCCTTATTATGTTTGTTACTAATGACCCCAATGTTCAGTAAATAATCCCCGTTTCTACGTATAAAAGCAACAATTACGTAGCTCTGTAGTGGCACTAATAATTTCACGGTTTTGTGTTCCCGGTGGGCAGAATTATGAGGGAAACTCGTGTATAATTATAAATATCCAATGACTTTTTTAATTAAGCAGCACTTCCGGTTTTCCATTTTACTTATACTTTTCCAATTCTCGAGCATAATATTCATTTTTTTTTTACTGTGAAACCAACAGGTGATTCATATCGATGTACAACATTCAATTACACAAGATTTATCTACACAACGTTATGACACAATCGAATGAAATTAGAACAGATTCGAAATGTTGTCAAGTTGCGTAACATTCCAATACTTGCGATTAAACATTTAGAAAAAGCAAATTCAAGCGCTGCCTATGGGATCTATTACAGTTAATAATAAAATGAATATTGTTAGTATTACCTTCGTAACAACTGCATCGTAAATTTCACAATGGATAACAATTTACTAAAATATCAATAACTTTTTAGACATTCTTTAAATCTGTCTACTTTTCCCACTTCGTTATTATTTTTAACTCTCCAACATCCCGCCGATCTAACCGCACGACAACGCGAACCAGAAAAATGAGGGGCACTAACAACAATGTGAAAAGAAATTTCGAATGATGAAACATGTTGAGTGTGTAACGTAGCTGTTAACAAGAGCGTCGATATTGTTCGACCGGGCCGGAACGAATGAATGAACTGAATTGTTTAACACTGTGTAACCAGTCCGTAGAAACATCTATGCTTACTACTTGATGGACGCGATATGTGGTGTTTGTTGTGCAGGACCGCCTACTACCACTTCAACTGCTACAACGAAGCCGCTGCACATAATGGGGAACCAAGCGCTAGACAACTCAGAGCCTGGCAATGGTGGTGGTAAGGCTTGTAAATTTCTCCTCGTCTATTCACGGCATCACCACCATAAGCCACCATCGTTCATGAGATTTGGAAACTTTGACAAGATCGATAGTGTTGTCTTTCTTGCGTGCGAGAATTCCAATTCCCAAGCATTCCACGCTCGAATTTGCTCGTAACGCCTGAAAATCGCTTTAGTACCCTGGGGCCATCGTTTCTTAGCAAAGAATCCGAAGGACGCGCTGACAAAGAGCACACCACGAACGATACGTTTTTCTGTCTTCTATCCCCCTTGTTCGAGCTGAACGACTTCGCTGAGGGAAATTCACGTGTATTCGCTGAAAGGATTATACTTTCCTGAGCAAGACTGCCGCCTCGCCGCCGGCCGGTGAAGGGTGGGGGCGGGGGGATGTTCGAGGCAACCGGGAAACGGGATGAATGGCGCATCCTGACCGGAGTCACTGTGCCTCAATGTTAGATTCGTTTTGCGGCGACGACGGTTTTATTGGAAAATGTTTTAGAATATTTGAACAATGCCGACTCGACGAAACTTTGCCCGATGAAAGAGCGCCGGGGACGATCAGAATTTCTGTAAGATTACGCCCGACAATAGATCGGCGCGCGCCCCTCTGCTGGTCGTGCTTTATTTTAAAAAGATGAGTTTCCGTCTCATCTGTCCGCCATTTGTCAACCATTTGTACAGATTGGATTAATTACCGGCGGTACAAAAATCCATTCGAGCATTAAAAGTTAAAAGAAAAAAAGTCGAAAGTAAACCTTAAAACCGTGATAATTTTGCTGAAAAAAAAAATAATTCAACAACCTGAAACACAAACTGCTGAGAAAAATTCCCTCCCAAAATGGCTAGGGAATACATGCTTATACATGTGAATTTCATTTCCGGCGTGAAAAGTCGTTCGCTTTTCTCTAACCACATTTCGAGCTTACCTTTTGGCATCGTGTTTTTTTGCACTTTATCGCACTTTGACACCTGTTCTGAGGCACCAACGCTGCTCTAATTAATAATGCTCTGACAATGTTATAGAATAGTCATAGGTGCAATCATAAATACTTTTCTAGGTTTCACTGCTTGCATTTATATCTCCGATTTTGGCTCCGTTCTGTATTTTTTTTTAATTACACGTGAATCGTGCAAGGGACAAGTAATTACAAGATATTCACCTACGTCGTTATCTAGAGACAACTTTATCTCCATTTTAAACGTGGAAGAGCGTAAGGTAAATATTAACTTAGACAAAATCAAAGAAAATAATATATTCAAGATTAATCGATCGTAAAATAATTTACCTAATTTTTGCGTGTAAGAAAGTGGAACGATCTAATAATTTTGTTTATTTAAAAACGATTAATAACTATAGTTTCCGAGCTCGAAGCTCGCCGAGCATCGATAATGCGCGCGACACGCTTCCCTTTACTATTAACACTCTCGTGTTGTATTGACAATTAAAACAGTTACGTGCTAATTATGTCAGTTACGCCGGTGTATTAATTTGCAGACCGTGTGACACATAACGCGGCACAATTCTAAACATGATAAATAAATAAACGCGAGCCGGTACCCTCGGCAGAGCTCGTAATTAAACTACGTTTCTTCATAAATATTCCACCAGGATTAATGTTTGTAGGAATCTACACGCGGCGAATGAGCTCCGCTAGGGACACTAACGGCTTTCAGAGAAATGAGATACAAACAATCATTGAACAATCGCGTCGGGAATTCGCCTTAGTACTTGAGAGCAACAACAACCTCCTCATTGATTGAACAATTTCATTTAATCGTGGAAAAATCTCAACGATCATTTAACCGTAATTAGCGATGTTTATCGATCAGCTAACAAGATAGTACGAAATGATAAACTTATCGGATTATATCTGAATTTATAATGTCAGTGCGGTAGTATTAGAGAGTGGCGAGAGGTTTATGCAAATTACTGTTTGTGTAATCTGTGTTACAAAGATTAGTTAACCTCTACATTGTATAGTCGCATAAAATTCACAGTTTAATTGTTGGTGGAACGACGT
Organism: Lasioglossum leucozonium; assembly: GCA_028454225.1. NCBI lineage: Eukaryota > Metazoa > Arthropoda > Insecta > Hymenoptera > Halictidae > Lasioglossum > Lasioglossum leucozonium. The sequence goes on along the minus strand of CM052207.1, from coordinate 7,729,239 downwards.
GAAAATATTTCTCGATTTTCCAAGGTACGAAAGATTTTAATTTATTGCGTTTCGCGATTGAAACTTGACCGTTTCTACGGATTTTCCACGAAATCTATAGCGTCCGCGACGACCAAGCGACTCGGTCCTAACGAAGTACTTTAAAAACGGGATATTCGAGTTCCATGGCCGATATTATAAACGAATCACCTGAAATCCACTTGGCCAATCGATTTTTCATGATGCAATATTGCCTATGTTGCATTCCTCATTTCCTCGGCAGAAGTCTTATTTCCTTTCGCGCTGCTCAGGCAAAAAGAAGTCAGCGATTTTTCGTGTAATCGCTAACTTCTTCCTTCGTTTCGTCGAAGCGGTGCTCTGTCGACCCGTTATTTCTCTATATAATTTCGCGAAAAGTAAATTGACGCTGTACGTAAAATTTCTCTTGGCTCTGTTCAACATTTCTCGGTATTTCTAATAAATATTCCTTCGCTTTTTCAAACAAGATCCAATCAATGGAGCTAAACATCCGATCCTGAATTCGGAAAGTTATTAAAATATTTCCGCGAAATTGTATATCAATAAATTCATCCGTTAGACATATCGTGGTCCTGTTAATTAGGAAAAACCGAGATGTTCCTTCATTTTTTTCAAACAAGAACCAATCAATGGAGCTAAACGTCCGATCCTGAATTCGAAAACTTATTAAAATATTTCCGCGAAATTGTAAATCAATAAATTCAGTCGTTAGAAATCGTGGCCCTGTTAATTAGGAAAAGCCGAAGAAAGGGATAAGGGTGACTAATCCGGACACTAGAAAGTAAATCGAGCATCGCCGAAGGTTAATAAACCAGCGGTAACAGCATAAGTTCTATATAGTTCGAGGGGATGAAGGGAAGCGGCGCGGCGTTTCCTCTTGGAGCTCATCAACCGGCATTACTGCGCTACGCTAATAAATAGCCGAAGTTGAGGTTGCGTTAATACGTTCTCCTCTTACACACTCTTGCGCGAATTTCCTACGGTGATATGCTATCAAGCCACTTTGCCGATCCATATCGTCTAGAATGCGTTAAAGTTCCCAAACCCGCGTCAAAGGGAACCGGCATGTAACTTTCTGCCGGCGCGAAATTTTGTAATACCGCGGAACCCGTGCGTGGGGGTGAAAAAAAAAGAGAACGGGCGAATTCTTACGGAACTTTTATTGTCCGGGGATTACGGTATCCGAACGCCGTCGAGACGCGTGGGATCCTGGGAAGCGTACCGCCGTTTCCGCTGCCGAGAAAAACCTTGTTAAGTAACTTTTAACCGCGTTTCACCCTGAAAAACTACGCTTGCCGCTATTTCATTTCGTACAAATTCAATCAGCAATTACAATCCCTCGCGCGAAGTTCATTCTGTAATAGAAATTCGCCTGACGGTCAATTGGTTTTCCATTCTGAAAAATTTCATATTCGACATTTCTTTCTTTTTATCGATAAAAACAGATACGATATAACGGTGATTAAGTTACATTGCTCACAGGGTGTATGTAATACAAAAAAAAATTATCATAAGTTGCATTGAAAAAATGATGAACACTTTACGGGCCACTAAAAGTGAGTATTTCATGTTATTTTATAGAAATAAGAGGAACGAATTACCGAAATAATATACCTAAAGAAATAAATTGGTTTAATAATTCCTCGTGAATGTATCCTCGCAATTTCAGTAATATTCGTAAATGAAAAATATTAGAACCCGTCATTGTCCCGTAATTATAGTAATATATAATATAATAATTCGAACATTTTCCGTGATGAAATTACCGAACATCAGCGGTAAACATAAAGCTTGGTTGAATAATAATAATTGGACTAATTTCTTCAGACAAATTTCCCAAGCACATAATAAATGTTCATTTGGTAAACGGACTGCGCGTGCACGTCTATTACTTATTGTTATGAACTTTCTGTTTTACTATTTCACGGGGACACGACAAACTCCGCGAATGAAACGCGCGCGGCTGACAAAGAAGTTGAAAAGTTAATTTATACTCGTTATTAAGTTAACACAACTGGACGATGCTTCTGACAATGTACACTAATTAGCCATGGAAGTTAGACCTAGTTTGCATCGGGTAGTAGTAACGCCGACGGATCATTATCATATGGATATACCCGCTAACTATACGGAATCAAGGGTATTCAATTTGGACATGCCGCTGTCTCGGCAGACAATCACGCGCGAACGATATCAAGTCACACCGCTAAGTGTTCGTTAATCGATCAATATTTCTATATTCGAGGATCGTTCTACTGCAAATAGCGCGACGTGTGCGTTCTACAGATTCTTAACCCTTAAAGTGGGCGCACAATAGCACTGAGTGCTCCGTTTGTAGTTTAATGTAGTATAATTTTTATTTCTATTTTTATTTTTATTTACGATTGGCACGCCCCCACATAACCTACGACTGTAGTGTCATCCCACTAGAGCCGATATGGTTTTCAGTTATCCTTAGGTACTTTAAAGTTACTAGAACAGTGATATACGTAGTTTTAAAGGATGGTGCACAAAGTGCTCATGTAACAAAAATAGGCGCGCCCACTTAAGGGTTAATCACTTGAATATCAAAATCGTAAGCAAACTAAATAATTGCGTATCGTTAGATTCAAGAGGCTCGTCGCTGATAAAAGAGAACGTCCGTTCTTTTTTTTTTTCTTCTTTATTTTAATTCCTGTTATGGTAGAACCAGGCCACGCACAGCCAAGGCAATAACTCAATCCAATTTAAAGCGAACCTTTCAGAAAGTCCAGCTGCAAACTTCCACGAAAATAGAATGCTCCCAAAAACGATTCTCCCAGCGAACAAATTTTCAAAGATTCGACCCGCCATTCCCCAATTACATCTCTCTCTCCCTTCCTCTCTCTCTTCCCCCCCCCTCTCTCTCCCTCTCTCTCTCTCGGCAATATTTTTCGCTAAACGCAATTTTCCGGAGCGGTCGGTCAGAAAGTTTTGCGCAACGATTCCATGCACGCTCGAAATCTTTCGGAATGTATATCCTCGGAAAGTAGTTTCGATTACGTCTGCCGACCGGACGTTTTGAGCCGGCCAGTAATTCGTTTCTACGGTCGACGATTAACTCGACCAGCATCAGCAGCAGCAGTAGCAGCAGGGACGGAAAAAAGTTTCGCAATGGAAACGTTTCCTAAGGTAATGGTGGAAGCCATAGGTAAAACAAGGAAGCTCGCAAATAAGAAAGCAATTAGCCGTGGAAGGCACGAGCTACGGGAGTTAATTCTTATTGCTAATGGAAACTCCCGCTGACAGAGGGTGTGAGAGAAGAAGAGATAAAGTGAAACGGCCCGGTTTGCGGGACACACTCCCCTAATTTAAGAACATGCAGTTTACATTAGCGGGGGCTTCGCGTTACCAGGTGGGGGTGGCGGCGGGGGACAGGGGGACGGAGACGGTGTCACGAACAAAGTATCATAGCCATCGCGTCCTCGTATCTCATAAACTTTTTGGTCGGATCGTAATCAAAAGCTTAACGATCCCCGTAAAGGAAAATGGCATCCGCGGTCGTCATTTCCTCCGTCGCGCAGATATTTTCCTCGGGGATACTCATCGGCATGTTTATCGACGGCGAAACCATCGATTAACAGTTACCCGGCATTACCCGTGAAAATAATAGCGCATGCAGACAGCATGTTACAATATCGATCGCAATACCGTGTAACACCGACGACAAAAAAAAAAGAACGCCTGAATCCTCTCTCCCCGATCCACGCTCTCTCTCTCTTCTTTATGCAGATAAATACAAATTGGTTTTCTGAACGGCGAGTGCCGTATTAATAATACAGAATAGGCTCGAGTTCCCTCAGGAAGTTACACACGCGGGCTGATCCCCGAAACAAGAATTGATTACAATACAAATCGAAAGAGGAATTGCTGCATGAATTTTCTTCTTTACCGTGATGGAGAGAAATTGATTCCGTCCGGGGTATCCCGAAGACGATATTAATGATCGACGAAAGAGATTGAAGTTGCCCTACAAGAAGTTGAAGGTGAAATATTCTGTCGGGAAGAATACGGTCCGGATTTGTTAAAATTGTGACTCTCTAAAACAGTGTTATTCGATCCGTGTTCCACGGAACCCTGCGCGGTTCCACGAAATGTCCTAAAGGGTTCCATATCACATACATGAAACATTCAAATTAATACTTTTTAAAACTTTTATTGTAAAAATAATGAAAGAATATTCAAACTTTGTTTTTTATATGAACTACCTACATCAGTGTTTCTCGACCTGTGTGCCACGAGAGATTGTCAAATGTGCCGCAAGGGTTTTTGACAAATAATTGTATGGGTTTTGTAACTTCGAAATAGTACTTGTAATTACCACAACGGTTACTAAAAAAATTTTTTTTAATTTACTTTTCCCGCGTTTTGGAACCTCGTTTTGAACCTCTCATTGAATAAATTTTGTAAGTAAATAATTTGTTTTTTTTTGTATCATACAACTTTAAAATTTTTTATATTCAGTTCTGCCGCAAATAATTCCAGATAGTTTTTTAGTGGGCAGTCGACCAAAAAAGTTTGAGAAACACTGACCTAGATTGCGAATATTCTATTGTTTATGATCCCGGGTGAGGTTCCTTAAATTGACAAAGTTTGAAGACTACTGGTCTGAAAGGATTGAGAAACGGCACTAGGGCCTCGAGAATTTAAACACGACATTCTGTTTCTACCTTTTCCAATTCATGTTCGATCATAATTTCAATCATTGCATACAACAGCATTATCATGTGCACAGCTATGCACGGGATCTCGCAATCACCAAGAAATTTGTGGCAGTCAAGAGGACGGCTTGGGAATACACTTAAAAATCGATTCTAATATTAAGTATGTTTATATTGCTCTTATTTTATTTTTAACGAAATATGCGATATGTTTGCAGGAAGCTTCGCTGGTCGAGTGGCGATTAATGTCCCTTTAGTGATGTTGCATCTGGCGCTTATCAAGATTCTGAATTAACCCATTGAACACTAGGTGAGCGAATTATTTATTGTACTTTATCGCGCTGTCTCTCTTACAGCTGCCGGAAAGTGAGTAACGGTGCATTATTTAATAAAGAGAAAAGTCCATTTATCTAGCACGCGACGTAGAGAACACAATTTTCACGTTTTTCGCCTGCACGCAAATAATCTTTCAAATCTCAAACAATCACGCTCGCGATTCCGATCGAATATTTTCTGGTCGAGGTGCGTGCACACGGACCAGCACTGGTTGTGCCCGTGAATTCGTAAAATTCCCGTTCCGAACGTATCAAGAATTTGTTTTTTTTTTGCCAATAGCCTGGACTCGTTCACGTTGGAATTTTTACACGCGAATAATCGAAACGACCAAATTTGTTTCCGGCAAGTGTTCTAATAATAAAATATTTGATTGCAGGTAGGGCGGCTCGAACGGAGCCTCAAATCGACTGGCAAACGCGCGTTGAAAGGCCAACACTCCCGACCTTTCGTCTTCGGCTGCGCCTAAGATACTAATCGGCGAACGACATCCCCGCGTTAAATGTTCTGTCACAAACGCAAAGGAGCCCGGGCATCGAAAAGTTTCGAGCCGACATAATTTCGTGTTCATCGTTCATCGCACCGAGAAAGTCCTGTTTCGTAACTCTACATACATACGTATATGCATACATTGTACGCGCTGTTTAGAGTGTTATTTGTATCGTGTAATGGAGATTTTAGAGGCGGATCGGAAACCAAAGATATAATTATTAGAGGAATTCTGTTGAACGATTTCTGTGGGTGACGCGGAAACAAACAGACAGACAAACAAATAAACAAATAAATGAATAAACAAATGAATCATCGAGACGTGTGGCGTGTAAATAATGTTCAAAATATTTCGATCGTATATTATACAGTTCGAGTCATATTGTAGACTGTGTTTGTTACTCTTCGTGTTACGTCAGATTCATAATATATTGTTTAAACGGATACAAACGCGTACGGAGGCCGTCCGGCACGCGACACACATACACACACACACACACAGCGGTATAAGATACATTATGTATATAAAATATAAAATGAATGGGAGGGGAGGAGGCCGATACAGATATATATATAAATAAATAAATATATATATATGTATATTGACTATACGTAACTTGAATGTGTAATTATTTTAATATGTGTAAATAGCTGCGACAATATGCTGTAAACGTGAGAGCTCGCTACTGTGCAGAATAGTTCAGTGAGAAGGATTCGCGCGAACATCCTGGGATTAGCGAACTGTACAGAGTCTGCGATAAAGTTGCGAACGATTTGCGCGCGTTTCCTCGGCGCGGAAGAATCACCGGTGCTTCTTCCGCAACAACAGCGAAAACATTCAAGCGAAATATGTTATGCAGTCGCGAAACCCGTCGAATGCTTGCGTGTTATCACCGTCGTTCCTTATCTTTTCCACTTTATCTGAACGATAAGGGTTCTAATGGATTTGCGAACGCGTTTGCAATTACGGTAGTTGGTAGTAATTAATGCGGTGCCTTTTTATTAGGAATTTTTGTCGTTTGTTGGTTTCGACGATTTTGCTTCACCTATGCTTCTCTCTCTCTCTCTCTCTAAGAAAAATGCCGGCTTTGATGTAACGTGATTAATCAGTGCGTCGCGATGAAGCCTTCTTTGGTAATTTTGAAAACCTGTACGTAGATCAGCTAATTAATTGTTCGTTTGAAGAAAGAAGCCCCTTTCCGAAATGATTTATTTTTGTTAACCTGTACAGTGCCTCGTAAATATTACGGTTAATACTCGAGAATAGCAAAATTGTGAGAACACGTATCACTGTAAAATGGTGTAGGGATTGCCTCAGTGGAAAGGCACCGAATTACTTTCTACGTTCGGTACGAATCTGGTCGAAACGTTACCCTACTCGGACTACCTTCAAATACTCGTGTACCGAAAACAGGCTGATCCATTTCGGTTAATTTTCGTTAATATTTATACCATATTTGTACAATCCATTAAGTACTCTCTCATTCGGGTAAAAAGAAACATCTCCGGCAATCTTCGAACAGAAAGGCCGCCAGAGATTCGTTGAATGCTCGTCACCCGTCACCGAGTTCACTGGCATTTAACGCGTTCTTATTGTAATCGATAAGTGTGACTCGTCGATTCGATTATTTGTACTTCACTCTTGTTCAGGTATTTTCATATTAATACATACATATATTTTCAATAATTTAACGAACGTATTCACCGAGAGCCGATCAACCGATCGACACTTCTTTTTCGCTTCGTTTTCACTGTATCGCGAATCATACCAAAGACGATATCGACACACCTAAGCGAATTAGGAGACGAACCTGTGCACACCAAAACTCGAACTAATGTGATTAGGCCTAATTTGTTAATCTATTTCGCACGCTGTTCGACTAACCGTGTTTGTAACCGAGACTAGTCTACGAACGAGTGAAAATTGTTTTTTCTTTTCTCTTCGAATGAATAAGATTATATATATATATATATACATATATAATATATATCCTTTTGTACATCAGAGATTGTCACGGAGGAATAAAATAAATGTTTACGTTATCGTGTACGACTGTTAAGCGATCTATGGTTGTTCACCGGTGATCAAATTTTGAATGCGTGGGAGCCGAGTCTAGGGATCTCCGTCATACTTGGCCACTTCGGAAGAATGAAAGGGAATCTAGTAGTCGTTATAGTTGTAAATAAATTGTCTCTGTAGCACTTCTAGTCGTTTAACCAAAAGCCTATCAAGTTAAAAGAGAAACAAAGAGAGAAGTTTGTATTATAATTTAGGGATGTAGCGTCCGAAAATTTTAACTATACGGAAGCTTGACGGGAGGATTTTCATGTTTGTAAAGTTCTATGCAGTCTGTACCAAAGGAATTACTGGTCCGTGTAGCTATGTTACTAACAAGGAACATTCGCGAAGTGTCTGTTACCAATTTCGGCTGTGTTAACAATTTACGACGGAGAGCATATTGTACCTACAAGCGTGTAGCGATTTTTATGATGTCCAGAAAGTAGAGACAAAGCGAGTTTCTTCAAATGATTTCAAGTGACAGATTGAACACAGTGTTTATTTATTTCAACGAGAATTTCGAGTGGATCCCAATAGTATTCGAACGCTAAATTTCCGAATCTCGAGAAATAGTCGATATCTGAACAAATTATAATTTAGCTTAAAAAAAAATAGTAGTCGGAAATGGAAAATTTAATGTCACAATACTTTTTTCGGATCCACTGCATAGATTTTCGGAATAGCCTATTAATGTTGTCTACCTTGAAAATATAGGGAAAGTCGGAATATTTGATTTTGGAAAATCGCTGTGCGACTCTTAGATACAACATGTCCCCTACAGTTATCATGGTCCTTGAATAACTCAGTTATAAAAATCTCTTGGTTATCCTGATTGTCACTTTTCCTAGGAAGTATCTACCAGATATCAAGTTAACAGAATTTGTTGACATGAAAGTTCATGTACCGGTCGTTTGAACCGCGTTTACGAACACTGAAAGTACCAAAAATGAAAAGATCTACATATATTCCGAAACATACTCGCAAACGATCCAATCCTTATCGAGTTATTGTAGAAGAAAGTACTAAAAAATTGACAATATTTCCACACTTTCTCTCTCTTTCTCGACAATTAATCAAATTTCGTTTAGCGTGTGAGATTAAAGATGTCGGACCTATAAAATAAATAACGAAGCAGAATTTAACACAATTGTTACACCGTTACTGTTGTTTTGCGTCTGTGTACTTTGAATAATCAATGCGATGTAATTTTCTACAAAGACTCGCGTCGAAATTACTTCTGTAAATAACACGTAAATATTTACAATCCACTTGTATGTATGAAAACAGCAAACAAACTATACATATAGGTATATGTATTATAATATATGTATAGTTTAATGGTTGATCGAATTTCTTAAAAACCGAAGAAATAAAATTTTAATAAACATATATTCCTGAAGACCAAATGTTTACGTTATCCAGATTTTTATTTCATAAGATGATTGATCGAATAAGTAAAACGATATGTGTTTAATGGGAATTATAATAACGTGGCTATTTTATTTTGATCCTCGTAACAGTTTTTCCACTATCCATTCAACCAATTAAACAAACTAATGATTGAATACGGATGTAATTGTTTTCCTTAATTGGCAAGCGTTGATAAGGAAAATGAATGGAGCATTGCTTGTAACTCCGCAGCGTATGTTAGTTAAAAACATTATTTGAATATGTACACTATACAGCTAATATACAAAAACGATTGAGAAATGTCATTGTGTATTTTCGCTGTGTTTTATAATGAATACAAAATAAATTACTGAATTGAAAGTTGTAGTTTGATTTTTATGGTTCATATACATATATGACTGTATAATTATGTGCATTTAAAAACAGATTACATTATATGCAGAGTAGTCCTACGGAACGGTCGCCATGATATTTGTACTGATTCTAATAGTTTAACTAAAAATCATTCTAATTATTTTTTCATGAAAAAGGAAACCGTTTTGCATACGTCGAAAAGCAAAATTTTTTTCATACACTTTTCTAGTATCGCGAAATAGCACATTCCAATTTTTTTGCAAATTTCATCTCGATAAAATTATTTTTTCGTTAAGCGGGAGTGAACGAGCGCCGGCAGCAACAGAACGTGGGAAGCAGGGAGAATCGAACGCGTATAGATAGATCGCGACGTGCTTCACGCGGCATTCATAACGCGCGAGATTCAAACCGCAACAAAGTCGAATGTAAGATCAAAATGAAATAAATTAGATTTCTATTGTACAATAAAATACAAATAACAAATTCGTTTAAATTAAATCGATCATCGTGACACGAAAGGTAATTATCGCGAGAAGGCAACGACACGATTTGAGAAAAAATGTAAACATGTGAAATATACATAAATTTACTTAAACACAAAATTAATTTTAAAAATAATGAAAATGCAAATATTAATATTGATACCTATCGAGAGGATGAGAGAAGAAAACGGTACTCACCGCGTAACCATGAGCGTACTGCATCGTACACTTGCACCTTTCTGCGTCTCGATAACAAACGACGCAGTTGACACGATTAGAGAGATACTCGGAGGTGACGAAACGTACGTCAGTTTACTTTGACTTTCGTGTCTGTTATGAAGCCGCGCTCGGATCCTTGCGACCGATTACCCTCCATCCCCCATCCCCCACTTACAGACTTTATTCAATGGTATAGTTGACGATATGTATAGTACGTTTTCGACCATACTAATCCCTATTGAGGAGGGGATGGGGGGTAATCGGTCGCAAGGATCTGACCGCGGCTTCAAAACATATGCGAAAGTCAAAGTAAACGGACGTACGTTTCGTCACCTCCGAGTGTCCATCTAATCGTGTCAACTGTGTCGTTTGTTATCGAGACGCAGAAGGGTTCAAGTGTACGACGCAATACGGTGACGGATACGTGGTGAGTACCGTTTTCATTTTTCATCCTCTCGATAGCTATCAATATTATTTATTTGGATTTGATTATTTTTAAAATTAATTTTGTGTTTAAGCGAATTATGTATATTTCATCTGATTACATTTTTTACTATCTTTAATAAAATTATAATTTTTCTCGTATCGTTACGTATCAATAAAAATTGTTCGATTACACTCGAGTTTGGACTTATTTTCATCAGGAAGAGCACCTCGATTCACTTGTAATAATTTTATGAAGACATATTGAAAAATTTAAAAGTTCAAATTTTCATTCATGTGAGATTTCCTATCTGCTTACATTGTATGCCGTCTGTTAGTTGCTGGGTCTTCAATTTAATTCAATTACAAAACTTCTTTATTTTTCATTATTTTTTTATGGGACTTTCACCAATTTATTTCTTGCATTTTTCTGATTATTTCTTTCTTTATTCGTACCTTCCAATAACGAATAAATATTTTTTTATCTTTTATTCGTTATACGAAATTTTTATTTGGATAAAAATTTTGCTTAACTCATCTTCCAATGCATTCGCGTAACAGGATTCTTGTGTTTCATACATCATTTATAGAATCCCCGACATGAGACATCAAATTCTATCAATAACAGCGCCGTTCTAGAATGCAAGTTCCACAATATTAGACTCTAGACGCTGTACTGATCCTAAGTCTGTGTTACCGATAAGTATCTCGTCGATAGTGGAACTTTTAGCGATGTAAACGAGGTATCGTCTGTGGTAATAGTACCTCGTCGGTAGTACAGACACCGACGAGGTCTATCGTCGGTAGCACAGGTCGGTGCTTTACCTCGTTTGTTCTGATGGTTACACTCATCATTGACCAATGGCAGCACCAGTGATTTTCTGGGTTCCAATTATTTTTGTAATTGTAAATTAGGGAATATATGATGTCGAATTATACTGTATGTACATATATATTGGATCGAAAAAGTGTTTGAACGCTAAATTTTCCATTCTCGCGAAATCATCGATATATGAACTGTGATAAACAATGCGTCCCATATCATTGATAATCGCCGAGATAAATGTTATTACATTTTATGTAAAAATTAATTTGAGTACACCAACCACATCGTGTGTATCTCAAACGTATCAAATGTAGAGCGTATAATGAGAACGTACTATTTCCTTAAAAATTTCAAAAATTTTTCTTGTATTACATTCCTTACACGATAAATACTATTTATATAAGAAAAGACTAAAGAAGTCCTTCAATCCTCTAAGCCGAAGCCCCACGAATATTTAAATTGACCACGATACGATCAAATACATTTTCGGCTTTCTATCTCTTTGCATTAGCATAACGTAACGATTGGCATATTAATTTGGTATATTAATTTAATTAGAATTTTAGTGTTTTTAAACAGTGTTCTTTTCCGGTCGAGTCACTCCCATAGTTTTATCTGTACACACACACGTTTCGTTTACACACGTGTAGAATATATTCACAGTTACTTATTATACAACGCCGATACAATTCGTTTTAAATTATCTATCTATCCTGTTCTTCGATTATACCGCCTCGGATCCATGTATCAATTAACAGGCTAATTTTTATGGGTTCCACGCGCAGACTTTACTGGTCCAATAGCATCGGGAACCAACTGCGACCGATTCGAATAAAGCCACTTTTTTTCAACAAGCTGATATTATCATAGGCGCAAGTTGTTCGCGGCCCGCTAGACTGTTTTAGTTGTTTGTTAACGGCAACGTCACGGCGCGTCGCGTACATTCATGAACAAACGTGGCTCTGACACGCGCAAGCAGGTGGCATGGCGCCCGCATTGAATCGAAAAGAAAAAATCTCGAAGAAAAATAAGCGGCTGAAAGCGGCCAGCCATGCGTTGGAAATTTAATTGGACATTCGTTTTAGTTTAACCTTAGCGTGGCTCACGGTAAATTGCGATTCGCTCGTTGAGGTCTCGCCGCAGATAACATCACGCGATTACGGCTTCCGTGACCCTGCGAGCACGCGAAGTGAGGAAAAGGTTTGCTTAAAACGAAGACACGTGCCATTAGAAAGACAAATTCGTTGCTTATCGAATTGTTAAGCGTTTAATAGCATGTTAATTCCAACCACAGAACACAAATACGCGTATGTATACAGGCGTTGGTACACATGTGTATGTACATGCTTTTAGGAAGTCTGATGAACCACTTTCGGTGTACCGATGCTCATCCTAAGCTGCTGCGATTAAGTTGAAATTATTCATTATTTTAATTTGTTGAAATTACAATTTCCAAGATTATTTATTTCAGATTACCCAGACACGACGAACTCTCGTATGTATGTAATTTCCTGTTGCAGACACTTGATCGGAATATATTTCGCTTTACACGCTCGTGCAGCGTTCACGAGAGCCGGCGTTCCATATTTCAGTTATGTTAAGAGTACGTTCTCTGAAAAATTATGCACGACGAATTGGTGCGAAACTGCAGGGCGAGGACTGATACGGGAGCAGGTTCATGAGTTGCACCTGCGAAACGAAGCGGAACTAATGTAATCATCTTCTTCAATTGGTGGTACAAGCCGGAAGAAAAATTTGTCGAACGAGAAAATCGATCTTAACAATATTCTCAATATACAGCTCCACGATTTCAATTAATAGAACTAGCTCGATCGTCTTCTTCGATCGGTGGTACAGCCGAAAGAAAAATTTGTCGAACGAGAAAATCGATCTTAACAATATTCTCAATATACAGCTCCACGATTTCAATTAATAGAACTAGCTCGATCGTCTTCTTCGATCTGTGGTATAGCCGGAAGAAAGATTTGCAGAACGAGAGGTCGATTTTGTTCCTAATGCAATTCGGGAATGTAAATGTATTTTCAATGTGAGGTAAATAAAAATATGTGAGTAAAGTCTGTTATATCCTCTCGATTCTATTCTTCGTTAACTCTCTAGCGCGCCAAGGTTGCAACAATAACCGAACGTTACAACTGATTTTACCTTGTTCAGTGCCAGCGTCTCGGTCTATAAGAAAAAAAATCACATTAATCTGGATTTATCCACGCGATCGTAGTCGGACAGCCTTGAATTTTCGAAGGGTTGCACTTTCGGAGGAGCGCAACCCTCTCGAGCGCACGCATCGAGGCTAACCGCGATCGCGGTAATGGTTTCCCCGCAGCTTGTTTTGCGCGTTACAGCGCGTATTTTAATACAACAAAATTGCAGGTTTGCGGTCCGGGCAAGGGTGAATTTCATACACCTGGATGATTTTATACACCTGCGGAGCGGCGGGCGACCAAAGTGCACAGCGGCATCATCGCGCGCGTAAACTAGCATGCCTTGAGAGTCGTGCGACTGCGAACGAGGAAGAGCGAAACGAGACGAAAATAAATGCACGCCGCTTATAAATATTTTTGCCGTCGAATGAGACCGACGGGAGTCCGGAAATATTTGTTCTGCTACGTAACTTTCGAACGTACATTTGTACGACTAAGGGGCTCACTCGGATGCACGTATCTACAGAGTGTTGCAAAACGACCGGCACAAATGTAACTCGAAAACAAAGGAAAGCTGATCCCTTAAATATCGTAGCATGAGAATTCTTCGAATGCGTCGCTCGTGCACGAAGAGCGGTTCGAGGTCCTTCGATAGTTCAGCAGTGACTGCTTAGTAACAGCTCACTATGTAATGTACGTTACGTTGTAATAAATCTCGTAAGAGATTTCCAAATGAAGAAAAAAAAACCTAATAATTATATAAAAAAAAGAAACGAGTGACGCGCGCATCGGTGCTCACAAGAAGTGAAAAGTAAGTCACGAACATCCCAATTCGTGACGAATACATTTACCAATTAGGTTTCGCACGATAACGATGATCGAGCGAGCTTGTACTGCAACAAACTGTAACAGCGAAACGATGATAAAACGATCGCTCGGAAATTCGCGTTTGTAGGCCGTCGAAAAACCGATTACACGTACATGCCGGGCAGTAAATTTCGACGATGAGAAATCATTTGCTTGCGATTCGAATCGGTTTCCGAATTAAAGCGGCAGCAGGGTAGTAAGCGCGTGCCGCGAGAAGCACACTTTCCAAGGACGCAGGATTCGTCGGTATCATCCGAGCCGGCATAAAGATAAAAAGAAAAGGAAGAAACATTTAGTGATTACACCTGCAACGTTCGAGTTGCACCTGGAACTGCGCGGCCAGCATCGAGCAGAAGACGGGGAGAGTGTAGGGAGAGAGACGTCCAGAGCTATTCTCTGCTTTTCCACGACGATACGTATCGAAACGCAGGAAGTAAAAGTATACGGAATCGTACCGAACACGATCCAGGTGAAACTCCGAGAGTCCGCAGGTGAACGAGAGCCTGAGTCAAAAGGACAAGAGAATCCCGTTTGTTGGTCGCCGATGTGCAAAGGAGTAGGGGCCCGAGGGTCTCTCGGAGTTTGGTTAATCCAGCTGGAAAAGGAAGAAAGGAGATCAACGAATCCTCTCCCCACCTCCCCCTACCTCGCCCCTGCTACTTCCATTTCTTCTTTCCGCCCCACGAACATGGCCCCCTGTTCCTCTTTGCTGAACTTCCCGGCAAACGCTGCCACGCAATTCTCTATGCACCCTTTAAAGAAAAAAGAAAAAAGAATCTTGTCGACAGATATGATTAATCGATATGTATCGGACTTCCGTTTAGCAGTACCAGTCTCGACGGAGAAGCACATCCAAACGACGACGAACTGTATTTTTTTTTTTTTTTAATCTGAGCGCAATCGCATACGACGAACACTGCTGTAGAGCCAGTCGACTGTTTGCCGTGATTATGACTCGTTCGCTCGAGTGAGCGTCGCCTAATCTTCATGAAGCAAAGGAACCTAATTTTCACGCTACCTCTCGATAATCTTGCGCCCCTTGATTCCGGCAACACAGACTTTTCTCCTCGCGTTCCCCGCACAATGTTCATTTGTTCGCCAACTGTTACCGATCGGGAGGTCTCGCATGCGGAGCATTTATCGGCACGCAGTGCGTACGAAGAAGTCGAGCGAACAACGAAAAAGGCGCCGGGGAAGAGTCACTCGAAGCGCAACACGTGTTCAACGCGCAAACCTGCGACCACAGAGAGAGAGAGCGTACAAAGCAAAATTTAACTTGCGCGAATTAGTCGATGGAAGTCGGACACTGTCGAGTGAAAACGAAAACGAGAAAAATTCGCTCTGAAGGATGCAACGATGCCAGGTGCACGCGAACCTTGTACAGTAATGGGCGACGACGGCGACGAGAGGATGGCGACGATCTTAGAAGGGAGGACTACTGTTATGTTCCGAAACAAAATTATTTTATTTGTTTTCTTCATCGGTTATTGCGAGAGCTCCTTAATCAAATGTGTAATTTGAAACGGTAGAAAAATTGAGACATAAGAGGACATATCTGGGTGGCTTTCTTACGGCAGATCGTCACGCGGACAATTTTTATTCCGCATTTCCGCGGTCTATACTGCTGGAATAAAATACGAGCGAAGCTAAAATAGTAGAGCGCGACGACGTTTTTCGTTTTTCGTCGGATTGACGATTATTTATCGGTCGCGTGGAAGCGACAGACAACGCTCCCTCTTTCTTACCTTCGATATTCGATGGGCTCTTCCACTACGCGGTGGAACCTCCATAAACCGTGGCCCATTAAGATGAAAAGGAACGGGTTAAGGCCTCGGTTCCTTTGGTAAAAGAAGATCGCGAATTCGCAGCTGTCGCTCTCACAGCACCTGCCTCTCCTACAATCAATCCTTTCTCGTGCGTGTGCGTGCAGGTTTCGGGCCGCGCTCGTGTGTGTGCGGACCCCGCGTATAAGATTTTACCTGTTTACCTGCAGGCTGGCCTGGGCTACACGCGTACAAGTACGATTTACTGGCAGGCAGCATCATACCCAAGCGAGAAAGGAGAAGGATGCTAGGTACATATGGCAGAGGTTGAGACGGAGAGGATACATGTATCCGATCTACAAGTCGGGTAGACCGCTCCCTTTTCTCCCTTTTTTTCCGCTGTGTTTCGTTACTCGGTCCTATAATCTGTTCTTGATACGCGATGCTGACGGTTAAAGGTGCCAGCCAAGTTCACGGACATTACCTTGTCTCGAGTTACCGTCAGAATTGAGACATTTCATTTCGTTCATCTCGAATTATATTCGCGCAACTAAGAGTTCCACTCAGTAACGAGACATTTTTACAAAATAATGCGAGGTAGTCGCTCGCGGTTGCTCGTAGATTTCTGCGTTAATATTGCGGCGTACGTCTGAGCACTTAAAACGACTGAGTTATATTGAATAATAAAATTCGTCATTAGTATGCATAAAATACGCCTATAACGTGGCAGAAGGTCAAAATGAATTGCTAAAAAATTCCATGTATTTTTAGCAGGTGGTAGTTATAAAAATTAATCAGAATTTATGAGTCTGCTCGAAATTTCTTTCGGAATATTTCCAGATAGAACATCGTATACGTTATCGTACAAAAATATAAGTAACTTTTGTACGTTCGCATTTTACTTTTCTTATTGATCATCGTTTTCGCGCAACGCTATAAGTTGAAAATATATTTATGCAGCCGCTGCAATTTCAAGTTATTATACCATGAAGATACTCCTCCCGCTATATGCTTGTTAGCGGTTCTTCAAACGTCATTTGCACGATCCTCTTGACTTCACAATTGTCGTTCGCCTTTGTGGACGGTACTGAATTGATCACCATCTATATTTAAATCCATCAACCCATTGAAAGTTGAGCACGGGAATCAAGAACGATTGACTCCATACAAAACTCGTAATTTTTCGCGAAAGAGCCGCGGAGCGGTAATCGTATCGTATTTCATGTAGTACTGCAAACTTTACAACAAAAAGAAAACAAAAAAAGTGTCAGTGCAATCAAATGCAAAAACAATCGGTGTATTTTTATCATGTAATTCTTTCAATTATAAAAATGTAAACACCATCGTTAAGCATTCCATAGTTAGTTTAAGTGATTTTTCAAATTGCACGAATCTCGGACACGGCGCAGTGTCAACGCCACGAAATAATCAGGATTCGGACCGTGTCGAGCGAAGAAACAATTACCGAAAGACATCTTTCCAGATCCGCTCGGTAACGGGACAATGCGTTCATTCCGAGCGACGTCGAACGCTGTTTCAGAAAGGAGCATAAACGTAAACGCGCAGGCACACGCGACACAGTGGTAGGGGGTGTCGTTCACCTTCTTTTTCTTCTTCGATCCTGTGAATCGGCCTTAAGAGGCGAGGTAATGTGGCGAGCCATCTGCCCTCGGATTGCGTGTCGACGAGAGAGAGAGAGAGAGAGAGAGAGAGAGAGAGAGAGAGAGAAAGAGAGAGACGAATAAAAATCAGGCCCGAAAGCATTATCCAGCTGGCACGCGTCTACCTCGCAGTCATTATCTTTAAACAGGATCAGATCGCGAGGAGTCCACAGCATTTCTTCTTCTTTCTCCACCTCACCGTGTTGCAGCTCCTTCTGCTTGGACCCAGCTCTCCCTGCGCCTCGTGCTCGTCTTGTTGTCCAGAAACACCTGCTGCCCCCATTCGGCTGTGTTTTCATTCTGGAAGACCTCCGCGAGACGTCGTATTGCTGGTTGCAGCTTGTTTAGAATCGCTATCGATTTCCGTTCGCTAAATTACGAGGATTAGCTGTTTTCGGACCACCGGAAACCTGTCGGCCAATGGCGATCGATGCTGCCGGTGCTTGCCTACGGTGTCCTTCGATCTTCGGGTTAATACGCTGTAAATACTCCGGACAAGGGTGTAAGTTGACGAAGGATGAGAGTTGAGAATCATCGGAGAGGAGCCTTCGTGTTCTTTAAATCGATGAGCCTCGAAACCGCGCGAGATGTCGGGCATTTAAACAGCCCGGGCTTTTAATGCGAGCGCGGTAACGTCGTATTCTTGGTGTACATATATATATGTGTATTATGTACCATATGCAGTTTACGAACGCTGTTTTCCTTTCCAAGTTTGCCGCGTTAATCGTCGGAAGACCTTCTTTTTCGTCCTCAATTACAGACAGCTGAGGTAACGGTGGAAGCCACGGGCAAGAGACAGATGCCGGTTGAACGAATCCGCGTTAATTTTGACAACAAATAGAGGCCGCCGCTTTGCGCCGGCTCCCTGTCATTAGGGGCCGGAGTGCTTCGGCATTTCCCGGCGGACGGTCGGGTCTGCCGGTTGTTCGGCAACATGAAAACGGGAAGAAGAATAAAATGTAAACAGCAGGTTGGCGGTCAAGGATTCGTTCGGATATTGCGAGAGGTTAAACACAACGTAACAATGGTCTGTTGTCTCAATTCAGGGCGGTGGAACCGAACAGAAATAATACCACATCTTTCGGAGAAGAGTGAAATATAAACATCGGCTAGTAGCGGATGATTTATTCGGGTATTTGCGAGGACGAAATAGAAAATAACAGTACCGTACCGAAATTATTTTTGCGGCGACCTAACGCAGAGGAAAAACGCGGTCCGGCTCGAGTAAAGCTGGCCGTGAAAGTGCGAGCACGCCGCGCACAACGGTAGCAACGTCGTACGTCCAATTGTGGGACAGCACGTTTTCCCAGGCTCGACAGTGTCGGATCTACCGAACTCCAATTTGTCCTATCGTTAGCCATCATTGTGACCCGGTCTGTCTCGGATTGAATCCTTTGTGCGCCCTCGGAATGTAATCCTTTTCTTTTTCCCGAGCTAAATCCTCCTAATGATCTTGCGAGCGACCCGAAGGGAGACGCTCTGTTCGCCCGTGCCGCTAATGACCGGGTTAGGTGATTCCTTCCTCCGTGCACGCGAGGAGGAACATCGGCGAAGCGCGGTTCTCGCACCCAAAAATCCAACCGTCTTCGCAGAACGGCCTCGTGCCGATCCGCAAATTGACCGGCGGCGGGCATTTCGCGGAGGCAGGTGAACTCACCCCGAAGCTCCCGTTACGACCGGGACCCATGAAGGTACGCGACGCGCAGATGACGCGCCCTTCTGGAAATCGCAATTGTCGCAGCCCGCGAATCCCGTCGTTCGTGACGCTCAACGCCTGCGTAAGTACGGCTGTTGCGTAAACGTATGTCGTTTAACAATCGCGTGTCGCGTCGCTATCGATACACCTCGTACACCGTGTATCTGTTGACGCGTCCCGCAATTATTTCTTTCACCTACAGAGTGAGCCGTTACGTCACGAAGTGGGGCGTCGGGGCGCCACTTAAACGGACCTCATTGTTCATACAAATTTTCACCGGACCAGACGATTTTTAACACACCAAAGAAGAAACGACACTTCAAGAATATTTTATATTCTCCATTTAGAATGTTGTTGAACGATCAACGGTTTCTCATCGTGATCTTCAGCCCTCGCTGACTATACAGTCAGAGAAAAAAACGTAGAGTCGAATTCCACGGGTACGTTGTGGGTCGCCGGAGACCCAGCGAATATTAATTCAAGAATATCGCCGAGTATTCGACTGCCTGTATTATGTACATGCGAAGAAACGTACTGTCTTTCGAAAACGAAAGTGTTATCGGACGTGTCGCCGTGGCTGGACCCGAAGCAGCTGTCCCGAATTTCATCGTACGTAACGCGTGTCGTGCGATCATCGGAGCCGCTCATGACTTCGATTCGTATCCGCCGGCCGCTGGCCGTAATTTCCACGCGCGTTACACTCCCGTGACTGGTTCTCTAATTATCCGCGCGTATTAGCGACTTGTACAAGAACATAACACGCAGAAGATGTAATTTCCGACACGTATTTCCACCGGAAACGTGACACGGAATACTAAGCGGCACAAAACTGTCAAGATAATCGATGGACTCGCCGCTTTCGACCATCCCCCTTCGATCGTCATCCATTGACTGTTGGCATCTCCTGGAATTTAATTTCAAATCGCGCTGCCGCTTTCCGTTAACCATCGCGCGCTTCTCGGAAATGCTATAGCGAGCTCTTCCGATCGGTATAAGCTCTGTCGCCTCCTTTACCGCTGTTAAGCGTCGCGGTGTGACAATTAAAAAAACGAGACCTGATGCTGAAATCCTTTACGATGTCGGCAGAATTTTGCCCTGGCTCCCACGGTACGAAAAGAAAACAAACAAGAAGAAGAAATGTTATCTCTTAATAATCTGGGCGAAGCGGACACGTAACAATCGCGAACGATAAGAGCAACTACAAAAAAACAGACTAATCTCGAAAAACTTTCCAATGCCGGAAACTTTTAACGCGCGTAATCGGTAACACGGCATACCGTGCACCTACCTGTGATCTATTAAAACGTCGAATTTATTTATTATTTCTCTATTTCGTCGAACGGATACCAGCGATCGGTTCCAGTTTATCGACGTGAACTTTGCTTTTCGATATGCACACAGAGACGTCTTTATAATCGTGCTACTTTGCAATCGTACCAGGCGAGCGGCAAATTTTTCCGCGGAATCACATGTGTTCGCGATTGCATACGTCTCGCGCGAAAGACGATACCTCTACCTATCGTTTGTTTGGACTGCAGGGAAAAAAGTTTCTCGCTGCCCAGCGTACCGGTGGCTCGGCAAGATAGTCGCTATCTCGTTTCAATTTGCAACACCCGCGGTCATGCAAACCGCGAGACTTCGGTATTTTGCATTTTTGCGACCTTCCCGATGTGACGAGCCTATCGGAAAGTTCCGTTCGGTGTCGAAAGTAATTTTCATTTCGCGCTCGATGCGATCTCCGTAACGGTTTCGGTACAATCAGAAAATCGATAATGCTCAATAAAAATGACGTCCGTGTAAAATTTTTAATATTGAATGGATTATGAATAAAGGTGTTCAACTAATTGCAAGGTGTATCATACAATACTGTCCATAAGTCACCGGACACTTACTTATACAACAAAATGATAAGAATAAAAGTTTCCATTATTGTTTTATTTTGATTAGGTGT
Organism: Lasioglossum leucozonium; assembly: GCA_028454225.1. NCBI lineage: Eukaryota > Metazoa > Arthropoda > Insecta > Hymenoptera > Halictidae > Lasioglossum > Lasioglossum leucozonium. The sequence continues at coordinate 7,707,850 of CM052207.1, read as the reverse complement.
AGCTATTGTACGATTATCGTAGGATAAATTATTGTACAATAAATTTGTAAAAAGAGATTGAGAAATTATGGAAAACAGCGCTTATGGACAGCTCTAGGAGCCGAATTAGAAAATATTCATCCCGCTTAAATCTAAAACTTTAACAAAAATATAAGATATTTGTTATACGATTTGATTCACAAGTTCCCTACATTAGAAAAGATAAGTATTTTAACAATAAAAAATTGTCTATTACAAAATAACTAAATGTCCGGCGACTTATGGCCGGGGGGTGTATGTATGCTCAAGACAGATTTTCCGAGAACGACGACACCTCTATCGTTTGTTTGACTTACGAGGAAAAAAGTTCCTTGACAACCTACAGTGTACTTGTACAAATAATCACTATATCGTTGCAACTTGCAACACCACGTGGACATGCTAGATACAGTGAGTCATTCACGCATTCGTAGGAATGGTCGGAGCAGAAATTTTGTTGGGGTCACGAGGGAGAGAGACAATTTTCATTTCTTATGAAAATTCACCGTCTACAAATTGAATAATTATGACACGATAGAAACCACGCTGAAATTCCACTTGTTCCTAGGAAAATGAATGCAAACACTCGCGTGCTGCGGCTACGGCAGCGCGCCGCGTCGTGTTCGTGAAACGGTAAGCACTGCGGCATGTAAAACATAATTTGTAAACGTCGGTGAAGTTGGCCAATGAAAATTCGATAAACGGGAAACCGGTCGTCCATTTTCACTGTATCGGGGATGCGGTGTTGCATTATTCAGCAGGCACTTTTCCTCCTGGAAGTCTGACAAAAGCGTCGGGGCTCCGACCGCCTATTCCCGTTCATCAACGAGTACAAGAAGAAGACGCTCCTGCTGGGAGCATAGATTATACAAAATTTGTACAGATGCTGTCGATTTACCGCGCGTAGCAGTTTTTTTCTCATCGAGAAGAAATTAGAGCGGAAGAGCGAAAGGACAAACAGCTTGCGGGCAAGGGCTTAGGCGTTAGCATGACAAAAGCTCCCAATTACGGAAGACATTCCGGTTCGAGGTATTAAGGTGTCCTAATTTAAATCATTTTGCATTACAATCACCTTCGACCCGTTTCAAATTCAATAACTCGAGTCGTAAACTACACCTGAGTGCTACTTCTCTGATGCGCACGTTTGTTCTTTAAGGGGCCACTCTGGTTTTGGAGGGCATTTGTTTTCTTTGTCTTTTTTAAGCAATTTTTAGAAATTTTGTCTTGCAAATTGATGTCCGCCCCGACCAAAGAGCGTAATAATATCCACAAATGCTTCACGGAGCGAAGCCGCTGCCACGTTCCTCGTTAACAGAAAAAGTCTGAACGCTCCCCAAACTTTCCCAACTCCCTTGCGGTCCAGGGGTGTTGTATTAGCGGAGGAAGAAAGAAGAAAAAAAAAGGTTTGACGAAGTTCTTCGTGACCAAGAAACAGATGCGGAGGCGAAGTTACTTCTGGACCCCATGGAAACGGTGAACGCGTCCGTTCTTCCATTTGTCACGGGGAATTCTCGACTCCGCGGGGAGAAGACGTCATCCCCCTCGGTAAACTCGTTTAGCATAATACGCGACGAAATATGAACGAATGCAGCAAAGGCGATTTACCCGAAATTTATTAGGGCACCGTGCACCCCCATCGTTCCTTACAACTGTTCCGAGCTGCGCCATCGCTAATTACTTCCTTCGCCTAAAATTCATACATTCGTCGTACCAATTTATTTTCGCAGGAGGCTTTCGATTGAATTCTTTCTAATCGAATTCGAATGAAATTGAACATGAACTACGAGAATTACTGCTAGTACGGATGTTACGAGAGGATTTCGAGATCCCGCCTTGGTCTCAGGCGGGTAACGACCCTTTCTTATTGCTGGCGCAGCCTTGACACGTGTCTACTATTTGACAAGGACAGTAAACATGGCGCATCCAGAGTGAGCGAATTAGACTACTGGCAAGGGACCGATCGGAGGATCGCCAGCCTGCAAAATTGTGTCGCCCAATGCATCCACCACTGGAGCAAGACAAGCTTCATTGCCTGTCACTGTATCATTATGAACCATTCACGAATAAATTAATTACGTTATTCTGACACCATCAATGGCTACGTCTAGTTACCATTGGACGTGATCCCTGGAACCTTCTCGTGTAAGGGAATATTCTTCGATTAAACAGAAATTTTCGCTATCCATGGTATTGCAATAAAGTTGATGAAACATATACATATTTTAATAAAATACAGTAATCAAACGTTTCATGAGAAATAATTAAAAAATTAGTAAGTTCATTGCGTCGGAAAACGGACAGATAAATTTGTGCGACACCAGTTCCGCTTTGAAGTTCCATGCGTTGGATATACAGCCGGCGGCAGGTCATTGATCGGATGATTCTTAGAAATGACAGTATTTAAAATTCGTGATTTCCAAGGTTACGATGTTCTGGATTCTTCGAGACAATTCTCCTACTCGTGCTCAATGCATGCCTAAGTATCCTCGTTTAAATACGTATCAATGTGAACGAGTATGTTAAAAGTGAAGAAAAATTGTTCCGAAGAAACGTCACCTCCAGTGGCGTGTATCAACCCTTAACACTCGAATGGCTACTCAAAAACTGTGCCCTAATTAAAAATTTTGTTTATATTATTAAATAAATTGGTATCTAATCAATTACTAAACATTTAAGTATTCTATGAGGTATTATATCGATTTCATATCTATAGAATGAAAAAAATAATATAAAATGGAATTAGTCTAGGTTGGAAGAAATGTTTAATTTTCAAGTAAAAATAGCTCCGAGTGCAAAGTGTTAAAGATATTTCTCATATGTTCCGAAATGAGCAGAAATATTTTCTGAGGATCGAATATGATCATTACATGGATAAAACAAAATTCGAAGGTGTCATACGACAAAGATTCCTCTGAGCAGGAGCACTTGAACATTAGATTAGCATTGCTCTTACAAATCACGCTTATCAGCGTTCATACACGTGTCTTGGCATTTATAGTCTGGACGCCTACTGATATTTATCAATGTTTACCCGGCGGGACCCTGTTCATCGACTAAATTCAGGTCGATACACTCGAAGGCGCCACGGCCGGTGATTAAATGTTCGAAATCGTTGGTCCGTATCGATAATGGCAGTGGCGTGGGGCAATGATTAAAAACGCGCGTCGCTCAGTGGACTTTTGACAGCGAGGCGCGTTAACGATTCCAAAGAGCCGAGGGACCGAAGCACGATATTTCCCCTTGAATCTCCGCAACTGGTGCAACATGGCGCAAAGCGTGGCGCAACGTGGTGCAACACCCTCGTGACCGCAACCCGACTCGACTGGAAGCCTTCGGTCACGATCGATGTGGTTATTTTCAAATGAGAAAATCACCGGAAAGATTATAATGGGGCTCTGCTAGCGATAAATAACATATTGTGCCCGGTGGATCGCGAAAAGCGAAAACAATGTATCTTCCTGTTGCTCGATTACGCGAATACCGGCAAACATAAAAGCTTGAAAACGACAGCTGCACTGCACTGTAATGCCGTTACGACACTAGATAATTGAGGTGCACAATCGAGTGCTGCGGGAGATTATTCCTTACTGTTTAGAGGAAGGACAAAGATTCTATAACAACTTTTAATGCTAGATAAGAATGTTGATTCACAAATGTAAAATTGATTGCAGTGATATTAATATTTATGCCGATACGTACAGTAAGTTTCCTCGTTGAATGGCAGCGATAAATTAATCACAATTGCTAATTTTTCTTCGTTGGAAATCTCCCGGTCGTTTCATTGTAATTTTCTGGCATAGAGCCTTCGTTTTATACTGCGATGATTCGGTGAAGTATTCGATGGCTATATTAATATTTATTGACTCGTATGTTAATTGAGCGAGTTGCGGTTAAGTATACCAGTGTGTTGTAAAAGTTAGTTACATTGAAACCGGTGTGGCCGAACAGATTCTTGCTTAGATAGTTTTATATGTAGACTCGATAATGGTATCAATATACGTCACAGATAATACAACATCGTGTTTTAAGATAAATTAGCCTGTTCCGCTAATTATGAGAGCGTGTTACGCTACAGACAAAATGGACGTTGAGATCTATTCGTTCGGGAATATCTGGTCGACTCGAATCCGATTAATTAGAATACATTTGCCGCGACAGAGCGAGCCGAGTTCTTTAAACGCAGAATTCGGGTGGAGTCTCATTCACGGCTGCCAACTGCCGCGCATGCGAACTTCGCGGAACCGCCGACGAGGCCTTGAAGATAATCCTGCTGAAATATTCGCGAAAATACACAAGTTTAAGACAACTGTGACTCAATAATGAAATGAAATAATGTATTTACTCGTCGCGTAAATCTTAAAATCAAATAAGGAACCGTTTTATCAAGCGCGCGTATCTAATTTTTGAAATAAAATTCGCATCCAACGATTCTTTATCGCGCGTGTTACTTGAATTGGTTTTCAAGAGTGTACAATCAAAATTCCAGTTGAAACGCAGCGATAACATCGTTCGGACTTTAACGAGCTAACTCTATTATGACATTTCATCGATGCAATAAATGAGTCTACAAATTTCTACGGCAAGGAATGGCACATGCGGAGCTACACTGTCTACACCTACCTACCGAATAAAATAAATTGTAAATTCTATCCAAAAAGGCAATACAATAAAATTTTTCCGAAAATCCTCGGATCCTCTCGCAGCGGGGAAAGTTCGTAGTCCTCGGGGTTCCGTGGATCCCTTGTTAAAAGGAAACAGCGATTCTCGTCATGGTCGAGCGAACTATGAATTTGCGAGGCGCAAGCTAGCGGAGGAGCCGATCCGGCTGTTTCGTGCCTTGCTACAGACGAAATCAGCGTCTCCTTTTCGGGGGATCTTTAGGGATGAATGCGACCTAGCTCAATCCGACGGCGACCTTCGATCAAGGTGGAACGAACGAAAGTTGGGTATGAGGCTTGCGGGACATGGATGAAGGAGCGGTGTAGCTTCATGGGGAAACATCTCGGGGAATAAAGGTATGGGGACGTCTGTCTCCATGGTGATCCCATCGAGCGGTTCCGAGTACGCGGCACGCAGCGGGAAAACGCCCTCCGTCGCGCCTCGATCCCTAGCAGAGCGACGACAGAAGGGTCAAGAAACCTCTTCTGCCGTCTTCCTGATTGCCAAACAGATATACGAGAGACGCCGCGCCGCACCGCGCCGCGCCTCACGAGAACAACCCCGAAGATATTGCTGGCGCGGGAGACAAAGAAATTTTTCAACTCCGTTAATTTCGTGAACGGTCTGCGACCAGGACACTCCTTTTTCTCCCTACCCGTCTCTTCGACGTCTGTCCCCGCCCGGTTAGAATGCGTCTCACGACTACCGTAGACGGAGGAAATTCAAAGAAACCGTTTCGTGGATCGATCCCGTGAAACGAAATTTTGCATCGCCAATCCGGCGTCGAAGAGACGCTTCCGAATCGTTGTTCTCGATGGGAGCAGGTTGTTCACCTTTTGCCGCATGATTTTTGTTCACGGTCACGGCGGCGACGAGCATGCCCTTGCCCTTTAATTCTAACTTTGCAGGAAAAAGAAGAAACTGTTCTCCAGTTTACGCAAGCGCGACCAATTCAATATTTAAAAATCTCCGGGAAACTTTCCACGCGATTCCGCGAATTGTCACGGTAAATCAAGATTGCTTTACAATTATCTGGGTTTGTGCTTAACAAACGAAGCGAATTAAGCTTTATTTGATTAAGACAAGTCGAATGTGTACGTTGTATGGCTTCTAATGACGCCTACACAAACTCTATCAACTGATCTGGAGTTGTCGTTCCACTAAATACAAGAATTAGCGTTCAATCGAGGGAATTTAAAACCCTTGAACTCAATTAATCAGGCCCTCTTGATTAGAAACTGAATCATGTATTTCGCTAAACATAATCGTTCACGCTTTGATCTTCTTCACCCTAATTAATCGCCCGCGTATATACAAACTGTACATATAGAATTAATCAATTAATAATATTTCACTGAATTACTTTTTCATTAAATTTTCTTAGTACATATGTTATTCGTACTAACAACAGAATCATTCGCATTGATTATGTTCTGCGAATCACTCTGTGCTATAGCACTTCGCGAGATACAAAAAGATAATGCTCGAATCGCTAGAAATTTTTGTCACGCTATTCGAGTGGATGCTACATGATATCTGATTAACATATCTCGTTTTGTCACGCAACTGGGAATATTCTATTGTACGTGCATACGGTAGAACCGTAACAAAATGAACGGCGTTTCGCGGAACACCGAAATAGGACGCGATTCGCATGCCGTCGGAGCCTTACATCGGCACAGATTTTACAGCGTGCAACATAGTTCAGCCCCGAGCTGTCCGACATGATGCAACGGTTAATTTATTCGTTGGCTTTCCGTGTGTGTTTCCCCCTCGGTTCGGGAATCGATAAACCTGTCGATGCGGTTAATTCCCGTCCACATTTCTGCTTGCACGTGCTGAGATGCCTGATCGGCGGGCATGGAGTCCGCGAGCCCCTCATTCACGAATAGTCGCGCCGACATTGTTATCGTGATTCAGATTGCTTAACAAGATTTCGCAGCGGTTATCGTCTCGGTACCCGATTAAATTTTATGGTCCATACGGAGGGAACTGCCCGGCCGCTCAGCGAGAACCACGTCGGATCCACGTCTGTTTCAATAAACGATCGACAGCGTGAGCCGGCACGAACACAATCCTCCACAACAATATTTCCCCGCTACCTAATCGTCCCCTACGGTGGGCTCGTTCAATTCGCGGTGGAACAAGTTGTCGCGTGCATTAGACCAGCGCAAAAGTTTATCGATCAATTATATGTGTAGCCGCTAACAGTTTCCGCAATTGTCCCCTGACGTTTTACAAGTCGGTGGATTACTTTTTCATAGAGACTGTTATCCTTCGAGGAAAGCGCTCGCCCATAAGAAAGCACATACTTCTCGAAAGTATCCTATAATCTGTTTAGCGAACCCGAATGAAATGTACAGGGTGTCTCAAAATGACTTGACATTTTAATTTAGTAATAATAGATATTGTTTATTTTAATGTAAGGTACAAACATATGGAGGTTATGTGTGGAACACAATATGAATGACGCCTCGTCCCTGTTTGCAAAGGTTCAGTCTTCTGATCGAAATTTTCAATAACAGTTCGGCATAATTGCGAACTAATTTCGTTAACGGTGCGTTCAATTGCTTCCTTGTGCTCCCAAATGATCTGTGAATCATCGGCATACATATTTTTTCTGTATTACACAGTTAGCGAGCGACGCAAACTGGTGTTCTGTTTATCTCCACTGATCCAGCGGATCGAGTATAGTTGCACGCGATGCGATCGTGAACGTCACCAAGTTGGCGGGTTACACCGTGCACGAAGAACCCGTGTATGTGCAACAATTGAGCATACGTGTTCCCCGACTGTTTCGCGTTGAAAGCGTGCACGGCGACGATACCTTTAAATTACGATGGTCGTTATAACGGTGGTAAAACTGACCTTAAAACTGAAACACTGCTTTGGCGGAGCTCGCGCAAAGAATTACGCTCTCGCGTCTTCGGTCCTCGCGAAATTGTACAGGTATGTATAAGCGCGCCGCGTCGCGTCGTACTCGGCCCGAAACGAGCGCACTTCGAAAGTGCAAGTACTATCTTATTAAAGGGTGGTGATCACGAATGCTGCACGTGGCGAACACCTGTCGTGCGCGGTTCGCAAAGAAAACGCCGGGTAATGAAAGAGCCGGGGCAGAAGTGCGCGTACACGCGGCGCGGACCGGACCCAAAAACGAGCTGCGAGGGATACGGGCCGCGAACGTTTCGTTTTGTAGCGACGCCGATCTTGTTTCCCAGTGCTTCGTCGCGGTAGCGTCGTGTGATCATCGGTTACGAATTCTGCGATGGAACACGAAGCAATTGATACAGTCTGAGGAGAACAGCGATTTTTATAATCGTATTCGAGCACAAAGCGTACAAAGAAAACTGCCGATGAACGAAATAGAGCAGCCGTCGAGGAGAACCTCTCGGGGGGGAAGAAGGAATCTGTGCATCTGCCCGACCGTAGCTCGCCGAACAAAATGAAACGTCCTTGTTCTCCTCGTCGTTACTCATCTTCAATAGGCAAGAACGACGTTTCGGATCTGCAGTATGCCGAGGACCGACGGAGATGACGCGGACGGAACAGAATTTAAGGACGCCACGAGGTTACGACACTTTCAAGGATCGCTTCCTTTGGTCCCGAAACAAAGGGAGGCGCCTATAGCACGAAGGTGGCTTGTAACGAGAAGGAGAGCAGGAATTGCGGCGCTCTGGGAATGAACAAGACAGACGCTGCCGAAAATTGCTGCTACGGGCCAACCTGTCTGCGAAAAATAGAGAAGTCGCCGCGAAAGGAGGAACGAACGGCTGCGGAAAGAGTGAGAGAGAGAGAGAGAAAGAGAGAGGGGGGAGGTGAGAGAGAGAGAGAGACAGGGAACGAGAATTCTACCTGTTCGCCGAACCGCGCGGGGTCCGTGTAGATCTTTCCCGTGCCGAGCAGTCTCTCTCTCGAAAGAGGCGATTTCATTGAGCGAAGTCATTGACAACGTCAGCGAGTTTTGGTTCATTAGGGCAGGTAACTGTCTAGCCGTTGCCCGCCGCCAATGCCGACGCCGCGCCGCCGCCATTTTCTAGTCGAATCCTCCTTGCAACCTTGTAGCGTGCGCGTAATTTAATGAACCGAAGGCGTTTAGATGCGATCAGGATATAAAGTGGAGGGACGCTCACGGAATTTCTATGCAGAACCGTCGTCGTTGCAAGATCGTCGAATCGAATTGCGCCGGGTCCGGCACCACGACGGCGTTGATTGGTTTTTATCAAGCATTCTCGCTGGATACCGAGAAATATAATTACCATCCCGCCGCTACGTTGCCAGACTTTATTCAGCTCTTCTGCCGCGAAATTTTCCGCGCCCGCAGAAATTTTGTCATTCGGCTTTGCGATTCTGTTACCGCTGATTAGCGTCCTTACCGACGCGGCGTACCAAAGACAGCTCAGGATATAGATTTGCTGTTGCTTTGGATGTAAATTGGATTTTTCCATAGATTTCCATTTGGTAGTATATTAATTATTTCTAACAGAAATTGTAATAGTTTCGGGCGAAACTTTCGAATCACGCCCAATTCCATGAAATTATTGTAACATTACAACAGGTTAGATTTATTTAATTATTAATTTAATCTGTTAATTTATCTTGTTTAAATACTCGAAGATAAATATCGGTAGCACGTACAATTACGAAATTAATCAAATTTTGCACAAGTGTACCACAATCGGTTGGCATTTACTTCTGTGATAAAATGTTATCAATTGAAGACAAACCGTCGATTTCTTGATTGCGAACGCTATTTTAGAGACATCTATTAATTCTGCGAAAAATAATTTATGACGTCAGAAAATTTAGAATGAACTGACTCTCCTTATCTTCGGTAATTAATTTTTCTACATAGTACTGAATTTAGTTATACACTCTTTGAATTCACTGTCGTTTATATCTTCATTATCATATTAAATTCAAAACCACTTTTTTTATCCCATGGGTATTAGAAGCTCCATTTCACCCAATGTTTGCCAGTTTGTTCTGTTACGCAACGGCATCTGGAAAGAAACGAAATGTGTTTGTGAAGGGTTAATAATGTGGTGACAACTGGCTGCAGCGAGTTCTGGGCATAAATTTTCTTAAATGTTCAACAACATATGCCCGAGGGATGACAATAAATTTTAACAAGCGGTCGTTGACATCGCTTTTTATTAGTCCACTATCGCAGTTAATTAAAACTACAAATGTATTATACTTTCTGAAACGTTATTTATGACCGCAAGAACTCGAACACCTTTTACTAATCACTGTAAACCTCCGTGGACCGAATTATTACATTATTCTGGCTGACGAAATCCCAACATTTGGAGACTTTTTTTAGAGACACATTTAATTGGTTGGAATTTTGTCGAGTAGTTTCTAGTAGTTTTCTGATAGTAATAATTAATTTTCCAATATTTCCAATAGTTCTAATTTGAAGAAGTGCCATCTCAAAGACGGGTAGTTCGAGCGCACCTAAATATAGAAATATTCAAAATACTCCGGAGCCGCGAACACATACCGCATCAAATCGGTGGTTTTAACTGAATTCCATTGTACAGTGTTCACAATCCCAGTGCCGTGGACCCTTTATTTGTACTAGGATAAGGCCGGATGCAGTTATCAAACCAAACCAAACCGATAAGGAGCCCCGGACCCCAAACAACGCTCACTGAGACTTCTCGTATTTATAATATTTGATCTCCTCGGCCCACACCGCCTCGAGGGGAGTATCAGTCATTGAAGCTTCGCTCGTGGGGCCCGCCTGCGGGGTCCTTCAGGCGTCCCATGGCCTCAGGTAGACACAGGGACAGCCATTCATGGGGCCTCCTGCGAGCAAAAGGCTCGACCTCGAACAGGAAACGCAAGAGGTTCGGATGCTCGCTTGCTATTTAGACGTTTTCAAAGAAGCTCTAGATATTCCCCGAAGGTTATCCAACCCCTTTACTTTCGATCCTCCTCTTTATTTTTTTTTATCGGAACGTACGCCGTGACTTAGGATAATCCGGAGAGGTATCACGGTTACCAGGTGATCTTCCTCGATGAAGAATATTCGACACCGACGCGACCGGGTCAACCATGTTCGATCTCACCGATTCTGATACCTGGGAAATGCGTTATAGAATACACCAAACGTAGGAAGACCCTTCTTCGCTTCTTTTTTTTTCTTAATTCGATATTAGATTTCCTTGAAGCGATACGGTGTTACACGATATGCTTGTGCGGCGCGGTTTTGGCAATTTGTACCTGGCAGGTATTCGGAGATTTAAGCGGTCATAAATCTTTTTGATTAGGCAAATTTTCCAGTCAAGGTACGACTGACGTAGTTTTTTTACTAGATTCGACGGGATATAGATATATCTTTTTAATAAACACTTTTAATTAACACTTAAAAATTTGAAGTGTTGTACGTACAATCTTCAATATGCTAAAATATGTTAAAAGAAACCGAGAGAAGATTCCGATTACACCGTTGTGTATCGTATCGCTTGAGATCCAACGGTCTTGGCAGACCGTTAGAATTTCTAACAAAGAACTTCTAACAGCGCGTAACAGACGGTTGTGCATTTGATGAAATTTTGAAAAATAGAAAACAATAAACGCTTAGATAATTGTTTACGAGAAAGTTAACAATGTTGCACAAAATTAGTTTAGAAGTAAGATAAGGACGAAATATTATACGAACTCGTTGTTATTAAATTCAGTTCTACTAACAGTATGCTCATTCTGGTTGGGAAGCTGGAGACCAACAAAAAACTCGGCAGGCTCTGAAGATTCTGTTCGAAATGGGTGGCTTAGATAAATGGACCATGAGATCGCGGCGAGGTTTTACGTTTCAACATGTATGAATAGCCGCAGGCTACTCGAAAACGCATTTTGACCATTCTCATTGTAGATCTGGCCAGATTCTCTTTGTAGAATATTTTATGAAGCTCCGTATTCATCGTGCTTACTCCTCTTTAATCGTTGATCAATATTACGAAGAAATTCATTCTACCAAACTAATATAAATAAGCTAGTATTACTTCAATTATTCCTTTCATCGAATTATTTCAACGTCCGCAATCGGTATTGCTCCGAGGCTTTTGAAAACACTCCTGTTTTATCAATATATATATTGACATTATCAAAATCCCTCGAAAATATTTCCAAGAAAAGTGAGCAAATGTTGACTAAGAAAAATTTCATTCCCACCGATAACAATATTTTCGTGCAAACAATGTCGAAAATAATCCCCCACGGATACCGAGGAATATTAACGTGCCTTATAATAATACTTTCCAGCTCGTACCATGACTTTGTGAATTCCTTTCACGCTTAGCATTGCAAATGCATGCTCACCCTTTTGTCCCAAATTTTTTAAGGACTCGGAGGTGCAATAAAATAAAAAGAACCTTCATGCAAATACCCATATTGTTGGTACGGGTATGAAATGTGGGAACAGTTACAGTATCTATGCTAAAAACTTTATGCATATGCGCGCCGAAGATACAATAATTTCTTGCACAGTCAGTATCCGTTCCGCTCGCTATCGGAAACGCAACAAAATGTATCACTGGTTTTGCTGTTCGACGTTCGGAAAGACGGATATATGTATACTTTCGTACGCCGCTATGACTCTATAAAACTGGACATGTAATTACAAGCAATATCATTAAAAATAACCCCCGACTCGAGGCAGCCGTAAGGGCATCGCGATCTCTCGTGTCTGAATATAGTTTCTCCGGGCCGATCAGAAAGTTGCGTAATTTACATAATTGGGAATAAACACGCGAGATGAACCGTCATGATTATCAGCTCGCTGCGTGTCATCATTAGCATATCTACTGCACAACGAAATCCCAATATTCCGACGATTTCCTTTTCGCGATTATGTCTGTCACGGATAAGAAATAATCGTTAATAAAAAATATATATATGGCACATGATGTAATTAATTATTATAATATTTTTTACGCACACGGTTTTTCCTATAAACGTTTCCCCATCGTGAGTTGTCCTCGTAAACGTTCAGGCCGACATCGCTGTAATTGGAATCTGAGCATTCCGGTGAAAAATCGACCGTATCAAATCGGAAGCGAAGTTTGTGGCTCGTGTTTGACGTTTGATCGTCGATGCGGAAAATCTGTCGGCACATTTTTCACCCGACCTCGATGAACGAGGGTCGATCAAGGTCTCGTGCGCCGTAATGGCCGCGTGCGGCTGTCCGGCGCGGCGCTCAGTGTTAGTAACTAGGCAGAACGTTATCGTTTAGGCTAATCGCCGATTAATTTTCGTCAGAGCGCCGCACCGCGCCGCGCCGCTCCGCTACGCGCGGCGTGGCGTGGCGTGGCCGTCGAAGAAATTCAAGATCCGATCGAAGGTCTCTCCGGCTTGGTAAAGGAGCACGAACCGACGAGCCAGGTGCTGCTGGGCCCCCGGACCCACGAAGGGGAAAGAAAGAACCAGTTTTTTTTAGGGTCTCCTTTCTTTCAATTCGTCGCGACGAAGGGCACCGCATTCGCGCGCCTGCCCTGAGCCATACGTCGCTCTCCTCGCGCCCGAACAGTGGGAAAGTTACACGGTGCGCACCGTTTTCAAATTTGCCGGGGGTTAGGGTCGCCTCGTCTCGCTTTCCTTCTATCGTGCTCCTCCTTTTTCTACGTCCTTAGACCCGCGCACAACGTACAAACTTTGCACCGTGAACACCAGTCTCTCTCTCTCGCTCACTCCCTTTCTCTCGCATTCTCTCGTTGCATCCTTTTCAAATCGCGCCGCCTCCTTGATCGTCCTTCGATCGCACACTACACACACTCACGACCGGTAAAGTCGACGTTTCCTTGTTAGCACTCATTAAACTAGCCTTCTTGATGAATATACCGTGACTCGCACGCTGTGTCTCCCATTAACACGTGTCCGACTTTTTCCCTGTTCGTCTTTCCTCTATTCTTTCGTTTCGTTAGTGGATTATTTTCATGCAGACGTTCATTCATTTTTCTTTTTTTTTCGTACGACCAGTCTTAGTCATCCGTTCGTTGGCGAAACAACATTTATTTCAGTTGCACGATCGGACGTTTTAATGCTCGAAGAACACTCTTTACGCGAAGTTACGTTTTACCGCGTGTTTCTGTTCCGAGAAGTTCCTTGTCGCAAAACGGCCGGGCCCGATATCGGTTATAATTTAACGTACGATAAATTGTACAACTTTCTTTGTTACGACTGTTGGAACTGTGATTGTAACGTGTGTGGTCTTTCGTACCGAAGTGATCGTGTTCGACCGCAATACGACTGTTACATGAAATTTGTCGTACCCGCAGCTCGAACGTACAACGGATCGGAACGTGTACGTACGCGATCGGCCGGAACAATATTCTCTGCGCTTTTAACTTCGAAGCGGAAGTATTAAGCGAGTCAGACGTCGAGATACAAACTCTACATCTCTAAAAATAGAATCGAAAGTTTTTGCAATACGCGAAATGCTTTTCTTTTCCGTCGAGATAGTTGCAGTTCTTGAATGAGAATGGTACCGTCTTTTGCCATGGCATTCCATTTGTCGGAAAACATTCTTCGGCGACTTTTTCCGTAGCCTTTTCTGCTAGAACGAATCTACATTTCACGAGAAAATATCGAGATTCAGTTTCTCGTTGTTTTCCTAATTAAACTGCGAGGTTTTATGCTTGATAAAAATTCTCTGTATTAATTGGACGATACAAGAGCTACGTAAACGTGAAATTATCGGATTATCGAATACAATGATGTTCCCTCCCTTTGAAGAGACTCCTGAAGTGGTTCGGGCTCAAGGTCCGCAGATGAGATCGATTAAAGAGAGCCTCAAGTTAAACGGAATTATGCTCGAAAGCTGTGTGCCTCCCTCAAAAGGTTTCCAAGGTGGCGAGTCAATGACTTCCGAGTGTTTCACACTATTCTCCCTCACTTAGTTTCAGGTAGGCACAACAGCCCCTACTAGCATTTTTATTGCCGTAGAACTCGAAAGCGTACGATCAGCAGTGAAAGAGAAATAAAAAAAAGGTTAATTGCTTGTAAACTATTGTTCAAAACCGTCCGATTGTATAAAATGTTTACGGTTTAACGGACAAAAATTAAAAAGACTATATTCATTTCAATTCGAATTTCGCTTCATGCGCTGTCCTCGACTATTTAACATTTTAAAAAGTACCAATTTTCATTACTCCAAGTTGAAACGGTCGATTAGGTCTATTAAAAGAATTTTTCAGACAACCTTTGCCACTTTTATCAGTACAGTGAACACGTTGCTCACCAAACATCAAGTAATTTAATTAATGAAACCGAGTCCTTCCAATTCTGATTACCAAAAAAAATGGTTTAATGTCCGATAGCTTATATAATAAGCGCGCGAATTTGAACGTTCGCGAACCCGGTATCTGCAATCGCCGGGCAAAAAGAAAATCGGCGCGCTCGATTCGAGCAGCATGTGGGGCCCGCGAAATCACGATGTAAGGTTAAGGGGTCAAGAACCCCGGTTGTCTATGTGCCACTCGATTAGCGACTCATCGATGCGAGTCGTACGAAACTTCCGGAGGTAGGCGCTTGTCCCTCTCTTTAATCCACGCGCGGCGATCCTTCTTCCTCTATTTCCCTTTTATTCTTTCTTTTATTTCTTCTTTTTTTTTATTCCCCGCTATTTTCGGCGACGCATTGCGGCTGCATACGAAATACAAAAAGGGACGGACGCTCTTGCCGTGGCCACGCATCGCTGAACAAACCGATACGTCCGCTACGTGCAACGTATTTTTGCAAGACACACGTGGATCGTCGACGTCGACGAACCGAACGACGCACGTCGACGACGACGACAACGACGAAAACGAAAACGAAAACGACGAGGCGTTCCTTTCGTTGGACTTTCCCTTTCAATCCCGCTGTCTTTGTTGCTCTTCTCACCCTCTCGCCTTCCCTTCTTTATCCTCGACGTAGGACTGCCTCCTTTTTTATTATTCCCGATCCTTTATTCTTCCTTCTTTATTCTTCTGCCCGGCCTAGGCAAGTAGGCGCACACGTATAGTTGTAAACGCGCAAGCGAGCAAGCACATCGGCCGCAGACCGGCGGCGCAATATGCATTTCAAACTGGTTTTCCTTCAGCTAGGCCGAATAACGCTGCATGGATTTTGGGAGGGGGGAAGAGGGGGGGCCGCGCCACGCCGCCGTGTTCCAAACAAATTCGCGAGCTGCGCTCGAATACATTTTTATCCCTGTGTACACAGATTTGCGCGGATCGTAACCGGAAGATGCAACGACGGTTTTTGAACGTGCTGTTGGATTATCTGTCGGGCGGAGGGACATTGTTTTTTGCGATTCAGGAGTGGATTTTGTTGAGAAATTATTAAAGCCGCTTGCATTCACTGTAGATTTCGTATTGAAACAGTTAATTGTTGAATGAATACCTTGCCACGCTTAATTCTTATTATCGACATCCTCTGAAGCAGTTACCTCGGACAGTAAATGATAATTTTTGCAAAAAAAAAAGGAAAATCGTACCTTTCGCATAAAAAATCAATATTAAAATCTTGATGTCTCCAGAGGTGTTGTCAGAAGACTCGGTAAACTTCGCGAAGATTGAATAAGCGGTAAGCGCGAAGACAACAAGCTGCAAGCCTCGTGACGGCGACGGAATTGGTAGACACCGTCTGAAGATATTCTCGTCTGATCGGTGACACGAACTAAGATGAATGGTAGTAACAAACATCCCATTAATCACGGGGTTAGTCATCCCGATTCCACAAAATCGATTCTTAATGAACATCGTAATATTTCAGGCCGCGGGTATAACCGCAAACCCCGAAGACTATACGTACCCTAGCTCTCTTCACCTTCTACTTTGACCTTCCTTTATCTTGGCGAGGACTGGCGTCCTCTTTTTTTACATCTTATTCTTTATTCTTGATGCTCCGCCATCACGCAGAGACGCGGATGAAACTGTGTTCGCGTGAGCGAGCGAGCGAGCGAGCGAGTGAGTTCGCTCGCGCACAATCTCCGGATGGCATAATGCATTTCGAACTGGTTTTATGCTGCCGAACGTAGCGCCTCATTTTTCCCATTGGCCTGAATTGCACCACTCTTTCCCTCCTCCTCCTTCGACTACTCCTTTCTTCCTTCTTTTTTCGTTTCTCCATTCTTGTTTTCCACCCTCCGGTGGCTCCTCCCTCTCTCCAGACCCTCTCTCTATTTCTTTGCTCCTCTTTCTTACTTATTGTTAACGTTATAGGGAATATAAAGAGTCTAGACCGACACCTGTATAGCCCCGGACAACTGGCTCTTTCCCTTTCTATCGCGCCCTCTCCTCTCCTCTCCTCTCCTCTACTCTCCTCTCTTCGGACCCCATCATCCCCCTCTCTACGCCATTCTATTCCCTGCTCACCCTCCTTACACCCCGTTTGTTTTTCCAACCGTGCCTCACCCGGAACTGCATTTTGCATACGTGAACGATGCGTATACAGAGATGATTCGTTAGGGATCCTCTTGTGCGCTTTTTCAAAATGTTTTCATGCTACCCCGTGCTCGATTGAAATTAAATGGGCCCCGTCCCAATGAATGCGAATGGAAAGATTCTATTTTTATGAGACCGGACCGACGCGATCGACCAACCGATAGCGGGATACTTTCATTGCGGATTAAAACGTGAATGACAGAGAGAGAGAGAGAAAGAGAGAGAGAGAAAACGATAATGCGAAATGTATTCTGCACGTCCTAGCCTAGCCCCGGTGCTCTGCGACAACCCTTTGCGCTTTTAGTACTTCCGACATGTTTCCGTTTGGAACTCCGCGAGGAGTTTTAACTGGTCCAGGAAGTATTTGCAGTTGTAAATTATTCGCGCGCTGCTTCCAAAAATGTACGATTCAATTTAACCCAATTCCATATTTGTAATTGCTTCGACCAAGCTGATCTGAACACCAGAATAATTCTTAATTTATTCTGGTTCAGACCGTAGCTTCGTTCATATCGATCAATTTGGTAAAATGTGGCGTTCAATAGAATTACCATTTAATATTCGATCGATGTCACAACGATTTCCTGCGAACTTCCTACACGCGACGAGGATGCACCGCGCCGGTACCGTTGCGGAAAGTAAATGTTGTATGTATCTATGTATGTATATACATATATACATTAACTTCTCCTCGAGTTCCAGCTCGCGTATCTGCACCCTCCTTTTTTCCAAGCACCGTGTCCCTACTTCGGTTTCGCTGACGCGCATCGCGACCTTTAACGAAGCGCGGCAGGATGCGCCGAGTATCAAGATTGTTACCGACTTAATTAGGTAATTAATAAAGACTCCTAATTACCGCGTAGGTGAAGCCTTCTTAAGCTTTCCCCCTTTTTGTCCAAGAGATAGTATTCGGTCAACTCGCCTCGCTCGCCGCATTCGAATCCAGAATTTCACTTTCGTTCGAACTTACCGTCGCTCGTTGCTGTCACCTCTTTGCGCACGCCCCTTTACGCCGACCGATCTCGATTTCTATAATTTTCGAAATTGTTCGGTCTCTGTCTACCTGTTAATGGTGTTATTACACACCTATAAAAATCAGATAAAAATTGTTAAAAGCGTTAAAATTGTTCGTAACAAGAGACACGTTCTCATATGAATAATTTTTAGATTCTGTAATATGTATCCACTTTTATTTTTCATATATGCTTTAATGAATTTTATTCACCGTAATAACATTATTCAATAAGGACAATGTTCAGTCGATAAATTAAAAAGTTAAGATACCATTCCCTTGACATATAGCGGAACCGACATTACTATTACTTTGCTTCCGACCTAATTACGGTATCCTGTAATTTTTGTACTTTTTGCCGCTGGACTCTCTGGTTTATTGCGATTAAATGTGCAATTTAATGCATCAAATTCTCCGGTACACCGCATCCTGCGATCGCGATAAACTTTATATCCTAACTCTTAATTTCCTCTCTGTTTGTACTTGTGCGGTTAACGACGGGCTTTACCGAAACTACTGTAAACACTACGGGGTGTCTCAAAACTCCTTCAACACCCGGAAATGGGCGGTTCCTGAGGTCATTTGAAGCGACACTTTGCCTTTTGCTGAATGTCCGCCGGGGCTTCGTTTAGGAGTTGTTAACGGAAAACACACGGACCAATCAGAGCGCGGTTACAGGAATCCGTTCACTATAGCCGCGCTCTGATTGGTCCGTGTGTTTTTCGTTAATAACTTCTAAACGAAGCCACGGCGGACATGTTGCGAAAGGAAAAAGTCTCTTCAAATAACCTCAGGCACCGCCCGTTTTGTGACACTTTGTATATAAAACCACGAGACAGTATTCTGACAATGCTATTGTCTCGTAAACGAATACTAGTTCCGCGTTTATGTTATACAAACACTACAACAAAAAAAATTATAAACCTATTCAAAAATCCTACCCCACATACATCCCACAGTTCCACTTGTTGAAATCATTGAACGAATAAAGATATTTTCATAGAGTTTTACAATTGACTTCGAGCAGATTTATTCTGCATAAAGGCCCGATGTCTAATAATAAAAATTTACGAGACCATAAATCGTGTTACCCGACGAAATATACCGCAGAATATAGGTCGCCGTATAACAGTGCTCTAACTTTCAGGTAAGCAGCTCCTCTGGATTCTACGAGGCCAAAATTCCCCGGGCAGGTAGAGAGGATTCTTTGTGCGGAATTCCCCGCATCCTTATTCGGACGTGAAATCGCCCGGGCACGTTTGCACGTAATTCGGTTCACTTATTGTTGTTCCACCACCGAAGTCTAACGTAAACGGGCAATTAAAATTTAAATGTTCGACAGATCCCCGAAACTCGGGGAAATGTTCGATCGGAAGTTTCCGGTTCTCGTGTCACAATAGGAGAGAATAAAAGCCACGAGCCGGTCGAACCATTGAGAACATACTCAAACTTGTAATAACGTTCCCATGGAGAAATCCTTTCTCACGGTGTCAGCCTGTGTTTTTCTGAATTGCGACACTCTTGCAATGTTACAACGCGACTACTGCCGCTTCCTTATCTTCCTCGAAAATTGAAAAAAAATACAGACAGCAGAGTTCCTCTGTTACATTGTTATTCGTTGTCTTTGTGTTTGTTGACAATGTATTATTAGCTGTGATACAATGTAAGTACAATAGTAATTCAAATAGATAGTAGTTTCGAAGTGTACGTAATAATGCGTAAAGCGTGAAAATTGAATGCGATAAAGTATGAAGTCTAGTCGTAATACACGAAGAGGAGTTCGAGATATACACGTAATAATCAGTCTACTCTATAGAAAAAGGATTTAAAAGGCACTTGCAGGTGCGATAATTTGAACCGGGCACTCGATACGATTATCAGGATTAACTTCGCCTACATTGTAGTTATCTCCACACGTGCATGGTATCGATACGTGAGAACATTTTCAAGATATTCCAAGTATACCGACAGATCTTTAATCTGTTCAACAATTTGCCGCCAAAACTTTCGTCGTAATCGATACTCGCAACAATTTTTTTCTTTTTTCACTTTGGCCAAGCCGATTCTTCCGTAGCGTGATGTACGAACGTCTGATCGTTATTCGGCGCAATAAATTGCATCTATTACCCGTCCTAGTTTATCGTTATCGATTTCGCGATTCGAGGATCCATCGATCTTTACACTTGACAAATCCCCTGCTCGGCCTTTTCGTAATTTCCTATCGCTTCATCGAAATCGGAAGTTTATCGAGACTCTCTCGCATTTTAAATGATAAACTTATTGACGGTGTTTTTAGTTTGATTATTGCTGATCCGGATCGCATGAAATTTTTCAAAGATCCGCTGGATTCGTCAATTTTTTATTCCACTACAGTAAAATCACGATCCAGCTTCCATCGTCGGGTCCGAGCAGGGACAGAGATCGTGAAACTATTTTTTTATGGCTGCGCGCGTCGACAACGTCGAAAGTACAACTCGGTACGACAGTACCGAACGTAGATGACGTAATTCGACTAGATTCTACGTCATCGACTCTCGACCAACCTGGACTGACAGCGCGAGTCAGCCTGTTCAGACCTGTTTCTGCTGATTCTGAAACTGCTCCTTGGCCCCCGCGGGGTGTCCCAAAGGGGTAGGCAAAGGAACTTTGATCCTGGAGCTCTGAGTGACCTAGATCGCGACTCTACTATATTATTGAAACTGTAAAGACACTTGGGAAATTAGCAAATAAATATCTCAATCAGAACAGATATTCCGATAAAATATTAATTACGAAACATTTCAATCGATTGAATCCCGTCATTTTTACGAGGCAACACATGCCAACTAATCGATGTTAGCGTTCGATAGATTCAGCGTTAGAGATACAAGTCCCTTTAAAAAGAGCAGCATCTAAATTAGGCTGAAGTTCAGCTGTTGAAAAAGTAGGTTACGCGATTCGTCCGATATAGTTGAATGTATAACTGATACGGTGACCGCGTAGCTGGATTAGCGAAGCGTTTTATCTGCCTCATTAACACGAAGACCAATAGTGAGTGGCCACGATTTCGGGCCGATGTGGCCAGCCAACGGTGCTGTAACGATAACCGAAATTTACAATCGGTTACAATCGCAAGATGTCGGGCCCTCGTGTAACATGTATCCACCATGGTATCCAACCTCGATTCGCGATGACGCGAGTCTGCAACTTAACCGAGTGGTCGAAACGTGCGCGCGATTTCGCAGTGACATTACGCATCCTCCAGATAAAGACATTCTGTGACTGGTTAATTGCCAAAAATCAAGAAACCCAGCGAGATAGTAGCCGGTGACTTCTTATCTCCCCGGCAACATCTGAACTTTTCCACGATCGCATGACTGCCACGTTTTCTCTCTCTCTCTCTCTCTCTCTCTCTCTCTCTCTCTCTCTCTCTCTCTTTTTCTCTCTCTCTCTCTGTGTGTGTGTGTGTTTGCCGCCACTAGTAGCAATCGTTCCGCGTGCCTGCTTTCGCCTTTGCTCCTCAATGCTTCGGCTTGACATTGATATAACACTGAGGGACAATGATAAAGAGCAACGTCTCGTGGAGCGGGTTCGTTTTTTTTTCTCTTTAATTTTAGCTACTATGTAAGATAAATCGCTGTATCGACGTGAAATAGACGGGCGAACCGTTCAACTATCGCCGTAGCCTGTCATTCTGTAACTTAATTGCACGTAACGCTAATTCTAATTGCCATAACTGTTGTAACGTAACGGAAACAGTTGTTACGGAACTTCTGATAGCGAACAGTAAGACTTTATACAATTCAACGCATCAATTTGACACGTTCAACAGATTTCTGAATATTTGCAATAAAAATGTATCGGTGACATGATGTTCATATTAATTGAAGTTGTTCTGCGAAAGTTGGCGATATTAATGGTAAATTGTTCGAATGATAATGACCCAGGGACACGATCAGGTCCATTAGCAACCAGATTCTACTATTAAGAATCTAACTTTCTAAGTAGCTAAGGAGCCTCCAGCTGCCTACGATAGACGACTCGCAGAAACCCACCGCCGTTGCATGCTGTCAAGGCATAAATAACCGCATAAGTGACGAAAGCGGAGACGTTAATTTCCATAAAAATCGACACCTGGAATTCTTACCCGCGTCTTCTTTTAATTCCGCCGGCTATGAAGCTCGGGGACAGCAATAAATTCTGGTTCGTAGATTAAAAATGAAAGTCGCTCGTGTTTCTTCAATGGTGTAATATGCAAACGAGCACTTATGAATAACTGATTAATTTCAGGATCGATGCACGTGATGCATCGAGTTTATAACTCACTTAATTGACACAGACGGAAGTTCTACAACCGGTGACTAAAAAAAGGAAAAAATGTGTGCTCGAGAAAGTAATTTTTCTTATTGGAATTACACCAAAAAGAGAAAAAAATTCTTACGCGTTTGACTATCCCGTTCTGTTATCGAGACGCACGTGTCCCATTGAACAGTTCGGATAATCGAGGTTCTACCGTCAATTCTAGCGTTTCATAAAAAAAATCGCCACCTGTGGGCCGCATTTTCAATTATACAGGATTATCGTACGAGAAAGAAAGCTTGCCCGTGTTTCTTCGACGATATAATACGCCGAAGGATCGTTGATTAATAGCTGATTAATTTCCGGACCGACCCACGCGATCGTGTTAATAACTCATTCAATCGACAGAGACGAGCAAAAAAAAATGGCGAAGCTTATCGGCCAGGAGGTTATACGTGTTGGCGCCTATTACGTAAAATTGCCATAAAAACGTGCTCGAAAAAAAAAGAAAGAACCGGCATACGCGCTTTCTCCAGCTCACCGGGGTGCTTCCCAGAAAACTCGAGAGCGGGGAAGTCGTTTCTTCCACCGCGCTTGGGGTAATAAATGGTGTCACGGCGTCGAGTGGATGTGTTTATTTTCGAAAGTCCAACGACATTTATGGAAACGTCGTAAAACGACAATTTCTCCCCGGCTCCTTGGCCCGATCCTCACCCTCGTTGGCCCGGTTTTTTCGTCAGTTCGGCCGAGGGTTGTCCCTAGGTGTCGTGTGTCGCCTTTTTCCAAGGCACCATGAACATCGGAAGATCGCATTGCCACCGACGAAATACCCAGAAACTTTACCCGCCGTAGACTCCGGAGCAATTTATGGTTTAATAGGATGAAGGTCAGTACGAGGAGCAAAGTGGTGCTATCTCGTATACAGGGTGTTGGTAAAAAAAACCGTCTCACTGATGAGAAACACTCGGATAACTTGGGACAGAGTCGAAATTGGTTTCTACTTCTGCTGGCATTTTCGTTCTACATTAATCACACGAGTGTAACGCGAAACTGGACGTTCTCCTAAATGAATTCCTTCGATTTGTACACGTACGTATGCGAAATTCTTGGCCCGTTTACTTTTCGGCACCCAGTACGTGACCTGTAATAAAATAAGTGGTTCCCGGAGATCCTTATTAAGCCGCGCGGGATGAAAAAAGGAGATAATCGTAATCGATATCATCAGCGGAAGAAACGAGAAATCCCTTTGATGTAATTTGACATGGATGGTAGTTTATTATCCTCGATTGCTATGGGACAGATTGAATGTTACGAAGCGGTAATCGTTTCCTTGTTACTTGCTTAGAGAGGATAGAACGAAGAGAACTTACGTTATTAACCGTGAGATATGCGTGCCGTGCGTTACGTATTATAGTGGATTTAAACATTTGCATGACGTATTAAATATTATTTTCAAGACCGTTATTTATTATTACCGGTGTAACACCATTTCTGCCAAGAAGATTGAGCGTTGTGTAACAGGAGTGCACGAGAGCTGCGTGGGAGGTAATTCGCTATGAAAGAAGACATAACGTTAAATCTTGAAAATGAATTTATACGAGGAAACTACTTGTATAGTAATTGGTAAGGATAATTATGCGATTTATGACTGTTTATGGTAAAACGAGTGGGCTGAAATCACTGTACGGCGAGCCTTCGCATGTGAATTTTAATTTCCCTTATCACTATAAATATTTGCGAAGTACACATTACATTACGATTGAAACATTACGCGTGACAAGCAGTTTTAAGCGCCCCATCGGCTATTCGCACGTAAGCTCATAATCTTCAACGAGTTAAATTTAACTGCACGAGGCCTCTCAAATGTTGGATAAGTTCGAGCGCAAAACCGCGGGAACTATAATTTTATCAAGAACTGATAAAGCCGTGACAAAGTTTACCCGTCAACTATTTATTTTCCGTTAAACATTATCGGGCTCGGTTGTACAAGATAAACAATAAAAAACGAGAAAAACTAGGATAGGTCTTCTTCAAAACAGGATTAAACGGATTTCTTTTTTTTGGGCAGTTCGTATAAAGTTTCATTATTGCTTTTCCATTGTAAATTACTTTAACATATAAAGCGTGGAAAAAAATGTAGACACGTGTAATAGTAATGTGTAAGGTTACTGTAACTTTCATATGGGGAATAGAATTTTTATCTAGATTTATTAACAACTTGCGCAAAATTTACAGTTTCATAAAACTAGGCAAATCAAATGCGATACAGTGTAATCTGTAATCGCTACGAATCAATGTACGCGAACGCCAACAATAAGATAGGTGAGAAGCACCCGTGAGATTCACGTGGAATGTTTAATTACCTTATCGTCGACTACCTGGGCCTACCATGTATCGCATATTACCTGTCTACCGATAGAAAGCAGGGAAGGTAAATAATCTAAAAAGGGAAGATATTTCTGGGAACACACATACACACGATCCCCCACTTCTTTTCCGCCGACCCATTCGCTGTGGAATTTAGCAACCCTTTTTCTTAGAAACAGCCACCAAATAGATGGAACGTACCTACCTATATACGAGATAATCTGGGCGCCGACAAAAGACACATAACCCGGGCCACTTTATTAATGCCCAGTTGCATTTATTTATCGTGCTCGTAATTGCTAATTATCCAAACATTTCGCTTGTTAACACTGAAGATTAAATGAAGTGATCAAACATCGAAGATGAATTGATCGATTGAACATTAGATATTTAAAAAAATTACTAAATATTAAGAATTACATTATAACATCAATCAAATTGAATTAGATTATTCTAAAAACTCAAATAGAATATAATGCGAGGCAGACATTTTATATGTTCGTGCGAATGGAAAATGGTCTCCGATCTCACATGATAAAAATTCGCGAGCATTTTGAAATCTAACACTTCCTCCGGTCCCTATTAATAACTTTAATAATACATCCGGGCGTACTATGTATAGTTCCGTGGCCCGAAAAAAAATCCAATGGATCCCACGTCGAAGGTTTCACACAGCATTATGTATATCCTTGGGAGAAGCTCCGCGGTCAAATTCTAAGGCACCGTATTTACCACGGACACCATTACTCTTTCTCTGGCGGTTCCCCCGTCAGCATTTACAGGGCTAGATCATTGCGAAATTCGGAAACCCTTTTTCTGAGTATTCCCGCGGATGCCTGCGACGGTAACCTTGTAGCTAGAGCCGTCTACCTGATTTCGGATACTTGAGAAACGGCCCCGAGAAGCGTCATCGAATCTCAATGAACCGAGAAGCGATTATTTCGAGATTTACGATGCGACATGTTGCCGCACAAGTTCGGAAAAAATTTCGGCTCTACCTACCTCCCTCGATATTCTCCTTTTCGTCTCCCTTTCGGTTTCTCAGCTATTTCGTCGGGCACAAGTGCATGATCTTTTTCTGGTGTCGTTTTCGAGCGCGTTGCTACATGTTCTCCATAAAAGTGGTATTTGAAAGAATGGGAAGGAAGTCTTAAATAAAAAAATGTAGAAAAAGGTGAAGTGTTCAAACTATTTCCATAGGGAGCGAAAAAAAAGATCCATCTATCTGTGTAACGATTCTCAAAAAGACATATTTGAGAGATCTACTGTAACTGGAAGATACGGCAGAAGATTCTCGGAAAAGATATAGATCAGGCAGTGCCACATAGTTTGAAAGTTTAAATAGGAGGCGTTAACATCTTTATCGCGGTAACCTTCTAAGTTTGTTAGTTTCATATAGAGATTAGCGCCTGACCATCGCGTTATCATTCGAGTCCCCTATTCCCACTATCGTTACATCGACTTTAGATGTTTCAACAAATGTTATCTAATATTCGACAAATATTTTTGCTGAGAAACGAGGGTGGACGATAGTGCATCAATATGGTTCTGGTTTGAAACATCCGTTTTTATACATATACCTACATATTTTCTTTTCAGAGCGAATGCGAACATTAAAGAACGAAACGAAATTTAGAACACCTGGCTGCCGTGATTTCGTGAAATTTTTATCATATTTTTAGTTAGCGCATGTGATTGATGTAACTTCACCATGTACTTCACGATGATAACACGTCGATACTTCACGGAGATAAGTTTGTACAATCTGGATAGATTACTTCATTTCATTCCGAGATTGTATTAACAGTGCCCAGTAACCTACAATTTATATATCATATTAATTAACACGTGTTAACAGACACCGGCAAAAAATGCGATTTTACAAAAAATTTGATGCTACTCGTCATACATGATATTTTTACACATAGACGGCGCAAGCTTATGAATTTCGGTGATTCTAAATATTTAATTGCGTACCGAACATTACAGCTCTTCCTATAAACAAGGGTGAATGCAAACAATCCGCTCGAAACCAAACGATGCGTCCATGTAAGTTTCTGTTAGGGGCCTACTTAACGGGACAGACTAAACTGACGGTGGCTACATCCACGGGACGAACTAATCCGCAGACAGTAAAGGGATTTACTACGGGTGCTGCTTAGTATCCTGTACCGTTAGGTGTATACCTGCAACTAGTACCAACAATTCGGGAAATATCCAGGACTGGTAAGGCGACATACTAAAGTCGCGATCTCGCTCGGAACAGGGACAATGATTTTCAAAGGAAAATTATTTTTTGATGACCCTGTGTCGATTGTGCCGAAAATGTAAAGGGACAGTGTCGACCGTAGATGACATAAATTCGACCAGCCCCACTATCGTACTCCGGTTGCCTGTGCGGTCAAGACTCTTGCTGGCCGGCTGGCCGGGTGGAGCTGCCGACTCTCGCAACACCAATTGCCCATGCCAGAATTGAACCAATAAACACAGCTGAAATCCCATCGTGTTTAGTGTCACTTGAATCAGAAAAAATGCCAAAAATAAGTTGGTGAAAGTCGCATAAAGAAATAATGAAAGACAAAGAAGTTTTGTAATTGGACTTAGATCGTGGAGCTCCGACAGAGCTAGATCGCGACTTTACTGTACAATGATTTGAAATTTAAAATTTGAAATTTGAAACCAGAAATGTAAAATTTGAAATTTGAAATTTGAAATTTAAAATTTGAAACTAGAAATGTAAAATTTGAAATTTGAAATCTGAAATTTGAAATTTAAAATTTCGGAAGCAGCTCGATTTTCTTAGTCTCTCGCGGTGTATGCCGCTCAGTGAAAGGGATGAAACGTAGTAAGATACCAAAATTTCATGGAAATTCACAAATATAGTTATATTAACGAGAATTACACATTAAATAATTATTAACATTTTGAGCGGAGCTACATCGGTTCCAATGGTGCGCTCAAATGTTCCTCCTTGCTAAGGGCTGAAGATCTTTGCGCACTACAAATGCTTAAAGTTCTGCAATGCGGTAACCATTCTGCGACAGCCAAGCGCCACGAGCTCGCAAAGCTGTCAACCCGGCGAAGTTCATTCTAAGACTCGATTATTGTGTGCTCGGAAACTTTCAAAATAAACTAGTATCGTTTAACTAGGATGTAAGAAGTTTCTCGTTTGGACGTCACTAAGAAGATTTGCTCGAAGTACCATTTGTCGAGGCTGTACATTAACGTAACAATCGCAAGCCCCCGCTAAGAGGGACCAAATACTTTCCGCTGATCGAATGCTAATAATTAACGTTCGCCTGGGCCGAGGGGTGGCATCAACAAAATGTCAGCGAGGCTAAAAGCCATGAAAGCAATTTGCCCGCAAAACCCGCCTTGAAATTCAAATGATCGGTAGCGTGAAAGTTTCTCCCGTCTTGACTGTGTAACAATTGCGTGGGAGGTTCGAGGGGGAGGATGGAACAAAGGAGAGACACTCAGGGTATTCTTGGATGCCATTTTCTTTACCAATTTTTAGGGATTGTTCTCGAAAGAACTAATAAATCTTTTGCACTACAATTTTTCAAGTATCTAATGGATATTTGATTGGATTATTCTTTTAATGTAAAAATATTATATTCTTCAGAGGCTTGTAACTAAATTAATTTTGCGAGGATCGGGGGTGAGGTGGAATTCGCAGGGCGGTTCCAGGTTCCTGGTGCCAGGAAATCAAAAGCTTACGGCAAGATTGTAGAAATTCACGTAAGCCGTTCACGAAGAATCGACGACGTATCCGATGACGTCACCACTGGCAAATCTCCTGGATGAAGGCAGACGCCGGTTGACCTTGCACGCGCAGTCATCTGCCACTCGGTTATTCACACGGGATGGCGAAAAGAAGAGGTGTGAAGTAAGAAGAGGAGAAAGGCACCAGCAGAGAAAATGCTGAGGAGGGTGTGGAGTCGCGCATGCGGTCACCAGCACTACCTCCCACTACACACTCCCGCATCCTCCTCCACCTCTACCTTTCACTATCTTCCGTCTGCCGTGGCCCGAGGATACTTATTGCTGTCAGTCAGTGTACTCGCAGCGAGCGCGGTTAATGAATGAAAGGAATCGAAATCGGAATCGTTCCACGGACCGAACTATGTAGTATAGTACGCGCGACTACGTTACACGCCGCCGACATGGTTGAGTTACTCACGACCAGACTGCGGATCTAATATGCCAAATGAACATTATTATAAGTCAATTGTAAGCAACAGGAATTAAATGATAATGTATTTTTTTTCTTTTTCGTTCTCTTAATAATTCCGATAAGCTGGAAATAGTACAACAACATTCTTGAATTTCTCAAATGCCTTCGGAGTTTTGTGTTACATTTATTATTTATTACTAGGCTGCGGATCTTCGTGCGAAATAAACACATACTTCGACGTTATTAGTTACAGAAAATTATACAATCAAGTTCAATTTAACAAATAGGAATTTTCCTCGATTCATATCGATCGGAGGGGAAAAACTCTACGTATAATCTATAGAGTACCGTGTAATTACGTAGGGAGACCATGTAATTTATATTGTACTATAATTTCGTGCTGAACTTTGACGTTATTCGCGATAAAATTACCTATACGAATCTAGTTATCTCAAAAACCAATGGCAAATAACGGGAGGCCGTCATTACGGTTCCATACAAAATGGATTTTTTTTATGTACACGGTTAAAAGGCTAATGCGTCAATTAGAATAGAATACGTTGGTTAATTAATCCAACCACGGTGATTCGTTACACGAAATGGAATTAATAAGGTGAGCACACTTTCCCCGCAGTACGTACAGTCACGGCAGAGCAAGAAAGACTTCTGTCTTGGTCCGTGGAATGTCGTTACGGTACTGTCAAAGACGCGTTCAGAATAATCCATCAACCGTTCCTATCCTGCCTACTCCCAACGCCTCTCTCTCTCTCTCTCCCTCTCTCTCTCTTTCCACCGAGTCCCTGCGCCATTACATCACAAAAAGATGCACCGACAGATAGTTACTTTGAAAGGGGTAGGAGATCCCGAGAGATTTGTCGGCGAGGTTCACCTCTTTCAATATCCTTTCAAGAAGTGGCCGGCTGAAAGATCAATTTTCTATTGACCGTCAGCTATCGGAGGCAAAGTCGGGAATCGTTGATCGATTCATGACACTATAACCAAACCAAGATCTTCATCTATGCTCTCTCGAGCTACTTTCCACCAGAGCAAACCGGCCCGATGCGATCTGCTTCGGTGTAACGAAAGCAAACCTCTTATCGTGCCATCCGGGACGATTAAACGCAACCAGAAATATAACAATTATTGAGCATTGCAAATCTATGATTCAATTTTAATAAAATACATCTTAATTTTAAGAATCTGTTAGAAGATAATTGAAGACGAAGACCGGTTTTCATGTAAAAATGAAGCATAAAATAATTATTGTTGGGACACCATTGGTGCATGTATGTATGTCATGATAAATTTTCGGTCAAGAGGTAGAACTCAGATTCCTCCGCGATTAGATTTTCATGTGATTTAGATTCAGACAATTCCGCAGCCTCTGAAACTGGATCGATTTTCAATGTTATCGAATTTCAAACCGACTCCAGATCCACAGTGCCGCGGTGCTTCCGCACGAACCAGCCAAGTGTGAACTGTCAAGGATGATCTGCCTCTTCGCCACTTTCTTATTGACGGCTCTAGTCTAAACAAAGCCCTGTTTTAAATCTATTTTGACTTGAATTCGGAATACCCCAAGAGGACTGACCACCTCGAACGTTTGTCAATATTTACAAACTCTCTCATTGACATTGTAGTTTTATTCCCGGTTGTGTCCGTCTTACACCGCGAACGTTATCAATAAGTTCTGAACGTCTACTGGCACGACTGTGTTACAAATAGCAACAGAGAAGAAAATTATTCGACGTTACGCGAAATTAGAAATTTACCGTGAAAGTCAATCCTAGAATATTTTCTGTAGAATATAGATAGCTTAAGAAATCTTTAAGTTTCTTATCTGACCTCCAGCTGCCGATCGGTCTTTGCTTTGGTCCCTTTTTCTGTCAAGAACATCATAATAGGGAACCAGGCCTCCTTTTTTTTTCTTCGCTCTAATATCTATGCATGAATAGCTGAGCATTCCCAAGATACCTAAGCTGTGTTCTGGGTTAATTATAAAAAAAGAACCTAGTTCGAAATCATTAGGGTCGATCCTTATCTGTAATATGCTTTCGAGAAAACTAGTTCGTAAAAGATAAGACATAAATAAATTTCAACTAAAAGTACCGAGATTTCAATATTACATAAAATCTGATTATTGAAATTTACTTAAAAATTTCTTTTATAGTTTCTAAAATTCGTATAACACACACCAACGAGCGAGATGAAATCGAACAAGGATTTGTTAGGCGACGCTTGAACGAAATCGACTCGAACCCGTCACTAAGGCATCGATGCCGCCTGAACCGCAGCACTCAATTGCGCGTAGAGAACTAGTCCGCCAGCAGCGTTCTATGGTAAAAATCTCTCGAAGTATGCCACGACAGACGTCAAAACTCGTGGCAAAGCTTCAATTAGCGACACAGAGAAGCCCGATCGAACTTTTCCCGAACGAAACGATGTAATGTTTGCAAAATAAGTAACATTATGGCACGAGAATCGAGCGGGCGCGGCTCCCCGTACGGTTTCGATCAGTCCCGTGCCGCTGCGCCTGGTCGCCCGGTGCGGCGATAAAATTCCGAAAATTGTCGAACAATGTATTTCTCGAATTTCATGGAAAAATATGTTCGATTACCTTTCGAAACAGATTTTTCTTCGCTAAAAAGATCCGTTCGACGGATTAATTTTTCGAACTGTAAAGATACTCGATAGTACGACGCTGAACGGAGAGGAATTTAAGTGGCAACGTTACGGCGATTTGATGGGACTCGTAATTATCGTTCACCGGGACATCTCTCGTAAGTCTAGCCCTTGACGCTGAAAGTGACGTAACGAGACGCTATCGGCATTGCTTTCCGCGCTGCTTCGAATTGCACAACATTGTGTGTCAAGGGCTACGTATGTAGATACACTGCGACCAGCCTTTCTAGCCAGCATGTACGTACAGTTGTTCTTTATGCAAAAGTTGCCGGCCCATGAGCATTCCAAGCTGATACGCTATCCGCGCGCGGATCAACGACACTTTCTTTTTGTTGCGGCGCCTTAATTGCTAAGAAAAAGGAGGCGTCCAGGAAATCGATACGCCGAAAGTCCCGACTACTCTTTGCCTCGCGGCAGTATCAAAAGATCGGCGAAGACGTTCCCCGATAGCTTCGATCGCAGTTTGATTAGTATCGGGGTTGTATTACTCGTCCCGTTGCTTTTAAAACAGCCTGTAAACCATTATGTAACCCGTGGTTCAAAAGTACAATATACGCGAAACGACGGGGACGCGATTGTTTCAGTTGCCTTGGAAATAAATGTACCGGGAGGAAGTTATTATTGGATTACATATATAAAGCTCCGGAAGTGTAACGCATACGTTTATTAGTACTTGATTGCGTAAATGGGGAAGCCCGCAATAAAAGAAAATGCTTCGCGAGCGGCGCTGTTCATTATATTCCATTAGCGTATTTGGTTTATTTATCTCGTATGCCAATGACCGGATACCCGGTTACCTCTAGTTGCAACACGTTGCGTATTCTCTGTTCTTGCACAAAAAATTGTAACACCGCGTTGAATGCACGGTATTATGTGTACTTCGCCATCTTGGTCCTTTGCATTAGCTTCCAGCACCTCAGATTCTTAAATCTTATGCGAAATCAAATATTTCAACTGTTCATCCGACTTGGCTATAAACAACGTTCCTGGGGTTATACAATTTCAATTAAATCTGTCTTTTATGGAATGCACGGTATTATCTCGGACAATCTTGTATGTTGATTTACATTTAAAAGAAACATCGAACATTTTTGTAAATCGCCGAGGTTTGTACGTTCGCGGTGGAAGAATAACAGCGGGGGCGTCGATTGTCCTGTTTCTATCGTACTAAACGACCGATCGCGGTATTACATCCGCACAGGTTTCGACAGATTGCGAAACACAATCCTCTGCTCCATATGCGGCTTCCATATTTCTCCCATGACAAACGCGTGCGAGCCGGTGTGCATCAAACCATAATATGTGGCTCTCGACCACGTTCTGAGGAGCAACGTGTGCAAAAGAATGCTGTTTCAGTATGAATAACAGCACAATGTATTCGAAAGTCAATTATCAGACTGAGGAAATTTATGTATTTGTGATGTATTCAAAGGTAGTTCCACTTTTGCATTGTACTCGTTGAAACTATCCAAGAACGGTACAGAAGTTTATTTAATTCCTGACTCTTTGAAACTACGATCAACTTGCAATTTCCAGCGAACCCTCCTTCATTAAACTCCATCATTGTTTGAATTTATAAGTGAGCATTACATATAATCGTAAACGATACGAAGTATATTATTAGCGTATTATCAAGCTATAAGAGATACAGCTAAATATAGGACAGAATAAATATTCATTACTGGTCGACAGATAGACATGCAAATGCATATTTTTATACGCAATTGGTAATAAAATCTAAATTTCATTCGCGAAATGATTAAGAAATAAAGCTTCCTCCATCGCGATTGTACTTTTAATGGACGTATTGCTCAACCGCCATATTTATCCCTATCTAGAAATATAGAAAGTACGATAGAAGATTCTGTGCTCTAATTGATAGACGTTCACTTTTCTCTTATTTAATCAGACTTATTTGTAACGTGAGCGAACTTTATGTATTATTAATCGTTCAATACTAAAATGTTTTATCAAATGCGATCCACCGGAAATATTAAAACAATTTAAAACTAAAGCCACCGCCTACTGGTCAAGACGACTGGTTCCAGATTTTTTAATTTTACAATTATTGAAACAATAAAAATAATTACGTGTGCACAGATTTGTGCGTTTTGTTAAATTTGATATAATTGGTTATTTTTAATTTCACGCAGTACCAGAGAAAGTTTTCTTAGGAATAATGGCGGGAGGGAATGTGTTAAAATAGGTGGCGCAGAAGGTCTAAATAAAATCAATCTTATCATTGTTACAAGAACAACGTGTATCAGTTACTTTTACGGCTGGTTAACCGAGGAAACGCTACTTGTAGTATTCTAATCGAGTATTCTAAATCGTAATTAATCGACTAAAATGTAGATTTTGTATTTGGCACGCGCGATACCTTTTTTGTCCGTGGCTGTAGCCGCGAACGCGCCGCGCCGCGCCGTCCGAATACAGAAGAGGAGCGGGCCGAAGTGGCTCTAAGTAGCGACGCGATTATCGAGCGATACGAGACAAAATACTCACGCGAGGAGCGAGCGTAGGATATATCGGGGTGGGGCGCGTGGTTGCGTGGCACGGTCCTGGCGCCGGGTCTCTGGCGGTGGGCATGCCCGCCGCCTGTGGAAGATGCAAGGCACACGAGCAGTGAGCAGAACAGTTCAGTTGCCTTTAACCGGCCTTAAAGCAAAGGTTGGGTTGTCGCCGATCGCCGTGCGCGTGCGCAGGGACAGAGTTAGAGCCACCGGCTTATCGTACAGATCGCGCCGAGAATGAAATTCTTTCTTTGTACGGTCGAATACAGCAGCAGGTTCTCTTCGTACAGCAATCTCGACAATAAACGAAAACGACTGGAACGTTTATGGCCGTGCGCGGCAATAGCACACGACGCGGCTGAATCGCCCGAACCGATAATTTTACCTTAAGACGCTATCCCGGGTGTCACTTTTGTACGGGTAGACAGACACACACAGCGCACACACGCAAACCGTACCGGGCCGCGGAAGAAGGATCACGGGGGCCGAGGAGAAACGCGTTTTCAGTGCCGCGAATAAATCCGTTCGGCCCGTTGCTGCCTTGTTGTTCGTCCGGAGTGGGTGAACCGGAAAACCGAGGAAAAATTCAACGATTCGAATAGCCGAGACCCGCGCCTTTCTCGTATCAGTTCAGTTTTTTCGCGCGATATTCAAAGAAGCCGCGCCAAAGTGTGTTCCATACTGGATAATATTTTTCTCTTGGGTTGCAACACGAAGTGGCCGACAGGTTTGTACGCAGTTTTTTTTATTCCCACCGAATTTCAGAATTCCCTAGACATTTTCTGTCACCGCGGTGCTGCGTATACCGCCTTGTGCCGGGTTCACATTGTCTCCGGGTTTCAACGTATCTAGTTTTCTTCGGTGGTTCCGGACGAACGGTGGTTTTCCGAAAAGTGTGTATTTCGCAAGATGAATCGAGTGAAATATTTCGATAGCCGCACCGGCGTCGCAGTTTGATGCAAATAGATTAGCAGACACGCTAGGCTTTATTCAAGCTACCCCGGCACGCGACGACGACGCTCTGTCCGGCATTCCGTCTCGGCAATGTAATCCGGTTTCTTTCGTTTCGGAAATTATGTACTTCGAAATCGATGGTGTCTCGTCGATATTAATATCGATGAGATACTTTGTTTCCGCGAAAGTGAAATCCCACGAATACTTTGTATCAGCTTACGAATTTCTTCCTGGCAGCTGGCCTGTCCGGCAGAATCGTGCTTGTCTATAAATAGTGTTATGAAATAGTCGGCAGTTCATTTCAGTTGCACGTGTATTCATTCGGTTGAACTTTGACGTGAAAATCACGCCGCGCGGACTATTTCGCGTGTGCGACGCCCGATTCGAATAATTGAACGAGAGCTAGATCCATACAAAGAGTTCCAATAATTTCACTTCCACGAGCGGCCAGCAGCGGCTAGCGTCGCGCCAACGCGAATTCGTTAAACGTTACTTTTTCTATCGTTGCTTCCGAAAAACGTCCGGCTAGGAATACGCGGTTACAAAATTTTCTTAGCACAATGTAACAAAAATTTCCACAGAATTTCTATCGCAATTCTCATAGTCGTAAAAATTTCTGACAATAACCGAATGTCTGCTTCGAAATCGTGTTCCAACTTTGTAACGCTATCGCAACATTTTGTATTTGCATTTATAAAAATATTTTTACTGCATTATTTGCGGTACGGTTAAACATCGATTTGACTTTGTCCGAGCGTGTATAATGCTGGTAAAATAAAATCATGCTGAATACGTTTTATTTTTACGCGACAACGGTCCGATCGGTTTTTAGACATCGCGTATGTCATCTTCAGCAGAATATTTATGAATTTTGGCACAAAACGCGATCATCGTGAAAATTGTGATTATTTTCGCGGCCCATTTGGAAATTCCGAGATTCTGGTTGACGGCTGGCGTCGGAAATTGACTCGGGGACATTTTCCTCGTTTCTAAATGTTGCATAGTTTCGTTCGGATCGATATGCACGCGAAAATATGTGTGTCAAGCGGAGATAAGCGAGTTTGCCCGGCATATTGCACTTTCTATCGCAATGTCGTGCAACGTATTAATCCGCACTAGCGGTTCTACTTTTTAGGAATTCGTTTGGTGTTTTCTTGAAGGCCGCCCGGGATATTTTTCATTATACTTTTACCGTATCGCGCCCTTTCATCCTCGGAAGAAATCCACTCTTAATTATAGTGCCGGTAGGAAAGCTGTCGGCTTGTTACACGCTTGAACGCTAATGTTCGACGGAAGTTAGTGAACACACCACCACCTATCCAAAGCTGGACCGGTTTCTCTGTCCGATATGTGGACTTGTGGTTCTAATATGTAATAAGTTCGATCTATCGATCGTCGTTGGACGACGTGGAATGTCCAAGTCCTTATATGTACAACGTGGGCTACCATTCGATTAGGTTTGCTGGAAGGTTTTCTCCAATATCAAATTTCCTACAAAAAAATTTGTATTGATTGTACCTTTCTGACAGAAAAATTATGAACTTTCTGGGATAATTCAGACATTTTTTGGAAATGTAGAAATCTTCGTTCAGGACACATTTGCTTTAAGACATTTGTATTAATTTGAAAATTAGCGATATTTGATTTCGCAACTATTATTCCTGTCATTAATAGATTCGTAATATTCTTTCAATTCTCATGTCAATCAGCAAAATGTTCTCTTTCCAAACATTCAACAACGATGTTAATTATTCTATAAACTATTAAATATTGTGTAAAATAATCTACAATTTAATATATACAACAAAATAATGTGAATTTCATAGTGTAGGTACACTTATTCGCAGTTTGTATCCTCGGGACACGCCCCTTTCCTAGCGTTCCCGTACGGATCGGTTGAAAGGCTAGTTGACAGTGACAAATGGATTATCAGTGTTAACAATAAAATGGCAAAATTGTTTTTTCCTGCTCGAGAATGCCGTTTCAACTAAAAACGTCCATTTTGAGAATTCGCGTGACAACATTAACGATGCCATACACGCTTATTATGTCTTCTACCACAAAATTTAGTTTCCGAAAAGTGATCGTTCAATATATGTGATACATAAAATCAAAACAAACGAAAATAATTATTTTCATTTTGAACCTGTCTCTGCGAGGATACCGACGGAATTTTCGCAAGAAATTATTCGGGATGTTTCTGCGAAAACATTCGTCTTCTGTTTACTATTTGTCGAGGCACGGTTTTTTCGCGCGCGCTCGACGACGTTACCAGGACGATCTAACGAAAGTTTATCTTTTTTTCTCCCCGCGGGGAGAGTAACACGAAACACGCGCGGGATGCTTTCTTTCGTTGGCAAGGCCGTTCTAGGAAGGTGATTTCTTCCCCCCTCGCCGACTCGCTTTTGTTCGATTCAGCAGCGAAGTAGGGTCAAAGAGAAACGTCTAATGTATCATTGTTTTTCAGCGGTTCGCGTTTTTCACGGCCGAGCAAGCCACAAAGCTCGCCCGGTCCCTCTTCCCCGTCCGCCCCTATCACTTTTTCTTCTTCTTGGCTTGTGTTGCTTACTTTTCGGGACTCTCGTCCGTTTTCGATACGAATCTCGCGATGGACGACGCTCGGCTAACTGTCAAACGTCTTTGTCCGACGACCGGTTGTCAAAATATTACCACCGTCGATTCTTGTACATTTTTTACAATTATCTTCCTAATTATATCCACTACTAAACCACTTTTTCAATTTCCAATTACTAATTCAAATCTTCGATATTTCCTGGGTATTCTCAGCACATTTTTTTAATCCTTAAAAATGCAATTCCGACCAATACGAATTTTTTCAATACTTTCTCTTCGCGTACAAGTGCGGTCGGTGTGCAAGCGACAACGTCGGCGCTAGAACGTAGAAAATTAATTGCGAACACCGTGGTGGTCCATTTGTGCGCGGGAACGCGGTAGATAACGGTTCCACGGTTCGGCGTCGTCGAGGTGGGCTGAATCGGGCGGATGTAATGTCTGTGGTATAATGCCGGCAATAAAAATCAGCGTGTTTTCTTTGCGTGCAGATTCGCGACGGTGGTGATACACCTCGGCGAAATTCGCTGTAACCGTGAGTCACCGAAAGGAGTTTGTGACCCGCGGGCCGGGCGTCGCCTTCTTCCTCCCGTCGTTCCATGTGACTTTTCGATGCGTGACCGGCGCGGCGCGGCGCCCCAGCACGAGTTTCCTTCTGTCAGTGCATAACTGCACTCTCTGAAAGCGTGGTGACGAGGCGATCCTCCATCCGTGCGCCTCTAACCTCTTATGTAAAACAATGCGTCACTTTGCGAAAGAATCGGAATTTCCTCGTATCACCGTCTACTGTTAATTCTTCCCGGTAGCACACCGTATAGTCTCTTTGCGGAATCACACTTCACCTAAGAATAGTTTCTCGTCTATGCGGCCCGCTGACGCGACGAGCATGTGCGCGAAGTGTGATCATGGTGTGGTACATACACACGCACACCAATAATACCGGAAGGTGTTCTCTCACAGTATTTTTCGAATTTTTCTATTTTTTTTTTAAGCTACAGTACGGTCGAGTTTTATCTTTGCTACTATAATTACCCACCTCGTACTATCTGGCTTATTGTTTAGCTTCGAAGCGACTGTAGATAGTTCTGGCACGGTAAATTCGCTGCGAAAATACATTAGCGCCTGTTGACTCACACCGAACCACCGAAGTACATATTAACACTGTTTAATAGAAGGAAGTGGTTGCAGTCTGAATCTGAATGAAACAAGCGATGAGAAACTGAACAACGGTGAAAAGAGCGTGTCGGTACCGTGGTTTAGTTGTTGAACATTCTGACGCAAGTTGCATATTACTACGTTCGTTCTTCGGGCTGAATGAACGAAAATATCACGAAGTAATGCATATAAAACAGCACATGAGTCACTGGATGACACCGCTAAATTGTACGCGTACGTCGTTCGGGTCTCGGCAGACCCGGCTGTTTATGTCGGACGCGAATCAATCCCTGATTGCCAAGAAAGATTCTACTGTATCCAACAATCTGTTTCGTTATGTAACGAGAGTTTTGTCTGCTAGACCAGTGTTTCTTACATACAGGGTATCCAGAAAGTTCAAGACCAAACTTACAAAAGATAGTCAATTGCGTTCATATAACTTATACGTTCGTATAAGTTCGGTTTCGAAATTTTTGCAGCGCTAAAATAAGGAGTTTATCGCTAATATTTTGTTTTCAACGCATCCAAGTAAACCGCCACCGGTTTTTAGAAGTCGACGGCCCGTCGGAGGCTGCGTCTGAGGGTTAAAATGCGTTACCACGGAGGGTAGTAACCCCCCGACTGAAAGAAATAGGCGCAACGGTCTCACGCGGCGAGGGAAAATGACCTCGTCTAGGGATTCGGTGTTTGGTCCGTGATTTATTGCAGGTTGTCGCACCTCGGTGTACTATAGCGTTTGATTTGTCGTCGAAAACGCGTTACCGGTTTTTTTTTCAAGTTCTTCGTTGCGTCTGCGTTCGCGTTTCCGATTCGTCGCGGCAGGTTACCCGATCGGTCCATGGTCGAGTTCGAGATCGCGGATACTAGCTCGTAACCGACGTGGAACGTCGTCGTCGTCACTTTTAACTTCTCTCTATTATGTACGATATATCGATTCAGTTGTCTCTCGCAGAGTACCGTTTTTCACCGGTGCGTGGCGAAAAATAAAAAAAAACCGTTAGTGCGTTAGTGTCACGTTAGCGGCGAAGGTCGAGTATTTTTAATATGCGTGCATGCATCATAGACAACCATCCGCGTCACGACCTTTGTTCATATTTTCATAGCATCAACCGTATTCGTTTCGTTGATTCTCCTGATAATGCTCAAGGCGTTACGACACACGTTGCAATACCTAAGCGGCGTTATTACCTATACGTGAGGCCACATGTTGTAACATCGAAAAGGAGGAGGAGGAAGTCGATGGATGCACATCGAAGTGATCGATAGTAAATATGCGCGATTAAGCCTCTCAAGCGGATAACGCGAATCGCAAGTCCAAAGATTTATTCGCTTGCGAAAGTGGATAGCAGCGCGTGCATGCAGGCTCGGTGTTTCCTGTTTTTCCCGCCAAAAATATACAGCAAAATAGGAGAAGAGGTTGTAGCGCTTTAGCGCGACATTGCGATGCTACGCTTAAAGGTCCATTTATACTATCAGCACAGACACGTTCCGTATCCGTATCGGCACCGTTCCGTTTCAGACAGTAGTGTTTATACTATCCGCACAGACACGTTCCGTATCCGTATCGGCACCGTTCCGTTTCAGACAGTAGTGTTTATACTATCCGCACAGACACGTTCCGTATCCGTATCGGCACCAATCCGTTCGTCGAACGGTTGACAACCGATCAGTCAGGTAACAGAAAGCAACTAATAAAGACGTTCGAAGAGAGTGAAAATGTTTTCCCACTTGAATATAAAGGATTTGGCTGTAATGGCTATATTATTAGAGGAAGACGAAGCTAAGGAAAGAAAGAGGTGTCGCCGTTTTGCAGTGCACAACTGTTTGAAAAAAAGAAAAATACTGGTTTTAATTCAACCCTCACATCAGCCACCTTTTTTCCGAGTATTATCTTAGGCTGCACTGTACCTTGCGTAAACAGAAATTTTTGCCTTTTTCTCATGTAATCCTATAGATTTTGGCGAGAAAATGCAAAAGTCCAAGTTTTAATCTTAGGATCTACAAACATTTGACTCATGATTTTCAGCCTAGTCTGAACAGAATCAGAACGCATGCATGCTACTATTCGCACCGGCACCAACCGCTAAAGTATTCTTTGCGAGAATGTCGGACGGTCGGACCGGTGCCGATACGTGCCGGTGCCGTTCCGATACGGATAGTATAAACACTTGCACCTAAATGCATTGAAGAATGTTTGTCTGATCGGATACGGAACGTGTCTGTGCTGATAGTATAAATGAACCTGTCGGAACGGTGCCGATACGTGCCGGTGCCGTTCCGATACGGATAGTATAAACACTTGCACCTAAATGCATTGAAGAATGTTTGTCTGATCGGATACGGAACGTGTCTGTGCTGATAGTATAAATGGACCTTAACGCAACGCGCAGCGGAATAAATTGACCCCTTGACGTACAAAGACGTCTCTCGAACGTCACGCGTTTCTTATGACACTGTGCACATTGTGCAAAATATTCTCTAACATTATCGGGATATATCGCTAGCAACGTGTTTATAATCTTCCTAGGAGCATGAATACACTAAATCGATCTTGATCGGCTAATTTGCTCGCGGTAATTGATTTTAGGCGAGATGCCGGTGCCTGTTTGGGATTGCTCTGACCTGGGCCTGCTAGACGAGCCCCTGGACACCGCGACGGTGGTGTCCGACGACATATGGAAGAAGTTCGACCTGGACTTCCCGCTGGACCGAGTGGTGCTGGACGCGCAATACTTGGACATGTATCACGAGCGGACGTACGACGACGGTGTCCTGCCGGATGTCGCGTACGACAAGATGACCTGTCTGGAGTCGCGGGAGATACGTCACCACGATTGCATGTGGGCAGGTCTGTGCATCAGCAAAGAACACAATAGGACGTTACCGGCGAAGAAGGACTCGCAGATACAGAAGAGAATACCGGCGGGACGTAGTTTATTGATATCCCGTGCCAGCACCGCGCTGACGACGACATTGTCGGCGAGTCAACAGCAACAGTGTCGCGCGAAAAGCTTGGAGAGCGACGGCGACTCCACGAGACCCGAAACGCCGCAGACCTCCGGCACCTCCGACACCGAGACCGAGGACGAGGGACCTATCTTCAGGCACGATCAGATCAATATACACGAGAAACTGTCCGAGTGCATGTCAGAGGCGGTTACCAAGGCTGTGCCAGTGAGCGAGGTCACCGGTCAGCTGGTCAGGTTCCACGACAGGAGGAAAGAGGAGGATAAAGGTCAGTGTCAAGTGCCCAAGGAAATCAATGTCAGGAATACCCACAGCGATCACTGCTATCACCTCAATCAGCCTATTGGCAAGAATCTGGAACACCTTGGCGTACAGACACCCTCCGATTCCGGTGAGTCATTTATTGTATATTACTCCCGTGCCATGCACTTTGTGCCCTGCCGTTACAGCGGCGGGGGAGGGGGGCGCGCTTGATTCGCCTCGTCTTCTTGCGCATGCAATTTCATTCAGTTGCCTCGTAGACTTTCTTCCCATTGTTGTACATGGTGTCTCCGAAGTAGCTACCGCCACCAAAAAAATTATTAATCAATTTTCTTCGTGGATGGTAGTACGCTATCGTTGTTAGTGTTCCGTCCCGGAACGAAGCTTTTTCAGTTTTTTTATTATAGGCAAATAGCCATGCGAAACCCTCCGTGCAAAGCAGGTATCTGAGCCAAAACAGATGCTAAGGAAGGCAATAAACCTTTTTAACATCGCGCCCCCACGAACACCCTACAAATGTACTCGCGTCTACGCCAATAGCATGCGACCACCAGCAAAGAAGTATTGTGACTGGTGCGCTAGGTGCACCCAAAATAGCTATAAGTACAGCGATTTTTTACTGTCGAGCCAGTGACGAAAAAACCATTGCCCGAGCGCATTAGCATTCAAAATCTGTACACTGCCCGAGAGCAGAGAATCGTCACTCGCCTATTAACATTGTCATGCAAGACATCGGTATATATTTTAATAAAGTTATTTGTTTTAAAGTTAAAAACAGGAGCCTAATAATATATTCCATCGAAATCCATTACATCAAGTAATCCGCGGCATTCACGTTAGCGGACTTGACGCAACAGTTAGATTCTTCCCATTTATGATTCAGGTACAAATTGAACCGATCTCTACCGAAGAGCTAGTTTGTTAATAAACGTGAGAAGTGTCGCGTTGGTTGGACTTTTCCGAGGGAATTTGACGCAGAAAAGCGAGACGCGCTCGCGCACCTCGGGCCCCGAAAGCAGCATTTTTATCTCACACCCTTTAGAGCGTCAATAGCGTTTATTCGCCTCATTCTTTTGTACCCTCCTAACGGAGGCAGCAAGGTCGAACTAAAGGATCCTCTTAATCGAGTGCAATTGACGGCGGCACGGCACTCTCCGGTGTGCACTTCGCCGAATTTGGGTACCCGCATAAGTATGCTAATCGCGGTTGGTTATTCGTCACCGGCCTCAAGGAACGGCTGAATACAACACAATCGTAAAACTCGTTTTAAACAAGTTCGGAGGTCGGTACACTAACGTCCTCGGGTCAGTGGTGCTTTTCCGGGGAGAAATGAGAGAACCGTGAGAATTTTTTCGCCTTGGAATCGACTCGACGCTTCGCGGAACGGACGCATAGATTGCACAAATAATAACGGCTTTGCGGCCGGTTATTGCTGATTCGGTGAGCATCGTTTTAGCGTGCTCGCTCGCTAGCTCGCGCGCTCGGCTGTGTGAGTGCCGTAAGAAAATCTTACACCTTTCCCTTTTTTTCCCCCAGGTTTGCTATGCAAGCACGGAGACACAAAGCGGAGGCTCTCGGACTTTTCGATTTGCACGATTCTCACATTTTCGAGCTAATGTTTTTGTCCCGGGACAAAGGCGTGTGTTTTTCAGCTGTTAGCATACGCGTGATCCTTTTAACGGAACGCTCGCGTATCCTTAACGAGCCGAGCACTCGAAAACGAAAAGCTCACTTAAAATCGAACAGCAACAGCGTCGAGCCAGTCCCCGCGTCGCGTATTTCTGAAATATTCCCAAGTTATTTCCCGCAGATACAATCGATTCCCTCGGACAGACGTTCTTTGACTTAACGTAACCAAGGACATGACGCCACACGCATACACACACGGACGCACTAGACGTAGACCGTAAATGTAATTTAATTGCTGTGTGTGCGACGTCCGTTTGCTTTCAATGAGAAGAATGATTGCCATCGAAGAAGAGACGGCTTGATAGATTATTATTGCATCGATACCAGCCGTTAAAAAGCTTCGTATATCAAATGCGTGTCGAGGTTGAGCAAACGTTTGTCTGCAAAACAATACAAATTATTGCCAGCCACAAACGTGTGCTGTTGGCAATTCGAATACCAGTCGTTCGAATGGTCATGCACGTATTCTCTCGATTAAAAAAAATCATTCTCGCATACGTTAAAGTTGCGAT
This sequence comes from Lasioglossum leucozonium, assembly GCA_028454225.1. Taxonomy (NCBI): domain Eukaryota; kingdom Metazoa; phylum Arthropoda; class Insecta; order Hymenoptera; family Halictidae; genus Lasioglossum; species Lasioglossum leucozonium. The sequence goes on along the minus strand of CM052207.1, from coordinate 7,663,607 downwards.
CCAGCTCCTGGTCCGAGCAGCGACAAAGATCCTGGAGGAAAATTATTTTTTTATAACGGGAATTAAACCAGGCCTGGACCACTCGTGCGCGGAGAATCGATGACGTAGAATCGACTAACCCCACCGTCGTGCTCCGGTCGCCCGTGCGGGCAGGACTCGCGCTGGCCGGCTGGGTGGGGGTAGCCGATTCTACGTCATCGTTGGTTACACGAAAATAATTAGCTAACTACAACACCGGATTGTTCGAGGATGGGCAAACCGGTAATTGGCTTGACCAACTTGACCCGGTGCAAAATGCAACGTCAACATCATTACATCGCGGTGTGTTATACAAGCGGGAGCGTAGAGCAACGCTATTCAGCAACGCCGCGCCAGCAGAAAAATCCGTTGCGCGCGACGCCGGAATTCCTTGAGTTATGGTTGCTTCGCGTCTCCGGAGGCATCGAGATTGTGATTGGTATTCGAGAAGTTCGCGAGCATTTTCAGGGCACGTCACGTATCTTCCCCGTAGCCGAGGGAGCACGGTCCTTCCGTCGCGTGTCTCGTTCACTGGGTCTAACTATAGTGATTCCGGGAGAGGTGGTTTGGCGCGACTCGCATAATTCGCTCGACCCGCACGCTCTAGGGTCTAGCGACTAGTCGGGGAGAAAATTGTGCCGTTCGCCACCTGAAAATATGTTGCGCCACATGGCGACATCCTACGGTCTCTAGATACTCGATCCTAGACATGCACGGACGCCACACACGCGCAACGTTGCGGCTGTACGACTGTCGCACCTTGTCATGCGTATGCGTGTACGCGATGTTCGTACGATAGGAGAGCATGATCGGGAAAGAATCGTGCAATAGGGAATGGTGGACACACGCGCGTGCTTGCATCGGCCTGCACGTGACCAAACATTTACGCCAGCACTCTTCCGATTATACATCAAATCGAACGACATTACTGGCCTATTTTTCCGCACAATGTTGCGCCCGTATCGATCCGCGACTCCGCACGGGGTAAAGAGAAACTCTTCGGCTATTGAAAACGATATATCTACCGTTCCTATTCGAAGGCAGCACACCGCGCCGTGCGCGCTCTCGTGTGCTTTCAGGACGAGACTGTTCCCAAGCTATCTGTTTAATTATACCAATCACAATTAAATCGAGTACATTAATTGATTGTAACCGATGACCGAGAGAGATAAGCTTTGTCAGCGAGTCGAGAACCGCTCGTGTGACAAGACGGTGAGAACTCTCTCGAGCGGGAACGCCGCGCCGATAGGGTCTTATAAAGTGTGCCGTTTCCTGATCGTCCAAACTTAATGGATCAAGAAGACGTTACACTGTGCGACCGGACACACCACGAATTCGGCCTTCGTGTTGTGTCGTCGTGTCATCGGCCGTAATTGGTAATTGCCATGGGCACAACTTGCAAATAGGTACTTCTGGCAGCCGCCGCAGACGGGGCCGGTGAAACCACGAGAAAAGCGTGACCTCGTTAAAACGCGTTAATAATTAGTTAACGTTCCGAAAGGCTCCTGGTATTCTTCGTAACGGACGAGCAACACTGTCCTGACATTGAGCGCGAACACCTTTCAAATTCCTAAGTCGGGAAAAGCCCTCACAAATAATTCACATTCCCCTTCTGTTTGGTAATTCGAAGTTATGGTCCGTTAGATCTCGCAGCGAATTCGATTAAACACTTTCTAGAGTCCAGTTAGCGCCCCGTCGAAATGATGCGTCGCTGTGTTTCATTCTTCAATTAATCGTAAGTGAAATGTAGATGGATGCGAGTCTGCCCATTTTCATAAATTATACTTGAAAAACTAGGATGAAGTTTTCCAAGCGTGTACAGGTGCAACGCGAGGTACGATCGTCCGAGCATGCGCAGGTACTCGCGCGGGAACACGAAGGTCACGCGGTACCAAGTGACGTCAATCGATAGCCGGCCGGCCGGTCGGTCGCTGCTTGCGGTCAAGCGTGGGACCCCGCCGCGGCGGTTTAAATGGTCGCCGGAATGCGGTTAAGCCTTTTTGCCATTCGCGCCACAGTCGCGCTCGCCGTGGTGAGGGATATTCAGTACCGTATTACACGGGCACAGTGCCCCCTCGGCATCCTCGGTCAGCATTAAAAATCGCGCACCGATTCATGAAATTCCACCTCGTACCACGATCAACGATATCTTTGCCAGTCCCTCAAACTAACCTTCGATGCGTATCGATTGAAAATTTTTCTGAATAAATAAATATAAATTCTTGCCGACGCTCTTTACATGTGAAAAGAATTTTTAACATTTTTTGCATTAATTCCGGATCATTTAGGAAAACTTTAAACCAATTCGATTTTGTTATTTCCATGAACTGACTCATGCCAACCACTTTAGTGCTCGATAGTTTCAGCGATAAATAACATTGCGAGTGTCTTTGTCCAGGGTTCAGCATGGCGTCACCGCGAAGCGTCGGCATTTGCGTAATGTATGCGGAAAATGTGTTTCGTTTTCTTGCAACAATTTTTTTTTTATTCACCGTCAACACCGCACGTGACAGAGTCGGGCGCACGTGACAGCAATGATAATAGACCACGGGTCGCTTCATTTTTCCGTGGTTCGCGCGCCTCGCGTTACACTGTGCCTGATCGAACGATGTTATCTGCACACGCGTGCGTCAAGTGTGTGGCGCCAACTGCAGTTGCTTAGCGCCTTTAATTACGTAAACGCCTATGAGCGCGCCGCGTTAACCTGAACGGCAAGCCGTCCAGGGATTCCCGGTACGGAAAGAATGATTGTGTTTCCGGTGAACGCGGTCGGACGGACGCGGTTCGCGTTCCGATACGCTAATTGCTCGGCCGGTAAAGTCCGCGGTGCGAGTTAATTGTTGCGCGCCGAGCCAGCCGGTGACGCAGCGAACGCGGAAACTGCGGTCCTGCGAGAGGGGAGAGTCTGCGCGCAGCATCGCGTTAGAAATCACACGGCCAAGCCGGTCTATCGAAGCCACGACAGAAATCTTCATCGTCCCCGTAACGCCGCGACGAAGGCCGAGCGAAGTCCTACTTACGCGCGCTCAGACGATGGAAAGTAACATATGCGGCTGCAATAATTCTTTTCTTTTTTTTGTTGTTTGTTCTTTTTCAGACGGCCGATTTCGTAATTGAGCGGTCGTTCATGGAATTTCTCCGATCGTTAAATTTACATATTAGTCGAGCCGAAGAAATTCACGGTTTGATTCGGTTCCGATAACAGCTCTCTCGGTGTGTGTCGCTCGTGACATTTAACTTTTTTTCTAATAGCCTAGTCTCTGCGCTGGTCGGAAGAACCGTGTATGTATAGGTTAACTGTCACTGGTAACCGCATTTCATCGTGTACCTGTTTTTCTGCGATTTTACCGCGCCTCTTATTACAACGAGGTACGAGGACGCGTTAATACGACCCTGATCTCCGCGATGCATCCGACGAAGACACACCGTTGGCTCGTCTTACGTCTGGATCGGTTTTTTTTTCGCCGTATTCGCACGCAACCCCGCCCAGGTTCTTCTTTTTCCATCGATGGTGGAAGGGAGGTGGAGGGACGAGAGGGGGTGTGAATTTCGTTCGTTCTATTCGTCATGCAGATTCCCTGGGTTCTCGAACCTTCCAGGAAAATCCGTGTACGTTGGAACGCGGGCGGCTATTGATGCTCATAAAAATGTATGCGTCGTCGTCGTTTCGCCCCGTCTGGTGGGCTCGCTTCATTCTGGAATTCAGTGGGTGCAGCAGATATGGGCAACCGGCCGAATATGCGTTTCGACTTCAGCGAATCGGCGAAAGCGACGCTAGAATAGCAGAGTCACCGTTGCAATAGTGTTCCTAGAACTATTTTCACTTTGGGAACTGAAAGGAAAATGTCAACTCGCAATCACGCTCTCGTATACTCTCTCTCTCCTCTACTGCATCTCCTGTGTTCCATTTAGTGTACAGTAAAGTCGCGATCTAGCTCCCATCATTCGGTCTGAGCAGGGACAGAGATCGTGAAGGAAAATTAATTTTTTTACGATTGCGTCAACGGTGCCGCAAGTACAAAGGGACAGTTAAATTGTTGCAACGTCATCGACTCTCGACCAACCCGGGCTGATAGCGCGAGTAAACCTAAGTCCCTTCGCCTACCCACCTACTTCGCCTTATGCCCCAGAGATAGGCGAAGGGACTTAGATCGCGGAGCTACGTGGGAGCTAGATCGCGACTTTGCTTCGATAGACTGCCGCCGTATAATGATCCGGGACATTTCTTCTGAATGTTCCCCTTTTTATTCCTTCCGGGCCAGTGTCCTATTATTAAACAATCGGGTGACTGACACTGGTTGCATTCTAATGGATCTGCGACAGTGTTTCACCGCGTACGTGTAACGGGGTCCTTCTGGTTATTGCAAAACAATTCAGTTTCGTAGTATCGGCTCAGCACGCAGGTGGGCTTGGCATCTCTCGAAGGTATTAGTTAGCATTCTACGTAAGTATAAGGCTGCGATAGACCGTTTTCTCGGTCTTTCTCTTTTCCTCGTTACGTTCTCTCCCTAGTGGGTCGGCGGCAGTCTTATCGGGCCGTCTATAATTATGCCTTTCCTTCGGGAGCAAGTGGGCGCCTATTTTTACGCAGGATCTCCGCCGTACGTATAAGCGCATCTCTGCCTGTGACGCAACCCATTCATTCATTCATTAAGCTCAACTGCGTGGGAGAGTCTGCTGATAAGCATCGTGTTTAGGTCATTCGCATCGAGACTTTTATATATTTCTTTCTCTTTCAGATCGATACTCTGTTTCCTTTCCGGAACCGCGTTCTCGAATTACCCAATGGGGATATTTCGGGAATTTTTAATATCATTTCGCAATTGTCCGGATGATTTTATTTTTTAACGACTCCGTTCCTCCTTTGTTTAAACGTTTCGACGAGCCGCGCGCGTGTAAAATATCTGGTCGACGAACCAGGATGCCTTGACTCTTGCACCAAGAATTAGGAGGTCGGACGTCGAAATGTCAAACTGGCAGAACCTGATTTGGGAATGTGGACCGGCATCGGCCGCCGCTGAAGGGAACTTTTTATTTTTACGTGTCGCTCGTCGATTTTTTCCCTTTGCCTTTTTTTGTCCACCTTGCAGGATTTTTTTATCTCTTTGACGGTTGCCAGTCGATTTCGAAAAGGTCAAGATTCGAACCTGTTGGATCATTAAAAAATTCTAGAAATTGTATAAAACTTCCACATAAATCAAAGGTTGCGCGCATTACATTATTTCATACGATTCGATAATCTGGTATATTGAATGTAATATAATCGCGTATAAAAGCATTTTATAATTAAAATCGCGAGTAACAACTGTTTCTGATCTGCCACTGAATCGTTCGAGAACGATCGAACTTTCCCCGGCCAAGAAGACGAAAACTGTTCTTCGCCGTCGAAATGAAGTCATACACCTTTAGAAAGGAGCATTCCGATGGTCGATAGATCCTGGAAAAGAACCAGGAACGAATCCCGCATCGGCTAATTAGTAACTCGAAATTGTTGGCGGCAGGAGGGGGGAGGTATCCTGCGCGCGAGAGAGGGATAGTAGCACACGAACACAACGGCGCATATGCACACGAACAATTCACCAAGTGCCTCTTTCACGTTCCTCCCGCGCACCGTAGGCCCGTCGAGGCAGCAGCCAGGCACTCCTTCCTTTCCTCGATCAGAGCGGCAGCCCGTCGTCCTTTCCTTCTTATTGCATTTCGTTCTCCCGAGGCGGCATGCCAGTCGTAGCTCTCTCGCCTGCTCCTTGGCGTCGATCGAACGGGAAGAAGGAGGAAAGAGCGCGAGTTAGGCCGGTGTAGACGGGGCGGAAGGGAGAGGGAGAAAGGAAGAGAAAGGAGAAGGAGAAGGAAGAAAGAGAGGACGGGAGGCAAGAACCGGCGAGAGCGACTGGCATTTTCTCTGTGAGTCAATCGAGCAGAGAAAACACGGACGCCGGGGAGGAAGAAAAAGGGAGACGGGTTTCCACGTTCGTCTCCGGTAACAGCGCCATCCGCGGTGCATCGGTGAAGTCGTTGTGACGATTCAACGTCGATGACGCGGTGCATCCCGTTCCGTGGGCGGCTCTCGACGAGTGGGCCGAGCTTAATGGTGTCTGGTCACCGGGTCGTTTCCTGGCTACTATCCCCCAGATACGTCCGCCGTATTTCGTATCTCGCGTAGGTTGTTATCCAAGGTAGTATCTCGCGGCATGCTTTCCAAGTGCATCCGTGTACCCGCGCGAACACACGGCGGACACACGGTACATACCGAGACGCGCGTAATTGGACTTCGCCGTCGGATAGGAACGCGTTATGGACCGTGATTTTTGCCTAGCGACCCTCTCCTTCGATAGAATAGAGTCCGGTCGCCGATAGCTAGGAAAACTGGGCGTGGGTGGCTCGAGTTGTTAATCCTGTAACCTTTAAATCAGGGGTTGCTACCTTCCTAGACTGTCACCGACGCGGAGCACGCTGCTGGCAGTAAGGGGGGAGGATCTCAAACGCAAAACAATGCTAGTGTCCAAGCTACTCCGGAGCCTAACAGAATGCCGAAGCTGATTTTTAGCTCCCCTAGAAGCAGGGGTTAAAACAGAGAATATCGAAGTGGTGCTCCTCTTCGCGAAGGAGATGAATAGAGCTCCATCGTCTTCGGTAAGATCGCGCGCATTTACGGGCTAAATGGATATCGAGAAAGCTGTATAAGCGGGGACGTGTAAAAACTTGGTTCGGCGGTTTCGCGTCCGCGCAAAAATCGCAGAAGCGGGGTCGGATAGGCTCCGCGGATCGGCTCTCCTCCGCCGACGGTGTCCGCGCGATGATTCCGCGCGGGGGCATGCGTTCTTCCGTGACTTTCGAGCGGGCACGAGCGCATTTTGCACATCGTGCGGGGCGCTCACTTTCGTAACTGGATTGGATGAGTCGCCCGTTAGTACGAAGCGTCAAGAGTCTTGAACACGTGGAGATTTATGGCTTCGCCTTATATGCGGATGTACATCGAGAGTGACCAGGAAGAGAAACGTGCCGTCACGTTCGCATATGTGGCTTAGTTAAAGGGATTGTCGTATCGAGGTGCGCTTTAAACCGCGTGAGAGACTGGGTCGGCTGGAATTCCGCGAAAAAGTAATTTCATATCCCGGCACGGAGCACTTCTTTCTCTTCCCTCCCGCTCCTCCTCTTCTTCCTTCTCCGTCCCGAGATGCCATCATAATTCGGCACGACTTCGATCGCCTCCTCGTGGGAGCGAGGGAGAGGAGTAACGCGAGATACAGATTAACTGTTACTTTGAACCGTTGTTATCAATCCCAGATTTTCTCTGTTTAGAAGAGGACGACGTTTCATAGACGTCACGCGTTGTACATCCGACAGTTCTACGCCTAGCCTCGATTCTCTCGCGGTATCGTCTTTGGAAGATGGGACACGTGGTGCCTCGGAGCCAGCATCCGATAATCCATGAATGGCTATTTAGCGCAATACTCGGCGCAGAGTTCACGCGGGTTACTCGGATGATGACCACGCGCGAATTTCTCGCTAAGCTTAACGCGCGGGGATTCTGCGCGGGGATTTTTCGCGTGTCTCCGACCGTTATCTGACGAGCAATGCATCATCGAGCGCGTCTGGAGACCTACATATCGGCCATCGCTTAGCACACGGCTCTCTCGAGTATGTATATCCTGAGCGTATCGAGCACAAGCAATACGCGGGGGCACAGTTGGCATTTTCCTGCGGCAACATTTTTCCTCCAACTTCCCGCCGATGACTGCAACCCGCTGATATCATGATCGCGCGAGCTGAATCGCGAAGTACGCAAGAAGCGAGAAAACGCGCGCGTGTTCGCCGCGGTAACGTCGTTGCTCGCCCGCTCGCGAAAGCTATCGAACTTTCCCCGCTGCCGTCTATCGAGCCTAATGGAATTTTCACGCCCTTCCCAGCGTACGACTTGATTACCAAGTATCTCGTACGAATGTAACCCGTATTGTTCCCTTTCTTTTTATCGCGTCGGCGGCGTCGACGGTAATTATTGTTCTCTCGTAACAAGAACGTATCTCTCGCAGCGTTCGGCTCTCTCTCTCTCTCTCTCTCTCTAAATTGTGCCAAACTGACTTTCGTCATTTCTGCGCGCTGGAACCCAGTTCCCGAATCGATACTCGTTGCCATTTATCTATCAGCGAGATCGTAATATCTAACAATACGTTCACTTCTACGGAGAACCGGATTACATGCGGAGTTCCAGGTTGGACTGTGTTTTATCCTCATCCGGGGTCTGACCCGTGGTAAAATATCTGTTGCGTGCGTTGCAAAACACAGAGAGTTTTAAGAGCGATAGTAAAATGCAGTTGTAACTCGAAAGGAATTGTCGGCAACGAGTACATTTAGTCTGCGTATTTTCTGGCGGAGGAATTTCATCTCTTTCTCTCGATGGAAAACGAGGATTCTCGGGTTCCTTGGTCATTCGAATCGATCGGAAAACAGAAATAGGAATTTATTTTAAATTACACTTTAATTGCAAATTAAGTAAATGCATGAAATCCGCAGTCTAAATAATTAGAATAGCGCACGGTCTGCGATAAGAACAGTTCCCTAGAAACATCAATCGGGTCTGAGGACCTTCCTGTCGGGAACAGAAATCGGGGCCGTGCAATCAGGCAGATAGGATTCGTTTGAGGGGTGGGGGGACGGCGGGACTCTCATCCAACAAAGGTCTCCTTTCCCCCAGTTGGGAACGTGTCTGGGGGGGCGAAGCGAGAGGCGTTCGATATCGTGAAAACTCGTGCCTCCCCCTCTCTTCCCGACTGCCTTGTCTCGCGGTCGCCTATTCCGACGAGAGAGGAGAGTCGATCGATTCGCGTCGACGTAGTACTATGGCCTGCTTACACGGAGAGCACTGACCCCCAAGGTCGTTCTTACGCGATTGCACGTGCTGCCGTGAATTCGCGCTACCCCTCGACTCCCCTCTCACTGGTCGTCGCACCCTTTTATTTTTTTACTCGTCGCGGTTTTCTCGACGACACAGTTCGCTCGGTCGGCACGATTCAAATTCTAACATATTTTTGACAGCGAGGTCCATGACACCGAGGAACCCGCTATTTTTCAGATAGCCGGGTGAACGGTACCTTTAGCCTTTCGTCGAATTAGCATTAGAGTTAGAACTTGAGATGTTAATGTATTTTCGCGTATTCGGCAGTAAACGCAAACGTACAAATCCACACAGTCCAATTATCACAAATGAATTCCGTCTCATCCGAGAACATCGGCGGATGTAGAAGAAACGTTCTCAGAGGATAAGCATTCTAAAGAGTATCGATTTCAGCCGATGAGTCAGTGCGCAACAATGTTCACAACAATCCGGCGCACAGTTTTTTGTCGGTCTCGACTTGTATATAGCATTTCGTCGGCTCTCCTTTCCTCAGAGAGGTGCCGCTTCAAACTTTCCATTTGCCGCGCGTCGCAGTTCTGCCATGCTTGCGCTCGCCTGCCGCCATGTGATCACGTTGGGCCGGCGACCTCTGCCGCGGCCACCTTGATCTAACCGCGCGACGGGGTTTCCGATGGCACATGCTCTCACTTCTCGCTTTCTTCGGATCGGATCGGGTCGGGTCGTGCCAATTTTTCATGAAAAAATATCCGCTCGCGCTCTCCTTGCTTCTCGATTATTATTCACCGAGCTTATCATAGTAGAACGAACGGCTCGATCACGGCCACCGGTTATCGGCTTCCGCGTTCTCGTTACGATTCGCGGCCGCTGCCTCTTTTTCACCGATACATCGGTGAACCGTGTCCAATTAAGCATTCGATGGTACACCGAGAGAGTTCTTAACGCCATCGAGTTTCTGGGATCGGTAGCTGCCGGGAGGACATTGGCATGAAATACGAGACACTTCCCGAGAGTGGTGTACGGCCTCGCGCGGAACCGATCAAGAAGAACTCACCCGTCGAGGGGGTGGGGGTGGAGGGAGGTTGCGAGCGCGCAATAAGAGAAACGCGAGAAAAAGGAAAACGGGAATATATGAATCGAGGTGGAACCGAAAATAGTCGGCACGTGTGTCGTCGGCTGTTAGGAACAGCGCTATTCCAGGAGAAAAAAGAGAATAGAATCCGTAGGGGAAGTGGTTCGTTTCGTGCCGTCGGCTTCTGGTTCCTCTAGCGCTAGAGCGACGTCGCCGCGCCGCGCCGCCGTCGGTTAGGTGGGTTTTAGTTATTTTTAGAAAGTTTCGCGCCTTTTCGCAGTTGTTCACCGGCGACCTGGCAGCTAGCCAGTTTCGGGAAGATTCGTACGACTGCTCGCCGCGTCGCGTCGCGTCGCGCCGCACTGGTCGCCGCGCGCGACCAAACACGTGGAGAAGAGAAGCCGGCGTTACACACGCAGGAGATTGCATTTGTTGCCGCACACTTATGCGTAACGTATGCGGCGTGTCTCGTTCAGGTTCTTCCTCGTTCCTCGACTCTTTCCGCTTGGCCCCGTTACGCTACTTTAAATGGAAGCAACTGAAACACGTGCGGCCGAGCGCGCGCAGCCGCGCACCTTCAATTAATATTCCCTTCTCTTTAACCCTCGTACGTTCATCGGGGTGAAAATTCTGTACTGTTAAATTATTGATCCTTTTATGTCTGTGTTGTAAGATTTCTTTAAAATGTGACGCTATAAATGAAACACCATTTGTTGATTTGACGAGAAAAAAAATCGGCGAATTATTATTACTAGTCTCTTTTACGTTAAATCAATTGCGAGAGCCAACGTTTTGCCGCCCTTCGACCCCCGCGGACACCGGCAGATTTTCATTTCTGAGAGAGATTGACAAGCGCGCACGATGTACCAGATTGTACATACCGTTTCGCGATTTTTCACCAAGATACGCCACTGCCGCCGCCGTGTCCATTCCGCGCAAATGAACGTTATTGGAAAGAGAAAGAAGCTTGTGTTTCTCAGTTTGCCGGGCATTCATTAAAAGTTCACGCTGCGGTTGCAGCAGCGACTGGGCAAAGTGAAACCGGAAGGCGGCGGACGAAGCTTTTTTTGCACGCCGAGCGTGACGTGTTTCCGTGATAAACCCGGCTAGGAATTTTTGTAATTTAAATAGAAACGTTCCAGGCGTTTTATAGGTATAATAATTGTTGTGGCGGCCGATAGAAGCCAATAAATTTAATGAATCCGGCCGAATACATTTCGGTGTAATTTATTCGGGCTGAGCTAAAACTTTATATCGTCGATATAATTGAATATATGTTCGTCGTAACGTCGACCGTGCGATTCGAGTAGTAGATCTCGAACGAGGCGAAAAACAAGAGAGCTTAATTCGACTGGCAAAAGAATACTTATCCGAACACCTGTTTACAAAGTGTAATACGTAATAATTTCTATAATATTCTCGCGTGCACGAAAAAACTATTAATTTCTTTCTTTTTGCAATATTCTCTTTATGCGTCTAGTACAAAGTAATTGGCGACTATGTTTAAATATAACTAGAAGCTCTTTTATAACCGGCTGATAGCGATCTTGGCGTTGCGGATGTTACAATAAGCGGTTCCGTCTTCTTAATTAAATGTTCGTGGGTTGTCTTCGAGTATCCTTAAACCCGGTCACGATGAGTTTGTCTTTCCTGCGCGCGTCTCGCCGTCGTGTTCCGGTTGATCGAGGTCCTCCGTTGCTCGATCTCGTTGCGAGATAATGATAATAGTAGCGATTTTATTGTCTCGAGGTAGCATGGGGATTTAGTTCGATGAATTTACCGGGTCCGGTACAGTTAATCCCCGTGAGCGAGTATAGTGGATACACGATAAAGTTCGCCTGGTGTATCGACGTACGTAATTGGTCCGTGGCCTGTTGGCGCGAAACACGTTACATCGACATTGAGCGATTGTATTTCGAATCTGTCCTTGAGAAAAGAGTTATGACTCGTATCCGTATGAAAGAGAGAGAGAGAGAGAGGAATCTGGACCAACCGGATTTCCACTGATTGTGCGACAGACACGTTGGATGACACAGTTCGCAGAAACGCCCACGGTATCGAATGTCCCTTCAAACGCCTCTACGTCAACCGGCAACCAAAGAATTCCGCTATTATAGCGTATATACTCTCCCGTACAATCTTTTTCCTCTTCCTCCTTTCGCCTCGCGCATTTGCGGCTGCAGACGAGGATCTTCAGATAAACGATACGGAGCATCCGGCATCCGTAATCTCGTTCACGCTCGCAACTGTTTCGCGTCGTCCTCTTCTTTTCTCTTCTCGTTTCGTCGGCTCTTTGAATTTCTTTCTTTTTTTCGCCTCGCCGTCTTTCTTTTTTTCGCTGGAAGCACCAGTGACACACGATCTTTCCGGTGTTTGCGGACGGCCTTCACCCTGAATAGAGAATCGTCAAAGTTAAGACAGAGGCGTGCTTGTTCCGTCCCAACTAATTAGCGGGGTTTTACGGCCGACCGTGGCTGCTAATAGCCTCTCGGCGGAGCCGAGACTCGGAAGGATTTTAACTCGTTCAACGAAAACCACACACCGATAGCTCCTTTTTTCTTTTTTTTTATTTCATCTCCCGGTTTGCCAACGATGTTCGTCGAACGCAGAGGAATTGCCTCGATGCTTCTCTCTGTCACTTTAGCTTTCGTACAAATGTACAAACACGCCGTAGAGCTTTGGAGAGAAAGCTTATAATAGTTCGATTCGATCATAAATAAACATATTAAATTGTATGAGAACGGTTCTAATACTTTTGTGTCACTTCGCACGCCATCGTGCCCTTGAACACGATTTCTCTTTTTCATTATCATAGCTTTCTCTGTTTGAAGTGTACGTGTTAGCTCTCGTTCATTTTTTGTTATCTCTCGTCAATCTCTTGTTAAGTTTTCGTTGAACACCCTTGCATTTAAATATTTTTTTAAGAAGATATAAAATAATGTTTCGTTTTAAACTCTTTGTTACGCGTTAGAACCACTGTGGAAACCGAGTGAATAAATCCACAAATATTTTCAATGTTTTCTACCCAGAACATAATCCTCGGGTTCCAAGAGCTTTGCATTTGGGGTTGCTGACTTTTCCCGTCACGATCTCTGTCCCTGCTCGGACCAGGGCGATGGAAGCTAGGCCCTACTGTACTTGTAGTATTATGTGCGAAGTTTTATGGTTACGATTAAATCATGAATCATGTGTCCCTCGCTATTAGACTGCAGATTTGTTTGCAAAATACACAATGTATGTCTGACATATACAGTGACTCCGACAACTGATAATTGACACACTTTAGATCAGAATAAAAGCTAGAAGGATTCGTTTAGTAAACGACGACTAACAAACATGTTGAAAAAATGCATTTGGTCGGAATTGTAAAAAGAAAATAAGTTTATAAAAAAGTTATTCTGATCCAAAGTGTGTGTGTGTGATCAATTATCGGAGTCACTGTATTTCTGTGCACATACATTTTTCTGATAAATGGATAAAATCCGCCATCTAAAGATAATAAATAGTACATAACGTGTAATGTGCCATCGCGCCGTGCTTCAATGTAATGGTTCGTTTTTTGCTGGTTTCAGAAGAAGAAGAGATCATAGACGTGGTATCGGTAGAGAAGCCGTGCAGACCGGCGGCGTTGCCGACGTACCCGAGCCCAGCGGACCAGCAACACTTCCAGCTAACAGTGAACACTGCGTTCAAAGAAAAGGGTCCAGCCCCTAGACCGCGCGGTAGACCGCCGTCGAATCCGGCGCGGAAGAGAACCGCGCAGCCGGAATACAAGCCAGTGAAACGGGCGCGTCAGAGGCCGTACCAGAGGAGAAACAAGGTAAGCCGATGTATGACCACGTCGTCGTCGCCGTCGTCGTCGCCGTCGCCGCCGCCGCCGATGCCGATGAAAATCGCCCCGCCAACGGCGTCGAGAAGCTCGTCGGACGACGAGCTGGACACCGAGAAGAGGAGTTTGCACAACAACATGGAGCGTCAGAGGCGGATAGAGCTGCGGAACGCGTTCGAGGAGCTGCGGGTGTTGGTACCGGCGGTCGAGTCCAAGGAGAAGGCGCCGAAAGTCGCGATACTGAGGCAGGCAGCGGTGTACTGTGATATGTTGAACGAGATCGGTCAGATCACCGTGTCCAAGGTGACGGAGCTACGGAGGCGGCAGGAGAAGCTACGGGCGAAGCTCAGCCAGCTGCGGAGGAGTCTCGCCATGACGCGTTAAAGGAGAGACTCGGGCTGGTCGCGTATCAGACTCAGCCGAGCACAAAATGCCCTATTACGGTACGTTCGAGTTTAATTTGTAAGAGGATCGGAAACAATCCCACTCGACTTTTGGAGAGACGAAAAATTTCGATGTCACGCGTGGGTGACCACCGTCTCTTCCGCCGCCAGCAGAACCGCGCGCGCGGAAGGAAACGGCTTCGTCGCGGTTTCGAGTGTTGAGATCGCGATGAAGATCGTCGAAGACGGAGATCGCGAAACGTCGTCCGGCGACGGCGGCACGGGTGTCATCGAGTAGTCGCGCGTTCGAATCCGTTTGAACAGAGGAGAGAAGAGCGAGAGACCGTGCAAGGGGGCCGAGTTTCGTTCACCGCGAAGAGGAAGAACCGGAATATCAATCGAACACATCGAGCAGAGAGAATACACTAAAGAATTGGTGCCAAATATTAGGGAAGATCGAAGAGGCCGACAGTACACACCACCCGGACACACACGCATACATACACAGGGCTTTTCAGATGATTTATATTTGTAAAGGATTCTCTCGAAACGACAAACTGCGGAACAGAAAGAAAAAGAGAGAAGAGCAAGAAGAGATAAAAAGCGAGTTTTGTTAGTTTCGCTTCGGATAGGATCACGAGGTATTAGGACGCAAGACTGAGTTCAGCTTATTGTAGCATAGAGGAACACGCGCGCGCGCGGGGACACACTGTTTCGACGTTTCGAATTTCTGTCCCGAGGGTTTTGTTTTTTTGTTGGACGCGCGGTAAAATGCACACTACAACAAAAGGAAGCAAGGAAGTAACGTGCGTAGATCATGTTGAATATATATAAAGTCAATTCTATTTTTATTATTCGAATTCTCGATCAGTGTTGTCTTATCGCGTTGATTATCGACTAAGACCGGTTCCGGAGCAGCTTGGGAACGCGACGTGGTCGCATATATTTTCGAGAAAATATATTACAAGGGAATGAAACGATATTCAAAGTATTTGAGATCGACACGAGCATGTAATGAATCACTGTTTCTCGTCGTTTTTGTACGCGTCGCTCGTTCCTAACGTTGAAAATCGAAAGAGAAAAAAAAGGCGAACATTATTTGTAAAGGATCTAGAATTCGAAGAACGTCGGAAACGATTCGGGATGAACCTGATAGTCGCTCGGACACGAGAGACCGTGTTGACATTGAACCATTCGATTCTCATTTCTCTTGAATTTCGTTCGATTGCGTTGATAAATCATATGCGCAAGTGAATCCTGCGGAAAGCTTATCGGAATTTGTTTGGCGTTGGCATCACCGGTTTCCAACCGACTGGTCTTAGGACGTATTTTACAGCTGAACCGGTTGTAGGTGTATCCTTCCTTTGGCGAGAGAAAAGCAGGAAAGCAAACGCGAAGTTCGTCGATTCTTTTTCCAAAACTCGTAACCGGCGCAGCGCGACGGCCGGCGAAGAAGTTGCTCGAGAAATTTTCTTTGATATCGAAATGCGCTTCGAAGGAACTGGAATAGTCGGTCGTGCCGGTGCACGACAGGTTGTTCGGTTCTAATCGCCATCAATTACGGCGGCGGGACGAGGAAGGGGGGGGGGGGGCATGGTCACTTTTCAAATGGGAATCCTTTAACGAGCGAGTTTTGGCGATCGAATCGTCGATATACATTCACTATAGTTCATAGTCCTCTCGCAGCTGTACACGAAATTCACCAAGATCATCGACAAAAAAAAAAAGAAAAGAAAAACTGTCGATTCCTCGATGTTCGTCCAGAGACGATCGCGCGTATTCAGAGTCTCGACAGGCTACGACTTTTGCGGTTTCATTATGGCGTTTCGCGCAGACTACCGAGCTAAACCCGCTTGACCGCGTCGGCGACCGGGTAGCCGATCTCTTACCGTTTTGCTCGCGAATTGCTTCACCCGTGAAATCGTTCTCCCTAAATAGTAATTGTTTGCCGGTCGATTAAAATGATCGCTGTGCGATCTGGAAGTTCCGATATACATATAGCGCCTTCAACGACATGATCCGATGCATCTGGTTGTGGCTGTATCCTGAGAGAGTTTTGCGAGTAGGTGAGAGCGAATGAGTCACACGAGCGTGTAGGTAGGAATAGTTTGCATTCACCACACTGGGACACACTATAGCAGACACAAACAATACAGACACACACTCGCACAGAATTTTGTTCACGTACCTTTGAACCCAACTTCCGCGTGTAGTCCTTTCCCCGCACTGCTTTTCGCTAGGGGAGGGGAGGCATAGTTCAATTATCGGATCGAAGTGGTCTGTTCTCTTCCTGTCTTCTCTTCTTTCCTCCTCCAGCTTTTTTTTCATCTTTCTAATCCGGCGACGTCGCTATACGAACATGACCGACACGTGTAATATAACCAGGTACTTTTACATCCCCTTTTTACGCCTCCGTTTCATTCCTTCGCCTAAATGATGTAGAGGATCGGTAGCTTTGTTGTATGAATTAATGAAAATTGTGGTGATTCTCTGGCTTACAGACTGCCTCGCCGAACTGTCAATTATCTTGTCGATGTCATGCATTTCCTATACATGTAATACGTGACTACCGCTGGGCTTTGGTTTAGAAGACGATGCCACACGGCTTTTTACAGTACCGCGGTGAAATGACAAGATGAGCTCCGCGACGGCAGAGAGGCAAGAGGGGTTAATCGTTAGCTATACACATGCTGCATTAGTGTGCGTGACCGCTCGGGCCGACAGAACGCTCCAGCCGAAAAACTAACGAATAGACTTCGAATTCTTGCCTACGTCACCGCATTCCTGTCAGGGATCGTCTTGTGATCTTACCACGGTACACGGCTGTAGTACGTTTTATTACACAAATTCTAGTAAACAGAGATATATAATTACACTGGACACGGTGTATTCGCATTACTAGAAATTGGAATATCGAGTGTATTCGTATTTAAACGTTCAGCTCTATAAAGAACCACGGTTCTTCATGATCTTCCTGCGCGGACCTAACCCAGACGTTCGTGTTACCGTTTTTTTTTTCTATTTGCACAATTTTCACTTATACTGACAGAGTTTTTCCGCCACGCATGAGACACATGGATCGCTCACTGGGTTAGGCGCGCGGAGTATGGTAATCGTACATCTCACGGTACACGTTTCTTGAATAACAATATCGGAGATGTAGATTGCGAAAGACCTTGACGAATATTCGTATCAAGCGGTGGTTACGAGCAAAAGTGCTCGGGACGTTGACCCGCAAGGTCATCGGAGTCGGCCAGGTGGTCCTTAACCCGTGAGATTCCGAAAATTGTTTCGCAACAGGGAATAAAGACGGAGCGTGTTGTCGGAAGTTAGAAAGGGATTGAACGATATTTTTAGAAAGTTCGTTTCGACGAGAAGGTTTCGCGCTTCTGGGCGGAATTCGGAATCCACCCCACCCCCCTCACAAACACGAACACACACACGCATACGTTAATGGAGAAAAGTTCACTACGATTTATTTTTTAATTTGTTCGTCACGGTGCTCGTAAAGTTAACGAAATAATGAAAAAACGAAAAACGTAAACGCTGTTTTTACAATAGAAAGGAGAAATTGTCTCTGCGCGAGGTCGATAGAGACTCAGCTACGCTTTTAAATGTATATAAATAATGTACATATACACACACGCATACGTAACGATACAAGCATATATACATATATATATATATTAAAAAAATATTATATATATCGAGACGCGCGTGCGCGCGAGAGAGAGTGAGAATGCGACGATCGAGAAAATGGCGAGAGAGAACGCGACGAAGAATAATGCTACTAATTATTGACCTTAACATTATTATTATTATTATCATTAATAATTCTTATTATCACCATTATAACTATTATTATATTATTATTATTATTGTTACGAGTTTTTTTTCTAGCATTTCGTTGCTAACAGAATGATGATTCTTAATCATTTTATCAGGGCGAACCAATCGTTTGAACGTGAACGATTGCAGCGCGATTATTCACTAAGATTTAAAAAAAAATCAATGAACATAAGAGAGTATATTACGATAGGGATTATATATATATATATATATTATATTATTATAAGTATATAAATATATATGTATATATACGTACAATACATGTATCTACGTATACTGTAATGAAACGGACGCGTATGTAAAAAAACGGGGAAAAAACGAAGAGAGACAAAACACGTTCGTCGCGGCCGACCACTGAAAATCTGTTTATCGATGAATAATAGACGCGAGCGAGTGCAGTGCTCTCGCGGTGGGAATACGACGAAAAGAAAAGGCAAAATAATGTGTTCATTATATTTGTAGGTAACAGTATTCGTTTATATACATACTTTTTACGGTCTACCAGAGATAGAGAGAAAAGGGAAAATGGAAATAGAGAAAGCGGAAGGTGGAACCTTCCGGGAGACAAACATTTTCGCACCGATAGACATATACGCGCGTGAAATACACACACACACACGAACATCCACACATACGTTAGACGACTTACAGATAGTATAAAACATGATCGCTTAACTAACGCATGAACAGTCGGTACACGGATACCGAGAGACAGAGAGAGGGCCGTTAGGGAAATACGCTGAACAATGCCGTGCGCGAGAATTAAAGAGGGATCGGTAAGTCGGATCAGGGGAAAGAACAGATCGACCGGCGTGGTACGCGCACGAAATGCAAACGCGAGTGCACGTCTCGGGCTTGGGAATCGGCGCGGCGGGATCGAAAACGTGTGCACGTGCTTCCGGAAACAATGTCTGTGAAATGTATTTAGCTATTCGACTCGTTGACGCGTCGAACGAAAAAACGCGTCCGCAATTTAGCCCCGCAAACGAAGATATACACTTTAAATGATAAATAATATAGAAATATATTGCACATACACACGCATACACGAAAACATAAAGAACACACGTACACGCGTACGCGCGCGTCTGCCACACACCACGGGTACAGGTTAATTAAAGACTTTAATCGACGACATGACGAAACCTGAATCGCAACCCAAGTGCTTGAAATTTATATAGGTACATTATATAATCGCAGCGCGTAATAATATGCAGTTCGGAACACGTTCCAGGGTGAATACGTTCGGGACCGGGTAAGGGGTGAGTTCAATCGCAGACGACACGTTCGGAAAGTTCGTTTGCCGTGCAGCTTTGGGAGCCATTGTCGCGGATTATTTGTTCTTTCTCTCTTTTTCAATCGGTCGATTAGCCACTCGGCCGTCTTGAATCGGCCCGACAACGACGGCCGGGAAACGGATTTCTTTTTCTTTTTCGGGGGACATTGTTGCAGCGAACGACGACTTTAGTTTTGTTTCGATCGACCGCGGAGTCGGTTCTCGCGAGAGAGACTCTCCCGTCGTACGGGTAAGCGCACTGCCGTCTTGCACGCATATTCGCACGCTTGCAGGGGATTCGTTCGAATATTACCGGAAGCTTTAATCATTTCTACGGAAGGTGGGCTTTCGAACTACAGAGAAAATGCATACGTGTGTGTGTGCTCAATATTATCGATCTTTGCTACACGCGATTAAATTGAACGTTCTTTTCAACCGTCTCTCTCTCGAATGTTTTCACCGATCTTGACGCGACACAAGCGAAGAGATTCGCGTAAAACTTAGGAAGTAAATGGCATCCACATGTACCTGAATACATTTTTTTTTTTTGCTAGTGTAATGGTTAGAAACTAGCAGAGATTCACTACCATTAGACTGCGTGCTTTACGCTTTTATAGGAAGTCTGAACACACTCTGAACACGCTGAGATACGGAGAGTTTAACACGGAGTATACTGTTCCTTATGTCTAGCTTTTGTTTTTGTTTTTATTTTCTCTTCTTTAAATAAGAGTTCGCATAAATATTCGCAGTCTGAATGTCACCTTATTTTCGAGAACAAGGTTCGAATAAGCGCCGGTCGGCAGTGCTGCACGAACAACTGGTCCCCGGGAGTCCGGGACAGTTGAAAACATTTTCTTGGGTTTTTTTTTAGCGTAAAGCTCGGTATCAATTTATTGTCGAACGTGAGGAGTTTCGTTCGAAAGAGACACGGCTTTAGCGGTTCACCGGTAGCGAGATATCGAGCACTGAACGATACACAAATGCCTTACACATATTAACCACAGTAGAGTTCCGGCCGACGTTCTTAACGTCCGCGATCCTAGGTGTGTAGCTCCCGTTATATTTTTGACACATTTTTTATACGTTAACCTCGCGGTCGCTAAAGGATATTGCAAAGAAAGAAAAAAAACAAAGAATGAAAGAAAGAAAAATACGTACGCTCGATTTTAGGAATCACATTTACATCATTTATAAAAACGATGATAAACTATGAGAGAAAAAGAAAACACACACACACGCGCAGTAAACGAAACGAAAAGACTAAGTGAACTTGAGAAGAAAATAGTAGAAAAGAAAAAAAATGAGGAGAAAGAAAGGTTTTTATAGACGAATAAAATAAAATCGGTATAACACGACGCTGCTTGTTGTTGTCGTCGTCGGGCTATTAACGCAGAGAACACATTGTTCATATACTCAGGATAATAAGGGACGCCTTAATTTTTAATCTGGAATTCGGTCTCCGAGAATTACGGGAATATCTTCGCGTACAACGACTGTATTTATGTACATAAACTAACTCGAGGGGGAAAAAAAAAGATGAAATAGGTTTACGGATAATATATACAGAATCTTGTTTCTCTTCCTCTCCGCGTTGAAAAGTAAATGCGAAAAATTCGATCGGGGTAGATGCGTCGCTCACGAACGCGCGTGTGCCCTCCGATCGATGAAAGAAAGAAAGTGGAATTTTTAATGAAAAGTAAATGACTTATCGGTCTCGTTTCGTAGTTCTTCCGCGTTTAACGAAGATGAGAAATTCGTTTAGTCGATGCGACGAAAAAAAAGGGAACTCGACGATATATTATATATATACACGTATATAAATATAATAATATGGTATTATATATATAATATACATACCTCGCAATAGATTTCGCCTTTTTAAAGACGGTAGAATTTCCCTTCACGCTAATGAATCGTAATTTCGTTCGTTTAGCCGCTTCTTTTCTTCACTTGCTCGCGTATCCGACCTGTGAGTTCTCTATATCGTGCCAAATCATGAGGGAAGAGAAGGTCGACTGAGAGAGAGAAACCCATAGCTACGGATTTAGTCGAGCATTAATTTAGGATCGATTAGTCGAAATACTGCGACTCGCTTTTATTTATCTGAAACACACAGAGACACCACGCGAAACACACGCATAGGCAGCAGAGACAGAGACACAAACACACACACGCGAATCAACTCAAAGGGATATGCCTTTTCACCAAGGTCGGTCCTCGTTGAGCATGCATTTTTCCCCTCCATCCCTACCTGCCCCTCCGCCACCACAACACATTCTTCTCATTTTGTTTTTCCTTTTAGTCCGATCCTCTTTTTCCTACATCTTTAGATAAATATATATATATTTTTCTTTTTATTTTGTTTCTCCTTACAAAATTGACTGGAATTTCTAGGTCTTCTCTCGACAAAGACATTTCTTCGAAAAAAATATTGCTCAGAGAAAAGAGTAAAAACCCTCGCTGATGGATCGTGGGAACGTATTTTTTTGTTTCTTTTTCCTCCTCGTTTTCAATTGTTTTTGTGCCTTGGTCGTCTGTGGCCCGAGCCCGCGTTCGTTCGCGTGACGCTTTTTACCTTGGCGAATTCGAGTTCGGGAACGGTAACCTGCTGCGTGCGCGTTATTTGAGGCTTCGGGACACGGAGAATTATTTCCCTCTGTTCCCGTTCTTATGTGTTAAGGATGCATGTACCGGGCGCAAAAAAGGGAACGAAACGTTACTAATGTTGTACACACATAGAGGACTTTGTGATTTTCACGATTGAAAGACGGGGGTACATCGCGCGCGTGTACGCGGGGCGACCAGGTTCATCGTTTCGGGCATTGGCAAGAAGCTCTTGCAAAAAAAAAAGAACACGAGAAAATTCCTAATTCTCGAGATATGTATCGTGAATCCTATATGCGAAAAAAACAGCGAAATTAATAAAAAAAAAAAAACGATACAAGCGTTCAAGCAAGCGATTAGAAGTTTTAAGATTTATACTGCGAATTGTATTAAACGCAGACTCGTGCGGACGATAATAATAATAATATTGCGAGAAAAACGCATTCCCTCGATCTGTCAGCGATTTTGAAGAGTGCAAATGTACCTGTTAGCTACATAGACGTTAAAAATAATCATAGTTACTGTATGGACAGAGAGAAAGAGAGAGAACGCCGAGCGAAAGTGTGAGTGAGTGTGCGACGATGATATATATATATACACGGGGGGAGGGTTGTGTGCGATTTATGAAAAATGATTTCGCGTTCGTGGACGATATGCGCACGTCGACGTAGTTTTAGTTTAGGAAAGGGCACGGCAATTACTATAATACTGTTAATAATTAACGGAGTCGACTCGAAGCGTCGCGCGAGATTCGCTCGAAAGAATTATTATTGTCTACGCAGAAAATATATATTGTTTTCGTTTTGTTACTCTCGTGGTGTCATTTTCCTTAGTTTCCTGTTCGAGGATGGATCCGGATCGCGGCGGATCTCGCGATCCGTTCTCATTGTTGCTAAGTTTAGCGAATCTCGCGTCGCGGTCCTTCACTTTTTTTTGTAAACTTTTGCGTGCGCGCACTAGGAGCGTGCCCCCTCCCCCCGCCCCATATTACAATTGCGGACAAACGATTTTTTTTTGCAAGATCACTATCTATTTTTTTTGTTCTGTTTTGTTTTCGATTTACGATGTGGCCGGCGAGACGATAGACAGATAGATGGAGAGAGAATTGATCACACGTTTTTTGCCGATTTTGCAATGCACGCGTAAACAATGCCACGAAAACGACGACTACACGGTATGCGAGAAAAAAAAAAGAAAACCACGAACACGATAACGAAAGAGAGCGTGAGAGTGAGAGAATGCGAGAACGATGGAAAAGTGAGACTGAAAGATTCAGAAACCGAGAGTTTTATACATGTACATAAATAAATATAGTTAGCTATAAGAAACCGTGTACAGTTGTACCAGACCTTTGATGCTAGTTTAGTCCGTAAGCGAAATGAAAAATTTAAGGAATGCGTAGTGGATCCGTTTTTTCAAGGGTTGGGGAGGGGAGGATTCTTGACGAGAATACTTAATCGTAACATTAGGTTTTTTATTCAGAGCAAAACAATATTTTTTATTTATCCCTTTATTTTTATATGACGTTGCGACTGGAAATGATAGAAAAAAACGAATAAAAAAGAGAAAACACAGTTTTGTATGATATAGCTCGGAAGCAGAGTGAAGTGGGAAGGGTAAGAGAGGAGAGAGAGAGAGAGATAGTAGGAGAGTGTGCAAGAGACCGTGTAAAAGGAATCGCTAGAGTGACCGATAGAGAGCTTAATTAAGTGGATGACCGATAGGTAACCAGAGCCACACAACGAAAATGACTCTTAGACGAGGATAGCAGCAGAGAGCGCGAGAAAGGGTCGTGTCCAATCGCGATATGGAAGTTGTAATGAAAAAATGCAAATGGGGATGAAATTCGGAGCCCCCGACACACAACAGGTTTTTGAACTGCGATATTCATGTTATACTATATTATATATTATATATTATATACAAATAGACCGATAGAATCTCTTATTTTTACAAGAAAACCAGACTCCCGAAAAATTAAAAAAAAATAATAATAAAAGAAATGAAAAGAACGAGAGAAAGAGTACGAAGGAATGTTAAAAAAGGACGTTCGTCAGCGGGTGACAGAGAAGACACGTTGGAAATGTTGTTTTTTCGTTCTGTCCTCCTTCGCCTGACTTTCAACGCTGTTCTTTATAAGTTTCAACGTTATTCCTTGCTACTGTTATATAGAGAAATTCCCCGCTTTTAAACACGTCGGGGGACGTACGTACGAGAGATGTCCCTCGAACCACACCCTAATATCGTGCGCTTTAAGCTCGGCAATCTGAAAAACACGCATTCTCGCTATTTTAGGTATTTGTAAGCGAACCCGAGCAACGAACCCCGACAGATTGAACAAACATTATTTTCGATTGATCCAGGGATCAGGAATGTATTTTCGCAGTGCGCTCTTCCTAAATCAATATTGTCTGTCGTAAGCGTAATCAGTTTATTTTCGTTGTTTTTGTAACGCTTGTCTTACCAATATCGAATAGCGATAACATTAGCTCCACACTGCTTATTTTTTCATAGCAAGTCCACGAAAAGTCTGATAAAGTGTTCCAGGACGACATTGTGGGAGACACGACATGACGAATCCCCGCTATTGTTGTCGATTACTTTCGTTTAGATCGCAAATTCGCGCGTACATTTTGCACACTCTTTTGTCAATCGCATTGACAAGTTTCGAGGCAGAGAACACTTATTTTATTCTTTTTACAATTCAGAAGCAACGGTCTCGTTACGTTCGCGTGTAAACCGAAGACTGTTATCTGCCTATAATTGTTCTCCTTACCCCCTTAAAGCGACACGATGATAACGTTGCGTGGAAATGCTGCTACACTGCCTTCACAAACGACTCGTTTCTCACCTGTTCTATTTTTACTAAGCCCCAGCGTTTCCCCAACAATGAAAATTCAGCCGACCTGAAAATTCGAATTTTAATCGAAGTTTGTCGTTGCATGACGAAGCATGCGAGAAAAAAATTTTTCAACGAAATGCCACCTCGAGAGGACTGAGCTTCGAGAGCCTTCTCAATGTTTTCCGCGGCTTTTCGTTTTACGATTATAACTTTGTAATGGCACGGGGTGGAGCAAAACTTTGAATGTACGAATTGTTCACTCTCTCACGCTCTGTCGCTGTATTTGCGAAAAATGTATCCACGACGCGAAACTTTTAAGAAATTTTACATTGTATCCCATAGAAATGTTAAATGGTAAGAGTTAGGGAACGATTGTTACACAAGAAAAATTTATCATTTTCAACGATTTATCGAAATACTAAAACGAATATAATTTTTTTTATACCTTATTTGAAATAAACAATTATTTACCGTTACACACATACTTCCACATCTTTTATTTCATTTCTGCTTTTTCTAACACAGACATACACACACACAGATACAAGACATTGTTTTGCAAAAAATTGTCATCTGTTTTCTACGAAGACAAAATAATTCGTTAGACTTATTAATTACAAGTGATAATTGTACATTTTTTAAGAATTATTAGAGTAAGTCCTGCAAATTTTTTTCGATTTGAGCAAAATTCTACATGGCAACCTAGAGGGTACGTGACGCCTGCGATGATTCCAACGCCTCTTGTGACCGCGATGAGAGGTCTAGCCCGGGTTTGCTGTGTCAGCGCTGTTGTTGTCAGCTGCTTCTCAAGAATTGCGTCTGCGTCATTGAATATCCCAAGTCTTGCGGTGTGCAGCTTCCACCGCTCCTTCTAATCGTCTCGCATTTGCATGTCTACATTTCATTTCGATCCTTCTCTCACTTTTATCTTCGCTCGCAATCCTGGAATGCAGCAGGTAGATCGCTATTAGCAGATGCAGCACAACAGACTGAACAATCGCTAAATTGCACAAGTTTCGTTACCTCCCTCGCGAAACATTCTTTCGATTGAGTCGCGTAATACCACGGTTCCCTAAAACAGATACCCAGAAAGGCAGTTAAGAAAGTTGAAAGGTTCAGTCAGCGTTCGCTTAAAGATTTAGTACAAGGATCCTTTTTTACAGATCCAAGTTTTTCTACATATTGATATATTGATAGAGACGCGAGGAAAAGGAACGAAGAAGCGAGTACATTAGTTTCGCAAGATCCATGTCCTAAGCCGGATCATGGATCGTTATCTGCCCAGCATCCCGATGACAATGACCGACAGAAGACTGTGCGGGGAAAAGCCTTTATGATCTTTCTGACAATCGTATTCTTACGTGAACGTTCCCTATCTTGCGCTACCAAGCCGTTCTGCAGAGTCGTCATCTCTTCAGTCTGTTCGCCCTCGAGAAATTCCGTTTTCGCAGGACGTATCGCGATTTTGGATCTTGCTTAGCGTCGTGGCCGCTATCTCTGACGTCTCGAGACGCCTGCAGGCTGGAGGTCTCAGAAATAGTGGCACCGTCGATACTGTCCTGATCGAGATCGCTATCGTCGACGACGCTTGTATCGCCTTCATCATCAATATTCTCCAGATCGAATGTTGGCCTTCGTGTCTCCAAGTATATCGCATACTTTCGCGACGGTGGTCAAGATCGTCTGTCCAGCAACAGAAATCTTTCTCGGCTTTTACGCGTAAATATCATTTATGTGTTATGCAATGATTTAAGTAAACAGAATGTCCAAGTCAGAGGGAGACTGACCCCTGAGGTGTCTGCTCCAGCCAGAAAAGCTGTCACACGCTCAAGCATAAAGCTCAGCACAAAGCTCATCACGCAGCTGTGCATTATGTACCCGGTGCAACGTGCCATTCGCGTTCTAGTAACTCTCGCGATCGAGCCCATAACGGAAGTGCCACACGCAGGGGTGGCGCGATCAGGGACAGAAGATCTCTATCTCTCACCACCAGCGACTCCTTGCACATATGATAATTGCACGATCAAGGTTGGAGACACGTGCAGCCTCAGATGATCTGCAAAAGTTATAGGCTGTCGTTCGGCACTTGGCATAGATCATATCGGCGCCACCCACTGTGAATTTGTCCGAATGGAACTAGCCGCACGGGTTAATCGGAGCACCGTCCAGGGTCCAAGCTACATCGCAAGTCTCGTCTCAATTAGGGGTAAAGTCGGCATGCGTAGCGGAGCTGACACGGTTGTACCATACTCCATACGACTCAGCAACCATGCGAGGCACGTCGTACTACCGACATCGAACCTAGAACCTCTTCGTTGTATGTTCTTCATTAACTTTCTCCCTCTATCCATGTTCGTTCATTCGGAATGGTCAAACTGCTGCACAAAAATTTCGGAGAGTTTCACTGAAAACATACACCGGTACCCTGGACCTCGAATGAAATCTTTTTACGCACAGTGCTCTCTTCGAGAACAGTTCGATCCTATAAAATCGAGATGCGTGTGTTTTTCAGAATCGCACGCTTAACAGTGCCGCTTGAGGAGCAAACACGATCGCCAGATACTTCACCGACACCTCTTGTTGGCCGTTTGAAGCCTGGGGTGCGATCGTTGAAATTTTATCTCGCGATATTAGACGATGTCGACTATTGTACCGGGTGATCGATAACTGATGGTACCAATCGAACGAGGGCTGATTCTACATAAAAGATAAGTCGAAGATATATTAAAATTTTTTCATACGAGGCTTTGTTTTCCAGGAGTGCTATTGAATAGGATTTATTGTGCTCTATCAACTCATTTTTTTATGCAGAATCATCCTTTATATTTGCCAATTGAAGATCGCCCTGTACGACAACCGTAAAAATATAGAAAACCTAGGTTCCAACTGGAAAGAAATCACGCTTCAGAAATAAAAAAAGAAACGCTTAGAAAGAGAATCGATCGAGGGCAAATGTATTTTGAAAACGGGGAGGGGGAATGGGTGGGATGATTGTAGAATTTGCTGCTATACCTACTATTTCTATTACCAAGTATTGAGCAATACTACTAAATAATTTAAAAAATAAAAAGTAATAATAATTTTACTATTCACTTATAATTGTATCGTAACATAATATTTAATATGTAATATTATATAATATATTATATTATACGATCTTGCATATACGTATAAGAGTGTGGGAAGGTCTGATGTTCAGAATAAACTTCGCGATAGTTCGGTGTTACTGAGATTTATTTTTCAAGATGTACTGTCTTGATACAATTGCTGTCCGTCCTCTTCGGATTTCCAGCTCCAACTGACTAACTGACCGGTTACCATCAGGCCTTCGCACTTCAGGTACCTAGGGCCGCGAACGACCGGTGTCCCCTCGTCGAAGGTCCCTCGGCGATCCGCGGTTTATGGTACCCGTACTTTGCTGTTGAGATCGGGACTACTGGAGAAGAGACCCATGCAAAACTTTGAAATAAAACAGTCCTCTCAAAAATAGCTTTCCTAAGGCCCGTATACCATAAACCGTGTCCAGCAGTTCCTACATTTACTCTTGTCGGGACTTCGAATTTTGTCGAATGGTCCCTACAAGAGCATTATGTAAGTAGGCTAATGGCGGAGAGAGAGAGAGAGAGAGCTTGTAGAGAGAATGTACATGTAATTTGGAAATCAATGTTCGATAGAAAAAATTTCCTGTGGAATTATCTCGCGCGTCCTGACTCTTTCATTGCTCACATACGACTCCGACCCTGTTTCTCTCGTTACCTTATTTGTCATTTTCATTTGTCCGATTAGATATACACGCCTCCCATTCGATTCTTCTCGCGTTGCATTCATACTTAATCTATTTACACCTGTGCATACTTCATTTCCTACAGATCGGCCATCCCGCTCGCGTATCGGTCTCCATACATGCTACGACACCGCTGACGCAATTAGGGCGATTAGGTCAGACACGCCCGCGGTTTTTCAAGATCGTCGATCGTTGCGCTGGAATTTAGATGTCTATCGAAACCGCATACTCGGGCGATAGCTTCGCGTCTCGTTTCGCAATTGAAATGGCGCCCATCAGGTTATCTTGATCGATTAGTCTTCGTACTTTTCTGCGATAAGGGGTGCGAGAATCGTTCGTTACTTCTGTACCAGCTGGCATGGCACTTTAGTTCGTTGTCGGCAATGCCTATTATAACCGAGAAAATGTTCATTTCGCGCGAAGATCCGCTACTTCAGACGTTCATAGTCCCTGGAAGGTAAGCTCCTCAATCGGAGATTCTCGCATTGTCCGAGTCGGCTAACCGCTTTCACAATTTTACGAAACAATTCGGAAAGAACACAGGAGAGAGAGAGACTGATCCTGATCTTCGATAATTATGCGTCCTCGATCATTCGAAATGTCTCGCCGACCTCCGGACAACATGATGCATCGCTGCGAGATGATCTCGCCCCGCCTGGCCCACGTCCGTCGAAGGAGGACTCTTTTGTCAGACGATTTTAATCGCGGCTGGTAATACAACACGGTGCGCGACTATCCAATCAGGTGTACAGTATCGTGCCAATGGTGACGTTGACAGTCGGACCACTCGTGGTCGAATCTTGAAGCCTGCAACATCAGCTTCAGCTATGCCAGCAGGTCAATAGACAGCACTACTACCATCGATTGCCAGTGAATTTCGAAACTTTTTTGAACGAGGTGTTTCTCGATTGATTCGTATAATCCGCTACCCATTAATATAATATATTATCGATAATATTAATATTAATTATTAACGATGCACACACTCGCGAAACGTCCCCGACGATGCTTCGCTTTCAGTTAATATTTTACGATTGGCCGATCTCGCGGATAATAGATGAAGCTCATGTACTCTTTTTGAAGAAAGTTCGCTTGAAGGGGAACGGGAAGGAAAACCCGAGGAGTGTCATCCTTGTACAATAATAACGCAACTTCGACGCATACACGCACGTTTAATAAGGAAACGAAGAGACTATAATACAGCGAAGCGCATCGGTGAACCGAGGACACATTTGCAAATACAGATTTGTGGATGCGCGCGTGCACCTACACACGTAAAATATATATATATATTATACTATATAGATAGAAACGAATAAATGAGAAAAAGTAATATTTATACCAGAAGTTAATGATACTATTAGAAATAATATTTATATCTCTATATTTACTCTACAATTGCCTACTACACGCATAACGACGTAACCCTCGCCAGTTTTCTAAGATGGACGAGTGGATTTTGTACAGGTGAGAATGAGAAGTGTGCGTATGTGTGTGTGCATGTGTGCGAGGGAGAACAAAGTCGCGAGGAATGATGAGCGTTTCGTTGATACTAGAAGTTTGGAAACGGAGTGACAGCAAGAGAGAGAGCGAGAGAGAGAGAGTGAGTGAGAGAGCGAGGGGACAAGGAGAAATTGAAATGTTGTACTTAAATTTAAACGCGCGAAGTCGTCCGCGAACCTGCGCACCGCGTCGAAAGAAAGTTCATTTGTATTTTCGTTGCCGACGACGCCGTTGTGAACATACTGCTCCGGCCCCCGTTTGTTCTCGTCGGTGTGCCGGTGGGGGACGACTCTTTTTGGTTATAAGACGACGAATCTTGCTCGATAGGTAGCCTTTAATAATCAAGTTTTAATCGGCGATGTAAATTCAGAGTGACGCGCATACTACGGTTTCTTCTTCTGTTAGCGGTACACGGCGAAAGATTAGCGAAACGAGAGTCCTTCGACGTTTCAACGTTTTTTTTTCAGGAAAAAGGGTCAGACAGTTCCTTGACGTTTATATTTCGAATTATCTTATTATACAAATAAAGCTATTATCATTTACCTGAACGGCAGTTCCTTTCACTCTCTTCAACCCTTTCTCGAACCGGTAGGTAAGCAAGTTAAAAAAAAATTTCAGAAAAATTCTTTGCAGGGTACAATAAGTGTAATTTTTAAAAAAATCTTAAGTAAAAGTTTCGGATTGAGTAAAATCGCGAATTATCGGTACGTTTCGGGTACAGCCGACGTTACCGATGGAACGGCGCGCTGAATGGGCGACGGAATAGAGAAAAAATAAATATGATCGAATTTCAGTCGTTCGTATCATTTCAGTGGTATCGTGTATCGTGTTATAGCGATTAACTGTACGATCGACCACCGGCACCGGTTTTACGAGCCTTTATTTCGCTCGTTGAATTAATTCGCCGCCATAAAGAGCAAGATAATGGCCAGCTGGATGCATCCGAAACTGCGGGCTCTGGAGAAGGTAAGCCAAGGCAGAAGTTTAACGAGAGAGCCACCATGGTTGCGGCGTTATGTGCCCCGAATCAACCAAAACTAACGATTCCGTCGCTCGGATACGCTCTTTCACCCTCTCCGCCTTCCTTTTTGCGGCGAACTTCGCTTATCTGCACCGCTCTCTTTCTCTCCGCCATTCGCTTTTTTGGCAATTTATCTTTTTTCCCAGCCATTTTTTCCGTCCTGCTTCTTCAATTCCGACATTCTTTTTCTTCTTTTTCCACCTCGTTCCCTCATTCTCTCTTCTCCTCTTCTGTCCGCCACTCGGTTTTTTAAATCGATCTCTCGCTTCCTCCTCGACTCTTCCCTTTTCCATGTACGTCCATTCTGCCCTCTCCCTCTCTCTCTTTTCGTCACATCGTTCGTCTCGCTTTTCCTCTTTCTCCGACGGTTCCATCGGACCTTTTATTCTTTTTACCATTCGACGTTCACGCTTCCTGTGGAAACTTTCCGTGCAGTTGCGTGAATAGAGTATTTCGACCGGGCCAGTCGCGATTAGGCGGCTAAATGTGAGAATTATGGAAAGCAGAGACAACGTGCACGCATCGCGCGGCCAATAAACCGAATGATATATAACGGGTCCCTGAAATAGTACTACGTGTAATCGGGGATCCCCGACGAAGACGGCTGAACATGAAATTGTCGGGAAACTTTTATCGAGTGTAAAATTGCTGATAAATCACGCGGCGGGAATCGGCGCGACGCGGCCCGACCCTTTGAAATCTTGCAACCGGCGCTGCGCGGCAATTCCTTCCGGTTTCCCCGCTGATTTGCTTACCGATCTCTGCAACGACCGATTCGAGATTTTCGCGTCAATGGGGCTGAAGCAATCGGATCGCGCATTCTAAATTTTTTGCTTTGCCATTTTCGAGGCTGTAAACAGCTTGGAACGATTCATTACAATTGCTGACAATTTCGCGTGCAGACATTGTGGCAGTCTCGCATGAAAAAAAGTATGAATAAAAATTGTTCACATTAAACGCAACACTATCTGAGCTTTTTCTCATTGTACGGCAGGTTGTTTGAGGACATTCTTATCTCGCTAATGAGTGGTTGTCAGAACGTTCCCGAAGGCGCGTGTTAATTACCTTAATTCAAATTTACGTTCTAAGCATTCTTTTTTTACAGCTCTCGCGATTTCATATAATTGTCCGATATTCTAACTAATCAGCAAATTGTTGAATAACGGCATATACATGTAAACAAGAAATATCATCTCGCTCGACAATCGTTGTAACAACTGGACTGTGGATCTTACGCGTTTCTGGCAAAAATAAACGGATGCAATTGAAAATTTTTGCACGAGAAGCATTTCAAACAGATCGTTCATTAGAATTCAATAGATCAGACAAACATTGCTTCCTAATTGGCCAGTGGACCTCCCGTACGGCATTTCTGTCACCTTGAAGAAGAAAATTACTCGTCGGACATACCAGTTTCCGAAACAGAAACGTCGGAGAGTGTTTGACGGACCGACGGAATGGA
Source organism: Lasioglossum leucozonium (assembly GCA_028454225.1). Classification (NCBI taxonomy): domain Eukaryota; kingdom Metazoa; phylum Arthropoda; class Insecta; order Hymenoptera; family Halictidae; genus Lasioglossum; species Lasioglossum leucozonium. The sequence continues at coordinate 7,631,113 of CM052207.1, read as the reverse complement.
AGTAGTCGTTACGTAACTGAAGACGTGGTTGAATCTAGGCCCGATAGATTAAAGACTATCGAACCATCTCAAAACGCTATGCTGCGTAACACTAATTTCGATTTAAGAAACTCTGACGACATCTTTTCTGTCCTCCGGGCGTTCTGTTTGGTGAATGAGCTAAGCATGTAAGTACTTCTGATAAAAATGTTCCGTTCCAATCTATTTTTGGTATCTACAACGTTGATGAATATTATTTTTTTACATTTTTAATATATGCGTTTCTAAATTATATTTTTAAAAAACTAATTCTTACACTAAACGTTCAGTGGGACTGGTTTTCGACTCCAGTTTCCTAGATAAAGAGTTTCATAACGGTATCAGTTCATACTAAACAAAGTTTCGACATTTTTTTCAGAGGATATCTCCGTAAAGGTCTGGGTTACCAAATTTTTATCTATCGACCAGAATGCAACTATTAAAAGAACCACGGCAATTAGTGTTGAAACTGATAGCGCCACGAGGATATCTGTCTCGGGTATCAGGAGCTGGTTACCACTTATTTTGTGATGAAATGCCGAGCATCTCGATTGTTCAACTGTGTGAATTCGCACAGATGTATATTATCTGAGATCTCGTTGAGCCAGGTAGAGCGAAGTAAAGTAAACTTTTATGTCGTCTAGCTGCGTTATCTTATCAGCACTCGTGAGGACAGAAAAGAAAAAGACTGAATGCTTCTTCCGTTTTCCTCTACAGTTGTCGGAGGGAGGGCACGTAAAATTCTAAGACTCCATTGGCTCTATCGCTCGGACAGTCATGTAATGAGTAACAGTCATCGAATTGTTATGCAATCGAATTGTTTGACACGAGACGTCGGTTCGATAACGATTACTGGATCACAGAGTTTGAGGACATAATTGTAGCAGAAATACGATAACGCTAACATTGTTATAAAATTGTTATAACATTGATAAGAGTACACACCATCCGTGTACTATTTTACCAACATGTTTCATATTTTATTTGTGATTCGTTGATAGGTACCATAGCTTGTAAACGCTGATGATACAAGTGTAAAAATATCTTCATCCTTAACTAACGTGTGATCATTAATATGCAGACATAATTAGTCAGTACAGCCAGCTGTGCAAACATTTTATCACGAATATGTATTCTGTATTGCAAACAACAATACGTCGGAAACTTCTCTGCTAGCTGAAAAATTATAATTCTTAGTATATATTTAATTAGATTCGCTAAACCTTAGATAAGAAACAGCTGTGCCAGAAAACTCCACGTGATATACGATCAGAATCTTGTTGAGACTACTGTAGCTTCGATAATGTGTTAACCTGTATGTTACTCTAAAATAGAACAAAAAAAAATTTTTTGAATGAGATTTTAAAAAATTTTCCAATTTTCATCTAGTTCTGTAAACGATGCAAAGAATATGACAAGTTTTTACTTCGTAAAGAACGCAACGTTAGTTACAAAGTTCCGCAAATTGCAGCTTTAATATGTACACTTTTTTTTTTACTTTATCTACTCATGATACCGTTTGCAAAGTCATCGATATTTCAACATTGCGCAGCGAAACTTCGCAGTGTAAAGTGCTTCTCATATTTCAGAATTTTTTCCGTCAATATTACATATTTCCTTGAAGTTGGGACTTCTGAAATCTACGTATTAAAGTCGAACTAATCAGCTGATTTTGCAGCGCTGCGAAATATGATTTCATGCGCGTGTAACTGTTGACAGCATTCATCAACGTGAACGTGATTTGCGTTTGAAATTCTCGAGGTTTTAACAGTGCAACATGTTGCAACAGTGCAGCGTATAATGATAGCAATACCGGGTCTAGGTTTTTTACGATGTTGTTGGCGCCATGTATCGCCAAGCGAATTGCAATTTTCTTCGTTTATCGATTGCACAATACCTTTTTTTACATCCAGTTATGTTAAATGAGCATTTGAAAGTAATAATTACAATTTGTTTGCCGATGCTCTCTGACTCGACTCACTTTTCGATGTAAGCAAACCGCTAAACTCAAAATTAGTGTCTCAATTTGTCAAAATTATTTAAAAATAAATATATACATTTGTCGATATGGTATCGACAGATCGAAAACGTATAGAATTTTTTACAACATCAACAAGATACTTTCCATTACATACATTGCAAGTATTTTGTATAGATTTTATAGAATAATTTCTGAATGCTACACTATTATATTAATATTATATTATATTATATATTATATTATTGATATTATTTTAATGAAGAATAATGCAAAACAGTTCATTCTCGTATCCATAACTTTAATAAATAGAAAATAGTATGTCGATTATTCTCAAATTCGTTCAATGTTTTCAGTAGAGACTTCGCCTGACGGAAACGATGTTTTAAAATCGACCGCTTCCCGGTACCACGTGGTTGAATCAACAGAACAAGTGAACTGCATGGGAAACGGCTCCGCGCATGCGCAGTCCCGTATACCAATGAATAAGTACGGAAACGTCGATATGTCGCGTGTGCCTGTTTTGGCGATTTTGGGTTCGACGGGTACAGGGAAATCTCGCCTGGGCATTGAATTGGCCAGAAGATTTTCCGGAGAAATTATTTCGGCAGACAGCATGCAGGTAAGTGGACAAATAATGTCTCGGTGCATCGTAACTCTGTCTCGGTTCTTGTAGGTTAGGTTTCTATTCAAAAGCTGTTTGTGACCGGTGATTATTTAAAACTATCGACGCCACCTCGACGCGGAATTAACATCTTTTAATCTTGCTTAGAAATAGCAATTTATTTATTGTTCAGAGTAAAATATGGTCGACGAAAATTTTGATCGAAAACCATGCGATCAGGTTAACATGTTGCCAGTATCCCAGTGCTATTTGTTCACGTTCAGCTTTGTTTATGTTTCCGTATTGAGAGTTGAAACTTTGCCATTTAAATCGATTACGTGTGACGTTATTAAATCATCGTTGCTCGTTGAATGTTAATGTGCATCAGGGTTCTTGGGAATATGTTATCGGCGTCGTATGCTTATCGCGGTGCATTTACTGCAACTGCATTGTGCACTTGAGTTGTATATCTCGTTCATTCAAATATGGATTACACGCCGGTGAATAAATTCATATTTTTCACTCGCACTTATCGTTTCTTACGAATACATAATTTAATATTTACTATTTTTCACTGTGTTAATTTGTAGCACATTTTGTTATTCGCAACCGCTTGAATATCATTTTTCTTATACGCGATCGTGAACTCGTCAATGTATTTTTTTGCTTTAGGAATTGTTTAATTTATACTTAACACATCGGGGTTTATGTAATATTTTATTAATAGATTTTCAATCGAGTATATTTTCTCAATTTAAGAGCGTAGAGTGTTTGGACAATTTCAGAAAAAGGAATTATTATACAAAAATTTAGATTTATTTTTATAATAATTTTCGAAATTAATACCCCACCTTTTTCCAGTGTTATCAAAATTTTTTTTTGTTTTAGGAAGGTTTTAGAGAATCTTTTAGAGTATCTGGACAATTTCAAAGATCATCAAAAAATTACAAATTTTTATCCTACGTATATATTTTTCAGAAGTGGAAGTTATCAAAGAAAATTACGTGTGTCTCGAATATTTCTGAAATTCTACGTCAAGTGTAGCCATCATCGCAACGGTGGTAACAACCGCTGCTAGTTGTCCATCTGATTTTGGACAAGCGCAGGCAGCAACGAAAAGAAACTTTTAATTGTTCCGAAAAGTTCTCAGGCTTCGAAATTCTCGACAGACTCGGACGAGGTTTTTCGAGTATTTTTCGAGGTAGCGCTGTAACATCGGATATAAACCACCTAAAAACTTGCTCCTGGTAAAATACGGTTTATACAGACGGTACACGTTGTTCGACTAACTTTTGCGTAGCGTGCTGTCTTCAGAATTATGACTGTTTCTGGACGGAAATATCCGACGTAGCTTGATCTAAACTTTTCAGACAATCTCGCCATCCTGTTACTTTCCTCGTAGCCGTAATTTCGAGTGCGTCTGTATTTAGACAGTTACGGGTTAATCGTTCTAATTGTTCTGCTCCTCCACATATCTAAAGTAACGATGGGGGACGTTTAATTACACATCTGTGACATAAAGGCGGCCGAAATTCGGCGGAAATGACGCTTCCCTAATTATCTTTCTACCGCTTTGTCAGTCATCTTGGGCCATGTTGTCTTCGCGTCACGCATTTCACATAGTACATAATTTAAAGATTTTTAGATGATAGAATCAGCAGATTAAGGAAAGTCATGCTAAACTACTTTAGTTATCGTTCAATAATTTTTTTAATATGATAGCAGGACTGAAATTTGAGATCAATAATTGCGAACTTTAATGAATAATTCAATGAAAGGAAAATTAAAAATTGCCAACAGGAATTAGGCCTACTCAGTTCGGACATCATATGTAATTTGCCAACGCAGACATATTAGTTCCATGGAATTCTTTAAATAGTTCTCGGGAACCCCTATTGTAAGAGTCTATCTGGAAGATAAATTAAGTTACGTAAAGTGTTTCATCAATTGATGTGTTACTTTACATCTTCCGCATTAATGAACGTCTTGCCATGACTTATCGTCAACGTTATTAATATATCCGAGCGACTTTTATTATCTTGCTGTGCTGCAGCGAACTTTGTAAATGCAAAATAGTTACGTTCGGTATGATAATCGGTAATAGAGTAAGTGGATCGAATTAAACACTGTCTATTCGGAGTGTGCATTGAATAGAGGGTCGTGGGACTTCCGGTTGCTCTGCACCTTCGACTTAATAATCACATTGTGGGCATCGGTTTCATTTTTTCATCGAAGAAACTGAAGCTCGTCGGCACCTTCCGATAGTCTAGAATTCTTCTGATTCATCTATTCACATTTTCTGTATCTTTCATAACTTATCACATAGCGTATAAAAATTTTTTAAAAATGTGCGACACTTAAATTTCAGTAAAATATTCGATATAAAATGACGCGGTTCCATTTTTTTGTTTTATTCGTGGCTATTAATATGGAAAACAATAATTTTCAATTTTGCGATTCTTGTCGAATAATTCACCCAAAGAATTCGATTCTTTAACCCTCTGTCAAATATTTTTCGGCAATAGGAAACCCATCATATCCGGTTTCGATGTATTCCTCGGCCGCGACGGTTTGTTATCGTAGGAGCACGTATTTTTGCACTGGCTCTGTTTTTAACTCGTTGAACGTTGCTTCTGTTTTTAAACGAGCGCTCACACGTGACCACGCTCCCAAGTATAAATCACGTGTTTCCGCGTTGGCCGCAACGAGATCGGCTCTTTCAGATATTTCGAAACGTGTCCGCAGACGGTCTCCAATATCTTCATTCATTATATTGTATATAACGTCGATTAATTATTTCTACATTAACGGTGCTCTCTTTTCTCACTGTCTGCCCACACGAGACCCTACAGGCGCCTATAAATCACGCGTCCGCCGCTCGTCTTCTGTCATCTTCATGTTACGATACCTTGTAACTTTTCGAATATTTTATTTTTACTTATCTCTCGGCCTCTCGAGCGTCATTTATAACCGACGGAGATACTCATTCTGGCTTTTACAATGAAAAGCCACTTCTATTTTTTTTTTCTCGCAGTTGTCGCTCCGCATTTCCTCCTTATTTCGCTTATTCTTTCCACAGGATTTATTGGAATCATTTTTCAAATCAACGGATCCTCTTTTTTAGTGATTCTTTATCAGTATTACCTATATTAATCACTTCTATGAAAATACTTTACCGGATTTTATGCAAATCAATTGGCGAAATACATAACTGCTAATTTATTAGAAGAATTTCTGAATATTTTTGTCGAATATGTTCGACTTATTACGCGATTAAAAGGAAATGTACATTTCCGTGGTATTTCACAAAATCAAGATATTTCTGAAAATTGCCTCGAGAGAAGTGAGATACATAAAAAAAATACTAGAATCCACTGTACGCATCCCATAAACTCGTTACGATTTTCAAACACGCCGAAGGTTATTCGCCTATTCTCTGTTTCGTCTTCGGCCCGGACTGAGTCATCGGTTCTGGGCGAATAGCTGTCTGATTTCAGCGCAGGAGGCTGCTCGGTATTAATAATAACAAGATTTTCCAGTCTCGTTGGGTAACCCCGGCTGCTTCCAGTTGCTGCGAGGTTTTCGGTTGCGTGCATAAACTACACGCCTTCCGTTTTGGCTGCTGTGTCAATGACCACGGACAAAGTCGTACACGTGTCTGCCCACACACGCCTCAAAAAAAAAAAAAAAACGAAAAAAGAGAACGCAGAAGAAGAAGAAATATCTGCGAATTTCCTCGTGCTCGGGCGGCACCGCCCCCGAGACACTCTTCCCACACGAGAGATCGAACACGAAGAAGGGATCTTTCATCGGGAGATTACCGAACTGCCCCTCCTCGAGCAGATAAAATCCTCCGGGGAGACATAATGCCGCTGTCAGTCACTGTTAACCGGCCAATTCTCGGCCTATCGAATCAGTAAACAGAGACCTTCTGGTCCGACGGTCTCAGGGACGGAATCGATGGCACGTTACTGGACACCAGAGTCTGGAGTTATTCGAGTGAACATTGAAAAAAATAAAATTTCTTATATGCGACTCACGCAAAATTGCGAGATTTTAAGGAGCTTGGAGGGAATTCCGAATGTAAAATTTAATACAAAATTGAATGCTCTCGGCGCAAGGTTCGATCAATATTTAATGTTTAAAGCAAATTTGCGAGTTTGCTATTTACATTTTCGACGTTTCGATCCTAATTTGAATCATTTTCACGAAACCTTGATCGAACCTTGCGCCGAGAGCATTCAATTTTGTATTAACCATCATACGATCGAGACTACAAGTAAACATGTAAAATTTAATACTTTTGTAAATTTCTTCATGTAATAGAAAGGCTGCCAGACACTGACAATCGACATCGCAGTATCGATTCCCGTGTAAATATTGCAGTCCATTAATTGTTACTGTCTACGGCTGACCCCGACATTTCCGGGTAAACACTATACCCCCACTCCCAGCGAATAGCGTGCGCGAACTGATTGGCAACCGTAGTCATCGGCCGATGAAGCCAAGAGGGGAACAGACCGACAGGCGCAGGGAGGTGGACGTCGGCTCGTGTGTTCTGCTCGTAGAGAGGGTAAATCCGTGCACTAACTCTGAATGGCAGGAGCTTGGTAACAGATGCCTTCTCTCGTTGCAAATATGCGGTGTCTACATACAATGTTTACTTTCATCCGGCCAACCAAACGGATCCTGATCATAACAATTTAGCGTGAAACTATCGTGAAACTCTGCGCAGTTGCTCAGGATATGCAAAACCGGCGGCACCGAGCACCCGGAAAGATGTTGGGTCTATAAACGTTTCAACAAACTATCAGTTTTCCTGGCCTCTATTTCTGAGTCAATGATGCTTTCTAGGAGAAAAATGTGCAGTTGTTTCGAACGTCACTTCAATGATCTTGAAGTACATATTATCAAGGTCAACATCCTAAATAATTCTGAATTAGTTTATCGTTTATAATAAGAAAAAATATCAAACGGTGATAATATTTGATTCCAGACGCGTCGTGTCTCCCGTGAAGAATGTTTAAAAAAGAATATTTACCGTTCCCCGGTATCTGCAGCGTTGGTATCGAATAATCGTTTTTACTTTAATAAAGATATTTCCCAAGGAGACCGTTGGAAATGCACGCAGATAAGTTGCCTAGTCTCGAGGTACAGTTTTTCTAAGGTTGATGCAATTGCAGCAATACCTTACTCCTCCGTTTTGCATGCTCCCATTGCATTATCCGCTGAGCTATCAGGTAGCGAGGAGTTTTATTCACTTTTTAAGCACGGGATTTTCAGGTTGTAAAACTAGCTGGCGAATGATTACTGAATTATTGTATATTTCTTTTTTTTTTGTTTAGCCTACTTGAGATACGTACGATGGTAATAGTACAGCAACGAATTATTACCGAGCAGAAGGTATGATGTAATTCGAGATTCTACAGACCCGTGGGATAGAGTCATCCATCTTGCTGTGGGTCGTGAGCAATGCGGGTCAAAATCAATCTACTCAATGCACAATTGGTATAATTTTGCTCTCGTTCAGCCAGACAACCGTGTAACGCGCAAGTGATCATTTGCACCGACAAAAGCATGAGATTCTAGAGGAAAATTTTTTGAAAAATGCATCGGACTGCATTCACGAGATTAATCGAAATCGAGGGTTAAAATGCGGGTCAATATCGATCGGTTCGATCTGTGTAAAATTGCAGCTACTCGTCAATAATGATAGATTTTTGCTGTTGTTGACCGAATAAGATTGTTTGTTTTAACACTTCCGTTGGCGCTTGGGGTGACGGTGAAATAAATCCGGTCGGCCGTCAACGGATCACAATCTTCGCTCCAAAACTGTCAACCGTCCGGGTCAAAGAATTTCGGACAGGTTTTTCTGGCGTGCGATGATACATTGTTTGTTGATAATTTATCACGGCGGCGGTAACCCGCGAACGGCAACGCACCGTGGTCCTTGAATTCAAAATAGTTTTGGCCGTTTCAACCAGAGAAACGATTGCGTGCCGCGCATGAAAAACTTCCGCTGTTGTCCGTGAGAATGGCGCCTCGTGTTACGGGAAGCGGAATTCCTCGTATATCGTAAAGCTGCGAATCGAATTTTCTAACTTTAGACACCCAAGGACTGCGAGCATTTCACTCGAATCGATATCGGAAGCTCCACCTATCGATTCGCGGCGTTTCGTTTATTAAAAAATTATATTTTTCGTAACGCATGAACAGGACAAAATTGGGAACACCTAGATTTTTCAGAATGTTAAATAAATCTAGCAAAAGATTTTTATCCTCCCTCTCTGTAGCGCGTTCGATGCGTCGAAGTTAACGATGCGAGAATACGGATTCGTTCTTTGGTTCGGCTGGGCCGAAAAAGCACGGGTTTACATAAATAACGAGAATCCAGTTACAAAGTACCGTTTTATGGTATCGTTAATGGCGGAGTTTCTTCTTGCTGCGAACAGTGTAGCGTTTTCGATGCGGTTTTTGAACAAATCGATTCATTAAAATCGCCTCGGAATTGATCGATCAATGATTCACGTGTAATTGGGGATTCGTGCAGAAGATACATACGACGGCGCTTCGGGAATCGTGCCTCGGCGTTGTTGCGAACGATATGAAAATTGCGGTAAAAATCGTGAATTACAGCTGGTCACGTCTGTACAAGCCACTTGACCAACCGGTTTTAAATCCACGAGGCGATGACGCGAAATTTACGAGGCTTCTTTGTCAACGTGGCCCTTGAGGAAACTCGCGGCCGACGTTTTGCTAGATTGTTATGGTGAGCTCGCTGATATCACCAAGAAAATTATGTTTTTTCGTCGGGCTCACCGCCGCTGACGTTATAAACACTTTTGTCGTTACACGACAAATCGTGGAAGATTAATATAAAAATTTAAAAAAAATTGGAAACATACTTTTCGCACCGTGACCACGGGACATTCGGTGCAGGATCGCGTTGAAAGTTGACCGCAATAGTTTTTTTTCTTCGTTTCGATCGGTCCGCGTTATCGAAATCGTGACGGTGTTTCCTGAAAAAAGTAGTCCGCGAAATTCTGATCATCTTCGAAAAGTAGTCTGACTACTTTACGCAGGTTGTAAACTTTTCGATATCTCATTTACACAAAGGCGACCACCATTTTACTCGTGCCACCTCCAAATATTTCTCCCTTGGCCATTGTGTAATAAAGACTACAATTGTCCCGCAATCGAATTACACGGGAAACGGTCTTCTAACGTTTCGTTCAATTTAATCCGGGAATAGTCCAGCTGGCTTAAAATGACCCGCAGCTATTCAATTGAAGGGCTGACGTCGCCCGATTTCGTGGTTGCCGGTCCCCTTCTAATTTTCTTTTTCGCTAGTCCCCAGCATCGGTTGTTGCTTTCGGACTGCACGAACGATGTTGCATAATTTCACGGAATTTCCTCGGGAATCCCACGTTCTACATCATCGAGCTGCGTGCGTATACAAGAACCGCATTGAAACATCTTCGAATATCGATAACGGAAGTGTACGTGCTTCACGGTCGAGTAGAAGAGGCATGGCAACACGTGTTTTATTAAAATTGCATAATTTACGTAACGAGTACTTACGCTGCTGTCAGTTTGTAAGCTGATCCAATATGTACATTTTGTTGGATTAGCACGCCTTAATTCCAATAGACACCTGTTGTTACGCATGCATAGCTGAAAATCAATCATTATAGTCCGTAATTCTTTCTTAACAATGTATAATTACCTTTACAATTCCAAGACCCCTCGGCCTGAATTCTCTTATTACATTTGTACGTATCGAACGACCCTATTCCTAAATCGCTGTCTGGACATTCGTATCTGGACACTAATTTCTTCGCCTCGCACGTTTTTCCCCGGTATTCGCGTTTCAGACGAACGGCATTTTCCTAGTTGATGTTTCTCGAGAAGAGTTTATTATACCTTTATGATTAATGCGCTCGAGCGCGCGCTCACAGTCGGAATTGTGTAAGTCACGGTTCATCCTAGAAGGATGATATATAATATAAGGGAACATTATGTTCTTATATAATTTTACACAAGTTCGGATTCTATGATGGAAGTTTTCTAGAAAAGTTTCCAATTTCCAACATATTAATAACTGTAATTAACGTTTGGTTTGTCACGTGGTCTTTACGACTTTCCTTTTATTTATTACTATGTATTCTTCCATGTTATTTCTCTTTATTTTCTCAAACTGAGGCACGCGGGTCGAAGAAATTATAAAAGCGTGAGCCGCACTGGTCTATAGGGACCATGGAAATAAATATATTCACTAAAGTCGATATGATAATGGCAGATCATTATTAATACTAATGGCGACTTATTAGAACGCCTTACCTTGATCTTTCACGTCCTTCATTTTTATCATTGCATCAGAATGCGGTAGTACCTTTTTGTATGTAAAAAAATCCCGACGGGATTTACGTTGTATAGATTCGCGTGTAAGTTCTCTTACGTAAGATCTCTGAAACTTCGAAATATTTGATCGACTTCAAAATGTACCATTTCTAGCCGATTCATTCTCCGAGTTAGTAAACGAGCGCGCAAATATAGATAATGACGGATAAGAGAATCGCTTGGAAAAACCAAAAAATATAAATCCGCTAGAGTCTTCAGTTTAATTCGCGCGAGACGCGTCAATATTGTTGCAACAAAGTTAATTCGAACTTATCTGTAAATTGTCGTTCGCATCATCGCGAGGAACTTCCGCGATCAGATTAGAGGGTTTTAATTGGTTCGATTGCCAATGATCTGAAAAATTGGTAGCACACGTCTTCCCAGCTCCTGACGCTGCGTATTACCTTTTTTCCCCCCGTCGCTCGATCCGCTCGCCTCTACACCATTTATCGGAACGCATCGATCATCGTTCGGGAGATGCCAACGATTTTAATGTTTCACGGATACTTCTATGCTATATCCATCTGACCAATCAATTTTTCTATGGCAAATTGCAAGGTGTAATGGTTTAAACGCGGCGAGCAGCGCGCCGCGCCGGATTCTGTTATCGGGCCGTATCTCTCGGCGTTCTTGCACGCATGTCCTTATAGAGACGCCGAGATAGAGCAGTGCTCATGATCCCTGTATTTAGAGGACGCGTTATCGTTAATTGGACTTTACTCGATTCGACCAAAAATAGTTTCGCTCGATGCCTGCCGAGCAGATAAACGCGAGAACGCGCAGCATTACTGTGCGACGGGGTATCGGCTCGGCTACGATAATGTTGCGGTTAATTAAATACACTAACCAGGTGTTAAACCAGAAACCAGATCCTCGGTCACCGCTATGGTAGTCCGGTGCATCGATTTGGGAATTGTTCGTTTGTCGACGAATCATTTTCAAAATCTTTCAAATTTTCATTGCAACTTGGTCTAGAACAATTGGAAAACATCTACAGGGTGATCCAAAAATATTGTACTTGAAAGGGGTTCCCGAGGTCGTTTCAGGTAACTTTTTCCTTCGCGAAAATATTCTCCCGGATTTTGCTCAGGAGTTATTCGCGGAAAAAACACGGACGAATCAGAGCGCGGCTACAGCGGAAGAGTTTCGACTCGGCCAATCCCAACGCCGCGCTCAGTCGGACCTCCCCCTGATTGGTCCGTGTTTTACGTTGGTCTTTAAGCACCGTGTCGAGGAAATCGTTTATTATTCAAACGATAAAATCTTCCGATTCTAATAAAATCTAATCGCGCATAGATTAAGCGGAAAATGGAGGGAATAATGATCGTTTCTCAGACTTACCATATGTTAGTAATGTTATTCGTTTTTTTCTGATGATTATCTTATTATGTATTCATTTTAACATCGTCTACACGATGCCGTGTGTTTTTCTTCGTTTTTCATCCTTCCGAGTCACTCCTTTTAAGGAACCTGGTATATAACAGGACACCCTCTATTGCAGAGTGAGTCGATGAGTCAATTATTGTGAAACTCTGCACACCGTGCCTACTAGTATTACCACAGATCTTCAACGTTTATTTCATATTTGCGATCCGAGTGTGCGCCGGTGATATAAACAAAGGGATCCTGTCCAATCTCGCGAAACGTCTGTGTTACAAGGAAAATGTGCACGCGACGGAGTTTCCTACGGTGCACGTATGCTAACAGCTTTGTTGGACGGGGAGCAAGTTTTTCGAGACATTGTACGGAAGAGTGCTTCCACACTTGTCAATATTCAAACTGACGCGATCGTAAAAGTATTTTTGCATCGTGAAGAGTAACACACCTCGATTCCGTGTAAATTGTGCAATCGTCCGCAGCGATTTTCCTGCACCACGTCAATCGCGCTATCCGGGTGCAGTGCCGAGAACTGCATCAAGATTGCAAGAAGTGTCACGCGAGTATTCATTGACTATAAATTGATCGTGTTTAGGGGCGATGCTCAGTCGCGAGGCAGAAACAAGTTTTCGTAACTCCTGCTCTCGGGAATCGTAAATTTGAAAATGTTCGGAGAACAAATGGTTTCAGAGTATTTTACAATTTTTTTTTTGTTGTTATTTAAAAATATTTACCGGTCACAAGAGGGATAGCAATCTTACCGAGGCTTGTTTTTCCAAGTGTCCACGATATTCCTCGACAGCGGTCAAGTGAAAATTATAAAACGGTCCGCCATTATTCCAGCGACCGTATAATGCTCACGTTCTGTCTCGCTGACGGCAATTAAGCGGGACCACAGCGGAAAAGAATGCATACTAAAGATCTCAACGCGAGCACGTAAAATATAAAAATAATGTTTGCTCGGTGAAACGTCTGTTCTTAAGGGTCCCGGGCGAGCTAATGAGTCTAAAAGCACAAGGGTCTCTCTGTTGTCGCAAAATTTCACAGATATAGTGTTAATTCGAGCAGAATTATGAGACGAGCTCGAGCTGTCGCGGGACCGACGTATCGCGAAAGAAATCGCGAAACTGGTCCCATTAAGGTCTTCAGTATGCATCGTAGATTCTAAGATCCACTTAACGTTTACGATAATTAGAAGGAATTCACGGTGCTAATAGTTGGCCGTCCCAATCGCGGCACCGCAGAGGCTACACGTACACGTTGAACCAGACGAGCCATTTTGCGTTTACACTGTTCCGCGTGCTCGCTAATAACGCTTTGTTTAACATTAATCCTGTTTCTCAAAATATTTCTCATTCGACGAAACCACAATTTCTCACAATGTTTATGATTATTCATTCGTTACGGTGATATGTACCAGGCGTACAAGGATCCAGCAAGTAATGGCTTCTGTGTATCCGGCATTACGCAAAATCTCGAACGGTTTTAATATTTCAGTAGGGGAGGCTGAAGCATAAAACAAAGACAAGTAGTCTCGAGGGTAAACGGACGCACATGATAACCGCCATGAAAGGGTTTTTAGCGGTCCGCCTGTATCTAATACCTCGTTAAACATTTACGATGATTAGCAGGAATTTGCGATGGCAATGGCCGTCTGGCTCGTAAGTACGTGCCTCCTGCAAGTGTGCAAAATTAAGTACGGGACTTCTGCTGGCTCTCCTGTTACTCTTGCGCGTTAAGTGGCCATCCACGATGACACATGATTTCCATTTTCAAGTGGGAAACCTCATCGCGCTCTTCCCGTTGACACAGGGGAATACATTTTTAGAAATTCATTGAATTCTCAAGTTATCTCGTGGGTTGTGCTGCTCGGGTAAACTAATTAATTGTCCCCGAACAAAATTACGATTGGACCGCCCGAGAAAAATAACTTTTGCCCGGCTAGATCGGGCATTATTCACCACTGCGCGACCAACTAGCAACTTTTTACAATCGAGGGGACTTTTCGTTTTTGCCCACCTAGATCGAGCATTCCGATCACTGTGCGACGGTTGTAACGAGAGGGCCGGGGGGGGGGGAACAAAGGGAGATGGGTTCCATTGGAATAGCTATAGCGAAAGGTAAGAGCACCGCGGCAGATTAATCTACGGTATGACAACGAAGAACAAGCCCGATCTTGTAGGAAGCAGATCGAGACCCTTGAAGTATTCCGCCAGGGTCGTATAAGTTTGAGGTACCTGCACGAAAACTGGTCCAGGGAGGAGGAATGGCGCATACAAACGATCTCGTCTCTCCGCTCTCTCCTCGAGGCGGTCCCGGCACAGTCTCTCTCTCTCTCTCTCTCTTGCTCGCTATATCCTCTCGTTCCATCCCATGGTCCACCATTATTCTCCCTACTCCTTTCACCGATCACCTGTCTCCCCTTCACCCACTCGAACGGAATCATATCCCCACGTATCGGGCATTAGAGTTTCTCACGTCATCCTTTTATCAAGTTTAACGAAAACCGGTCCTCCCTATCCGCACCAGCTCAGCCTGCAGATTATCCGCGGATACTCGGACGCGCTTAGGTCAAACAAGACGAACCCCTCGTTGTCTTTCGATCTTCCGTGGGGCTGGAAAAGTTGGGCCCATTTTTCAACGTTCTCCGCATTTACGATAGCTACTAGAAAAAGTTGATGCTTAGGTCGGAAGCAGTATCGACAGGTAACACGAATAGACTCTCGACGTCCAGGAATATCCACGGCGACTATAAACGAGTGTGAGATCCCGGCGAGAGACATTGAGCAGTGCAGTTTGGCGTCACGGGAGCGAGCGGTTCATGGAATTTTGACTTCCACGGTATGTCCCATTGCAGCAAAATCGCAGTGGTCCCGCAACAATGTAGATGGTGCGTCGCGGAATTTCCAGTGGCAAACAGAGTCGTCTGTATGCGGCGTGCTTTCGGTAGCGATGGGTCTTTGGGACACTCGAGACCGTCTCGAGACCGGATAAGCTCGAAAACTTCGGAACTGTCACCGTTATTGACGTGGGAACGAAAACTGGGAATGTAAAGGCTGCCTGTATATCAAGTACCATGGGATTATTATTATTTATACCGAAAAATTGTTGTCCATCTAGGTCGATCGACGACTGGTTGCTTCGAGGATCACGATCACGATTTGTGACACCGGGACAATCGCGTTTGGAAATCGTCCCATTGAATAACTAATTAATTCGTGGAGGATGTCGGGAAAGTCGAAGTGGGCGAAGGAACAGCGCATTAGAGATTTCTAGTCCGTGGTTTGGTCACATATTAACGTTGGATATTGATCTCGTATAATTAATTTTGTGCCTCGCTCGGTCGCCACAAGTTGAGTAATATGGTCCGCGGCGAATTTCCTTTGTGCAGCATGTTCAGGAAATAATGAAACACAGCCGAAGTCCGTAACGCGATTAAGTGTTCGTGTTAATGCGAATTTTAATACAGTTCGAGTTCATATTTTTGGTTACGCTGCGACAATAATATAACAAATGTTGTGTCCAATTGAGAGTGAATATCTGCTGTAATTTTCAGAAATATCTCATTATTGCGAGTTGTTAGCAACATCTGTGGTTCCTGGTATAGCATACCTTTAATCTAACCATTTCAATGTGGACAAGTTGTTCTTGTATGTTGTATGTAATGATATTTGGTCCCCTCGGGGTTTCAAATCCATTCCACCACCTCTCCCTTTATCAATCCTCAACTATCGCCTAATTTCAAGCGGGACCTACTTTTTATTAAGGTTTTTATTCCCGGCTTTTTACCGAGCGGTCACCCATCCTAATGCGTCCCCCGCCCTACGCCGCTTAACTTCGGTGATCGAACAAGAACCGGTGTTTTCTGCGAGGCAATGGTCGTTGACAAGTTGTTCTTGTAAATCAACGTTTTTTTCGAAAGCAACGTGCGACAAATGCACGTATCTTGACGTACTTGCGAAAGATACATAGTTTATAAATATGTTAACGACGAACTTCCAGTTCCATATTTTCAACCGATAGTGTCACGCCAGAATGAATAATATGTATCCAGAAAAGAGATTACAGTCAGCATACGGTAAAAAGCATCTTCAAGGAGAAACTCGATCGGCCGATCGTTTTCAGGCATTTTCTGTTTTCACCGAGAACGGTGTGTTTCTCGGTATTCGGCATAACGACGACCCCCTAATGAGCTAATCTGCGACAAAGTAACAGGCAAAAGGAGATCTCTCATAAAAATTCCTCCGAATTGGAAACGAACTTTCGGAATCCGTCTCCCGCCTAGAGAAGAAGATAAGATGGCCGAGGCGATCGGTAAGATTCTTTGATGTCTAGCCGGTCGTGTTTGATGAATATTAAAACACCAAGGGTAACGGTGCGTTCTCCGACCCAGTTCTTCTAGGAAGCCGCGAATGATATCGTAACATCCTACCGGCGCTGCGAAGCATATCCTTCGGATGTCCTGAATAATTCGTAGCTCACAATCACAAGCGATTTTTGGTCCCCCCCGGTGCGCTTAAATAATTCTAATGCCACCGCTGCTCAAGTCTGTACACGTGCCATTATGTGCCTCCGTGTTTTCTACTGATCAAGTATTCTATGTGGACCCTTCTTTCCTTTGCTGATTTATTGACCCTTCTCGAACTTGGCCAAGTAGCACGCAGCCCTTATAAGGGACTCTTCTGTCTACCATAAGAAACTCGACGCGTACATATTTTAATCCGTTCACACTTGGAAAACCCAGATCAAACGAACACTTCCTTTCAGATTTTCGCGAAGATCGCCAAAGTATTGGATTGGCAGTAAAGTAGTTTGCTTATTAATGTTAGTTATCAAATTTCGGATAGAAAAATATTAAAACCTTAACAGAAATTATTGAAACAAAAAACAAACATATCACTATCTATTAGTGAAAATCGAAATTACTTTCTTGCCAATCCAACAGGTTCTGTTCATTGAATGTTTTGAATTAATATTATAGATATTAGACACGTTATCCGCTCGATGTAGAAATAAATATTCTAAGCTAAATTCCCGTAGGCTGGCTTTTATGGTAAAATCGGCTATTTAAATTAAGCGGCTTCATTGACGCGTGTCTTCCGAAGATAATGCAAATTAGTGGATATAATGTGTGCGATCCGGATGTAGTGCTCATGAATAATAATCCACGTTATTTCACAGACGTTTCTTTTCGTACAGTTAGTGTAACAGTCGTCGATAAGTTATTTATTTAACTTCGCGATTGTTTGCTGGATCGTTCGTTCTCGTTTGTCTGTAGTCCATTTTGAATTTCGTCGTTTTAATTGTCGATTAATCACGAGCAATTCAATGGCTCCTTAAAAGCAATATCATAATTATTTTATAGATTTTATCGTCAACCTTCAATCGGTATCATGTGGAAACGTGGGAATACTTTTAGCGGCGAATTTACGATACAAAGTATTTTTGTTAAAGGACAATTTAACTTTCAAATCTTGCTTTTTTTTTGTTCGATTGGATTTTATACGGGCGACCCATTGCGTCACTTCATCGAGACACGGAACGGTTCGAGCCACTTATAGTCTGCTTTAAAGTGGTCATAGTTATACAGGGTGAATTCGATAAAGCAGGACACCTAAATACCTTCTTTACTTTTCGTTGTACAAAAAAACTTCGTAGGACAAAATTACACTGTTTGAAGGGCCACGTATAACGGTGTAAGGGAAAAAAAATTTCGAGGTCATTTTTATGAGATTTCAAGGTTATCGATGTTTTTTTAAATGGAATGATATATTTTCGTTAACGTAATGTTTTAGCTGACAAAATAACGAATTCATGCATGTAACACAATATGACCTTCAAATGACCTTCACCCCAGGAAAATGGTATAAATAAAATTCAACGTGTAAGATTCATTTAATGTATTTCTGTTACGCCAAATGTTCAAAAATACATCCCTTGAGCTGCTATACATTCAAATGTATCGCAATACACAACATAATAACAGATTCGGTGTTGACAGGAGGACAAATTAATATATATATATAAAATTTGTTTCTGAACATTGACACATGAATTTAATATTTGATGCGCGCTCAGCCTCAGGTGGGCGATATGTATTTCTAAAAGAACAATTAATCAATAAACAAACCTAGTCAACCTCGGTTCGAAATCAGTATGGATAGTTCGATCGAGAAGAAGCATGGTCAGCTTTTAATTAGATAAACGCGTCTCAATTACTCGGTCCCGATAAATTTGATTCAATGAGCGAGGCGTTGCGGCGTCTTCCATCGTTACGCAAAATTCCCAATCAATTTCAGGCGTGACTGCATGCCGAGCTAGGTGATTGTAGACACTGCCGGTTCGATTCGGTTCGCTGTGTGCACGCGATAAAATTTCAATCGACGCATCCACCGTAATTGCTTCACGATTTGCCGGTAACTCCGATAATTACGGTCTATATCGGTGGGAGGTCTGGGCTCGCGATACCTCTTAAGCGATATCAATAAATCATGACGCAGGATGCTTGCGAACGCATGAACTTCCTTCTAGTAGGCACGGGAGGCACAGTGGTTACAGCACGGCAGATTTCTCGGTTTCTCCTCTCGATTGGCCGACAATTTCTCACAAAGTGTACCCCACTTATTCTGTGCATAAAACAGAGTGCGAGGGAGCAACAATTATCATTATCAGGCAATTAACAATTACACCGATCGCGTGTACGAATGAAATAGCTGGAAAACTGGATTCGGTATCGTCGAAGTGAAGTTTCGACCGTTTGTGCGTCCCCATCCGTTTTGCCATCCAACTCCGGGGACCTTGAAGTCTAGAAACTCAATCGAGCCCTGGCCCTCTCGTTTATTTGTGGTCACTCGAATTCGGGTCCGTCTGGATTTCTAGAGAACCTCCTCGAATCGCCTCGTTGACGAATCTCCTGCAGAATGATGAACGAGTGAAAGACGAGCGATGCTTTCGGCCGGTATCGCCGAGTGAGACGTAGATTTCGACATCTGGGTCGTTATGCCATTAATCATGTATCTCCGACATTTTTCGTCTGGAAATTATATAATATTCGCCGGTGGTGGTGAACGCCGAGCGTCTAGCTCGACGTGATCCCAAATCGTACAAAATTTCGAATTATCCGGACCTGTCAGAAAACCACCGAGCATCATCTAGTCTCGTCAATACGAGCAACAAGTTTCTCGTTCCGGGACAAGAAAGAAATTCTGCAATACAGACAAAATATTCGAATAATCTTACATACCTCGGGGTACGTCCGATAGCGCACGGCGTATGATAATCTGGTTTTAACCGTCGATTGTTAACGAGTTTGCAAATCGATAAAGGGCGACTATCGGAGAAGTTCGATGCGCGTTTTACGATCATAATTAAGCGATTAATAACCGACGATTAAACGCCATGCGAGAGGAAAAAGTACCGCCGCGCAATTGGTTGCGACATGGCAGTATCGATTCGGTGCCGGCGAGATAGCGCAATTACAAATTTCGTTATTGAAATGTAACGACCGCGGTTCGATTTCTCTCCTTGAACTTTGCTGATACTTGCTCCACGTGCTACTTGCCCTCCTCCACTTTCTTTTTTCGTTTGTTTTATCATTACGTTTTCGGCCGAAACACCATCCAAATGTGTAAATAAACTTCTGGCGGGAAGAGTTCCTTGTGTATCCATCCATCAGCTCTGTTTCTAAATACGAAAATGTTTACAACGCGTCCGAGAATCCCGGAGAACTTACTTCTTCGCCGCGTTGCAACGCCACTTTGTTGTTTCGCTTTCGTGTATGCCCCGTGTTTAAAATGGCCGCGCCGCGTTCATCGTCGTTTCGATTTTCCAATTGCGCGCGCGCTCGTTCGTGAACAATTAAAATGTTCCATTCGATGAAATGATTATTATTATTCACTCTAGAGGAGAAAATCAACGTTACAGTATCGATAAAATGTTATCTCGATGAAAGTAACTAGACGCAGTGATATTTTAATTTGGCAAATTAATTTTAGCAAGTTGCGTGGCTCTATGCAAATTTAGATTTTTTATAGACAGACGAAAACGTGAACGTAACAGGCGCTGGTTTTGAGATATACAATTATGAGGTTTACAAGGCGTCTAGTTAAACTGAAACCAAATATCACTTTCATACTTTCATTTTTATAAAAAATATCAGATTCGATTCCAGGGTCAAATATCATGAGAAATAAATTTCATCGATGTTTTTTCACACGGGATTCTGTATTTTTATCATCGCGGAACGATAGCGAATATCACGACCAATTCAACGACCTGTCGTGTCGAGACCTTCGTGTGACCTTGAATACGAAAAAGATAGTCCACGCTGGTGCATGTTTTTATGAAGTACGGACGGAGAAATTGATTGCTGCTAAAAATTTTCTGTGCGATGAAGTATGCATTTTTACATGCAATTTTACATTCGAATTTTCTGTGACAGTTTTATGCCGCATGCTTGTCTCGTTCATTATCAGTTAGCAATTTCTCGGAATCGTAACTTTCGATTCATAAATCAACGTCCAAGGAATCGTTTATTATTTTGACCATTTATTATAATAGGTCTTTTTTGCTAATTTATAAATATATCGCTGTTACTTCATTTCTTGCTTGAAGTCGCTCGCAATTCACGATATCATAGGTCACTAGATTGACCTTGATTTTGACTATCGCGTATTAATGATAAATATATATTGTCTCATTTAAAAGACTGTTTTTTCAATTTTTTTACGGGTTTCAACCAACCAAGATCAGATTACGATTACTTTGAATGTTGATAACTATTGAAATTTTTGAAGGTTTTCAGCGTGTTATCTGAAGCACATTCAGCAACTCTGGCGTCGGTCGCCTTTGAATGAAACTTTTGTTCGTGTTTCTGTTCGAAGGGGTTCTGAAGCGAATCGTCCAGTGAGACGTTGATAAAAAAAGTTAATTAAGGTTGAAGACGTGGCCATTCAAGTTACCTCAGCGCGAACCGTAACGCTGAAAACCTGTTTGTTAGTTCAGTGATAGCGTAACTTAACGGAACATCGGTAACATAAAGTGCAAGATTTTTGCGATCCACCGAGATTGTCCGTCAGAAAATAATCACCAGAAAAACACAAATATTTTTACCCTCTTATAGCGATTGTATTTTCCAAAAGAACATTACCGAATGTTTCATTGCAAGGTTGATTTATAACATCCGTAATTAAATATTATATACTGTGTTCTCCTTGATGTTGCCACCTGTCTTGATCTGTGAATAAATAATGCCGTTCGTGTCTGGAGACTAATTATTGCGTGTGGTCAACTTTGTTAACTGCGAAAGTGATCAATGCGGCCGGAGGAAATTTGTGTATTCGCGAGATAAGGGATACTTTAAGATAATTTAAACGTCCAATTAATTGCTTGTTTTATCAACATAAGATTCCCATTAAATTCTTCCGTTAATGCCTCCGCGCAATAAACCATTGTGCAACGTTAGCATTAACGACCACATCTTATTACTAAATCGTCCCTCTTAATTTCTCGCTAATTCCAAAATTTGGTTATTAACGTTCACCGTTCGTCTGGATAGTTTCCCGTTGCATGTCGGTCTTATGTAATATCTCGAACCGTGCCACTGATAGTAGTCATTGAAATGGAATGAGAATGGCAATGCGCCCCGATTATATCATCGAAAATATTCAGCGTTTCGCGCGGAAACGTGTTTTCACCTCTATTTTGCGGCTGGTATTTTTGCACCGTGGGCACCGTAGATGAATATATTCTATGTAGAAAGTTTTGGCTTCTCGTCGCCACTGGCCACGAGAATGTCAAAAGTCTTCTCTCATCGAACGATAAGAAAAATCAGCATGTTAACCACTTCCTGCGATTTCCTTTCGTTGACTTCCTCGACTGGCAGTGACACTTATCAAGGGTTAGAACGAAACGACTTGACAGAATGGGGGCTTGACAACGCTGATAACTACCACACCGCACCGGCCCGTTTGATATTTCCTGATTCAACTTTCTACATCTTCGGGCTTCATTCCGCGATCAGCGAGAACGTACGCTAACAGACGGTTTCTTACGCAGCCGAAACGCGACGTACTCGCATAACTGAATACGGCGTGGACCGGACGATTAATGACCCGAACCAGAAAAAAAACTTATCGATCGTTTCGGCAAATGCCTGACTGCAATTTTAGGCGCATCCGTAATGCGTTGTCAATCATTGTGTATTAATGGCGCACGGGAATTACGCAACGGAGAAAATAATTATCATAAATTCAATCATGAATGAATCTCGGGAGACAAAAAACTGCTTGGCAAAGAAACCGGATGCACATTGCATTATTGAATAATGTTTTCGCGGTCAGCGTTTTGTGCAGTGATTCATGGTACAGTCAGTATGCGAGGATTTTAATAGCATTCTCTTTGTTCAAGTATTAATCTGTTCTAACAATTTTTGAAACTACTGAAAATTGTTTCGTGAAGATGTTCGTTTAATGAATTACCTTTTTCATAAATTATTATATTGTATTTTTTTTGTTTGTTTGTTTGTCGCAGCTGTACAAGGGCCTCGACATCGTCACAGCCAAAGTGACGAGAGAAGAAAGGAAAATGGCGCCGCATCACATGCTAGACGTCGTAGACCCTCTGATTCCTGACTTTAGCGTGACGCAATTCCGGGACATGACCCTACCCATTGTAATTTCTCCTCCTTTCACATTTCACCCAGCCTTGTGTTTTAGCTCGATGAAATATGTTCAATTCTTATAATATCAAGCATCTAACTTAATATCATTCAAAGGAAAGTTAAAATGACTTGGTAATCGTAGTCGGAAATGCTAACATTAGTGGCATACTAACGCTCCCCGTATGAACAAGAAATAACACTGTGCGTTCCTTATCAATTGTTTGTCTTTTATGGTGCTTATTATGGTTATTCGTCGGATGGGCCGCTTGCGTCTCGCTTCTGCGGCCCGTTGCGACAGAGACACGATTTCGTTCGCTCTGAATCGATGCCCTCCCCGGAACGCTTCGTACAATTATTTCCTAGAACGAAGCAGTACGATTCTACCCACAAGACCATGAAACTAATAATTAGACACGGTCTTTAATAGCGATCTTTGCTCCTTGCCTTGAGCCTCCCTCGAATTGTCCATCTGCTTTGACCAATTTAGATAGACGACCTCCTGGCCAGGAAAAAGCTTCCGATCATTGTCGGCGGGACCAATTATTACATTGAGGCTCTACTCTGGAACATTCTGATCCGCGATCCGGAAACAGTTGACGATTCGACGGACAGTTCGTGCGTCGAAGAGAGGTGCGACGGTGGAGACAATAAACGAGTGAAAATTGAATGGGACCGGGATACCGAGCAGAGCAACGAGGATCTTCACAAGAAGTTGGCGGAGGTCGACCCCGAAATGGCTAAGAGGCTGCATCCCAATAATAGGAGAAAAATAATTCGGTAAGTGCGATTACATCGATGAAATTAGCGCTTGGTATTCGGCGATGACTAGAATTATTTTAACGAGCTGAAAATAGTCCAACAGTATCTTTGAGACTTATTCTATAAAATAGATACTTGTTGAAAGTAAGATACATAATGCTCGATAAATCTTCACTAATTAAACTCATAAAATATTTGCACGAACTTGTTGAATACAGCTCACTTCAATCAATAGCACTAATCACATTAGTTTCCCGTCGATAATCACTGTAACAAACTAATTATTTTTTAACTCTTTCCGCTCCATTTCCAGTCCGAACAGATATTTATTCACGTGATCTTACGTTGAAATTAATCGTTTCAGTCTGTCAATATTTATTCTGCTTCTTATAATATCGGCTCACTATGAAACTAGCTTCCGAATTAATTGTTCGCGCTGATTGAACGTACAATTCAATTATTCCACGGGCTTTCCTCCGCGGGAATTAAGTTGGTCACCGAGTAAAAGTTCATCGAGAAATTGACAAGCCAACGGTGTCATTGTCAGATAACCTCGCCACACGGTAATTTCCGATAAGGTGTCGTGAATTGTCTTCGGGCAATGATTTAATCATTCGTGAAGAGGAGTTTTGGAACGTTATCTTATCCCGTGCGTGACGTCTGGTGATCGATTGATAAATCAAGATCTTGCGACACGTTGAATCAATAATGAAAATCTATATTTAATGATACCGCGAACGCGATCGGTCGATACAATTCACAGTGTATGATAAGCACCGGAGATGTAAAGATGCCTCGCGCGTATAAAACAGTTTTTTGATTTAAAAAGCCGTTCGAACGGTAATTGTATTTTCTATACTTTCAAATTATGCCAATTGTTTTTACGATTCGCATTGCCACGAGCAATTGTGCAAAACTGTCTGTCGCAAATTGCTATCCAAGGCCGTGCATTTTTTCTTTAATGTTTTTTAAACTCTGACTTATTGACATTGCACAAAGACTGTTTTAATAACATACAGAGTCGCGACCTTGATGCATCAAACGGTACTACTGCTGTAAATATTATTTGATCTCGAATAGTGCTTTCATCTGTGAAGCTAATACAGTATTTTTACTCAGACAATTGTCATTACTTTCGTACTTGCATTTTTCAATCGAAGAGAAAAAGCTAGATTTTATATTGCTGATTTTCTGTTTCAGTTCCTCATCCAAGCTTACTTAATCTAAATTTAACAAGATTGCTAATATTAGCATTATTGCTAATTATGCCTCATTACCAATCCTCTTTAAGAATATCGGAAATTGCTAAATGGAAGCAGCTGTTCACAAATTTATTCACGCCGGACTGTTCGTCACGCGTGCATATTAAATGATTTGCTTTAAACGTACGTTTACGAATTAAAAACTGCTTTAAAATTCCGACGAGCTCTGTGTTTGTCACGGGATCAGTAGATAATAAATTTTCTGAAGCTTCTTCGCTTTTTCGAAGTCGAAAGCATTTCTCACCGCATGCAAACAGAATAGTTACTATTTCTATATCTGTGGTTTGATTATGGCATAAATTTGTTTTGTATAGTACGTTGAATTGAGGGGTGTGCGAGCAATTACGCGAGTCGCTGGTCTATCAAGATGTTTGAAATAAAGAGGAAAAAAAAAGAAGACTGCGAAGAAAAACTGTCGACGTCTGTAATCGACGCAATTACACAGCGCGAGAACAAGTCGATTTAAAAATTACGAAGATTTGCCAAGGATAATTATTTGCCGGTGGTTCTTGATTTCGATCTCGGCACGAGAACACCTCGAGCGGTCGGTCTGATCGACAGTGGTCAATTAGGGCAGGGTAAGCGCGTTTTCGGACAACCTTCTCCGCTTTCACAATATGGCCACCGGAGGCAGCTGTCGGCGTTGAACCTTTTTCCGTTGCGAAGGGCCTCTCCGCCGCGAAACGCTTTCTTTTGTGAAAAGATGCGGATCTCAATAAAAGATTTGAATCAGGTTCAGTTGGGTCAAGCAAGCCGAGCAACGCGCCAGGTGGTGAACTTTCCTTTCTTCTGGTAAAAGGGATTTCATTCGACTAGGAAATACAGTGGCCGCCTTCATAGCGGGTCCCTTCAAGGCCGCAGGGATAGTTCGCGTAATTGTTGCCCTCGTAAATCCTTCGGGAAAAGTAGAACGTATTTCCCTGCATAATAGGAAGCCCGATCTATTGATTGCCGCGGCGCGCATACAAAAATTCCGTCGCGGCCCGTTTCCTCGAAGAGTTTCTGCTCTTTGTTAAATTGTATCGCGCGTTTCGCTAACGCGGAGAACGGAACGGATATTTTCAGTAGTTGGCGCAGTTCACATTTTCATTTCTAGCAAAAAATTTCATAATTAAACTCGATACTTGGAAAGCAGCGTTGAACGGCAAATCAATGTTTTCGGGTTGAAGAAATTTTATAAAGCCCACGATATCATATCTCGCTCCATCCGGTCGTGTTGTATTTCAGAAAATTAATGGAATGCTTTAATAAATTATTTGGATCGCGTCTGCCCTATTTGAACACTCGGAAGGAACTTCCTGTGGAAATCCTTGTCTGGCCGACGTTCGAACGTTTCCCATTTACATATTTACACCTTTGGTAGCATGTTACAGTATATACAGCGTAACGTAATATTCATAAGACTATTTTCGATAACCATTTACAATGACAAATTATTACCGAGTTTAATTCTACGCATTAAGCGCCTCGTCGCCTGTGACGATCAACTTTCATGATGACAGGCCTGTTCGTAAAAATGTTTCAATCAATACAACAATAACAGACACGTCATTCTGTCATAAAATGTGTGCGAATATTAATTCGTACGAACGCACGAAGTCTTCGAAGTGTCATGTCATTTAATTTCTGAAGAAAATTCCTAAAAATATACCTCGGAAAAGAAAAGACAGTTTACAACGATGTACCGTATCGGTGTACACGTGTACGAATGGCCCTGTGCGTGCACCACGTGGACCGGCAGGGCCGTGTCACGACTTCCTGGCGCCCGACGGGCGTGTTCTTCCGGAAGCCAGCCGTTTCATTAATTTCACTCGAAACGTGCGACTTCCTCGCGCCTTCTACACCGACCAAACGCGACTTCTTCGTGGAGGTGTTTGTTGTTCCTAACGGTCCCCGCTACTCGCGCGCCGTTTATTACTTCTTATTTCTTCATTTACCCTGCTGGCATACTTGTTTGGAGTGTTCTCGGTAGAGGAGGCACACGGCAGAGTCGTAAAGCAGTCCCTTTAATTTCGGCTCCCATTGATAGCCACTGCCCAACCCTGTGACATAAACTAGCCGCGAGATTATGGGAAACTGTAAATTTATTTCCCTCTTCCTAGAACACTGTTACGCCACAAAATTGATTAACCTGCATCGTAATACATCGTTAGCAATACAATAAATCGACTAATAGAGTTTGTTTTAAAAAAAATTAAACATTTCCTGCGAGCTAGAATAATTCTATTCTATTTCTTTTTCATTTTTAAATTTATATAATATCTCACACAAAGTTTGAATGTATAGTTGTTGATTAGATACCAACATATTTAATAATCTAAACAATATTTTGAATAATGGCACAGCAGTTTTTAGTGGTTACTCTGACTCGAGTGCTAAAGGTTAATTTAGATTGGTCGCAAAGTTCATTGCACTTTTCTTTCTGTGCAAGTGTACCAACGTTGTTTAGTATATTTTTGTTTCCAAATATTCCTAGCCGATAACGAATATTCCTGCTTTCTCCGCGAGCGTAGGAAAGTTCTTGGACCGGAGTTTACGGCCTCGAAGCATTAAAAGGGCCGGCCGAAAGGGAAGAAAATGAGTTTTCTGCGGACACAGGTTGTAAATCAGGCTTCCCTTAGCAGGTAGTCCCCCGGGTTCTACGTCGGCGGGTGCTTTCGGAATGGATTCCAGACTTTTGTGATATTTGTGACACGGTCGACAGTTTTCGTATCAGCGACTAATTATTGCCGTACCCTGTTCGTTTTAATTATCGCTCTGAAATTCCTAGAACCACCGACTCACCACCTGAGAAAGTGAGCTTCGAAACACAGAAAACAGTCGTTACACGGTACACAAGAAAAGTAGATTTTCACAAATTATTCATGACAGTATTAATAATTTGTTCTGAAGCGTGCCGTCGTAAGTGAACGTGTCTAATACTCTCGCTGTCGATTTTACTTTGATCTATTTGTCGAAGTGATCGATGATCTCCTCGGGAAAATGTGATCCATTAATTTAATATGTCCTAACGACCTAACACGCGTCGATGGCTAATGACAGTTCCACCAACCGTGATTAGCAGTTTGACGCTTTACTTGCCCAATTGTTTTCATCGTTTCGAGCCAGCATCGTTTGCAATATCTAAACGAAATTGTCAAAGTTGTCTGTTAAAATTGCAAATAGAGTTCGTGCAAATTTAGCGTTTCCTGAATCTCTGTCACGGTGTCGTAAGACGGCTCGAGCTAATCTGCCTAAGATACGCAGAAATAGAGTTATACAAATTTGATTGAATCAGCCGAACGCGAGATAAGTTGGCAGTTCACGCGAAGATTTATAACCGATCCTAAACAAATTATGTAGATCGCGGTGTTTGATTAGCATTGAGAGCAGATAGCGCGGACCCGCTATTCAGAAATCGCGAAACCCGCGTCACGCAATCGCCGCACGCAAGTATAAATCGCGCGTTCCTCGGTGGAAGTATCGTCGAATCCGCGCGGAGCTCACACATTTTCCATGTCCTCTCCGACCTTAACATTTTTCTCCATCGATTCTGTCGCGCGCGTGGAACTCCTTGTCCCGTTATTGTGAATTATAAAGCGATCGACCGGCTAAAATTGGAGCCCCGAACCGAAATCCCCCACCGCGAGGATATTGCCGGGCGTTCTTTCCTTCCCGTTTTTCTCTAGCAGCTTGGCGGAGAATAAATCTGTTAAGCTGGGGTGTCTAATCGCGGACATTTTTTTTTAAACATTTTTATAGACGCACGGACCTCGGTTTTTCATCTGCTGTGTCGTGCAACATTTTTCATTGAGAAACTTGAGGATACGAGCTTCAAGATGAGTCCACGTTTGTACTATTTTTATTAACGAAATTATTTGTTGAATCTACCACGGGGGGTCTTTGATTTTACAATTATGATAAATATGAAGTTGCTTGCACGGAAATTGATTAGATAAATTTATTTGTCCAAGCACATATTGTGTTAAAAAATGTACAAACTCTAGATTAAAAGAGCCTTGGCATTTTTGAAAGCTAAAACATTTTTATCGCTTTTAGTCCAAGGTAGGTTCAGCGTTGAACGTTCAAAATTTTTCGACAATTGTGAAATTCACTGTTCGAATACTTTTCGCATCGGCTGTACATAAAGCCCGAGAGAAGATTCCTTCTGTTTGCATTGTAGCACGAGTTTAAATGGAGTAGCGTTTACAGGGGAATCGCGATGAGCACTATATGAAAGTTCGTAGAAATGTCGTGGGCCAGCACGTGAAAGTTTCGTTTCGGTCTCGCGTCATACAACTTTAAGTTCGAGTAGGAAACGGAATGTCCCGTCTTTATCGTGGCTGGTGTTCCAGCATTGACCTCGCCGCCTTAATAAAGTAGCGGGTTCTCGATTCGATCTGTCTGGACACGCCCAATGATCCTTTCACGCTCTCTCTCTCCTTCTCCCTCTTTCCTCCTTTCTCCGCGCGGTCTTTCTTTCTTCGTACCCCCCGTCATTACTTTTTATCCTCGTCTTATGTTCAACCGGTAACCAGAGAAGTAAATTTCGAGTATTCCTTCGGTCGGCTCTAAAAATGATAATTCCGTCGATTGTCCTGTAATGTTTCCTTTGTTTCCGTTCGGAATCCTGCTGATCATGCAGGATATTTCGGAAATCCTGTTAGAACACGAGCAAATTCAGATGCGCACTGCTCACCAAAATCTCACACTGCGAATTGAGGGTACGTTCTGATCGTCGTGAAGTGATGGTGGCACATTCGCACAGCCCTAGATCCATTCTATACATACCACAGGTTGCAAGGATCCATCAGGCCTCGAATCACTTCTCGAGAATGCAAAGTTCAGACTTTATCGCTGGATAGAAGATCAATCTAGCGCGCAAGTGTCCCAAAGTGGCATACCTTTGCATTTTCGAGGCGTAAATTGCATTATTCGACAGCAGCCGTCGTAGGTGTGTGAAAATGTATCACTCGACAGTTACGACAGCGGCAGCACTGTAGCTTCGCCATATTGCTTCTCCGCTACATGCTGCCGAATGATGCAATTTACGCCACGAAAATGCAGAAGTAGACCACTTTGGGACGCTTGCGCGCTAGATTGATCTTTTATCTAGCGATTGTGACTACTAAGAAGTCTCGACTTTGCATTGTCGAGAAATGATTTGAGGCGTTATGGATCCTTGCAACCTTGTGTACGTATACAGCGGATCTAGAGCTGTGTGAGTGTGCCACCACCTTTACTTCAATGATATTCAAATTGAAAATGGATTTGGCACCCAGCTTGATCAGCTGGCAGCGAATGCGTTAGACGTCAGGGTGGGGATAGGCGGAGCAAGAACTGTATTCCCCTGGCGCCGTCGCGCGAGTCTCTTCTCCCGAGACGCGGGCAATAAACGCCCGGCGACTCCGCAGTACCGCAATAGTAAAATCCTACTAAAATACTACAATAGTGATATCCCTGAAATACTCCCGTCAAATGGTATTCTGTATCAGGGAAACTGTAGAATAAGAAACCTGATAAATTCAGCTAAGCGGTGTCCGTGTATCCCTGCGCAAGGTTTCCCTCGCGTCGTCACCGTACCCGCCTCCCCCTCCCCCGCCGTTCCGTGGCCACGCAATTGCAAGGAGAATAGAATTTATAGCGTTAAGTCGCTGTTATCAGTCCTGTAAAGTGCGAAATAATGCGCACTAAAGATATCAGCATTTGTCAGGGTCTACCACGGGCAGATGGGAAACTTCGAAATAAATATAACCGCGACACGGTGAAGCGATAGCGACTAGCTGGAACGCGCCGACCCGCGAGGGAACGCGCTGTGTCTCGCGGAGCGAGTGCTCGATCTTTTTGCGTTTTCCTCTCCGCAGGCTACGCCGGGAATTTATAACGCGGCGGGTGCAATATGTAGGTGCATACGCATAATACCCTTTTCGAATGTAAATAACTCGGGTTACGTGCCGCACTCGAACAGGAAACGTTGCTCAACACTTCTATGAAGCGAGAAAAATCTTCTTCCGCTTTCGGCGCGAATTCTCCGGCTCCGTCGTGCCGGATATCTGAAACAGTAGGGCGACTTGTCCAGCGAACGAAACAGCTCAACTTCATTTCCCTAGTGTTAGTTCTGTCGAAAATAATTGTCTAAAAATATTTTATTCCCCCCGCCCCTTAAAACAATTACGCGCCTCCATTATCGAAAGTGATTCTTCGTAAAGCTGCATCGCTTATCGCCAATTTCTTTAAAGACCGTCTCGATACAGGCAGGGGAGGTGGCGTGTTCGTCGAACTTTTTTCGCGGCTCCTAATATATGAGAATATCGCCGCGCACGCGTTTTTTCCGCGATATAAATCGTCATCGAATATATCACCGTCTCTCTGTCAATACGCTCTCGAGTCCTTCTCCAGTGAGGATAGATGGTAAAAAACGAGGAGAGCGCAACGCTGGACGGTGCGAGGGGAAAAGGAAAGCGCACCCTTGGTTGGAGGGCGGTGCGGGGCGGTGCGGGGGGTTCGAGAAGGGGCGAAAGGTAGAGAGAAGTTGGCAAAGAAGAACAAAGGTACAGACACAGAGAAAAGTAAGGAGAAATATTCCGGACGCGCTCTGCTGAGACAGGTCCTTGCAATCACTGTTTGAATCTTTGCCAAACCACCCCCCAACTTTTCGCGTCCCCTACTTCCTATCCGGCGCTCTTACCAGCCCCTGTATTACCCCCTGGCCCCTTCGCGAAGTTTCCCCACCAACCGCCGAACCATTTCGGCGTTGTCCTGGAGGCAGTTTTCCTAAACGCATGCCGATTCCGAGGGACGTAATAGGCGATTCTACTTGACGAATATACTCGCGACCCGTCCGGTCTAGACGGCATTAAGCCCCCGTCGAGCGTAAGCGATCATAAGTCCAAAAGGGGTGGGTGGATGTCTAGGCGAACCAGTAATTCCCTTATATTTTCCTTACGGATCGATAAGAATAAATAGGGAGTTCCTGGAAAATATTGTTCGCGGGGCTCATCCACCGCGGGGAGCAGCCGGTTGTATATCGCTCTCTGCCGCGCACGCTGCCTCGAGCTTTTCACTTTTCCGAACCCCTCGTTTTCATAATTGCTTCGATCCCGACGCAAGAACCAGTCGTGACCTACGTGTAATATCCCGTGGCCCTGAATAACGGCCGAATTTCTTCGGAAATATGTAGTCAATTATGTCGCGCGGTGTTCCCAAATGGGTCCCGACGATCACTCGTAGAACTGTAAGGGGGAAGGTACGAATACGAGATTTCTATTTTGGTTTTTGATGTGTTCATGAATAAATAGGAGGAATTTTATATCGGATTCGCGTGCATAAAGTGAAATGTAGACCTCGAAAACCTTACGAAAAATAATGTATACTATAATTTATTACGGTGTCGTGTGTAGTAAAAATACAATAGTTTTAATGATTTCTATGCTCGGAACACTTTAGAATCATTTTAATCGACCAGTGCGATAATATCGTGAGCATAGCACGAGATTGTATTTACTAGTATTGCGATATCGCGGTAGTACTTTGTTCGAGTTATTATCGTACTATCAGATAACGCGCGACTACCTAGGTCATCATTACATATATGAAATGCAAACATTTCTTTTTTAATTATTCTCTATCAATTGCGGGAAGAACGTTACTTTATACATTAAATGATAGATTTCATTTCGAGCATGCATATCACTTTTTAAGGAAAATATTTTAGAAGAATTTTTTTAAACAGTATAATTTGTGTCTTCATTTCGATTATGAATGTATTGGGCTGGAACAAAAGTTCGTAGCGTTTTTAAATTAAGGCTTTCAAGTAGTTTTATTCGATAACATGATAATTTATCTCAAAAATGTTGTTATTTTAAAACTTATAAATTTAAAAATTTTATTTTAAAAACGCTACGAACTTTCGTTCCAACCCGACATTGTAAGTGTGAATTTCTCGCGATCCGTGAAATCAGACTCCTAGCATGAAAATTCGACTGATCATTGCGATCCGTTCGAACATTTTTCGTCGAGCGCGTTTGAGGCAACTCTTTCGGTCCGGAAATTGATACTTATAAATTACTTGGTGGATAAATGCTGGTCCCCTGTCGAGTCAAGTTGCATCTCCCGGAGCCGGTTTTACAGTTAAGGTACCGGCCTTGACTCCGCGAACATTCAGGAACAGGAATGTTAACAAACGTTTTACGGTTCCCTTCTGATTCGATTTTAGCCAGCAAAATCGCTAACGACTGGTAACTTCGGACAATTTCAATTTCCTTTCGACTTCCTGTCGCGGGATTAAATTTTTACGCGAGGTACGCCGTTCGGCCAAGCCAGTTGTACAATTTCCGACATTTCGCTCGAACGAAGACTCGCCGTCTCAGTGGCTCTTCGAATTTCGCTGGAATTCGCTGATCGATTCGAATATTCACGCCGGAAAATGTATTTCGTGGCAGGAGGAAATCATAATGTTGTAAATAGAAAAAGTTAATATAACGATTATTATTTCGATGGATAATATATCTATTTTTTTAAAACTATCCGAAACATTGAGTAGATCGTTCAGTTTATTATCGGGATAATGTAATTCACACTCGAAAGAATACAAAATTTGTAAAAATTAATTGGTAAAAGTTCACGAATGCTTTCTCTTCTGCCTGAGTGGTTCGTATTAACTTTTCTCCGATGTACTTCGAGTATTTCTGTCGGAGACCAACGCGTGGGGTTACATGTAAGAACATCCGTTGACAATTTCGTTCTGCGGTTTTAATATAAGTCGGTTGTACTTTCATCGGCTCTACTGTGATCAGAAAAAACCACGATCTTCCCTCCCGTGGTTTGTCATATATTTACCACGGTGCGGAGGATATTTGATAAAAATATTTCACTACATCACGTACATAAAGTGAAATAATAATTCTCAACTACTTGTTTAGAGTTAGAGACGATTCTCCTTGAAAAAATTGAACATCGCCTCGAAATTAATTCGTCTCACGAGAATTAATAATGATTGAATACTATACGATCGTTTAATTTAAATCTGATTTCATTTCCCCGCTGATCGAATACAAGCTTAATAAGAATCTAATTGCTCATATATCAGACGGTACTGTTCAAAATTCATAAATAATGATCTATTTGCTTTAGGGCTTCGGCGTGCAGCAAGAAATTATACTCCCCTTCCTGCCGTTCGATCCAATTTCCTTAATCACTAAAAAAAGTTCATCAGTGTATAATTTATCGAGCACTTGCCTCCGCATAATACTACGTGTTCGTATAAAAGTTCTTTCCGTCAGGTCGATAATGGCACGGCCGACTTTTCTTCTGGACGCCTGGTTGAAAGAAAAACGCGATATCGATCTATCGATCTCGCTCTTGCTCCCGGTGGGCCGGGTACGAGCGAGAGCCGGGTTAATCAAAACTCATTCGACGGCCGATCGATTGATCTCTCCCGTTGTCGAATCGTAATTATCGCATGCCGGTATCGTTATGGAATTTATCAGGAGAAACACGCCCCGCCGACGCGTTACGTAAAATAGCCGAACACCGTAAGGTTTCGTCAAGGTGCGGGCATGCTTCGGACACGGGACGCACACGAACGCCGCGTTCACACGTGTGCGCACGTGTCACGGCTCCCTACCACCCACGCGCGCCAAAATATTTTTAAATCGCCAGGTTTGAGAAACAATCGCGAAGTTGACTGACCATGCACCGGAAAATGGGGGGCATTTTGTTTTTTTTTCGGTTGAAAAATATCAATTCTTTGGAAATTCTCCTCAGTATTTGAGAAAAATCAATAACGATTTACCTAAATCGTGTACTTTGGAAATGAGAGTTGTCTGGCTCAACGAGACCAAAGCCAATAACACAGACTATCCTTGTTGCTTCCGTGTGTAGTGCGTACGAGTAAATTTTCAGCAAAAAAATATTCATTAGTTCGAAGAAGATCGATAAAAACATGTCACTTGATTTTATTATCGCTATCCGCGAGTACTTGAATATTTTCTGACGACATTTCACTTCTCACAAAAAAGGTAAGCAATTTTTGCAATTTTTTATGCGATTATTATTATGTATGTATGATGTATGTAATTATGTAGACACGTAAATACGTAAACATAGCATATAAACGAGAATAGATATAGCTATAATAGTTTCAAGTGGAGAAGCGTAAAATAATATTTTGCGTTTTCGTAACAGCACGGGTAATAATGCAATCTCGCTAATTGAGTTTCCGTCAGTATTGATGAACCGTGTAAGAAGTATTCTCATGCTTCTTAACGTGACTAGCCGTTGAGTAACTTCGATCTACTGAATATCATATTGCGGTTGCGGTTGACTTTGCAGAACGGAATATAGTATGATATTCCGATTGGAATTTAAATGCAAACAGTATTTCAAGTTGTGTAAGATTACCGAAGTATCAATTTCTCATAGGGAATTGCCATTTAATGTGGGAAGATAACGCGAAATAATAAGTAGTTGACCAGTAGTTGAATTATTTATCAGCGTATATACTTTTAGTTGTATCTGATACGTAGTAAAACGACAAGTCCAACTGGATTTTATTTCATCCTTTATTACATCCTATCGTGTAGTATTTTCAGAATTTGTAATATATATAAAACGATAGTATGCAGAAGAAAAATTTTTTAACATCCACCTACGTAGGTATGTAAGTACGGTTGTCATACGAAGTGTGAGGTTTCTTTATTGAATGTATTTGGATAATTGCAGTTTTTTATCAGTCGATAAACCAGTTTTAAAACTGATGGACGAGGAAAAGGTTTTCGCGACACCAAACATTTATTTTGTATTTTAAGATAATTTCCGATTTCACCTTTTATCCGCGTTTATATAAGAAATTGTTTAATGTATTATGCAAATCTTCTATGCGTACAGAAAATAGCTTATTAATTTCACGTACAGCTACTTACCTATCAAATCTTACGAATCAGAGCTAGAATGGTTCGTTTAATCGCATAGCTATCTTGCCCTAAAACAAAAGTGTCCCTTTTTTTTTACTCCCATGAATTCATAGTTAGCTTGTATCTACGCGCAAATCGCCACGTGTAATGTATTCAAACTATACCCGCTCATGCCAATTTTTTTGACGACCGACACGGAAATTAGTATTTCCCTTATCTATCCGGACGGCCATTTTTCACGTATCGTATCAGCGTGGCGCTCTATTTCATAAACTCGTTCGGTGCCTCTCCTACGATCTAGTTCACCTATGCTAAACACCTGTGTTCACATAGGCAGCCTATGTAGTGGCTGTATTAAGTAGGTGTATCGACAGATAGCACACGTTAAAAAGAAAACACAACGAAACAGCGAAACGAGGTGTACTGTGCTCGAGCTCACGAGTTTTGGATAGCTATAGTTTTACCGTAACGGTAGAAAAATGGATTCGAACAGACGCTTTTTTAGTCTTACACGTGAACCTTTATCTGTATAATAGAATTGCCTAAGGTGTCGTAAGGTAAATATGGTTCCAGTTCAGCTTACGTCACAGTTCGAGAGTTTTAGTTGGCCAATTGTAATTTAACAATTAATTGTACTTTGTTGATGTTATTCGCGAGACAGTAAGCTACCTCTCAATGAAAATAATTTTGTAATTAATTGGGACAATGCAGAGCAGTTTTACAGCAGTCTTGCGAACACAACTGGTTAAACCAATTTCTTAATTAGGTATTTAACACACAATTAACACGATATCGAGATAATAAAACAAACAAGGAGAAAGATTTCACTAAGCCACATTCTTAGAATTTGTCTACAAATATTCAACAGCTTCCTAAGCAGAAAATTTTCAAATTTCTTTTCGGTTCTATTGATTAAGAAGAGTCCCCTGGCTGGAATATTAATAAGCTGTCGCGCGAGCACATGTAAGAATTTCACAAAATCGAAACAATTTATTCGATAGAACAGGCATGGAGAAGTCAAGGTTTATCATAGTAATTACTATTTCAATCTTCTTGCGTCTGTGAAACGTCCAAGGAAACTTGTTCCACTCGACATAAATGAATAACTAACTGCAGCAAGAGTTACCGAATTGATCAAAATTTCACCAAGATATCGTCGTCATTTTCTAATTTCTAAAAGAATTTTTCACACCGATTTATCACAGAGAATATTCAATTACTAGTTTTTCGAATTTGTTGTTAAATCTACTCTTATGATTTCGCGTCAGTCAGCGAGTCTTTCACTCGGTTGCTCTGGAAAGAGGCAACCAATACCCTAGTCGATTTTCATTATCTCGAGAGGAAATCGTTGTTCGGCTCTAGAATGCTTGCTCTATCGGACTACGGTACCCGAGGACAGACACTCGGAGGATTTACCGTGCCTTTACACGGTTACGTGTGCTCTCGCGATTCATTATTCCCGATGAAAAAGGGGGCTAACGAAGAAGGATCAGTCGAGCAGCGCTCGGCCCATAAATAGTCGGTAATAGAAGTGTAATATTTCCGAAGGCATATCGCGATTCTTACTTTCCAACCCCGGGTGTAGATGCTTGTTACCGTCCAAAACATAGCTCGGCCACGAACGAACGAACGAACGAACGGACACGCTCGTATCCCCGTAAATCATCGACGATGAAAATACTTAGGCCGAAAGACAAGAGCGCCAACGGCGGAAGCATCGTTAAACGGCAACGCTATTATTGGAGCGCGGGTGGAATTACGTTACCCTTGTCTTTTATTAGCCGGTCGCGGTTCTCTTTCTTCCTGCTCTCGAGAGCCTCCCGCGGGATGACTAACGTCTGGCTGTCTATCTGGCAACTGGCCAGGATTTCTTTGCCGGCCGGATAGATTTTACTCGCGGCTTTCCCGTCCTGTCTTGGCACAACCTTGGCCAAGCCCAGGTACTCCTGTCATTGCCACGTGGAGACACGATCTCCGGGGGCACTGGCTCCTTCGGATTCTTCTTTTGTACCAGTCGAGATATTGATAAAAGATAGCCGAAATGGAAGGGCACACCGTGGCACGGAGCGGCGGGCCGAGGGCGCACGACCCGCCAGATATAAATACCTCTTCGGACCCGCCTGACCGTGTGATTGAGTCACCGATAGATGGGGAATCCGGGAATTTCAAATCGAGAGGTCCCTCTATCGACGGGGACCGGTCTTCGGACCTCTCCGCCCTCCTAGGTCTAGCTATATACCGATCAAAAAGATTTTTTTCTTCCCACTCCTCTAAATTGTGAGGCTCGGTTTGCACGATGTGTGTAAAATTTAACTGGTCCTGCCTTGAATGCTCTGATACTCGATGCTTTGATCTTTGTATTAAAATGCGGATCAAAAAATTTTTTTCTTACCCGTCTAAATTATGAGACTCGGTGGGAAGAACGATGCGTGCAACATTTAACTTAACTGGTCCTGCCTAGAATGCTGTGATACTCGCTGCTTTGATCTTCGTATTAAAATGCGGATTAAAAATTTTTTCCTATCATTTCTAAATTGTGAGGTGGGAAAATATCGTGCGCAAAATTCAACTTAACCGATCCTGCCTTGAAAGCTGTGATATTCGATCCTTCGATCTATGTAATATAATGCGGATCAAAAATTTTGTTTCTATCTCTTCTAAATAGTGTGGTGAGGAAATAACGTGCGCAAAATTGAACTTAACCGATCCTGCCTTGAAAGCCGTGATATTCGATACTTCGATCTTTGTGTTAATGCGGATCGAATGTTTGTGGGAAATACATTATTATTCCATCAGGCTCGTTGAGGTTAGTATGCCACCGCAAGCCACCATGTGTTCAAGAGAAGGAGAGTAAAGGTAGTTGAATTTTTCCTCCGCGATGCTCGTTCCGCAAACAAACGATCGCACGAACGAATTTGCATGAACATCCGCGAACGAATTTGCAATTAACGGCTATCTACGGAATCTTCGGTGAAAAGTGCGCGAGCGTAGGTGCACATATATCGGAAAGGCGTTAACGTTTGCCGGCTAGCCAATTAAACGATTGAAGGAAAATTAATGACGAGCTAGATTGCGAACGCTCGGAAGATTTGACAACAATCTCGGATTTTTACAGGGGGGGCCGGAGGTTGCGTTGCTCTTTCGCGGACAAGATAAGAAACCCTCGAACCGTTCAGCAACCGGTTCGCGAGAGCGTTTTGCGCCGACACGGCGAGCGCTGTAACGAACTGTAGTTTCTCTTCGCGGCGAACAATAAATATTTGCAATGGCCGACCCCCTAAATGGATTAACCGGGACTCCGATTCTGTCGTGTAACCAGATTCGATTACTAATTGCGCCGATAATTTATACGCCTTATTTTCATAGGATTATTAATATCCTTTCGCGGTGTGTGCTCCTCGAGTATCATGAATCTGCGCGCGGAACGGATTTATGGCGGCCGAACACCGCGCGCGCGCCGCTGTTCGGCGCGGCTACGAAAATGCGAGTGGAAAGTGGCCTTTTGCCGTGCACAGAACAGGTCATAAAATTCTAATCTCGCATTATCTGTGGCACACGTTCTCCTTGCATATTTTCCGCCAACTGCATTATGTTTCTCGCCGCGTCGAGAAATCTAACATAGGGGAAAGTACGACATAACGAATCACCGAGCGGGCTCAACGAGTCCGAGCTCTGCCGGTCTATCGATGAATTTACACGCGGCCTTATCGTTCGCTTTTCGCTTCCTTTTCTTTCTTTTTAACATCCGCGCGCCCGGCAAGCCTAAACGCTTCGCGAGCCTGTGTTACGCGCACCGAAACATTTGCTGAAAGCACCGCCGCGCCGTGCCGGAACACGTTCGATTGCTACAGATTTGTATCGACGCTGCGCTAATGATCCAGTCCCACGGTTTACCGGATATGACGTGCGCGAAGGATCTTCACATCGATCTTCGAGCGATATATTCTTTTAAATTACTTTTGTAAAAATTTTCTTGCGCGACTGAACTTCTCGTTCAAAAACGCACAATTAAGGAGGAATTTTTTTCGACCTATGGTTTCGTGAAGGATCTTCATTTCAATCTTCAAGCGATGCATTGTTTAAATTACTTTTGTAAACATTTTCCTGCGCGACTGAATTTCTCATTCAGAAAAATTTTTTCAGAGATGTCTGGAAAAATGTTTTCACCCCATCAATGTGGACGGCTGCCGAGGAACTGTGTCTCGCATAAGTTTCATAAGAATCGACTTGCGTAACTTGAGTACGTTCGGAATTGTTGAGTAAAGCTGCCGAAGGTGTTGTTATTAACATTCTGAGAAGCTCGAGAGTAACAGGTGTAGTTCCAATCCGCTGGCATCCCTGTCCAATACGTAGTCGGAGTACGTGAACGTTATCTACTGCCGCGTTGTAAACTGAAGACTCTGTGATACAGCAAAGGCGGCTGTAACTTGGGAACAGATAGGACAAACGTTACTTCTTTTGTTCCTCGTGTGCGCCGAATCCGTTACACCAGTTATGTTTACGCGTTCTGGTGTGCGAGAACAAGTTATTCCCTGATTATCGATTTCTTAGCTCATTCCTCCGCATCGTCCTCGTCATCCTTGCCCTCTTACTTTTTCGAATAATAATCGACGAGTTGCTTTCTCCGTTGCGAACGTTCGCGTTCGGATTATCTTCTGTAAAAACCGTAGACACGCAAAATGTTTTAGAGAGCCGACCAGCACACGGAAAAACAAATACGCTAATAAGAGTAACTGGAGACGCGGTGTGCCTCTGAATACTTAGAAAGCGTGAACAGTGTGCTTAGAATGATCTACCGGTCGAAAGGAATTATAGTCGCGGGCAAATCATATTCTCATTTTGCATAAAGATCTGCCGCTTATGCGTAACCGTAACGATCAGTCTCCAATTATACAGTCACGTGTCTAAAATCTGCGCAGTTAAACAGCTCTAGCGTTTCACACGGTACACGTGATCTAATAACAGGGTTGAAGCACACAACAGCGAATAACAAGATTAGAATAAATCGATCTGCATCTCAGCAGGATGCAAGAAATTTATTGTATTTTTAAATTTTCTCGCCGCCGTGCATCAAAGTGCATTTAACGATGATAAAAACTCAGCGCGGAGCTTTGTATATTATTTTTCGTACGCGAGAAAAGCCGCGAGGTTCGTCCGGATAAAAACACGTCGTTGCGTGCATATTCTCGCTCGCAGAAAATAAAATTCCACCGAACAGAATAATATTTCCTTTCTCGGGGAGTGGAAAGCATTTCGCGCGAGTAAAATATATAAATTATGAAACACACACAGCGGAACGGTCGTTGTAAACCGATGCAATATTAAACAAAACGATGGCGCTTTCAGTGTTTTGCTTAATAATATTCTGCTCGCTATGGCGAACGCAAGCGCGATAAACCGAAAACGCTTGAATATTTTACGTACCCATTTCGACACCAACTATCGTATACCGCGTTGTATGTAACTATAAATTGAATAATTCCGACGTGGATTGCAACCATAATCGGAATGCTTACATCATGTTACACGCCTTCTTAAATGAACAATGTATTACATTTAAAATAACCAGGATACATTTGAACATAACCGCTTCGCAATGTGGCTGGGCCTTGCACGAACATACGTTTCCAATTTCTCGCGTTCTGCGTCATAAAATTCATTTAGACAGTGTACAAGAACTTTGCTTTCTTTTCCTTCCTTAATGTTTCAGATAAACATATCTGAGAGGAATAATTTGTCGAATATCTTGAGCAATAAATCCGCGAGAACAGATTTCATTTTCAAATCTATAAAGAGTTCTAACAATTGAAACCCTAAGTAAGCTCACCACACCGCGAAGAAATAATTTTCTCCATCTAGCGCTAAATGCGCGTCTCGTACTTAGCGCTTGTCTTAACGATATTACCAAATGCTTTGGTGTGCAGTTTGTTGCACGGTGAAAAAAAGACAAGCGAAGCCCACAATGCGAGGACTTTGGCGGCTTCGGTCTGAACAATTTGTCGGTGCCGGTAAACCCGCGAGCGGCCTACAGTGACGCAATCGGCTTCGGGCACAGGGTGCTCGTGGATTAACTTGTCCCAGGAGAAAGTCGCAAGTTTTTCCGTTCGGTTCCCACCTCCGGCGTCTTTTCCAATTCCCGCCGATTGCTAGGCGGCCGCCTCTTGGCTCTCGTGATTGCGCAATCCGTTCTACCGATGATGTCCGTGCCCGATCGGGGGAGAAAAAAGGAAAAGAAGAGACGAGAGGATGCGCGCGTGCTACAGAAAGGGATCAGAGATCAGAAAGGAACAGGGTATATCGCACAACACACCGTGGCGGGGGTCAAAACGGACGATAAAGCCGCGGTGTCACGAGATATAATCGGTATCTAGCTCCCTCTTTCACAAGAGTCAAGTTTATTGAGCCGGTCTCGTGAAAAAACGCCCACTATCTTCGCTCTCCGCTCCGACGTCCAGCCGGCGAGGATGAACTATGACCGGTTCGCTCGATTTCAGATTGATTCGACCGTTTCGACGGTGAACCGGTGGAATAGGACGAGCCTAATCGGCGCCGGCACATCCGGATTTTCGATAACATGCCTGCCGAACCAAAGTATTCTCTGATTTTTACGGCACCGCTGCATGGTGTCTCGAATTCAATGTTCCTAGCACTTCGAAGCCGATATTATTAGATTTGTGGATTTCCTGAGACACGGTGTGTCTATAGGAATGCAATCACTATTTTTGGACTTTGATATCAGGAATTTTTTCTAGACAAATAATTGGTGAAAGTGTTTCCGGCTTCAGGTTGAAAGCGAGTCAGATTGGTCGATTATCACGGAGGCATGTAAAAAAAGTTATTTTCTAATAATCATGAGAAATATTCTATTACGAAAGTATAATTAAATCGAAAGTGTAATTAGAAGTATCTTCGCTAATTTTCAGCTGTATCGCTAATTTCTTAAATCGTGTATCGCTAATAGCCAACCAGAGTTCAATAGCTTATGGGAAGCCAACATATTTTCAAAATTAATGGACTCGAGGAAAAACAGATTTATACGAGAACACCTGAGTTACCTGCATTCCTGTTTGTTGGAAAGCGGCTCCCATTTGATCGATCAATCCAGCCGATTAGATCCACCCCAGTAAATACAGCCCTTTCGAAAATTCTTCATGTTCCGGGGCAATGAAGATTTATCGTTGTTACGTGGCTCGAGTATTGGGCGAATGTTATTCGGTATAATGAATAAATCCGATCGTATTAATCGCGAATGACGATAATTAATTTATTCATTATTCACTAGTAAGAAATAAATTGTACTTATTCGTTAATTTCGAGTAAAATAATGATTTTTTTCTATAAATAAACGTAGCAAACAGTCATGTTAAACATTCTTATTTGAAGTCCAGGAAGAAGTCTCCTTCTGGCGCCGAAACGAAGCAATAAAGAGCTAAAAGCGTTAAGCAAGGGCTTCCTCGTAAACTTTGACTAAATTAAATTCTTATTATCTTAACAATTTTTCATTTTCCAAGCCCATGTCCCCGCAAATGTTACACTGGCTGTACTAAGCGGGTTGGCTTTGACCCAGTAATCGTGTCTGTTCGGCGATGGCATTGGATTAATTATCGGGTTACCGTGCCGGATGTTTAGACGGTAAAAAGTTTGATTACGGATGCGCAGAGCCGCTGTGTAAATTCCGAAAATAAGCGCTGTGGTCGGGTCTTTGAATTCTTCATGTGCTCGACCCACGTCACTGGGAACAATTCATTTGCAAAGCGGACGAAAGTTAAACTGTAGAACATTATTAAATTTCAATTGAATTAAAGATAACGTTAAATCAAAATTACAATATACTTCGAGCTACAAGGCAATTTTCAATTCCTGTGTCCCCTCGCCTCGCGGTTCTGGTTTTATTCGTACTTCATTTGGCTTTTGTTAAATTCATTTATGCCCGTTTCTGTCGGTCTCATTTACCTAATGAGAAACGGTTGAGTAAACTGTTTAAGTATACATACCTCGTGTCTTGGTGTGATTAAAATGTTATGCATCAAGTAATAATTCGAATTGATTGCGCTGAATTGTTATTGTTAGAGTTTATAATATTATACGACAGTGGAGATGTATTGTTATTGGAGAATTCTTCGGACGTCTAATTGGATGGTAAACGCAATTATTGGAAACTTGAGGGCTACGAATAAGTTAATATATAAACAACTTAATTGGATATTATTTCGTTTGAGATTTAATCTCTTTTGTCGTAGCTTATATAAAATTATTAAATTCAGAGTAGGATGAAACTCTAGGATATTATCTGGATAAAATAAAATTATTCGGGGAAAGATAATATAATTATATCCCCCTGTTTTGAAAATATTTAAACGAAACTTCTCGCCCCAATTTCGGCAGAAAAGTGTAATTTGTATAATCGTCGAAAACGCTGATTAAAGTTAATACAATATCTCGGGATAATTTACGAGAAACATCACGTTTTATGGGAAGGTTTACGGCCTCCCTTTTAGAGGATTATCTTCATCATCGATCGAGCGAATGTATCGTTTTCATCGGCGACACAAATCATACGCAACGAAGACCCACCGGCATGGGTGAACGCCGTAAAAAAATTCCGATCCCGTCTCAGTTTCTTCATCGAAAACCGATTCCCTCAGCCGATCAGATTACGTGTTTTTCGTCGATGCACCCTCAGATTCAGACAAAAACGAACGAAACGATAGCGACATTTTCATTCCGGTGCGTGTCGCGTATTAATATCGAACGAGAGTATCGAAACAGTATTTTAAAACTTT
Source organism: Lasioglossum leucozonium (assembly GCA_028454225.1). Taxonomy (NCBI): domain Eukaryota; kingdom Metazoa; phylum Arthropoda; class Insecta; order Hymenoptera; family Halictidae; genus Lasioglossum; species Lasioglossum leucozonium. The sequence continues at coordinate 7,586,380 of CM052207.1, read as the reverse complement.
TACTCGTAGTTCCCTTTCCAGTGGAACAATCGATCTTAACTTTTTGGTTTGGGTTCCCGATGAACGTTAACGTTTGCTTTTCGCTTGATTCCAGGTCTCTGGAAGTGTTCATGCAGCACGGTGTGACCCACTCTGAACTTCTGAAAGCTCAGAGGAAAGCCGGTGGTTCTGGATTAGGAGGATGCCTCAGATACCCGAACTCCGTGATACTGTGGCTGCAGTGTAACAAGGTGAGTCTTTATCCTACCGATCTTAGGAGCCATTCCAGCCGAAGAACCGCCCCCAAAAAGCAAAGTTTCCAGCTGTCTGAAGAGCTATGTAACACCTGGTCTCATTCACGAAGAAAATATTTCCACTTAGTATAGAAATCGTCAATACAAAGAAAATATTCATAGAAAAATCAATATGTTTATCGTCGCCCTCGGAAACCGTTCAACAGCGACCGGACGTTTGCCGACCGTTTTCAAGGCAGTCTCAGCCTACGAACCGAAGCAATCGTTGTGTAGTGTTTCATAACATTGTGCTACTTGATAAACGATAAAGTTTATCGCCCTGCCGTTATGCTTGCTCGAGTTGTTAACGAACGACTGAAAGAGATAATTCGTCCATTGAGATTCCGTTTATTACGAGGCTGAAGTCGTCGTCATGCGTAAACTTCCGACTGTACGCGTTGCTCCGGCTTATGATTTACTCGGTTTATGTTAAATAATGCGGCGAGGTCTGTCGCGATACCTACACGTGGGAAAAGATAATACCGCGGCGACAATTATCCAGAGCAGTGGAACCCTCGAGTCGTAGAAAGACATATTTTAGTTGTTCTTGTGCTTCGGGTTCATTTAATACGTACGTAACAGTCAAACGACCATTTTCACATTTTCTTTATTTTGCAGTTATTGAAATTTCTATTGGATTATATTAAAGAACTTTCGTTTCAGATTATTGTAATAACTGCGAAAAAATCCGAGCAATCTCAATTTTCATTAGGCAACATACATTCCATCCTGTTTTTGCAGTTCTGCATCTTTATGCATTCGTTGCTCGTAAATGCTGAAAGAGAACAGTGCAATACAAAGTTCAGCGTAATCTAACGCAGGCTTAGTTCGTTTCCTATCTGGCAAAATTATTCCTGGAGAAAATAAAATTCTGCTATTAGTTACAATGCTAATCGTACGAGATACGCTCTACAGAATTCTACCAATCCCCTCGGTCGTCCACAAAAATGGCAATTCGCAAGCTTGAACACTTTCGTCGATTCTATACAGGGTCGTCCGTTTAAATAAGAACACCTAAATATCTCTTTAGGTTATTGTGATGCAAAAATTATTTGTTACGTAATGTATATGGTGTCAATGGACCAAATATTTGGCACGAATATTTTTTTTCCGAGGGTCATTTTTTTCGGAGTTGTCAAGGTCATCGATGTTTTTTGGCACATAACAACATTTTTTTTTATTGCATCGTTTAACTGATGGAAAAATATAATTCGTAGGTTCAGGAGTCGTGGTCGAAGATATTCGACATCAGTTCTAGGTATAACTTTAATTTTCGAGGATCACGGTCATTTCAAGGTCATGTTATTATACATATCTGAATGTATTTTTCCATCAGTTACACGATGCAATAAAAAAGAATGTTGTTACGTACCAAAAAACATCGATGACCTAGACAACTCCGAAAAAATAACCCTCGGAAAAAAAATATTCGTGCCAAATATTTGGTCCATTGACACCATGCACATTACGTAACAAATAATTTTTGCATCACAATAACCTGAAGAGATATTTAGGTGTTCTTATTTAAACGGGCCACCCTGTATATTCGAGGGAACAACTAAAGTTGCATAGAATGATTTGTAATAGTGAGAAATAAATATTTAACGCCAAACAGCGTAAAGCCGCGTCACGAATTAGTTTATAATCTTAATGAATATTACCGGGAAACCGCCTGACAAATTGATAGTTAACCCGACAAGTAATGTACCATTGAATGACCAGTACGATAAACATTTTTATTATACCACCCCTGACAGAAAGTTTACCATAGAATGGGCTTTTACGACCATAAATTATTGAAATACACATACCGAACCAGGTGGAATGCGTTACTCGCGTGCATAGAAATTGCATCGATATCAGTGTTTTTTGTTTAATTCTTGCGTTGTCAATAACCGGTGTTACAACGTTGTTGCATCATGTTATGCAAAACTATTATAAGACATTACTCTAGAGAAACTTAGTGTGACCGTCATGTTATCAGGCTTTCCTGTTATTCGTAAAATTTATAAAATCCCACATAAAATTGCACTTTCAAATAATGCAATTATGCAGCGCGCAGATATCGATCATTCCGCATTCTTTCAGCGAGAAACGAAACGCATGTTCACCGTTTGAAAACGAAAATTCTTAATCGGATTTCCCTGGCAAGCTATTTTCATTCGGCACGTTTGATTTTCTAATGATCCCCGATTTGCATGAATCGAAAACGATCGAGTCGATACAATTCATACCTTTATTAATAGAAATTTTATTACTCGACGGTATCGTAGGTTACGTGCGAATTAAAAATAAATCTATCACGTTCCCATAACACAGTTTATGCTCGTTGATAAACGATAAAGTTTATCAGACCTCCGAGCTTGGTTGTTTAGTTCATCGTTCGCACGGACACACCAAACTAATCATCCATGTTATCATTAATACGTCATTCCGTGTACCAAACAGAGATACTGGAGTCCGGGAACTCAAAACCTGTGTACTCGCGTACGTAGCGAAACATTCGAATCACGGTCCGCTTTCGAGTTTCGGAAATTGTTGTGTTCTCGGAATTGAAAATGCTGTTCTGTAATAATCGAAATATCACGTTCTGGGCAAAATCACTTTTTGTTAATAACGTTTAAAATCGCTAATTAATAATTAATTTTTAATAACGTTAAAGTAACTTCAACTGGAAGGAAAATTGACAGTGGTACTTCTCGCACAGAGGATTTTTATTTCCCCTAAAAGTCAATATTACGAGAGATCAAAATTTTCAGTTGTCAACGATGGTTGCTGGTTCCAACGTGCGAACGCGCACCCTTAGCTTAATAAACAATCATCGGGCAGCGTCACGTCAACTTTTCCGTCACACGATTCGAAACGCACGCGACTATTACTAGAATTTACGGCGTACCACTTATGTACTACTGGCCGCGGACCTTTGGATCGACCAATAAAACTGATCGATTGAAAGTTTTATTTTTCCACGATTTTATTACGCGATAAATCAAATTGTACTACTTTGGAGGTCGCGATTGCGAGTCCCGCGGAACATTCGGCGTTACATAATCTTGTCTATCGACGACGACGGCGACGACGGCGGCGGCGGCTGTGGCTGTCACGCCGATGAAATTCGCAGGACTTGTCGACAAGGATAGTCGATGGTCAGTGGAGAGGCTGCCATAATCCAGATACCGGCGAGCTGTTCGTACCGCGGTTTCGAAATCGGAAGCCGATCCATCGGCCTTGCGTATCGCGGTTGTAACAGCCGCTCGAGAATTTCTTTCATCTAGACCAGGGCAAATCCGAACTTTCCCCGAAGGGGGTCATTGTGCAACCGACGCTGACGTACACAAATAATGAAAAATTGTGCAATGATCGCTGCATTCTTGCCTATTATACAGGGTGGCTCGCGCTGCTGTAATTCTCTTTCCTAGGTTTTTATCAGGGGCGCATCGATTTCTTGGTTTATCAGCGGACCAGGCGGCCATTTCTGAAATAATATTTGAAATTATTGGAAGTCGAAGGAAATGGCACATTGCAAAATGCGAACCCCATTAATTTCACGAGAATTTGACTTTCCACCTTTTTCCCCGACACTTTTCTTGCAGATTTCACGAGAGCCCAATTCGTAATAGGACTACTTATGCGTTAGTTTGCTTTTTGTTGTTACGTGATTTCACTTGCTGTTACGTTTACATTGCCACGAGTATAATTTACGCATGTTACATCAGTGTCGGGATACCAGTGACTCGATTTAAAATGATTCTATAATATTTTCCGCAGGATAATCGTTGATTTCTAAACGTATAAAATTATTGTGTTATGTATTGAAGAGTAATGATATGTTTGATCTTTTCAGTACGAAAACGTTGTTTGTCACATGCGCGTCTCTGCGAAACAGAAAACAAATTAGTCCACACGCGTGCCTTATCAATCACCATGTTGAAACGTTCCGAAAAAATGAAACCTAAAAATATTCGATTGATTATATAATCCATCATTACATCCGCAATAAAATTAATTGCACTAGATAAACGAAACGTAATTCCTTCGATATGAAATAATGTATGTATTCATATTATCGATATTAGCGTTACAATTCATAAAACTGTCTATTAAATTGAATGTTACAGGCATAATTATCAGTTGAATAATAAATCGTTAATTTACGTACCGACAGTTAAGATACATCGTGATATAGTTTTACTGTACGTACGCACATTATTTGGTTCGACTTACCCGCATCTTTATTATTTCATAGCATGGTTTTATTTTTAATAAATCTTGTCGAACCGGACGAATTACTTTTGCGTACAGCAATTTATCGTAGTACGCGCAACGTAGAATTTCTTCGGGGCGATTAATTTATTTTGCTACCAAGTATATCAACATTTTCTGAAATCCATATTCGAAGAGGTCGGCATTTGCGATAACCCAGGTTTAATCGAAAATTTAATCAACAATTTTGGCACGTGTTGATAATAATATTTACGCTCAAATTATGCAATACTTATCTTTGTTTTATTCTACGTTAATTCATTTTACACTCGCGTCTTGCAAATGGGTACAAGATTATTATAAACATTTTTGGTTACTGTTCCCGTTGAAACAATTGGTCAAGGTGCACAAATACATTGTAACCAAAAAAAAAAAATCGCAGAACGATCTAATACTGATAAAAAACGTGATAAAAAAGAGATATGATACCAAGGAATTGGGGTCAGAGATGCGGCGTTACGGTACTGAAAATGAGATTTCGAAGCAGCAGGTATCGGAACGCCGCGAACGCGAACGGATTCCTTTCGCCCCTTTCTACCGTTGATCCTCGGAAAGAGTCGGACGGGAGACTCTCTCGTTGATCCGGAGGCAGGCAAAACGTCCGAGCCGAGCATGAACTTTCCCTGAAAGAGACCATCGCGTCGCGTCCCGTCGTTAAGTAACGGGCGCTCGCCTAACGTCGCTCGTCCACGGATCGCTGGCTGCGTTTCGCGAGCAGCCGCGTTGGAATGCCGGATTTTTCTGTGCCGGTGGAAAGACCTCCCTTCCACGAAGGTATCCTCGACCATTCACGCACACCTCTGTCGGCCCGAAGAGTGAGAGGCGATACTGATTTGCTTTTCCCGTTATTGGCCTCGGACGTTGTGCTCCATAGAGCCCGCGTCCCGTCGCCATCACCGTATGCCCGAGCTTTAACTTTCGATGGGCCTGCCGCGCAAGGCACATCACCTACACAGCAATCGCTTTCTTATACGTAAAACCAAAAAGAAATTCCTCCTTCGCAGAAAATATAGATCTTTCAGCATTTCTTACGAGACGAATAAAGTTAGAACACTCTGTATCGGTGTCGACAAGTTAATTCAATGGGTTGAAATTACGTTGATTACGGTTTTTGTGGTTTGTAGAGAATACAAGCGTTCGCTGAAATGTTAATGCGATTATGCACGTTGCAGCTTTTTAGAGGCGCGAGGCCGAATATTTACGTGTTCCACAGTCAAGGGGTTAATACGACGGCCGTAAACTAATTTCTGGCGACATTAATAAAAAATTAGTCACAGGTAATGTTATTATGTCTGTTGGTTTGCAAATTTGCCGGAGAGCTCTCCGTCGCGTCGGCGATCGCGACGCAGTTACTAACACGCGTTCGTGTTTCGCGCGTCGAAGGGTCACGCGGAAACGCGAGGGGAATTTTATGTATGAGGAACGAATTTATGACATCCTTGTCTCTTGCGCTGAAATTAAAGGTCCCTTTATCGCAACATTGTGAAGAGAAACAGAGAGAGAGAGAGAGAGAGAGGAGAGAGTTCGCGAACACTCTCGAAGGGCGATTACACCGGGAGTCGTAATTTTATTTACTTTTCCCTTACACGTGACAGGGTTAATAGCAAGTTACGCGCACGCTGGTAAATGCAAACGAAGGCCTGTGTATATTAGCATGCATCGCATTAACAGACAATTGGTTAGCGCAATTTCATTACGAGATCCGCACCGGGTCAGGGAAATGGCACGTTTGACCTTAATATTTTAGTCTTAATTAACTGTTGGAGGCAAACGAACGAATTCTTAATTAAGCATGCTTGAGTACGTGATTCGATTAAAAGGACAGTCAATTTTGGAATCGACGATACAAGAACGTCATCGTTACGGAAAATTTGTTAAATAAATCTCTATGATGTACGGTCGATATTTATATAAAAGATTATTCGATCGTGTATAGGGGCTACTGGTGCTATAGATTAATACTTAGAACCGGTGTCTATAATTTGTCGGCGCATATGCGTCCGCATTATAGAACAAGAGGGAAATGGGTCGAGTTAAAATAAAAGCCTGAGTAATTTCGCCCACACGGATGTTCTAGCTACATATCATGCGGGATCTTCCGAAATGAGATCATCCAATTACAGTCTCACCAAGGAACTTAATAGAGGAAAGCTTACAGTGGGAGAACATATGATAACATTAAAAAGCTGTCTGTTAAAACATTGAAAATCTTTGATGTACGATCTTCGAAAAATAATTTCTCTTTGATAGCGCACTTCTCTGCACTTTCGACAGGAATTTCACCGACAAAAAAAATATATATTAAACAAGCAAATAATTCTGAACATTGTTGAAAAAAAGCGTTCAAAAAACCTGTTTAAGTTCAGCGGAAGCTCTTCCGTCCCATTTGACTGGAACAGCGCGCTGAATTGAATTTTTTAGTTTCCCAGATGCGTAAGCAGATCTGTTTGACCACAAGCTGCGAGTGCATTCACTTTTTTTCTTTTTTTTTGCCGGGGCTGATCTCGCAAGACGTGCAATTTCGCGGCTTTTGTCCGGACTCGGTCGGCATTGTTCTTAGCTGGTCATTCGATTCGCATCTTCCGCCTCCAAATTCGTTTTCTTCCGGCGCGAAAGAATGGACCAAAAGACCGGGGCCTCTCTCTCTCTCTTTCCCGGTTCCCTTCAAAATTCTCTTTGTTTTTTGAGAGATTCGCGCGACCACGGGAGACGGGAAAGGAAGGAACCAGTCCCGGTGGCTAATTCGTGGAACGGATACTAATTATTACGGGAACCATAAGTGCGTTTAAGTGTATGTAAATACGCACATCCGCGCTCCAATGTACCCTCAAGTGGACGCGCGTTTATTTCCCTGCGATCGCGACGAGAGTCTTCGGAAAAAAAGAATTTCTGCGATTCTTTCCGAAGGAGACGTTCCCAAAGTGATAGACTACCCGTAGATTTCCTATTTTTTCTTTAAATAATAAATGAAAATTTCGTTCGAGAATCGCACGATAATTACATTTACTATAATTTCGCGGAAGCTTTCGGATCGTCGAAATTACGCGAATTAACGTTTTTATTATATTCGACAAATATTTATACGAGCATCGTATCTTATCTGCTTCCTGGGTTGATCGAATCGCTATTGGTACATTGACTACTTAGTCGAGATTTTTTTTTTACACGATACGCCAGCGATAACTTGTTTGCATGTTCTGTACGAATAATGCGCCATTGATCTTTGTGTACTTAGATTTTTTTAAATCGGACCGTAACCGTATTGCTGTTTACGCGCATACACGACTTCGGACCGTTTTTATTTCGAATAAAGATCCGCAGTCTACCGTGGCCGTAAAATAAATCTGGAGGCGGTGGGGGAGCTAAGTGAAAAATTTGAATCGATCAATGTCGAAATGTGCTGACACGTGTTCAGTTGTGTTTCTTTGGAGTCGACATTCCTATTCGAAAGAGTCTCGTAATAGCTATCGTGGATTAACATCGTAATACCTGTGCTCACGGACCGTCTGAGTCCCGGCGCTGTGCGGCGCGGCGTAGCGTTCCGACTCCGCTTTCTCGTCTTCCCCTTTCCTGTGCGGGTTACGCTCACCTAGCTGCACAATAACCGCATGAATGTATCCGCATTTTTACGTGTGTGCACGTTTTACGCCGGCATACGTGCACCGTACTACGTGCACGCTACCCAGCACCGCACCGCGCCGCGCCGCGCCGGCGCTGAATAAGCCTCGTAGTAGTAGTATCCGCGTGCGCCGACCGCGTTATTTTTATGAATGACTGACTCGCCGGCAACGTAATCCAACGTGCAAGTATGACAACGTGCAACCGCAATAACGCCCGGGAAGCGTTACGCCGCGTTTACAACTCCGACGGCTTTCCTTTTAACACCATCGCCATTGACACGATGTTTACACCGGACAAAACCCTATTCCGTTTACAATATTCGCATTGTACGGATACGTATTCGAATATTCAAACATTAATTCGATGTTTTAACACGTTCGCCGGCGTGAAGTGAAATTTAATGCGGCACGAACTGTATTCACCGCTGAGATCACGCGTACCGATATAGACAATCGATTAACCACAGTGAAAGCGATTCACATTGTATCTCCGGCATGCTTTTCACATTCAGCCAAGTGTCGTCGCGAAACGTCATCTTCATTTCATCATTTCCAGACCGAAATATACATGTTAGTTCACTTTTTATTTACACGTTAGAACCAGGCTGCTTTTTTGAGAAAGTGGAAGCACGTAGAATTTTATTTTCAGCGGTAGCAGTCTGTGTAGTTCTGGAATAAATAAACATCGTACTAAATTCCGTGGAATCGTTAAAAAAAAAAATCATTTTATAATTTTATATTCGTTTTTTGACAATTTTTGGAACCCGTAAATTCATAAAGATCCGCAGTCTAATTATAAGAATTAAATATCACGAGATCAATTGCGTATTACTCGTGAATATATGTAGATATATATATCTGAATATATTTTTGTTTAAAAATGAGAATCAGCACTCCTTAGAAAAGGTAAATTAATTAACAATAAATAATTCGATGACCGAATTTTCTCAATTATCTTTTAATAGAACTTCAATTTTTCTGCAAAGGTATACGTTTCCACGCGCAATGGAACGAATCAGTGAATTAAGCAAGTGAATAATTGCTCTTTAAATCTCACGAGCAGCCGACTTCTGGCGACGCGAACGCCGAGTGAGTACACAGCGCGGAAAAATTGCAAGATTATGCCCCGGCGGTTCCGTATTTGAATAACTCATTCGGTTTGCTCACGAGTCGACGACACCTCGGATAATATGGGCGTGTGCGTATGCGAGCATTCCTTCATCGAGCGAAACGACCGAGTTGGACTTGAATGGCGATCGGCGATCGATTTTTACATATGTATGTGTGCATATTATCGGTTGTCGCGCGTGAATACAGCTTCTGCGAATCGGATATTTGCTCGTGCAGATTCGAATGATGTTCGATGTCGCCTATTTACGCGTGACTGGCGTATTTATCGGTTTTTATTCGTGAATCATAGATTGCACGAGTCCCCGATAACGCTGAATTTCTCAGGATCTTACAGTCTGTACAGCGGGACGAGGTAGCGAACGTAAACATAGCCAGCTCGAGTGCGACAGAGTTGAAGTGTCGCCGGTTCCCGGATAGCAAGAAGGACGTGCGACGATGGTGCTTCACTGCCTCGTCTCGCTGGACAGACTCGCTGACATAACTTGCATGGTAGCACGTGTATTCCAACATTTTTTTATCAGTATGTACTCTGCGTGAAAGGCGACTGCAATATTGTTGATACAAGTTCATTGCGACGAGATGCCATTCAAGCGTCGTGCTCGATTATCTCGGGAAAAATAGCAAGTTTTTCCTGTCGGGAGTCAAGCGTGCGCAATCGACCAGTTAAATGACGTTCGCGACGCATGCAACATTTTTGGAGAAAGGATGATGCATACGCCGCGGACGTTTCGCGAAATTCCGGAAATATCGCGCAGTTAATTCGCGGAGCAGAGAATACACATGGAAGCATGGAAACGCGGCAGAATTTACTGCGGTACGTATAAATTTTTTATTTGCAAGTGGAACAATCTACGAAACGGGGGCTTAAAAGCATTTCTTCGGAAGCAGTAAAGTTGTAACGAATCGGCCTAAGTTAACCGATGCGCAGTGCTGTGCGAAAGTACATGAACACCGCAGCTTCTTGCAACTTATGCACGCAAGTCCATTTTAATCTTTAGAGAACTTGGAGAATTGTTGTTGAAAATTTCGAATACGATTCGACGCGCGATGTTAGACAATCCACGACTGCGAGAGTCGTTCGTTTCGCTCGTTTTACGACTCCGTCGAACGTTTCATTAACCGAATCAATCAGCATTAAGAATTGCAATAAATGGCGAGAAAGCAATAGAATATAATAAAGCCGCTAGGCGACAGGCAGCGGACGGTCTAACGCGTTTGATGTCGCGAGCCTTTCAGCGTTTACAGCTCCACTAAAATTAGTTATTCAGCTTCCTAACGATGCTGGGAATCGCGAGTGTGTCGAAACGCGACGCCACGTGCTCCAAGCACATTCCGACGGATCAATTAGACGTCTAACCCATTGACATTCGAGGTTCGCGTATCCGGGGGAAAAAGTGAGAGAGAGAGAGAGAGGATAGTTCGTCGAGGGGTGGGGGGCAGGTCTGGCGTAACGTTGCAAAATTGAATAATAATTAATTTCATGGAATAATTTCCGTCGTGCGAAAAATTCTATACGCTTTTGGAGGATAGACAAAACGGAAAAAGAAAATCGATATTTTCTTTCACCGGTCTGCAGGAGACACTGCCCCGTTAAAAGATATCCCGCCATTATCGTAAAGTCAGTCCAGCGAATCTTATTCTCCGCGGCAAAAACAGGGGGAGACCACTTCCTGTTATCCGTTCCCCAGAACCGTCGGGAGATGGTCGCTGGGAAAAGGGTCATCGGATGGCCCTGAGCTCGGGGTCACCCGTCTCGGAGGATGTCTGGACGTTAATTAAAATGTGCCGCGCATCTGGCGATGCCACGCCGGCTTCGGCTTCGGCTTCGGCTGCCATCTCTTTCCTCGTCTCCTTCTCTCCCTCTTCTTCGTTCCTGGTCGTTTCCTTTCATTTCGTTCCCACCTTTTCCCTTTCTTTCCTGCTTCCTCCCCAGACAGTTTGCATCTCGTTTCTTCCTGGTGTCGCAGTTTCTTGCGGGTACGTGCTTGCTTCGCCCGGTTGCTTGCTTGCTTGCTTGCTTTCTAGCGAGCGAGCGAGTACGCGCGTGCATGCGTGCGATCGCACGTAACGAGAATCGCAACTTTGAAGCCAACAGAGCAATGTGACTTGGACGACAGCTGCCGTTTTGTACACACGACCACTCGCTGCTGAGACACATGCCGAGGATATGTCGTCACTTCCTGCGAGAACCACCGAGGAGCCTCTCGATCCGAACAGGGCCCGGAACGGTTTCGGTAGTTTTGCTGGGACGCTGCGCCTCCAAGCGTCGCGTCGCCTGGGAATTATCCTGGACCCGTTAGCTCTCGCTCTCGACAGATACCACGGCAATCACCGCGGCGATAGGTTAATTGCGAACGATCGATCTTGGCATTTGCCAACGCTTCGATCTGTTATCTAAGCTTCTCCGTTCGCTGGTTATGGCCAGCCTAGCGGAATACGGCTGAATTCGTTCGGAGAGAACAGGTTGCTCGCGCCGTTGAAACGCTTGCCCTGCCGCAGCTACTGGTTTGCGATGCACCACGTCAATGGTCGGCGAGATGCACGCGTTCTCGTCGTCGCTGCTCGTCGATTGGCCGAGGACCTCGACTTTCCTTGATAGGTCATTGTCACCGTAATCGCGCTTTGTTCGCTCCGATTGGCGCGATTCTCACCGTTCTATTCTATACGATTTTTTTTTCTTCATTTTATGGATATGAAGTTGATATAATACCTCGTAAAATACTTAAATGTTTAGTAATTGATCAGATACCAATTTATTTAATAATGTAAGAAATTTTTTGAATAATGGTACAGCAATGCGAGTGTTATGGGTTTACTTTGGACTTCAAAAGATTGCATTTCCTGAGACTGCGGTTTTTTTTTTAACTAAAAAATTAATTTGTAAGAAAGTGTAATTGAACGAATAGAAATTGATCTTCGAATCTCCTTATGAAACACGGCAATACTTCCTGAACGACTCAATAAATCTGCAGATCAGATTCGGAGATCACTCGTCGCTCAACTCCCCCGCAGCGGATTGCATGGATATTGTTTGAAAAATCGCTCGCTAGCCGCGGATTTATGCGCCGGCCCAGAAAATATGTATTGTACACACGCATCATAATGCAATGTCGATGCGGAAGAAGAGGGTTCTGTGCGAGCACACATAGAATTTAATCCTGAAATATGCTCGCAGTAGAAGCAGACAGCTTCAAGGGATCTTCTCATAAGCGCTGTCTGATTCTACTGCGGGTATATATCAGGATTAAATTCAGCGCGCGTCACTGCTAACAGTCGGATAATGGACAGTAGCGAAATTTATCCTGGGAATGCATTTAATCCGTTGAAAAATTAATTATTGGCGATCGAGTTTGGGAAAATTGTCCCGCTGGTTTATTCGAAAATAGAAAAGTAAAATATACAATTAACGAGTACTGTCTTCTCTATCATTTTCTCGAAATGTAAATGCGTTCTAATTATAACTTTTCGTTCGAGCTGGCTACTGTAGAGAAATCCGTAGATTTTATTTTTCGCGAGATGTCGGGGCCCTTGACGTCTGTTTAATGCCGTGTTTATTTTGATTCCGTAACGCGCCGTGAGTTTGTCCCTGTGCGTGCTCACCATCATGCGAAAATGTTTACAAACACATTGACCCATTTAATCATTCCCACGCGCGAATAATAACATTTCAGCGTACAATAAAATCCCCGATGCTACCACGCGAACACCACCTGTCGCATGGGTGTACACGTTCGCTTGCTAGGATACGCAACGAGGATATGTTGTCACTTCCTGCTGGCGACGTCACGCCTTCGCAAACTACCGGCTTTATTTTCGCGTCACCACAGGTATTTGCCGGGACTGCACCGCCATGCATGACCGCTTTGCTCTATAAAGTGCTCGATAAATGCTCTATTAAATATGCGCGCACTCAATCATCAACCACTCCATCGTCCGAATTTTAGACGCTCAACTCCCATTTTTCATAACCGCGGCACGTGCTCCGCGATAACGCGACTGGTGTTATCGTCTAGTATCAATAGCATGACTTATTAACTCTGCAGGGAACATGATAACCAGTTCGTAGACACATTTGTTTCTACGAAGACGGAGGAAGAAAAATGAGAATTGTTACAGTGACTCACGTAACCGTTCCGACACACTTTTAAATCGGAATAACGTTCTTAAAAATCGGCTCGGAAACGTCAATTTTTTCGAAAAGCTACAACAATCGCGATAAAATCGTGAAATCATGATGTGAATCGCGATGGCCACGCATAACGTTGGCAAGGAAGCAGTTTGTACGAACCATTAAAATATAAATGCACGTAGTTTAAATACAATGTACTTAGAAGAAGCAATTCGATAAAAATTTAATTGCATCGAAAGAAATGTGCATTCAGAAAATATATATAATTCAGTCTGATTGAACCACCATTACAGCAAGAAAGTAATATCCTTAAAGATAACGCGTGTTGCACCATTCGTTTCTATCGTCTTTGCATACGTATCATATTTCCGCAAGCATCTTTTTCTAGGCATTATAAAATAGAGATTACTCAGCTGCATTATTCACAGTTGATGCAGTCGGATGCACTTTTGATAATGTCACTTCGTTTGAAGCAATGTCAAATAAAATCTCCGATTTATACATCACTGTATTGTTCGAGCGGTATCGCGATCTCTTAATCTTCATTCATCTTCATTAATTTTGTCTTATCTTGCTACAGCTTTCCTGTTTCAAACGGGGAATTTCATTCATATGAAATTTCAGATTCATTGTACTATTCGAATTTTATCTCGTCTCACCGCGATCTTTCACTTTGAAGCAGGAAGTTCGCGAATTCTCTATTATTCAATCAAGAAAGACAAAAATCTAAAAAATAAACTGATTTCATACTTCTCCCCGCATTGTTTCTCCTTATCGATCACCGTTCATTGCCAACCGGGACGACAAAACACTTTACCGCTCAAACAGAACTTGGTAAATACTCGCAGATAAGATCGTATCTTTCAATATAGATTTTATACTATTATATCAATTGTCAACGACCATTGCCTCGCTGAAAATATCGGTTCTCGTTCGATCACCGAAGTTAAACGGCGTAGGGCGGGGGATGCGCTAGGATGGGTGACCGCTCGGTAAAAAACCGGGAAGTGGCCCTCTGGGTTGCGTTTCACGTGTTGTTGGCAAAATAGGTGGTTCGAAACCCACTTTAATAAAAAGTAGGACCTGCTTGAAATTAGGCGATAGTTGAGGATTGGTAAAGGGAGAGGTGGTGGAATGGATTTGAAACCCCGAGGGGATCAAATATCATTACTTACTATTATATCAATTTAACACACAAAAAAAAAAGAACGATACAATTTCACAGAAGTCGTTCTCGGAAAAGGGAGAGGCAAAATGACTTATAAATGTGTGACCAGCTGATCGTTCATTCGTTTCCTTTCGTCGCGACGTCTAGGGAAATTTATTTCTCTCATTCCGCGCACTTCGATCGTAATTTTCGCGGGGCTCGCAACGAGAGCACTTTAAGCAGCGCGGTGTGCACTGCGAAAAAATAATGTTCACCCCCGTGGATTCCTTGTCCTTCGCTGTCGCTGGCGTATTTCATTCGCAGCGAAACGGTTTTAATGGCTCCGTCGCCGTGCCGTCCTATCGCTCTTTCTCTCTCGTAAACATCAGCAGAAAAGTATATTAAAACATTCCGCTACCGAGATACTCGATATACTGCTTCCTGGCCATTTCCACCGACAGAACGGCGGCGCAACGTAATTATGCGTTGCAATTAACTTGTTGCCGGAAAACGGGTAGACACGACGCGAGTAACCGATTGCGAGATGGAGAACGAGCGTCGGAATCGTGATCGCTAGAAGAGAACGAGAGGATTAACGCTCTGCCATAAGAACCGAAGTGTTTTCCCTTTCGCCGTTGTTAATTGCCGAGGTTCGGCGGCTGCAGTGCTGCATCTTTAATGCGGTTACGTAAAAAGGAACTGTTCGAATATCGGTCGAGTACAAAATAGCTACAAGAAAAATAATTTATGCATTTCCGAGAAATACATTTCCGCGGTTATTTTCGACGCGGGAAAAGAAATCCTTCGGATGCTGTTTAGAGGAGATGAATGGAACAACCGCGGTAACTTGTGCAACAGAATGTTGTTGCGCGCGTTAAAAATAATTTCCTACATCCCGTAGTGATGTGTCCGCGTGACTCATCGATCGGGTCTTTCAAACGGTCCAAAGTCCTTTAGACGACGAACGGCGACGAATCATCTGATGGTGTCCAGCAGCAGTTGTCCCCGGCAGTCATTCCGAGAAAATAACTTCGGGCTGATTGATGAGGTGTCCCATTGTTGCTCCGTGAAAAATATCTAGTTCCCGATCGCCGACAGCGCCGGTGCTATAACTATTTGCGTGCTTAAGCACGGCCCTACTTGTGTAATATTTCTCTTGACAAACAGCCAAAATAATGCAGATCTCAGCAGATTAATTTAGCGTTTTTAGATTTTACGGTGTGTTTTCCAAATAATAATTTCACGGGCCCGTTGCGCAGACGCGAGAGAAACCAAATGCCACGGCAAAAAAAGAAAAGATTCAGAGTTATTGGGAGCTCGTGTGTAGTGCATGCCAGTGTCACGGTGCGTCCCCCGGGGACGCGCACGTGGTGCCTGCCGCGTGAAACCGAAGATCTCGCGACCGATCATTCCGGGCTGTCGGTTCCACGTAAACGCCACAGAAATTTAGCATGGATGGCGCCTTTTAAAATTAGACTTAGCCTCCCAGGGTGCCGCGGTCGCAGTCCGAACGAGTTCTTAACGCGGCCTCCTCCGACGCTATTAATAAAGCAATTATAAGGGCTACGACCGGTGCTGTTTCTTACTCGCTCATGAACCTGTTACTCTCGTTCTGACGTCTCCATTAGAGCTTTTAGTTGTTAATGGAGATACCTAGTCCAGGAATCCGTCTTATCGGTAGTCCGACGTTGAAGGGCATCTCGACGTGATCTAGGCAAATTAGTTTCATTGGGGCATTAATTATTCCGATACATTCCTAGACAGAGATAATATCCGGTCCACGCGTTCCTGTCGTATCAGAACGAGCGTACGCTCTTGCAAACATTTTCGATGTACCGTAAGCAGCCGAAGTAGTAATATCTTTTCAACAATAGCGATTCGCGAGTTTCAAGCGAAAAGCTGGATGACTTCCTGACCGGTATTTATTGTTCCATTAGCCACGAGGGAAACCGTGTTCCCTGAGATCTGTGCCAGCAACTGTTATTCGCTGCCCAAGTTATTACGTAATTTTTACCTGCTTTCCCTCGATAATTATGTCCAATCGAGCGGAACCTACAGTCCATTGAATACCGCAGAAAGTGTGAAAAATGATATCTCTGTAAACACGTAGTACGAACGAAAAACGGAGAACAATTTCCGAATGGCGTTGCGGATTTTCAAGTATTCGCCGAATTCGCGGTTTCCTTCGCGGCGAACCAAACAGAAGAAGAAAAAAATGTTAGCAGTATATTTTTTTTATTCGCGTCGACGATACGCTTCACGTGGTCGGTTTCACGAGTTCGCGACTCGAATTCGACCCGAATAAAAAGCTCCTTGTCTCGTATGCATCCTTCTCCCCTCCATTTGATCCCTCGTTCTTCTACTGCCACATGAGTTGTCGGAAATGCCACGCATGCCACTGTGCCCCGAAACCACCGCACTTGTTCCATCTGTGCAGAAAACACGAACAACAAAGCCGGAGCAGCGACGAGTCAGCTTGATGGAATAGAATGTTAAATTAACAGCCAATTTTGTTCGAGATTGAGCTCGAATCTATTGTACTTCTAAACCCATTTCTGTTTATTTTTTCATAAAAAATCAAATAGAAGATACAGAAAACGAGGACGGCAAAAACGCAGGAAATGAAATTTCCGGAGGATGTAATATTTTTGGCCATTTAATTGGGACAAACGTAGAATATAACGATAGAATTTGATGTGATGCTCGATACCGCTTGCGGTAAAATGCGAGATGATTTGACTATCAGCCTGGTTTGTAACCATAATGCTATTCTTATCGTTCGCCTGACAATCGAGCGAAAAGTTTATGCGAACAGTCATCGTCTTTTTGGACACATCGTGTAAATTGTACTATTTATATTGCACATACGTCTATTTAGTTTATCGTTGTCCCAGAGTCACCGTTAAAATATAGTGCACGATAAATAGTACAAAATGTTTTCTTGTACGATTTTTAGCCGAATGAACTAGGTCGTTCAATCTTTTTTCAGCGATCTTCGTTAAATTAATTCGAACGTATCTATCCTAATTATGTTATACTGGATCGCGTGACATTAATAAAATCGGCGCGACTAAATAAAAATCGTGAGACATCTCTCGGTTCTCAGCGTTCCGTATTTTCGGCTCTTGTAACATTGTGGTGACGCGCCGTTGAAATATCTGTCTACTAAGTTGATTCATACTGTGGCGTAGCCGCGATTGTTACGTCGAGGTGGGTGGCAGATTGCGCGCGTCTGCGAAACGTCTCGATTTTCGATCATTCCTATAAAAAATATTGACGCATGAATATCGAGATATCGGACACTGCAGGGAAAGAACTTCGAATTGGCAGATTCACTGAATCGCGATAAGAGTGCATAGAAAAACGACAGGTAGGAAACGAATCTTGCAAATAATCGAACGTCTCGATGATCAAAGCCAATTTTATTGCACACGGTATATTACGAATTACTATTAAAATTGTAGTAAATGTTGGGTTATATTTCATCGTGATTCACGAACTCTTTTATCTTCCATGACGTTAAGCAGTACTTTTATTTGGAATATTGTAAGACACGGTATTGTGTCTACATATTTTGCATTTTACCAAAGCTCATAATTTTCAGAATATTTACTGAAACAGCAAACTCGGCTTCCCGAAAATACTTCAGCTATAAATCATTCGACACGTGCGCTCCACTTCACTGCAAAGAACTTCTTTTTTTTTTTTTAAATAAAGTTTCGTTTTAATTTGTAGGTACCGATGAAAAGAATTTCTAGTAATTCAAATCGTTATGTTAATTTTCCATATATTTACTTACCAATTATAAATTTACTAGAAACTTGTTTTCTACCACAAAAATTATTGTTACGGGAAGTGAAAGCTTGCAGGCTGTTGACATTTGCTCATAAAAATTAGTGTTTGGATAAACATTTGTAATCTAATCGCCAGAATGTTGAAATCACAAATGTTTTCACAAGTGATTGCAACGTAACCAATACGTAGAGACATTGCAGCCTAGCTATATTAAATTCGTTCTAACTATGTGTAATAAATCTTGATGCTTCAGTTTTGCTTTCATTCAATGAATTATTTCAATCGCGAGGCATTTTTATGACAGCAGCGGATGCGTTACAGCATGCAAACCCAGACCATTGATTGCTCGACGAAGATACGCGAAATCTATAATAAATACCGCGATGGAACGTTTGCAAGACGATGTTATTGTGCAACTGCGATGAAGAAGATTACGTGTGCTTTTGTTAGTCTTTGAAACGTAACCTCGCATTCTGCATTCGTTTTTAGTCTCGTGTAACCGGGTTTCGTGTTACACACGAGACATTGCTGGAACTTAACTGCCGTGTTATGCGAGGGTTACGCGCGCTTTATTATGAACTTGTAGAACATAATTACGATGTTCATTAACGAGGTTATCGCGTGTACGGGGAAGTATCCATTCCATCGAGCAATTTCTCTATTCGGAGGACAACGGTGAGCTAATTATTTTTGCAAATTCGAGAGAAAACATTTTCTTGAGAGCACACGCGTTTGCAAGCGTTTTACCAATTTGTCCGAAACGAAAGTCGATTTGTTCTAGCTGGTTGAAACAACGGCGCTGCGCTCGTAAAAATCGCGAACGGATCGAACGGTGTTTCCTATTGTTCCCGCGTTGCGTTTCGTTGAAAATAAAATCAAGCACGGTGAAGTATAATGCCAAGGTTGGCTCGATCTAGGTTCGGCGCGGCGCGGCTCTGCTCGGGTCTCACGAACACACCATCACGAATTTCTACTAGTATCCGTAACGCCCCTTTGATCGAGGAATCGTGGGCTAGCGGGCTCGCAGAGAGCTGCCGCCGAAAATAGAGAACCGGGTCAGCGTGCATTGATGAGAACGCGCCTTAGCATTCCCATGGAAGGCCCCCTAGCCGCGTGCTTCTCGTTCTATTTCGCCCCGACGCCATTAAAAAGGCCCCTATCTACTCTTTGTCGAGATCCAGCAGATCCCTATCGCAACAGGACAGCAAACGAGGAGCCACCTGTTTTCATTTTGCTGTTTCATTTTCCGACGATTCGTTTCGTGGCCCGCATGAGAATTCCGGTAATCATGACTTTCCAATGAGTGATCATACCGCGCACGGCTTAGGGGCCCTAATTGGTTCGGTTTTGTGGTGTTCCTTCTTCCCCCCCTTCCCACCTTTGCGGCCACGGTGCCACTCCGTGGGAGATTCCACTGAAAAATATTTCATTCTACTGCTTCGGGTCGCTAACTACAGCAGGGTATAGCGAATCCAAATCGTTGAACGATATTCGTTCTAAAGGGCCTTCCATTCAGTGCATCTTGCATATATTGTAAAAAGAAAAGTGTGACGGTGCGAAAATATCTCAGAATTGGAGTGGCTTTAAGCACACCCCGTAGACGTCTCACGCGACTAATGCCGGCGCCGATAGGAAGCCGATGCATATTTTCATGTTAATTAAAGACTATCGAATTTGCTGCACGAAACGAGCCGAAAGCGTGTCATTAGCGTCGAAAGTTAGTCGGTGCGCGTCTCAAAAGTGTTTATCGGGACCTGGAGGGTCTCCGGGCTCCTGATGGCCGGCAATTTTTTTGAATACGTTTGTATACCCTTTTTATTCTCTTCTGTTCTCTCTTGGCCGGCCGTTTTTGCCGACCTGAGAATCGACGGCGCGAAAACGTCCGCCCGTGTATTCTCACGAAAACTACGTCGACGCCGTCGGCATGCTCTGATTTTCCACGAAAATCATTTCTGCAAATTACACACGAGACGCGCGCGACGCAACACGTTCTTAGTCCTTAGAAAATTTCGGATATGCCAGTCTCGGCAGGTCCTTCCTTCTTTTTTTCGAGCATTTTTCCAAATACTTTCGACGATATCGGTATGTTAACAACCCCCGTCTGCCGTTCGAATTCCACAGAAATAAAAATTGAACTACCATTATTCGCAATGTTGTTAATAACGTTATGAAATATGTTGCTATCTAATCAATTACTAGACATTCAAGTATTCTGTGAGGTATTATGTCAATTTCATATCCATAAAATGAAGAAAAAAAATCATAGAATGGAATTATTCGGAAGAAATGTTTAATTTTTCTGTTAAAATAGCTCCGAGCGCAAAGGGTTAGGCAAATTTGTTGAAATATGAATTTCTATAAATTTTTTACATAACCTTTTCAAGCTAGAGCTAATAGATACACGAGTCCTTGTAGGAATAGTGTTGTGGGAAAGGAAATAGCATAAATTTTGTTGAACCTTGCGCTTTATCCATTTGGCAAGCCTCTTATTAGCCACAAATACGTAAAGGCACGCTGTAGATTTATAAAATCTTTTAACTTACAAGTAATGTTCTATAAATTTGCTGTCCATTACTTTCTCATGTCGGATTCTGTTGGTAAGCGAGATAAGCGGCGGCGGCTTGGCTTCTAGCGATTTCCTGAATATCTCAGCTGAAATTAGGCACATTTAACGAACAAGTCATTTGTCCGTCTAACAGAATTACGAAAAAGATAATGGAGTCCCGCTCGTTACGATCCCCTGCTATGCGCCATCGAATATTCATCGGTAAACGGCTATGCTTATTAAATACGAAAGAAACGGAAAGAGAAACGCGCCGGGGCACGCATTCGCCACACTTGAACTTCGAAATTAATACGCAAATTAATGAAAAGTCGGTTAGACTGCAGACACTTTTTATGAGAAAGTAAAAAATCGCATAAGAACTCTTTCAATCCTATTACAATTCTGTAGTCATTTTCGTCCGGTCCAGAGAGCGAGAGATACGAAATCTGCCAAACTTCGTGCTGCGTCATTTATCGTGCGATTTATTTTTTGTTCCCCGGGTGTAGATGCGCTGAAGATAAATTTAGATTTATCGTGTCGGACCCGTGCATACACGATTGCATTTTTTTTTAACCGCAGTCGAAACGTCTGCACCGACCTTTCCTCGAATCGACGATCTCGTCTGAAGGTGAAAAAGTCAACGGCTCTCCCGACTCCTGACTAATCCTGATTGGGTAAACATACACGCAACTTGCGCCGCGTACACGGGCGACAATACGTACGCGTGGGCGTGAACGTTCGATTCTTCCTTTGTAGGCGAGACACAGGGCGCCGTTTCGTAGAAATCACGTGCCAGATCCGCCAAGTACGATATCAGGTTAACCTTGACATTATAATTTTCGCCGGATCGCAACGGCCAGGCAAACCTATCATTGAATGGCCAATGGATCCGACGAATACCTGAGCTCCTTCGAAAAAAATCGTTTCGATGTCCGAGCTGAAAGCTGACTCTCGACCTTCGGTCGGCGGAGCTTGGGTCCATCTGGACCCCGGAGTCCTTTAAAACTGTCCGAATACTAACAAGGGCCATTGTAAATTAGACAATGCATATTTTAGACTCTAGATTAGTCTAATTTACGTTAAACTATGACACTTCTTGGATTTATAACTCATAAAAATTTTTTAATTATTTCGAAATAATCATGTGATACAAATGCCTATTTGCAAGAACCAGTTCTAATCTCAATACGCGTAATTTCCTGGAAACAATAGAATAAGAAAGGTCCCTAAGATGTACATTAACGAGCTGCAACGTTGCGAATGCGCATCTAATGTGGCATTATGATCCCCATGAACCGTTACATTGTGTGCCTCGTCCGGGGATCGCTAATACGCTACTGAATCCTAAATCAACAATGCGTGACACACAGGAAAATGCAGATTAGAGGAACGCCCACTATGTTGGCACGCAAACATCCTGCTTTGTCTTTTGGCAGCACCTTCGCGACATTACGCGTCCCCGCGACTTACACTGCGAGAAGAAAGCAGCGTGTGCGTGCGTTTGCGTGTGAATATGTTAATTAATATTGGCAGCTGCGTTTCATCATCGAGTTACGTTACGTTCAGTTACGTTTCGATCGTAACCTTGATGAACACTATTGTACAAATGTTTGGATACCGGACCTTGAGTAACGAAATAGCTGTAATTCAAGCTTCCATTATTGGAATGTCGTGGCCAAGTCGTCGTACTACATTCTGCCTCTATGAGTAACGGGGTTGTAAATTTTCATATAAATTTACTGACCGAAGAACACGTATTTGGACCTACGGCCACGATGCGTTGAAACCTAGACGCCCTAAGGAAAGTTAAAAGATTCGCAACTCGCCAATGGAGTTAGCAAAAATCGCCGGTGGATTTACGACAGCGCGCGAGACGCCAGGCTGAAGTAAACCGCTTCCCGGACAGGGTCGTGAAAATTCGCACGCGGTCACCTTCCACCTCGTCTACTACTTTTGTTTCTTCTGGAGAGACCTTGGCACGATTTGCGAGGTAACGAGGCGGCCGAGGCTTTCTAGTTTCTAGCCTCTGTGTTCCTTCGCTTTCTGTTGGCCACGATGAAACCGGAGGAATCGTCGCTTCTGTTACGTAAACCCGCGTTCCTTCGCTGCGGCGAGTTAGTCGAGTCAACGACAAGAACGACAGGAATTCATCGCCGTTCGTCGTTGTCGACGTCGACGGAGCCCTTGGACGTGTACCGTCGATTTTTCCACTTCATTTATCACGTGCTACTTTGTGGGACCGGGCAGCTTCCGGTCGCGTTTCACCGTTCGACTATTCTGGGATCAGCTACCGGGACTACGTTTTTGACCGGAGCGCTATAATTGACTGACACAGGGCCGCCGACGCGGTAGCTATGTTAGCAGTTTTTATTTCAACCGTCACGGTAATATATTCGGACGATGGCGTTAATTATCGATGCCGGAAGGGACCAGGGGTTGCTGAATCTCGTTCAGTTTCTCTCTCTCTCTCGATCTTTTCAGCCACGATTATTTTCAAGCTGGCAATGTCAGTGACGAAAGAGCAGAACGTATCGAGGCGATAAACTGCTCTGACGGATCCCAGCTTCTTTGAAACTTCTATTTGGAACAGCGTTACACGCGGCGTTAGTAAATAAGATACGGAATCAAATTTATTGGCGTTCTACAATCGCGCGGAGAAGATACACTGGGCACCATGGAATTCGAGTCCCTTTCGGAAACGTGGGTTCGATACACTTCATTCCGACCACTGTGGATCTTTCCGCGAAATAAACGGTTCCTGGATCAATTGCGAGAGAAACAAGTTCCTTGGTTACTTCAACTTCGAACCTGCTGAGCACGAGAGAACTACTTCATAGAGCTACTTATTAATAGACTGCGGATCGTTGTGCAAAATAAAAATTTTCTTCGTCGATTACAAGTCTCGGAACCACGTAAAAATTTCTTGCTATTTTTAACAATTTTAATAAACTAAAGATGGACGTTCTTAAATGCTTTGGCTGTTTCTTTTTTCTTTTAACTCATTTTTGTCATAAATCCATCAAATCCGCAGTCTACTTATTAAACGTATGTATTAGTATTCAACGAGACTTTTGCGGACTTTCCAAACTGGTCGAACTTCCAAACTTTCACGGTCGGCCATCGCTTCCTCGTTCAACCGAGATCAAGTTGTTGACCACAAAGGGGCAATTACTCTGACGTGGCTAAAGAGTTAATCCAGAAGCGGGATCACACCTGTCCACTGCTTACTATTAAACTGGACACTCGTACTGGCATCACTGTCAAACCTTTCGGACACCAATGAATTTCGTAAATACCGTAACACCGTTGCTGCCTCTCTCCTTCGCGCTTCCTGTCCATCGCGTGTGGACTACACGATCATCGCAGAATTTTAATCCTTGTAACAGTGCGCTCATCATTATTTAATTCCCTCTAATTGCTCGACAATATCCCAACCACGTTTTGCTCGCCTTCCCGCCAGATTCGCCGGATGATAAATTCTGTCTAAATAAATAAATAACTTGCGCAGCGGCCAACGGAATCTTAAAAAATTCTCCTTCAAAGAACGCCTGCCTCTCAACAGGGGGCAACCGTATGTATTATTTTAGTCCATTCCTATCATCATAAAAATCTCCGCCGTTTCAGGGTCAACATCCAGAACAAAATCCTCGAAAATCCGTGTCCGCATGCCTGTCCGTAACATATCTGACAATGAAACCATGAACGAGTTTCACGCGTCTCTTTGTTCCTTTCTCGTTCCCTTCTTTCTCCCTCTTGCAGTTGCCCCCCTCCCCTGCCCCCACCCGCCGCCACGTATCACGCCCCCCTTCTTCGACGTGTCGTGCCACCCCCTCCCCCCGGGATACACGTGGGTTAGGTTATACATGATAAGTGAAATGTAGTTGTGGCACGTCGAGCGTTATGTACCGTGTGGTCATCAAATACCGACTTCGTTGGATCTTGCGTCATTGACGGTGGCCGGTGTCCATGAATGAACCGACGACGAGGCGCTCTCGTCCCGTCTCGGGCCCGCACGTGTAGAGAAACCCGCGAGCCCCCGTCGGCATTTAAATACGATTTAAAGCGAACGCGACCGAAACGAGTTGCGGAGGTCGCGTTTTATACATGCGGAGGAACGAGCGTGAGAAATGGTTTACCGGAGAGAGAGCCAACCAGCCAGCCAGCCATCCTCTACGCTACTCTCCTCTCCTCTCAGAGAAGGAGTTGTTTTGCGTGCGAACACCGACGCCAGATCATCTCGGCCGGGACCCGTTTTTTCTACGAATTCTCGTGTCAGCGAGTTAATTGGGGACTTAGCTAACGGCTTAGCATCGCCTCGGGATCGACCGTTCCAGGCCCCCTTTGATCTTGCGGCGTAACCCACGAGACTCGAACGAACCAGTCGCCACACAAAGAGAAATATCAGACCCCCGCGTGACACAGGTATCGGGCTCCTACCAAGGAGATCGCAATTATCCCAACGATTTTTATCAACAAAATCGGCCGAATTTATTTAATACAACAGGTTCACCTAAGATCTTCACCTTCGGGAGTCTTTGGTTATCCCCGAACTCATGCTGCGAGAATATGTTTTCGAAGCAGTCCTCGCAGAGATATCAGACTCCTACCACGGAGATCGCAATTTTTATCAATAAAATCGGACGAATTTATTTAATACTCCAGATTCACCTAAGATCTTCACCTTCGGGAGTCTTCGCTTATCCTCGCACAGATATCAGACTCCTACCACGGAGATCGCAATTTCTATCAACAAAATCGACCGAATTTATTTAATATTCCAGGTTCACCAAAGATCTTCACCTTCGGGAGTCTTCGCTTATCCCCGAACTCATGTTATGAGGATATGTTTTCAACGTGAAAATTTACATCGTGAAACATTTGTGTACGAGCTGAGTTTCAAGCGTGTAATATCTCTTCCCAAATTCATGCCAGTGGACATTGTTCGGTTGCCCGTTGTCAGTTTATGAAAACCGCCTAAAGGAACGAAATCAATCAAGCGGTATCATTAGCTATTGGGATATTAATAGTTACCTCGACTTGGCATTCAAGTTTTATCTGATTATCGAGCAGTTTCAATGGTGCGCGTTGCGAATTATTAATGTCGACGTAACGCGACGTCGGTGGTCTTCCATTAAAAACAAAAGGCGGAGAGGAACCGCGCGTAGAAACGAGAGAAATATATATGTTTAAACCGATGTTTACCTTCGACATGTCGACGCTAACTTTTGGGTAAACACTTTCCACGTTTTGTGTAGCCACACTGTGAAACCTCTGTCTCGTTACCCTTCTAACGTTCGCGCGTGTTTAATTTGTTCATTTTATCGGAATTTCTAATCGACTCGGGATCGGTCCCTTCAAACTTCTGTCTGTGTAATGAAGGGAAATCAGTGTGACCTGTCACTGGTCAAATATCCGTCGTGTTTCGAGGTCAACGCTGGGCATCGCTGTGAGGCAATGGACTGAAGTTTCATGCGAATTCACATTTTAATATTAGCTTTAAGGATAGAATCGTTGTATTTTCTTGGAATTCACTCCCGTGCAAGAAAAAGAAGTACAATTTTAAGATACAACGACAAATAATATCTTTATGTAGAAATTGTACGGTACAATGATTGATTCATTGCATTCAAAGCGTTAGATAATCCGCAACAACATATTCTCAGAATTATTCAACGAAACAGCAGAATAACTTCTCATTTGATTTTTTACGCTTTTCTATTAAATATCGCCGGGTGCTTCTTTTTTTCGCACAACGGTGTACGCGTCCCCGTTTTTCCCCGTGATCCTAACATCTCGAAATTCGACGACGGCGTAAGTGACGCGGCAGGAATTCAATCATGCGGGAAGAAATCAGCTGTTGCTGATCCCACGCAGAATCGATTCGATTAATTCCGCCGGTGTCTCGGATATGTGACGCTGTTAACACCGTGTGCTCCCGCAAATATTCCAACGAATGACACCCTTTTTTGTTTGTTTCTAACGCGTACTCGAGAACCGAGTCACGTCGAAGCGGTTTATCGCCTCCGATAGATACCTGACCGGTCGGATTTTGCACGTCGACGATTTCGAGGACACGGAACTCTCCTAACGCGTTCTAGCTATTAGCGAGTCCGCACGAAAGGGGCGGAAGAGAAAACGATTGAGAGAGAGAGAGAGAGAGAAAAGGAAAAAAAGAGAAAGAAAGGACCACAAAAACCCGAGAAGAGGATTAATTTCAAAACTTGTTAGAAGCCACCGACGGTGTCGTTCTTTACTAATTTTTTCGTCCAACGGTGCCAGTCAGCCTTCGAACTCTTACGTAATCTCGCATAGTTCATTGATATCTCGTGTCCCTTTTAACGGGACGAATTATCTCGAACCGCAAAATGTCCTTCGGCGCTGCCATGATCTGTGAAAGCAATATTTTTCGTTCGCTGTTCCAACATCAATGTCTCACAATAATTATTTCCCCGTTTACTCGCGCTGTCTGCTCGAACGTGTTTCGCTTTTATGCAAGGAACACCTAACACTTTCTCCCAGTTGTGATAACTAGATACAAATTTGCGAAATCGTCGGTGAACTTCACGAAATTTTCTGAATTCTATTCTTCACGGTACTTTTAATTCTACATTAAAAATCAGACATCATTCCGATAAAGAATATCCCTCTATATACACACGACACATGTCCCCACTTTCTAATGTATCGGTTTAATACTGGGACGTGTCAGAGACACATACACGTGATATCAAACAAACAACACAAAACAAATTACAAACTGAAAGTGGAGGTCGAAGAGAAACCTCAGTTTCACTTGTTGATTCAAGTTTTCGATGTTCTCTTTGAAGAAAGACATCGCCACACGAACCAACTACATATACATCTCATTTTTCTCGATTCGTTTATACCGATCAATTTTATTCCTAGATAGATGATAATTCTTAAATCGATTCTCAATGGATTCGGTACGGCAGCGTTCGAATGCAATTTATAAATAATGCTTTTAATATTCAATGATTATCCGCATTATCGTATGTTCAGTGAGCTGCATTTTAATCTATTCATGAATTTCTATCAGCACATCGAGACGAAAATGCGAGGAGCGATGGCGAGTATAAAATGACGTTCAATGGAGCGAGCACGATAGATTATTAATCTGTGTATTCGCGGGAATCGTTTTAATTCTAAATCAATAAAGCAATTTTTCTACTAAATCGGTTTTCGTTTAAAAATATTTTCTTTTTCCTAAAAATAAAGTCTGCCAGAAATAAACGACAACGCTCGGTTAGTGGAAACGCCAAGATAAATATGAATGGCAATTTTGTGTAAAAATGTTTGAAGTACCTTTGCGTTTCGCGCGTTACGTCGTATAAATGACACTGTCGTAGTTAATCGGTGATTCTTCTAGTACATTTTTCCAATTCAACTGACGAGAAGTATAGTAACATCCTGCAGCGAGCAGTTTCTACGTTGTTTTTGATTCTTAGCCAACAGCGTCTCGCAAATCATCATCGTTAATGATACGCCCTTGTTACAGCTCATCTTCGAGTCTCTCTCATCCTCAGTCCACAATTTTTTGAACCACTTTTGCGTGGCACGTTCACTTACACAATCAGCTTGGAATGTCGAACGAATCTTCCGGGTTGTGTCACTAGTCGCTGCACTAACTTTGGAAGCGTACAGCGAATGTACGTGACGAATAATGTTAGACATTCTCCGATTTATCATCGAAGTCATAACGATTCCGAGTTCGTTCGCAGTGTTTAGCAAGACGATATTGTAGGACCGGTGAATAATCGGGAGCAAAAAAATTATTAAACGAACGACAACGCGAGAAAAGGAATAGCGAAACCGAGCGATAAGTAAATGATTAAAAGACGATCAAGGATACGTCGAAATCGGTCGTCGAGGGAGCGTTTCTGGAAAGGCGATATCGCCGATGCAGAGCGGTTAATTAATTCGAGCCTCCTTTC
Organism: Lasioglossum leucozonium; assembly: GCA_028454225.1. Taxonomy (NCBI): domain Eukaryota; kingdom Metazoa; phylum Arthropoda; class Insecta; order Hymenoptera; family Halictidae; genus Lasioglossum; species Lasioglossum leucozonium. The sequence goes on along the minus strand of CM052207.1, from coordinate 7,557,526 downwards.
TCCGAAATTCTTGCAGACAGTCCTCGAGGAGCGGCTGGATAGCAGGGTCGATGCCATGGTGGAGACCGGTCTGGTGCAGGAACTGCTTGACTTTCATCGGAGGTACAACGAGCAACGGATTGTGTCCAACACGTAAGTGCAAGAGCTCTATCGGTAAGTGCTTTACATCACGCGACCGCTCCCCTGATTTCAGGATTTCAGTCTTTGCCTAGATTCTACCTTCTAGCCTGGTTCATAGAAAATTAGGACGCAATCTGAGATTGCTAGAAACAAAATTTCGAAATCGCGAGCGATGGCACTTGGGACCGTCTGTACCCAGAATTACACACGTGGGAATATTCATTTTTTAATGGCGCGTTCACTTGGAGACGTACAGGAGAAATTACTTTAAATAATTGCACTCGAGTGCATCTTAATTCTAGGTTGCAGATGTTCTAACTGAATTTAAGTCCACTGGGAGATGTACATGAAAAATTATGTTACACGATGGCACTCGAGTGCATTTTCGTCCAAAGTTGCAGATGCTACGGCCTGAATTTAAGGAAAAATTAATTTAGATGATGCGAAGTTTAATTCCGTAGTGACCAGTTCAAACGATTATTCATATTAGGTCAATTTGGGACGTTCAGACGAGAGATTATTTTAACCTTTGGATGACGGGACTTGGGTCTGCTTTGACCCAGAGTTAAGAAGGTTCCAGTTAAATTTTAATTTTTCGATCGCCAATTCAGACCATTAGCTGTTCAAGTCCAACGAGATCAACGTCGATCTTAAAGAAGAATGGATCCATCGAAAATCGAAGAGAGAAATTCGGAGGGCCCTGGGTTAATTTAATAATCCGACTGCGTTGTCCTAAGCGGAGGGTTCTCGCGACACGACTGTAGAATCGCGTTCCTCGAAATTCTCGAGTCACGTGTGCGCGATACGCCTCGCGATTTGTAAGCGGCGCGGATCCAAGGCCCCTTCAGAATGAAGTTTGCTTCGCCTCTCGCCTTACTCGCTTCCGGAAATCGCGAGCGCGTCGACCGGATGCCAGCGAGAAAATAAAGGAAGTAACCAGCCGCGAGGAAATGTAGCAGGTCGTCGTAGCAGCGCATCGTTCTTCGCTGTTGCGACGGCAACGTGGAGAAAAAAAACTTTTATGCACGATAATCGCGTTATCGCGAGTATATGGAAATCGCGAAGCTTGTACAGCGAGCCGCGAATTCTTCTCATTAACGATCCGCACGAAGGTATGCAGCCTTGGGATTGATAACGGTTTTAATGTCTCGCAAATATTGGATAACAGTGTTTGGATAGAGTCTCTGAAATGGTCGAAGTCTCGTCTCGGTGCACGCGGCGTCACAACGGGAATCGAGTAATTCCACGATCGATCGAGGAATCGATACCTTAACCGATGATTTTACAGGTTTAGGGCAAAAGATTCGATGGAACGATTTTGACAAAAACCCTTAACCGTCGAAGGACCGAAGTTTGAAGTTCGATGTTGGACCTTGACTGCGTTCGAAACGGTATTTCCCTGTAGGCGTGTCAGCGATAAAGCTTCAGCTTACCTCGTTCTCATGGAGTCATCGAATTCCGGGAGATTCAAGTAACCGGCATTAAATGCTTCGCTTATCGCAGTTTCTGTGCTTTTTGCGCCTACGCAGGATCTGTCTACCGGGACGCTCGTGTCAACGGGATTTTCCTCTTTTCCCTTGCCACCGTAATCATTCCTGAACCATCGTCTGCATGTCTGCATTCCCAGAATTTTATATTCCGTTCGCTTTCGCAATGAAACAGACTGCGGTAATTCATTCAAAATTGAAATTTATCGTAGCAGGAAATTTCTTTCTCCTTATTAATGATTTTAGCAAGCACGAAGTAATATCTGAATTCTATTGATCTTTTCACCGTTGCACTCGTTAGAACACTGTATCGCCGGTGATGTTTTGGCGTGGACTCGCCTTTAAAGAAACGCGCGCAACGATAAGCCGAGTTATCGATGCATTTAAGCACGGTACATTATGTCGACGGTACTGGCGTTCAGGGAAAAATGCGATGTGTACGAACGGCTTCGGAACTGGGTTTATTGTTTTTATTAGCTCTGTACAGTCGATTTCCTGCTTCACACCCTCCGTTGAATGATTCTCGTTTTCCGATAAGGAGTCGCGTAGCTTTGCACGTTTCAAGAACAGGAGAAACTCGACCATTTTGTTTGTATACAACATTTCTATTCCTTTAAAACATCGATATGCATATATTCTTATATTCGCGTAGAATGTTAGAACTAAGAACGACATAGTTCGAAAAGGTCATTAAACTCCGGAGCATACGATGATTAGCATTAATTTGACTAATTTGACAGCATGCCATTTCTTGTCTCTCGACTGCGTGGCAAATGTATTCGTTTCTTCGAAGAATTAGAGATATCTATTTTTAAAAGCGGGTATAGAATTTTTTTTCGGTTCAGACTAATCTGTTATTACGTGTGCATAACAGAACAGAAAGTTGTTCATTAGAATTTTTAATATCATCCACGAAAGACTATAAATTATACATAATTGTACAATTATATTTCTATACGCGTTTTGATATTTACAATTAATTGTTTCTACGCGCAACAAATATCGATCATACTCTTTATACGTTCGCTTACTTTTTAATTCACGTATTGGGTCTTCTGCTCGGCCATAATAAAGTAATAACACGATTCGTACGAGGCTTAGTTACATTGTGCGGCGGGCTCGTGTAACGCAAATTGCAGAAGCCGAAAAAAAAGATGATCGATGCAGCGAAGATGCGAGTCCCTATAAAAGTGGAATCATTAATATCGCGGCATTAACTTTTTTTCAGGATCGTTGCGTCGTATTTTTCCCCCTTCTTTCTCTGCCCTCCCCCTCCTCTCCAATCGATAATGCACCCGAATTTCCGGTGGGTTCGATTGATGTTTAATACCGCTGACAATTATCGCTAATTATTACCGGTCGCGTATGCGTGCAGTGTGCGCGCCGCTGCACCAGCGGCTATGCAAATTACACCGCCAGGCCAATTTGCAGTCGGTTTCGCTACGGCACGTGCAGTGCGTGGTACACAACGTGGAACCACCAGCCGGGAGAAGGTTCCAACTGAATTACATTCGCGCCTAAGAAGTTCATGGGAACGAGAGTAGCCTAACAAGTGTGCGGCCTAAGTGAACGTTATTATCTTAGAGGGCGCGCGATTATAAAGAAATTCATTCAAGCTTGCTCGCAGCTTTCGTTCAAACGACTGTTTAATCTGGAAAGATCCTCTGTCGTTACTATCATTGCACCCTGCTCAATGAACTTCATTTTCTATTCAACTATTTTCTTCGATTCAACCATTCTCTTGCTCGAAAATATATCATCGGCGAGTGAAACTCCGAGTTCCACAAGAGGAATTCATAAAAATTCGCGCGCACCTAATTTGCGAATAAAATAAATCTGCGTAGGTCTAATTTGAGGCTTTTCGATGTTAAGCGGCATGGTCCGGAGCATTTGAAAATTGTGCTCATGCAACGAGAACAAGCTCTCCCGACCGCCAGAACGGTTACGCAGCGAACGTACCCCCATGCACTTATTAACCTTATTTCTTTTTTCTATTCTTCTTTTCTTTTTTTTTTTATTCGCGACTTCCACTCTGTCTTCCCTCGTTTCGCTCCTCCTTACGCGCTTTAGTACTCGCGCGTTTCTGCAAGTAACATGTCTCATATTATGCAAATGCACGTGCCCGCCTGCTCTGCCTGCTCTGCCTGCTTGCTCGACTTCTGCCGGATGTGACGTCGCACCTCTCTGTAGCATCAGAGTTGCAAGAGGCAGGTGTGATTAATATAATATGCCAATACGAGAGCACCGCGGCAGGTTAATTATACGAAACCTTTACGACGCCATTATAGGTGCGAATTCAAATTTCCTGGCCCGTGGTAAATCTCTCATTGTTTCGCTCGAGTTGCAATTAAGATGCCAATTTATGCGTTTCTATTTCCTGCTATCGATGCGGATGATTATTATTTCTCACTGCGGATGTTTATGCGATTTGCACCATTTTTTTTTTGTTTTAGACGAATTCTAAGAAAACTCGAATCAAATGAAATCTTCTGAAATGAAAGTCGTACTAAATTCTGTCGTATTTTGTATCTTAGCGTTTTTTTTGAAAATTTTCGAAAGCCATAATAGCAGTAAGATCTAATTGTTAAGCAGAAAAATCCGCGAACTAATTATATCTGAACTGTATTTTTGAAAAAGATATTTGAATCATTTTAACAAGTTGAAAACAAAGCGGCAGTGTTGTTATATTTTTATTATAGAATTTCATAAAATTGCATAAATCCGCAATCGACTTATTAAGCAGAAAAATTCGCGAACTAATTATATCTGAAAAAAATATTTTAATAATTTAACAAGTTAAAAACAACGCGGCAGTGTTGTTATATTCTTTTAAATAGCTCGATGTTTTCGTATCTGATGTACTCATTGCATAAAATCTGGTGTCGAGTCATAAATTAGATTGGTCAGAAGGTCTTCTCGCATTTTGCAATGGCTACGTCCACTTCATTAAATTGAAATAAATAAAACATAAGCGTTGCCTGCGCGATTAGAATAGTTTTTGCCGTCTTCCAACGGCTTTATTTCGTGTTACTCTTGCGAATGATCAACGGATTAAAATGTAAAGACTTCGTGGCTAACCTAACAGAACTGGTTAATATTTCCGCGATAGCAATTAGTCTCTTCATTTCTTTTAATTGGAACCATTACTGCGATAAAATCTCGCCAGCCATACTACCAGCGAATGTTAATGGTGTGATACGTACAGGAACCATCCGCTAATCGTAAATAGTTTAAACACGATCATTCAATAATGAAACGAACCTTAGGACAAGCTGCAGAATTCTTCGAATTTATGAATATCTCGAGGGAGATGTATGCACATAACAATTACCGTATATTTGCAATGCTCGGTAATGAACCTGTCGATGAAATGTTAAAGTTCAATGTAAAAAAAAATACGCGGCCGAGATCGAGTTGTCTTTGCATCTGGATTTTGCACTGGCTCCAGTTCAGCGTTCTCGTCAGATTATTATTAAACAAATTTTCTGTTAATTCTTTCGGTGCAAAGAATTTTTGAAAATTGAATAATAATCTTTCACGATCATGGTCGCGTAATTGATCCAAGTAAACAAGTATTATATTAAAACAAATTCCGAGAAACAAGACAGTTTCTCGAGTCCGTGTCCATCGGTTAATTACTACGGATCGGTTAATTAACGGCAATGACGGTACTCTATTCCACGACGGCAAAATAGAAAGACTTGTCGTCGGTCCGGTAGTCTTTTCGGTTTTTTCATAGCTCACGGAAGAACGACCATCAAAATTCTGAGTGCATCGCGAGAGACGCCTGCACGTGTTGGCCGTTATCAATTTTTTGTATCGATTAGCGGGGCTAGTGTAATTAATGGAGGCACTTATGATGTGCAAAAGGTATTTAATTTGCATATAAATACAAATTACGTAGGCATTGAAAAATAACCGAACGAAAAGTTTCCGCAGGAAAGACGGTAACAGCGGAACAGACACATCAAGATCAAAGAGCGACCACACTAAGCTCACCCCTAGTTATTATGCTTCAAAATTTCGAGCCGTAACTTCATTTATTTTATAACTTTCTCGTAAAGAATTTTCTCGAAAACCATTTTTTCCTGTATACGTTTTAGCCAGCACTGTTTTCAAAGTGTTTAATCATTTGATCAGGAAATTTCGACACGTTTTTAATCGGCAAAAATTCCTACGAACCCGTGAGAATTTTTTCCCGATAATTCGGAACCACAGCGAGCACGTTAATCGATATTCTATTACGTCCCATTCGATCGGACACGATCTGTGGATCGGTGCGATTACGTTTGAAGACGCGTCGTTACGTCGTTACATGAAAAAGTGGCAGGCTAGGAGAGTGACATATACGAGGCAATCGTGCGAAACGAGGCGTGTAAAATTTCATTACCGTTAACGTGAAAAGTGTATCGTACCGATCTGTCACTATAGATTGACAAGCGTTTGTCACTCGACCGGAAAATATTCGTGAAGGTGAGACGGTAGATTGTGTTATCGTCGTGTAGAACGCGTCTTAATGATCAGAATTTTATCACGCTTTCGCTTTATGTCACTTGACATTATCATTTCCGAAGCTTATTTGCGTAGTATAATTTCGAGTTACTTAAAAATTCTGGCACGATTGGAGGAGGAATATTATCTATGATATGGATAGAGTTTAGAAAGAAAAGTACACAATACACGATCCTCTGCTTCGCAGGAAATCAAACACTGATCCTTTGATGTAAGATGGTAAATGGATATCCCGATATATGTGTACAGTGAGTTGCGAGGAATCGAATACCTCTATGGTATATCCTTACTGGTCTTGAAAATGCAGAGTATGCTCACAATGGCAATGCTAACGCGCGTGATTACACGACTGCGGAACTTTGTGCATTCGAAGCATCGAAAAATCGTGAAATTTCTGGAATTTCAGTCTCTTCCAGTCGGACACTAAATCAAAGGTTTATGATATAATCTGTGGTCGTAAGGAAAAACGCCGCATGTCACTTTCGAGATATTGCCGCTTAAACGTTGTTAATTATATTGCAAACATGCTATTAAAAAGTAAAAATTGATCGAACCCGCGCGCCGAAAGCATTGCCGTTTAAAGTTTTGATCGCTAAAATTATTTTTGTTGAGCCTTTTGAATGTATTTTCACGACTTCTTTTCTGATAAATACGCGAATACCCTAAAATTCAATGAATACATAAATTAAAATTTTTTGAAATAACACAGTTACAATGCATTCATGGCAACAATGAGTTGGTGTAATTTAAAACAGTAACGACAAGAATTTGAAGATACTTTAATATTATTTCCAACCTATCAGACATATTAAGAAAGAAAATAAATCTCTGTTCCGCTCCAGTTGCAATTGTAAAAAATTTGTATTTATTAATTTTTTTTCTGATATAAGTTATTTTTAAAAAATCAGAAACACGAAGATGCGACTAGTCTAACGCGTATCTAATTAGTGCAGACACTTTCTACTTACGCGAGAACAATGTTTATTTTGTCCAACGCTGATAAAAGTTATTTTAACAAAATCAGAAACACGAAGATGCCACCAATGCGTGTCTGATCAGTACAGGCACTTTCTACTTGCGCGAGAAAAAAATGTTAATTATCGGATTTATTTTACTTTAACGGGGTTTCGAGGGATTTATTTGATCCGGGTCTCGTAAAATAACAATTATATTACAGCTACGGGCACACGAGTTTACTTTCCTGCATTGCTCGTATAAAACATTTTCCAAAAAGAGTTGTACCATGCTCGGTTTCACCATTATTGCTGCCATACGTTGAACAAGAAGTACATAAAACAACCATCATATCCAACGCGTCCGCCTCGTTTCTCTCGGATACCGATCACTATAAGCAGCTAGAGAGAGAGACTTTCTCGTTGTTGCTTTGCCCTTACAGTCCGGTACTTCTCATTCACTTATCTAAGAGGCGTATCAAGATAAGTTGCATAAAAAGAAAAATTTGATCAAATCGCTACTTACCTCGACCGTTTCGAGAAGACCGGTCGAGAACTCCTTAAAGTAAGAATAATATACCGTTTGTAATTTTCGTTATAGAAACTTCTTTTTTTTTATGGAATAAAACCGCGAATAATTTCTTGCATTGTTAAATGAATTTCTTGTATGAAATTAACGCGTTAACTTAATGTGCTGCATAGATTTAAGCAAAGCGCTTGTCAACTGCTCGGCGACGATCGGCCGCCACTGTTATCTTAATTGTTTATGTCACTACTTCTATCACTGCTGCTGTCGTTATTACATTTATCACTATACTGACCGGTGGCGCACGTATTATCATTATTATTGCAGGAATGTTAGCGCATTTCTGATTAACCCGCGATCGTATCGCTGGGAATTGACATTTTTTGATTATCGGTTGTTAATAACGATTTCCTCGGCACACTTGACAGAAAGATTCCCTGATAATTATATTTCTGATTAAACGGCGGCACGTGCACCACTCCAATCAAACGTTCGAGTAATTCACTGTGAAAATAAATCGGCTTACACGTTAATTACACGTAAGAGGCTTGCGTGTATTCTGCTCGCTCATCGTATCGAACGATAAAATTCAGAAACCGATCGCACGTTAATTTCACTTGGTCCTAAGAAGAATTTTTATTTTCGTTTCATGGAAACGATAGTTTTTACTTACTCGAACTTGAAGAGATCTTTGCTCTTTAAATTTGTTATCTTAGCTGTTAGCGCTATCAAGTATCGCTAGATCGCAGTTGGTGTACAGTAACTAACATTCTGCTGAGTAATACTGTTACATTTTTTAGGAATTGTTAACATAATTTAATCATTATTTATACATCATACGAAGGATATTATATTAATGCTTAATAAAAAAATAAATCCTTATTCCAATCATATTGAACTTTTTATTGCAGTTCATTTTCTTCGCAGTAAATAACGTTGTTAAAATGTAATTAAGTAGGATTTTAAATTTAAATTAACGATCGTTTCCGATATTTCGCTAGTGTCGCCGTGCTCGTGCGTGAATCTACCACGCGAAAATAATACATCGAGCTCCCGCGATTTCCCGAATCATTTCATGGGCATTTTCGTGCTGAATTGCGGGAAAACAACAGTACCGTTACATTCTTCACGTGCCATTTCGCGATTGTCTTTATCCCGACATAGAATGGGTACGTCGGGCATGCACACCTCTACTTGTAATAATCATCAGGCATCGTGACCGATCTACACACGGTACGCCACGAACCAGATGTTGTCGACTATTTGTAAACACTGTCACAATAACCGTGTATCCAGTCCGCAACGGCGAAACCACTCGTTGGTAATGTTTCATACATTGCAAGAACAGTAACGACTTTGAAACGTACCATAATTCTTCCATTAATAAATTTTCCTTTGCCCGAGAAATTGCTGAAGCTACGGATCATTGGTAACGATAGGTAGTCGGCAATTTTTTATGCAAATTAACACCATTGATTATTCCTGTGATAATACCAATTGAAATTCCACGAAACACCAAAGCGAGATGCAGTGAAATTTTATGTATTTTAATAATATTTTAAATTCTACAATTTATTAAGTTAATAGGAGCATGCACGAAGAATCTTCTGCATACAGAAATCTAAGTTGTCGCCGCTCCAGTGGGAACAAGGCTCAGGCTCGAATGACAGGCGAGTCGTTCGTAGGTCGCCCGAGATCTCTGTTTGCACAACTTTTCGAAATTCGTCGAAGGTGGAAATCGACACGCGGCATCGTTCGGACGCGACGATTACGCGGTCGGTGGGGCGGAGGGCGGAAGGGGGAAAGAAGGACGCCTCGACGCACACCACATCGTGTCACGTGGATCTAATTTGTAGCCGCAGGTACACGTTTGGCATTGACACGTGTGGGAACAAGTGAACCGTGTCCGCGCTTTTAACGTCGCAGACATTTCCCGCCAAGTAAGCTGCCGCTACGACCTCGGCTTGCCCGCTATCACTATCCAGCCGTGATAAGATGGCGAGCCTGCAAAATGCAGTTCTCCTTTCGTGGCAGAGATACCATCGCCACTCGAGAACTAGAACCGAGGACGCAAGCGTGCCCATGCCCGTGCCGCAACGCCTTAGCCGCCCTGCTTCTATGCAAGCGGCTATATTCTAGCGTGACAGGTGTCTCTCTCGCTCTTTTAGCAAATGTTTTATAAAATCCGAATTCTGTACAGACCTCTCACTCCGTAAAAGTCTAATGCCACTCAACGCAAAACCTACCGAGCGCTGAATGCGATCGAAATGTTTTAGATAATAAAAATGCCAAGGCTCTATTTATTTAGACTTTGTGGAATTTTTATTCTCAATATATGCTTCCGTTAAACTTTACTTTAGGTAAACAGAAAGTTTGACCTTTCTCCTATGTAATCCTGTAGATTTTAACGAGGAAATGCCAAAAATCCAAGTTTCAGTCCGCGGAGATCGGTGGTCCAAAAGTTATGAGTGTTTAAAGTTGAACGATTTTCAGTGTTTTGAAAAGCGTGCCGCCATGTTAGTATGCAGTGATCGTCGCGCGCCGTTTACCGACCGCAGCCGGTAGGTGGCAGCACAAGCACGCGGTAATGTCTGTAGCGTGAAGCGCCGATTTTTGAAAGGGAATATGTTGGGAAAGATTTGCAAAAGGAATAAATCCAGACCTTTTTTTGTTAAGGGAGAGGAGGAATATCCAGATCAAACCTAGATCTAACCCAAAACTAAGCCAGACCTATGGAAAACACTGAACTCATCGCTCAACTTTAAACACTCATAACTTTTGAGCCACCGATCTCCGCGGTTTGAAATTTGGATTTTTGGCATTTTCTCGTTAAAATCTACAGAATTACATAGGAGAAAGCCAAAAATTTCTGTTTCGAATGAATTTTCCTTAGCAGGTGACTCGATAATTTCAATAATAATAAAGTGAAAAATACAAAACCGGTCCGACCGGCAGTGGCAGGATTAGCGTTGAAAGTCGTGTCATTTTTTAAAGATAATAATACCGACCGTCATTACCCTATTCCCAATTCCCTTATCTTTCTGAGCAAGAGACAATGGCCTTGGTCGTTGAAAAAGGGGATGAGCCAGTGGGTGGGTCAGGTAGACGAGGGATGGTTTTTCCGGACAGGACAATAAACCGAGGGGCAAGTTGTGGGTCCAGGTAGACTAAAATTCGGGGACTCTGTTTATGTTCCAGGTTACCTGATTACACGAAGGGCATTTTTCAGACCATCGGCTTCAAAGAGTTCCACAGTTACCTGATGCTGTCCGAGGAGGAGAAGCGAGAGAAAAAGGTAAGCAGAAGCGGCGAACTGCAACGTCGTCACGTTCGGCGCAGCTGCGAGCGATTCACCGCGATTAGCGCCGCTGGAACCGATCTTCTCCCTGTCCGCGAGAACTTTTGTTTGCGACGGAACCCGATGAGCTTCGAAGGGCTCTGCCCAACCGACGTCGTTGCTTTTGTTAGAGTCGTTGCGGATCGAGTGCTCGCGATACAGCCAGTTTCTTTTTACCTGCATTCCTCTCCTATCCCCCCCGCCCTTTCTATTTCTGACACTTCCGCCAAACCGCTGCCAGCCAGATATTCGTGCGTACTCCTCCAGAATATACAGGAAACCCGGTCATTTCTGTCTGGGGAGCTGGAGTTTGTGTTTACAGTAATGTCTCGATATACGGGAAAAGAGATGCGCACGATATTTGCCCGAGAACCTATCCCCCGCCAACGATGGGCGTATCCCAATCGACTATTGAGAAGCGTGTAACATGATATGGGATTAGTGGAATTCTAATTATGCATATACAACGAAAATGTTTAATTGAAATTTTTATTTATTAGCACATTGCGGACCGTACGATATGAACTCTATTAAAAACCAAATTTGACATCAATTTTCAGATAATAGCGCGGCTGAAGAACCGTTCAGAGAGGCTCGCCGATTCACGTCACCGGTACGCTATGTGTTAATATAACAATGCGTACGTACATACATAAAAACGAGCCACGAGATATTGCATATAAAGCCATCGCTTAATTTTCTGAAATCAACGATTTGATCAGCACGAAGGAGCTCTGTAATTAATTTCGGTGTACCTTAATGTTACGATCCATGCACTATTGCCAAATGCATAAATTTTTGCCTCGTATGTAGTTATTCCGGCAGGATGAAATTTTATGGATGAGGGAACGAATGTAATTCTCTAAATAGTTTTAATTATCGTGTTGCCGAAGAAGCTGCTAAAGCGGACAGCACACGACACGGTGAATTGCGTGTGGAAAAAAAATATCATGATGAATGCGACCGCGCATCCCAGTTTCCCGCCATATTTGTACAAGATGGGACCACGTTTTGCTCTACAGCCACAAAGGGTCCTTTCGTTCGTTAGATGAAAGCAGATTCCATTACCTAGATTTTTTTGCGAGCTCGTTACAACGCACCACTGTAAATCACTACTCTGATATAGTTTAGACTTCTATGAATTTATTGGACGACAGTTTCGTCTTTGTTTAAAGCTTCCCAGAATAAATTTGGCTTAGGCTACATTCCAATTTGTTCGGCCGGAAGAGAACTTTCTAAGAAACACCCTTTTTTTTACCCATCTTGGGAGTATGTGTCACGATACGTGTACACGCGGCTCGTGAAATAATTAACGACTCGTGGTTTTTAACGAAGTCATTTTTTCAATGTTTTCAATGATACAAGCATTAATACAAACGAACTCGCGTAAATAAATTAGGAATTTTTAAATGAAAGTGCAAGCATAAAATATTACCAATTAAATAGTTATGATCGTACTATGATTTACAGGGGCAGGAGTTACTGCAAGAGGGGATCGATAATCTAAAACTGGTTACAGGAAGATACGCAAAAACGCAAGAAAAATGGGTCCGTAATCGCATTATTCGTCGCAGCGATAGACAGGTACGGTGTCCCCAAAGGAATTTATTTATTATAAGTAGACTGTGAATATTTAATGCGAAATAAACATGTTCTGCATTAATTACAACTGGAGCTTGGTTTATTTCGTTTTGAAATAGTTTCAGTGACTCGAAAATCATATAACAGTGTTTTTACTTATTTCAAATCTTTTTACTGTTTTGCATAATTATAAGGATAACCGAGTATCGAATGAGTTTCAACTAATATATTGCTAATAATTATAGGTACCCTATGTTTATATATTGGATACCACTAACGTGAACAATTGGGATACTTTGGTGTACGAGAAAGCTGTAGCGATACTAGAGGCAATGATAAGAGGAGAGAAACCCGAACAGAAACCCGTGAACGAATCTGTCGTGGACAACAAATTCACTGATAGCAGTAACGAAGAACTCCACTACTGTGACGTGAGTTTCATCTTTTCAAAATTCTCCTTCCACGTTTACAGAATTTAAAAGAAAAATATTCAGCTCCTCAGTCATTAAAAAGCCTATTACTGGGTCTGCAGCCAGTACAGTGTTAATATTTCAACAAATTCAATATATTTTTTCAGGTCTGTGAAAGATTTCTTATTGGAGAACAGTGGAATGCACATATAAATGGTATGAAACATCACAGGACTGCAAAGAGGAAAAAGAGATTATCTCAGCAGGAGGCAATGATTCAAAACTCAATTGCACAGGATTCATGAAAAAGATCAATCACAACGATCCTGATCGTATTATGTAAAATAGATTTGGAAAGCGATGTACCATGAGCACAGTGTACATAATAATGTTAAAATAATTGTGGACATTAAATATTTTGAATATTTTTCACCAAATAATAGTAATGTTTATTTTATTATATACTTGTAATTCCTTTAATTCCGAAAATTCTACTGTGAAACATATATATATAAATTAGGTTCTAGTCCATGCTAAGGTGTCCGTACAGCGCCATTCCTCGTAGCGGCAAAACGCTCAAACTGTTCGCCAAATATTACCGACGGTGGGTTCGATTACCGATAAACTGGGTTCTAGTCCTGCTAAGTGCCCGTAAGCGCCAATTTACGTGTGGCAAAACGCTGAAACTTCTAGCAATGTTACCGACAGAGAGTTCCATACCACGTGGCGATGGTAATAGATCACACCGACGTCGGTGTGATCTATTACCATGAGCGCACTGGTTATCGACCTCCAATTGACCGTCGATAATGTTTGGCACCTTAGCACGGACTAGAACCCAGTTTATCGGTATGAACCCGTCGGTAAATTTGGCAAGTTTAGCGTTTTGCCCTACGATGGCGCTGTACGGCACTTAGCAGGACTAGAACCCAGTTTATCGGTAATCGAACCCACCTCGGTAATATTTGGCGAACAGTTTGAGCGTTTTGCCGCTACGAGGAATGGCGCTGTACGGACACCTTAGCATGGACTAGAACCTAATTTATCGGTAATTGAACCCGCCTTCGGTAATATTTGGCAAACAATTTGAGCTTTTTGCCGTACGAAACAAATGTACTATATACAATATACTACGTTCCTTTTTAATAAAAGTTCCTTACGTTCGAAACATTTGGAAAATATAAAGTTCGAGAAAGTAAAATGTAAATTGTCGTTTCTTACAGCAACTGGCCAAGTTACGTAGTCAGCAGAACTCATTCGCATGGATTGCGAAATAATAAAATGGTGTTCAATGAAAGTCCGTAGACTGTTATTTCGTATGCATTGTTCTTCGTAATTTCGTGTGACACGAAGGCATTTCAAATTACACGTGTCGTTTAAATGCATACGAAAGAATGCGAATCTATAAGAAAGACAGCGCACCGTTCGTGTGCAGTATGTATGACGTTTACCGTACCAAGTCATTGTACTCGACGTGCATCGGTCGCTATTACATATGCACATTGCATTAAGGCAGGTCGCTGAAGCACGTCAAGGAAGTACTTTCTCATAAGAAACAACAACTCCCTACTGATTTTACTGTTACCACCCCGGAGCATTGTCTTCGAAAGTGAAATCTCCGATCCGTCGACGTTCGACAACTGTCGACAACCTAAAATCGTATTAAACGATTGGATATACATGCTGACTTGCTTCGTCATATTCCTTTGCATGACAACCACAATTTTTTAATAATTCTATTATGTACGATACGAATTGGGTGTGTGTGTGTGAGAGAGAGAGGGTGGTAGCCTAATCGAAACGCGGTACGATTGAGATTCGGTATGTTACGTCAGGCGAACGTTACAATAATATTTATCGTCTCCGATATTCGTTCGGGAACGAGTAGTACAATACTGTGGACTGCTTTGTCGATCGAAACTAATCAGTGCGCCATGCAATTTTACATCACACGCTACCTGAACACCAGACTATGCAATCGGCGTCTGTTGCTGCAAGCAATCATTGCTTCTACATCACAGCGTATCGTGTATCCACGGTTACTTGACAAATTGAAGTCGATAAAGTCTTCTTGAAAATAAATACGATCCGTGAGCATTGTAACAAGTATGAACTGTTCCACATGATCTCTCTCGCCGACAGACATTTCTATTTCTCCTCGAATTAAACTGTTTGACACGAGCGCGTTTTATCGAATATCATTTTGTTAACGTGTTCCAAAATATTTTCTGCTTTTAGTAAATATTCGCAATGCTGCCTTTATTATCGGTTTTCCTCGATTCTCCTGTCCTTTAATCAACAAATAAAACGAGCGATATTAAACTAATTCCGAACCCGATAAACTTTTCAATCGGTTGGACGAGTATTTAATGACCTTTCGAAATCTATTTTCAACTTTAATTTGTTAGACAGTCAGAGGTCTCGCGATAGATTTACGCCCGAACTTTACCCTTCATTCTTACCGTTTATTGGTCTAGACATTTTTATTTTCACTCGAAAGAAATCTTCGCAAACGAATGTATTACCGTAGATTATTATAGGAAGTGAAATTAGTATTTACGATAATGTAGGTAAACGCATTTACAGATAGTATAAATAGTATTTGTAAATGACACATAGTAAATAGTAAACGCTCGATAAGACCACGTAATCTAGTAGACAGAGAGATATATGTATTTAGAAAGGTGCAAAGTCGTTCAATGAATCATGTTTCTATTCGTTCACTGATTTTAGGGAAACAACGATTGTTCTCTAGAAAATGAATCATTTTTTCGTTAAATATTACACGTTCGGCCAAGGAAGTAATTATCAATTTATTTTGTACACAGGCTGCATTCATATTAACATACTTCCCCATTTTTTTTAATTTCTAGCAACTAGAAGCGAATTATTCCAACGATTGGCACATTCTTTTAAAAGATACTCTACAGAAAAATATGTAAGTCATGCAAATCTGATTATTCTAACTTTTAAAAAACCATGCAGGTGCCTCGAATACCCATAGTGCAAGATCCTAATCCAACAAAGTCTAATAATTTTTCCAAAAAAGCCCTAAATGTTGGTTAAAAAAAATGTTATCAAATATATATAATAATCTTGTAGACTGTATTTCTTTTAGACTAAAAAGTTCCATAATTCTTTTAGTACCTGGTATCGTAGAAGCTTGACTGAGTGAATTTGTTTAAAAAGAAAGTCTAATAGTTTAACCGAAAAATCCCCAATAATTGTTATATAATCTAGATAATAATCTTGTAGAGTGTATTTCTTTTAGACTAAAAAGTTCCATAATTCTTTTAGTACCTGGTATCGTAGAAGCTTGAGTGAGTGAATTTGTTTAAAAAGAAAGTCTAATAGTTCAACCGAAAAATCTCTAAAAATTGTTATATAATCTAGATAATAATCTTGTAGTGTGTATTACTTCTAGACTAAAAAGTTCCATAATTCTTTTAGTACCTAGTATCGTAGAAGCTTGAGTGAGTGAATTTGTTTAAAAAGATAGTCTAATAGTTCAACCGAAAAATCCCTAAAAATTGTTATATAATCGAGATAATAATCTTGTAGAGTGTATTTCTTCATATACAACTAAAAAGATCCATAATTCTTTTAGTCCCCGCTATCATCGAAACTAACAAGGTGAGCGAATTTGTTTAAAGAGTCCAGTTTGAAACGTAGCCTGCCGAAAGCTTGCTAATAGACGAAATAGGGTTTCGTGTATCCGGCGACTCGGACTAGGAGAAATCGTCGAAGAGTGATTTACGGAATTAAAAATCCGCCGCTCTGCTGCTGGTGAGACAGTGGCGTACCAAGAGTGGGGAGCACCAGCTGACTGGTCTCTCGGTGAAACTGTCTCGTCGTTTGCAGCGCGCTGTTGCTTTGACAGTGTTATATCAACCTCTCCGAGAGTGCAGTCGTCGCATTCTCTCCACCACTCCGTCTCTCCGTTTCGCCGGAGCGAGACCGCCGATCTCTCGGTTCTCGTTTCTGTCTTTCGTTCTACGAACATTTTTCACGGAAATCTGGTACGAAAACGCGCGACGATCGTCCTTCGCGGTCAACCGAACGAGAAGACAAAACGAGAAAAGTAAAAAAGGAAGATCGAGAGTGAAACGAGAGCAAAATCGTGATTTCACTTCGAGCCGCGGCGGAGTCCTCCAGCGCACTAACGGCAGCGATAAACCGCAAGTATCTGCGCGCGCGACAGACACAACGGACTTTCTGTTGAGAGGCGCGTTCGACGAATTATTCGTGCCGCGTGCTGTGCGCGATAAAGCGTTATCGGCTTGCGACAACCACGGACATTTATTCGTGTGTCAATAAGGAGGCAGACCTTTCCATTTCGTAAACAGTGCGCCAACGGGGAGAGGAAGGGTTGCTTCTTCCTGGACAACCGGAAGTCTGTATTAACGAGCGAAGGGAGAACAATGCCGACACTTCTGAACAGCTTCCCTTGAGGCTGTCTCACGTTCGCTCAGAACTCGACCGTTGAATATCATGCTCTGCCTTTTTGCACTCCGTCGAAAGGTAAATACATACGATTTTTAATCGGCCCGCCTGTTTGCCGTGCGCCATAGATATCTCCGCAAACCTGTGTGGGCTTTCAAAGTTCAATTTAATGATTGAACAATTTTACAAATCAACTCGTGGCACTTACAAACAACTAGAATTATATTTTTCGTTCGAATTTATAATATATATGTACTTCGCATGAGTAAGCCGTCCATAGATATTCATTCAAAATCAGGTTAGCCGCGGTTGTTCGAAAGTAGGACAATTACCTCCGGACACGAAATCCACGGAACTTTTCCCTCGATATTACATATATCGAGACATGCGAGTTTTTTTCGAGCGAATAGCAAATGCCGTAAGCCGTGTCACGAACGGCGGCAAACAATTTCTCGGTGCACGCTGCAAACTGCAGACCGAAGCGTGATTAAAAAGAGAAAAAACGCGAGGAAACCGTCCTGTGACAAAACTGTCCTCGTCGTGGAATAGAAATTTAAAAAAATTTTTTTAAATGAATCTAGAGCAAGCCTAGCCAAGAAAATAGCGATCCCCGAAAGATTTCATGGAACTCGACGGAGCTTGTTCATTTTCGTTGCGTTAGGTATGAATTAATCTGTCGTGCAGGCGCTTTCGCGTCGCGTGCAATTCATTTCCGCGTGGAAATCAAGCGTGCATATCAGCCTTTCGAGGAACCGAGGCAACCGTCCAGGGACTTCGATAGAAAGAGCGAGATGGAAAAGAAAACAAGAGAGAGAGAAACTTCAACGCCAGATGCACACACGGTGCTGCTTTCACGTTGAGCGACTGACAAAGGAAACCGCGAAACTCAAAACGAGCGTAATATGCAATTCGCGCGAGGCTACGCGCCGGCTCGGTTTTCGTTTCATCATTAGTCCTCGAGGTCGCATCACCAAGATGATTTTGATCTTACGTTGCCTCTCGTGTGTTATCTAAATGTACATTACGAGCGACAGAACGCAAGAGTTTTCCTTCGTTTTCAACGCGCACCGAAGAAATTACTCGGTCCTCTCTCCTGCCCACAGATTATCGTTGATTACTCCTAATTGCGATCGGTCTTGGTTAATTTCTCCTTTTCCCGCATTGTTTTGAACGCTCGCCGCGTTATCGCTTTCGGAATTCCCTTTGTTCGTTCTCCGAGAACGTCGATGCAAGTGAAAATCGTTGAACTCCTTTTGTTGCGAGGTTTCTTCGATTAATTAATCACGCGTACCGAATTTCATTTATTTACGCAACCACTGGATGTTACCAAGAAATATTAACACTACCGAAAGAGTCAGATTTACATGTTTCCGATTTTTTGACAATTAAAAATTATGAAAATGTTTACATAAGAAATTTTATTTGCACAATATGTAGAAATAAACTAATTCGTTTCACGATATAATCGTTGTGAATAGACTCCGGATATTTATGCAAAATAAAAAGTTTGTGCAACAATTGCGAGAGACAGGAGCTAAATATAAATTTTCATGTAATGGAAATAATGCATTAACACTCTTGTAGTCTTTTAATCTTTGCACTGTTTTAAATTGCACCTACTCGTTTCTGTCAAAAATGCATAAAATCCGGAGTCTAGTTATGAATCATTGTAAAGATCTAATTATAAATTCAGTTCAAGAAGTAACAAACGGTTTAGTTAAAACACTGAAATGTAATTTTACCATCAGCAACATATAATTTAAAATTTCCGTGAGAGCGAGAAGGATATTTCTGCCACGAAGAAATATTTTTATTTTTCTGAAAAAGGAAGTTACGTAGGCGGACGAAAGAAAAAAAAGGCGCAAAGGAAATTAAATTTAATCGTGGCAGCGGGTGGGAGAGCACGTCGCTAGATTATCGAAGCGCGTTATTTGTAATCCTACCGGGCCTCTCTATCAACCAATTAGCAAGTAGGTCATCCGCTCATTTGTGGCCACCAAAAAAGGGAACCTTGAACGCTCGCCGCCGAAAAATTTAAGCGATCTATTGATCTGCCGTAGTCCCGTTTGAAATTCCGCTTAATTAAACACGGAAATGAACTGACGAGCACGCTCAAGTATCTTGTTAAAATCTTTATTTGCTGGCACACAATCAGTTACAGATTGTATCTCGTGTGTGTGCCGAGTCCAATTAAGGTTGGTGATTTTCATGTAAAAAAAGTTTCGATTCCATTGTGAAAGCGGATTTTCAAATTTAAATATCAGTTTGGGATCATCTATTGTAGATCGGAGATGCATGGAATTAAGGGGAACTGCTGTTAATTGTATAGCATTAGGAATAATTTCACGTTTCACTAATGTAGGTTATACAGACTATACTAATTTATACATTTCACTAAAAATATCGTCAGAAAGCTGTTCGCTAAGTTGCTCAATTTCCAAATTATGGGAGACGTTCTTTTTATACAAGATTCATTAATAATAAATATTAGGTTAATTATGAAAATTTCATTATAAACAATAGATTTCAGCGGTTTTAACAGAATATTTTATTACATTATCCAATGTTTTAATATTTATACGTACATACCGAGAAATATTCCTGAATATTTAAAATTAAGGAGCAATTAATAAAAGACTACTGATTACCGTTTCTCGTTTCTATGCACACAACGTTCGTCTACACGTTTGCTAACTTGGATCAGAAATTCTCGGGCATTATAAAAACATTTCTCTCACTTCGCTCTTCCAGTCGACTACATATATCTCATCTAAAATAGGTATTGATTTTGACTCGGTAATAGAACCGAGTAGTTGCATTCACTTATGAGCTAAATACGGAGAATTCCATCGATCGAATTCCATTGGCATGCAAGCCGGTGTACACCTTGGCTCCATGAAACCTTAATTAATTTTACTACCGTAAGATTTTAGTACAGTAATTAGACGACTGTGCACTCTATTCCGGTACACAGTGTGATCGATGTCGTTCTGCACGGTAATTTAAAAAAATACCGATACGAACAAAGTAATTAATTATAATGCTTCGATATACGATAACAGAATTAATCTAACACGATTCTTAGATAATAATTACGTACTGATTAAATAATTCCCTGCAGAAGCAACAAACGAGAATATTTTTGTCGGTGAGTGTACCAGCGCGATTATATTCGGATATTGAAGCATAAAATACATTAGACATCCTGCGTGCGCAGGCGACGAAAAAAGGTGGAATGAATTCCTCGAGACGCAGTCAAGTGGTATAATAAAGGAATATCTAGAAGGATACGTGCTGCCAAATATGGTTTCCGGTGCTCATTATGCGGTCACACTCAGTTGCCGACTTTTATTCGCGCCCTTTATACTCGCAGATAAAAAACGCAGGCCGGAACCTATCTTAATTCTTTAATTCCGCACAGCGAAGCGTGCTTACACCTCATTGCTTTTACGTGTTCATTACGCGTTTCCTTTTATCTGTCTGCTTACGGAGTAACGAGGTTTCACTCTCAAATAGACGCGTAGAAAGATAAAGATAATTGAGAAGTAATAAGCAGGTTATTTTACGCAAAATTTTCGAAACCAACTGCTGAGTACAGAAATGAAATGAAGAAAAAATTTTTCGTTTAATAGGTGAAAAATAGTGCAAACAATATTTTTAAAGCCTCCTCGCGTCTTCGTAGTTTTATGTGTTGCCTCGGTACATTTTATGCAAAATTTACGAAATCAACTGCCGGGCAAATAAACGAAATGAAATTTTTTCGTTTAGTATTAGGTGGAAAATGGTGCGACAATATTTTCTTCTCGGGTCTTCGTAGATTTTTAACCGCGCTTCGCCGGTTAATTTTCTGCATTTATGGCAAAAATGGGTAACTCGAAACCGTAAGGCGATTAAAAGAATTAGCTCGGAAGATTATGTTCCTGCCTCTTTGTTTAAATACCGTAGACGCTTCAATACGAGCAAGCATGTGAACAAACACTTATATCCCTCTATGGTATATCGCGGATAGGCGGATGTGGCGTGCTCACGTGTGTGGAAACCACTATCACACGTGCGTGGCTTGTCTACCATGACGTAATGCTGTTTATCCGAAGAAAATAATTCAGAGCATTTCTGCAGAATTAAATGCGTGTGCACACCGGTTGCAATTAAATTAAACCTTTGTGCGCGCGATACCGTTAATTGCAATAGAGAGTCGTTTGCTCGTAGTTGCTTGAATATCAGATACGATACATTTCTGTTGTCGAATGGAAGTTTGATATTGCAAGATGCTACGAGAGTTAGACTGGCAGAAGCGTCGCGTCACATTTCAGTCATCTTTTCCTTCGCGGATAATTATCGACCAGTTGTCTCCAATTAATTGTTCCCGCTCTGAAATGACTGATTTTTTGCTTCATTTGTAATCAGGCATGCATATAGAGGTTTCTCAAAGCGAACGTGTACGCGAGCAGAGGGGATTTTGCTTGGGGGTTTCCTCTCTTCGTCCGGGATATGACGATATCCCCCTCTGGTTGGCCAATGGCGTAAGCAACCATAAAAATATGTGGAATACGTGCGGTCTGAGTCGCGTGCAATAACATTAAATAACAGCTTACATAACATATCGAATTACCGATATACGCGATCCGGATATTCGACAAAATTGTAAATATCCGTTTTCTTATTGTTAATAACGACTTGGTAATTGTTTCCTGACTGCTTAAGGTGATTCATCTCTGTAACTTGGATAATCTTTGTTCCGAAACGGTTTATTTATTAAAATTCTACAGGGTGAGTCACGCAACGTGACGATTCTAAATAACTCGTAAAATATGTCCTCGAAAAAATGTTTCAATAGTAATATGAGTTTTATATTGTTTTACTGTTTTATCAAGATGTCACCTTAATTTTTTTTAAATGGAGTGCCAATATTTTGTTTCCGAATTCTGTATAAAAAATCGTTATAAAAATTATTTTGTGAATATCTCTATTCGTTTTCGACCGAACATAGTATAACGATTTACCGTAATTAGAAGCTGTCTGTGGCAACACTTTTGCTCGCCACTGTACTGTTCCGAGAAATTTCAAACGAAAGTATCAAGAACTTGTTAAGTAACACTATAACCGGATCAAGTGCTAACGTTTGATAATTAAAAGCAGGCTTCACACTTTCTCCCCGCGATTATATTCCATCCCATCTAGATCGCGGGGAGCGCGCGGTCTTTCCGCGGAGTACAATTAAAAGTCAGCGGAGATCAATTTCTCTGAGGTATCGTTTTCATTCTCATCGTTGTCATGCGATAGCCCGTCGGTAGGCAAATAAACGTATCGCGTGAGAGACTTTCACAGCTACCGCGATCTGCTTCTGTCAAGTAACTGCTGCATCTGTGTTCTGGGCAGGAACTGCATGCATTGAAAACACTGTGATAACAATAATCCTTTGAAAAGATCATTTTCATTAGAGATTAAATCCGATTGCACAACATAAATCTCAGGAACGATTAATGTTCGAAAAAGAAATATTGCCTCGCTGAAAACACCGGTTCTCGTTCGATCATCGAAGTAAAGCGGTGTAGGGCGGGGGACGCACTAGGATGGGTGACCGCTCGGTAAAAAGCCGGGAAGTGGCCCTCTGGGTGCGTTTCACGTGTTGTTGACAAAATAGGTGGTTCGGAACCCACCTTAATAAAAAGTAGGTCCCGCTGAAATTGGAAATTAGGCGATAGTTGAGGATTGGTACAGGGAAAAGTGGTGGAATGGATTTGAAACCCTGAGGGGACCAAATATCATTACATACCTATTGCATAAATATTAATGCCGAGTAAGTAGCGAACCGGGAATGTTTTGCTCGGCGAAGTCAAGGAATTAATCATTTCATTCTCCACTTTCCTTTCAAAGGAGACCGACGGATAATTGATGCTTTAACGTGGTAATCCTCGCGATTTCAGGCCGGTTGTACGCCGTTCAATTTTCGCTCCAGCTCGTAATCAACGTCTTTAAAAGCATGAATATATTGACCCGGTTTCAACAAAGAAATTACACGCGGCGTCGTTAAACAAAGGAAACAAGTTAGTTCCGCCGCGCGTAGAACGAAACCTTTTTGCGCAATACATACGTAGCCTACCTACCTCTCTCTCTCTCTTTCTCTCGGTAGTTAAACGAAATAGACACGCATCCTCGACAAAAGTCAGCTAACGAGATCTATACCTCTCGGTTTGCGCGTGGCACTCGCAGTCGCCAGGTTTTGCAGCTAACAGTCTCATAATCTTTAATGCAGCGCACACGTCCGCAGCGTTCCTCCTGCCCACCAGGTTCCGCAATTAATTTGCTCAGTTGTTAAGCAGGTCAAAGCCGCGGAAGGCATAGCTAACCAGGTTTAGATATCGTCCCGGAGGGTACATGTGCTACCATATCGCACCGGCGCAGCTAAACGCTCGGGTATGCGAGCAGAAGATTTACTTTACGCACGCGAATTAAATTATGACAGACTAGGCAAAATGTTATTCGCTTAAAGTATGTACAGGGTGGTCCATCTTTATTCGTGACGACACAACAAACGTTTGCAAAGTAACGCAAGGTGAATTCTTTGCCAAATATTATCTTTTTTCTCAAGGTTATTCTTTCACTTTAATCATCAAACATCAAAGTCACATATCTGAACGTATTTTTCGCTCGAGATGCAATCAAAAAGGAAATGCAGTTACGTATCGAAAAACACCGATGACCCTGACGACTCCGAAAAAAATTACCTTGGTTATAGAAATAGTTTTTGCATCGCGATAACCCGAAGAGATATTTAGGTGGTCTTACATAAACGGACCACGTGGTGTAAGTATTACACGTGTGCTTAAAATGACAAGCACTACCTGTACGCGAACTGGAGATCTCTACGTAACAGTAGTCACACCTGTAGTACACGGTAACGCTTGAAGTGCATCGCACCTAATAATTCGTTGTGTCGTAAACTTTGAACCAGTTTTTAGAGTTAGTATTACGATGCGCAGACGTCGCCGAGGGGTTAACGTGGCTGCGATGCGTCAGCAACCGAGCAAGAAACGCCAGTGCAACCACCGCACCGTATCGCACCGGTGTGTTCAAACATTTCTAGCCTGGTGTGTAGACTCGAACATGCTCGGCCGGCTTGAATACCCATCGCTAGACGTAGGTAGTTATATGCTTCCCTGGTATTTAAGCTGCGCTCGCACACGCTTTGCCTTATTAAGCACGCACGGTGTTGCGTATTCAGACTTGCCAGCCGCGGACGAGTGGTGCTCGCGCTTAAAGAGACACTACAAGGCTACTCCTTCGCGTTCTATGCGCACTGTATACTCGCAGAATGAGAAGTGTCGTCAACGATATCTCCTGTCGATACTCGACGACGACAACGACGACGACGATGTTTGCGCAGACCCCACGCGAGCCACAGCGAAATAGAATATTTCGCGCTACGATCTCGCGGCATCTTTCGGTTCACTGCCACTGACTTCGTAGAACGTGATCGGGAAGGTGTACTCATTTAGAACGCTGCCTCAGGAAACTGACCGGCGACAACTGATCTATACGCGGCGGCTTGTTGCTCGCATAACTTGCGCCGCAGTATATTCAAATCAGGGATCGAAGTGAACAGTTATCTTTCGGTTTTAAAACGCTCAGGCTAACTTGAGTGTAGGCGTTTAAATGAAATCTATCTCTAAAAATAAGACACGCACGAGCTGCCTGTTGCGTATACACCTCACCCTAAATATCAGGTTTTATGCTTTTTTCCTTGGCGCCTAATAGGACAGCGTCCCCTTTTTTAATTTTATCAAGTGAAACAGATTCTTGTCAGAGGCAGCGCTATTTTTATCGTCCTCGAACGAGAGAGAATTGGCAAATTGAGATCTGAACTGAACATTCAAAATTTATTGAAAAATCAAATTTTCAGTCGTGTTAACTCATTAAAATTGAACTCATTATAAGTTGAAACTCACGATAATTTGAACTCGTTAAAATTTTTAAGAAAGTTCGTTTAGCATAATAACTCGCGGTCTAATAATTCGAGAAAAGTGCATACGAAACTGGAACAAATCGGTATCAATATTTTTCGCGTGTGCACGTTCATCGGTAGCGTCGTTGCAGGTCTGTTCGTCATCGCAGTGATGGAATTAAGGTTGCCTAGAGGAAGGGGATCTCGTACAGAGAGTCATGGAAGGAGGTACCGAGGGTCTCAATTGATTTGCTGGAATTGATGTACAAAAAGGCCTTTAATATGCGCCAATTATCTTCCCCCCATGGTATTCGACGAATATCCAATAGCGGACTTGGAAGAGGTGTAAAATCGCGACACCGCGGCGACATTTAAATACTTTACTCTATTGGATCGTTATAAAAATATGGTCCGTTGATAATCCCTGATCTACTGGTTTTATTCGCTACGAGTTTCTGTCCATGCGAAGATTATGTTTGCTGTTTGTTGCATACAACGATTAACGTCACCAATGCGACTATATTTATCGAAATAATTTAAAAAGAAAATCACAACAATATCGATTTTTTTAATATTTATAAAAGGTCTTGCTCCAACACCTTCGATGTCATGGGCATCATCGACGACTGACGCACCTTGTAACCGTATAGCGATGGTCTCGAGAGAAATTATAATAAAAGCTATAATAACGCTATGGCGATTATTATTATTATTACGTAAATGTTAAATAAATCGATGCAATAGCATTACACTTTTGTTCGCACCTGTAGTCGTTCTATAAAATATTAATCTTTATAACATAGTTTCCACTTTATCTAGAGTATTATCGTTAATCTTATTGGTCCGTAAAGCCATTCAACGTTAGTCATTCAATAGCTTCTATCTCTCCACGAAGCAGCTGGAGTTGTTCAACGAGTATGAGAGTTTTCCGATAACTTATAAATGGGTTGTCATTTCAATGTCATCTGTCTATTCCTCGAGCGTTAACCTATAAAGGAGCTGAACCGCGTGTTCTCGGCGAAGCTACATAAACATTAACACGATTTATTCCCAGCAACTCAGTCAACCTCGGCGATATTGTTCATCCTTTCAAGTTTCATTCTGACCGTTACCAGCTACCCGTTGGTCCACGAAAACAAGCGTACCCCCTCATGGATGAGTTAGCCGCGAGTTCCCGAGAAATTCTAAATTTGTATCCATATTTTGAAATACAACCCGCCGCGCCGTGCACCTCGCAAATATACCAGTGCAGTCGCCATACATTTTCTATATTCGAAATCAGCAGCCGTAGATTTGCACAAGAAATATAAAACCACTTATTTCTTTCCAATAAATTCATATAATCAACATATTTTCCAATTTTTTAAACAAAATTATTTCTGGTCATGGGGATAATTATGTTAATTCAGTAACAATATTTGATTGAATAATAATAATACTATATTATACTATGTTCTAGTATACTACATTATAATCTAGTATAGAATCACAAAATAGTATATTCATGGAATATCTGTTCATTAACATAGTAATTTTATAATTATCTTTACATCTTCGTTTGAAATTGCACTCAAACGAAGAAATATAAATTATATACTGCATACAGCTACATTAAAATGAATTCGGCAAATCAAAACGTAACGCCGCGAAACGAGCGCCATTTTTGGAACACCCGCCTGTAATTTCTGCTTAAAAATAAAACATTGACAAATTTCCAATTAATTCCCGAAGCAATAATAATATTTTCCAAGCAATTTTCTTGATGTCGAACCTACGATCGATATGACGTCGGAATGAAAAATATCCGAAGACCTCGAGCGATCGTAAATAGTAGTCAGCAGCGTCACCCTAAGGGTAAACGGGCGAACTAACTCCCATTGATTTTTCGCGCGAACGTGCCGCCGCCAGGGTAGTTTACCAAATAAGGAGAGGTCTCGAACCGCGCCACTACACAACGTTAACCCCCGATCGGACGGCAATATGGCCGTTCGCTGAATGACAGTTGTTGCACTCCGTTCGCGTACTTGTTGACCACCACCGGGCCTGGAACTGCACCTGCCAGCATCATGCATTGGCGTTGTCGGTTGCGATTTCGGCAAGTCTGCAGCACGGTGAGTCTCGAAGAACGCGAACGCCGGGCGTACCACCCGGTGAAGATCATCCGATGCCATTTAATTTACAACCCTTTGTTCAATCCCCTCGCCACCATTTCGTTTCCTTCCCTTCGCTTTCCACGCTGTATCTGTGATTCGTGAGCATCGACGCTGGAAAATTTTCGAGTGAACATTTTCGAGAGTGGCCCAAGCTGCGCAGCAACAAAGTGCTAACATAGGGGTTGCGTTCGGGCTATGTTTACGTGGCCGATCACGCTGGCGACAAGGGTGAACAATTCCCGACTGCGAAGACACCGGTGCATATCCAGCATGCAGTTCTGCGAAGCATCATACGCGGAATTGTGTAAACATTTATTCCGCTCGCGTGCAGCACGAAGCTATTTCGAACCGCATCTAATTCCGCGAAATAAAAGCGCGATCGATCCGTATTAAACAACCGCCGATGCTCGGGTTTATCTCCGCGCGATGTTGGCTCGATAAGAGAAAGTCGATTTCGTCGAGCACGCACGCGGTTATACGCCACCCTTTTATCAACTTTATCGAAGGCTTTTAGCGCGGATTAATGAATTTTTTTTTTTCACCCGAGCCATCGGCTATCTTGCCACTCTACGGGGACTGCTTTAAGTGACGAGAGAAGTTCGTTAAGCGGGAATATATACGCTTCTACGCTAAAAATAACGGAGACATTCACCGGTACATTGGAATCTCCTGGTGCACAATTTTAGATCTAGTAAAGCCGACTCGTCCTTTCATTTGCGACGTGCGGTCTCAGCGAATTCCAGCGTTTAGTCGCGGCTTTATCGCGCCAATTACTTCGATCACCGTTTTATCTGATAAATCGTTCTGCGGGATTACCTTGCTTAATTGCAAAGCAAGATCGAGTCGATCGTGACTGCTAAACAATTGGATTTCTGTTCATAATACATAATATTTCGAGTGTTATTGAGAGATTTGCTTGGTTCCTACATTACCGATTGAGTAAATCCGACAATGAAATTGTCATAAATTCCATTAACAATCGAAAATCGGTTCATTTAGATCTGAGATCTTGTTTCGTTATTAATTATTACGATGTTTATTTTAACTATACATCACCATATATTTATTGTTAAAAAGTTACCATTTTTAGACTTTATAAATTAGAAACATATCTAGCAGATAATACCAAGCAGTAACTAACTATATTTTTTACCAAATTCTGGGAACAGAGATTAAAAAACAAGGACTCGAAATTGGCAATCGTAGAAATCGAGGGTCCCTAGATCATCCGATCGTGCCAGGTGAGGTCAGCATACGTAGACTTCGCAGACTCGAATTAACAGAGCGTTCGTCCCCCGTTCACGAGTTCACAGAATTCATTCGTACTGCGTGCACACGCATACGCACACTCCGCAGGAGCAGACTAGCGCACGTGCACACACGTACACGCAGTTTGTCTGGAATTAACACTTCGACATGTACGCGCAGATCGGTTTAGGGATCGGGCCAGAAATTCAAATTCCGTTCTGACTCCGAGCGGTAACGACGCAAGCTCGAAACGCTGAACGAAAGTCCGTTCGACAACCGTGGCTCCTCGGGATTTATTTTCACATATCTCCGGCGTATTTACGGAACCTGTCGACGCTCCGCCACTATTCCCAGCGTTCAGTATAGCGTACGCGCTAATAAATTACATTTTTTTCTTCGTTAACCGTTTACTTTCATGTCGCGGTTCGCGAATGCTTCTTTGAAAGTGACTTTTGCGAGTAACGCGTTTAGCAGAACGATTTAACGCGACACGTTCGCGCTACGTGCGGTCGAGTATTTACTGAAAGAGTTTTCCTTTCAATTCAGATGCCTTTCATGCTGTAAGGAACGTTTGAGCAAAGAAACCCTCAAACCGAAGATGGGCAAGCTTTTAAGTCTTCTGGCTCGAGATGAGTCTACCTGTTGCACGCCTCAAAAGTATGACGTCTTTCTGGACTTCGAAAGTAAGTTTGACAAGTTTACATTACTTTCTAGTAGTCTCTCGAGTCGCGTTTTAATTGTTTTTCAAGCATCATCCTGTGGAAGAGAGTGTTTCATTAGATTGCTGCACGCGAGAAACGTCTGATCTCTTAATAGCGATATTAAACAAACTAAATTTGGACGTTTCGTAAGGAGCTTCAAAAGAACTTTTCAGGTGTGATAGACGACAGCTAGATAATAACAGCGCTTCCTATCGAATTCCAGACGCACAACCTTCCGACTTAGAACGAGAGACCTTTGAAGCGGTGCAAAGGGTTCTGAAAAATTCAGAATCTATCTTGGAGGAGATTCAGTGTTACAAAGGGGCCGGGAAAGAAATCAGGGAAGCGATTTCGGCGCCCACGGAAGAGTGCCAGAGGAAAGCCTATCTGACCGTCGCCCCTCTTGTTGCGAAGCTGAAAAGATTCTATGAGTTTTCTTTGGAACTCGGTAAGTCACGCACGTTCATTTCCCCGTTTACGATAAAAACGATACCAGTTTTGTATGGATACAGAAATTCATTAATAAAATAATGTTTACATTTATAATGTTTCTTTTTCATATCTTATGAGGATACATATTTACGCTGGTGAAAAAATTTATCTAATTCGCTCTCAGGGTACTAACGGTGTTAAATTCTCATGGACTTTTAACGATCTCAATGGGCGAGGTTTCGCTCGGAACTTTTGATCGGATAGATCGAGACTTGAAAACTTTTGTCGTTTCAAGTAGAGGCATCAGTTGTGCGCTTTAATTACGCTGTCATCCGCTGGAACTAGATAAAAACATACCAAGTGAAACGTCGATATTGCGCCGGGCGATGTACAGCTGGAAATTGTTTAGCGGTGAAATTCCAGTATGCGCCGCTGATCGAAAATCCAATAACGCTGTGTATCGACACGAGCGAAACTTCCTGGCCGTTTCGAAATTCAGACGCCGCTATTTGAAATTCCGCGATAGTTAACGACGCTGTATTACCGAGTTAATAAACCGGTGTACGTAGAAAAGGAATTATTAAAAATTATTCACTGTAACAATTCGACTGTTTTAGAGAGGGTAGTGCCGAAGATCCTAGGCCAACTATGTTCCGGAAATCTGTCTCCCACCCAACACCTGGAGACCCAGCAGGCCTTGGTGAAACAGCTGGCCGAAATCTTGGAGTTCGTGTTGAAATTCGACGAGCACAAGATGAAGACACCCGCGATCCAGAACGATTTCAGTTACTACCGTAGAACGTTGACCAGAGCATCCCTGACGAGGCAGGACACCGCTGAAAAGGATCTGGTCGTTGGAAATGAGCTTGCCAACCGAATGTCCTTGTTCTACGCCCACGCGACACCCATGCTTCGCGTTCTGAGTCACGCGACCATTACTTTCTTGATGGACGTAAGTGGTACCCCACTTCTCCTCTCTGTACTTACTTTCCTATCTTTCCTCTGTTGCTAGCAATTATTGATCCGACTAGACGCCAACTCATGCCACACTGCATTCTCATTACAAGCGAATTCCAAGGTATCCTCGATGAGGAAACGGAGACCATTAATATTCATATTTCCCCCCGACCGGTTACTAATTACATACATTTGTTGCGGACATTGTGATGCAATGTCCTTGATTTAGTTGTAGCCCTTTCACACTACGTACGTGCCGAATATAATGCATTTGCTACAATAAAACATTGCTAAAATATAAATATTGATATTAATTTCTCGAGAACTGTGAAAACTGATATCGTCAATAATTTGGTCCTTTACTATTTTATGAATATCGCTTTCATAGGAATTCTAAGAATAGAGAATTATTTCGGTTCAGGTTCAAACGAGTTCATTCGCTTCGCTATATAATATCGGACGAGACAGCATTGTTGCGGAACCCATTCTTCGAATAAACGTACATATATGTATGTCGAGTAACAATGAGCTTTCCATTCTTAACCGTTCACCGGGGGATCACGGTCTATTTTTATCTGCACTATTTTATACCAGAATTGAAATATTTTTAGGCTCCTTTGTGAACGGTTCACCATGAATAGCCTACGGCCTACGCGAACGAAAATAACAATGAAACGTTATCACGTTTTCTTTCACGGGATTTACAAATATTTTCACACTTGCTAATAAACAGAAGAGGAATTACGTTATCGTCAACGATTCTCTTCTTTTTTGCTTGCACTGTAGCAATCTTAATGGTTGACTCGCGCGAAGTAAACGAATATACGAATTAACTGTGCAGGAGTTTGTGTTAACAGCCGAAACTGTATTCGGATACACAGCACGACATAAATAGCGAAGTGCGCCGAGGTAGAAAATTAAAATCCATTATATGAAACGAATCAGACTGCAACCCTTCTCGGAACATTTAACAGCGTAATGGCAGATCCGTTTAAATTGGACAGATACTGTTGCATGTTAGTTGTGCTCGATTTGTTAACGATAATAGATCATTTTACAGTACATGGCTTTGCAGCTATCGCAGGTCGATGCTCTTGATCGATGAAATAACGTGGGACGTTTATTATTTCAGAACGAAGATGTAGCGCGCGAAAACATCACGGAGACCCTTGGTACTATGGCGAAAGTGTGTCTACGAATGTTGGAAAATCCGTAAGTAGAAAGTCCGTTGATAAACGACGAATATTTTCGAGTGATTATTAGACAGCGGATATTTATGCAAAATAAAAATTTTTTACCTGAATTGCAACAAACCGGAGTGAAACAGAAATCTATTTTCTATCTTAATATGTTTAATAGATTGAAAATAATATAATAGTATCTTTGGATTCTTGTAATATTTTTACTATTTTAATTACACCCACTTTTGTCATAAATGCATAAAATCCGCTGTCTAGTTATTATAAACAGAACGCAAAGCTTTCGAAAACAGAAGATGATTAATCGTTTCAGTCGAAACTGACGTACGTTATTATTCTCAGGAATCTTCTGGCGCAGTTCCAACGAGAAGAGACTCAACTCTTTGTTTTGAGAGTGATGGTTGGGTTAGTGATTCTCTATGATCACGTTCATCCTCAAGGTGCCTTTGTTAAGGGTTCAAATGTTGATGTAAGTGTCAGAAGCAGAAACTATAGAGAAATATTTTAAACAACTTATCCAACGGTGAATTCGGAAAAAATGTTATTTAACGAAATTGTATTGTCTGATCGGCAGGTTAAAGGGTGTGTAAAATTGCTGAAGGATCAGCCACCCTGCAAAAGCGAAGGTCTCCTGAACGCGCTGCGTTACACGACGAAACATCTGAACGAGGAGAACACGCCGAAGAATATTAAAAACCTGTTGGCGGCATGATTACCGAAACAACGCGGCTGCTGTATCAGAACCTGAGACAGCTGGTTGCTACTCTTCCAGAACCTGAACGAGTGGTGCATCTTATTTGTATCGCCACGAGGACGTTGAAGAAGATATCCTCGAGTTTCCACGCGACCCAAGCAATCTCCTTGTTCCTGATCAATGGGCTGGGTGGTGGACCAGAAAAAAAACAAAGTCTTTCGAACCGAGTCTAAAGCTGCCCGAAAACTGCCGACTTCCTGTGACAAGAAAGAAACGATAGAAAAAAAATTGTAGGAAGAGAAACCGAAAAGAACGCGACGACTGATCGTTGGAGGAATTACTGAACTGTTCGCCAAGCGGCAGTTTTTATTGGCCGCGATAAAAAAAAAAAAAACACCGCGAGCATTTAGGAATTATTATGGTATATTTCGCTATCTTCCTCGCCACTTCGATTAACATTACCGATCATTGCTATCGTTAATTAAGATTACCGCGAGTTCTTGCGTTCGTTCGAGTTCCATTAGTCTCTCACCGAAGTATTATTCATCCGACTGACGTCACTCATTAATATTATTGCCCCCTCGAACGAAGATCGAGATTAATTACAGCATATCAATAGCGTACCTAGAGTAATTCCGATTGCGATCATTCAAGTAAGTGTTATGATGAGAGGTTTAATAACGTTGTAGATATTGTGAAGATTTTTAGCTCTTGTTTTCTTTGTTAAACAGTTGTCAACCGGAGAGATGGTAATTAACGACTCGCACGGTCGCCGATGAGTGCTACTACACAACAGAGAAAACGATCGATTGCGACGAGTATTTCGAGGATGATGTTTTATTTTACATTTTCTTAATAGAATTAAGAAGCTTGAGGAAAAGTATCGACCAAAACTATTAGACCAAAGAAGCAGAATGAAAATGATTCAGCGACATGACGATGTTCCTCGTCGACGGTCGTGCGAGTGTTAAGGCAAATTGTTATAAATATGGGAGTGGACATTGATCGAAAGTGAAAATCAGGGACGACTAATGTTATTTTGATTCGTTATTATCGACGAGTTTAAGATAACTTTGCAACGAGTACATATACTTTGCAGGAAGTATCCTTTTAGAAATTCCCTCTTCTCCTTATAAGTAATTTTTGCATCATAGAGAATTGAAAACCAAAGATATTATTACTAATATATACCACTGCTTTTGTTATGCATTTATTATTACAATATTTTTTATAAGGACGTTATTTACGTCTTCGGTGGAAGTGGTCGTGCGATGTAATACATTTGATTGAAGTAAACTTCTCTGGACACAGACATAATTCCTTGCGCTGGCAGTCGCATTCTACATACACACACTCTATCTCTTTTTAAGTGCACGTTTACGGATTTTAAGCGTACGGAATCAATTTACTATCTACAGTTTCTTGTATCAAGACTTTTACTATTTGTATCCAATGTCATAACATTGTATTACACATAGGAGATCCTATTACGAAAGCTGTCTTGATTATTTTCATCATTGTTCTGTAATAATGGATATTATAAAAAGAAATTATAGGTTCGACTATGTATTAATTTAAACGTAACTTTTAAATTTCGAAAGTATCGTTACGAATGGAATAAAACGTACGGGATCTCATGAATGATTTTGAATTTTGTATTTGGTACATAGAAAAGAAAAGACGAAACAGCTATTCAAAATGAATTTCTTAAGTGTTCATTGTATTTTCAATCTTCTTAGTGATATTTATAATAACTGTGTTGTTATTGTTTTTAAGTATAGCCACATCCGAATCAATTTTTTATCGGTACGATTATATTTCAATGTATATCATTCATGACAATTTAATTGTGCAAATTTGTTTTCATCGAAATATTTCGATTGTTCGTCTCTTATGTCGTTGGTTCATTTGCACACTTTTTTTTAAATAACTTGCGATGTATTTAATCATATTTTTATACGTGAATAATTTAACATGGCGTTCGATGGTTTCCAATGAAGATATAAATGTTATTCGTTTAGTTTTATGCAATTAATTTAATATTAAGGTCAATGTTTATATTGACAGAGTATTTTCTTAACCTTTTGAAATAACATTTTCGCCGAGAAAGAAGCAAAACCGAGGAAAAATAATTCGAACATGAAACCTTTCCGAAGGATTAATATTTTATTACAGTTTTGACTTTGAATATTTTTATAATGACACATGCTTCCCATCTTTGTCTTCCAACTATTTCTTAATCATTATTTCGAAGACGATCAATCGAAGTTGTTACACACTCTTACTAGCCGAAGAAAAAGCTTTACGGACATAGTTACGGAAAATATATTCACTTTTACACTCGTGTTAATGAAATCGAAGTTCGAAATATGCTCAGACACTAAATTTTGCGCAACGATCGAGACATGTGAAGATTTTGTAAACAAAATTTATTGTAATGTGCTGTATGAATACCCTGAGGAATAAACCTTCAAAATGTGAAACGATCATCTATTATTTCACATAAAGGAGATCTTTTTTATACCTTTAAAACAGGTTACAGGTTAGGACATGTGAAAGCTGAGGCAAGGGTACACAAGAAAAGCATACACATGATTTTATATTTAGCAAGTCCTAAATTCTACTATACAATGTTAACAGAAATTCTAAATGTGCAGCTATTAGCTCGATATTATCCACTATTTGTAAAATACTGGAAGTTCTTACAAATAGAGGATAATACCGATTGCCCAGGTCTCACCACGTGGAGGTTGCTGCGAGGGAGACCCACCCACCCACTTACCGTTTCTTTATCGTCCCACCCGACGAAAATTACAAGATTGCATAATTACAAAATACAAAAAAAATCCCTTTCAGATGTATGTACTCTTCTTAGTACACATTTGTCAGTGTTCTATTTTTGACCACTGTACAAACGAATAGCAAGAAGAGCCTAATTGCAAGCCTACCCGCCGAATTCTTAACCTGCCTAGTGTCTCAGCTAATTTTCCTTTTGAATGCGCATGCATATGCTTTTTGCATATTTTTTTCATTTGGATCACTTTTTGTGATTTTGTGTTTCGTTTTTATTTGTATTTTTATTTATTTTATTTTGTACTTGACAAATATATTTGTAAATTTACTTTTGTTTTATTTTTTAACCACTGTAATTTGTTATGAGACTAGAGGGTAGCTACCCCAATTCACTTTTTGTGATTTTGTGTTTCTTTTTTATGTAACCCCATTTATTGTGTATTTAACAAATATTTGCATATTTACTTTTGTTTTATTTTTTAACCTCTGTGATTATTTTATGGGAGTAGAGGTTAGCTAACCCAATTTTGCTAAAATGAAAATACAGACGCAAGATGCAACACAAATAACAAACAACACCAACATGCAACCATGCACACGTACCAATTTACATAATACAATTTCTACATCAATCACGAACTACACAGCTGAAGTCGTGTGATCATTCAAATTCTTCCCCTTCTGAAATCATCTGAAACAAACTTAATTTTGTATTAGCACATGAAAAAAATATAAAAAAATAACACCCCCGAAAAATAATTGTCCACTCGATATATATTTCAAACAAACCCGCGAGTGGACCAATTTCTCGCAACGCTAATTGACAAGGTAGGTATTGAACCTTTCAAAAAAACAAACGCGACCAGTGCATTATTTATTCGTGATGTTAATTGAAGAAATATAATATGGAAAACTCCCGTGCACTTTCAGTTTCTTTGTGCGCGACTCTAAATGGAAACGCGATAGCAGCCTTCAGAATTTATGGGGGAGGAAAGCAAAGCCGAATCATTATTTCGCAACGCTAATATACAAATACTAAATAATAAAAATCTCGAAACAAACGCGAGCAGTGCATTATTTGACGCCACGCTAATTTATTAAATTCGATATAAAAAAAACTCCCGTGCACTTTAATTTCTTTATACGCAACACTAAGGGTCATGCAATGGCTGCGAGTATTCAGGGGCAGCCATACCGGCTACCAGGGGCAGTCGTATCAAGGTGCAGTGCGGCATTGTGATTTGTCGGAACGAAGTTACGATGTTTCGCGAGCTATTAATTTATTCGCGGCATGCATTAAAAATGGCAAAGTCTACTGTTGGGGAGGACCCGTTCCTCTATTATCTCTCTTTGCCATTGTCAAAAACGTTATATAAAGAAATTCTGCTGTCAACGTTAATTGCAAACCGTTATGTTTCTCCCGGATCTCTAATCGAAACAAAGTAGAGGCGTAGCGAGATAGTTAGCGACTGGGTTTTCAAGCCCATAGAATCAACCCCGGATTCAAACGCTATGACACCATCCACCTGCCTGGACGTCGTAACGCCAGGACAGATGCGCCCCTTCGCTCAAAACGTTATTCCAACTCGCGAGTATACACTCCACGAGCTGGCCGCTTTGAGTATAGACCGAAGCCTAGTAACGCTGACTTTTTTTAGCCAGAGATGGTGTCACGCGGTCACGAGCTGCGAGATCGCCTACTTGAAGAGTAGGTGAGATCTCTACTAATCTCGCCTCGCACATTCCCTACTTCCATTTCGATCTCAGCAAATCTAACCCTAATTCAACCCGTTTTATTTCTCTCGGTTATCTAATCGAAACGAAGTAGAGGCGTAGCGAGATAGTTAGCGACTGGGTTTCCAAGCCCATAGAATCAACCCCGGATTCAAACGCTATGACACCATCCACCTGCCTGGACGTCGTAACGCCAGGACAGATGCGCCCCTTCGCTCAAAACGTTATTCCAACTCGCGAGTATACACTCCACGAGCTGGCCGCTTTGAGTATAGACCGAAGCCTAGTAACGCTGACTTTTTTTAGCCAGAGATGGTGTCACGCGGTCACGTGCTGCGAGATCGCCTACTTGAAGAGTAGGTGAGATCTCTACTAATCTCGCCTCGGACATTCCCTACTTCCATTTCGATTTCAGCAAATGTAACCCTAATTTATCCCGTTCTGATTCTCTCGCAACACTAATCTAAATCGCAACACTAGTCGCGTATGCCTGCACCACACCCGCACAGCCATTTCGACTGCGACCACTTTTTCAGTGGATCGTCGCAGCTCGAGCATGGGCGCCTGAAATATCGAAAGTTTCGAACGCAAACGCGATTATTTTGCTGCGCAACGCTAATCCAACGAACAGAGCATCCAAAAGACTACTTTACTCTTTTTGCAAATTTATAAAAAAAAATTCAAATTCATAAGAAATGGGTGGGATCAAAAATATTGCTGGAAGCAGCAATCAAAATTGAAAAGGGAATCGCGACTATTTCATTCGCAACGCTACATGAACAATCTACAATGAAATTGATAAAAATCGCGAGTATTTCCGCAACGCTAACAATTGATCTCTGTTCAAAATCGACTAACGCAACACGTGTGTTTTTTATCGCAACACTACTGCAAATCGCGGACGTGCCCATCTCGGCTGATCGTTGGAGCGGCGAGGCCTGCCCGTGTGTACAACTAACTACTTCTACAACTACAATACTATTTTTATAGACGAGTACAGTGACAAGGTAGTAACGAAATGACTTCGCATCCGAAGATGCGAAGCCATTGTAGTTGCCCTCTTGAGCGACAGTTTGTCGGGGCCTCTTCGGCATATAGCCTCTTCTTTTTCTTCGGCGGTCCACCAAGCATCTGAAACCCTAAACGTGCTCGCAGCGAAAACGATCGACGACTTCCGAGACGAATCAAGTTTCGATAGAAGCCGATCGTTCCACTGGTGCGATCGAGCAGGTGCGCAACGTTTCGAGGCCCTAATCCGCGCGCGTCAGCGTTCGCGCCCGCGTCCGCGAGAAGCTACACGAGCAGGAAGAATCGAACTCGAAGCATCCATTCGAACGTCATGCCTCGTTCGATTTAGCTTCGAGAACGAAATTTCGAGCTCTTCCAGTGACTGGCTACCGTGCGAATCGCGGCCTACCCGAAAGAGAAAGCGGTAGCCAGCCCCGGCCCCTACCTACTTATTACGAACATTCACACCAAGAAGGTAAACTACCTACCTACCTAGTCCTATATTTAAAAAATGGCAAAAGACACAAGCACTCCAACACAGTCGCTCCACGGTTCTCACACATACGCCAGGGTGCAAATAGCCTAACACCTAGAGAGGACGTCCCGGGACGCCTCCGACACCCTAACGTTTGAACCTCATGCAAACACTCTAAAGGTACGTACCAGTTTTCCTGAAATCGACTGACAATGGCAGTGATCATTGCGAGATAAATCGACAAATTTTAATAATAACTGTATTTTAGACTGAATTAAAATTGAATATATATTTAATTAATTAAAACCACATTCCACGAAGATCTATGTAGCATGTCACAGATCGACAGGAATATGTGCTATTGAATCTAAACCAAAGAACCGACGCAATTCCACTGCCTAATAACAGACACACACAAGTGGAAAATACGTCGTGCACGATACACTAACCATTGTCAGTCGCCACACATACGATTAAAATAATATTCCATGTACCCGTTGCTCTCACCCTCCCGAGTAGCGCCTGGGCACGCGAGAGGATTCGAGCAACGAGTAGGGAATCTCAATATCCTGAAAATCCTAACTAAAAGAATCGGTTAGATATTTTACGGGCTAATATTCTCGCATTTTTGAAAAATGACTATTCAATTTAAATTATTAATTTTAACTTTTCATTTAAAATTTAGTATTAATTTGCAAAAAAAATATTTTATTGTTGGGAAGGGTAAGGAATATTTATTTAAAAGATTTATTTAGTTAAAAGATTCTAAAAAAGATTTTAAAAATGATTTTCATTTATTCTTTTATTTATTATTAATCTATTTGAAAATATATAAAAATCCTCGGACGATCCTTTCGACAAAGCAAAGTTTTGAAAGTATAAGAAAAATAAATGAATTTGCTTTGTCAAAAGAATCTATCCGTCGCGAATCGTCTTTTTGTACGTGGTATCTAATGCTTCCGGGCAATTCAAACGAATTTCAAAGTGCAAACGAATATCACGATGATAAAAAGTGGCTCTAGTAATTATGTACCAAATTACGGAAGATAATTATCTTCTCGCAATTTGGGAATTCAATTATCAAAAAATTTTACATTTAAAAAAAAACGCGACGTACAAAAAGACCCTACCTAGCTAAGAAACAGATTACTACCCGCGGGAACGCTTGGCGTTTCCACGGTCACTGTACTCGTCAAAATGAACTACACAAATCAACTAATGGACAATCACAAATCTAGTAATAAAAAAGTGATGTTTTTCCGCTTACTACTTGTTGGGGGGAGAGAAAGTTACGTTGCCTCCCCCTTGAAGGAAACACGACACGTTGCCTCTGGATCGCAGCTATCGATGGCGTTCGACGATCGATGCATTCTGGAAGAGTGCTCAATATACCTCAATACCAGATACAACAGACAATTAGAATATTCGATACATCTACCAAATGGTGAAATTAAATATAAACTTACCAGGATTATGTGGCTAAAGTATAGAGGAAGGTGCTTCCACGATGAATTACGATGTATTACGTTAGCCATATTACCCTTGTTTCCAACGCGACAAACTAAACAAGATGGACCAAACTAAATACTACACTTTCGAACGAGGATTCCTACAATCTCGATTAGAGATTTCAAAAAACTAGATTTTTTTAGTAATGGTCCAATTTAATGGAGAGATTAGACGAACAATCGATACTAGCGTTGGGCTCGACACAGATGCACAGTAGCAGCCCGGCCTGCGCGCTCAAAAAGTTGTTTCCGCGGAATTCGTCCTGGCCGGAAAACGAAAAGGTCGGAGACCTAAGGCTTACAATCGTACTTCTGAGCCCATGTTCCAGGGTGCCATCGGGGGACACCATGTAACAATATCTACTACAATTACGATTGTACGCGATAGGATACGGGCTGCCAGGACCACCACCTTCCTCTCGAGACACAAACTCGCTTGTTCTGCCCCCCAGTGTGCCACCGAAAAATTCACAGAAACAACTCCGAGCAGAACTACAGGGTGATAGCTGGGTACCAACCGAAGCCAGCGATCGTAATCGATTGCACCCGAGAAGCGGGTACAGGTGCATCCGCGATGGACAACATTGCCAGCAATATGCGATCAATCAAATTAATTTATTGCTACTACTACACGTAATGAATAATCATTCATAAAATACATCTATTTATTTAACTAAGTAGAGGCGAAGCGAGATAGTTAGCGACTGGGTTTCGAAGCCCATAGAATCAACCCCGGATTCAAACGCTATGACACCATCCACCTGCCTGGACGTCGTAACGCCAGGACAGATGCGCCCCTTCGCTCAAAACGTTAGTTCAACTCGCGAGTATACACTCCACGAGCTGGCCGCTTTGAGTATAGACCGAAGCCTAGTAACGCTGGCTTTTTCAGCCAGAGATGGTGTCACGCGGTCACGTGCTGCGAGATCGCCTACTTGAAGAGTAGGTGAGATCTCCACTAATCTCGCTCCAGACATTCTCCACTTTCATTTCAATTTCAGCAAATGCAACCCTAATGCAACCCGTTCTAGTTTTCTCGGATACATAATAAAAACGAAGTAGAGGCGTATCGAGATAGCTAGCGACTGGGTTTCCAAACCCATAGAATCAACCCCGGATTCAAACGCTATGACACCATCCACCTGCCTGGACGTCGTAACGCCAGGACAGATGCGCCCCTTCGCTCAAAACGTTATTCCAACTCGTGTTTATAAACTCCATGAGATAATCCACGAGCTGGCCGCTTTGAGCATTGACGGAAGCCTAGAAACGCTGGCTTTTTCAGCCAGAGATGGTGCCACGCGGTCACGTGCTGCGAGATCGCCTACTTTAAAGGGTCACGTGCTACGAGATCGCTTACTTGAAGGGTCACGGTGCTGCGAGATCGCTTAGTTGTAGGTCAGATCTCCACTAATCTCGTACAGACGCTCTACTTCGATTTAAATGTTTTTAAAAATCTTATTCATAATACCGAGCAACGATAACACCGATGCAATAAATTAAATGATATTAATCGAAGTAGAGGCGAAGCGAGACAGCTAGCGACTGGGTTTTCAAGCCCATAGAATCAACCCCGGATTCAAACGCTATGACACCATCCACCTGCCTGGACGTCGTAACGCCAGGACAGATGCGCCCCTTCGCTCAAAACGTTATTCCAACTCGCAAGTATACACTCCACGAGCTGGCCGCTTTGAGTATAGGCCGAATTAACGATCTAGTAACGCTGGCTTATTCAACCAGAGATGGTGCCACGCGGTCTTGTGCTGTGAGATCGCCTACTTGAAGAGTAGGTGAGATCTCCACTAATCTCGCTCCAGACATTCTCTACCCCAGTGTTGTCCAAACGCGTGCCGAGCTACATTACCAACGATTCGACAATTTAAAAAACTAATTGATTTTTAATTGAAACAATGTTCGTCTAATCTCTCCCGTCGTACATTCGTTTAACATATAGTAAATATCTAAACTAATTATGCTACAGCTATCGCAAGGATGTTGGCCTCCAAATGTGGAACCTCGACAAATGTAGGCGCTTTGGGGT
This sequence comes from Lasioglossum leucozonium, assembly GCA_028454225.1. Taxonomy (NCBI): domain Eukaryota; kingdom Metazoa; phylum Arthropoda; class Insecta; order Hymenoptera; family Halictidae; genus Lasioglossum; species Lasioglossum leucozonium. The sequence goes on along the minus strand of CM052207.1, from coordinate 7,515,266 downwards.
ATGACGGGCGTGATAGCCGCGATCTGGTTTCTGCAGGTCTATCAGGCCCGTTCATGCCTATGGAACTTGTAGCCAATACCCTCCAGAAGGTGTCACGCTAGCGACGTGATTCTGTGTCACCAGTCCACTATTATATACTCGCTCGTACTCAATGAGAGCGCTACGTCAGGGAGCGGGGCACCCGCCGTGCTCACCAAAATAATACATGCTATCACGTAAGTGACTGCACAAAATAATACCGAACCCGGCGGGCGGTCTTTAACGGTCAAACAGGCTGCGAGATATCGGTTTCATCTCCACATGACACATTTTGGTTTGTCGAAAGTTATTAAAACTTTCAACAATAGGGTACTGGCTACTGGCAAAGTCGAGTAGCCAAATCACTAATTTGCGATAACTATCTACATGAATCTTGGTTAACAATGGATACCAGCTAAACAACGGGTAGATGGAAAATGTACCATTCAATGCACTCTGCCCGATACCACATCAAAGCACCGGAAGCGTGATCGATTGATCCATTTTGCATCTATAACATAGTGTGACTCTACTCTAATATGAGGGAATTATTAAAAAAAAAAAAAAAAAACTCCCTCAACAACAAGTGACTCTACTGCTGGATCCTTCTATTAAAAGGGAGATGGAGGATCGCTCACAAAAGAGATCGTTACAATCGTGCCCGGCTGATAGTAATATAATTACGGCGCGGACCTGCCGGTAAAGCCTCTGAGTGTCGCAAGGGCCTCAACATCGAAGGCCCACGTTGCCTAAGCACGGCCAGATTGAGTACGCCTTGTTGAGGCCCAAGACCTCGCCCAATTCTCTAGCAGGTCGAGCTGTACCATCGCCAGCTCTCCGATTACCCAGAAAAAAGGGTACGCGAAAACTATCCGTCAATCGGACTTGTAACGATCTACGAATAATCATTTAATTTAAAGATTGACTCGAGAATACTATATGCAAATAATATTGCATCCATGGAATAAAAGATCGATCCATCTCCCTTTGTTTAACCTACCCTACCTACCTACAGCTCGGCAAAAAATGAAAATATTTAAATATTTACAAATATTTACTCGTGACGCGGGTCTCGCTGGATTTCCCCGAAAATCGAGCGGTACCAGAAATTCGAATGCTTACCTGAGAAGCAGGTGGAAATCAACGAGCAAAGCAAAGCCAAGCAATAAAATATCATTTATAATTTCATATGAATTATAAAGATAATCTGGCTAAAATTCTAGAAAATCTACCTGAACTGCGAAGGTATTGTTATGGCAAAGCATGAACTTTAGAAAAACAATTTTAAAAAAATTTCACGAAAGATATATAAAATGTGCCTCTAACTTCTAAACACGTTCGCGAACGAATTTTAGAATACATGGAAACAAGGGTGGCTAACGTATAAACGGAAGGAGGAAGTCCTTGTCGAGACAAGGTTACCTTTAAAATATTAATTACGAACAAATAAATTAGAATTTGTTTCGAACTATACGGAAAGTAAAATACATTAAAATGAAACATATCACAAATACATACATATATTTTATATTTATTTTATATTATATATTTTATATTACATATACATTTATGTTATATATTTCATATTATATATTTATTATTTTGTTATATCTCAACAAAATTTAATGAAACGTGGAAGGGATTGGAGACTTGTTTTCCCGGTAAACAATGCCATAATTGCAATTAAAAAATATGTTGGAAGCTATTGTTATATGAATTAAATAATTAAAAAGTTTTATCAATAGCTTTTCAATAAATTGATAGTGAATTAATAATTGATGACTATTATTTTTAAATTATTAATAATTGATGACTATTATTTTTAAATTATTAATAATTGATGACTATTATTTTTAAATTATTAAATTCGAAAAAAGATATTTAATAATAATGTTCAAATGGAAAGATATATGTATTTGTACTCACGTCCTCTGCTACTTGAAAAACTACAACTCGTTTCGTCTGGATATCGACTATTGACCTCGGCTATTTTCTCTCAGGCTCTGTAACAGAAAGAATAAATTCATTAATTTTTTCGGTCAATTGAAAACATTGAACATATACTATGTTACGTACGAGTATGTAAGAGTAGAATAAAATAATTACATAAAAATTTAAATTACTTAAATAATATTAAGTAACTAAAGAATACAATAATTTAAAGTTTTATATTTTACTTTAAAATATCTATTAAGAAATAAATGCGCAAAACTTTAATCAACCAAATATGAAATGACTGTTAAAATTAGACTTTCATAACAAAATTAAAGTGTTAATGTACAAAGTTAACTTAAAATAGAAAAGAGATGAATTAAAAATTTAAAGTTCAAAAAATAACTTTTATTGATTTAAAGTTTACAGTTTAATTCAAAAGCCGTGATCACGACACAAGAATAAATTATCACGAGAAGGCAACACGATTTGAAAATAAATTTAAATAATGAAAACTAAATAACTCGCTAGAACACAGAATTAATTTCAATAAAAATTAAAGTATTGTATAATATTGATTTGTATCGAACGATACAAAACGGAAACAATACGCACTATGTAACGGTTCCTGCATTGCGTCGTATATTCTCTGCGTCTCGTTAATAAACGACGTTTCCGAAGACACTATATACAACGTCAATTAAACCATTGAATAAAGTCTCTAACTAAGCGCAATAAAAAAGAAAGGTAAAAGTACCTGAATGCTATTGAGTTTGATGAAAGGTACCCCAATAAAACAAAAAAAAAAACAGTACTGGGATAAATGTATCGATGACCGCGGGTGACTTTTACTGCGGTATTTTTTTCCCAATGAGATTAAAATACGTAAAAAAAAAATATTTTTCTCTAAAATTTGTACAATTCTGAAGATATGTTCGTACTTACATTCTCTGCACCTTCAAACAAATGTCATATCTTTGGACGAATGGATGGATGGTTGTCCCATAGGCTCTGTAACAGGAAAAACAAATTCATTTAATTTGAATCGATCAACCGTCAAACAACAAATTCGAATCAATAGAAAATATACATTTTACGATCGTCCGCACAAAAGTGACAAAAATTAAGCGGGAATGAACGAGCGCCAGTAGCAACAGAACGCGGGAAGCAGGGAGAATCGAACGCGTATAGATAGATCGCGACGTGCTTCACGCGGCATTCATAACGCGCGAGATTCAAACCGCAACAAAGTCGAATGTAAGATCAAAACGAAATAAATTAGATTTCTATTGTACAATAAAATACAAATAACAAATTCGTTTAAATTAAATCGATCATCGTGACACGAAAGGTAATTATCGCGAGAAGGCAACGACACGATTTGAGAAAAAATGTAAACATGTGAAATATACATAAATTTACTTAAACACAAAATTAATTTTAAAAATAATTAAAATGCAAATATTAATATTGATACCTATCGAGAGGATGAGAGAAGAAAACGGTACTCACCGCGTAACCATGACCGTACTGCATCGTACACTTGCACCTTTCTGCGTCTCGATAACAAACGACGCAGTTGACACGATTAGAGAGATACTCGGAGGTGACGAAACGTACGTCCGTTTACTTTGACTTTCGGGTATGTTATGAAGCCGCGCTCGGATCCTTGCGATCGATTACCCTCCATCCCCCATTCCCCACTTACAGACTTTATTCAATGGTATAGTTGACGATATGTATAGTACGTTTTCGACAATACTAATCCCTATTGAGGAGGGGATGGGGGGTAATCGGTCGCAAGGATCTGACCGCGGCTTCAAAACATATGCGAAAGTCAAAGTAAACGGACGTACGTTTCGTCACCTCCGAGTGTCCATCTAATCGTGTCAACTGTGTCGTTTGTTATCGAGACGCAGAAGGGTTCAAGTGAACGACGCAATACGGTGACGGATACGTGGTGAGTACCGTTTTCATCTTTCATCCTCTCGATAGCTATCAATATTATTTATTTGGATTTGATTATTTTTAAAATTAATTTTGTGTTTAAGCGAATTATGTATAATTCATCTGATTACATTTTTTCTCAAATCGTGTCGTTGCCTTCTCGCGATAATTGCCTTTCGTGTCACGATGATCGATTTAATTTAAACGAATTTGTTATTTGTATTTTATTGTACAATAGAAATCTAGTTTATTTCATTTTGATCTTACATTCGACTTTGTTGCGGTTTGAATCTCGCGCGTTATGAATGCCGCGTGAAGCACGTCGCGATCTATCTATACGCGTTCGATTCTCCCTGCTTCCCGCGTTCTGTTGCTACTGGCGCTCGTTCATTCCCGCTTAATTTTTGTCACTTTTGTGCGGACGATCGTAAAATGTATATTTTCTATTGATTCGGATTTGTTGTTTGACGATTGATCGATTCAAATTAAATGAATTTGTTTTTCCTGTTACAGAGCCTATGGGACAACCATCCATCCATTCGTCCAAAGATGCGACATCCGTTTGAAGGTGCAGACGATGTAAGTACGAACATATCTTCCCAATGAAACTTTATTGTTGAACATTTTTTCATCAAATTATTAACCCCTTGACATACAATGACGTCTGGCAGACGTCAAAATGTTTTGGAATGCTTCATACTTTGCAGAACTACTAATTTATTATTTTATAATGTTAATTAATTATTGTACATTTATTGATATATATATATATATATCAAACTGATTAAATGTTATATGGCACTGAAAATTTCAAAATAAAATGTTCTATTTTTACATGTAACTCTTCAGTTGAGCCAAATTAATTTATATTTTATTTGTATGTCAAGAGGTTAATTTACCGTTGTCTCAATAAAATGTTGATGAATAAATTAGTTTGTTACAAATTAAAATAGTAGTGTCGTTGTGGGCCTTTCTCTCTCTCTCTCTCTCCCCTGGTATTTCATGAAATTAGTATGCATTAAATATTTTTGGGGCAATCTTTGGGGAGGGGGCTAAAGGAGTGGCTCCAACATTTGTCTTAAATGGGAAGCAGGGTAAATTTTAACAGTTTCAATAAATTTTAGTTTCAGTAAATTTTATCAATTGTATTATTTATTTTTAATTATTTAATTTCCATTCGTATTAATAATGATTTTATACTCAATTCGAATTATTTATTTCCTACTAATTCGGGTTTAAATTTTGACGGTCGGTTGATCCAAAAATTAATGAATTTATTCTTTCCGTCACAGAACCTGAGAGAAAATAGCCAAGATCGATAGTCGATATCTAGGCAAAACGAGTTGTACTTTCTTCAAGTAGCAGAAGACGTGAGTACCAACATATCTTCACAATTAAACTTTATTAAACACACTTTTTCTTTTCAAAGTATTAATGAAAAATTGTATATACAAGTTGAATAAATTTGCTTTGCTTTTTTTATTTCGCGAATCACTTAAATAGACTCTTTATATCCCGATGGAATTATACGAATCGATTTTTTTATATGTTTTCTCTCTTTTTAATTCGAGGACTCCAACGCAGCTTTCTCTTCCCCCAACAAGTAGTGAGTGAAAAAACATGACTTTTTTATTAGTAGATTTGATTTTTTATTAGTAGTTTTTTCTAAAAGGGATTTTTTTTGTATTTTGTAATTTTGCAATCTTGTAATTTTTCGTCGGGTGGGACGATAAACAAACGCTAAGTGGGTGGGTGGGTGGGTCTCCCTCGCAGCAACCTCCACGTGGTGAGACCCGGACAATCGTTGCGATTCTCGATTTATAATATTTTCTTACACAAAGATCAATTACTCTATAAAATATTAAAAATCAATAATCACATCGAGCTAATGGCTGCAAAAATTAAGCAATTCTTCCACATGATTTCGAATTTTTTCTTTTAAACATTATGATTCTATTTCATTGTTAAAACATGTTATCGAGTCAATATTGTTTGAGCTGACGGTAGGATTCTATTGTTTTTCCATGTGCTTTCGCGTTCATTTTAAATCGAACCGCCCCTATGATGAAGTACCGTCCAATATCTTTAATTCGAGTCCTCAATTGTTTAAAAATTCCCACGGGAATACATTTTAAGATCCAGAAGTTCCTTCTAAATTCGCGTGAATTTTGTCAAAGCTGCAGATTGCGTTTTTTCGATAGTTCAACTCGACCTAATATTTCTTTCTAAGACGAAGTGGCCTTTATGAGGTATATGTATATATATTTGTCCGTGCCTTAAACGGCGGGTACAGATTAGACATTGCATTTTATGGGTTTTTTTTGTCTAGTCTTCGGGGAGCTCTGTGTCATGACACCGTTATTATACCACAGACGAGGTATAAGAGTAGACCAATCACCCAATGTATTTTTCTGTCTCATGTTCCCGGGGCTCTAGAGCCCCGTACCATTCCGTGTCACATCCTACCGTATCGACTAAAACTAATATTGTGGAACTTATCTTCCACAATATCAGTTCCGATCGACACGGCAGGATGCGACATAGAAATGGTAAGTGGGCTCTAGTTTCATTTATCGTCTGCAGTGAAGATAGTTGATCCCCTTATCGTATACCGATAGAATCGCTTTCTGAATGATCGTCTAGCAACTTCATTTCGAACTTTGCACTTTCGTCTGCAGGTGGTTTTAGGAAGGTCAAAGCCCGCCATTACGTGATTCCAAGGGGGTTATTAAGGCGCAATTCTTTAAATATTGATTTGAAAGTGGGTTGCAGTCGGTGGGCGGAAGCTCAAGGAGGTTGGATAGAAAGAAAAAGGAGGTAGAGGTTAGACGAACGAAGGAGACGAGATGAGATGGTAGACGGGAAGGGAAGATCGTCTATTATATACGAAGGGCGCGGTCGCTCTCTATGGATTTTTTCTGCTATTAGAAATACGGGGGACGTCGAGTATAAATTTTTAATTATCAAGTCGTTAAAAGTTCCATAAACTGGCATATGCTCTAACGTTATTCAGCTTATAATATATTAAATATTTTCATGTATATTATGTGCGAATTATACATAATCACACCTGTCCGAATATTAAAATTTCTCTGGTGCGGTTAAAAAACTAAATATTAATATTTTAATTTCTTCCTCGATGGAATAAAAATTACTACAAGCGGTGGAAGCTGATTCTATAAAATGGAAGACATTTTAATAATCATAGAATTACGATTAATATTCTCAGGAAGCAATTTATTTTTAAAAAAGCTGACTACTTAGGGCCCGAAATAAGTTTACTCTACCGATTAATTGCGAGGACCACGAATGAGTTATTACACTTAACAATAAAAATTGTGGAAAATCTAAATGAATTCAAATGTTTCCATTTTGATTAGGTAACTTTTGTCATTTATTTTTACTGTTCGGTACATTTAGAGTTAAACTTCCAGCCAAAGCATTCAGGTCGCCGAGTTTCTAACGCTGACGAATGCGGCCATGTTCCCGAAGGCATCCGAGAATGTCGCTCGGCTTTTGTTTAGTGTTTAGCGACCACCACTGTCATCAGTGCCACCCCTTGCACAGTTTCGTTCCTCCGTGGAGCAGTATGCCCCCAACTTTCGCATTACCGGCACCACCGTGCCTCCTTTTTTCAGACTCAAAAGCTTGGGGACGAGAGAGAAGGAAAGTCAGGCACCCCTATGGATTTTTTTCCGTGCCGCGGGTTCCCCCCAACGGTGTTTTCCCCTCCACCTCTTGTCGGGATCGGTCCACGATGTTTTAAGGGCTCGAGCAACCCCTCCCGGTGGCTCTAAAAAAAATTCAACCCCCAATTTGTAGGGTTGGCGGCCTGTTTAATTGCGATATCCAGTACCTTCTCGCGATTCATCTTTTTTTTTTGCACAGCGGTTTCTCTTCTTCGCTCAGCTCTTTCCTCTTCTCGCTCTGTTCATCGTACGCTCTCTCTCTCTGCGGTTTTTTTATTTCTGTCTCTCGTGATTTTCGAGGCGTCAAGGTGGCTCATAAGGGCTCGTTGCTCGTTAATCTTCCGCCGGTCTATTTTTTTACGGCCATCTCGCCACGGAAGCTGCTCGGGAATAATAATGAGACTAATCGGTCCGACACACCCAATGTTTTAATTTCTTGCACGAGCCGTTTTTCGAGCTGAACACTTCAAAATCTTACCGGGTCGGATTGCGTTTCTTCCGGTGGGACTGTGTAACAGCGTGTCTGTGTTAATGATGCCATAAAAAGTTTGTGCTTGATACATTGTTAGGAAAGATCAATTATGCGTAAACAAGTATTTTCTTTGTTACGTATGAATTTTTTATTACGTAACAAAGATAATAAAATAACGAAATTAAGATATAATATGTCAATAATATAGTATTGTTTTATATAATCAACTATATTTTTCTTGCCGGTTGTATATATTTCTCCAAAATGGAGGGCGTAGAAATTAAAGTTGTACTGGTGTTCGAGTATCTTCCTGCCTAATTGTAACCACCACGTATAACAAATAAAATATTGAGCAGCTCCCTTATTGCTGAAAACCATTCAATCATAAAAGTTTTTAAATCATTCTCACAAAAAAAAAACAATACATTTCGTGTGTTATAATTATTAATTCGATCACCCGCAGTATATCTTCTTCCGGCAACGCAAATCATTCCCATAAACCGCAGCGTTGCTCAAAGAATAAGTTAGACACAGTACAGAAAAAAAAACGTGACACACACAGTGTCTATCCATTAACCCTGTCTAGTATAGCGGCGCGCGAGCATAATGCGGGGTTTACAGTGGCGTCGCGCCACCCCTTTCGCCACGCTGTGGGATACCCTGCACCCCTTGTAACCATTCTAATTGCGATATCGTCTTTTTTCGTTCGCGTTTTTTTTTCGGCCGGACTCGTTTCTCTCCCGGTCGCGTCTATCGCTTTTTTGCCGGTTATTTTCCCGCCACCCGGTAATTATGTGGGCGCGGTGGACCAAACAAGGGAAGGAGCCCGGTCGCACCGCGCGCGCGGCCCAAGAAAAAAAGTCGTTTTGCATATTTAAATCGGGAACAAGGGGCGAACAAGGGACAGAGAATCGTGCGCGGGGGTTGCGCGAGCGAGACGGCAGTAGGGGTTGCCGGCGTTATCCACCGGGAGCGACGGAGAAACGAGGATCGTTCTAAGGGCGCGTGCGCCACGACAATGGGTTGTGTTTGCACATACGAAAATTGGCCCGACGCAGAAAAATAGGCTGCTGTCTCTCGGCATGAGAGAAAAAAAAAAGAAAATAAAAAACCAACGACATCATGCAGAAAAGGGAGAGACCGCCTAATCGAAGGACACGCGTTAAATGTCTTTAACCCCGTTACGCCTGGCACACAAGCACCAAAGGGTTTCTTGAACTCCGACGAAATAATTGGGCGGCCATGAATTATGATATTTCAAAGACAGGTCGCGCACTGGCTCTCCGGAATACATTAACCGCGCGTAATTTATTACTTTCGAACGCCACACTTGGAAATTGCGAGCACGAGATTCGATGTGACGTGTAAAATGTAAATTGGGTATAAATCAGGCGCCGGATAAATTGTACGGTACGGTGGGCAGGGATTTTTTTTCATGGTTTCGGTTACGGAGTGTTTGCTAATATGCGTCGATATATGTTGTTGCTTGTAATTATTCTAAGAATTAACGATTCCGTATATAACGTTTCAATCATTAACTGTTTCGACTTGCACCATTTTTGCTTTAAATGACTCCATCTCGCGACCTAGTATTATTATTTCATTGTTATCTACGACAGTTTTGAAGAGAAACCTGTACGATGCGCAAGGTGGATAAATGAGTTTCGAAACTCCACCGCCTCCAAGAGGTCGAAGTGAAATGTTCTTAATTATTTTCGATAGGAATCGTGCCGGGAACGATCGGGCACCATTTTCGTTCTACCCAGGTGTTCGAACGCAACCGTGCATCACACGCATTGGCGTTTCGTTCTGGATATGTGAACGTAGCCAGGCATCCATCGTTGGGATTAGTCGGATCCAATTTTCTGCGGACGATAAATTAGAATTTATGAAATGAGCGTGGAAGGCAACGCGAGTCCTTCGAGGGTGAAACCTTACGAGGGAGGTCCACTCCCTCCCGACTTGGAAACTCACGAGAACCGTCCTCACCCCCGCGTATAAAAAAGGCCCATTGCACACCCCCGTAACACACACCGGATCTAATAGTTTTTTCCTCCTGCTTTTTTTCGTACGGGCATATTCCCCTTGGTGTTTGACGTGACTGTGTCTTTCCGATCATGGAAATCGTTCGTTTTCGTGATATTAACTGACACGTTGCACAGCCGTATTGTAACAATTGATCATTTAATCTTTACGTGAAATAAAAATTGTCTGTGTTAATTGCAAGATACTGAAAGGACATTATTTATTTCTCTTCTTGATAATACGAACGAATAAAAATTTACACAACGGTATTTAAATTGTTTAAATAATACAGCAACGGTGTTGTTTTCGTCGACGATTTCTAGATATTTTGTAGGCAAGGGTAGGGCGTTTGAACGGTGGTATTCAACAGAAATGGGTCGAAGTATTCGATAGACATCGAGGACCGACAGATGTTTCCCATTTTTTTCACACTCTTTCCTTTATCGATGGAACACCGTTATTCTCGCAAAAAAATTTCCCGAAACCGATTGGCTGCTTCGCGCACACATGATCACGTTCCGTTCCACGTACGTACCTCCCATTGAATCAATCGTTTTCTTTCAGAAGGTTCTCTCTTTTACAAAACGATGGAAATATATTTCCAACATTCCCGCGCGGGGAGTTCAACGAATTTGACGATCGGATCTGAGGGCATTCTAATTTTTCCGTTAGAATATTCATTCCATCTGCTTATACACGATATCGTGAACTTGAATATTAAATGCATAAAGAAAACATGAACAATTATAACATAATTAACAAGAAGGGCTAATTGTATATTAATTTTAGGATAATATTATTTTTAATCCCCGCGTGATCAATAACTGGATACATTGTATTTCAATGAACATTTGGTTTTTCTAAAAATATCATAAAATTGCTATGAATAACCATTGATTGGACACTGCTATATTGTGGTGTAACAGTTATTTCGTATATTGCTGTTAATCCTGTTTTTGCCGCTGCTATAGAGATTACAAGCTGCCTGTATGTAAATGTCCGATCACCGGCACCGTTAATTTTTTCTGTCGAAGATTATACGAATGCTAGCCATTTTCTGGCGAGCCGGCCATGTAATCCTATCGTGATACACTTGGATATAGGACTTTTTCCTAGAGAAAAAATCCTGAAAATCCCCTAATCCCGAATGGACAGAAATAACGAGAATTTGATGACGGCCAGTGTGGGGCCTCGTGAAACCACTCGGCGGTTCGTAAATTCTGTGTGGTGGGGCGTGGGGGGTAGCAACGTGAGAATAAAAAAATGTGGGGCACACGGTCCTGGGTTACCGTTTCCTACCCCCCAAAATGCTAGAAACGGAAACGAACGGTGGGTCAGGAAGTTTGAATGTAAAGTCACAATTTATCCCTGAACTGAATCATTATTACAATCTACTGTAAATTTTTCTAATTTTTTTGGAGGAATTTCTAATTATTAATATTAAATTGTACCGAAGATCGTTTCTCCTTCAGTCATTCAAAAGAACAATATGGATAATATGATTCTAAAATGAGCGATAGATTATTTATATAACTAAATAATCGATTCAACATTTATTTATGCTATCCAAAGCATATTAGTTATCAGAATAATTAGTGCTAAATAATTAAAATGAATAAAATATTGTCGAATATGGGACTAGATAAATTGTAGATTATTTATAGAACTAACTAGATATATTTTATTGGGCAACGAAATGATTTTATCGTAAGTGAAAAACTACACGAACCCGTCGAACCTCTCGCTACCCAGGGTGGATAGGTGAGTGACCCCCTTCGGTTTTTATACAAGGGTTTTCCTGGGAGGGGGACGTTTTTTATTTTGGGGCACCCGTGCCTGTGGGGTAGAGATCTTTTTTTATGGGCCAGCATCTGTACCCCCGTAGCTAGGAAAGCAAAATTTTTCAGCCAGCCAGTCACTCACCTGGCTCACTTCGGTACGGTGAGCATTTGGAAAATTTCATCTCGGCTCGGCTTCTATTTTATACTTTCTCTGTGTTGATTAATCACGATGATTATTTACAAGATTAATAGTAGCGAATTACTCGAAAGTGATACGTGTTGTGTTGTGAAACGGGAAGTTCGATCGATGGTGCAAGAAAATCGATTGGAAGCAATCGATTGACTGTTCGGAGACTGGTTTGTCTACCATATACACGATTCTTCATTGCTAGAATTTCTTGGACTTAAAGTGTCGTTCTGTGAGATTCTACTCAAATATTTGAGCAGGATTTGAGATCACGATCGTTCGCATAATATTGTTTAACTAACATAAATATTTAGTAATAATTGAGAAACAAATTTTTTAGAATTTCTATCCAAAGTACATATAACTTCACGTCAATAATGATTGAATTAATTCCGACAATAAATTTCTATTATAGAAGGTACATGAAAGTTAAAAAAATGATTTATCTAAAAGTGCTAGGTACACACTATTTCCCACAATTAGAAAAATTTGTTCGTGTTTGCCGCATAATTTTCGGCAAAGGAAAAATTGAAATGAGAACTGCGAGGGCAAGAAATCCAGGCTTTGACTTCGAGCCCGTAACCCTCCGTCTTTCCCGGCTTCCATTAAAAAGAAAATGCTTTTTTCCTCTCCCCAGTTTCCCCCGAGATTAAAACATTCGCGAACGAGTCGTGAACTCGTTTGTCGTTTATGCTCTCCCTCATGTCAATTTTCCTTTCTCTCCTGGCTCCTCTTCCCGGGCTTGTTCGCGGGTCACGTCTCCGTCGCGACAAGATGAGTCGGATAACGAAGCGGTCTCGTCATAGAACTAATTTTCCGTAATTTCTCAAAAAAGAAGAGAGCGTAGAAAGGGGGTGGAAAAGAGTCAACCGTGGCTTCTCCGGACCGTTAGCCCTCCTCCGCTACCCCTCGATACGGTCCCGGGGACTTGCGCGTCGATCTGCCCTGCGTAAGAAAAAGATGGCGAAGGGACGAAAGGTAAACATGAACGAGGAAAGTGTGGCAGTGCGAGAGAGGAGAGACGAGCGAAGGGGAAAGGGGGAGTGGGAGGCAGAAGGCGAGAGAAAAGAAAAATAATCTCTTATACGTCGCCCACGGTGTAATGGAGGGTATTTCGCACTGCAAAACACCCGGGCTACCCCCTTACCGTCTCATCCCCTTACCGTCGCCCCCGTCCCTGCCGTTGCTCATCCCTGCTTGTGCCACGACGTTGAAAATAATATCTATCTCTCACGAGCAGCGAGCGAGAACGCCGAAGAGGATCCTCCGCGCGCCGGCTAAAGCTGAAGAAAGAGAGAAATGTATATACACGTACATGCTTGATATATCCGCGTTATATCTTCCAGGAGGAAATGCAATTTCCAGGGGATCGCGTCGGGGCTCGCGAAATCAAGATAATTTCGCCGAGTTAATGATAATTGGGACAGGTGTTTATGAGCAATTTGCCACGGAGAGCAGGTGCCCCACGTGATTCCTACGCCATTAACGTATTTAACCTCGGGATACGCCGGGATTTTTTGCGAGTATTAATGGTCACAGTTAAACACGCCGGGACGAAAATGAATATGGAGATACCGAATATTATGATTACCGCTATTAAGATAAGATGAGGGGAAATGAGCTTCTGCGATGGGCACAAATCAGTTCGGGATGATTTAATTGGCAGCCATACGCGGAGGACGTGACGATGCCGATGTATTATACTGAATTGCGAATCTTCTCGGATGATATATCGAGTACGATATTACGTTGGAAAGTCGAATTTCGTTGATTAATTTCGAGCTGAAAAGAGACGTTGAAGAAAAAATAAAGAGTCAATTTAATCTGCACGCGGTCTTGTTATTTTCACGGTAACTATTTTTTTCGATTGAACATTTCTAGTTATTAATATTAAGGAAAATCAGGCGCGCGTAACAAATTACTTTTTGGTGTTTGGACAAATTAATTCGAAGTTTCGCTGTGTTACAACGATAAATCGAGAGACCGTTTCTCTGACTGTATGTTGCTCAAAGTGAATTTAAAAGTACAATGCGGTATCGGAGATGGGAATATTTATGGGATAGCAATTTTAGAACAAAACACGTGAATTATTTTGTTCGGTGCCGCGAGCACATACGTCTCGCGATTGGAAAATGTCTGATACGCCGAAAAAGGGTGGAGAGAAAGCAGATTGTCACGGGGAAATAATAGATCTCGGTCGGAGCACAAAAACAGGAATAATAGTTACAAGTTCCGAAGTAATATATCAAGCGGATTCGTGTAACGATAAATAAGAGTAAATAACGGCAGTGATTCATAATTAAAGAGCCGAAGAACCGATCGCCAGTAAAAAGGAAGAAAACAGAGTCCGATGGAATGGGGAAAGAACACGGTGTACATTTTTTCCGGAATATTGATTCTATCCACTCCGAAAACTAAACAGAACTTCCAAAATCTAATGACCAATTTTGTGATGTTACTACAACTTTTATACAGAAGTAGTATTCAAAAAGTTAACGAAACGAAAAACGAAAAGTTAGCGTTGGACACAAGCATGAACGTTGCGATAAGGCATCTACGGAAATAATAATGATGGGAAAAAGATCTACACGTAAAATGATACATATTTGCGGGCTATGAATTCCAAATATTCCGTCTTTTCCGTTGCAAGGACATATTCATGAACGATAACGAAGAAGATCCTACTCACAGTAGCGTTTCAAAAGAAAAGATTACAATGTGCAGCCTCTTGGCTACGGGGAAAATCTTTCTTCGAATGCTCGAAATATATTCATGTCTGGATTCGAGTCCCGTAGCAGCAATTATCCTGAAAAGCTTCGCCGACTTTGTATTCGCATAAGGATATTTCCGGCTGCACAACGGAAGGATGAATGGGAGAAAAGAGAGGCGCGGAAAATGAGAGCGAAAACGGGCAAGAAAAATTAAAAAAAGAAAAAAAAACGTAGAACAAAGTGCGATGTGACGATCGCTTGTCATCGATCGGCATTAAAAGAAGTACATCATAATATTCGTGCTTCTGAAAACTTCCACGTACCCTCGCGTTCTAACAGGAACCAGGACACCGCGTATATTTAATTCGAAAATTACATAATGGAGATTCGAATGCAGGCGGATCGATACTGCAGTTAATGTTTTCGGAATAGGACTGCCATGGAGGTAAACTTCCCTCTCGAAGACGCTTTAGAATACACCGGTACCCGGCGTACCAATTATCTCAAGAAGCTCCATTGATTTTGTATTCACATGAGGGAATACCTGAGCCCCCTCAGACGGGGCACAAAGAAGCAGCGGGAAGAACAGAAGAAGAAGAAGAGGCCGAGTAGGAGGAGGAGGAGGAGGAGGAGGAGGACGACGAGAAGAAGGAAAGAAAGGGAATTCTGGACGAGGATGCACTTTGCAGTGGCGACGGGGTATAAGCGGGTTCCATTTTGTCCTGGGGGTCCTTAGGCGCCTCCACACTTACCAATACTCGGGCACACACGGTGCACACATTCATTAGGAACGAACACGCATGCACGCCAGCCTCTGATACACACCAGCTCTCCTCCCTCTGGCCTCATGTCTCTTTCTTTTTCTCTCTCTGTCTAGCTCATCTACCCTGCTCTATCTCGTTTTCTTCCCTCTGCCTGTTTCTACATGTGAACCTTGAGAGTTCGTCGGAAGGGATGCTGGATGATGCGCAGGCGCAACTCGCGAGATATTGATAAAAATACGCGAAGGTCTATCCCCACCTACACAACCCCGACGAGCCAGCCCCATCGGAGGGAACTAAGGAGATATTCTGACGTCGAGGACCACCCCTACCCTACGATGTCTCTCGGTCGAATCTTGCATTACGACATTAACATAATTATTAATATTTTTCCTATCCCCTCCCCCCTACCACCCCGTATAGCTCCCTTTCTTTCCTCCGTTCTTTCTTCTTCGGCGGCCAAGCTTTTCCTTCCGACGAACAATATTCCCGCTTCTTATTGTGATTGGAAGACGTTTTTATTGTCTCCGACTCTATAGACCAGCGATTTTATTAATTTCATTGGCAGAGACGACGGATTATGCGGATCGCGCGCTTTCGCTAATTTCTTTCGATTGATGTACAAAGGATTATATTATTCCAACAAGGGTAATCGTGTTCTAATAGACAGCCATTTTAGGCGATGTTATTATGAATCCACTATTTTTTAAACGTTTTATACTGGGGCACGAAAACCAGTAGGCGAAAATGAGCACATTTTCAAGAAACGGATGATGGTCTTTGACGCATCGCATCGAAAATAATTTCCAAACCACCATTAATTTATATTACCTCTTACTTAAGTCGCTATTTACGACGCTCGGCAGCCCCGTTTCTAAATTAATGCCGGCCTCGTCTGCATATTTATGAGGCATGATCCAGTTACCCGAAAGTGTCGAGTCGGTATTAAATTTATCGATTAAAAATGATGTTTCGGGGAAGACGAAGGTTTACCGGCGAAGTTCGACTAGAAACTAGTTCGTCAAGAGAGAAACACGCGCATCGAGTCGTTCTCACCCTCGACCTTGATTTTTCGACAAGTTTTTAAGTATTTCGTTCGGATTTGGGTACCTCGATCGAGTGGAGGATTCACCAGGCGAAGTGGAAACAGTGAGATCGCTGCGGGCCTCGCAATTAAAACGTTCTGGTTCAAGTGTTTCCCTTTGTGGATGCCAGGGCATCCCGAAGGAGGGCCGAAGGGGGCGGAAAGGTCAGAGAAGGATGTCGATCAAAGGGGATTATTTCATTAAATCGACTAATCATTCGCATGGCCTACCGGAATAGAGGCTCCTCGATGGATCGACGCGGATGGACGCTTTAAAACCGATTTTCGGTGTTTAACACTTTGACGGCCGGCCCAGGCGCCCTCGAAATTCCGTAAAGTCAAAATAATCTACTTAATGGAATCAAAGTCGTCGGAAAAATTAGTATTTGTCCTGAACGGAGCACAAAATTAACGATTAATTATGAAGATACGCGATTATCTATAAATATTCACAATGACAACTGAAAAATTGCGTCTACCGAGTAGCATAATCTTTGCGGTATAAGCGCGATATCGCGTTTGATGTATTGCTGGTTAAAAGGACAGGGTTTCATAAAATTCCACGCCCCCGCAGACGACAAGTATCGAGCTCTCGTCCGAACTCATCTAATCCTCGATCGTGGGTGGCCGTGGAAAGGGGTGAGGACAGACGGGCAGGGGCGGTGTTCAGGCGAAATTATATTTTTTGTCGTCAGGACACGTTCTCGGCGTCCAGGACACTCGCATCCCGAGGGTATTTAAAGACGCCCCCGTCCTTCCTTTGCGGGCGCAAGGTGCGGGGGAGGCGATGAACGCCAGGGCGGCTCCTAAGGCAGTAATCCTTCGAGCGCTCACGCACCAGTATTAGTCCTCCTCTATAAGATGAACACACGAACGGGAACACCGACATATACCTGAGCCTGGCCACACAGCTGTTTCGACCGTGGGGCACACACTTGCGCGCGTGGTAGAAACCGAAAACCGCGATCAAGTAGGATTACTTCGGAGCAATATGCTCCCTCTCTCTTTTTCGTTGCCATCGTTGACCCTCCTACTTCGTTGTCGAAGACACCCCCGTAGTGGACACACGGCTACGCGTACGTACGCGGCGCGTCGCGCCTGTGTGCCGAATACAAGCGAAATGTACAGGTACAATCTTCTATCTTTCGGCCAGCGCCCCGTTATCTGAAATGAGAGTTTGCTTAGTGTATCGATGTCCCGCTATTACATTCCACCGTTAAACGCTCGCGGTAAAGCGTTAGTTATCGACAGATAAGACCGCCGCGATTTAGCCCCTCGTTCCTCTGCCAACATCTCGCAGTCATTTTTCCGAAGAAAAGACGCTTCTTCTATTCTCGAAGCGTCGACCAGTCGAAATGACAAACTTTCGTTTCTCATTTCATCTCGGTCACGTTCGAAATTTTTATTTTAATATATTAGAATGAAAAGAATTTTATTCGCATTTCTCCGCAAGAAATTACATACAATTTCGTAGCAGCGCGCTATAGTTAGTTTACCAATGACAGAATTATTAACTTCTATTGCATCCTGTATATTATATACGTCACACTAAGACACTTTTTATACTTGAGTATCTGAAATAAGAATTTTCTGACTGTATCGGCAACGGCAATGTCTCATCCGATACAGAATGCCACTAAATGCTGACTGAAGATACTACCTATTTGTGAGAAATTCCTCTTTCCTTGTTCTTTCGGCTTCTGCTCCAATTTTCTTTCTTTCGCAGACACATATCCGTTTTGACGCCGTAATTTATAGGATCGTTTCATAGTCATGATGAATTCAGCCAAAAATATTTGTTTGCCCTCTTAATTAATAATCTTCATGTAAATTTTACATAAAGATGCATAACACCTCAGGTTACGTCAGTATCTACTTCTATCAAGTTCAACGAGGAGGTCAACGTTGATCTCGATGTACATTTTCGAGAACATGTAAAATGAAATTGGTATCTAAGGATTGGAATGGACCTAGAGCCACGACGGTCGTGTCAAAAGCATCTTCGCGAGGATTGACGCTAAAATCCAGCGAAAAATTTGCGCCAGTCGCGCACAACTACCATGACAGTCAAACTGTTACCATCCTCGGCGAACCGCGGAAGACGTCACCGAGAATCGGCCATTAACCTGTAGTTTCCTCGGCGATCTCTCGGCGAGGATCAGCCGGCTCGCAGCTAGCGAAACAATAATCACATCGGTGGACCACTTAAGACGTCACCTTGATTTTCCGAGCAAATTCCTCCGAAGGTTCGTTCGGGTCCCCGACGAGGAATTCTGAAAGGGGCTATAGAGCCTCGCTGACGTTCCTCGGAAGTAACGTGAAATCCAAGAGACGTAGAGCAGTCAGCCTTAAAGCGAGTTAAGGATGGTTACACAGTCACCCTGGTGAGGTGCAAGCATAATATTCCCGAGGCGGGCAAAGTAGGTGCCGCTGTGCGATGAGACGACGAGGTGAAACCGGATGAGGGGGGTGGGAGGGAGGGAGGGGGTTGGAGAAGAAGAAGAAGAAGAAGAAGGAGGAGGTGGAGGAGAGGGTGGCGATAAGGGGTGGAAAGAGACCGGCGAACGGAGGCGGGGACCGAGGGGGAGGGTGGAGGGGTGGAAGAAAAATTCAAAGGAGGACGAGTAACAGGAGGAAGAGGAGCAAATAGACGAACGGGACGCGAAAGATGAGGTTGGAGAAGAAAGTGCGGAGATAGTGCGCGAAGAAAAAGAAAAGAGGAGAGAAGACGACCGGCGTCGGCTGCGGGAAAAAGATAGAGTCAGCGAGGAAAGAGTAGAGCGAAAGGGGGCGGGGGTGTAACGCGGGGTAAAAGTCCGCGAGCCATTTTTCCCCATATAATTATAAGAGAGGGACTGGGCGTTTCCATGGTAACCGCACACCACCCTCTACCCGCCAACCCACCCCCCTCCCTTCCTCTCATACACTCTGCACCCCGTTTACTTATATGTTGGAGGACGCGCATTGGCACATGTGCACGTATGCGCCTGTCCGTGTGTGTATATCCGCTGATGGAGGTGGTAGCTCCGGTGGCTCTACGTGTGCGCCCCTCCACATACGCGAGTGTTCCCGTATGCGTGCATATACATACGATCGCAGAGCAGACCGGGAATAAGGAACGCAAGAGTGTGTACAACAGGGGATGAAGGGAGAGAGAGAGAGAAAGCTTGCGCTTACGTGGGACGGCCAGGGAAGGAATGGGAGGGTGGCGATGGTGGGTGGAGAGTGAAATTAATGTATTTGTTCTGCGGCCACCCTCGTATGCCCCTGGTAAAGACTCGCTCTCGCGAAAAGGTCTGATGGCGAGGCGGATGACCGAGACAACACAGTTCGCATCCGCGTAGAATATCAGGGCGTTATTGCTTTTGTGTGCAAAGGACGCGCCACCCCCGCAACCACCCTCAAGACGACGGCGGCGGCGGCGGCAGGCGTCGTCCTCTGTTTCTTGACGCTTCTTAGGACGACAAGCGTTATGTATTGGACTCCCGTACGTTTCGGTATAGATCGCGTCGCATGATGCATAAAATTCTGCTTTTTCTGGAACTGTCTCGGCCCCCTTCACTATACCCCACGATAACGCTGAATAAAGTATCATGGATGATGGTTAATCGCGTCGGTTGAATCGTGGTTTTGTGAAATACGATCATCCCTAGGAGATTAAGATAGCTAAGGGTAAAGAAACATTTAATATGTTTGTTGGCATTAAATATGTAATTTAAGTTCACTCGATAATTATCAATCGTGGATTTAGAAGTAATATTTTCTATGTTTGATCGGTTGATGGGGGTGCTGTTTCGAAGTAGAACGTCGATGTAAAGAAACTGTGGTTCCATTTAGCAAACGTTCCCCGAGAAGAAAATGGCGGCGTTTTCAGTAGTTGCATAATTTAGACTTAGGAAGGGTCCCGGAATTCGCAGTAACTAGTGCATTGCTCCGAAATGGAGGAAGCTAAGAGGGTGGGGTTCATTCGAACTCCCCTTGGAAAAAAGCTATTTAAATAGCTACGATCCCGGGTGGGTGGGGTTCGCTTGATGGTGGTGGGTCGGTTCTCCATGGCTTCATCTCAATGTAAAGTACTCGGCCATGCGAATGCGTAACATGGCAGGCTTCGGTAGGCGTATTTTACTAAATAAATAAATTCGAAAAAATAGACTGCTTCTACTTTGCCGTGATCGACAAAGAAATTTTATATTCATATAATCTAATATATAAGCAATATAATCTTTGAAAGAAGCGGCATCTTTGTCGTTCTTCCGAATTAGTAAATTTTTAGTTACGCGTATACTTTACGTTATTTACAAAATAATTGAGCACTGGATAATCTTCATTCTGAAGTGAACAAAACTTTTAACGAAAACAAGAAATTCAAGATGCCTTCGGAGGATAGAAAAAATATCTTTAGCATGATACCAAATGCATGCAGAACAAAAGTTTATATTTGAAATAAAATTGCGATTTTCATCAAGGGCTACTTGAGTTCGGATAATTATCGACGATCGTCCGGCAAAATTAGCCGTCCGTTCACAACCAAGCTCGAAAATGCTCGGCGCGTTCCGAGCGGGAGCTTCCTAGCGGTCGTAGGACGCGAAAAAAGAACATCCCCGTCTTAAACAGAGGCGCAGGAGATTCCCGTGAATAATTGAGCCGCGTAATTTATTGCAAGGAATGCAGCCGGTGGCTTCCTTTCCCGGGTCCTCAGGGTTTCCCGAATGGGGAGAAGGAAGCGAAAGAAGGAAGGAAAGAGAGAGAGAGAGAGAGAGGGTGGCGTAGTGAAGAAGTGGGGTGGTAGGTGAGAGGGGTAGCCCGGTGGAAATTGAATTTCGATCGAACACCGCCACGGCAGAGGAGCGAGAACGGTGAATGGCATAGAAGGAGAAGGAGGACGAGAAGGAGCATGAGTACGCCGAGAGAAAGGAGGAGGACGACGAGAAGGAGGAGGAGGAGGAGGAGGAGGAGGAGAGGACGAAGAGGGAGATGCAGCGGTAGGAGGAGTAGAAGGTAGAAGGAGGCTGTAGGACATTACAGGGCATCCTCCGGCCCCGTCACTATGGCGAACAAATGAGCAATTCTCTCAACCCCCGTGTCCTATGATGTCCTGCACGTAGAACCTAGCGATGGGCGTCTTCTGGGTCGATCTCGAGCCATACAAACCATCTCCGACCTCCTACCTCTTTCCTATGTACCGCCATCGGGTTACCCTCGAGGTGATCGTAGTTTAAAATTTCTCACACGCCGCCCGGAAACCACTCGCGCCCTTCCACGAAGACAACCGGCTCATCTGCCAATCCATGGAGCCCTGGCGTGTCCAAGACCCTGCCTCTCTTCCTCGACGAATAATTCTTCCAGGGTTCGGGAAAACCGTCTTTTTCGGGGCTGATTCACGCGACCGACGTTAATCAACGATGCAGCCGCTCGCGCGCGCGTCCCAAAGCAATAATATCCGGGAGTGGCCCGAGGGGGGTCGGAAAAACGTAAATAGAAAATTTTGAAATGGAAAAGAAGCTATCCGATAGATTGGAAAGCAGAGAAGAGGAAGGATGGTCGTTGACCTCCGGTTTAGGTATGAATTGGAGAACTTCTTCCCCTCCCCCGCACCGTCCACGGAACAGCCCGAGAGCTCGCTGTATCGGGGGATTATATACGTTCCGCAAACAGAATACCTCCGGCCATCTCGGAAATTATTCGTACATATTTAAGAATCGGATCTTGCCGATCCGCGTTCATTGGCCGGTTCCCCGCGGACTCGCTGCCGCAAAGAGTGGGCGTGTAGCAGACACGTTAATCAGCCCCGGAGAGAAAATTCTCCGAAGGAGCGCGCGAGCGAGCGAGTTAGAGACGAACGACCCGGGGATGCAGAAAAGAGAAAATGGCCGGTCCGCCATTAATTAATAATAGAACCCGGTCGTAGTCGCGGCTGGCAAAGCGAGAAACGGAGACCGAGGGGCCGAGGAGGGTAACGAAAGGCGAAACAGAGACGGAAACTGCGCGGCGGGGTGGGGAGGGGGGTGACGCTGGTGGTTGTTCTCTCTTTCGCGATCTCTCCCCCCGTCTCTCCTTCCTCTTCTCTCCGTTCTTTCTCTCTTTCCTTTCAGCTCGAAGGGGGTGAGAGAGCCAGCTCCGAGGTGGATAGGTGGTTGGGGGAACGGGGAATGGATTTTATGCCCAGAGCGAGATATATGGCGGCCGCTACGCCCGGGCAAAAATAATATTAATATCGGAAAGGAAAGGAGGGAAAGTTTCGCAGGCTGGCTGGCTGGCTGGCTGGCTGGCTGGCCCTGCTTTGGGCAGGGGATATCAAGTATAATCATAATAATAAACGCCCGTGTGGGGCGCCATTGCTGGCTCTGCCACCCTCTCCCGATCCACGTCTTCCTCCTATCCCCTTTCCCTCTGTCTACGCCACCCTCATCACGCGCGCACACACCCCCGCACCTACACATCCACACACTTCCTACGTACTATAGCGTACGTAGACTTTTAGGTATAACGTGCTCTCAGGCTCGCGTGTGCGAGTACGAGTAAACCTTTCTTAGGTATTACACAAACGTCTTCTCTCTACTTTTGTGTCTCTCGTGCGGCGGCGGTGGCGGCGGCGGTCCTCTCGCATGTGTATCTCCCGATGCACGCCTGTATCTACGCTGAGCCGACTATACACTCGAGGATTAGATTAGCTTCCACTGGCTTCACTGCAAAGACTTATATCCACGAGGAATAAGCGGCAAACAAAAATGGCTCTTCCCTCGAAAAACTGCGAGGAAAATCGCGAGGAATTTTTCACCGGTGCGGAGCGGCGGGGCCGGCTGACCCTCCATCTCTTGCCCGCTCTGACTAACCTGTGCGAAGAATGTCGCGACGTTAGATTTATGTTGGGATCAAAACCCGGCACCAGCCGTGATTGTTGGACGTTTGGTTACCGTTCGTCCCTACGTTCCTTTATAGCGGCGTTGCGTCCACCGGGTTACCATATTCCCGAACCCATACATTTGTCTGCTGAAATTACTCTGGATCGCGAGAACTCGTGTCCAAGAAAACGAATACCAAAAGAATCTTTTGGTTAGACGCGTGTTCGTTCGAGGAATTTCTTATTCGAACTATGAAAGTCGTTACGTTGTTGGTATGGGGTAAATTTGTCCGTTTCCCAGCCACGAGTTTTTTTTCCGATTGGTAGGATAAAAGAGAGGATTCTACGGAAGAGGACACTCGTAATCCGTCTATCTCCTAATTAATCCAGATAGCATATAAATAGACCCTTCGGGTCCCAGCCTGGACGTTCTCCTCTAATCCTCCCACGATCATCCCGTTTCCGTTCAGCCCTCCCCATGGAACCGTTTCTGTCCTTCTCCCGCTTAAGATTCCTTGAGGTTACGATCAGCGCAGATGCATTTATATCGAATTGCAGCCCGGTCGTATATTGGCTCTTCCGAAATGGAGGCTTTTGTCTTGGCGTGCCTCATAAGCGTGGATTTGCCCTTATCCTTGCTGTCCTCCCTTCTCTTCTTCTCTTCCAGTCGTGGACCACGCTCGACCACCCCTGAAGTCACAACCCCCTAACGTCGAGTCGACGGAGAACGGGGGGAAGGGCGGTCGCGCGCTATCTTCCTCCCTTTCTCTTTCACGGTGTTCCTTTTTTTCCGCCGTTTGTTTCGTTTCGAGGAAGTTAACGCGCGGACACACGTGCGCACACGCAGAAAACTACGTTCGTTTCATTATCATACTATTACGTTCTTTTTTTTTGCCGGCGCGCGCCATAAATTGCCTTTTTCCGTAGATTTCCCGCTGCCGCGTCCCACTTCTGCCATTAATGTCAGAAGCTCGCAACCCCTCCCCCGAAAGCCACTCGGGGCCCACCTCTTCCTGGCCATTTATTCGCTATACGTGACTTTTCTTGCTAAAAACACATTTCGCCCTGGCCAGATATTAATGAGCACAGATCCCCCGGGATTTCTGTGTTTGGCCTGCCCCGATAGTCCGTTTTGTTTCGGGGACACTGGGTAATCTCAATTAACGTTGATTAATGGAGGAAGCTTTCGACGATACGAACGATCGAAACGGAAAATTGTATTTTTCTTACTAAATGCTCAATATACCATTGAAATGTGCTAATTAAACGATTAAATAAAATACATTCTGCAGTTAACACCAATTTACTAAACGATTATTTGGAAGCAGCAAATGTTCAAATAGTCGTTTTCAATAACACGCCGGATAATAAAAGTTGCAAGATGAAAAAAGTGCAGAAAAAAACTGCTCATTAAGTATACATTTAATTTAATAGAATATGCGAAACCACTCCCGGAAAGAGGAACGTGCGTGCAACCAGAAAGCAACGGTTAAATTATACAAGCATAGTAGTGCAATCAGTGAGAGCTTTTATTAAAATATCCGAAGGTAGGAAGCTTTCCAAGGAAAAAGCGGCCAAATGACTGAAACATGCGGCCAGATGTATAATGTACGGCTCTCTATTGTCCAATGAAGACGCGGCCTGCATCTTCCAGAGACAAAAGTGTTTCCGAATACTCCTCAAGGCACTTTAATATTTTTCCCCCACCCATCGAGAACGTTGTATCGAGGATCGGCCTAAGAGTATGCTCGAGCAATAAAAAAAAAAAGAAGCGGCAATCTCTTCTTTTTGTCTAGAAGAATTTGCGTGATAGGGGTGAGAGTCGCGGGACAAAAATACTGTCGGATAGATTACCGAGCATTTGACCCGGACGAAGGAACCAGATGAAGAGGGTTGCACTCTTGGTGATTAAAGTGAAGCCGGGAATTAGAGTGAAGGAAACTCCAAAGAAGAAGCCGATCGAGGAGGAGCCATGGCAATCAATGAAATGGCGGTGAAAATAAATGAATGGAAATCGAGTCTGTCTTCTTGGTCCGTACTGGCACACGGACAACCAGCCGGATAGTATTGCGTCGGGGCATGCTTGACAATCCGGCGTTACCTTCCCGAACAATGGGAACGAAATTCAACTTAGCTCGCGGATACATTTGTAATTACAACGAGGCTGAAAATCCCATTCTTCTCGCAGCGACTTCGTTACGACGAAGGAAATCCACCTCGTTTCCTATAAATTAAATCTCGAATCCTGGTATTAGAAAGACTCAATCGTGAACGCGAAAAAGTTTTAGGTATTATACATTTAGATTGACGCAACATTCGATTTTATCGGACGCGTTTGTATTCAAAGGGGAGACGCCGCTAATTAAACCGAAATTGTATCAGGCCGGGGAGTAATTTCGAAGTTTGTACGATTTTACGGGGATCAAGCCCCTAACGGGTAACATTACCGAATCCCATGGCAAACATTCCGAGACGATAGGAGGCTATCGCGAAATGAACAGAAGCGCGCATCAGAGGAGTGGAGTCCTTGACTGTGTTTCGCGTGGAATCCCTAAACTAAACTATACCTCATCCCTATCGGCGAAGCAGCCATCCCTACCCCTCAGGAAAGCAAGCTTAATGCCTCGGAAAAAATAACACAGGCACACACGTCCTTTCACCATCCCCACGAGCATCGAGGACCTCGTGCGAGAGTCTCCCGTGTCCTTTTTTTGTCGGGCAAGAGGGTGGACATTTAGGGCGACAAAAAAGGACACTCTGTCTGCCGCAGGAAGCCCCCAGAACACGCTGGAATTTCGACCTCCTGCACGATCGATCGAATCTGCATGTTTTTCTTTCTCGGGGAAAACGATATTGCCTTCGTACTATTGCTGAAGCGGCAATTGTTCAGGGGTTCGACGAGACCTCACCCTTCCGACTCTGCCTCCCCCCCCCCCCCCCCCCACCCTCCCCCCTTCCCACCGCGTCGAACGAAACTTTCCTCGCATTCGACGAGTTTAAGAAAAACGTGATTTAAGTTTGGCCACGTTGTTTGTTACTGACAGTCCGCCGAATGACTTCTGCGAAGCATTTTTATTATACAACCGGTCTCGAGCCTTTTGCACCGAACAAACCAACTCTGCTACAAATACGAGTTGTACAATTAATCGTGACGCGTATAGATTGTTTTAGATTTAACTATTGCTCAATGGAAAGTATCTAAGTTTATACATCGCTTGTTAGAGAAAAGGAACTTATAAAATAGAAGAACGTATTCGGACACGTCGCCTTTTTCCTTCGTTATTATATTAGTACATTTTTTAATTAGCTACTTGCATTGAGTCTAAAAAGAAGCTCCCAGTGAATCAAAAAGTACGTAAAAGAAAATGTCAGCTATGAAATCATCGGAGGCGTCCGTCGTCGAATAGTTAATTGCAACAACGCTTACCACTCCCATTGGGTCGATTAGAATGACATCTGCAATACCCTTATTCGCGGTGTCACGGGGAGGATTTTCTGATTGCAATTAACTAATTAATTAGTGTAATTAGCGGGTTTAATTGCGCCAGTAAGCGAGCCACACCTTTCGAATGGCGCATAGGTATGCCCAGGACCGTATCCTCCCGTTGGGTATCCTCGGGATTACACCGTGATCAACGTGTATCGCGCACCCGGACAGCTCACGCACACATAGTGATTCACCCGCGCCGCGCCGTTGCTGCTCCCCGCTCGCACGTGTGTCGTCGTGTGTAATCTCCCCACCAGACGTGACTCCCCTGACTCGCCCCCACCGTTCGATGGTGGGTGCGGCTTCGGCCATTTTGGTACCACCTACCCCTCGCGCGCAGGTCCTCCACCCTTCTAGGGGATTTCGTACACGTATGCGCGGCGCAGGAACACCGCCGCGCCGTCGGTTGTGTGGGTGCGCACATGCATGTGCTCTCGTGTGGAAAGGTCCTCGAAGTCACTGAAACAGGTAGGGGGACATTCGAGGAGGGAGTAGGAGCTGCGCGGGGCGCAAGGGGATCGGGGAGAAGCAAGCTTATTTCAGAATCCAGCGCACGACAAGGAGAAGAGGAAGAAGTAGTCGAAGAAGAAGAGGAGGAAAAAGAGGTGTCGTTTCGAGGAACGTCGAGGTGGGGAACCGACTTAATTTCTGCCACCCCCTCCGACACATTTCCCTCCTCGGTCAACTACCACCCTCTCTCTCTCCCTCTCTCTCTCTCTCTCTACCCCCCGTGCTCGCCCCTCTCCGTACCCTCGGGCTCGCTCGTTACACGTTCCGCGCCCGGTACGGGGTAACTTCTTCATGGAGTTCTTTGAAAGAGATTCAAAGGTCTCGAGAGTTTGCTGATTATTACTCCCGTTAATTTCCTTGGACGTGAATGGCCGCGCCGAGGACCGTTTAACGTAATCGCGGCCGAGCTATTATTACCGGAATGTAATATATTTTGTCCTTTAATTCGGAGAACGCCTAACGCTCGCGATCATTAACGTGCCCTCTTCGTGGTATTTTTCAACGAATTACTGTGCACGAGTTTCTCGAGTCTGTACGGTCGGTATTGATCTACAGGACTGAAATGTAGATTGCGTTAAACGGTGGAAGCTCACGATTGCAGATCACCGTTGAAGAACGGTCAACATACTCGTAGAATGAGGAGGGAGGTGTGCGCGACGTTCTTGTTCACAGATGGCGGCACGGGTTCATCTTCGCGTTCGTTTCCGACCTTGCATGACTCCGTGATAGCTCCCACGTTAAATCAAAAGATGTTTCTAGAAATGATTAAACGGGAAATTATCGAGAAAGTGTAATCGCCAAGTGAATACTCCAATAGTACAATTAACAACGTACTGCTGTACTTGAAAATAAAACATTGAAGAACGTATTTCGAAGTAATTACGTCTCGCATCGCTATGCGAACTATTTCTGACGACATCGATGGAAGGATTTTAGATAATCGCAGTAATTAACTATTACAATTTTCTTTGTAGTTCCTGACTATGCTCCAGCAATAATTTTAATGAAATAGCATTGTATTCTAAAATACTATTTTATGCGAAAGAGCCGAATTTCAACAGACAAAACACGCAAATCGTATCGGTATGCGGCATTTCGAAATAATTACGTTTAGTTGAGAAACGTAATTGCAGGTGTTGTTAAATTAGCAGAGTCGCTTTCGAGATTTTAGGTGTTAAACGTCTATGAAGCTTGTAAAATTTTTCCGTGGAATTCAATATAAATTCTCCTCTTTCCTTTCAAGTTTTCCGTCCTCGTCCGGTGCGAAACATGTTTCCAAGAGGGTGGATAGGTTATAGCAGGGGACGAGGAAGCGTAAGTGCTTTTTGTCGGAAAAATTATATGATAGCTGGCAACGCGAGCTTTTCCCTCCTCCATCCGCCATTCTCTCCACTTTCAGCGTTGGATTAGAAAATATGATTAGCTTCGTGCCGGGAGTTTATTCGGGTTACGAAGCTGCCCCGGAGAAGGGGTGGCTGTCGCCTGTACCCTTCGGATTTTATGGATGACCATGGTCCCCTACGTGTGTCGGCAGAAGAAGTTTTCCGAAAACTCTCTTTCTACCCTCTCGTGACTAATTCGCCCAATGTGTCGCTGTTGTGTTATTTCTGAGCCTTTCAGAAAATAACAAACTACGTTTTTCATCATTCCCTTCGATCCACTGATGAAAAGGCACGTGCTGTCTCTTCGGTAACTTTACAAGAAAATCGATCTAATATTTCTGAATACCCGATGTTTAGAGGAATATTTTCATCTCGGAGAAATAATAATTCCATACGTTAGTCTGTCTGTCACGTTCGACCGTTTGTAAATGTGGAATTAGCAATCTGCGGGGAAGGAGTTTTTTGTTTTCACAGACGCAATTTAGAAGTTAATATGTAGACCGGCAGACGTCGAAACGAAACAAGAGGTTGGCAGGAGTTTTCTTGGGGTAAGATATGCAACGCACGTCTCGCTATCGTTTTGCTTTCATAAACCTCTCTACCTTTGCCTGTTTCGTTTCGTTCCTCTTATGGAGACCCTCTTTGCCCTACCGCTCCATCTTCGTAGCATTCGTGAACACCCCCTTCCAATTCCTATTTCGAAATGACTGACTTCGTAACTCTGTGACGAGACGATATGCTATATGCCCGGATAGAGTAGATAACATAAATTTTTGAATCAAAAGTGATTGCCCTTTTCGGTGAATGCGGACCCGACGCGATGCGACGTGGGTTTAAGAAATTAAGATAAAAATGCTAAACTCGCACTTGACCCCTTGCATTATAAATGAATTTACTAATATCGATTTTACTCGTTTGTTCGAAATAAAAATGAAACTCTTGTAAATTTTCTTTTTCTTCTGGGAAATTATTATTGACAAACAAGCCTCGACATTGTTACTTGTGACAGAAAATTAATTCAATCAGGTGAAAGCAATTTTCGTAAAGACCGGGATTAAGTAGATCCGTGTTGTTGATGATCAGACAGACCAGTAGAATTGAGATTCGACGTGGCGTCGAGGAAAGGCCAAGGATTGTTGATGAGAAAAGTGACAGTGTATCATAAATGAGACAACTGCTACACGATCCTGGCCAGCATGGGGGCAAGAATGAGTATTTCCCAGAGGAGGAGCTCCGAGTCAACTCATCAGACACTCCTCTCTGCCTCCTCGAGCCCTACGACTGCGTAATAAAAACATGGCAATTTTTATTGAGCATCCTGACGCCATTGTTCTGCTCGCGACTATCGGATTCCCGGTGCTCAACGCTCATCCGATTTCCAGTATTCCCGTCGCGATGTCTCACGACAGCTCGATGAAAACTTTCGAAACGCCACGAACCGCGAACGTGCGTGGAAAAAAATATCAGTTTCGGAGCGCGAAACTACGACATGATCACCGACGTCGTTCAATTAATTTCGGATATGTTTCAATCGTACGGCCAGAGAAAGCATCGAGCATTGATGGATTAATAAATTCTTTTATTCCAGTTGCTAAAGCAAGACATGCATTCTAATTTAACCCGCGTCTCGTACGATCGATGCAGATCATTTTTATTTTGAGATCCTCAGTCTAATTATTGTTTAATTTCAACCGCTTGATTTTATTCTCTTTCGATGCGATTGTTGAAATTAAACGTGAAATCATTAATCTCATTAGCGAGGCTCGTTATATGAAATGATCAAGGGGCGGAGAACGTCCGGCGAATAATAATAATAGAACGGAAATTATTAAGTACGAAGTATCGACGTTACGTCACATTTTCTCGATATACTTTCAACGTGCCGCCGGTAAAATTAGATTCTAGAGACGCGAGTGGCAAGCGATGCATCGGGCGGGAAGGGTGATCGATGAAAAAAAAAGGGCGATCGGTTTCAACCCCATCCATGAAACGTGGTTGCGACCCCATCGGATGAGAAACGATCCCCTCTCTCTCTCCGATGTCGAATTTATATCGAGATCGAATTATTGATCTTTACCGGCGACCGATTGCGACGACCCCATGTGTCGATTTTACGGTGTTAACGATTACCGTCCTCTCTCGCAGCCGGTCCTTTCTCTTTCTTCCCCCTTTTTCTGTTTTTTTTTTTTAATGCTACCCCCTCTGCTCTAACGGTTCCGGTAGTCGGTTGCGATTTATCTTGTTTTCTGGCGCAGATACGCGAGCACCGAGTAATTAATCTAGATCTAGGAGTCTCGTTAGGTCCCGGCGACCAGATATCCGACTAGTCTGCAGGCGATCGGTCAGTGTCCAGTTCTATTTTAACTGCGGCTTAGACCGAAACTGGACTAACTGCTAACGCACCGGCTGTGTTGACACGAGGCATTAACAATTAATATCGACGTCAAAGACCGGGCGACACGTGTTACCCGGATTGATGGCTTGTAACCGTGTTTAAACCCAGAATTAATATCTCTAATAACACGACTCATTACTATACTGCAGAATAATTTTGAAATGTTTCACTCATCGGTGCAGTACTGTACGAACGTATTACTCGGATGCGATAATTTTGGAAACGTAAAAATATCTTAGAACGATTAGAGGTCGTTCAATCGATAATTTGAAGTCGGAGGGGGGAGGGTGGAAACCCGAGGACCAGGGTGATCTCAATTACCCGGAGTCACGTCTTAGGCGTTTTCGAAGGTACATTTCGAGAGTTCTCCGGCAATATCGAGCGTATGAAATTCCATAAATTATCCATCCATCCGTCCCTCGCGCACAATAAGCGGGCCGATATTA
Organism: Lasioglossum leucozonium; assembly: GCA_028454225.1. Classification (NCBI taxonomy): domain Eukaryota; kingdom Metazoa; phylum Arthropoda; class Insecta; order Hymenoptera; family Halictidae; genus Lasioglossum; species Lasioglossum leucozonium. Next base: position 7,483,598 of record CM052207.1, on the reverse strand, counting down.
CAACGGCAGCGTCATTGTTGCCTTTCGGTAGGAAGAAGACGAGGACGACGAAGAGGAAGACGAAGAAGAAAAAAAAAATGGCCCGGTGACGAGCGTCCGGTCAAAGACGTACTCGAACCCCTTTGAGCAACTGGACTTAACCCCTCCAGGGTTTCCAGCGGGCGCGTGATCTTTGAGGGGATGTATGTAAGTTGTGGGCGGTGGAGGTGCCAGAGCTAGGGAGCCGAAGAGAGGTTGGCAGACTAGCGAAATAAGCGAAGGCGTCGCGACGATGGGTCTGGGTCGGTGTTGGTGATAGTGGTGGTGGTGGTGACGGTGGCAGCGTCGACGATGCTGCTGCTGGTGGTGGTGGTGGTGGTGGTGGGGCTGAGATGAAACTGCCGGGTGGTGGTGGTGTAAAATATGGATTTACTTCTCCTCCAGGACCTCGGCTTTTCCTTCGGGGTCTACGTTCGCGAGAACGTGGATGCTCATCTTTACATGTGTGTGTGTGTGTACGGTTCCTAGGCTCGTGCACCGCCACACGCACTTCTATCACCCTCCTTCCCCTCCATTATGCGAGCAGCACACGGGGCGGTGGTAGGAGCCGGGCGCCATGACTCGTTTGTTAGACGGGACTTGGAAATCCAGGGGGTGTTTTGTTACTGTTTTCTTTGCACTGTCACACGAGACGCTCCGGTGTTTTGTCTCTCTCTCCCCGCGAGAAGAAGGAGGAACTTTTGCGGAGCTAACGGCCAGGCTGAAGCCGAGAGCGCAGTCCGAGAGCCGATGCTTTGGTTAAGCGCGAAGCCAGAACGCCGCCGAGCTTTCTTGCGCTCTTAAACGATTCTCTCAATTGGGTTCTTGCGACACTCTGCGGGATAAATCGTCGCCGCTAGCTAGGAGACGGCCGATTCGAGGAGACTGTCGAGTCCCGATCTCTCTCTCCCATAGCATCCGAGAGCTTTCCAGACCGTTTCCAGGATGCAACTTTCGTTCCAACTATAACTTCATCGCCACGCAACGGTTTCCCGCCGACGTTACCACACCCGTACGCTTCGATTAATTAACAAGTTTCGGAATCGACTAATTTAGTCTTCCGCTCGCGCGATAGAGAAACTCCGACTGAAACTCTAAAGTTAATGTATTCGCACTTCCCCCCTCGTGCTCATGATAACTTGGATGGTTATTTCCAAGGTACGTCTCGAGCACATAGACTCCTTCTCCCTCTACCCCTACCCTGTGTGTATAGTGACATTCGATCTCTTCCCGCTGACTATTTCCATCCATACATAGACCCCGAGTATATATTTACAGGCATGTACACTCGTATAGCTACGCGGGTAATTTAAAATGCGATTACACGAAGGGTGTCCTTCGTAGGGATAGCATTCGTTCGTGGACATAAGAATAGCTAATACGGAAATGGCGAAGGAAAGTCCGTCGGAGGTGGAGGAGAGGTGGTCGTCGGAGGGGCAAGGGAGGGGAGGGGGGTTGAGCGGTTGGATGGCTGCCATTAAAAGATTTCATCCCTTCCCCTCTCTCTCGCCCGCGGCACCCATATATAAGGGTGAGTAATCTGAGAGCCACCCCTCCTTCCTTATTTTCCTTCCTACTTTTTCTCACTCTCCTCCTACCCCTATATGTGTATATATATATATTATATGTATATATATATACATATATCGCATCCGGTCCTCGTGGTGTACGTTCACGAATACACTCGAATACGATCGGGCATTTGCAGAAAAGCACTGTCTGCTGTCGATGCGCGTTAGACAGAGAGCCAGGTGTAAAAGAACCGGGGAGCTATGCTCTCGCGTCCGATTCGCATGGTTTTCACGTGCGATATATTACTTTCCTACGTACAGATCAATTCCGAAAATGCGGATCCGTAATGAAACTTGATATCTCGGAGTCGTCCGTTGAAGATATTCTTCGAATTTGAAGTTCACGCGCATAAAACATTTTAAATGCAACAATATAATATATTCGCAATCTTATTCGAGCATCACTGGTATTCTATTGACAGTCTACTAAAATCGTTAACGGAAGAAATAAATTTTTATGCAACTACCCTTTCTTGCAATTGATACAGACCGTTTTGCATAGAGATCCGTAGACCAGTTATAAGATTAAAACGATCGTCATTTTGACACTGCACGAAATCCGGTAAACTAATAATTCCACTTTTTGTTACAGGTCAGAATGTGGATACCAAGCAGAGTTCATTTTGTGGTATCTATTATGACACCTTTATATATAAAAACTATTAGGAGTACATGTATTCCTAAACTGACAGCAACGGAAATTAATATATAAATTAAGGTTAGGTTAATATATATTAAGGTTAGAAATATAAGTCGTGCGAGTTGAATTAATGCGGGAAGATGACAGAGGCGCGCATAAGTTGAAGAAACGAAAACGAGAGCGCAGACACTGGGCTGCACCTAAGGGATACGTAAGACCAACACACACATATGGATTACAGAGGGTAGGATTGGCAGCTCTGATCAATATTCGATTTTTGAAATATCTTCCCCACCTCGGTACCCATCGACGTCCTCGCCCGCCCCTGTGCGCCACCCGCTCTTCCCAGCCACCCCTCGCGGAACGTTCCTCGAAAGCTCGATACTCCATTTGTATTTTTAAACTGGAATCCCTATACACATACATCTCGGCCGCACACACGTACACGCTCTGTACACGTATACAAGATACGTATACAATGACACAGGAAAGCGTCCTGCCACCACCATCGCCATTCGCCATCACCATTACCACCGCCGGCGGCGTCGTCCTCTCGTCTCCTCAACCCTCTTCTTCCTCTTCTTCCTCTTCTTCATCTTCTTCTTCCTCCTCTTCTTCTTCTTACTCTGCCCTACCGTCGTCCTCCTCGTCGTCGTCGTCGTCGTCGTCGTCGTCGTCCTCGCCCTCCTTGTCCTCTTCCCACCAGGGTGTTCCCTCTCGTCTTTGCTCTCTTGTCGCGAGATCTCTCTTTCTTTTTTGCGCTGTGTGCGCGACGCACACACGCCTAACGAGCAGAGCCGAATGTGCGGATTGGATGTATTTGCACGTGTGTGCCGGATCACGTGTGGGGGCTGGAACTCGTCTGTGTATGTATTACCTCGTACGTATGGGTTAGGCACGTGTGTGTGTCTGCGTTCGAGCGAACGGAGCACACTCAGGGGCTGGAGGCATACGATCCATCGGAATTTTAAGGAAATAGAAGGACACTCGATGCATACCATCGGTATGTAGCAATGCGCTCGTGGTTGTGTGACCGCATCTGTATGCGTGACTGTTAACGCGTGTACGTGTTACAGGGCCGGCAATAGTGGCTGGAAGAGAAATGCGTGGATGTGACAGAATCCTTTTTAACTTTGTTGCGTTTGAAGGAATCGTATCATTCCGCACGGGGAATCCAATACCCGAGCGGTTCGCTTATAAGTATTTCAGCGAAACGCGAGATACGCGTTAATATGAAATGCATCTTTCCGCGGAGTCATATTTAGTCGGCGCGGAGCGTCCCGACGCCTCTTCGGGGGTCGCTCGAAGAAGGATCTTGAACTTCGAGGGAACATCCGCGCACCGGGACGTAAACTCGAAGCAGAGAAAGAGAGAGAGAGAAAGGGAGAGAGAGAGAGAGAGAAAGAGAGTCATCGACGAGACCCTGGGAATGCGCGAGGCATTACCGAGAACGGATATTAATTTATTTTATCGTGAAATGCAATTTCAGGAATTACGTTTATAAGGGTTAGTTGTGTATAGCAAATATCGGGGCGCTCCGCTGGATCAATTTTCAGCTCGCCCGGGACAGGAAAGTAGATTTTACCGGTCCTGTGTATCTTTATACACGTCAAACCGACGCGACGCGACGCGCACCTCGCGCGCACCACTGCCGGTCGCGCGCGCGTTCGAGTACATAGAAATCCTCTCGACTCCGGGTGTGTTCGCGTTTCATCAGGAATGAAGGGATGCAGGTACCCATACTCGTTCCTCTTTGCCCGGCGAATTGGAATTTCTCGCCGCGGATAGAATTCTTTTTCAAGAATCACGCGACGCCCACGATACACAAGACGTAGGTGTCGGGTTGCCGTGCGGTGCCACACGTACACGTCCTCGCGTTCCTTTGTGTTAAATGAATACGATGACACTTCAATACTAATTGCGTGTCCGTTCGCCGCGTAAGTTGGATCAAGTTCGTTTGCCCGGATAAATGTATTTCACCTTTTCGAATCGATGTGGCTTGTACGATTTCGTAAAAATCCAGGCTCAAGGATGCAGCCTCTCTGTCCGAACGATCCGAGGGTAGAAACGTTACTAATTTTATTGTCGGAATTTACACGCATAATATCTTATTTTATATAATAGAAATATTTTATATAAATATTTTATTCTTATGGTGTATGATTATCTTTTAACGATTCGCTGGAAGAACAAGCTTGTATCCCTTGGCTACATTTAAACGTACGTATTTTAAGGGTTGGAAATGAACGGCTGCAGAATTTTTATCGCCGGACAGATAGATAGTGAGGTGCAATTAAATGATTTTAATGCGGCGCGAGGTTTCCAGGCGTCGCTGGGAAATTATGTCGTGCATGAAGCCGATCGAGCGATACGGAAGTTATCAAACCCGTTCCCCGCGTCCCGTTGTCTGTGTTCCATTATCGCGGGACAATCATCGATAGGTGCATTTGCGAGGTCTCTAACCGATGCTCTCCGCGCGCATCCATTGAAAAGCGCCGAGGAGAGCGAGTGCGAGAGAACGAGAACGAGTAAGAGATAGATACATAGAGACAGAGAGAGAGAGAAAGAGAGAGGGAGAGACAGAGAAAGAGAGAGAGAGAGTCGTCCAGCGAATCCGACGGCCGTTAGCAGCCGGTAGGTGCATTTTGCGCAACTGCGGATCGAGCCTACCGGTGCAGTACCGTGTGCAATTAATTAAACTGCGGCGCAGCGTTGCTCATTAGCGGGCGTCGATTGGCTGCCGGCCGGTCACGTGACAGCCATGCCGGTGGAAGGAACGGGCTAGAAGGGTAGGAGGACGCGAAAGGGGGGTGTTGGTTCGCTTGGGATACGGGGGGTGTGGGAGGGAGGGATAAGGGGGGGCCAGTCTGGATCGGGGGGAGGAGAGGGAGGGATGGCGGAGGGGGGTCAGTGGGGCAGAGAAGGCAGCACTGCACTCGCTCAGTTGTTTCTACTGGAGAGCCACGCCCTGCCCCTTTCGCGCCAGGCTACCAAAGGCGGATACTCGGGAATTAATTAAGACGCCCACCAACAAATGATATCTCGCCGTTTCCTTCGAGCACACTTCATCCCCGTACCGCGGGGTAAGGTATTAATTAGAAGGACCAAAGGCGGACCGTCTGATTGGAGGCTCCTTTGGGGTTTCCTCCATCGTTGTGTCTGCGCGAAGACTCTCTCTCTCTCTCTCTTTCTCTCGCTCGCTCGCGGACACCCGAGCAGCACCTCCGGATACTCTCTGGACACCGTTCACCCTCTCGCCCCCTCACCACGCCGCAAAATGACTTTCCCGTCTATTTATTGCGCGTCGTTAGCAACTTTTGCAGCGTTGTTAACGGTATTACGGAATAAGGGATAGTTAAGAGACGCGCGCAATAAGAACTGCATATTAATCTTGCGCTTTACTTTTCTTAATGGAGGCAGCGTGATTTGTTGTTCGGTGAACGAGTTATTTTATACTGTTAGTGATCAAATTATTAGAGCTGTTTGCATAAATTAAAGTGTTTACATTACGACGATGAATTTTTAAAGTTAACTGCACAGAATCTATTTTTTATAATGAATAAATTATATATCATTGGAATAAAAATCGTAAATCGAAACAGATTTAATGTTTGTAATAAAGGTAGAGATCGTCGTTAAGCAATTACCTTATAAAAATTCTGACGAGTCATTTTGGAATGTAAATAAGTAAATACGCAGCAATAAAACGTTGAAAGTGGTATTTTCTCATAATGCCTCGCAAGCCTCTCCCTTATAGCAAACGAATCGGCATGGAGATTCCATGCAAATTGCTCGAATGCGTCTTCAAGAGGAGCCCCAATGGGCCACACAGTAAATCTGTAGATTGGATTGTCGCTCGGTACAGCTAATCACGCAATTACTTTGCCCGGCTTTAATTTTATCCTTAATTAAATCCAATCTCGCGTAACAAACGTGAGCGTGCATTCCAGATCCAGCACCACGGGAGATTGAAATTTTGAAAAGAGGAAGCAAAGGGGTGGACCGACTATCCGATAAAGTCAGTTAGCTTAATTTCATTATTTGTAATAACTTCGGTAATAACGTTATAGGTATTCATTTCTCGAATGGTTGAACAAATCTGTAAATTTTATATTCTTCAGTGTTCGTCCACGCAGTAACGCGAACATTAATTTTATGCAAAGTTAAACGTTTCGGCGAACTGTATTGTAAACTACACACGTGTTTATTTAAAAAATGGAAAAATGTTGTTCGATAGAAGTTCATTTGAGAAAGTGTCCCCTCAGACCAAAGTTACTCTTTTTGTCCCTTTAACTAACATAATCCGTTTCATCCCCGTCAGACTGTCACATAGCTCCCTCAAAATTGACGAACGACCCTGTTGACACTCGCTCTTTACATCACCGGAATGAAACAGAAGTAACCAAAAAAGAGCCTTTCGCCGTTGATGCTTCTACATACATTCCGTGCTTATTTTATGCATTTATGTCAAAAAATGGTGTGTGCAATTTTGAACAACAGACACATTTAAAAATTTGAGAAAATCAATGAAAGAAAAAGGAAATCTTGTCTTCTATTATTGCAATTGATGCGAACAATTATTTTGTATTTTATTAATATTAAAGAATATTATGTTTGGTAGAATATTTATTTACTCGTAGAGCAATTTTAGATACAAATGCTGTTTGTAGTTCAGCGCGTCTCGCAGTGAAAACAGACAGTTTCGGACAGACAAAGCATCCAGCAACCACTTTCACATGATAATTTGGTTTACGTAAATGTTTCAGCAAACTGTTGGCAAAATTTACCAAACCCTTTTACTAATCAGCGGTTCTGATTATTAACAATTCTGCATTTACATAGAAAACCAAATAAAAATCTGGAAATGAAATAGTTGATTTCTCTTCGTTCTAAGAATATTAATACGATAGGCTGAGTTCTAATTAAACAATTTTAAACAATCAAATAACTTAATAATTTGCGGGCACCGCAATCCTCCTATACACTGAATGAAAACAAGCAGCCAAGGTGTAATAAAATTTGTTCCGAGCTGCGGGGGAGAACGGATTCCTGGTGTAATATCACGGACAATCGCCCTGATTCGAAAATTAGGTAGAGATTCATGCGGCAACACGACGCAAGTGAGCAGAAAAGGCGGTGGCTCGTTTCTTCGAGGCTTAATTTATCCGGGCCTGGTGCGCGAAGGTAATTTTGTTTAAATTATTAAAACCTGGGGGCCCCGTCTGCCGGTTGCCTAATGACGTAATCTTCTAAAAAGTTATAAAGTTACCGAGTTCATTTTTAAAAGCGCGACCCCTACCCCACGCCGCGTTCGTCCCTCGTTCTGCTCCTGTTTTCTGTAGCCCGCTCGTATCTCCGGGACGATCCTTCTGAAAATACTTACGGTACTTTTTATTACCTCGTATTTCACGCGGCGCGCGGAACTTTACCGTGTATATTTATACAGGTAAATAACTAGCCGTGTGACCCCGCGCCTATAAGCCCACTGCTGTTTCGAATCAACCAGAGGAACGTTATGTACGTAGATATGTTATGTATGGCGAGGCTTAATGGAAACAGATGAACGTCATCGTCGAAGCTGAGTAGCCCCGATGAACCATTCGTTCTACTCTACTTTGGTCAAGTTGAGAAATCGCCTATCAATCGGAAATGAAAAACGACTCTCACACCGAATCCTTTCGAGTTTTCTTATTATTTTAACGTTGCTTCAACATCAAATGTTATCGGTAGACCGATCATTATTGCAAAATAAAAATGTTCCACATCAGTTGCAAGATATAGGAGTCGGACGCAGATTAAATTCGAGTACCGCCTAATTGGAGTGCCGTGCGTAATTTACGAATTTTATCGACAGACTGTATTTGTTCGCGCGGGCGTAGCGCGGTCGCGAAATCGCATTTTTTTTCGCCCCTTACAGAACCGAAAGCACGCGGCCGAAATTTTACTACCAAATTGGCTTTTTCGCAATTCGAAAATATTGACTTCGCCGCGGCCACGGTGAAAAATCGCCGGTCCAATCGACGCGCGCTAGGCTAACGCCGCGCCGCGCAGCGCCGCCGAGCCGTGCGGATTTCAAATTCAAATTTCGCGGCAATCGAATTAACCCGCAAAAGAGTCGTTTGATCCGCCTATCGGGCACGTGGAACGGCGCACAAAGTGCCGGCCACAATTATGAATAATTCGGTGTGCAAATTCGCTTAATTCCTTTCGTCGAATCAAGGGGGCCATCAACCGACCAGCCGGCAGAAAACTCGATACAGCCACCGAACTCTCTCAGTCTTTCATCTTTCGCGGCGGAATATACAAAACTGACGTATCGATTGTTGGAAACTCGATTTTTTACAACGATGGAATAATAAACGACATTTACGAGAATTGTTAATACAAGGTTGCCCTTGTTACTGCGATGAAAACAATTTAATAAATATGACAGAACATTAGAACAATTTTTATGACAAAACAGGTTGCCAAAAATGATTGAAACATCTCTTAAACGAATAAGGGATGCACGAGGGTGACATACGCTCTCATTTTTCAACAAGGCTGCCTGTCGTTATTAAAATGACAATCCCGAAACAATGTGTCACGTTTTCAATGTCCGTATAATTGTGGCCCGTTTTACGTCTTAATTTCTCCCACGAACGTTTTGCACGCGTCGCGTCGTACAGACGATCTAATGCTCTCGGCCTAAACATACCGGACGCGAAATTCGTATAATCTTGAACCGTAACTATTATCCTATACGTATAATAAATAATGGATATGCACGGAAGCAGCCCCATTTAAGTGTTCTTAATTAACCAGCCAGCCGGGGGATGTAACAGATGCGCGCGCTTAAATTTAAATTTATTCCAATCGAGCGGGAAGAGCTCCGGATAGCGAGAAAAGGAAAGAGAGAAGGGACAAGCGGAGTAGACAGCGTCACCTGCTACCCGCGCCACCAAGATTCTCTCCGATCTCGATCTCCACCTTTCGCCATTCCGCCATTATTCCATTATTCCGGCGTGGACGTCGGCATAAAGCCGGGGTAGACGGTCTCGTCGAACGATCAAACTTTAATTCAATTAGGAAAAACCGAGGCGGCTCGTCATCTTGTTCCCGTTCTCTATTTTCTTTTCTTTTCTTTTTTTTTGCTCTTCTACATGGTAAATAGATAGGTGAGACACCCTGAAAAATTGCCTCCGGACGAGAGAGGATCCCAGCCGGCTAGCCTTCCTCTCCCCTCCAGCCAAGCATTTTGCATTTCATCAGGCTTCTCTTCTCTAGTAATTACCGTAATAAAATTATCGTGAAACGGGATCGGCTAAACATCACCGAGGTCTGCCGGGCCAGGTTCCGTGGTATTGACGGATTCGCGCGGATATCGGGTTTCCGCGGCATGTCTTAATGACGTTCGAATTTTAATGACAATCCCTCGGAACGGGCAGCTCTCCGGCCAGAATACAAAGTATCGGTGGCCGTTTTGACGAGGGTGCTGCGACTGCGAGAGCGCCGATGGAAGGAATTCACCGGAGCGTCCGCCAAGGTGAGCGTTTTTTCCCTCCGGTTTGATTGACTAACGTCAGTCAACGAGATCCTGCGACTCGCCATGGTGAATCCCCATTTGGTATGCCATGTAGATAAGTACAGTCCCCGGAGAAGTTTCAGCCTAAGAGGAGACTAAGAGGTCGCTCCTCTGCGGACCAACGGACACCGTTCGCGATGGGAACTGTACGCACGGGCTCTCCGACTCCGACCTATTCCTTTCTCGGATCCTATTTTTTCGGCGGACCGAGCTACAACGCCAATAATATTCCCGCTCGACGGCTCGAGTGAGAAAAGGAACTTGTTAACCGTTTTATATATTATTTAGCGGACCAGATATGCAACGCGAGCCCGTGTTGGTTCACGGTGTCTCTATGTAACTTCAACGGGAAATTGAATTCGATGCAATGGAATTTTTCCATGGCTAATAGACTACGCGTTCGTGACAAAAATGAGTAGCGAATAGTTTTCGGACGCAAGGTTTATCCCGCTTCTTAGAACGTCTCTCCTCTTTTCGATTTAATACCGGCACAGTCCAAATGTAGAACACAGCTCGTAAAAAACCGAAATTTTAAATTCCAGTTATACGAGGTAACGGGTGACGCAGCCGAGTGTCTATGTATAACTGTTCGGGACTTAGGTGTACCGGGATTTGCGTCTAAACGACTCAATTATACTTTAGTCTCGTCGGGAAGTTGAAAATTTGAAAGCTCGGTACTAAATCTGAATAAAGAAAAAGTACCTACAACTGCCGTCCCGAAGTTAAAAATCCACGCAGCTATTTCACGTTGTCCGTCCTTAACTCGCTATACATAGTATAGAGTCGCGCGGAGTGTTAACCGTGAAAAAGTGAGGCTCATGAACAGATACGTCTCGGAGAGGGTATAACAAATCAGAAGTACATCGATATATGTCCGTATATATGGCAAACGTATATGTAAGTAGGGAACGAATGCGAGAGAGTGAGTGTGAGTGAGAAAGAGAGAGAGAGAGAGAGAGAGAGAGAGAGAAAGAATGAGACGGGGGATCGGTGGAGACGGAGAATATCAGTCCGTGAGGAGAGGAACGGAGAGAGGATAAGTATAGGAAGGCGAGCTGGCGACCATCACCAAGTCAAATCGTCTCTCGCAACGCGCCAGCGAATAATCTTAAATTCAAATTAAGAGTGGGTCTACAAATTTAAACAATAAACGATCAGATTCCCCGCGATTCAAATTTAAACGCGGCGGACAATGGGCCCCGAAGAAGCTCGCATTTGTGGTATTCCCCCGTCTTTACCTCTCGAAGCTTGCACCACGTGTATGTACAATCGCTTGTATCTCTCGATCCTGGTATTTATGGCTTCGTTAAGTGTAAACGGTTTGCAACGCTTTGCCTCTCGCACGAAACGAATCCGCTGCCACGCCACGGTGCGGTGCCCGTGCTAGTGCCCACAGCGTTCATAATCGGTCGCGCTATCTCGCCTTATCTGTTATTATTCGATCGCCGGGCAGATACCGAGCTTTGCCGGGCAAATTTATACCAATTCGAAACAAAAGTCCCTTACCTTATCCGTTACGTGCCGAACAAGGTAAGAGAATCCTGTTAAATATTTTTTAGGAAGACGCTGCGAACGCGCAAAATTCGCGAAACCTGATCAATTTGTTAACGCTTTACTCGCTGACGATTATTCGATGGTCTTTCGGTGAGTTTGCAGTCGTTCGGTGAGTGTTTTCTCACCGTTCAATTTCTTCGGTTCCCTCTGAAAGAGCCGAACTTTCCGAACGCGGTGCACGGATCTAATCGGCCGTCGATCGTAGGAATAGTTTTTGAAAAAAGTTTCTGTATATCCGGCGGACGGCTGGAAAATTCTTGCTGATTACGAGGCGGCGCACGGTGTCGCAAGAAGGTGGAAAAAAGGATTGAGGCAGCCGACCACCAAAAAGCGAGCTCCTAATTCGATGGACCGAATCGGAGGCAGCCAGTGACGGTGAAGCCGGTGAGCTAGAACGGTGTCGAAAGAAAAACTCGACGACGACAGCAACGACGACGAGGACGAGGACGAGGACGACGACGACGACGACTACGACCGGGAACGAGGACGATTTGGATGAAGCGAGACGGTGGATAAAAGGGCGAAAAGAAGAGACAGGGAGAGGACGCTAGACGCGCAAGGCCGCCACGCGGGAGAGAGAAAGAAGAGGCGGAGGACAAGAAGCGATCGGGATGTCAGATCGGATCTCGTTGGTGAATCAAATTTGGCCAAATAAACGAAGAGACGGAGGGGAACCGGGAGTGGAACGCAAGAGAGGAACGGAGGGCCGCGAGAACAGTTGCGCTTCGTGCGTGCATTAGCATGCGGGAGGGCAGCGAGAGAAGAGGAGGCCTGGCTGCTGGAGAAGGATCGAAGGGGATGCTGGAAGAGGGAAGAAACGGGATAGAGGACCAAACCTTCGCTCCTTCAAGCGGCGAAGTCAAGGAGCAAGCTGAACGGGGAGGAGGGCAAAAAGGTTGGCAAGAAGGGACTTTTCGAACTTTCTTTGTGTGCTAAGCAGCCTCCCGGGCTCTGTGGTACGCGGCAGCCTCGGCTGCTGCTGCTGCTGCTTCTTCTTCTTCTTCTCCTTCGTCGTGTCCTTCCTCGGACGCTGCGTCCAACGGAGAAACGAGCCATCGCGGAACGGCACGAGTTCTTTCACTGATTCTTCGATCTCGTAATCGGTCACTATACCAGGCGCGAACAGGAACGCGAGAAACCCTCCGTTTCGAACGAAAATAAATCGGTCGTTAATTAACCCGCTTGTCATTTAATTCCCGTCGATAGTTCCTTCCACGTTTCTTCGATAAATCACTCCCATTCTAATTAGAACGGCTTTGTTTCTAATCGATTGGCAGAAAGAAAGCAAAATTCATGTTTATCTGTACATATTTGCACCTCGTACGAGTCGTTCGCAATCTTGCAGTTTACTTAACAGTGAACTACTATCACTTCAGTGACTGCCGGGCCGGAGTCAAGTTGTGTCTGTTCGATCTCTATAACAGAAATCGAAAATTCAGTAACGGAATGAAATTCTGAATTTAGAGAATTGCCGGAGCATCGTCGGACGGGGAGACGTTCTTGTAGCGACAGCGAACTAAAATCACAAGGTTCAAGATATAAAATGTATTTTCTGCGATAGAATTTGACGAGCAGACTCCGGTGTTTGTACAAGTTTACATTTTCGTACACGCATTTCACGAAGCTGGAATTAGTTTGATTTGCATTTGCGCTCGGCTCAAAGGAACGATGATAGGCGCGTTCTATTGTACTCGATTATGAATCTCGTATTCGCCGGAATTCTACGTATAAATGTGGATATGAAATATTCTTCCATCGTCGTTAAAATTAGAAACTCACAGATGTTGAAACCAAAACGAAACGAGAACGTTAGCTTTTCAACGATTATATTTGCGTGCGGCATGGCAGTTCGAGGATTGAGGTCGGAGTTACCATACGCGTTGCGGCGCCTGACTTTCGGCAGCCACGTCAACGCACACGCGTAAAGTGAGTCGCGCAGTATCGCTGACGTACGGGAACCCGAGGGCTGCGGATGGAAATTGTCCTCTCTTTGGAACGAAAATGCAGGAATGGCGGTGGTGTATGTGCACTTAATGATCCCGTGGCAGTAGTGCCATGAAATTGCTGTACGCGGTATCTGGCATTTCATTAGGCGAGTAAAATACTCGCAAGATACTTTATAAAAAGACAATTTATAATCAGAGCCGGCTTCTCGAAAAAGTATCATCCGCGAGCATCGATTTACGGAATTTAGAGCGTCGCCGGGTGGAAACAGCCGAAAAGAACTCTGCCAGCGTGAATCCGCGGCAGATCGTAACGATACGAAACCAGTATCATTCAAATGACATATTTATCGTAAACGAGCTCATCCCCATGAATGACGCGCACGCACACACACAAACGTACAGAGTCGCGTTTATTCGTGGTACAAGGAGAACCGTTCCCGAGCACTTTTAACCAGAGCTCCTACATGTGTACACGCAATCATACCGACGAGTCTACAAGTCCCCAAGAGAAACGTGTCCGAGTACGTGAGCGAGATCCTCCCGCTAGACAACCGGCGCCCTCGTTTAAGAGGACAATTTAAATTCACGCGGTGTCAGCCTTACTCGGCATTCTCCCGGCCTGGACACATACGTTTCCGCGCATTAATAAGATCTCTGTAAATTAGTCCGCGGGCGAACACGGCGAGTAAACTTACACCTTCCTGAATGTACCATCAGCTAGCCTCTAAAGCCTGACCATCGCTACCCTTGACAACGATGCGTCCGCGAAACGCGTGGAACGGTACGTGCCGAAGCTACTCTTATACTAAACGCAAGAAACATGCGATCAACTATCTCGGACACTGAGGATCCTGTAGCACTTAGGCTAATTTAGACGAAAGATTGCATTTATACATAAAGAAATTCTACGAGGCTATATTAATCCAAATGAATATTCGATACTTTTATTTATTTGTACGTATATTAGTATTTTTTTCAAATCACAGCGAAATAAGATCTATAACTCCTATGGCGAAATGATGTGAGCGGTTAACAAGGATTTTCAAATCGCAAAACTCGTGAGCGCAATATACGACGCTGGCGTGGCCACACAGTGTGCCACTTCTGTTATGAATGCACTAGAAATAAAACGACGGGAGATCTTCATCGTTCTTCGAATGGCGACCGAGCACGGCAACCAATTATTACGGGGGCGAGAATGTTGCGGTCGAGGTGTGTTATTAGGCCACGGCGCGTCCACTGCTCTCCTTTTCGGGCAGCGCCTGATCGAGAATATCAGAGGCGTTGATCATCGCTATTGATGAATGTATACCTCCCCTTTACCGAGCCCGGTGTCGCGTTAAACAATTATTAGCTTCCATCTGCACCGTAGATAACACCGTTCGATCGCATTGTGTCGGATAAACTGAGACGTCTGCCTATAAACGACAGCCAAATCCGTAGGCTGAGAGCACGGGCACCACTTCAACTCTAACATTTAAGTTCCTAATAAGTATAATCCTGAAAGTATAATTAATTGCACTAAATAGTAACGATTCAATTAATAATACGGGAAAAATGGAAAATTCGTACCTTTAACACTTTTAGAAGAAAAAACCGAATGTCAGTAAATGTATTGAATCGAGTTCTTAATGTTATTTTATTTTCTTCATTAATGTAGTCAAACTCGCACAGCTTCCTCCAGGAAAGAATTGAGGAATTGCTTAGCAGGCAATAATTTAATTTTCTAAGCTCAGAAAATGTATTCGTCGGACAAGGTTGCCGGCTGTCCATTAGGAAGACGAATTACATAATTTTCTAATAATATTCGTCATGGGTGGCTCCATATATGAATAGAAACGAGCGAGAAAAATCGTGATAAATGGGATGGAAAACGTATTTAGGTGTTCCGTCGATTACCGGTGTCTCTTCGAAGCACTCTATCAGGCTGTTTCAGTCGAAGTTCCCTCGTAGCCGTGTACGACAAAGGTGTACCATCGTGTCGCCCAATGTGGAGTACGAGGAAAAGTGTATCGCCCACGCCGAATTAGAGATGACCGGGTCGATAAAAAACGAAACATGGTGCTTAACGGGTACCACCGCTAACCGACGCGTACTTCTCTCATTTATTATGCATACCCAGCCGATACGTATTGGAGATTGTTGCACGTGGAGGACTCCCCATAGCCGCGCACAGTAGTTACACAGCACACGTGTGTAACGAGACGGTAGATCTGCCCGAGAGAAGCGGTTCCCGACTGACAAGAAGAGATTCGAGAAACCATCGCCCTCTTCCTCTTTTATGTAGCTGCTATCGATCCACGTCGACTGAATTATACAGTATTAACACATTACGGATTTCGATTTCGAAAAAGGGCTCCGCTCGACTCCGGAGTCAGACTGCTTCATTGCGATTTCTTGGTTTAATAATTCTTGCATACCAGTTCAGCTCGCGTCGAGCATAAAAATTGTATTGTTAGTCGCGTCACGACAAATAAGCGTACAAATAATAAAACCGGAAAAGAAACAAAAATTGCGAATTTCACGGTTCGATGTATTTACCAATGTATGCGGCGGAATATTCAATGAATCTCCGATTCATCTTTACGTCCACCTGTACCACCGGAAAGCATCCGTCAATCGCCATTAACATCTTCATGAAGAGTCTACTTCCAGGTTGAACATTCATCATGATCATTACAGTACACAGTCTGTCTCAAAACACAGGTGAATCGAATGGAACGACGCTGACAGAACAATGACGGGATGAAAAAACGATACACAATCCGTTTTCTGAGGCAGCCGGGTTGACAAGAAGCAAAACAATTTCTGCGGCCACGGGACCCGTGTGTGCGTATATTAATATCTCGAATTTATGCTCGCACAGAATACGATCGATATCGCGCAGAATTTATTCTTTCCGTGATACGTGAAATATTACAGTCGAATAAATTGATTAAAATCAGAATTCTAAGAAAGAAGAAAGAAAAGAAAAGAAACACAAGAAAAATCGGAGGAGAACAAATGCCAATCGAGTACGCGTTAGAAGATAAAGTAGCTCTAACGAGAGTGGCTGGCAACGATGTGGTTGAGAGGAAATATATAATTGATAAAGCAAGTCACCGTGTACCGGCGCAAGAATGTAGAGTCATCCCATTGTCATCGGTATTTTGCGGTATGTATATTGCCTGTGAAATTGAAGGTAAATTTTTAAGCGTGGCCGACGCGACGCGACGCGACGCGGAGGATTGAAACATCATCTTTTTACTGGGAGTCTTTTTGTTTAGTCGTTCGAACGATTTCTGTGCGCGTGACAGGAATTCACTGGCGAGAACGGCAAATAGTCCGCGATAGTTCGCCAGCGTTAGAGGACACCGTGCGTTGCACCTGGCGCTAAGTATTCCTTCACTTTCGAATAAAGAAAGGGACATCGGGATTCTCGCGCAGTTCCTTCGGCGCGCGATGTTTTCAGCTCGATGACTCGGCGCAGCTGGTGGTCGGGCAAAACGGGTATCGTTTCGACGCGACGAACGTTTCCGTCGAGGCTATCGGTTGATTACTAATGCAACCCGGCCGCGACCACCAGAATTTTCTAATGAGCACGTTAGTTCGTTAGGCACGTCCCCGGTACGATCGGTTGGGAAAACACGATCGCCTAACACGGGGGCCCTCCCACGGATCACGCGCGTTATCATTCGGCTTCTACGTACCGGCGGAATGCAATTGTTCCCATAAAAGAACAAGAAGAAAAAAAGAAAACGGTACAGTTGCATTCACACGTACTTCGACGGCGCAACTGAACGTAATACGGTGACGAGACGTATGGGCCACTTCCAGGCGAAATGTCCGCGTTACTCTACGCTACGTGAACGTTAAATAACTGCTCGATTCTCTCTCTCTCTCTTGCTTTCGCGTTGCGAATATTCACGCGCCGCCTACGAGAAAAGATATTACCCTCGTTTATCACGCTACCGATTTTTTGTCAAATAATATTTGTAGCTTGTAAAACGCAGTTGTTACACGTCCCGTGAAAAATTGTCGAATATCAAATTTATACGGCCCCGAAGGGCGCGCCGAGGCGTTTCGGAGCGGAGTTCGTCGCTGTTAAGTGGAACGGCGTGCATTTACGTCGTTGTCCGAGGGAACACGTATAAATTTTCTGTTTGCAGTTGTTTATCTCGTGTCGAACGAGAAACGAACTTGCAACATGCGTTTAATCGTCGAAGATAACCGAAAATATTCATAATTTTTCCAACGTTGGTTGTAGCCGAGGGCTAGCTCGAAGTCGACGAGAGCCACAGGGGAAACAGAAATCAGACGGCGGCGGCCCGAGTGATTTGCTTCGGGGAGGCTCCGGAACGAAGGATTCCGAAATCCGAGTGAACCTCTGCATACGAAGTGAACGGCGGAATGTTGGATAGAGTCGGTCGGCGAGGGGGAGAGGGGACGGGGCACGGTGTTACCATAAAAGCGTGTACATTTTATTCCCCTTTATACGAGACGTGAAATCGGGCACGCGTGTAACGAGCGTGCTTACGAGAAAAGACAAACCAGACGGCGGCGGCGCGGCGGTCGGGCCGAGCCGGGCCGGGCCGCTAATAGCGTGAACCAGTTACATGCGCGCAGTTTTGGAGTCTGGATTGGAGCAAAATCTTGGAAAGCAAAGGGGAAAGGAGGTGGTCGAAGAGGACGACGAAGAGACGAGGGTTCTTCCGAAGGGGGCTGCCGCGCCGTGGTTCTCTCGCCTAATGAATTCAAATATTTGAATTACAAGAGTCACGCTCGGCCTCATTCATGGCGGCGCGGCGCCGCGTTAGAAGGCGGTCAACTTAGGAGGACGGGGAGGATAGGAGCCGAATTGGAGAGGCTGGTCCAGGCGCGCAATCGGCCGGTACGATCAGAAAAAAAGGCGGGAGCGAGAAAAGAAAACCGGGGCCGGGTCCTTGTCGAGTCTTGTCGCGCGAATACGGAGGAAGAGGCGAGAGAGGGTGAGAGAGAGGAAAAGAGACTAGGCGAGAGAGGAAATATGTAACAGGAGAGAATCACGTACGACGCCGCGCCGGAACCATCTGTCATGCCGCGGAGAATTTCATAAACCGGAATGCGACGTGGTACCGCAGACACCGGTCTGAAATTAAGATGAAATTATGGATAAAAGCGGGGCCATGGTGCGTGGAAGGCTCCGAAATGCCCGTTAAGAGCCCCGGTCGCTTCTCTGCTCTCTCGGGTCTCTCTCCGCGGCTAGCCAGAAGCGGTTCCATTCAACAATTCTTGAATTAAAACGTTGGACCACGTTTTATTCCGAAGAAACGCTCACGCGGGCGCGCCGCGCACCTATGTGAATATGTGGTTGCGCTTCCGGACCGTGGATGATTTTTCGGCCGGGTATCACCGGGGCTGTTATGACGGGTAGCCGACCGGTTAATTTCGAGTGGCTGGACACGAGTGGACCACTCTCTTGTCTCGCGAGATCACTCTTGCGCCGCGGAACAGAGCCACTCTTCTGTGGCGAGCACTTTTTCCAGGAAGGATTTCGATAAGAACGTGTGGACGTAGCTGGCCAAAAAGTCGTTAACTCGTTTCATATTTCCCCCGTACGACAACCACACGGCTTCCCTTTGTTAGCCGGGTCAGATCAATCTCGGACCGGGCCGCGGGTCGGACGCTTCAAAAATATGCTGACATTATAGCGCTGCCCTGTCACCAGATCTTTTTCTCCTTGTTCTGATTTTTTGATGATCTGCGAGAATAGGAATCCGCGTGGACAGCCTGCGGACTGGCTGGAATTGTGGAACGGCAACAGTGATGCCTTCACTCTGATTTTATTCCGTCTGATTTTGCGAGATTTTGAATAACTCCACGTAAATGCGTTCTTACAATTTTAATAATATCTTCCCTGTCTTTCGCACAGTTATAGTAGTCAAATGTTACCGGCTTCCTTCGAAATAAGCAGTGACGGCTCGCAGTATAGGCACTGTGGCACTGTATGCTATCCGTATTTTTTCTCTAATTCTTTCTTTATACTTGTACAATATATAATCCTTAAGCTTAATGTCAGTAGCTATCGCCCTTTTACATAATTTTAAAACAAAGGCTAAAAAATTTCTGGAGCAGCGCCCCACTAATTTTAGTCAGGAGCCGCCACTGGGAATAAGTAAGAAATTCTAGCATAACAAAGCCATCGCTCATTTATATACCTCGTAATACATAAATCCAGTTCGATAAGCGGAGACTTACGTGTACCGCCTTATCTTCGAGGAACTCCTAGAGAATAGTCTTGACATTTACCGCGAGCACAACAGGGGAGTAACAATTGAAATATTGACGTCTGAGGCCGTGTACGAATAAATTTCGACGAAATCTGAATGATAAAGGCTATTAATTTTCAATGGTTTGCCAGTGTTACTCGCTCTCGAATGTCAAGGTTCCTCGTGCCTGTGCAGTGTCGTTTTTCCACCGATTTGTATAGACATCTATTGAAATTCCGATAAGAACGATACCAGCCCGGATAGCCGGGTGAGGGGGAGAGGGGGTTCGCCAGCAAGACAGGGAAACCGTGGAAGAAGGACGGATAGATTGGGTTAGCAATACGCGTATCTTGCGTAATAGGGTTCGAAATGCATGATTCCGAGGCAACGAATCTCTTATAATACATCACGGTACGGATGGACGTCCCCGGACGTATCGCGGCCGAACGTTAGGCGCTGAAAAATCTAAAGAAGAGGATCGAGGCGGAGAGCGAGAAAGGACGATCGAGGAGACCGGAGAGCGTTAGAGATCGGACCGGGCTGATTTGAATTAGAACAATGGTCGTTCCTGATGCACGCACACTTCGAGGCTGTCGGTGACGTTCGAGATTAATGGCCCGAAAATTCAAAAATTGAAACCCCGTGGGGCGCCCCACACCTACCTTCTCCTCCCGACCCTTCACAACGTGACGTTCGTCGATCGTCCCGTCGGTCTGTGCCAACAATACTTATTGATCGATCGCGCTTTGTTTCGGTCAAATTAATTTTAAATGCTCCGAAGTCCGACGATGTTACAGGCCAGATACTCATTCCGTTTGGACTGTTCTCACCAGTGCACAACGGGTGTCTTGAGAGAAGGGCTCTCCGGCCGTGCTCCGGCCCTCCTTGCTTCTACACAATGTATTAATCGCGATCGAGCATCTTTTAATTAACACGTATTCAATATAAATATATTGTAGTTACCGCACGTTTAGATGTAGACTGCGA
Organism: Lasioglossum leucozonium; assembly: GCA_028454225.1. NCBI lineage: Eukaryota > Metazoa > Arthropoda > Insecta > Hymenoptera > Halictidae > Lasioglossum > Lasioglossum leucozonium. The sequence continues at coordinate 7,463,091 of CM052207.1, read as the reverse complement.
AATTTTAATTTAATTTCAATTTATTACTTTCAATTAAACTCCTAGTTGACTTTTATCTATATCAATTAATGCAGAGATTTTTCTTGCTGCCCGAATGATCTGCATGATAGATAAAAGTCAAATCAAATCCAAAAATATCTTCAAATTTCGTCACCCAATCAGCGTCTCGAATAATTGTAGTGAAGTGATCGCTAGATTTCCATAGTTCGCGAAGGACTTGCGATTTCCTTTGAATAATTGTTAAAGCGATACCATGCGTTTGTCAAAGGCTTGACTATAAAAGTAAGAAGGAGGGAGCGAGAGAGAGAGAGAGGAAGATAGCACGTTGGTTTCGCCTCGTGCCGTTGTCGTCATTCCACGAGCACGTGCAGAAAGCCGCGCGAATGTAAAAAGAAAGGGAGGCAAGCCTCGAAATCGCCAGGCCCACCCGTTGCAACGAAGAGTTCGTAACTCTATAATGCACCATGCGCCCTGCAGGGAGGAGCCGTGCATTCCTACCAGCATTCCATTCAACTCCCACTTGCATAGCGGGGCGACCTGCCGGCGGGTGCATCCGTGCACTCGCATTGGTGTGATGATGTACTTCGGAGGTGCGTGCACGTGCAATGTTGTACCTGCACGTGCAATATCGCGAGTCCATGTACGACTTTTCGACCACACGTAGAACAGTGCGCATATGCAGATCCGTAAGAATCTCTCTCTCTCTCCTTCTTTCTCATCCGCTTCGCCGTCGTGCAACGTTGTCTGCTGCGGGTACACGATATAATTGCATATACAGTGTCTTCATAATTTCGCGATGCCACGCCGGGGCATTAATCAGCGCATGTTAGAGAAATTGATATCGACACGAGTCGCTTAAATATCAAACCGCGGCGCACATCGCTCTCATAATTGCCGGCTATTACCAGCCTACATTGACCGGCTTGTGTACGCAGTGCTTCATATTTTAATACGAATGGTTAATTGCACGGTTACTCGCAATTAAATATGCGCGGATCGTTAAGACAGGCAATCAACAAGACGTTCGAGAAGATGTATAATAATAATACCTGAATATAATTGAATATTAAGTTGAAGAAACCCTTTTTCACCGATTATTCGGTGTAATTACCGGATTACTATAATTATCTTTACCGTAATCATTAGATCACGGAAGGCTCATGCAAATTTCGATTTTTATTGGCCGGGGTTAATCGAACTTCCTGCAGCGTATAGTGATACCAATGAAGAGTAACTCACAGTTCGTGCATTTTGTTTTAGCCAATTTGAAATGCCTCTGTAGTTTATGAATATGTAAAACGGTGGAGTCGTAATTACAGTAAAAAAAAAATCCACGTTCCTAAAATTAATATTTTATAATTACTCGAGCTCGGAATAGTTATATCGATATTCTTGAATTCTCTCAATCTTCTGTCGCAGATGCATCGGAATTGGTAGTAAAAAATTTTTTGACAATGTCTGATTTATCGAGAGAACGAACAGTTCACGGAGTAGGTCGGCGAGAGTGGCAAAGTTATCGGCGAGGAATTGAGAGAACGCAAGAACGTATAAAACGGCCGTGTGCAGCCGTCGATTTAATGGACTCTGTCAGTGACAAAAGAGCAAGGCGAACTTTCATGAATTTTCGTCGCAATCCAAATGACAGATAACGATCGAAGGACCGACACGCACGATGCTTCGTTGTTGCTCGGAAAGGGTCAGCCAGAAACCGTGACGGGTGCCGTGTGTGCGTTGATACCGATCGGTCTTTTGTTTCCATTGATCCCCCTTGGCACCTCACAACCATGCTCTACGCAATGAGCCTACGAGCCTATTCGTCTCCTTTACAATCCGCTGCACCTCGATGGTCAGCCGGCCAGCGAAATATGCTAATTGAAACGATTCTTATTTACTTAATCGTTCGTCCACGCAACCATGTCGTTCCTCGCTCCTTTCACCCTCGGAACCCTCTCATTCTCAGAACGTAATCATTCTACCTGTTAATACCTCTTATTTTACTGAAACTCTGCAGTGAATTAAATAACCAACTATTTCTGTTTATGATAATTTTAGCAATTCTCAGATTCGACTGCACTAATGAAATTAGCCAGACGTTAACGATGAGCATTACAGAGGCAGGCATTTTTGAAGAAGGCAATTATTTTCAGAAAAACCACGAAAGACGCTTGCCTGCTGTTCGAACTTTGTCACCGGCCGCTTAATTGTCCATGAGCGGAAGGGACCAGTTTCAGAATTTATTTGTGACGGAAGGGACGGCGTAACATTTGGAAAGCGAACGATTTCGCTCCCGAATGGATGTACTCCAGCCTGGTGGATAATTTAAGCATCGCTTTGTAATTTATGTTAGCTTTGATAGCGGCACGGTTGAATTCGGTTGCCCCGTAATCCGTATAATAAGATGAACCTGCTTGCACTTGTCGCGTCTACCTGCGGCTCGAACGAATTACGAGAATTTTTCGCTGGTGGCCAACGTTATGAAAATTTACTTTATCGATTAAAAATATTCCCCCGTATTACTAGGATATCGAAATCAAAAGGGGCAAGCCTGCGACAACACGGACGGAACAAACGGTGAAAAATGTTTTGAAAGTTGATACAATTAAATCCTGTAAAAATTCCGAATCGGTGGGAATTTATAGGCGTAGGGAAGAAGCGAAATTTAGTAATGTTTCGAGGATGCTGACCTCGAAAGACCCGCGAGAGACTCCTTATTCCGAGAAGGTAGCTCGAGATTCTTGTTTGGTAGGGCCCCCATCCGCCTGTCCGCTAGTGTTCCTTCTGTGTCTAGTGTTTCCCCCCGCAGACGGACACAGCAGATTAGATCTTAGTCACTACTATATGAGATTCTCATATTACACCTGGCATCCTTTTTATTTGAAAGCTAATGTAGAGAGAAGTTTGCGTACCGCTACAGTCAGCTCCCGTTTTACCCCTGTATCATCTTTTCTCCTTTTGCTCCCCTTTTTCCACTTTACTCGATCCTCACCTTCCACCTATATCTTCTGCGCGGATCTTTTTTTCCTTTTTCTTTCGCCACTCTCTCTTCTTCTTTCGTCTCTCTTTCTCGATCGATTGGTCGTTACCGGCGTTACGACTATTACACGATTATGATTACGACTGCGTGCAGCCGGGGAAAACTGTATTCAGAATGAAGTGGTAGCCTGGGCTTTCAGCGGGCGCCGCGCCGCGCCGATTCCGGGGGCCGGTCTTATCTGGTAATCTTAATTTTCCGGATTCCCTACAAGGCTCTCTCCCGGCAGATATAATGTTACCGGCGTGGCGAGGCGAGGTACGGCGCGTCTTCTTAAGTGTGACTCGATTGCAAACGCCCGCTACGACAGACCGCGTCGTCGGGAACGTCGTCTAGGGATTTAATCTTATCCGGACACTTAAGGCGGTCCATGAGATCGTCGGATCGGAAACGGCCGACCGTGTAACGCCGGTCACAGATACTCCTTGCTCTACATAATGCGACTGTTGAATTAGAAGAACGCGTAGTCGATCGATTAAGAACGTATTCACGCTTATTACCAGACCTGGCTTCGTCGAGGCAGAGCAATTAATTTTTTTCCGTTCGCTTTATTTCTCTCCTGCTCGACAAGGTTGAGTTTCTTATACTCTTTACGCGCTTCAGGAGTAATTACGCGAAACTGACGAGCCGTATGCAAGTATTCATTTTTACGAGCTAATTCATAGAACATGTAAAAATTCATAGAACATGCAAAAAGGAACGCTTGCCGTTCCAGCGGACGGTCCTCCGCCATCTTGTGCAACACCACAAGTTTCCGTGGTTCCCGGGAGCAAGGGAAAGATTAAAAATATCCGCAACCTCCGGCCGTCTCTCGATAACAAACAATCTTGCAGAGGAAAAGCCGTAGACGACGGTTCGATCGGTTCGATCCTGGCGATTGTCAATCAATAATCGAAAATTTCGAACTCTCCGTAACGCACAACGGCCGAGAGAGAATCTTGCTCGATTCGTTCCCCGTACACGCGGCGGGCAGGAACAATAATAACGGCAATGGGTATCTGCACGGGGTGGCCCCGTGGTATAGTTTATTAGCGCTCCGAAGACAATGGAGGTCGGGACCCGAAAAGAAGGAGAGGAAAAACGAGGAAGGAAAGAATCGGTGAGGTAAGAGTCAGCAGCAGCAGCTCGGAGGAGCACGAGTCGAGAGGATGTGGACCGGGGAGAGGCAAAAGAGAGGAAGAGAACACCGTGTTGAAAAGAAAAAGAGAAAGAGAGAAAGAGAGAGAGAGAGAAAGAGGGAGGACACGGTCCATATTTAAGTATGCAAGACCGCCGTCTCCAAATTTATGCGCGGCGACAAATATTTCAAAATCATTCCCTTCGTGGCCTGACTCCTTCCTTTCCCTGGGCTCTGGCCGGGGCACACACCGAAAAGACGATGATAGCCTCCGCCATCGGCAGCGGCACGGTAGATAATAACGTGACCGGGTGGAATGGGCTCTCGGAGTGCCGAAAGGGAGAGCGTGTATGGAACGGTGAAACACGGGGACAGATCGCAAGAACAAAGCGGAGCCAGGAGCCGAAATATATTCAAAAATTCAAATCGTCTATTAGAAACAACGGGCAGCGCGACGATGTGTACACGTCGATAGGAGGGAGATCGAGGAGAGCCATCCAGGGGGTTTCAGGGGGAGGGAGAGGGTGGGGTGGGGTCGAGTGGGGTGACGGAGAGAGGGACGAGGGGGGGGGCTAGGTGGAGATAGAGGAACCGTTCGTGGAAGGGAAAGAGGTTGGAAGGAGGATTCTCCTTGGCCCTCGGTAGATCCCGACGAGAGATAAGGGAAAGAGGGCGCAAGGGGAAAGGAATATGCGAATTATAAAGCGAGTGATGGTAGCCATTGGGGCCCCGTGTGCCTTCTATATGTCGACTACGTCTCCTACGCGTGCACGTCGCGTTCTGTCCCTGTGTGTATTTACGCGCGTGTGTGGCACCAGAGCGAGCGCAGGTCGAAGGGATCCTTCGGGGGCCCAGCTGGAGATCCGCGGTCCTCTCTTCGTTGTCCTGGTATTTAGGATCTCGCCGAGTAGAGCCGAGGACGTTGTGAGTGGCGACAGGATTTACGGTCTCGCTGGGAGTACGTGGAAGGAATACCAAGAAATATTGGTTTGCCGGACTAGAAATCTCATTGCTGATCGTCCACGGGGCCGAGCCACACCGTTGGTCAAGATCTTGTTCGCCGTTGCGCCGCAACGTTCGGTCACTTGAATTTTTGATGAATCGGTTGATTGGATGATGTATTAACGCCCGTCCTCTTTGTCTTCAATGCCACGCGGCGACTTAATCACCGTATGAAGTCATGTGTGGTACGTTACACGACTAAACGGTGCCGAGGCAGGTCTCCTACCGGCGCGTCTCGTCTCGTCTCTTCTCTTCTCTTCTCTTTGACCGTAGGGTTATTAGCCGTGGCGATAATCAATCTTCCAGAGCGCACCGAGAACCGATGTTGATATCTAAATCGTTCATCAACCGGCACAAACGATCGGTATCCTTGATGAGATCACCGAGAGAGACCCGAGATCGTGGCGCAGATACCGCATCGGGAAAGAATGCCACGGTCATACGAGAAGCATTCCAGAATCTAGATCGCCCATTTGTACCCGCGCTGGCCGTCCATTAGCTATTGCCGCATCGATTGCATTTTTTTTTTTATTCAATTGAACCGGCTAAACGCCACAGAAGAAGCGCCGCTTAATAAAACCCTCGGTAACCCCGGATGGATCGTTTCGAGAACGTGCACCTTTTTCCGACAGCCAAAAAAAAAAAAAGAAAAAGAAACGTTTACTTATGGGAGTAACGAATCGACTGACGCGGGACATCATAAATCTCGACAATTTTATCCGAGCGTGTGTCAACCTTTACGCGTGTTCATTGGCTTGTTCGATCGGTTTTCAAGCCTCGTTCGATTTTTTCGATTTCAAACTCTCCGATGATATGGTCATATCAGCGCACCATTCTGATGGATGGTCTTCATTGCTGGGGAACTTCTTGCGGCTTCTGAATCATTTTAAAAGATTCGAGATCTGTCTCGACGTACGAATATATTCACCGTAACGATATTAAAAGCTGCAATGTAGAAAAATGGCACGAACGATGAAAAAAAAGTAATTCAAGGTTTGGATGCCTGCAGAACTAATGAATACGTACGCCCACTGGATTGATAAAGTCGTGCGCGTAAAAATGGCAGGAACGGCGGCGGCGGCTCTTTCGAAGAACCCGTTAATAGATAAATTGTTCAGCGAACCAAAGGCCGCTTGATAGCCACAATATTTCCCGTGGCCGTTATCGGCTCACGCCCGAGCGTTCTAGCAGTCGCGTTTACAGCGTGAAACAGCGGAAGCGAACGCGATCACGAATAGGGCGGCGCGCGGCGCTGGCTAGTCCAACTGTTCTGCGTGCATCGGCTTGGGTTTCGGGACTTAATTTCCAGTCGTGACCGGAGATATTAAAGCGGGCCGTGTGTGACGTCGTATGTATGCAAATTCGGCCCTCTGGAAATAGGATGGCAAGGGGAGGGAACAGGGGCAGTTTCCGTCTGAACCTTCGCGTAACTTTGGTAACCGCGGATATCGTTCGCGCATGTGCGTACATGCATGTGTCCTTAGGACACGTATGCGTGTACGCAGGCTCGCGCAAAAGGACCACACTCACGGTCAAACGGAATGGTGTATACATCATGTATATTGATGGCATGGCACACGTTCGATTCCCATGCCCTCTAAATATTGCACTCCCTCCATCGTACACGCGATCGCTCAAAAGTTGACTCGACGCTCGCCGCAATTCCTATTCTGCGATTCTACAGAAATCGCACAATAGAACAGAGTATTTAACACGCGATCAACATCGTAAATACGTGATCGCCCACCAATCTCGCGGTTTACTTCAGCCAAATGAATAGTCGCAAATTTTTTATTTTACGTCGATCGAAATTGCGAGGACACATTCGGGGGAAATTATTCGATGAATTTTTTTTTTTCGTCGAAACGTTAATTGTTCGTCCTGCATGTGCCCCGTTTCCGTGCAATACATAACAGTTTCCATTTCCTCGGCATTCGAAAACGGAACGGAATGATCGGTTAGTTTCCTGTCGGCGTCGCACAATGGCTTGCTTTAACCGAATTTAATTCGTTCCTTCGCCGCATGCGTCCCGCCGAAGAAAGGGGAAATTGCGTGCGTGCATGATATTTTATAACGGTACTGCAAATATTTTGTATTGCTCGCTGCGGAAGGAATTCTGCGGTCGCAGTGCGAACAAATTCTTTTCAGACAGGCTTATCCTTCTCCGGGGCCAAAAAGCGAAAGCCTGACGCACCTGTAACTGCAGTCGTTCGTTGCTTACTTTCATATTCGCGTGGCTGCGGTGTATATACAACACAGGAACGCGACACACGTATACGTTTGCTCCCTTGAGCAACGACAATCTGTATCAGCCAAGTTATTTTCCATTTCTGCCTTGTCGCATTTGTTTATCCCGAATTTGTCATGACGTTCCCCGGCGTTCTGCATCGCTGGTTTTTCAAAGGCGCCATCTTCCGTATGCATGTAATCATGTGTACGCGAAAACAAAAAATACAGGTAACTATTTCCAATAAAAAGCACAGTACAGTGTCTACAGCCGACAATATACATTGACTTCACAGTCGCTGCGTTTACGCTTTTCAGGAAAGTTACGGGAAAGAATTTTGTTCCAGCAGGTTACGTGACTCAAATCCACATTAGTCTGCAAGACTATGCCGTCTAAAGGCTTCTATTGTATCTGGTTGGAAAAATCGTTTGTTTTTCCATTAATAAAAAAACCAATTCCTCGAGTTTCAAATTTCAAGTGGGATCCAATTAGAGAAAGTCCGTGTCATACATTCCTTCGACGCGTCTCCGCTATTCCAGATATGTCATCGAGAATTTTCTGGTGCAAAGTAGCTATAGATCCTGCGTGTCTTTTGAAATCGAGTCTCGGACGCGTCCCGATCGTCTACTGGTCGACATGGATAAGTAAGGGGATGACAGCTACGGGTGTAACCGTGTAAGGGGTTGGCCAGCGTCAAAGAGAGATGATCCTCTATACATATATATCCATATACATATATGTATATAGGAGTAGGAACGTGATTTGCGGTTCGGGACTTCTGAGTCCCGGATTTGAATTTATCTTGTCTCCTTCCCCATTCCTGCACCTGCTACTTCGATTCGATGTCCCCTTTGCTAACACCCATCTAGATCAGTCCACAGTGTCCAGGAGGACAGTCAGATGTACTAGGAGATCGTCTTTCGGTGTGCACACACACATGCACGCACACTCTCTCTCTCTCTCTCTTTCTCTCTCTTAGAAGGTGATTCATAAGGAGGTCAACGGGAGAGAGGATTACGATTTGTGCGCAAATCGTTCCCTTCTGCGAAAATTGCTGGCTCCTCCACTTTCTTTAGTCGTAAAAATCTTGGCTACGCGAATATTTCTGAACTCGGGAGTCTTTTATTTTCCTTTCATTCGAGGCACGTCGATTCGCTTTTAATTATACGACTCTTCGGGGGATTGCTCGGTGGATGATGATTAAACCGGTGAAAAAGGAAGAAAAAAAATAGATAACGTAACAGGGATGCGCGAGCGTGTGCTACGGGGAATGAACAACGAGGATCGCCTAACGAAATCACGTGATTATGGTGGTACAATGGAGCCGAACTGTGTAAAATCATGCACGATCGTAATGCGCATCACAGCGCGACCTCGCCATTATGCTCGAAACAAGCGACTAACGACCTGCCGCTGGGTACCGATTGGCCGAATTAGGCGCGATATGCGCGCACATAGTCGCGCATAACCTGCGGGGATGATAATTAACCCCGCATGAATGAGGTTTAATTGGATTCAAGAATCGACCCCTTTCGCCGCGCGCCGAGCACAGAAGCTTCCGCGGAATTCTGGCAGCCTTTTGACTTTCAAAGACAAAGCGTGCGAACTGGGGGAGTCCTCTGCATTATTAGCCTCTCTGCTTCGTGATCCGGTATAGCAATGAATGGACTGTACCATCAGAACTGCGTAATTATTGTCAATTGTAACGTGTGACAATTCCAGTTGCATAATTTTCGTTCGTCTTTGTTTCCACATTAGCAGAATGTCTTTGCCGAATTGACAACCGCGAGAATCAAATTTTCTATTTACCATAGTGATCATTGGGGATTTTTGAAAAATTGCTGAAGTATTTATTTTTGACTTCTGTGTCCGCGCACGTGCACGCGCACTGCAGACAAGACGCGAGTAGCATGATTTCTCGTCATTTAACAAAATGAACAAGCTCCGTACTCTCGCAGCAAACGGCAGTGAAGGGGATTCACTTCTATCTCGCCGCCTCTCTCAGTTATTATTAGCATTGTTAACCAACTAACTCAAGCGATACTACCCTCTGATGCGTGAGCCAGTGCCCTGCAGCTTGTTCACCCCTAATTGGCGTTCTAACGTAATGGTGATCCCGTCAAGTGATCACGGAACCCTCGTCTTCGCAGGACCTTCTAACCCTTTCACAATTGATGAGGATCTCTTGCCGTTCCTGCTACACTGTTTCCGAAAGCCGGTTACGTTCTTCGACGATCTGGCCATTGTTATGCATAAAATATTTCATATAGGATAGAAACGAATAATGTGCCGCATATATGCATCAGGTTGTGTAAGATTTTAATCCTAATCCAGTTACGGAAATAAATGGTGGGTACCCACTGTCGGGTTCTTTTCGTAACAATTATTTCATGAAATGATATTGTCCGAATGGTAATTGCGTTAGGCGACTACTTTCTATATATATTTTTTATTGCAAGGCCTAAATATTTTAGTAAGTGGTCGGAACGACAGAGTCGTCGCAGTAAACCGGCGAATAAAGGATAGTTCCATCGAGCACGGATAGAAATGGGGGAACCGTGCGGATGAAAGTCGTTCGAAAGGACGAAAGCACGAGGCTAGCATGACGAGTCTCGGGTTGACGTTTCATTCCCAGCGAACTCCCGTACTATGCATACTAACTAGCCGTCGCTGCGTTATACATGTCTTGCGTCTTTCTTCCCGGAACGTTTAAACCGCAGTTGATCCTACTTTCCTCATCGTTGTTTGTTAGATCGGTGTGTGTGTTTGTCTGGTTTCCTCGAGGGTAGACAGAAACAACGACAACGCCGAAGAATTGGTCCAAGGCGGCCAACCCCTCGTTGTTTGCATGGAGGGTGCCGGCCACTGGTTAGTTCGCGCGCTCGCCGATAGATGTGCTCAGTTGTACTTCGTTCAATTTTACTCCCTTATCATCCGCTTTCGACCCCTACGAAATTATTCCTTATTCTCGAGGATCGACTTGAACACAATATTTTTAAACAATACCTCCGCCCGCCGAGGATGAAAGAGCACGCTGAAAATTTATTTGAAATTCGTGTAATGCTCAGGCGCGGTTTCGACGGTATTTTCTCTCTCGGCAAAGTTTCGGTATCGCCTGACAGAAACGATACAAACTTCGTTGGACAATTTCACCCGCGAACCAAATGAAAAGTCAATGAAAGAGACCGGGTATCAGGGCTGTTAGACGTAAGTATGGACACGTAAGGATAACACATAAAACATGTGAATTCTAGCATAACGGTAGCAGTCACGGAACCACGGTCGAATCGGCCGCCCAAAGTCCTATTTTTAAACGGTTTATTTCCATTACCCCTGGCAACTATCTCTACGAACGGATCTAACCATTATTTTGATCTAGTCTTGTTTTTAACCACACGCTCTTCGCCGCTAGGCGAACCCCGTCCATCCCACTCAGACGACTTTCCACCGCTACCCCCGCCCCCGCTCGCCGACCTTCCCATTCAGAAAGGATTTTATTTGCTTTTATTCGGATGTAATTGTTGGGGCCAGTCACCACTATCGCCACTGCCTAGCGATGCCTAACCATCCAATTCGCGAATGTTTCTCAGCCACGCGACCCTTTTATACGATTCACCGGCTTACTTTTCGTGTAGACTACCACGGGGTCTCTTCATTCGCCGACTCGAAGAAGTCTATCCTGTCTCTCTCTCCAAGTTCCTATTAAAACTACGACGATTACTTTACGGGACAACAAGCACAAACTGTTTTAGAGAGGTTTGTTGTACCCCAACGAGGCTCCTGAAGTGGTGTAATTCGAACCGAGATTTGTTTAGAGTGTTAAAACGAAACTTTCGAATACGTGCCTTGCGAGATTGACTTTCCTAAATTGTAAACGTAGAACGTTGCATTTCGTGTGCATGTTTAATACAGTACGCGTATACAATTCCATGAAAATACAGAGAAATGTACAATGACGACTAGAACATCGCCTTCCAGAAGCACGGGAAAAAATCGCATTACCGACAGGACGATCCGACACTTAAATCATACATTAAAAATCGGATTTGCTCGTGGCAGTGAAAAGTTTTGGTTCGTCGAACGGCACCGTCTTAAATCGACCACCGACCATTCCCATTTCGCGTATCCGGTTACAGGGCCGATGTTCAGGATTTAATGCCTCGCACCTAATTCCCGCGGTAATCAGAGAATAATCGACACTATGTAACCATCATCCCCCGTGGCGAGGCGTCGCGCCCCTCGAATAATGAATCACAAGTGACGCGAAGTGACTACCCGTAGAAATAATCCGGATTAGAGACGCGGACACGTCCGCTCGCCGATGAAAACGAAATCTGTGAATGCAAATTCCGGACCGCACGATTTCCCTCGTCGAAACGGTCCGAGTGAGCACGGTGAAAGGGACAGGGACAGAGGGACAGAGGGACACAGGGACAGGCAGACTCTCTCTCTCTCTCTTTCGGTGGAACGAGCCAGGAGGGTGGCGGCGAGTTTAATTATCGGGTTAAACGTAGCGAGCGCTGATTCTGATGAGAGTTCCGGATTCGAATGCTCTCTCTAGTACGTGACTGTCATCATGGCGGGCCAGTTAACTAACTAACAGTCCCGGACAGTTAGCAAGTACCGGGCAGGAGTCGATCTGTGGGGGAGATACGGCACGTATAAACCCCCTTCCATCCCCCACCCCCTCCCCTCCCACAACCATCCTCGCGATGACATTGTTCGCACTTGGATTCATATTCAAATTGGCTCGCGCTCTGGCGCGATTGTGATTATTGCGATTATTACTACCGTCTATGTTCCGGCAATGTTTCGCCAGTGACGCAGGCAGAATAGGGGTTGCCTGCTACCGATTTTCATTCTGTTCTTAACCTGTTCCTCCAATCCCCGTGCAGCTCCTCTTTCCGAAGAGCGCGATCGAAAGGCACAATAGATTCTGTTGAATTTCTCCTGATACAATGAGAAAGTCGGTGGGGGTGATTTTAATTGCTGCTCGGCTAAATTCAATTAAAATCAGCTCGGTTAAATTTGCACGTGGCCAGGTTGCACAGGGAAGCTGCAAAAAATTCTTATTTTGCATATAGATTCGCAATCTACTGTCGATCCAATCAAGCACGGGGAGATTTACATTTTAAAAATTGAAACCGCAATAAAAAAACAGTTCAGAAAATTTCATGTATAAATTATGGACCTCCGTACGAATTAAAAATCGGAATAGAACGGAATATACAATAAAATCGTCGAACGAACGTTTACGATGGAAATAAAGGAAATAGATCGTTAATTAATCTTTGTCAAATGTATCCTTCCGCTTGGCTGCAGAAGCCATAAAACCGGTGAAGTTCGCAGTCAGCCGGCGAGATTTCGCGAGCACGCGCGAAATCGACTGCGAAAGATGCCTAGGCGCATTAATGACAATAAACACTGAGACGGAGATGGGGCGGTGGGGTTGGAGGGTGGGGGATGGTTTAATGTAGCGCAAATCGCACCAATTAAGAATCCGATTAAAGGAGTTGGCAGGTACAGCGTTTAAAGATTTGAAAGAGGAAATGGTCGGGATCAGAATCGCTTCCGGCCGATAAAGCAAGGCGTTCATTTATTAACGGTTGTCCCTCTCGCTTGAAATTCTTTTCGTCAGCCTCCTAAGTATTTGCCTTCGTTCTCTGTCCCCTCCCCGCCGGTCTCGCGTCGGTCGACGCTCGATTCTCCCGCGTTCTCCCAGGTGTTAGTTTTATGGCTCGTCATTTTTTTAAGTGCAAATGAGTTCCGTCGTCGCCTCTCGCACCTTCCATCACGCCGGGGATCTTTCCTTTATTTCTTTAATTTAAAAACGGAATGATTACACGGGGGGCCGGCTCGCCGGATTAAAAACTCAACCCCTGGAATCTGACCCACCCCCCAGCTTCCTTTCATTCGCCCTCGACCCTCCTCTCCACGCCACCACGGTTTCTCTTATCCTCACTTCGCAGAACGACTTTTCTTATACAAAGCGAACGCGCAACCATGGACACGTTTCTTTCCCCAGATTGATTGCGAAGTTAACTTTAATTTCTCTGGCCTCCGATCCTCGCCCACCCCGCCGGCCACCGGATGATACAATTAATCCGTCTCCCGCAAAAGCGTGCAATTTAGCCGCGGCTCTGTGCGCAAACCGGCCACGGATAGACAATAGATACGTCATGCCGGCTGCACGCGAGAAACCAGAAGCTCGAAAGATTTTATCGTTCTGGTTTCGGAGGTACTAATTGTATCGATACACGCTGAAATTGTGCACGGTCCGTTGCCCAGTAGGCGTCGACACGTCCACTAATAGATGGAGCTCCGCGGTAATCATCTGAATGATGTGCCATAACGGATGTTTGCTTCGCCCATAGTACAATCATTACACAATGTAATTATCCACATCCTTTGTATCTTACTCTCGCCCTGCGATTTGTTAGATCCCTGCTACCGGTACGAGCAACGCCACGGTACCTGTTATCTTCCTTGTATCTCCGCTTTTATCGAAAAACAGCTGTTCATTAGGGCTCGTACAATTCGGAATTGTAAAATAGCCGATAACGCGAAAACATTCGTTCTCCGGCACATTAATTCAACTTTGAGTTGTTAATTAGATCTCGTGCGATCGACGTGGACCAGTGGAGGGCGCGCGCGCGGCAGGGACGTTTAGAGGTCGAGGTACGGGTCTAGCGCAGACGGCGGCACTAAAACTTCATTTTTATCGGAATCCGACATATGCATGCGTGTCGGCGCAATTCCTATCTCTTTCGGTGAATTCAAGTCGATGCACGAAGTGGCCTGTCGATGCGAGTGGTACGCTCGTTATTAGACATTCCTGCGTTACCGACAGATAGATTCATCCGACGTCCCACCCTATCACTCTTGAGCATGTGGACCTCCTGCCTAATCGGGTGTGAACGCGCCTTTGTGGGGTGGCACAGTCTGGTCGAGATATTGCAGGTTGTTTAATTTCGGTGCGCTCTCCACTATTCCTTTGTTTCGAACGTTTCAATTTAAATCGAAGCACCGCCGTCTAGTCAACGGAAACCTAACTGTGTAAGAGCACGAGGCGAGCGAGCGATGGGGGGACCATGGTAAAAGAGGTGGAAGGAGGCCGGGACAGGAGGCAAGGGATCAGGCGCCGATCCGTTATTAATTAGATCGGCATCGGGCGGAAAAGAGCGGCTTTCAGAAAAGGGCCAGATCCGATATCGCTTCTCGGTTTCAGGAATCCCTCCGACGATTCTTCTTCTAGCCCGTTCGCCGAAACCCCCGCGAAATTAATTGCCGGACAGCGTCGATGTTCCGTTCGACTGTCGACACCACTCGACACACTTACGGCAGCCTCTGCGATTCTTTGTTGTCAGCCTGCGGACCGATTCGAGGCTCGACATACGCTCCCGTTTTTCCACGCGCGAATTATTCTCATCTTCCAGCATCGAACGCGCCCTTATTTACACGTTGATGCAATATACTTTTATTCGATTTGAATTCTCATTCTCTTTAAGTCTTTTTGATCTTCTTTTCGCACGAATCGATAATAATTTATCTGGAAAATATGCTTGCTACGATTCAACGTGAAATTCGTAACATTAACAGAGTTATGCAGAATGTCTGACAAGAAGCTGGAAGTCGTCAGGGGGACGTCTGTAGTCGCCGCGGTATGAAACTGTGGAAGGCCATGAGTAACGAGATCTTGTAAGTGCATTACGTTCATCGCAAACATTCGGCCGTTACATCCCTCAAATATGATTTATCCTTAATGATAGCGCTGCACCTGGTTTTAAACGATCAACAAAGAATGCGCGTAGGGCCCATAAAGTCGCGAGGCGGGTGAAGTCAAAAACGAACAGGGCAGAAAAACTCGTCGGTACAGTAATGAAGAGGAAAAAGGGCTTATCGCTAATGAAGCGAAACGCCTTCTTCAACGCCGAGCACGGCCACTGTCTTGTAAGAAGCCTCGGTACACCGGCCGTCGTGTAACGAGTTTTGTAACAGCGAATCGAATCGGAGCTCTCGTGGAACCAAAGGCCTCCGCCAAGAATCGACGTCCTTCGGTGTTAGAGTTCCATGCAGGGTTCTTGCAACACGTGTTAATTAAAATTACTACCACGATACGCGCAATAAATGTTTGATATTCGCCGCTCAGGGTTCGTTACGAATCGATATCATCCGACAGAGCAAGAACTATTAAAATCCTACAAAGTTGCTCCCTCCAGAACTTAATTAACTTCGTCGCTGTTGTTTTCTCGTACGCGGAAAGAACTCAAAGGAATGCCGTGCGACGCTAATGCACGGTTTATCCAATTATTTTTGTATCGCGGATTTTATGCAAAAACATCGGGAAAGAATTAACCGATAGCGTGCTTCCATTTTCTGAAAAATTTTAACTTTCAGAAATGTAGTATTAGTTTCTCGCAGTTTTGCGTAATATCGATGCAGACGATTTTTATTTCTATAAATATAATCATGCGATGAAAATACGTGAAGTAATAATATTTTTTCAAAAATTCACGTGCTGTACAATATCATCTGGTTTTCGCGCGGATCTTTTAAAACTAGCAAAACGAATGCGCGGTCTATTAATGTTTTGGTTCCGTGCAGTAGAATCACGGTTCACGAACGCGTCTATCGATACGATTAAAGTGGATTAAGGTCAACGCTGGCTAATAAATAAAATATGATAAGAATAATAGTGGCAATTTCGCCGAAGGTAGTCGGTGGAGGAAGTCTGATATTATAGTGTAGCGTAATACAATCTGAGTATTTGAATACCTAATAGTTTTCAATGCATACATTAAACCTTAAATGCCTATTACCCGGACGGTGTTGTCCTATAGCATTCGTCGATGCTAATTTTAGCTGTGTCGAATTCGAGGCCCACATATGTATGTATATGTATACATACGGCCCTGTCGTAATACCGTTTGCGCATTTACTTTCGGGTATACACACGTATATATGTATGCATGCATCGGGGCATGCATATCAACATCTCGAGAAATGAAAAAGTGTGCACCGAGCACGACAACGTCCGGCGAGAGCTAATAGATGGTTTTCGCGACGTATTAAATATTCGGCGTGCATCGGGTATCGTGTAATGACGAGACTTTCCGACATTCTTACCGAACAATGTCATGTTAACATGAATCCGGGTTGACTAAAACGAGATGAAGTATATCCACGGTTTTTTCGGCCGACTTTCGCATTCAATTGACGTAAGAATCTTCAGATTACCACCGCGACTGCAACTCACACGATGCATAATTCCTTCGTAACTCCCAGGACGATGCTTATTACGATGTATTCTGTAAAGCGATATAATTTATACGAATGACTCATAGTTGTTCAGCAAGTAACTAAATATTAGGTACAAAGAATTTTTGACCGGTTATAATGCGAGAGAATGCGAGTAATTCAATAATATAAAACGTATATATCGTGAAATCGATTGCGGATTATTCTACCGAATGAAAATGTCAAATTTACACTTCGAAATTTGATGCATTATGCAGTTAAAGTGAAAAGAGTGAATTTTATTTGTGAAATGACAGCAAGAAAGGTCAGTTTACGTGAGAATATAAGCTGTTAAAATCTATTCGGTAAATTCAAAATGTGATAATACGAGGAAAAAGTGTTGGCAGTAAATTAATATTCAGGTAATAACTAGGAGAAACATTTAATGAATAGACTCCAGATTGGAAACGTTCCTGAAAGGAGCTATTTAGAAGAGGGTGATTACGGGGAACATTGAAAATTCAGGAATGAAAGCTCAGCGAACTAATTTCCTACGCTCGAATCAGTTTCAAAGACTGCGATCGTGTCTCGCCGCGCGAAGGAGAATTCTAAGTCCTCGATATGAGTCGTGTAATCCTTCGTAATGAACCTCTCAAGACTGTCAGGGTACGTTTCAAATATTTATCTGGCTAAAACGTCTTTCGCGTCCTAGCTTTTAATGGCGGACTACCATTCCTCGCGGTTTTAAGGAATTATTCAGAAACGTCACTGGTTCTTTTTATGTCCGGGACCCTTAAAAAGTCGAAAGAAACGGCTGTTCGTTGAAAGAAATAGCTTTCAACGGACTTCGTAATATTTCTCCCTTAATGAAGAGCTTTTATACACTAAGAGCTGCTTAAATATTGCTAAGACTCAATGCATCAGGATTAAGGATGAACTGAATACACACTTTATTAATAGATCACAATGAAAAAGTTATTAAATTGGACAAGTGAACTCGAAATTAAATTTGCAAATAGAACATTCCATATCATTAAACATTACGCGTATACAGAAAATTTCCAAAATATTGCAAGAACATGAATGATATATATTTGACAAAAAGAAGTAAATAATGAAATTTCTACTATTTTAATTTGGTACATTATATTTGATTGAAATTATGAAGATTAATTGAATGTGGAAGTTTGTGGCAATCGTAAAAATTTTTTCAAATGTTTTTTGCAATGCAAAATAGTCATTCAGGAGACAGTATAAATGAAACTATAAACATCGTTGGAATGTATAAAAATTTCTTTAATAGTTATGACTATTTTTAATTGTTTCTTTGCAGAGTGTATGCTTTTTATTTGTTGTCATAAAATGTGCGCGTGGTAAATGTGGAGGTTTTTCTGTGGAAGAAACTAGTTAACAAATCTCCCCATAGATGGCAGCCGGTGCACTGCTGCGTCCAAAATTATAGCGCCAGATATACCTTTATGGTATAAGGAACGTGCTGCATTGATTAATTTCAATTTTGTAATAGCACGTACGTAATTGTTATGCCACTAATATATTCTCTATTAATTCTAGGCTGATTAGCTAAAAAATTGTAGATGCATCTGTCCCGCTGAATATAATGACAAACGATTATCTGTCATCGGAAAAGTGCAATTTTATGGAAGCTGAACTCCGGCATTGTTAGGTTGTATAACAGCTGGAATATATGCAGCGTATTAAATACTTACTGCATTATATGATACATGAAACAGATCTGATGTAATGTTTTCCATCATTTATTTATTTTTCCTTCGGATATACCATTAAATAAATTCCACGCGATATTAAATAAAGCAATGCTAAATTTACAATGCATTGAAAAAAATATATTTTTTTTCTATTAAAAATTGGAATTTATGACAACAGTCATATTTTGAAGGTATGTTACGCAAATGGTTGTTAGTCCATTGTGAACAAGTCCTATTCCGATCAATTTACTGTTCTTTATGCGTTATTTCGAGACAATGATGACGCAAAGATAGGAGTAATTTATCATTAAATAAATATTTTGTACATTATTTTACGTGATCTTTGATCTGAATAATATGTGCAATGGCGACCTCTTTTTGTACTTGCCAAGGAATGTCTCGTGAGAACGGGAACGTTAATTATGAACGTCTGGTGCAAATGACACGTAGGCTGCTGCATAATGATTCGAATTGTATCAATCACCTGAGGAATATTAACAATATCGCTCGTGATTAAATTTAATCAATGGTCAAGTGACAGTCGTGCTAATGCGAGATACGAGCTGTCTCCGCCTTCAGAAAGATCAAGCAGAGAAATCATATAGAATATTCATACGGATCATTGTAAATCAATTGTTTTCCAATCAGCATGATATATGTTGTAAAAATATAAGAACATAAATGATTCTGGAATTTGCAAAAGTGAAAGAATAATCTCCGAAAATACTCTGAAGCTTGGTATTTTTAAATACATTTAATTCATTAAAACGCTATTAACGCATATTATGATAATTGTAAACGTTTATTGATGATTGTTGGAAATGAACAGAGACAAATGCGGCAATAAATAATCCAAATGATAGTTTAGGATATGCATGGCTGAGGTTTGGTCTCGGGACAACAAGAGAAAAAGGATAATGATGCGCGAATGCGATGGAACAAGACAGCAGCGAACCGTCACTCAACGAAACCATCACAGACCGTGTCCATTGCTATCTGCAATCACGTTGCTAATTTCAAGCTGTGCAACTATGGAGACGAATTCTGTAACTGCTAACAATATTCGTGTCTGTCCACGATCAATTTTCGGAGACTGCACCGCAAACCAAGCATAATCAGAATTTCTTATTTAATATGAAACGCTCGAAAGGTACAATTGTTATTCCGGTGAAAGAAGAAAAGTAGTATATTTTTCAAGCGAATATATTTCTATAATCCACTGATTTTTAATTTTCATCAAAGAATTTAAAAACGTTAAACTTTGAACTGGACTGTAGGAAAAATAATTCTACAAAATCCTGCTTCTCTGAATCGCCACGCCGAACTCATAACTTGATCCGGCGGTGCAGCGATCACGTTTGAAATTACTGTGATTTGATGCAATCAGTAGAACAAATCACGTACGAAATGTATGTGCAACACGATCGCGGCATAATTCACCTAGGAATAAGTCTTACGAGCACGATTGTAAATAACGCGACAAATAAAAGCAGCTCGATGCGAGGGTGGTTATCGTTTCGCGTGGTAAAAACAAACGTTCCGCGACTGAATTGTCAATGACAATGACTGACCGACTGAGAGAGAACGACACGCGGAGGTAGCGCGAGAGGGAGAGGGGAAAAAGGGAGTGGGAGAGAGTGAGGAGGGAACTGGTTTAAATATTTTCTGGGCACGTGTTTTACATAGGTAGAGATATACTCGCTCCTCCGGCACGCTTGAATGTATAAGGCCCGGCCAACTATCTCGGGTCAGATCTCGACGGTGATCTTCAGCTCTCATTTTTTCGTATGGTCGCTATTATGCTCGTCCACGAAGGCCTCTCGGAAACTCGTTCGTGTGTACAAAGGATCTTCCGACGATTATTAATTATCACGAGAGATAGAGAGCGGGGCTCGCACACGTAACGGAGGCAGATTTATTTCTAAGTAGCTGTTTATTTCATTGGCCGCCGCGAGCGCGGGCCGTGCGTACGTTTAGAGGCGATTTCGTTGGAAAAAGATTCGCATCCTCGGTCTCTCGCAGGAAGGAATTCCGCCGCGGCGCGGCGGGACGATGATCGGTTGATATACTGAAATCGGCCGGGCCGCGTCAGAGGGCTCGAATTTCACGAAACGATGTAATTAGTCCGGCGGAGGTTGGTTCTTTTTGAAACAAAGTGTTCGCAGACGAAGAAGATTAATGCCCGGCCAATTGAGGCGATTTCGACTGGCGAAACGACGGAGCTGCGTGCTCCCAATATAGGACTCGCCAGAGGCACGGTAATAATTAGAATTAATTTAGGTGGAACGTTAAATCTAGGCGAGCGGTCCCTCGGACGAGAATAACCCAACTGGCTCTGATTAGTCTTAATGTGTTAATTAGGGAAGATTACACTCTGCCAATTCCTCCACTCTCTGCTCGATGCGATGCGATGCGATGGTCGATCCAAGCACGGGTTTGCTCTCGCGACTGTCGCCAAACTGGACGGTAGATGGCCAAGTCGGTTTTGCCAATGAGAAAGAGCAAGCGAAAGCGATAGAGGTGGGGCGCGGACGGTGTAGAGTTTAGCAAGTATCATATTTTACCGGGCATCAACGTACCGACAAGCGCACACAGGCCGGGCGTACACACACACAGAGCCGTGTCCACGCAGACGCGCGTGGCAGGAGATCATTAATCACTATTATCTCGGGGTAATTTTTCTTCGATATAATTTCGTCTGTTTACCCTCGCGAGTTGGCGCGCGAGCTTGCACACCACGAAGACGAAGACAAGGCTCCGTTTCGAAGGGTGGCACCGGTTCTCCTCTTCTTCGCCTTCTTCTTCTTCTTCTTCTTCTTCTTCCTCCTCTACGCCTTGTCTCCTCCGCTTTCCGTCCTGTCCCACTCGTACCCGTCTCCTCTTCTTCCTTCTCTGATTCACGGTTCGCGATCTCTCAACATCGACTTTATGTGTACACATGCCTGCAGCTTCGTTAGCCTCAAACTCGACGTGTTTCCCACACCGATGACTGTGAAATCAGGCCTCTCTGCCTTTTGCTACGTGAAACGACCCCTTCGAATCCGGCTAACGTTTACGTAGTTCTGAAAAACGATCTTTAAAACGCCCAGCCTCAGAATCTGACATCGACGGGAAAATCTGTCTATATATATATAATTTTTTAAATTCTATTTCGGCTTACTAAACTTTTAGGATGCTTTATTAGTGTAATATTAGAATAATGTACAGGTATATGACGTTAAAGGATTCGATTCATCTTCATACAATTAATATTTTTTAATTACATCACGAATTCGACTGTGCTCTGAAATAACGAAGAATTTGCAATGATTCGTCTAAATAATATCGTTTCATAATCTTGTCGAGTATGTAATTTGCAAATGTTTAATATAATGATAGAAACCTGATGTTATATGTAGATCTATTTCCTCGAGATAATCATTAGATTTGCATATAACGATGATAGATCGAGGGCAGTTACGCATGGACCAAGCTTTATGAGTTTGTATTATGCTCTATTGATTTAAAACTCCATTAATCACCGGGTAAATTAGACAGCGATAAAATGTTTATAGCCTTATCGCAAACACGGTACGACCCGCGAAAGACCAGAAATTAATAATCAATGATGCGTGCAGTCAATACGCGAGATCCTAACCGCAGAACGATTTTCCTCTAATTTCTCGTAACTTTCTCGGGAACTTTCACGAATTATCACGGAAGCATGTCCGCTGGCGAAAAATGATCACAAATCGAGCGTAAAGATTTATGGTTTTTAAACTTTCATAATGCAAGATATTGTCACTTTCGCAGTCTATATAATTTACGGACGACTTTATACTCTAGTAAACATCCGCTTTCTATGATTTCAACATTCTTCGACAATATTCAGTAATTTACGCCGGTCTAATGAATATTCGAGCAGGCTAACTGTAATTCGGGAAATTTATCAGCTTCTCGGGGTCTATACGTCAATGTCGATTCTGTCGGGATTCCGTGAAAATTCTTATTTATTACAACTTTATGGAAGAATAACGCGTTCGAAGGAATCACGCACGCTCGACGATGTGCACACAGCAAACACGACGACGAGAGGGACACGCATTATACATTCCTTGACGCAGCAAACGAATTAGTACAGCAATTTGTACATGGTTTCAACTGCTAGCACGGTGACAATGCTAAGTGCATATTCGTCCACGCAAATAATGTTAAAATAGCACGGTTGAGGGGGAGGGGGACACACTGGCATTAGCTCGAACCTACTTTTCTCGTTCTACCGGCGAGGGTAAGTAAGTACACGCGCGAGTATTCGCATTAACTGTGTAAATAGCTACTCGACTTACAAGTGGTTGGATAGGGATTAGTGTTTTAACGCCAGGAAGTAGACGGGAAGAGAAATAAACGGAAGTGGCGTCGCTAGTCTCGAGTAGCGCCAACCGGATTTTTGCTACTTCCCTTCGAGCGCTCGCGGGACACTTTTTCGACCACTCCGCATGCCGAGATAACGCGTCAGCTAATTTTCCCATTGGAATATTTACCGGGACCAAAGCCGATGAAAATTAAATGTTACCTCGATCACGCGTTACATGTAGCGCGTCGCAATTTGCTAATTGACAATGTGTGACGGAAAGATGGTTACACTACCGGCAGGTCAGGGGACTCGGAGCTCGTAAACCCCGGAATGATCATCGACGCTTAAACGAAAGATAGCGTTTGCTGCAAATAACGAAAGCACCGCGGAATTATATGTTTCGTGTTACATAAGGCACCCATTACGCGTCGAGAGGCTCTCTTGTATCCTACTCTTTTTCGCCGTCCTAGGAGCTAACTATCCTTCGTCCAAAGTCTAAGTAACTAAGCGACTCCGGTAGAGATCCTGTAGATCTTTCCACGAGATGATGGTCATTCGACCAGCGAGTATAAATCACCTAAGAGAAGTGTCATCCCGGGGTCCCACCTATCCTCCCCCTCCTGCACCCCGCCGCCCCCGGCATTCCTTCATTTGAATGCAACTCTCTTTCATCTGTCCCTTTTTGCTCGCTTTCCACCGTGACATTATGAAACATAGGCACACGTAGCAGTAAATGAATATTGTATCAGTTGTCTTCGTCGTCGCCCCTTTTTTCCGAGTCATTGTATCAAGGTCTCCGTGCAGCTGAACTCTCCGACGGGATGCGACCGTGGAGACACCAAGGTCCTCTCGCTATCATTCACGAACACCATCCCGTCACGGGTCTCCGTACCGTGAGTTTTCCTTAATTCTTTACGCGTCTTTAATGTGAAAGATAACGGAGAGGTTGGACATCGTTGGTTCGGATAATCGAGGTTCTACCGAATCACGTCACGTTTGGTCTCGTTTCAATGAGAAAAACGTCCGAAATATTATTTCGCGTGTGTACAATTTCCAGATTTTTTATTATTATTAAATCATCTAATAAAAATTACCACTGTGAAGCCTCTTCCATTTGCGTCGTGTATTTCGTGTAATAGGAATCGATTAATTATCTCACGGAAAGAAAACCAACAGACAAATAGGAAATTGTGCCTGAATGGTGTTGGAGGAAGAGAGCAAGCAGGATATTGGATTGATCATTAGTTTGACGCTGTCATTAAAGTAGCAGAAGAATATCGTTAGGAGGGACGATGTAGGTCATCGTACAGTACGATTTCGCTTCTCTTCGTTTAGAAATATGAGGAAGGTGCCCTCCCAAGTAGCGACGACGGTGTCGCGTCTCCGAATTTATCTTCGGCTCATTAATAAGGGACGACAACCATCGATAAGGAAGTAAGGACTCGGCTAGAATGGTCGAAAATGAAAGACACGACGAACGAGTATCGGCGGAAACCCTGCAGCAGGTAGCTTCTTTTACGAGCAGGATATCCTAATCGCGTTCGTTGGACATCAGTCATTATCGTGCTACCGGGTGCCCGTGAAAATATTCAACGATCCCGTCGAATCATCGAACGTATGTAAATATCGTGACTGCCAAGGAGTCAGAGTAAACGAATGAAAGTAATTTCACGGACGAGGAAAGACAATGCTGGAACCTACCATGAGATGAGAAACCGTTGTTTGATACGAAGACAAAATAAAAAAGTTGATCGGATCTGAAAGACGTACAATGAAATATTTCCATTGTTTAATCACCTCGTCTTCGAAAGAATGTTACGTGGCCGGAGATAGTAAAAGAGAAAGAAGCCCGGGGTAGGTTCATTGTATCCCCGGTCCCTAGTCAGATAAGTCATAATAGTGACTCGGCCGACGTTGTTAATAGTCAACGGAGGATCACGGCGAGATAGCGCGCTAATGCACGCATTTATTTGAAATATTAAACCACGAGAAAAAGAGAAGGGAAGGGGGCAGATTCTCTTCTTGTTCTTCCCCTTCCACCCGAGATCCATGCCAGTGGGAAGAGAGGCCGCGGGAAGGGAAAATTATAAATGACGATAATTAACGAAGATCTTAACCGCTCACTCCGTGACTACACGGCCGTAACCGTGTGCATTCAGGAGTACATTGAAAGTTTGCCGTGTAATTCTTTACTTACCGAGCTACGAGACCCCAGCATCAAACGCTATTGTTACAATTCTGGCGGAAATTGAAACAGTTTCGTGTTGCAGGAAGTTTACAAAAATTATAAATAAAATCAGACGAGTCGCGTCGGGGGCAAACAATTTCGTTGTAATCCTAGCTGGATGACCTTTCTAATAAAAGCGGTGGTTACCGGTTGCACCGATATTTCACACAGTTCGCTCGGCGAACTCCAGAAACACTCGGATAGAAAATTCTTTGTCCGTTTAATATTTTTATTATAAATAAAGAACTAGGCTCGGAGAATTTTCTGAAGTTCCCCGAAACGCACACAGCCCCTCGATAATTGTTTGCTTGCGTCTACGTCGCGTATCTTGGCCTAAGAGACGAATCTCAGACGGGCTGATCAAATCAACGCTGAATAACAGCGACGCCACTAACTCATTCTTCCTCTCTGTTCTTCTGTCTCTTCCCTCCTAATTATTAATGTGCTCGGACGAACGGATAATCCTCACAATCATCGTCGATGCATTCAAGTCCCTCGCTCTCTCTTTCTCCTTCTCTCTTTTCTCGCTCTATCTCTCGTTATTGAGCGTGAGTGATTAATTAAGAACATCTCACGACCTGATGATTCGCCATTCAATCCCTCCTACGCTGAAAACAAACTTTGAATACGGAGCTCGGGGGCCTGAATGTGTACAGCCAATGAAATTACTGTTTACCGAAGGCGCGTTGTTTGATCCGTTATCAATCACAGACGCGATCGATGCGGCACGAAACGTTACGGAAACGGTATCGCTATACTTCCTGTCACCAGAGTCCGTGGCCGTCTCGTTCATCCCACTGCTGGAATCTCTACCAGTCTTTCGCCCAGTTCCTACATCGTCGATTGTCTCATTTTACTTTACTTCGGTTCCCTTTTTTTGTGAAACGCTAGTCTTTTATGAACCCATTTTATTATTTTTCTACGAAACCTTAGGGCAACATATTTGTCGGAATTCTCTGTTTGAAATGAGACTAAACGCGACACAATTTATATTCGTGGAGCCTCTACTATCCGAGCGAATCAGAGTAAAATTAATATTTCGATGATAGTTACCTAGCCGAAATGCCAGATTAAATATTTACTGGTTTCTATAATGAATCGTGAAAGAGTTTAGGTATCGTTGGTTCGGATAAGCGAGGCTCCGCTGAATCGAGAATTGAGCAATCAAATGTAGTCCGAATTGCGCGATGTTTGGTATCATTTTAATCAGAAAAATGTCGCGAATGCGCCAGCGACAGTTTCGTAAAGAAATAATTAGAAACAATGACATTTTACCATTCGATCCACGCATGTTCAAATTAATAAAATGTAAGAAGTGACTCGAATAATAATAACGAACGTAACGACGAGCCGTTTAAATGTTCGCTAGTCGTACACGTGTCCGAGCACTTTAATTCCGCGAAATCTTGATTAATTTCGGATCGGCCCGAGCCATTGACGCGAGAAACGAGGCGCTGCTCGCGCCGAGAAAAAAAGCGTCATTAAGAGTCATGTTCGATCACGACTTTGGTACCATCGTTGGACCGCACCCTTCGCCGACGAATACCTCTACTTGCTTGCTTGCTCTCTTGAAAAAATACCACACCCCCTGCCGCGAGATGGTCCCCTCCCCCGGCCCTTCTCTCACTCCTAATATATATTTAATCAGGCCCAAAAATACGCTCACGAGTGCTCGCGCGCGCGCGCATATATACATAGAAGACGTTAAAGGCTGGACTCACACTTGAGTCGTTCGATGGCCACAAACACAGCCGGGCCGAGAACATTAAGCTGACACCCACACAAACGAGCGGGCCGGTGCCCTCTCCCTTTTTCTTTCGGCCGGTCGGATGCCTCTTTCTCGCTCTATCCGAACGAATTGTTCTATTTCTCTCTTTCGTTGCGCGGAGTGGATTCGAACACCTTTTTTGAATCAGAGAGGGTCAAGCGACTTGGCCGTAGATCATCTTAATGCCTCCATTGTTGTTTTAGGACGCCCGCGACTATACTGGGTGTTCGCCGCGACAATGTCCACGACTCGCGCACCGAAGAACGAACGAAATATGTATTGGACGGGTGCTCAGGAAAGTTCCGATTTCAAGATAAAACACAGGGTGTTTCCGATAATGTGAACGTAAAAACGTTCATACGAACATACCACCGATATGATGACCTTGCTTACGAATTATAGCCGTTGTCCACCAGTAATTCTCAGGAGTCTCTGCTGACTGGTTCGTTTCGCGTCGATCCAATAAACGGATGAACGAAATACAAAAACCGTAGACTTTATCGACGAAATTTTTCGCCCTGCCCCGATCGTTTAATGTCGATTTATGTGCGGCCATCGCATCCGCGGCATCGAGCCTCGAACTTCCAGTACATCTGCGACTTTATTGCGGCTGAAAGTGAAATTTCATTTTATGCTCGATAATCTCTCGCGATGGACCTACCCGAAACGGTTGCCCGTATACTCCGAGCGACATCAAATCGGCTATTTTTCACGGGACCGGTGCCGTATCTATTAAAATTTCATACCGTTTCCTGTAAAACCCTGGCACGACTCGCAATTTGTATCTTGCCTCACAAGCTCGAGCAGTTCTCGCATTTTTCACGGCGATCTGCATTTATGTTTTTCAATAGCATGTAAAGAAATTAGAAAGGAAATGACACATCCAACTCGAAAATATTTAATTCCTTAAACGAAACGATGATATGCAAAGTCATCACGCAGCAACGACTCTGTTACGATAGCATTGTTACATAGTAAGTTCTCGAAGCATCTCTCCGGTTAAGACATCGAGGCGCAGAATTTAAAAAAAAACAAAAACGAAACAATGATGTTCATTATTAATGTCTCGCGTTATGTCGGCTTAATGGTGGCCGCACGTTCGGCGTTTACAAAATTACACTAACCTCGGCGAGATAAAGTGAGCCATTACAGTGATCTCGTGTTTGACTCGCTGCGATGTAATTTCTACGGGGTAACAGTCGTTTATTAAAAAAAGAAATCACACGCTCGTGTAGCTTATTGCGGCGCGGCGCGGCGAGGCGAGGCGCGGCGAGATTTTCGTGAGGCCTCGTGAGATTCTGTTCAATTCGGATTTAATTGGTGCTGCTCGCTGCTCGTTCCAGCGTTGTTCGTTCGCGATCGTCCGTCTCGAATTACAATAATCACGACAATAAATTGAGCAATCACGGGCTCAGCATTGTATTCACTTTCGCCGTTCGACGAAGCAGAGCTCTGGATGGAGTATCGTGATCTGGAATCGTATTTTTCGAGCATTACCACGAAACCTTTTGTTTGGACAATTACGCGAACCTGTATAAATATATTCTCCGAAACCTATGTATCAATATTTTTACAATCAACTTTTAAAGCGCTCGTGTGAACTCCGATCTTGGTCACGCGACCAGTATTTACTCGAACGTCTACCAGTGATGAATCTCTTGAATTCCGAAAGCTCCTTCTCCACAGCAACATTTTCGATGACTCCAGGCAGAGAACGGCGTGGAAATACGAGCAAGCAAAGTGGCGAATTCATCATTTCCGAAACAGAAACGGGCTCTCTTCGGTATAGGGTTCGCGGGCGCGACTTTTGTATCTTAGCGCGGCGCCGGACGTGTTCGAAATAATCGGAGCCGTTTCTTTCGGGCTGTGCTCTGCCGCGGTCTGCTTTTTCGGTACTTTCCAACGATTTCAGGGCTCGGTGCCGGGCATCGGCGAACAGGAAAGGCCACTCTTGGCCGGCTTGTAAATTCGCCGCTCCTTGTAAATCCGCCTGTAATTCCGGGCAGGGACGCGAGTGCGAGAGCACCGCTAAGGAGAAAGAGAAGGAAGAGTTACGGCCGACATGAATCGCGAATTATCCTTGGAAACAGGCCGCGGTAGACGCCGGAGGTCGCAGTCGTTGACATCGGAAACTACTTCGATCTTCGATTGCCGATTCCGTGGTCCAGCTGGCCGGAGATCGGCATCCGAAACGGTTCCAGGATCGAGCCACGCTTTCGCGCCCGAAAAACGTTACCGCTGAAACGCAGGCTTGCCACGTGTCGATTGGTTGCACCTGATCGTTCAGGATCCCCCGGATCGAGGTCGCTAGATCGAATATTATTTGTCTTTTGTAGAAGCGACGCGTCGTGTATTTAATTATTTAAATTTATAAGGCGCTGTCCTTCGAAACTGATTTCGAATGAACCACTCAAGATGAAAGGCAGCCAGTCGAGACGAAAAATTGAAAAGAAACTCGCCGAGCGCGATGGGTCGAAAGTTACACGAAGAGTTCGACCCAATTTGCGATTTTCCTCTCGAGGATTTTCCGGCGGTCGTGATATAAAGTTCGCGGGGCCGCGGCCGCCGCGCCGCACCGCGCCGGGGCCCGGTAATATAAATTATTTCGAGCAGAACTTATGCGATAGCCGGCTATTGTGTGAAACATAACCAGCCATATTTTACGCGACGAAGTTGAGATATATGCCTCGATAAATAAACGTACGAGCGCTATCGTAGATAAACTTTAAGCATGACTCGATTCCATAGACTTCCTTCAGGAGTATACACTCGAAATTTAAGACCCCCGTTACATGCCGACGAATTTCATGCTGTAGGGTGTTATATGTGGCGACCGACATAAACCCGGCTCGCAACGACTTTTGCTATAGAGATTTCTCTGTTCTGCTCTTCTCACCCCATGTAGACTCGGATGAAGGAGGTTAAAGCGACGGTGTGTAGGGAAGTAGAGAAGCAGCGGAGTGGGTGGAAAGGGACCCTGGGCATATGCATAAGGGAACCATAGTGGTCCTCCGACACCTTCGAACTCGCTGAACCCCCTCGGCCCGGGGGTACTCTTTTTATTCCTCTCCGAGCCATTTTGGCTTTCACCCAGACACAGTTCTTTCGCTGGTTAATTAGATTTTGATGGCTGGCATGAGCATTTGCATCCTTTATCTCAGGAACTCGCCGTTCCTCTCGCAGCCACACGCTCAGTCCCCCTTTCGGTATTTCTCTGTTTAACACTATGCCGAAGAGAGGAAAGAGGAACCACGGTGTGCTATCCTCTTGCTCGCTTCTCCTCTCCCCTACCCGTCGTCTCTTTTCCGCATTATTCTCTCGCTCTCGGCGGGGGGAGTCGTTTAGGCCTTCGGATGCTTAAACTCCAAAGCGATTTAGCGATCCAGGGGCCAAGTGTCAACAAGCCGGTGTTGCTCAGGTACGTATCGTTTAACCGCGATATCCTGGGACAAGCCCTCTGCTAATTTCTCGCATCTTCTTCTTGACCACCACGGTCTCGTGTGCGATTACGCGAACGTTGTTCGCAGTCTCGACTTCGATCATCTTGTCGGTAGTCCATCGATTTATATATCATTTACTCGAAAAGAGAAGATGAAGAGCTTGAGTCCATTCTAACATGCGATCGAATAGGTTCGATCAATAATTTGTTACGAAGTGAAACGAAACGCGGTTCGCGTTGACCTTCACGACAGTTCCAGCTATAATTAAGCCGAACATCATCGCGTCTAATTAATTTCCGTCGAGAGCGTTGCTCGTTATTTCCGTGGGCGAGCAAGGCGAAACAACACGAGCCGATCGAAGAAGGATTGATCATACGGAATTAAACGATCGATTTTGAATCATTGAGCATTCAAAACAGATTACTCATGTCCTTTCTTGAACT
This sequence comes from Lasioglossum leucozonium, assembly GCA_028454225.1. Taxonomy (NCBI): domain Eukaryota; kingdom Metazoa; phylum Arthropoda; class Insecta; order Hymenoptera; family Halictidae; genus Lasioglossum; species Lasioglossum leucozonium. Next base: position 7,432,539 of record CM052207.1, on the reverse strand, counting down.
AGATGAAATCCTCGGATGAGACTGATGAGGAGAGCGTTCCGCACCCCACAAATTCCGACACGACAGGGTCGGGGAACGAGAATACCTGGCATGAAACGTCAAAACACACCTCGTCCACCCACACGCTTATAGCCGATCGTTCGAACGCGTGCACACTAACGACGAAGATTCCTATGGAGCAACCAATGACTGGAATGACTTGCACTCGATGTCGAACCGAAGATCCCTCTCGGTCTTCGTTTTCCCCCCAGCGCCGGCACCGTAGGCCCTCTCTCTCCTTCCTCCGATCAGACCGGGGAATCGTCATCTTTGTCAGCCGGGTTATCTTCTTCGAGGGAGGTGCAGGCTTAATTTAATTAATTCCATGCGCCATCTTGACAAGTGTGCGCCTCGTACGCGCATCCAAAGAATAATTTTCATACTCATCCACCTTCCTTTCCCTTCTTTCAGACCGTAGCCACCACCACCACCACCACCACCACCACCCCACCCCAGAGCGCCTCGCTTCTTCACCTTCTCGTCTTTCTCAACTGCCCCATACTCTCCCCGGACTCGCTCGAACCGTTTCTTCGGTTATCAGATCCCCGATTCATACTCGTCAAGCGCGAGCGAGCTGGAAGAAAAAGAGGGGCACTGAAAAAAGAACGCATTTATCCGCTCCCATCTCTCCGGGGTCATTTGTCTTTTTGATGTCGCGCCGTATCTGATTCGTTAATTGCGAGACCTTGCGTGTGATCGACTCTCTTCAGCAACGGACGAGTAGTGGGGGCAGATATGCCGGGCACCCAGCGGATATTTGGAATGGAAAAGATTTTTCGGACGATACCGTATGCCGACGAAGATTTATTGTAAAACTGTCCTACCACTTATCCGCGCCGGATCTCTTGAATATTGAAAACTTCGAATCACTTTAGCGGTCGTTAGAACCTATTGACGTCTAATGTCGGAGCTTGCGTACCTCGTGGACGTCGCTCAGGGTATCGCTCATAATAATGTTCTCGGTGACTTATGGTTACATGCCGGGTCTTTTTAATAATTGACTTGAGGAATTGGAAACCGGAAATTCTTCAAATTTAAATTTAAATTTGAATTAATTTATTTTGTCAAATTTATAAATTAATGGACGTCTAATGTCGTAGCTTGCGTATCTCGTGGACATCGTTCAGGGTGCCGCTCATAATAATGTCCTCTGTGACTTATGGTTACATGGTCTTCTTAATTGAGGAATGAAGATAGGACATTTTTCAAATTTAAATTTACATTTAAATTCAAATTTAATTTAATTTATGAATTTGTCAAATTTAAATTAATTTATAAATTTGTCAAATTTCTTGATCTATATCATTTTAATGAATTGCGTGTGTGTGTGCTGGACGTACATTTTCAGTTTGTTCGTACTTGGTAACTGTCTTCAATTAAATAGTACATATATCTGATTAAGTAACAGCGTTGCTAAAATGTTATTCATAATATGCCGAGCACTTCCAAAAAATCGATGGCAACTCAATCGCATTCTGGACACCCTAATACGTCGGCGTGCAGCATCGAAAACGAACGAAAAAATCCGGGTCCATTTTAGTGGCAGTAATCAGGTCAGTCAACATCGACCCGTCAGCTGATTACTTCCAAATGAGCGATCGCGCGCGATTATGTTCGACACCTGTGCCATCACTGTCGTTACTTTGCAAATCATTTTCAATAATATCCCGGTGAGTGTTCAATATTTGTGCCCGGTCGATGTCACTTTGTACAATGGCGGGTCTTCAACGCGTCAGCGCGCTGTTTAAATTTGTCGCGTCGTCGTCGCTCGTTCGCTCGCTCGCTCTTTTTCCCGTTGGCGAACTCTTCGCGTGCGTGCCATTCAACGTTGGCCCCGTCGCGTCTCGTCGCGTCGCCGCGCGTATCCCTATAAAAAGATATAATTTATTTATTACAACGGGAACGAGCGGGGATTCGATTTTACATGATTTAGTACGGACGCCTCGGAAATGATTGGCGTTTAAAGAATACCGGTAATTACCAACAGTCTCGGGGGAACCCGTAAAAGTGCACGATAGGTCGAGGCATTTTGCGTTCCATTCGCGGGTTGCTCAAGGTGATCCTGCCGTTGAGCATCACCCGAAGGAAGGAAAGGAAGAAAGACGGTCCATCATTTAAGTCGCTAGTCTCAAAACCTTTAGCCCAGATTTATGGGTAATCGAGGGGCTGCGGCCGAGAGAGAAGCAGCGTCTCCTCCGACGAGACCGACGCGGGGCTTCGCGCTCGTCAATTCGCGCGCACGGAAGACGAAGACGAAGAGAAGCAACGAGGCTATCCAAGCGCATAGTTGGTTAAAGTCGGCAAACACCTGGAGACCGTTCGGGAACTGGAATTTCTCTCTGTTGTATAATAATGTGCTCGCGTATCGCGTCGCGTCGTTCGTTCGGCGGACAAAGAGAACGTCGAAGTCGCGATGGTTCCACGCCGCTGGATCGATTACGATCTCCGTTCGAACGTGTCATGGCCCCGGGGTGGTATTTAAAGTCCCTAATTTCCGATCAATCAAAGAACTTCTTCGTGGAAGGAAAAAATGAATCATGTCGCGCTGGGCGGATCACCGTTAACTAGACATACAATGCCCCGCATTAGAGAGAACTTCGCTCTCTCGTCAAGCGATACGATGGTTAAGCTGGGTGACCGCGGTTAGCAGGGGGTTGCTCGCTCTCTGTCTCTCTCTCTTCCTCTCTCAGACCCTGGAAAAGAAATGGACGACCAAGATTCCCTCTGCTTTGCGTCGAAGGGAGACAGAGGGAACCAGTAGACATCGGGGAAGAAGAAGAAGAAGGAGATGAGGGATAACTTCTCTCTTCATCGGGGTACCGGGAGAAATAGAAAACGAAGACACCGGCTTGTTGAGATTGGGTCGCTGTACGGGGTGTCAAGGGGGGTCCGCCGGGGTGAGAGATCCCGACGGTCGATAACTAACTCGGCGTGATCACTGAAAAATGGCTGTCAAACATTCTTGTCCTTTTAACTCGCGGGAGCACCCCACCCACGGGGACCGATGCTGTTTCTCCGTGGTTCCTTCTCTTTTACCATTTCTCGTCGTTCGGCTCCAAGAGAACGACGAAGTTCCTGGGCCTGGCTAATGGTTCATGAGCATGATAGATCGTCGCTACCATAGAGGACGCCCGCTCGCCAATTTGCAGGAAACGATGGACACCGAAATTCTTTTCGTCGATGGCGGGTCTCATCGAGTGTCTTCGTATGTTCCTTTCGGTTATTAATAATGCGATGAATTTCGTTTCGAACATTTTTGTCATAAAGTCAATAAATGGAATGAGTCGCTTCGGACGGTAGATTGTTTAATGATAATTGGAATAACAGGTAGCGATGTCGGTACAGTGTTGGTGTTATAGGTGGTTTGTCGCGAGACATTAATTGTTATTTGGCGAGGAGGGCACGCGCTTAGCTGCCTGCGGTTGTCATTCTTTAATAGAAACGCCGTTTCAAGTGTTCTGTCTGTTTCGTCGGAATTTCACGCACGTATCCACACGCTGTTACAGACGATAGAACACAGAGACGTTGCTCGGTTAAAGTCACCAACAGCTACCGGCAAGATTATGAACGAGCTCGACTTAAGAAAGGATCGCCATGTGCAAGGGTTACCCCCGTTATATATTTATTTTTCACCCCTTCTGTACTCGATCTTCTCTACCCTAACGGCCGGTATATAAATTCTCCTATAAATGGCTCCTTAGCGACAACGTTACTGCCAGTTCCCCGCGAGACAGAAAGAAATCTTGGCGACTAAACGAGGAATATACCCGCTAATTCCCCGTATTCCTTTCTCCTTTAGTCTCCCTTTGACTATTGAAAATTCTGATCTTAGAGACCACGATGTATCCTCGACAGTGGTCCCTTAACAATATCGTCAAGCATTATGGATGAATATCAATTAGGTGTAATAAGAAGACGAGGTACCGGACGAAGAGAAGTTGTTCTTTAATGATTCCCGAATAACAAGCCAAAAGATCTTATTATTTCTTTACGGTCCTCTCTTTTTACAATCTGCTCTGTGTGACGAACTAGAATTTTTTACTCACGATTACTCGAATAATTGAAGTTTGTCAGGGCTGATTTCATATTCCCGCAATCCCGATGTTTTAGATGTTACAAGTAGATCAGCCTGGTCTCGAGTGTTTTAATATGCTCGAGCAAGATGGTATCTTGTCTTCAAACATTAGGCTTCTGATAGATTCCATTAAATCACACGTTTGTTATCGATTAAATTGTATTCCTCCTTTGAGCAGATATTATTAAAAAAATGGCGAAAAATTTCGATAAACGTATTCCTGTTACTATTTCGCGAATAATGTAAAATAATCACTGGTCGGTAGATCTAGGGTTAATGAATTCAAAATGATCTCGATCGTTCGCGAAGAGCGGAGATCTTTCTCGACAGCCGTACGTGGCATCTCATCCGCGAGTCAACGAGGATCGACGAGAGCCGGATGGAAAGATGGTCGTGGAGAGAGGGGGAAGGAAGAATAAAGAGAAGAGAGTATACACGGAGAACATGGCGAACGAGGCCGAGAGAGGAGAGAGAAAGAGAGAGAGAGAGAAAGAGAGAAGTGGAGGCCAGGCTGGTCCCGCGTGTTGCCCGGGGGTGCCAACCGCAGGATAATAATTTTATAATTGGGGGAATTACTCCGGCTCGCCGTGGTATAGTCCCTGTACGTGGCGTGGGAGGGTCCACCGACATTGTTTCCATCCGGACGGACAGGATGGCGATCTCCTCAACGGTTGTATCTCCCTTGGGACGAAGCCGTGGGTGAGATATGGCCGCATAATCATCGAATCATTATATCCACTCTCGAAATACCACGGGGCCGAGCGAGGCAGCCACGGCCGAATTATAAAATTACGCGCAGCTTACTCGTTAAAAACATTATGAGCACTTTATCACAGGAACCGAAGCCCTCGAAGTGTGTGTATACGAACGGCCGCCACGCCACGCCACGCCACGCCACGCCGCGCCGCATCCTGTTCTTCAAGAACGCATCCTGAGGGCCTTGTCGCGGGAAGGCCCGTTTAACCCATGACCCGCGGGCTTTTCAGGTCCTTCGTAGCAAGAAAAAAAGGAAACCAAAGCATGATATTGGCAATCAAACTTTTCGACGTCGGATCGCGAGAAATTATTGGCGAGAAAGCTGTTACATTATTATATAATTTTCATTTCTCATCCTTAATAATACACGTCGGGCCACAATGAAACTCTGCTCGCAACATTGTCAGGTTAAAGCTACGTCCTCACTGGGCAGCTCTGCTTTTCTCGTACCTTGTTGCTACACGCTCCAATGAACAGGTAATCATTTCTAATTTCTTTTTAAAACTTCTCTCATATTTTTGCGGACAAATAGAACATTTCTTTTTTTTTTATAAACACTTCCCGGTCTACTTGTCAGAAACGAATTGTCAGTGTTCTACTCGTCGAAGCTTCTACCGTTAATATTTTATTTCCGGCTTCCCACGTTTGTGCATCTCCGCGGGGTCTTCTTCATTCCAATGCCTTATTTCTGCAATGACGAGATATCGAGCCCCTATCTTTCTATTCTAATATATCCACCGCGGAAATGCAATACTCCAGAAGAATATATTCCTCTCGATAGAGTCGTTATGCGCAAAGATTGCATATACAGCTCCAGCAGGTGCAGCCTCTCCGCGGACCGGGTCTGTATTCCAGTGTCTTCGTGGAAGGACGATACCTCTGCGAGTTGCGCGTTGTTATAGTTACGCCTAACCGAGCCTCGATGCCGCGCCGATGCAATTATCTTGAGTATCCTTAAATTTCGGTGTAATTTCGCCGTTAGTCGAAGAAAGCAACGGAGCTCTAAACCGATGATTATTCCTCCAAGCATGTTCTTTGCAACCTGACCTTTGCTTGTACGCTTTTTCAAAAAACAAAAAATAAACGCATTCACCGCGTCTTATCTTTGTTTGACGAACATTATCGTTCAATACGCATTGACTGTTAGATATACACATAGTAACTGTAGGTAGATAAGGTAGGAATTACCTTAATGCGCGACATCTGTATAATTACATCATCAGTACTGACCAACGTCTTGACTATTCTTGTATAGTGTGCTGGTCAGACGTTGTCAGAGTGCCTGCTCCGAATTATTAATACACTTCCACTGCGCAATTTAATATACTTATAACATTGACGAAAATTCATCGTGCGAAAATTTACATCGCGAGACGATAGCTGTCGAAAGAATCGCGAATATTTGAATATCGACGCTTCGATCGACAATCGCCGTCCTGGCCGGTGTCAGTTTCGGCATCGCCTCCGAGGGAGCAATTTTCTGCGAAGGCTCTCATCTCGAATTAGATTCTACGAGTTCCCTCGTAGAATCAATTCCGAGTGTTCCGTCGTTAAGCTCGCAATTATAACATCTGATTCTTGAGCCGTAAGATATTTGAGGTTGAATGCATCAAGGGTGCAGAGATCGGCCGGGACGAATGATTGGGTTCGCACGAAGAATGAAGATGATGACGAAGAGGGAACGTAGAGAAAGAAGGAAATGGCGAGGGGGTGGGGGCGGGCGAGAGCGAGAGAAAGAGGTGGAGGAGGGGAGAGGTGGGGCACGAGGCGTTCGTATTTCGTGAGGCTGCTAAGGTCGCTGGTTAGTTGCTCGGAAATCGAAATAATGAGGCATCGCCTCCTGGGCATAGTCATTGGATCACGTGCCACTGCGGTCGCGATCATTTCCCATTATTATTGTTATCGATCGCCGGTGCCCTACCCTGCCCCCTCCTCTCCCGCCCCGCCCGGCCCCTCTTATAGCGATGTTCCCCCCTTTCGGCCGAGATATTGCGACGACTCGTGGTATGCCCACCGGCCGGCCAATGGAAATAACTCGAATAAATTTAACTCTCGATCTCGTTTCGGAATGTGCGTTCGCCGTCGGTCATCGTGGATCCTACGTGGACCGATCGCCGCACCGCGCCCGGCCACCCCGGGTGATTACAAAATTTTACACGATCTCTTTACCTCGATCCGTTCAGCACGAACGAACGGGGCCAGGCCACGTTCGCATCTCTCGCGGCAGCCAATCCACGGGGTTGGCAAATTGAATTACTATACACGAAAGAATACATCGTTGTTATTTAGCGGCGAGCGCGCGGCCATCGTCGACCGATCGAACCGATCCTTCCGTGCAACCAAGTCGAAGCACCGGTTGTCCCGGATCGACGAGACTTTAACACTTCGCCCACCTTCGCAGGTTTCTAAAGGGAAATGAAAATTGTATAAATCACAACACGTAGATGCTACTGGAGCGCTGGTTATTTTTTAAAACTGATTTTATAGAGTTAAAATCGGTGCAACAGTATTTTGAAATTCTTCAAATTTTACTGCTTCGATTTATTAATTTTTTTCTCGTCTAGTAATAAATAATGGGTTAAATTGGAACATGTGTTGAGGGGTCGCATTTTGGCGATACAGGACGTTCAGGATGCTTACGAGTTTTCACTCGGAACGAGTAACCTGCCAATAAATTTTTCATCTGTTACTACTGTATGCCGATCGTTACATTCAGAGTGTAGGTCGAAACTTTGGCAATAAAGAAGTTCTTGGGACTCGTACGGTCCGTTCATTACAGCGAAACGAATCGACCGGGCGATCTTCCTCGTTGGTTTCATCCACTTAGGCAGATTCTTGAGCGAATTCCAGTGGACAGCTGGCCCATCGGTGAACGGAGTCTAATCTAATCACCAAAAACTCACTCCATGCAGGGAAACTCCCTTTATTTCGTTCGGCCGTACACCACCCCTAGTCCTCTCTTCCTCTTCGAGCGGCGAGCTTACGAGAGTTAACAAACTTCAGGAACGCGAACCACAGCATGAGGAGCCTCGAGAAATGGCGTTTCATCTGAAGTTATTAGCAAAGTTCTCATTGCACGGAGCATCTTCTTAATTATAACTGTTAGACTCTTGCCCCGGAAGTTTCCGGGATTTCAGATTCCGCCAGCCGATTCTTTTTGATTCTCTTGTGATTGTTATCTTGCGTGGAGAACAAAAAAAAGGGGGAGGGGAGAGGAGAGAAGCGGTGCTTCAACCTCTTCTTATCTTGGCAATCAAACTTAAAAGTACTGCGCCCTGCGTTTGAAGCGCTATATGCTCTCCAACAATTCAAGTTTCATGAGATCAATTTATATTTCGTTCCGCAACTTTTCGTAACGCTTCTCCCTCTTTGGAAGAAGTAATTGTACGTTCTCCTGTTATTAATGTTTTTTTTGTTGAATTTTTTTACAGGAACAATCGAATAAATTGATGGAATCGTAACAAAATTCCGATGTAAATAAAAACCTACAAGCTGGTATTAAGAAATTATACATGTGAAAACAATATTTTTTTCTCACAGTGTAACTATAGTCTTCAGCGAACGTGTTAACCCTGCACCTACCGGAAGTCTATTAATACAATCGAAAAGTAGCTTAACCATTCACTTTGAACTCGTGTCGCTTATAACCTCGAATACCAGAAGGTGGTGCATTAAGTAGAAACGACATACTGCTTTTAATGAGCTTGCAATCCGTTTCTCTTGTAGCAAATTATTAACGAGACGGTCTAGGTTCGTTGTATGTACATGGTAGCTAAAGAATACAAAGCAAAGGGCTATCATATAAATTCAAAGAAACGATTTTCCTTCGATGACCTACCTACTGGTTCGATACTGCCGTGGTAAAATCTTTTTACAATGGTGCATGAATGAATACAAAAAATATCAGAAAAAAAATTAAACTGCAGGTGCAAAGTACAATACAATTCTCACGTATCGTTGTTCGCAAATTGTAGAGACACTTGCATAGCACGAACTACAGTTCCTCATAAAACAGCACATAACCACGCGAACACATACTCGCAAAAGTATGAAATAGGGGAAGTGGCAATTTGGTATCTTGCTGCACAACGTGTCAGGGCATAGAGACGTATTTTCCTCGTGCATCCTGGAGGATATCTAACATACTATGCCTGTTTCCTTCTGGAGCTACAGTATAATGATTGGAGTATGCAATTATACTACTTCTTGAAATTTTATATAACATAGAAATTAGTAACAGAAATTAAAATTTGAAAAAGTAAAACTCTCAGGGTTTCAAATCCATTCCACCACCTCTCCCTTTACCAATCCTCAACTATCGCCTAATTTCCAATTTCAGCGGGACCTACTTTTTATTAAGGTGGGTTCCGAACCACCTATTGAAAAAGTAGTATAATTATATTATTAAATAATTAATTAAATAATATATATATACATATACATATATATAATTTAATGCTTAATTTCTATGCGAAAGATCAATATAAAATCTGAAAAAGTAATTACCTCAACGATATACCATACCTATCAAAGAATTCGTTTCTCGATCTCTGCTCGAGTGATCGTCGGCGAGGGTGGCCATGGTTCGGAAGCAGAGCGGCTACGATCTCTAGGTGGTCCCGTATCTGGTACTCTCGGCGAGAAATGAGCTATAAATGAATGGCGGCGGCGAAATGTTTACGCGGTCTCGTTGAGAGCAATGGGAACACGGGGTGCAACGTCCGCGGATCTTACTCTCGCAGAATCTGATGCATCGGAAAATTCTCACACATTATATCGGCGATCGCTCACGATCGGCATTGTGGCCGGTTGTTCGCGGAACCGTTGCGCATGGACACGCGATCATCGATGCGAACACGATCGAAAGTATCGATACAAGAGCTTGGATAGAGGAGACCTCTGGCTGGCTGGCTGGCTGGCTGGCTGGCTGGCTGGCTGGCAGCGACGTCCTCTTCTTCATCATCGGCACCAGGCAACAACCACCGCGCGGTGCAGGTATGCGCGCGGCGAAACAGCTAAGTGCACCTCTCTGTTAGAGGGTTCGCGAGCATGAGCTAAGAGAACGTTGTATAATGACCGGTAAGAGGTCGCGTCCAGCCCAGGCCGAGGATCCAGGGACGCAGGGAAAGGGGAGGGAAAGTCGAAGATAGCCGATAAGTAGAAAATCGATGATTCGGAGGCATGCTAATTCCAGGTATACTGCCTACCTGATTATCATGCCCTCTCATGACGGTGCCTGTGCGCGCTGCGCCGTTGGCATTAATACAACAAGATATCGCGATCCCCGAGTCAACTATACGCGCTCACGGTTGATGACACTGTATTCGATCGCGTTACCGGAAAAAATCTCCATTGCTTAAATTGGCATGGGTGAAGTTAAACTTTATAATACCGGCGATGCTGGCTAGGCGCACCGTGTGCGCTTGTGCGTGTGCGCGTGTAAGCTCTTTGCGTACCAAGTTGGAAAAGAACGTGCATGGGCTCGTTCCTCGCGTTACAGATACCGGGTAAGTGTCCCTATTCGCGGCTACGTTCTTATTACTGACCGGTTGCCTCTTTCGCGTTACTAACCACTGCCTTGTGATTTACTTCGTCGACGGCTTGCATCGGTTACTTTGTCGTTAATAACTTCCTACCAGCTATAGGAATTGCAGGAACGATAAAGGGGGAATGGAACTATCAGAACAGGTGGTAATCGACGAGCGGAGGACGGTTGTTCTAGTTCGTAATGCGAATTCTACGTAATCCCGTGGGTGAGTGTCGAGATTATTAACCATTCGACGATGAGAACTTCTTCTATGCTGACATGGATACAATGAACGTTTCGAATATGTCGACATGTAAATCTATTATAGAAAGTAAAACATTTAATTTCGACTTAAATTTATTTATACTGACGAATCCTTCTACAGTCAGCATATATAGTAAATTTTTCACGATTTGCGACGCATTGTAGCAGGAAATGATACGTTTTAAAAGCCGAGGCGGTCGATTTGCTTGTTGAGACACGTGAAACGATCGTGCGCGCAGAGTTGCGAAAAAGTCGTCGGAGCGCGTGCACTGAAATCAGTCTCACCCCATTCGGGGCAGACGTGTCATTAAATTCACGAACCGCCGCGCCGCGCGGATGAAACAGTTTGGACAGGACCGAGGAATCAAAAGAAGAAAAGAACTGTAGGTCTAGGCCTGGCGTTCTCTATCCATCGCGGCGACTAAATACCGGATTTAATCGACACCAGGGACGAATCGACAGTTGGCGGTAATCGCGGCCAAGCTACCGTGGAAGAAGAGGGTCAGCCGGGACCAGCTATACTACACACGTAGGAGTAGGGTGGACGGATGATTGTGCGGAGCGCGCACCGCGTATAATTAGCGTAATAAGTAGTTTTTTAAGGCGGGGCCCGCGCAAAGAGAAAACAAAGCGATGGCTGGAAGGCAGCTAATTTTGATCCAGGATCGGAGGACAAAAGGAGTTAAAGCGGGTGTGTACGCCGATAGGGGAGCGGTGGTGGTGAGGAGGAGGGGAGGGTGGCAGGGGTAAAAGGGAGGGACAGAGGAGGAGGAGGATGCCAAAAAGAGAAAGCGCCGGCCGACGCGCACATCCTCCCTCGTCCATTCATTCTTTTTCACCGGGTCCGCTCGGTTTCGAATCAAAAGGCGGGGGCACCCTTTGGGTCCGCGCAACAGCCGACTTTTTTTCTCTTTCTATCTCGCTCCGGCTCACGCTCTATTCGATCCCCTTTAGACAAGCCAGCGCCGACAAAAGATCTCGGGGTGCGCGCGTGCACATCAAGACAAGGGACCGATGGTGGGGGGACACCCGGCAAATCACGACAATGAGCCAACCGGTGTACGCGCTGCTCAAAAACGGATTAATTACAGTCTGCCTTGGTAATTAGCCCCGCGGGAACGACCTCTTGCTGGGCGTACCATTTTTTTCTACCTTCGAGATCCAACCGCCCTGCCGCTGCTGCACGCGCATGCGTCCTTCGGCAGTTTTCGATTTACGGTAGGACCTTTCCAGTGGAAACCGAACCGTCCGTATATCAGAACAGTTCCAGCTGGACTGAGAATTTTTATGCGGAATAAAAATGCCATTTTACTATAAAATATAATTGATTGATAAAATCGTTATTTTAATATGCAAACGTTCGCGTTTTATTCTCAGATTAGCCAAGAATGTTAATGCGTGTTACAGTATGCGTCGCGTTGCAAACGAAATTCATTAGCAGTGCTCGGCAGTAGGTACAACCCTCGTACAGCCGGTCCACATTTCCTTCGAACAATTTCCTACACGCATAAGCACTCATTATTTCCGTAGAATTAATTCATACGTACGACCTGTCGTGACTTTCAATGCCGTTCCTTTTCTCCACCGCAAAGCTTGTCTTCGCGTATAATCAGAACCTCAACTGTAATGGCCGTGATGAGGGGTTAAAGAAGGGTAAAAACGCTGGCGCGACACCCCCGAACTCGTCCCACGGCCGTTAATTACTGTGTTTAGGGATAATTACGACGTTCGGCCGGGTCGTGCACTGCTTATTCGTCGTATTCTGTGTCTCCATTACGTACTATGAAATCGGCGCGTACACGAGTCCGTTTCGACATTAACGTGTACTACGTGCACGCGTTTGCCGCTCGAGCACGCGTGATCACGAGTGATCTACAAGGTACAAGCACCGCTGCAGATGTCGGCTTTGTGATGCTAATACAGGGTCTAATAAGTCTGCATTATTTTACCTTCTACATCGGACGGGTACATTTTTTGCTATACGCTATCCGTTATCTCTTCCCTGCTAATTCTGCGCATCACATCCTTTTCTGCGTTTATTCGTTATTTATTAGTTTCATTCACACTAATAAAAATAACTATTTCGGATACCGTATTAGGCGTATTCAATTGTTTTAGTTTTTTATCACGGTCTTTCCAGGGTCGATTATTAATTGCCGAGAGCTAGAGTGTCGAGATAAAAATTAAACAAAACGATTTTCCGGGTCAGAAGCAAGCCAGCTTCGCTTCCGGTACCGTAGTGACACCGTTAAACATTAACAGAACGAAATAAACGCATAAATTATCAGCCGCCTCAACAGGAAGACCCTCCGGCAAACCGTAAGCACGTTATACTGTTTGTGGTATCATTCACTCACGCTGATCCGAGCGATCCGATACAAGTCGGTGGCAGAAAGGTGCCTAGGACCGACGTCGCTTTCCTTTTTATAATTTCATTTTTCTTTTTTTTTTTGTTCGTACAGCTGCTCGTTCGACGGAGACGTGCTTCCTCGAAATCTCGTATCAATTACCCAGCTTGTACGTACCGCGTAAGCATAACTGGCCGATGGTATAATTACGAACTTGTTAATGGTCCGTGTTCGACGATGCAGGCTACGTCACGGATACACGAAAGACACCCACCATATAATCACACGTTAGCCTCGCGGATCTTTTTGGTCGGGCAAACGTAAGCATATGTATGTACACGATACGATCGCGCCGCGTCTATTTTCTCCAATTAAACGTCGCGTCCGGCTCCGAAAGAAACACGACGATCGCACGCACAACCGCAGTAAATTGAAACTTCGGATAATAGAAAATCCTCTGTAACTGCGCATAATGCGAGGGTATTAGCCGCTCACCGATGCAGTTCACTGCTCTATTCACGCGAGATCGTTATGAAACGAAGAAATTTTACCAATCACCCTCTCTTCAACAGCGGGATACAGTTTTATGCTAATCCGTTCGAATCTGGTATAATGTAAAACAGCGAATCAAAATAATATTTTTAACAGTGAACCTACCATGACGGTTCAAACGACACTTGTAATTTTTCTAAGCTAAAACATTTTTATCGCTTTTAGTCCAAGGTAGGTTTAGTGTTAATGGATTTTCTTTTAGAAGTTAGACTAATTAGGTCGCTACATGACGTGCAAAAAATATTTTGGGAAAAATTGCAATTCGTCGGAGTTATCAAGAAAGTACTTTGCAACTTTATTATGTGAAAATTTAAAAAATATTTGGAAAATTTCATCCGCGCGTTGGGCAAACCGTGGAGCTTCGCTGGGTGCGCTCGAGTAATCGTCACGGAAAGAGTGAAAATGTTGGAGCAGATTGATCAGGAATTTCGCATATAATCTAGCCGAGGCATGTCTCCTCCGGTGACAAGGTGGCAAGTACACTCTTCTCGCCGATGCTCGGTCAGCTGTGAAAATATTTCTGTTCCCGGTGGCAAAAAGGGCCGGCGCGACGCGCCGCGTCTATACAAGCCGGTTAAAGCAAAGAACGTATGCGATTCGGCCGACCAACAGGTGCTTTATACGTGCCTGTCCGGCAAGAAGGATCGAGGAGAATCGTCCTGGGGTTCCCCGAGCGACTTACAGGAACCTTTTACACTCTTGACGCAACCCTGTATAGACGTGTACACACGCAGCCCAGTCACGGTGACTCCCAAGCGGCGAGAATCCACGCGTGTCTTCGACCGTTTATTGGACTTCGAACACCTCTTGTCTTGGGCCGCCCGTACGTGGCAGAACGTACGCGGGGATTCGACCGTACACGTGTAATTACTTTGGACAAAGCGTCGCCGTAAAAAGCTAAAGCGAGTCGTATATATCCTAAAGCCTAAGGCCCTCGATTCTTCCCGCGGCGCACTTTGAGAGAACCGGGGTCACCGTTCCACCGATGAAATCCAATGTAGATTTATGATCCCCATTGTCTGCCAGCTCCGCGCCGATTCTCGATGCTTTCGCGCCAAATTTGCCACCGCGCCGCGCCGGTCCAACGGTCAGAAATACAACTTGGATTGCGATTTTCAATGCTAAACCTACCTTGGACTAAAATCGATAAAAAATTACAATTTTATGCATTTTCTTAAACGCAATATGTGCTTGGACAAAGAAATTTCCGTGTAAGCAGCTTGATATTTTTTATAATTGTAAAATGAAAAATATAAAAGGGGTCGTTTGAACGCTCGTGGTGGGTTTAGCGTTGAAATGATCAATTACTCCTAATAACATGAAAGAAATAATGTAGACAATTTTTATGTGCGCGGAGGCGTTTCGGGCATTCCAAGCTCACCTGGATTTCTTTAAATGGAAAGACGCGCCTCTCGTGCCACGAATCGATAGAGTGTTGAACTTAATTTTCAGTTTTTCGTTCGCATCAATTTGCCGTAAATTTTGATTCACCTTGAACAGTCCGGTATTCGAGATATGCAAGCGCTTCCTCTACTACTTACGTGTGGAAGAAGTGAATCGTCGATGGAATGGTGGCCTTGCCGAGCGAGACGGATTTAATCGAGGTATACGCTATTGCTTCGATGGCACCAGCCGTGTTAGTACCAACCAGGTCTCCTCGCCAGGTGTGCTGAAATCACCAGCAGCGACACAGGCACTAACATCAACAACAGAAACATCAGCAGCGGCAGTACCAGGAGCAGCAGCCTCGCTAACGACCCCGTAGAACATGGATGAGGGTGGCTGAAGGGGGATGAGGAAGAAGAGGAGGATGAGGAGGAGGGGGAGGGAGGGAGGGGGAATCATGGGTGGGTTAAACTCAAGCTTAAATATCAATCAGCGGAAGCGAGAGCAAAGAAAACAGGAAGAGGGCGAAAGACCGTTGCGGAGCGGAGCCAAGAGAAAGAGAAGGAAAGAAAGGATGGAAACGGAGAGGAACGCGACAGCTAGTAAGACAAAGCCGGTGTGTGATTTGTGTGCCTGTGTATCGGGGTCTTCCTCGCGAGTGTTTAATTAGCAGCTTGGCAAACCAGACGCCATATACTCAGAACTCAATCAGATCCCTTCATAAGCGCACGTCTCTAGAGGTCTCGTATACATAATGTACCGACGTTCGGTGTTCGGCTTGGCAAAAACGAGATATCGGGATGCCGAGGGGCCAACGAACGCACGGGATAATTAAAGCCCGCCATTGGAAATTTCGTTAATAACATTACACGCCTCGTTAAACAATTTACTGTCTCGCTACAGTTTAACCCGCGCGCCGATACGAAATTGTTTGAACATACTTATTGAGAAATTGTAAAATTGTCTGACGATTTTTAGTCAAATGGGCAGACGAAATTCAAAGCGGTGGAAAACCTTATAAATTTTTAGTAAAATAATTTGTAAACAGTTTTCCTGCAACCGTTACAATTAATTAATTATTCGCAAGCATTGCAATACAATAGAACACGAATTTATCTCGAGAACATAAAAGTTAATAGTACGGTCGTGTTGTTTAAGCAGCATCGTAAGACAATGCCGGTTGGCAGGCATTTTTTCTCGGAACATACAAATTAATTTGAAGAAGCTTTCACTCCTGGCCGTTCGTATCGCGGCAAGACGATGTCGGGACGAGGGCCCGTATACATTGTGGGTGTTTAATTAGCAGCTCGGCTAACCAGATGCCATTTACTCAGAACTCAATCAGATCCTTCATAAGTCCTGCTCTCAGGTTGCCCGTATGCATAATGCACCGACGCCCGATATTCGTCGTGGCCGAGACGAGCAAACGTTGAACGAAAGAGCAATTAAATTCGGCCATTGGGCTGTAAAACGACCGGCAAAAACGCGTAAATAATTTATTTTTCATACACTTCAGTTTCGTCTACATAAATTTACTTCGAATTCTTCTTGATCACGAACAAAAGCTTCGACATCGCCCGCAACACTTGTACAAATTACTGGAGCATCGAACTTCGGTTTTCCTTGTTGAAATTCCTCCGTTTAAATACAAATAAAAGAAATCGAACGGCATTGCGTTTCGTCGTTCCTTATGATGCAAATGGGGTTAACCGGAGGTAAACGATAAGGCGGGTTTTTCTTTTTAATTTGCATTGACAAATGTGCCTGTCGTAATAAGCTGGCAAGGCGAGAAATCAAAGGCGAAGGAGTCGGCCGTTGATGGGCAGTCCGTGAAGCTTCAACTAACTGTGTGACCACTCGAAATCGTTTTATCAATGATCGGTGGTTTTGACCCGTAATTACCATTTCAAATGCTTAGCTCGGCTCACCTGAGCCCACTTGTTGGCTCGGCGCAACTTCTCGTTCCCTCGCGTTACACCGGGTGGTCTTTTCGAGTTTCGGAGGACGGCTGGCGGTGGGCAAAGAAGTGGGGGTTATTATTTAGTTTGCCCGGTTCTATCTCTCATCTCTTCGTTCTCTTTCTCAATATCTCCTTCGCTCCCCCTCTGTTTCTGTGGCTCTCTCTCTCTTTTTTTTTCTTTCACTCGGAGCCTCTTCGTTTAACTTTAACACGTATCCACACCCACGTTTATTCTCATTCTAATCAGCTCCGACGCCTTTTCTTCGGGCCTAAGCACGCATCTCGCCTCTTCGCGCCTTCTCCTGTGGTCGACGAGCCCCGGAGGGCCGTATAGTTGCGGGCATTATTATTTTAGTGCTCTCCTCGCGTACCGAACTCCTCGCTGGAACGCTTCACATCGTTATACATCATCCTCGCTAATGTGTCGGTGGTGAATACAATATAAACCAAGTCGGTACTCCCAAGCGGATACACTATCGATATCAGACACCGCTGTTGTTTCCTGCAACGGTCCCCGACGAATCAGCACGATGCACAGTGAATCAAAAAAGTATTTCAACAATTTTCTCAGTCTCGAAAAATTTCGGATATTTGAAGAACAATATTTTTTTTTTGGCAGAAATGCTACAACTGTTGGGACAACGTAATACAATAGAAAGATAGGTTAACATTTGACCGAGCCACGTATCTGGCGTCGCTACTTTATTTTAATATTCGCGCCCGTGTCCCCGCGAAGAATACCTTCGCCCCGTTCGTTGAAGGTGATAAATCCGCCGTTTGTAATTTACGGGAATATTTATCGTATTCATAACAAGCCCCGGCCGCGGTTCGGCGCGGTGGCGGCGGCGCTTAAATTAATCTGCGCGGAATGCCCGGTTAAATTATCGCCGAATCCGGCAAAAATTTATTAACTCGGAAATGATAAGTTATTGCCTTTAATAAATTAAGTTTGGCAGCGCGCGTCCGCCGCGGCGCGCTGCCGTGGGAAAGGAAAAGTACCGGTGCGCGTTGTTATCAATCACGTCCACGTGCTTCGAACGAAATCAGTATACCGGCGTCGTAGCGCTTGATTCATGGGGGAAGCACGCACCGTAATGAAAATTACGATGACAACGGATTGAACTTGCTAATCGCCTTTCGGATCGCTTGAAAGAAATCCGATCGATTTCGCAGCCCTAGCACGGCAAACCATTCCTCATGCATAGCTCTCCTGCTGCCCCGGCCGGGATCGATTAGCATGCAGGCTACCTCGATCTGATGACTATACAGAGAGAGAGCCGAGACCGAGGCCTAGTCGCACGCGAAAAATCGTAAAATGCGTATCAAATGAAAAATCCTGGAACGTGCCGGGTCTCGTACGAATAACAAGCGATAGCCACCTCACGGCAGCGCCTATAAATGGCGCTTTCTTCAGCTCTCGTCCATCTTACGCGGGGAAAACTCTTCGTTCCGCCGACACACCGGCGAACCTTTCAATGGTCCAAGCCATATTTACGTATTCGTGGCTACGAATCGGCCGAGTAACTCGCGGTAAATCCAATGCTAATGACCGCCGCGGGAAATTTATACGATGCCTCCCTTCGACGAGATACACATTCGTGAGACAATGCACGACGATATAGCGCCGTTTCGCTGATACACCGCGGCGGTGTTATCGGTTTCTTCCTCCTTCGACAATTAATTCACACGGCTAAATAGATTTCGATCAATTTCACAATAGAGATCGATCTACCGAAGATACTTTTCTTTTTATTCAGCACTTATGGCGTACGTACCGACAATGATAAACTGACTAATATTCATTTAGCTAGCCCTCGACGTTCCGCGAGGATTGTACGTACCCGCAGAGTACCCGCCGTATAATGTCCATCAATATCTGGTAAACGTTCGATGCGTCATGCGCTCGCTAGCGAGGAACACCGCGTGTCACATTCGCAAATTTATAACTCCGCGAGCGAAATGGAACTCGACGGTGGTAATACCGTGGCATCGAGAGAGTATAGGCTCTCTCGCACAACGCCGTACGCTACCACCACCAACCCCACCACCATTCCGTATCATTTAAGTAGTTATTGTCGACCTGAAAGTATCGATGCATTCGCATGTCGAATGCCCATCACGCGCGCAAACGAATGGATAAATAGATCGGCGAGAGGACGTAGCACGGTAATATATGAGCCTGTAGAAACCGTATAGGAGAGCCGAGGGAAGATTCTTCGGGTCGTATATATGCGCGCAGGGTGTATATAACGTGGCACCGTTTGTGTGCCCAGTTAATTACTCGCGTAGTAAATTATCGGGTAATGAGGTGCCGGGTTCGAGCCTGGGGCCCTCTCATCTTCCCTCTTACTCGGCCACGGTCCCTCTCGCGAGGATCTACCTCGCACCTCTGCGGACAAACCCTAAAGGAAAGAAAGAGAACTAATAAATCCTCGAGGGCCGTAAGGAGGGATATTGTTAGTTGTAAGGTAAATCATCTCCGCGGCTCAAAAACGGCCTCCTCACCTCGAAAGAACCCTTTGCCACGGACCCCCACCACTCGACCTCCACCACCTCCTCCTCCTCCTCCTCCTCCTTCTCCTCCTCTTTCTTCTTCTCTCTACCGAGACACCATCACCTTCTACTCAGCGTCCGAAGCCTCGAGGAGACGTTTCTTACCTCCGTTACCTCCGTGCACCAGTCTACATGGTACTGCAAAGCATCGCCACCTTCTCTTCTCTTCTGCTGGCATCTCTCCCTCTCTACCTCCCCCACACGCACACACTCGCACACATACATGCACACACACACCTTTCATCCTCGTCCCTTTCGTATCCTTCTTGCTTTCCTTCTTCGTGGTCAGTCCAGTTAGCGTCAATATGCGGACACATGGTCGCGTCATTAGCGTCATTGGATCCCCTAACGCCTGCACGATCGGCCCTTGTTGGGTTTCGCACCGAGATTCTTGTACCGGACGTTGATTTCTTGGTACGCGAGCGTGCGGGTATTTTGGTTCCGCGTAATCTTACGACTCTGTCGGTATTCCGCCGGCAATATTACGAACATGCGCCACCGGGCGCAAGTATGAAACCCGCCGGCGCGCCGCGCCGGTCCCGCGCGATTCATGCCCCGCCAGGAACACCATTATTCCAGGAGAGAGATTCAATGAACCCGATGGACCGACACTCGACGCGATCCAGAAATCAACGAAAGAATTGAAACGAGCTCGTTCATGAAGTCGCATTCGCAGAGAAAAGTAATTTTATTTTAGCTTACCAGAAATTTTCAGTAATATCTCGATGAAAAGAGAAAATTAATTTTTTTTAAATGTTCATCACCGGTCTAATTGGATATTGTGGACGTTAATTAAAGTCTCTCGGTAGAATTAAATCTATTACAGTGGGGTGAGTCATCTAACGATCGCATCTCAAATAGCTTTATTGTTTTCGAAGATTCGTCAAATGTCTGAAGGACGAGGTATATGGTCCGGCGAGGCCATAAAAATATTTATTATTTTTTGTTTTAGAAATCTAAAGGTCATCTTCATTTTTTTATAAAATAAGATCACCCCTTTTTAAGCACCTACTACGTGACTATAATTATTCAAGGTCGTTCAAGGGCAGAGTATTCAAAGTGGGGTGGTCCCGTTTAAAAAATGAAGGTGACCTCGAGATCTCTAAGACAGAATAACATAAAATCAAACATTCTTATGGCCCCATTGAACTGTTCAACTTTGTCCTTAAGACGTTCCACGTATCTTCGAAAACAATAAAAATATTTTAGGTGCAAACGGTCAGGTGACTCACCCTGTATAATATATTTTGAGTTGCAGCACGTATCGCGCAAAGGTGCTGGGCTATTTATCAAATCGACGGGGGATGACACAACGAATCGTTGACACTTCTTCCAGGTTCTTTTCGCGATCAGTTAGTGTCAACACACGAGCACACCAAACTTCGTCATTAGTGGCGTCAGATCTTTAACGCCTGCACGACCGTGCTTACGGGGCCGTTGTGTTCCGCGAAACGTTGTATGGTTCCTGAAACAGAAACTCGGTGGTACGTCACACCGCACAGGCATACGTTCCGTGAATGCATTAACACGTGCCGATCTGCCAGTGCCTTTCTAGAGAGTACAATAATTTTCCTGACTAATGAACACACTGTATGCGTACGTCCGAATCGTTTGCATAATGTGCAGTATTTCAGCGCGTTATGGAAATGAATGATATTACGTAACGTTAACACGTTGACTGGCCTAGGCCACACCGTCGCGTACCGTCGTTCCCAAAGAACATTTCACACCAGCTTTTGATCCTTCGGTTTTTAATAGAACGCGCGGGGAGAGCGCGCCGCTGTCCAAAGATTTATCGCTGTAATAATACTTTTAACTTTCTGGAACATCGTCGATCCCCGACCAACTTTTCCAACTAATCAGAAAATTTTTATACTCAGATAATAAATTGCATCTATTATACGCGGATGACCTGGCAAGCTCAAATGTTCAACGCCGCTTTAGAATACCTGATTAGCGGACCGCGGATTCTCTATGCAAAACTTTCTTCGTCGATTGCGACAAATAACAGCTGGATAGAAAATTACATTTATTCATTTATTAATGCCGTGTTCGGTTTATATAGCGCACGTTAATACAACACTGTAATTAACAAAGAAGTGTATATCGTTATACGGTAGACGCTAAATACTGATTTTACATTTTTTGAGAAAGTTTAAAATAAAGTTAACGCTGTAACGTCTCGCACGCTTAGAAAGAAATCAACAATGGATTAACAATGACAGAAACATTCTTTTCTTAAAACCATTTACGGACGAACATTTTCTAAAATACGATATGTATTTACGTAGAAGTTGCTAACAATGAAAGTTGCTAACAATGAATGTATTGTGTTACATGCATGAATTCTTTATTTTGTCAGCTACAACATTACGTTAACGAAAATATATCATTCCATTTAAAATAAACATCGATAACCTTGAAATCTCATAAAAATTACCTTGAAATTTTTTTTCCCTTACACCGTTATATGTGGCCCTTCAAGCAGTGTAACTTTGTCCTACGAAGTTTTTTTGTAGAAGGAAAAGTAACGGAGATATTTAGGTGTCCTGCTTTATCGAATTCACCCTGTATATTCTGATTTCCAATTAGAATGCATGGACAGTCGCAAGAACAATATTCTGCGTAGCAATTAGCGATTTGACGCACCGTAACTTCTTCGGCGTCAGTTTTTCACGGTTATAATACCGATTGCTAATTACGTTCCACTTCGCTATGCCTATTCGCAGCGAGTCTAATCGAATAGCATTTTTCATGGTACGTTTATGTTACGCGACAGGTCGCGAAGGTGTTAACGTCGCGTTCGGTGAAACATTCGCAGGCTGTGAGTAAGCAGCGAAACAAATGTCTGCAACGAGAACCTGTTAAACTTTCTTTCATCCATCGCGCTGTAAGCGTTACGTTTAATGCCGGGATCAATCTGGCCGATGAGTCGCAGGTCACCGAGGCGTTCGCGCGACGCGCTCCTCGAGTCCTCGGAGTCGTAAACACACCGGTCGTTTCGAACATCTGGGAAGTGTGCACGAGACCGTTCGCGTTGCAAGCCGGAGGGTGTGGCGGGGTATGGTAAAAAGAAAGAAAGAAAAGAAACAGAAAAAAAGAAAAGAAAACGAAAATAATGCAAATGGGAGGACACGCGGGGCTCTCGAAGCCAATCAGATTTATGGCGCATCCGCGTAAATCACGGGCCGCGAATCGGCCGTTAGCCGTTGGTTATTCGACGTTTGTTGACTCACAGTATATCCCGGCGTACACGTTATAATGATTGGCTAAACTGGCAATTACCCAGCGCTTCGAATCCGGCGAATTGTCATGCAGCCCGCGGATGCCGATGCCCGTTGTACAGCCGCAAGTCTGACTAGAATATTATACGATCCTCATAACAAAACTGTGCTCACCGCCGCGATGGTCTCTGGGCTGATCCCTGTCCCCTGGCCGTCTACCCAGTCATCGCCGTACGTGGATATACTTATAGTCTCGTGCGACCACGACGACGAACGCGACGGCCACGGGACACGGACACGCGTGTTGCCCTAGGATGCACACTCTCCTCGAAAACTTGGCTTATGCCCGTGCCTCCACGAAAGGAACGCTATCTCGGACGCGTTCGCACTCGCGAGCTCGGACGACGACCACGGGAAGAGAGCCAATACGATTGTGCTTCGCCTACTAGTGGCTGACGTTATGGATTTTTCCAACAGCGAGCCCATGGCATCCATGGGAACAAGGTGACTCGGTGTGCGATACGCCGCCGGTCGGAAATCTTACACATTTCCATCATTTCCCACACTAAAAAACAAAAAAATAATAGCACGGGGGTTAGGTCCTAGTCCAGATTTAACGCGCGGACGGTGCTCGCGATTCGTCGGAAGCGTCAGCGATCGTATTATGATCCCGACCGTTCCACGGGAGACACGTAAACATCGGACAACCCGGCATCATCTAGCTTCCACGAAAGATAGCGAAACAAGGAAGTGAATCTCGCGGCCATATTCCGGTTCCCTGGCACCGCTACGGAACAACAGAACAATACGACGCGAAAACGAGGGAGAAGGAATTGCTTCCTGGATGATCTAGTCGAAACTAACCGGCAGCCAGGGATCTCTCGCGTTTTCCGGATCCCCCGCCCCCTCCCCTGCCCCGCTCGTAATCGAAAACGATCGGAAAAGCAAATCGTTCGGTGTAAAACGTTTCGCTTTCGGCTCGGACACCGGTGAGAATCGGCTCTCGCGACCGGTTCATGAAGTATGGTGTATTGAACCAGTGCGAAATCTCGTGCACGATTTTTGCGATTAAAAACGCGATTAAAAATGCTCCACCTTTCTGAACAGTTGGAAAGTGGTTAGGCAGATTTCTCTTTAAAAGTACGGGTAGAACGACTGTTAAATAAAGCTAGGAATTAACTGCTAAATAAACCTAGGGTTCTACGCGTTGATAAAAAAAATGATTTTGGATCATTTAGATATTTCAGAGACCGCAGCGTTATGGATTTTTGAAAGTCGAGATATACGCGACGTGACGGTACAGGTTACCCGACGGTGTCATTATTTCCTGATAGCATGCCGATCGAGGTATAACGTTTACGATCATAAAAACCGTCCACCGATTCGAGTGTCGTAAAAGTGTTGATAATCGACGAGCAAAAAGCTCGGTAGACGATTCGTTCTCGCCAGGTCGAGTATTTAGCTGTTACAGGAAAGACCATTAAAGTGAAGCTGGAGCGAGAGCTACGGAATTGCTCTGACGGCAGGCAGCCTATAAAATTCAAAGGATAAATGTAGATTTCAGGGCGGCGCGCGGCGTATCGTTTGACCCTCTCCGTTCTTTGGCTTTGAGACCTGTGTGTCCGTACAAAATATTACGTTTAGAACTGCAACGTGCACTTAACCGTTGAAGAACAGTACCTACCCGCCGCCTTTGCTTTCCTTCAAACGTATCGTATGGCCGGTTGTCGACATTTCGCACGTACTCGAATGGCCACTTCGAAATGCAACAATTATTGTAATCTCGAGGCACACGTTCGTACGGAATTATTAAAAAAAAAAAAACATGAACGTTCGTTTTGCTGGCTGGGTAGAATAAACGTTGGTGACCCGTGAATGCAATATTTTTGCGCGAGGCGGATCCGAATTTCGGCGGGGTTCCGGGCAACAAAGCTGGCGGCGCGAACGAAAATCCGGAGGTAGAGGAGCAACAATCCGAAATAACCGAGAGTAATAATAACGCTCTACGGTATTCTCTGTATTAGGGATAATTGGAGGATGAACCGCAAACGGCAGCGAGGGTATCTCGCGCGATAAAACTTCGGAACGGGGCGAAGCGTCGGGCAGGGAAGGCACAGACGGAGAAGGAAAAACGCGAATTCCACGGTGGTGGCGCGTCCGGGTGCAACGAGTGGAACTTTGAAAGCGAGTTGTACAATAAGATCCTCCAGAAAGAGGGAGATAGGCGGCGCAGATAGAAAAGATAGAGAGAGCTCGGCAGGCACCGGGGTCCAAACTACAAAGCCTTCAACCACCAGCCACAAAACTACCATGCGAAACGGGCGACGGGTAGAAAAGGAGGATCGAGAAATAGGAGGACGAAGGAGATGGAGTACGGGGGATCCTGGGTGCGTAGGCAAGGAGCACCGTCGAGGCATTATCCACTTACAGGGAATTATCCTCTTTCTAGCGGGCTCTGCCGGAGGTGAGGTGCGCAGCTAGCACTCTTCCACCGATGCCCCCCATCTTTCTTCCCCCTCCACCCCACCCGCGGTTCCCCTCTTTATTCGGCAGCCGGAAAAATCGTGCCGCGGAATAGCCATCGCCATTGTCTACCGGAGAAACAGAGAGAAGATCCAGATACGTTTCAACAAAGGACGAAAGCAGCAGAGCAGCGTCTCGGCGAAAGGGCAAGACTCTTCGGGGGTAAACCGCGGGCAGTTCATTTGAGTGTTAATCGCTAGCCATTGGGCATAACGCCGAACAGGTAATACGCGAAGGGAGAACAACAGGCGTGGGTTCTTTCGAACCCACCCTCCCTCCCCCCTGCCATCGCGTTTGTTGGTTCCGTTCTCAAACCCTCTAATTTCTTCTTGTCGTGCTCTCCTGCTCGCTCCTCGAACTATTTGCCGTGTAAGACTCGCCTCGAACGGTCACCACTCTCGCCTTTGCTTTGTTGGAGCAAGCACACCACTTCGCGGCATTAACTCTCGGAGCCCGAGAAACCACCACGGCCACTGTAACTCAAACAAACGGAAAATTCGAGCTGCCCTTGCGACCGGTAATCGCTCGCAATTCGACGAAATTGCAAGGTCTACTCTCGAACGAGCCTCCGTTGTTGTCTCGAATACGCTCTTTTCTACAGCCAGCCCCTCTGCCCGTTTTCACGTTATTCGTAATCGCGGCAGCTCTCCCGATTTATTGCGTGTTCGGCTCCGAACGCGCCGATTTCGCGGGGATCGGTCTCCTAACGGAACGATCGGTGTTTGCTGCCTGGGCAGACTGTCTGACTGCCATTACACGGTAGTTGGGCTCTCGGGGCAGACGCGTTTCATATTTTTCTCGGCGCGCGAGCACGAGCTTAATGTCGATTCGGTGTCTTTTCTTTCGACGAACAAATGAAACGTTTGGTAAGGCGCGCGCGCGCGAGAGAGCACGGCCCCGCGCAGCGCTACGACTGATTTACATACATATAGATGCGCACAAATGGATATTGTTTATGACTGCCGTTAAATTAACGCGAGCTCAGCGCGCATTTACGGCGGCTGCGCGAAACTTTACTGGCCTGCGACGCAACTTAAAAGAGGTCATCGAAGGAACACCAAGTAATTAGAAACACTTAGCATTTTGAGGGTGCGCCGACTTTCAAGCAAGTGGTGAATCAGAATTTTTTCTTTTAATAAAATGCGAACATTAATTCGAGAAAAAAACACAAATTCGAACATTGTCATCGAATTTGTGGACTGCCAACGGGAATTGCGTGGAATTTTATCACCGCCATAAATAATCCAATTAATTAACAGCGATAATAATTGTAGTAAACTCGCCGGCACACAGCTAATCCATTTCGCACAGTTTCGCTTACCATAAAGTCAAATTTATTGTCTACCTTCCACCATCGTACAACGAAGTTTCTCCATAACAACAAGAATCGGTTATAACCATTCTGAAATCAATCTATAAATTATACGACGTCTTTCGCGGATCCAATCGGTGTTTATTAGACCCGTGCTTTATAGAGGTACGCGTCACCGTAATTAGCGAAACAACGTGTCTCGTACGATTTTTATCTCGATCATCGTCCGCCCGAATATCCGGCCGTTGATACGGTAACGCGCGCAGCACGATGCAGAACGCGGCGGGATCGTGACACGAATTTTCAACGCTTTATCCTTGATAGATAACGGAGTGGATTGGGACCGAATTCGAGGCGACCGTATCGGGAGCTCGTCGCGAGAGTGGACACGGATAATTCTTCCAGGTCGGACAGGTATACGCGCAATCGTGGGCACGGACAATCTCCCGTGGTATACCGTCACGGCGTGGGAGTTAAAATCCATGCACGCATAAATTATTCCCGGTGTACGTACGATCGAAGGTGCGTCTCGCCGGGTCCTGTGGCAACGGGCCTGTGGCAAGCAGGGTCTCTCGGGCACTCGGGCCGAAACGAGCGCGATAGGTTAAGCAGTTCACGTAGCGGCTGGTAATTATGGATGCGTTTAAGCCGCGGCAGTTTAGGAAACTAAATAAAATAATATACGTGAGCCGGGGTTTTTATTGCCGGATTAAGGGTGCCGCTGCGTGTCACGGACTTATCCGCCCGCTCGATCTCGTCTTCGAGACTGAACAGAAACTGCGAGAAAGAGAGACAGAGAGGCGGCCACATAATTCTGTCGGAAGTGGTCATCGCCTCCCGACATGCTCCGCATCACAGAATATTTAATAAAGGACCGTGTGATAAACAGGTTCGAGCACAATCGCGCGGCGTTCATGATTTAAATCGCAATACCCACCCAATCATTTTATTATTTTCATCTGATTTTCTAGGATTTCAAAGTTGCACGCGCGAATACAGAAATTTTGAAGTTCTCAGCCCTGAGGGCCGTGCGACTTAGTACCACGGCGTGGACGGACGTGTTCAGGATCCGAAAGACAATAGTCGAAACGGAGGTTACGGGGCTAACGTTGCCAGTCACTGGCAATTTATCGCGATGAACCCCCCTCCCTCATCCCCCTCCCCGCCTGGCCCACCCCATTCTTTCGCTCCATCTTTTCTCTTTTCAGTAGTT
The DNA here is from genome assembly GCA_028454225.1 of Lasioglossum leucozonium. Lineage (NCBI taxonomy): Eukaryota > Metazoa > Arthropoda > Insecta > Hymenoptera > Halictidae > Lasioglossum > Lasioglossum leucozonium. The sequence goes on along the minus strand of CM052207.1, from coordinate 7,404,807 downwards.
GTCGAGTGCCGGTGCGCCCCGGTATTGCAAAAGGAGCTGCGAGAACGCCGCGACCGCAGCCATGGCGGTTATTATAAAACAAAAGACGATGCTTGATGCCGATAATAAAGAAGAGGTACGCGCGTCGAGCAGAGCAACGACGACGAGAAGAGGAGAGGACTGCTCGGGTAGGAGGACTGTTGGCGGTCGAAAGAGGGCAGAGGAGGGAAAGGATGAAAGAAAAGCGATATTCTCGAAGGTAGCGGGCGCGAAGGATGTGGTTCCACGCACTGCGATCGACTTAATTCGCGCGCTCCCGACTCTTTTTCCTTCCAGTGGTCTCTCTTCCCCTCCAGTTAGGTTGGATGTCCTCCTCCGGCTTCCATCTCCCCCCTCGTGGCTTTCTTATTTAGTACTCCTCGCCTCTCTCTCTCTCTCTCTCTCTCTCTCTTGCTCGATCTCTCTCTCTCTTCTACTCCTCCATCACTGCTGGCAGTCCGCTTACCGCCAATCATCATTTTCAATTCTCCGTGGTGGAGCGCCTTCGCCGTCTCCTATCTTCTTCCCCTTCTTCTGCTCGTGCCCCGGTGTACCTCTCCTCGTTCATTCTCTTCTTCTTCTTCTCCTCCTCCTCCTCATCCTTCTCCTCCTCCACCTCCTCCTCGACTTCTTCTTCCTCTTCTCCTGAATACATCGCCGCCTGTAAAAAACTTGGGAATATTATTCCGGGAGATCGAGGAATGGACGGACGCGGCCCGGGGGAGGCACAACCTTCGCGTCCTGCAGTCTGCGTGCTACGATTCGATGCTGAGACAACACGTTTCACCATTTTGCTATCTACGTTCTCCTCGGCTAGGATGAACGCGAGCCCGTTCGTTCGGCCAGCCGAACTATACCGGGCGGTATGCCAGATCCGGTGCCTTACGATTTCCGGCTGGAACAGGTCGCCGAGATTTCATTGATTTCGGTATATCCACCGGACAAGTGCTTTCTTCTTGATTGTACCTTCTTAATCAGCTTAATGGCCGAGTTACTCAACGCGGGCCAACGGCGAACGATTCTCCTTTCGAACTGATAGCTTTCTCACGCGTCTCTGCTTGCGGGTAGGCAAAATAAATATTCTTTAGAGCTAACCGGACATATATTAGATTCTTATTTATTCGTGGAAAAATGTTTATTTTGATCAGCTTGACTTGGCAGAATATTTTTCGAAATTCACTAATTTGAAAATATGGAAATTATTCCTCTAGTCTGAACTAACTGCATTACCTTTTGGTATTCATTTTTAATAACATTTTCGAATTCGTACATCGATGAACAAATTATTCCCAGAATTCCGTGATTTCCATGATTGAGTGGTGCACACCTCGAACTTGAGAATCTCACACTTCAGGCAAGCGGTTCCCCGGTGGTATGATGTAGCTCTCGCGGTGATTTCTTTTCAAGATTGGTTCTTTATGCCCGATTCACACTCGCACGGAAACACAAAGTCACCATCATCGAAAAGGCGATTGGTGGGTCTCGAGGATGGTGTTCGTTAATATTCTCGTTCGCTCGAACGTTTTTTACGTTTTGCCATCGCGTTTCCTTTTTTCCGTGCCCGTGAGTGAAGCCCCTGACCCCCTCCCCCCTCTATCCGTTGGTACAGACTGTTAAGAGTAAGGTGCCCCGACCGTTGCGGACTGGTCGCTCGGATGGTTCGATGGTTCACCGGTTGGTTGAACGACCTAGCCCGGATCCGCCGGCGCGTCCATACCGATCGCCTCCTTCTGTCTCCTTCTCCTTTCTGACTGGGCTCTCATGCCCATAAATACGTCCCGCGTACATATATCTGTCTCTTTTCGATACATTTTAACGCGGCAGGGTCGTACTTCCAGTCGGGCACACGCGGGGCGCCCACCTTTCAAACCGCGGACCCGTCTCGTTGATGGCTGGATAACTGTGGACGCGACTTGCTGAGTCTGCCACGGTTCCTCGATAATCCCTTACCGAATACGGAACTTGAATCGGGATTGAGCGGTTCCTGGTACAAATTTTATGTTTATCAAATCGATTGAATATCATTTCGTACACATATAATTGAATATGTTTATTGTCATTTTTGTTTTCATATGAAAATTTCATGCATCTTTTTCAAAATTATTACGCGTGTGTGTGTTGAAATTGCAAAGTTTAATCTGTGCGTAGAAAGCATAAATATTGTGAGACGCAGCGAACAAAGTTTTAAACATGATCGGGATTTTCTAACTATGCGACAGCAATTACCGGAAATAATAAAAGGAACACAGGATGCTAAAGCGCCGGGAAAAGAAATCGGCATAAAATCAGCACGAATTTATGGAACCAGCGAACACCATAGTGATTCACCTGAATACGTTTCCTTTCCGCGAACAGCCCTTTCAAAAGGATCCAGCGATGAAAGCTAGTTCGTTAATTATGCTTGTGTCATGCAAAATACTATTTATCACGGCGCAAGTCTTCTAGTACACCGTTGAAAAGGCTTAAAAGTCGAGTGGAACAGTAAAATAACGGAATGAACGATCGGCAGAAAGAGCGAGCCCGTGCTATTAATGACTATAGCTACGAAGAAAAGGCTTTATAGAAACTATTGTACGATCGTCATACCGAGTCACCCTTGCCGACTCGCACGGCCCTTTGTCTCTTGACTGGCACGTACCTCATAGCGCGAAAAGCTCAAGCACCGAGTGTTTCAGATGAAGGGCGAGCCTCCTCGATGGCTAACAATACCGCTAACAAGATCAAAACATTATTGTCTCGCTTTCTTCCGGGATTGCATGCTCACTAAATAGTCGACGCGAGAGAGTACAGGTGTCGTTCGCCATTTTTCCAACGCCGTTGTATCATAATTACGTACACGAACTGCTCCTTTTCATCATCTTGCGATTCTTTTCAATTATTCCGATTCCCTTAAGGACAGATTCACGATAACAATTCAGCACCTCTCCGAGATACGTCCAGAAATGACGAGCACGTCGTTGTTCAGAAACGCGTCGTAAGATTCGAATGTCGGCCGAGAGCATGCGGAGTATTTTTTAACGACGAGTTCAGCCACGGCCGCGCCGCGCCGCGTCGCGTCGCGTCGCAATACGATGGAAACCATCCCGAAATCGATTGCTCGTTCTTGCCAGCTTAGTCGTTCAATTCTTCATGCCTATTTGGTCCTCCTCCCATCCCTAACGGAACGATTGTCCTCCACAATGGCTCATTTGTTTCTAGATCACGACTTATAAACCACCATCGTCATCGTCGTACGAAACGGCAGCTGCATCAGGCCAACTTGCCCGGGCTTTATAACAGACAATAATGATCGCGGAATCGGTACCCGTCTTATTTCATCGGGAGGTCCCTTCTCTCCTGTTTTCTGCTCCAGGCCGTGTTCCGGCAGATACGGATTTACAAGAAACAGCGTTTCCGACTCGAGATACGCGCATAAGTGCTCGCGGGTGTACATTTTCGACGGGGCTCGGGGTTCTTGAAATGTCTCCGATCCATTCCCATTACTCGCGGTTACGACTCGCAATTATTATCGCGATGGCACCGATCTTCATCAACCTCAACGACTGCCCACTACGTTCCTGACGTAATTCCGCCACCGTCTCTCTTCTCGTCTTTCGTCCGTCACGAGATACATAAGATCCAAGTGTGTAGGTATATGTATATATTCCTTCCTTCTTTCTTCAGCGGTGCGGTGCGGCGCGGCGCGGCGCGGCGGCGCGCCGTCCGAGTCCTTCCTTTTCACTCCCTCTCCCTCGGTCTCTCGCTGATTGTATAATTGGGAGGCAACAACGAGCTACGTGCGTCACTCCGATGATTTAGCCTCCCCCTCGGCGTCTCTTCACCCTCGGCCAGCGGGCCCTCGGTCAATCACGTCGTAATTACTTTTAATGCTGGACGACTCGGCTGACACAATATCTAACCCGACGACGAATCGTTTCGTCTCTTTCTTTCTCTTTCCTTATTTCTCTTTTCCTCCCGCGCTGCCCCCTTCGTTACGTTATGGCCTATCTGCTTGTTCGCAGCATACTTCGCACGACCGGATTAATTGGTAATAGAGAGTGCGACGAAGACCATGCCCGGCAAATATTGCGATTAATATTGATAGGGCCACTTTGCTGGTGCCATGACTGCGCGCAAACATTGCGCGGCCACGAGAGAGAAAAAGAGAGAGAGAGGGAGAAGGAGAGAGAGAGAGAGGTAAACGGGGATAGAGCGATGATGGAGGGTGGAGTCTGTCGGAATCATCGGAAGGTGATGAGAGAGTTTCTGAACCAGAAACCATTCGGCAATTACGGGTTCGGTCTGTTGGGCTTTTCAAACGCACTGATCCCGTACCTTCGTTTTTGTTTACTTCTGTTTCTTTCACTTCGTAAACCCTGGTATGCTCCGCGATGATAGTTTGCACGGAAAGATGCTCGGCTAATATTAGGTTGTTGTCCCAAAAGTTCGTTTCGTATTCGATTAATGTGCTCGATGCGAATTCGGAATAGTTTTTAAGAAAACCAATGACATGGTTAACCCCTTGCCGTACGATTTATTTTACGGTTTCAGTGATTAGAACTTTTTTGCAGTTCGTAATTTCATAAAAAAGGAGAAAATTTATATCTATTGTATGCCTACAATATTCTTGAATAACTGTACATCGATAAAACCAAAGTAGAATTTTATTTTGGTTTAACGGATATTAATAATATACATATTTATTAGACTCTGTTCAAAATCATCATCACGTGTCTGACACGATATTGTAGGGCAAGGGGTTAAGAAACGGGAAGCTTAACCGGTTCACTGCGTTCGACGTGTATACACGTCAATCCAAATCTCTATTTTCAAGAATGAATCGTTAATTTTTTATCAAATAAAAATGCAATCCTTCCTCGGTTTTCGTTAAATGTTTAAGAGGACGTGTGTACTCGTCATGGCTTGATTTCAAATCCGAACTTTGTGGGATTAAGGGGTTAAGCAATAATAATACATTAACGAACAGAAGATTGTGTTGTTCGTGTATGCTGATTTTATCTAACAATATGGAATGTACAAATAGCGAAAGAAGCTTTTAGGACAACCTGATATTCGTCCGGTTTCGTTTTAAACGCGAGGGCTAGATAAACGAGAGAGTACGCGTGTTGAATGCAACATTTCAACGATATTAATTCTAGTATCGTTTTATCGTTCGCGAACCGCAGCGGCGCGTTGCTTTCTACGCGACACATTACACGAGAGGATCGGTAAATCGTTAGAACAGAATTGTATGTAAACATTGGTCGTTATCTCTAATACACCAATTGAGGCTGCAATTTTCTGGTATCGTCGTAAAGCGAAATAATTGCATGGTACACAATAATTCCCTGTTGTTTATTCGACGGAATTGGAATAACAGTCGCGGTCATGATTATCATAAAAATGAGGATTCCTCATTAGGCGTGCCCGGGGAAATCGTGGAGCTGGGTAAATGGAAAAATGAGCCGGCGTAAGTACTGAAAAAGCGAATCACCGTCGATGTCTCATCGCGTTTATTGGGATTATAAAGCGTGCAGAGGAAGGAGGACAGGAAGGAGAGATTTGTTTGAATTATTCAAATTAGATACGAAATTGAATGCGTGCTCTGCTCGTGTGCAGGTAATGACGGCACTTGCATATAAATGGTAATTATTGTCATTATTCTGCCCCAGTCGTTGTGTCCTCTCGCTCTCTCTCTCCTCGCCTCTCCTCTCCTCAATCGCCTCGCCCCTACTCTCTCTCTCTCTTTCTCCGTTAGTTCCTCTCTCTTTCCGTTTCTATAACCGTGCTCGCCATAATGTCGTGTGTTCCCATACACTAGTTGAGATAATTATCAAAATTGTTTTATTGTTGGTATAATTACGGGGGACATGCCATGGTTCTGTTCCCCCTCCATTCGGTCTGGTCTCCACTCGTCTTCCCCCGCGAACCGGCGAATATCTTCCACCTTCGTCCACCTCGAAACCACCACCTATCCGTCCACGTTACGGCCCTTCTCTGTTTACATCTCGCCACCCTTCGTTCGCGCAAACCATAACGCCGCTCGCCAATCGTTCGCTTTTTCAAATTGCTTCGCGGAAAATCGGTCATACCTTCCGCCAGAACCGTAATTACCAGATTGCGAATTTTTACGCATATCCGGCATGTGCCGATCCCCGTAACACACGGACACGCGTGGGTTAACCCTTCGTTGCACGACTCGCTTCGCCTGTCTTCGATCATTTTCTTCCAGAAAATGAAAATTCACATTTACTACATGTCCACGTTCACCCTGATGTGTCGATAATAAAACAATAACGTCTTCGTTTCGATTTGAAGTAAGCGCTTACTTGGTGCTTAATAGATTGCCTTTGAAATCCTTGTTACGAGGCCGACTCGTTTCGCGGCGAAGGATCAACAAAAAGATTTGTTTCATTCAATTTCCACGGAAACAAAAGAGGCGCGCATTCCTGGCTTAACAAGGCGCGCACAATAAAACGCTAAATGACACCATCGAATCGAGTCCTTGTGCATCGACTTCGGTATCCCTTTCATCGGTCACCCTCGAATCGTTTTGAAAGCGCAGGCACGAGAGGGTTAATCGGCACGCGTGACCTTGACGGAACAAAGCGAGAGTGTCGATGGTCGCGGGCCCCCTTCGAAATTAATAATGAAGTCGGCCGATCGGTCAACGTTCTTCGCGGGCATGGTTTTAATAACCGTGAGTGGAAAAAGGAGGCGGAAGGAGACGGAAAAGGAAACGAAACGTATTGTCATCGCGAATGCGTCTTTCTTCTCTCGATTTCTTCCCTCTCCTTTCCTCTTCCTACCCGTTCACTGTCCCAGCGACATGATAACCGCTGGAGAGCAAGCTCTCTGGCGAGAAGGACAAAATCATAATAAAGCCAATAATTAAGCTACAATACATACATATATATGTGTATATACACGTACATACAATACATATATGGGGTAGAAAAGAAACCGGAGTGGCTCTTCTTCTCATTGTTCGGCTCGGTTGAAAAGAAATGGAAGCAGCATGAGAGGAGAGGTCTTTGGCGCGACTACGAGGCCCCGCAGGGAAACAATAACGTCGGTAAGGATCGCACAATACCGGAATTATTAACTTTCCACCGAATTAAAACCGTCTATCACATTGCCGGATCTTTTCTCTACTGATCACCCGGGCTTCCCTCGTTCCACACTTTTCTTTTTCTTTCGTTATCGTCCGTCGCCCCTCCCCACCGACCCCGCTCTCTTTTCTGCTTTGTTCATTTCCTTCATTTACCAAAACCCGCAACGCTCGCCCGTAAATCTAATAGGACTTGCGAACAACAATATCGTACGTACACTCGGTTCCTTATGATTCGAAATGATTTCGGGAGACCCGGGAAGAAGAATGAATTATTCAAGACCGCCGGGTTCCTTGCAAACTAATAAACGTACCCCGAGGGTACTTATGCGAATTCAGCTTTTTGAAAAGATAGCGATCGAAACGGGAATCAAACAGAAGCTTACCTCGCATTAATAAACAATTTTTGTTAGCCGCGTTTTTGAGTTGCCGATATTTCGCTTGCTTGATCATTCGTTTAATTATCCGTGGATTAAAGATCGCTCGAATGGATAAGAGAAGGACAACAGAAATTTTTCGTAATGTCAGATAAAACCGAAGGAAAAATTACGTCTTTCTGCAATAATATATTCTGTAGTCGCGTAACAGTAGTTTGTTTTTTTAGCTTGCAATTCTTTTTTATCCTCTCTGCCGCGTTTGCAATATAACTAATAATTAAACTCATAATACGAAGCAGGTCGACAAGTCGTTAAAAAGACATCAAACACCTGACAATTACAGTTGTCGGAGATTTCGCGGAAAATTACTAACGCTGCAAACGGTTTCATCAGCCTATTGATTGACGCGCTGGTACGGTCGTTCGATCCTTCGATGAAGCAGCTATGTGCACCACTGTTACCAATTTCGTTAGGTTCATGAACAATGTATCAGTAAAATTAAATTCAATTCATTTACTGTTATAAATCCAAAAATTCGATGCGACAGCGTCTGAAACGGGCAGGTTTTATTTTCCCCAAACAGTCCGTCTATCGGATACACGGTTCGACTCCGATCACGCATCCCGATTTGTCATTAATTTGCTCGAGGCATCCGGCCGAAAGAAAAGAAAGCTTGTCATTCAGCGAGCTGGTTTAGTCGATCGTCGAATCGTCTCACGTTCGATCGTTTCTCGGCAGCATCGCTAGACCGGACGCATCGGGATCGATCGTCGGATCTAATCTGGTATGATCCATCGGCGCGATAAGGTGATTCTAGTCACGCGATTCTGCATCGGTTCTGGTCAAAGGCTGTCAGGGGGATGGAGGGAGGGTGTTGGACAGAGGGTACGCGCAATTACCGTGAGCTGGAAAGCGATAAGAAGAGGAAGAAACAGAGAGCGAGGTTATCGAGGCGTTAAGGCGTTAAAACGATCCTGGCTATGCCCCTCTCCTCCGTCTCGTCGGTGTTGAACGCACCGCACACTTTCTCTTGTTGAGGGAAACGCGTCGGGAAAAGGCGAGAGGCGGAATCGCGTTAAGACGGAAAGTCAACGGGAAAGGCGAAGACGTCGTCGGGTTGAACGGGGCTCGCTCGGGATGAAGTAGGGCCACGCAGGAGGGACGGGAGAAGTACGACGATGACAAAAAGCGATCGTTTCCCAGCAGAAGGAAGACGGAATGACAAGTTGAGCGTGGTGTTCGGGACAGGGGCCGAAGGAGAGAGAGACAAGGCTGGTGTAAAAAGGAGGTATGACTCAGCCCCCCTCGTTCGCGGTCGACGAGGACACAAAGTGGACACAGCAAAGGTGGTAAGAGGGATCGAGAGAAGAAAAGGTGGCAAAAGGAGGAAACAAAAGGCGATCGCGTATGAGCGGCAATTAGCCCCTCTAATGGCGCGCGAAACAAAACAAAAGAGTCGAGCGTTGAGCTCAAACACAATAAAGCCACGGTGCGCGCGAGGACAGAAGAAAAAGACGAGGAGGTGGAGGAGAAATAAAGAACCACGGGAACAATGGCGAGCGCGGGCTACCGCGCCGTGCTGTTGCTGTTGCTGTACCCGTCTCCTCCTTCTTCTCTGTCCTTTCTTTATCTTACTCGCCTTTATGCTTTTTATTCCAAGGTGACAACGCCTACTGCTCGTTTCCGATCGGCTCGAAAGGGTTTCGCTTAGCGAAATTAAAAGTCGCTAATGAACCGCTGACACACGATGCTGTCCCTGCGTGGTTCTACCCGTGCCTTTTCCATTCTCTAGCGGATAATCCGAGTGCCGTTGTTTAGCATCGGCGAACTAAAACGCTCTAGGATAACCTGGATCGCCTGGTTTTACACAGCAACGCGCAATAAGTTCTGTACCATAGGCACGCTCTGGATTGCCACTGGGGGCAATGCTTCGGGGCATATGACGACAGAAGACACTTTCGTAGATGACAACATCTTGCAATTCGAAAACACGATCGTTCCGCGCGCACTTTTATTAAGCCTTCGCCAGCAATGCGCACGGAATACCTAATTGCACCTGTAGGCTGACCTAGGCTCCTTTACAATTCCTGTGTTACGGTATTCGAAATTAATTTATCGATTGAATCTCATTAAACACTTCTGAAAATATCGATGACATCGGAAAATTTCGTTTCGTTCGATCGCTCTAAAATGGTAGACATCGACGAACATTATATACATATTATACCGGGGTAAATAAATAGCGGCATGGTAAAATGATTTATTCATGCATTCGCAAAGTCGACGTTACTTTTCCACCAACCCGATACATATTAGCAACGATAGGAAACGGTTTCTAGGGCAAGGAGCGGTCGGTTTGTCGTTAAATTCCATGTCTAATGGTGTGGTTCGTCCACGTTGCCGCTGATTAGACATTCCTTCTGCTCCAATTCTTAAGGTACACTTTGCCTCACCGTTTTACCAGCACAATCCTCCGTTCGTAACGCAAGAATGTTCGAAGTAATTATTCGCGTACCTGCGCCCCCAATTACACACGTATTCCATACCCGCTGCGCCGCGCCGCGCCGCGCAGGCCAATGCCTAATTGAACTGTACGTTTACCTCGTCATTACCGAGTCAATTATGTCTACTTTCCATGCCGGCAGACCGGTACTTTATTGTGCTCCCCCGCGACATGTTTGGCTACCCGGCTAGTTCGTAAGTTCGCGGGCATAACGGATTATATTATCTCCGTCCGGAGTCCTGAAGAATTCACCGCGTCCGCCTCATAAGGTCACTGGTACGACCCATAAAACGTTACGTCTATGATGTAGTACACGCTTTCGTGGAGCACATCCGCTCAAATAATAAAAACAGTATATATCGAGTCTACTCCTGGCCTCGAGAGCACGTGTCTCCTTACGAACGTTCCTCACCGCTGCGTTGGTAAGCACCAAATGATCGATCCCGGCGTTATACATCGCGTTTTCATTCCCGTCGCGTCGCTCGAGCGATTAATCTACATAACGAAATTTCATATCTGCAAATTGAATTTCTTATTTCGAACGAATACCTCGGATTCAACCCTGGAACATCGCGCTTATTCGCAAGTCACATTAATGACGCTCTGGGTTTCTAAAGACCCACAGCGCAGTTCCTGAATTAACACGTTCCATGCCACGTGTACCATAAATGGTACACGCAATATACCGATCTTTAGACAAAACTTCAAATGGCCTGTACGACAAGTTGGGCAAAAACGGCTTGGCAGGGAACGTGTTAATATTCCACAATTTCCCGCAGATCGTCTCGTTTTAACTCCACGCCCCGACACTTTGTTCTCGCCATCATCGACTGCACAAAGCGACCGCGTCCACGCATCACATTCGAACTATATCAATTTACGACTCACCGCGGGGAATGTTAATTGTACGTTACCACCGACTCGTAAATCGGTCAAGTTAAGTTTTATTTACATAACGACTCGCGCAGCGATTGAGTTATAGCGATCTCGCGGTAATCGATGAACCGAATCCTGCGTCTGGTATCGGCGCACGCTTCTTCGCGAATCATTCTCTCTCTCCGCGTGCCGATTTTTCCCGATTTTTTTCATTCCGACCGTGAGTTGTACGACACATATGTAGGCGATATCGGTCGCAATGCACGGAACGAGAGAAGAAAAAAAGGAAAAGAAGGGAACACCAGCGAGCCGTTGGCAGGGAGCAGCTGACGCCTCGAGTTCTTTAATTAAAACTGACCGCCTGCTTTTCCTCCTCGACCAAGCAATAACGAGATTTATTTCATAATACCTCCGAACTCGTTCACCACGTGGACGAGCCTCTGCAATTTCTCGCGAGACACTTCTTCCTTCCTTCGGGAAACTAAACTACACTTTGTGCCACCAATTATACACTCGAACAGCCCCCGTCAAATATACCCACACGACAAACGTTCGAAACGCGGGTGTTCGCTTATTCAAAGAAATCAACCGAAGAATTGGGTCTGCAAGGTGAATCGAATTTGTACGGTTTTAATCGTCTTTCAATTATCTTGGAATTCGTCAAGGAATTATTGTTTTACAATCGCATAAAATATCAGTGAGGATCTTTTATTTCGTGTGTCGTGGTTCGCTTAACTCCCGGTAATATTTAAGTAAAATTCGAGCTCTCCAGTGACGTTCGAGCGTTATTGATTTGCAGCACAATGTATGCACATACATTTCATCCGGCTGTGTGGGTGAACGGTTCAGTCAGAATTCAACTATACGATTATTATTCTTGTTTCTCAGAGCGCTCGTGAAGAGTTCGAACGTTGGCCATCAAGTTTTAATGTTGCTTGAAATACGCTAGATATTCTCCTCTGAGTAATCACGCGAGGAGGGGAGGGCGGCTGCAGTAATTTTTATTTTACGATTTATGGCCCCTCGGTAAATATACATAGAAAAATATCGAACGCGGTAGATTGATGTTCAGATTGATTTCTGGCTTGAAGCAGTCGCTAACAAAACGTGTCGGGTAGGAGGTCCGAGGCGAACGCATTCTGAAGAGGAGGCGTGAGAGTTTCGAGTGTTGCGAGGCGAGCTGGCAGCCAATTAGGGAAACCTCGTGAGATATGTAGAAAATATTGATTTGTATAGTCGCGCGTGCCCGTGGCCAGCACCGCGTTACAACAGCTCCGAGCTCGTCGCGAGCGTCGCGACGCGGAAATCAGCGGCACTATTGCTGGCTGCGCGAGAAGCCAAACACCTTCGCCTTCGCGTGCATCTTACAACATTCTTCGTACAATGTAGAACATCGCAAATTCCCTTCGTTAATGAAGAACCGGCTGGTAAGCTTCTACTCGGCTGCCTAAGTTCCCCCGTCGATGATAAAGCTTCCCTGTAAACAACTAAGCAGAAACAATTGGCTCAGCGTGGCGCCCCGATTTCGCCGAACAAAGTTTACAATTTCTCTGTGAAACCATGAAGAATTCACGTACGAGCGGAGTTAAAGTAAAAAGAAGTCTCGCTAAAATAAATTGCTCGCGTCTACATTTCGACTGGTTAATTTCATCTCGCGCGAAAATATTCTGAATATTCCAAGGACTCTCGCCCGTGAACGGTCACAAAATAAACGGAACCATAAATTATCCCAACACCTTGATTACCTGGTAGCCATGTATCAAGTTATCACAATATTAAAACCTATCTTTTAAAGAAAGAGGATAAATCAAGATTTACCGTGATTTATTGTTTTAGCCAGTTCGACTTTCAGAGTTATGTGACGAAACACGATTTTTATTACCATTTTTATGGCCACATTCGCCTGGTTTTAAGCTCGATTTTTTCGGAAACAGAGCGTCGCGCGAAAAAAATTTTTTCCCCATTTTCGACTAATTTTCGTTGCGCCGAATCGCCCCCGTTCACGGCTGCCAACGCCAGTTACCGATCACCCCGCGCGATTGAATAAAATAAGAGGGGCGTCTGTATGATGATGGTAACTTTCACCGACAACGCGATTTTCTTTCAATTGCTTTACCGTCCGGAATCCCCGCGAAATCTGTTTACCGGTTCCGGTTTACCTGCGAGGAGATGTCGTGCCCGAGCCTTTTATTTTTTTTTTTATATTTTTTCTTTTTTTTTCGTTCGCGCGCAGGCCGGCCACGGAATCGATGATAGTGGGGAGGAAGCACAATAAATTTTATTACGCTTAAAGCGTATCTCGTAAAATAATGATAGCACGGTACAGAGACTGCGTTCACGTTCACGCGAATGCGCCATTTATCGACACTTGCACCAGAGATTATCTCGACTCCATGGTACATGGGTGATGGCGTTGGTCAATTATCGTCGCGGCGCAGGAAATTTAATTGATCGTTATAAATGATCAAATTGCAGAGGAGGTGGAACTCGCCTGGCTGCAGTGTATACTGTTTTCCTTTTTTTTTTTTTATTTGCTTCTCTTCTCTTCTACACGTCGCGTAGTATCAAAGTAATTTGAACTAAGGCACTTAGGGTATTAACGTTAATAGAACCACCGGAGTGTGGAAGATCGGCAGAAATATTGAAAAATTTACTTCTCGCGTGAGCGAACAGGGAGAAACATTTTCACAGTTATTGCAAAAATGAATACCCGTAGTTGTCAACACAACAATTGCACCGAATATTTTAAAAAAATATATTTACACGGTTTAAAAAATGACGAAAAAATATTAAATCAAGCGCGATGCGATCTGGCAGCGACACTGTCATAATTTCTCTCGGCATTGAACTTTCGATACAAAATTGCCGATGCCAGGTGAGTCCGTAGAATTTTTCCGATTCCCCGGCGAGCCTAGAATTCCTCTTTCTCGCCGCGAATTATAACCGATAAAGTAGCTCTGATGAGCGCAATTACGAAAGCCATCATAAGGCAGGGGTTTTATTAATCCTGCTCACCATTCGGCTCCGGCGCGAAGCGCTCGGAAAAAGGAACGCGAGCGTAACCGGAACGCTGCGCGCTGGAACGATCAAAACAAAAATCATCACCGCAGAGTCCAGTCCACCACTCGTGGACGTCAATAACGAAACACGGTTGAGCTGATATCTACTAATACGCTGGTCAACGCACTCGTTATCCTTGTTCCGCGAATTTGCATATTCATAGTGTTCGCGCGCTGCGGTATGTCGTAAGAATGCAGACAACCAAGCAACTCGGTTGACTGGGTTGCTTTCTGCGTTACGACCCCAGGTTCCCGGGTTCGAAGCATCGTAAAAGCATTTCGCTCTTCCCGGTTATGGTCGCGCGTTCCATACGCACGGGATTTTTCGGTTCCCTCGGCGTGGCGTGGCGTGGCGTGGCGTGGCGCAAACGGGTTCGCCCCGTTCGTTCGTTCGGACGCGTTGCAACATTCGGTCCGTCTGCAATCCTCCAACGTCCGCTGAAAATGAGATCACGACGGCGCTTGCTCGCTCGCTCGCATTGTTGCCGAAGATCGTCCGGGTGCCAAGCATCGATCCCCTGTACGATCTAATTAAATGCGAACCCAGGAACGCGAGCAGCCGCCGCGCCGCCCGCGTCCCTATAATTTAGATCTTTGATTTACGTTGCGTGGGATTTTTACACGACACTTCGGCGTCCTTAACGACGCCCCGAACAACTTCGGATAACATTGCGGCACAAAGTTCCCCGGCGAGGTCGTAACTTCGGCCGCGGTATTGTCATACAAGATAAAGGAATGAGCAGCAACTTTCCGTGGAGACGTCGTCGTCGTCGTCGGCCAATCGAACTTTCTCTGCACCGTGATCAGTTTTATTCCCAGAAACATATCGGCACCGGGCGCGGACTCCTTGTATCCGATTCCGTAACACTTGACGCCGCGCCGCGCCGGGAGATTGGACGCCGGATTCGAGCACCAGGGACGCGCCGACGACGATTAATCTGTGGAACGGGGAAATTGCTTTTTTTTTAAGATTTCGACTGTGGATCTTAGTCGCGAAATGAAAATTGTTCGAGCCAATTGGGAGAAGCTGTATTAATTTCTTCTTACATGATAAATTGGACATTTCCTGTTTTGAACAGGAAGAAAGTTTACAGAAGAAATCCTTGTGAACGACAGAGTAGAGTAAAGTAGACTGTTTCATGGTTGAGGAAAGCGTCGATGGATTTTGCTTCTTCATAACGCAACGAAAGTGACAAATGATGTCATCTTTTCTCGTGCTTGGGATGTTCTGCCTCATGCTGTTTACTCTCCTGATTTTTACATGACTCCATCTGAATACGTATCATAAAGTAGTTGAGACAATGGGGCCAACAAACGTACGACAAGTGTCCCGAGAACAATCGTGCGGTCAGTTTCCATCAGTCTCTCGGTCAAGAATGACGCCACCCGGCAGCAGGCACGGTATGCGCCAGCGAAAGTGAAAACGACCCTATCGGATCGCGCAACCCTCGGCACGAGCGAGCCTTAGGAAAAATTTCGAAAGCGTGCGCCAGCGCCAGAATCGGCAATATTTTCAGCTCGACTAACCCAACCCTGGATATAGCAGCCCGGTCGACAGTTCAAGCGTCCGCGATTCCGCCGAAAAATCGGAAACGCGCGTCGAAGTTGGCGAAAGCAGAAAAGCAGAAACGAAACGAAACGAAAGGAAAGGAAGGAAAGGAGAGAGAGAGAGAGAGGAAGAAACAAGCAAGTTCCCTCACGCTCAGCTGTTCTGCGCGCAGACACGTGCGCGCGTGGCCTGGCGGGGGCGAACTCGGATTGCGTGTGCGTGTATGCACCTACATGGCTAAGTACGGCTGTACCACAGCGAATCGTTCTATATACGTGTATCGGCGAGACGGCTCGCGCGTGTGCGCCACCGACGCGACGTACGTGTACTATCGGCGGCGTACACGTACGCGCCACCGCAGGCGTCTGTCTGTGTGGAGACCCAAACGAAGGGAGGCAAGCCAGTAAGCTCAGGCGCGCCGCAGCGGCGAGAGCAGCCATTTTACTCGAATCCCGGTGGAAAACGTCGTGTGGCCGACGTGGTTCGAGTGTGACCGACGTGTGCGACGGACGTGTTGTCGTCGTCGTCGTAGCCGTCGTCCTCGTCGTCGTTCCCTCCTCCAAACAGCCTCCGACAACAGAGAGTCCTGCTGGATAGAACTCTCGGGGATCGTCGCGAGTGCCCGCGTGTTCTACTGGACACTCGGCCTGCTTCTTTCTTTCGTACCGAGAGGACTTGTGTACGCGCGCATCGGCAGTTCTGGTGACAGGAGAACGTAGTTCCGCTGCGTGCACGTGTGCCACGGGGAGACAAGTGAGAGAACGGGTGAGGAAACGTAGGATAGAGCCAGAGAGCGGTCACTTTCTCTGTCTTTGTCCGCGTCTCTCTTCTCTTTTTCTCTATCTCTTCCCCCCCCCCCTCCCCCCCCCCCCCCCCCCCCTCGCCTCCCTCTAACGCCCCATCCATCCCACCACCCCCTCCACTTTTTTCTTTCCCCTTTTTCTCTCTCGGGTGACGCGTGCATACCTGTGTGGATGCTCGGAGTCGCTTGCTTCCAGAGACACGCCGCACGAGTGTGTTGCGGACACGAGGGAGAGAATGAGAAAGGAAATGGGAGAGCGTAGCACGAGGTGAGGCCATTCGTTCTGCGCAGGACCGTTTAAATTCGCCGCCTGCTTTGCATACCGCGTTTTCGCCGGCCCTACTCCGCCACCGTCCTCTCCTGCCCCTCCCCCTTGACCCCCTCCGACACCCCTCTCTCATTCCGCCCCCTCCCACCCGCCGATACCCAGCTTCGCCGGCGACCCGCCCTTCGCGATTTTTCGCGACCAACCCCTTCTGGCCATTCGACGAATTTCAACGTTTCCGAATTTCCACGCCGTGTGACCATTATTATCTTTTCCACGCGGATACTCTTAGCGCCCCGCCGTCAGACTGGTCTACAACCCCCCTTCGGTCTTCGCGGGTACGCCATGCATCACACGCTTCCAAAACATCGGGGTTACACTTGAGTCACCTAAGCTCCGCGAAATTTCCTGCCCCCTCGTTCTAGACTACGGATCTTTAGGGAGAATCGGAGACCATAATTAGAGATTTTAGGCTTTCAGGCGCGGTGTCGCGTAGTTCTCACTGTTCAGGCTTTACTGATCCTTGGTATCAGGGTGTCCTCAACCCCCTGATTAACGAGTTCCATATTGAAGGAAACATCAATTTTTTATTCTACCCACCTCGTAAATATATACATAATATAATACGCATAACATGTTTGTAACAATTACTGCTTTTATTAAATCTCGAGTTTCAGTTGCACGAGACTGTGAACTATAAATTGTTTTCGTAAACTCTAATATTTTCACAACGTACAGTAACGTCGAATAGCATCAGCCAAAGAAACGGTTCGAATTGTCTTTTTCGAATCACGGTGGCAACGTGTGCTTCAACGCATTTAGCAGCGGTGACGCGATTATTGACAATAAATAAGTTTCGCCGCGCCGCCGCCGCTGCGAACGTGTCCGAACTAATTAATAGATTCTTTCGCGAGGACGCACGGGGCCCGAGATAAATCTGGTGTAACATGATATTTCTAATTTAACGAAGCGACCCGCCTATTCAAAAAGATCCGCGAACGATAAAACGTGTCTCGCGCAAGACCGTTCGCCAGCTAATTGCATAAAATTTTGAATTCCGCCCGCGTGTGTCGCGCACCGATTTACTGCGCAGATTGCTAACTATATATATTTTGACACGAGTATATGATGCTCAAAAGTCGCCGGTTCTACGGCAACATTAATGCTGTCCCGCGTAATGAGCGACTTGGCTCCAACGGGCGCATATTTTCTTTTACGATGCCTAAATATAATCTTAACGATGTCCTTATGGCCTAGACCAGTCGGCGCTTCGAGAAATCTGAAATTCACCGAGGCCTCAATTTACGTTCATTCGCTACGATCTGATCCAGTTTTCCCCGCGTTGCAACAAAAATCCCCCTCCACCCCCGCCCCACCTTTCCCCTTCTCCATCGAAAACTGTCGTTCGTCAGTCTGTTTTGTACGTTTGCTTGATCGTGATCATTGTTATGTATGCTCCGTGTACGCCGAACAAGCAGATGTCTTTCTCGCAACAATAATTACACACTCGTCGCATCTTATTTTAACCCCTGGTCTTATAATAACGTGCCAGATTCGTGAGAAAGATTTCAAAAGATACACACGCGTATCGTCCAATTTTACTAGAATATTACTGGACTGGCGGATCTTTGTACAAAACACGAACTGTACGAGGTTTAATATGCTAGGCCAATAAAATAGTTTTTATTGGAAATTTGTTAAGGTTGAAACAGTTCGACGAGCCAGATAAGACAAGGGGTTAACGTTCACGTCAAGAAGGTAATCGCTTGTTCGCCGATAGATTGCGTTGTACGTCTCGTTTGTTTGGTTCGTAAATGAATCTTAATAGTCTCTGGTCTGTCTCATAACCTGTCTGATTATTATATGCTAGAATATTTACATGAACCTGCACCGATCTCGGTGGGCCTGTAGCGTTGTGTTTCGCAAATAAATTTGTTTAAATGGTTTTACACCTGTGCCCTTGTCTGTTTTCTGTTTATTTAACCCATCCCCACCAGCACCTACCAATTTTTTTTTTTGCGCATCCGCTTTGAATTTTGTGCAACGCAACCGCCGCGATACGTCCGCCACCGATTAGCGAAGCTTGTGTCCGCTCCGAGCACGGATAACTGGAAGTTTTCAATCGCGACGCACAATTATGTTCCGTCCCGCGTTCGAATACTTAAAGCCGGATCCACAACGAGACGGATTTACGTCTTGCTATTCGCGGCGTGCCCCTCCCTCCTCCCCCCAGTGTAAATGTGTATCGCGTTACAAGAAACCGGATTCGGGATTAATAATCGACGGTGAAACTAAATTTGCGGGGAGAGTTTTTCCCCGGAGCGAGGGACACACGGTCGGGCCGAGCCGGGCCGGGCCGGACCCGACCGGACCGGACCGCTTTCGTCCCAAACGAATTATCGTTTTATCCGCGTTTTCCTGCCCGGATAAATTTCCTAGTCATTCCTCTTTTTCTAACGCCCGTCGCGATTAAGGATCGAAGTCACGTACCCGGCCGAGCCGACTGTCGATCGTTCAACAATCGTCACGTGTCAGCAGATTTTCCCATAGAACCCGCGGAACGACTTTCGATCGATGCCAATCAGCGATTATTATCCGCATGCCCGGTGATCTTCGCCGGCATCGAGCCAGGATCTACCCGGGATCGAGCTAGATCGTGCTACCTTGCGAACCTGCGATTATCCCGAGCGGTTTTGATCGCATTGTGAAAAACTTAGGCTCGCGCGGGCCTCGACTGCCCCGTTCCCATTCCAACGTTGCTCTCTTTTCTTATGACATTGATAAAGTCCGATCGCGAGGCTCGCAATAAACATTATGGAACAATTGTTGAAAAATATATGAATATCATCGCTCGCCAAGTTGGCCAAACAATTTGTCAGATATTATTCAATACAAACGGCAATGAATTATGGGTAATTCCAAAATGTAAATAAATTTACACAAGTGGAATTTAATAGGCTAACATTAAAACTCATTGTAAAAGATGTTTTAAATATGTTAAAAATGTTACCTCATTTTTACCCACAGTGCTTCTAATAAATGTGCATAAACATTTGTACAGTGTAACCTAGTTTTATTTGCTTTCGTTCGCCCTTTATTTGTTTACTGTAATGGTATAATATGATACGTAGTAAAAGGTGCGAGAAAAAGAGTCGAAGTAGAAATGGTCTGCAGTAGGCAGTCTTATAGGTAGAGTATTCAATGAATCTCTACACAACATGCTAATATCGACGATTAAAACTGTCAACATCTCAGAAACAGAATATTTTTTAAATTAAACTCGATAAGTACCAAGGAATTGTTGCAATACTCCACTAGTTTCTTTACACAATAGTAAATAGTTAGAATAGTGGTGTCAACCCCTTCACTTGAATATGAGACCTCTGGTGTAACAATATTAGGTATGTGGTGCGAACGGTTCAACGATCGATCAAGCGGTGGAAACTGAAACTGTTCGGACATCAATTAGCGCAAAACCATGGTTCTTTATCGTCGATCCGCAATGGTTCTCCGAAGCATCGCAATTTCGCTGACGAAACAGCCCGGTCGTCTACTTTTCCCTTTAATTGTCGTAGGAGCTCGGCGAGGAACTTTCTTTTATTTTTTTTCCTCGTGCCTCGCAGTGACATTTGCGTGTGGCCAAACGGGGGTACGTTCGGATCGACACGCTAGACGACAATTAACTCGACAAACCGTGCAACCGCCATCCTCTCACTCCGCTGTCGTTGTATCGGGTCCCTTCTTTGCAGCCAAAGAGGGTGTAAACCCGTCATTATCCTGATTATTCTTCCATGCCGCCTAATCACAACCTGTCACTCGTGTCATTGTTTCACTATGGATCATTACCGTTTTTCTTTCCCCTTTTTTTTCTTTCTATTTTCGCAGTCGCGTCTCCGAATAGAGTCGTGATAGGCGATGTACTCTTTTGTCGCGCGCGCTCCCTCCCTCCCTCCCCACCCATCGATATCATCGACCATTCGTCCTGAACTATTTAGCATTACATGCATGCTCTTTAGCTCCGAACGATCAACTCCATTAAGCGGAACAGGGGAATAAATTAAAACTTTGCTCGCGTACACAATGTATCGACTAAACTTTTCTTCTTTTTTTTTCCTCTCTCTCTCACTCTACAGCTGTAGTTTCGAACTTCGAGTCACTTCTTCTGCTCGGGAACACTTATTGAAATTAAGTGTCCCATTGTTCACCGTATTATGTATATCATGTATAAATTTTTTAAACGTCGTCGGCTGTTCTACGGACACCGCGCGTTTCGAAGTGTGACGCCGCCTATTTTTAGATGTTTGTCAAATATTCGTATTAATAACCGCAGAAAGTGTTCGTCGGGGCGAACGAGGGCTTGTCTTATTATAAATATTCGTTTTCTACGTAGAAAACGCTTCGCAAAATCTTTCGGTTAATTCTTTTTTTGGGACATTTCGCGCGTACAGCTTTCATTTTCTTTTTTGCTTGTCGAGGTGAATAAATTCAGCCTCGCAAATGAGCAACGGCAGGCGCGCGCGCGCGTAACGTATATACAACACTCGATCACATCCGAAGTTAGCACTACATCATGTCCATCACGGAGTCTATTTTTGTCCTGTGTCGGGAGGAATATCTGGGGTCCTCTCGTTCGAGTCCCGATAACATCAACGGAATAATCGATGATCACCGTCGTCGTAATGAAACACTACTGTATTTGGGTTCCGGTGGTCGCCGCTGTTGGTTTGGTTCCGAATGACTTCTGTAAAGTTTTAATGAGGGTGACTGGGCGTTTTCGGGAAGACTAGAAGGTGCCGGTAGCTGGTCGATGATGGAAAGAGGGGGAGGAGAGAGAGAAAGAGAAAGAGAGAGAGAGACTATAAAACGGTTACCAGGATGAACGACGAGTCGCGACGCTGCTGCTGCTGCTGCTGGTGCTGCTGGTAGAGGAAGAAAAAGGGTGCGAGAAGGAGCAAAGGAACAAACGCGTTGATCGCTTAGAGCGAAAGAGACGGGAAAATATAAAATAGCGGGCGACGTGTACCAGTTAGACTATATGCTCTAATTTTAGGCGATTGCCTCGCTCCCTCACCCGAGGATTATAATTAGATACAAAAATACCCGACCGCCACCCACCCACCCACCCAACCGACAAGCCGGCATGTCGAGCGAAAGCGCGGGTGCGTTCACGAATCCCGGATCCGAAAGCTGTACGAAGCGCCATTCGCGTTGTTGTACTCACATTCGTTCTGTTCCATTTGGTTGTCGTCGTCTTCGTCTTCGTCGTCGTGGTCTTCTTCGTGGTCGTCGTCGTGCAAGCTAGCTCGTCTCTCGCGGATCGTCCAAGAAAAGGGGGTCCCGCTCCACTTCATCTTGTCTGGTTAATTATTCAGCCCGGCATTCTCTGTGACTAATTGTTAATTTTTAACCACTAATTCTCGTTTATTTCACCTCCGAGAAATCTTCGATATATTATACATAGAAGTATATTATGTATACATAGAGTATTTCTCTACCCTACGTCGGGTTGGGTTTCGGTTCGTTGAACTGTACTGCGACTTTGCACGTATGCAAATGTTCTGTTTTTTTTTCTTTCGTATAATACATTGTGGTATATTGTTAAAATAAAAAATAGTTTCATAGAATTGATCGATACAGTTAAAAATATTTCTGTCCGAAGTAATATTGTCTAGATGGATTTTCGTAGATCGTGCGGTGGTAAAGCGTTTCCTGGAAGTCTCGGATTGATTAGTCGGTAGAACTGGTTGTTAGTTTCTAAGAAACGAACATGTACATGCAGCTGGTTAGTCCCGCTGTGAGCGGTTAATACTTATTCACGAGCCGGATAAATAATTAATTAACGTGACTGGAAAGGATTGATCAAAGAATGTAGCAGCTGGTATCGGGAAACAACGCGTTTATTTACCCCTCGTAGAGTCTAGTCTAATATAAGACAGCCAGGCTCGTTTAGGATAGCGGAGAGGGTAACCGTCCCTAATGCAGGGGGGATAATTATTATACGAACCAATCGATACTTCGATGAACGACTTCGTTCTTCGTCGACGGAAAAAAGCACGTTCAGCTTCTTACGTCGAATTCGATCGCACCAGCTGCGTTTTGTTCTTTTTTAAAAAGTGCAATTTCTTATGGACGTTCTTAAAATTCGAAAACAATAAAATATTTCATTTCGTAATAGAAATTACTTCTACTTCTGTTCATCGAATTTTTAGCGCTTCAAGATATTTAAAGATCAATAATGGTTGTAATTTTATTTGACTTTTTTCTTGATCTAATAGATGTAGTATTAATTTATTGATTATATAAATATAATATATTCTATACTATTTACAAAAAATATTTCTTGTTTTAAATATATAGATAGATAAAATACAATGATGTTGTAACAGTATAATCAATAATGTATAATATAGATAGACAAAGAGGTAAATAATAAATAATATAGATAGACAAAATACAGTGGTTTTAATAGCGTAATAATTTCTGCTCGATAATATCATTTCTAAATCAAACCAGCAATAGTCACGTTTAATCGACGCACGATCGACAAAAATTACCGTTGACGTAATGATGTCACGCTTTAAAACGTTTCGTCATGTTACTAATAAATTCATGCTTATTTACATACTTCCACGTATCGTCGGCTCAGCCCGGTCGAACTATTAATAATTCCGATAATTACCAATTATTTTTAAATGCCAAGAGTCTAGAGTTAATTTTGGTACGTGAGCTCACGCCCTCCCGCGCTGGCATCTTGCGTGTATGCACAATACTTAACTATGCACTGGCGAGCTGATATTGCAAATACTGTCTTCATAATTTTCTATAGTCGATCATTTCACAAATTCCCTTGCGATATACCTGCAATTTCAATGTACATTTTATACTTGCTCGTATCTGCTAACAATAATTTCACAAAAATCGCAAAGAATTTCAAAAATACAATTTTCACAGCTAACAATACACTAAAAAAACAATGACGTTGGGCGAAATATTTGAACAACAAATGAATAATAAATGCTCTACAATACAATGTACTTGCCTGAAAAGGGTCATCCATTTAAATTTCACCCTTACAAACAGCTTTAAAATAAAGAAAATTACTTATAAAAAATAAAATTATATAAAAATTTTCTAATCGTAGCGAACGATATGTGTCCTCTGCAGTTTCCAGAAAACCTTCGTCCTCGTCGACCGTGCTCGTCCGGTTGGCGTTAAGGACACGCAAACAAGCGATTTGAAACTTCGACTCTACAGCCGGTTAATCACAAAAATAGTGATTCGGGTAGATGCTGGTGACGCAGCCTGTTCCAGTTTAACGAGGTGCGAATCAGGTGTTTCAGCCGCCCTCCGAGAAATTCTGCGGACTAGAATCGTGTGTAACCGGGGGGTATTTCGAGGTAAAGGGAATGGCTGATGCGTCGCGGGGCATAGTTGTCGGTTGGTATCGGTTGGAAAGTGACTCTCCTGGTGAATAGTCGCGCGTATCTACGTCAGGTTAGGTTTGTTACAATACCAAGTTGGTCGATCCCACAGCCCTAGTTGATTGCTGGTTAAAAGATCACCGGAGTGTGACAGGGCCGTTTCTCTCTGGCCGAAGCACACGCGTGTACACCGCACCGCGCACCGGTGACACACGGAGGACGAAGGAGACCGAGCAGCAAGAAGTATGGTGCAGGGGGAAGGAAGGTAGGCTAGCAGGAGGTAGGCAGGAGAGAGAGAGAGAGAGAGAGAGAGAGAGAGAGAGAGAGAGAGAGAGAAGGTAGGAGTGCACCAAGGAATCATGGTCTCTAATTTTTACGGTGTAGCCACATGCGCGTCCGATGTCCCTATATATTTACAAGTACAAGTAGCCGGTCATTAAATCCGATAATTAATCACAATCGTCTCTATTAACGGGGAAGGGTTAATTGCTGTTATCCACGCCGCGATCCGCTACGAAACGGGGCGGCCGGCGTGGAAGACGGAGCCGGAGGTGGGTCCGGCCCAGGATGTGACTGAAGAATGGGCCCGTCGATCGTTCCGCGACCGCCTTTTCATTTCTTCGTGACGTGCGGCCTGTGTCTTTCGCCGGTTCTCGGTCGCCGTGCGAAACCGACGACCAAATTTCACGGTTTAGAATTTAACGCCCAACTCCGGTCGGATGTGTCGCGCGATCCCTCCCGCCTCTCCGTTCCCATGTCGGGGAAACTCTACGCTCGGTCGATCCTCGGCCTTACCTGTCCGGATAACATTCTGTGTTTGATACGCGAATTGAGTCGATGCTTTTTTATGTTTTTAACAAGTTTCTCTTAGAAAGAAATAAATTCCTATTCGGTTTTTATGTCTCGCAAATTGTCACATAAAGATTCGCAGTCCAGTGATTACAACCACGTATTAGCGAACCGTGTCGAAGAATATGTGCCACGAAATGGGCAGTATCTTGAGAAACGCAAAATTCTCGCGTGAAACGACGCATCCGATTTTATGGTTTCTCGCGAACACCGTAACCGCCTGTCGAGACCCGCGCCAGTTCTCGGCGAAATGGCAGCCGGGCGGTGGTTAATTGTAATAAGGAGCCAGAAGAAATCGTTAGCGAACGCGATCGATCACCGGGCACAATACCGCTCGTCTCGTCGCGTAGAACTGCGCAATAGGAAATTCCACATTGCCGGTGACATTCGATCCGGCTACTAATACACAAGACACATAATAACAGGGTGAACCAAGTTATTGCGATACATTTTAATGCGCGCGGTAGGTATGCTACGTGTTTACGTCCACGTAACTCTCACGACGCGACGGTGTAGCGTTCGAAGCTCCGCGATGCCGGAGGAATATGGTTACACGCAGACAGACGAACACGTGGCCGGGCGTACGTGTACATGGTTTTCCAGACGCTGGTAGGTCCCGGCACAAAAACCCAGGAAGCTCTCGCACACCGACGACAATGCCTCGTGCACGACCATCTACTTACTTTAGTGGTCAGCGCGGAAGAAAAGAATTAGCTAGACGGGGGCGCGTCTCATCTAGGTCACCCACACAGATAACCGTGCCCGCCGCCGACACTTACATATCGCGCACGTACAGGCACACGCGCAGACGAGACCGCGCGCGGGCGCGGCTACACATACTCGAGGAGCCTCATTACGGTGCCACGGTGGCGAGGGGTTGTGCAGCAAAAGAGGCGAGCGTTAATTAAGAACAGACTCGCCACCCTCTAAGTAAGGAGCACTGACCAACCCCTCCGCGCCCCCTAACACCCCCTTGCCAACCCACGTCCAGCTTACTTCCTTCAACTCACCCCTTGGTCCCTGCACCTCTCCACTCCTTCATGGTTGCTACTGCAGTGACCCCGCATCCTTCCAAGCTTCATTCTGAAAGTAAGAACGTCGAGAACTGTATAGGAAGACGGGAAACGAGGGAAATACGAGGAACGCGCGTAGAACGAATGGAAAGCAGTCGGGATGAGATAGGGGAAAAAAATCGCCGAGTGGAATGGTGCCTAGGAATCCTACGGGCGAACCTACGTCCACCGACAGCCCGCAATTTTGTCGAAATTTTACACGGAAATACTCGAGGTACGTTCTTGGAGTCAGACTCGAAATTTATGAGTTTAATCATTTCTATGCTGTTATACCGATTTTTAGCACTGCATCGATTCAACGCCAAAGAGTAAATTAAGCGTGGAATGTTAAAATTCATACGAAAAATAGAAAAAAAATTCCCAAACAATTTTTCCCATATCATCAATCGATTCGAGAAATAACAATTTTCGCATCGAATTATCATTTACAAAGATTCACGTTGAAGTCACGTCGGTATAAATTCGAAATGACGTTAACGGATAATGAGGAACGCCAGTGGACAGCGAGATGATTGATTTTTCCTGTGGGAAAACGAAAAGATTCGTCATAGATCGGCGAGCTTTGAAGCCGCCATGAAATATAGTGGAACGATGATCGGCCAATCTCATTGTGACAACACGAAGACACACATGTTGCCAGTGTCGCACAGCGGCAGTTCCTCTTAGGCGAAAAAAAAGTCACCCAACTGTTCATCCCCCTCCGAGCGTTATAAGCTGCCCCAACCAGGGGTGAACCGTGCCCGATTGTTTCCAACAGGTTTGCTAGCTTTTGTTTCAGTCCGTTCTCATGCGCGGCGGAACTGGTCATTGCTCGAACCCTAAAAACGGTTGAACAATGACCTTCAGGCCGTTACATTGCATTGCAATAAAGACCCCCATTTCCCAGAGTGCTGAGAGAGAGAGCGAGAGAAAGAGAGAGAGAGAGAGAGAGAGAGAAAGAGAGTAATCTTGATGGGACGGGGATTCATTCTATGGTTTTAAATGCTATCGACTGCCGCTGTTGTCCGATCGTTGATTCGTCGCTTTCGTCGCTTCGTTCGTTGCTATTGTAAAACTTAACACATAGTTAATTTTCCATCGTGATTTCTGTTACAAAATTACGTGCTATCAACACATTATCTACCGGTGATTAATTCGTAATTTTTAATAGTCCATGGTCCATAGCTAGACTTTTTAATGGATCCTCCCGCACCAACAACAATTGCAAATTAAAAACATGTCATCCCTATTGACGTCATCTAATAATTTCGTTTGAGAATTATAATATAAAAGAAGATGACTAAGCTCCTATTTGGTACAGCACAATTATTGAAAATCCTATTAATAGGCGACCGGTGGATGAAAATTAATTCTCCTTTTACGTTCGTTACCCCTGGAGTAATTATAGAAAGTATTAATTTCCGTAATTACGAGAATATACTTCTCATGTGGCTTTAATAGAATTCTCTCGTGCCCGTAGTCGGGAAGAATTTCATAACGCGAAAGGCTCACCCTTGACGAAGCGGAAAGTCGAATGGTGGAAGTATTTATGTGCATGGGAATCGGCTGGAATGACGTTACTGTTCTCTCATAATCGCGTGGACTTACGAGACGCGCGAACGTCACGGTCTTTTACGATAAAACATTCATATGCATTCAATCAAAATTATGTACCGCGGAGACTGGTTGGTTTTCTCATTTTCGTACGTGCATAATGGATTTTCTTGCTGAAAAAATGTTAACCCTTGGCGGTCGAATGGTGACCCAGAGTCACCGCTAAAAATTGCTGTTTGCATTATTAAATATGTTTTTATCTAATCAATTACAGACATTTAAGTACTGTACGAGGTATGATATCAATTTCATATGCAAAAAATGAAAAATAATATTGACTAGAATTGTTTTAGATCGGACGAAATTTTTTTAGTTAATATCTCGGAGTGCAAAGGGTTAATAATTTCAGCTCGAACCAGGAAGAACAAGTTTCACGGCTGTATGTCATTTTACTGCAAAAACGCGAAGATATTTTCATTCAACTATCTCCAACCATACGATCCGAGGGCACACGTTTGGAAAAAGATGAAACGTCTGTTAACTAGAGCAGCTCATTAGCAAAGCCCGAGCGCCAACTCGAAATCCCTGCAATAAATCTTTCGGCCTGGGCGTTGAAAGGGTGCTGAGCGTCCGGATCGCGGCCGGGGAATCTCGAAATTAAACAAACGCTATATTGACACGTTAATCCTTTGCCATAGATGCAACCACGGCGGAGGTGTGCAGTGAGAAAGACGGAGCGGAGAAACGATCGCCACCCTAACCTCTCGAGATCCCGCGTTCCGTAGACTCCGTCGACGGAAAGAGAAAAGAACGAAGGGGAAGGAAATCAGAGAGCAAGAGGGATGACAAGAGACTCGGCAATCCGAATGAACGAACTACACCGCATACAGGGTCTTAGCAGGACTTAACGAATATTGCCGTCGATATCCAGGAGCCCCTTGTACGACGCTTCTTCTCATCCCGCCATCGAACTTTCTTTTGTCCCTCCTTTGCGAGGACGCGTTACCCGAGGCTCCCGGGCGCGGTGGTTGATTCAACGACGACGACTGACCGAGTTAATTTAACGTGCACGTTAATTTTGTTCCACGGGATTTCGTATTCGAAGCGATTCCAGGCGACCGGCAATTCAATATTCCGTCCCCGAATCCTTTCACGGTTTGCTAATTCCAAATTCCGTGTTAATGCTGCACACGTCCCGAAGGATTATGGAAAACAGTCACTTAACACCGCAACCGCTCGTAGAAAGTATTTCATCGCGGCGACTGGACGTCTCTGGTTGAAATTAGCCCGTTAAAAAGAACTAACCGGTGAAACTGAATGGCTACAGCAAGAATGGCGGTGAACAGGGTGCGAAGAAATTCTACTGTCCGTAACTCGACACCCCCGGCATGGTGGAAATCGACGCGAGAAAGCTGTCGCGAAGTTAACCTTGACCTTGAAGCCCAAGGTCAAAAGGTCAACGGTCTTTTGTAATCTTCGGGTAATCGTTTTACACCCTTACACCTATTTGGCTAAGCCGCCGGCTCTCTTTTCGGCGGCGTCAGGCCGGACAGATAGAAATGGCTGGGGGACAAGGTAGATAAATTAGCGGTAGTAATGAAGACTGAGTCCGGCGTCTGATTAAACAAACACAGCGAGACACGAATAAGCGAGGGAAGTGAGAACAGGAAAGGCGAACGTTAAAAGAAGGTGAACCGGATGGGGTTGGAAGTCGAATGAGATTCAGAAAACGAGGGAGCCGAGGAGAGGCGACAGAGACAAGGGACAACGAATCTGCTAGTCCGACCGCGAACATTGTCTTATTTTGCCCCTAATTAACTAAAGTAGCGCGGCACCGTGAAGACGACGTTCCCTCGGCCGTACTTTTTATTTTTTCGTCCGTCTCTCGCGCCTTTTCTCATTTGTCTTCTCTTTATTCCTCTACTTCTCTCTCTCTCTCTCTTTCTTTCTTTCTCTTTATCCACGCACTCCGGGTTTCCTTCCCGAAGACGAGCCCATCGCGGGCTTCGTAGAATGCCTGTTGTTTCATTTTCGACGCACGTCCTCAAAATGAAAATGTATGAGCGCGTGTAATACATAGAGAATAGTTTTGACCGGGCCGGTTAGCGGAGCATGAATCTCATCGAGTCGCTCAAGGCTGAAGCTCTCGAAATTACGCGGGATGAATTAAAAATAGCGATCACTAAATTGTGAAAACAAAATCCTTCCCCTCCCCCTGCCCTCCGCCCTTCGTCCACCTTCCCCCTCTCCACGCTCTGCGCGGATTTACGACGGTTTTTTGAGTTTCCAGTCACGAGTTATTAGTCGCGGTCGTTTGCGAAAAATACCAAAAACACTAATCATCGGAGGTACGCCCCACCGCCGGTACCCTAACCGTCGACAGGAATAACGACGGTCACATTATTTTTAAGACGCTTGCGAAATTCATCATCCGAGATACATGTTTATCTGCGGACAATACCGTGTCTCTCTCGACTGTTAACACATTCCTACCCAACTTTATCATTTTCCAGATCGGTTGCAAATTTTTCGGTCGCTGTCGAAATCGTTAATAAGACGAATATACACAAACGGACAGAAAAATTACACCTCGATCTGTAATCACCGCGGTTCGGTAGACCGTAATTGTTTAACAAATTTATTGATTGTAGTCCGGGGCGGGAAATTTGATTTACCTTAAAAATGATCCCGTTATTATTATTTAAATTGCCCGCGGTTTTGTGCATACAGCGATTATAGGCCGAAGGTTGAAAATCACCGCGAAATTACCACCGTAACAACGCGAATAAATACAACGTGATCTGAAACGTAAAAAAAAAAAATTAGTGATACAGTAGGTACCTGACCCCTTCATTTTAACGCATTATATCAAGATTAATGCGATGAATGTACCGTAATGAGCGAACGGCCGGGGAATTTATAGAAGTGAAGCCGAAGTTGAAATAAGAGAACTCCGGCGACTTTATACAAACTTCGCGGACGATCTTCAATCGTTTTGTCTCGCAACATATTTTATTTATAGTCACCATGAATCTTTCAACCCGAGAAATTAATCGTGTTATTAACGATTGCCGGCTATTTTTGATCGGAGCAAGGTGGAGTCAGGAGAAGAAAAGAAGGCGCCAGGTGGTCGTACAACGACGCTAGGTATCGCGGTGGCTGCGAGTCAATTTATTTATAATCTTCGGCGTATCTTTCTCCTCGTTCGTTTTTTTCATTTTTTTCACTTCTTGAAACTGACCGCCGGAGAAGAATTAGCGGATACTGCGCGCGCAGTCGACCTAATCCAGAACGGCGAGGACGGCGTTAGGTGAAAAAATACGACGGACGGTAATAATTATTATCGAGCCGGCTGGATCGAGGGAGGAGAGGCGAGACGGCAGAGAGGGGGGCAGGGGAGAAGGGGAGAGAAAAATATACGAATCCATGACGATGGGTTTGCCGGCAAGGACGTTCAAGTTTAAACGAAAATAAAAATTTCCTCGCCGGTACTAATTATAGAATACGCTCATCGAGCAACCGCTGCTTGAATTACCGGTACACGTATACCGGGTGTCCCGGTTCGATCTCTGGTCATCTCTCGAAAATGCACGGAGAGTTTAAAGGCTTCGCTGTGGAGGAGCACTCGGTACGCCGACATGCTTCTCGCCCAATATACCAAGGGAAATTAATATTGTTTTTATCGACAGCCACGGGGATAATTAGATCCCGGTGTATGCCCCCGCTTGTGCGTACAAGTTCCGACGGCCATGATCGAGGATCTCGTTCCAAGTGCCCCGCGACGTGTCATGAGTTCGTTCCCCGGCATCCATGCCTTGCGCCTTTCGAACCAGGTTTAACCCTTTCGTTACACCGGTGATGGCTGCCAGTATATTATCGCCGTAGGAGACTCCTCGGGCCTCCGGACTGTACTTTGTCTCGAGAGCTGGATATCTGCTACTCTCGCTGGACCGTATTTATTAAGCGTTCGTCCTTTTTTTCCGTTTGGCGAGTTTCCTTTCGTCGGCTCGCCGTTTCCTAGAATTTTGTCGAGTGCCCCAATTATTCGAGCACCGACAGTGTTATTTCTATATCGATGCAACGGCAGTTACGAAACTGGAGTGTAATGAGGCAACGCGATTTTTGTTTGTTTCAGATTTATATGCGGAGAATGTGACGTCAGCAGAAACAACCGGGAGGACGAAGGCCGTGCTAGGTCCCAGAACGGTGAGTCAGTGATTAATCAACAGCACCGTTCTCCGTTCCGACAGTAATTATTTGACCTGACAATCGAAGTAATTACCGATCGTACGCGACACACCTATCCGTATACACGACGACTTATCTTTCACCGTGCATCGGCGTAGGCCGAGTTTCGCTATTAAAGCGTTCGCGTACGTATCACTTAGCAATCAATGCGGTTTTTATAGCGTAAACGGGCCTTGTAACAATGTTGCATGCCCGCTCTTCGTGCAGAAGATCAAATCCGGCATATAAATGATTACGTTAATTATGTCGAGATAAAGCATTCCATGAATATAAATACGCCTCGGTACCTGTTCGAGCAACTAAATACATATTTTAAATTCCAGCGAAGTGGTGTTATTCGGGAATTCGAAATTGACAATACCGTTTCTACCGGCGGTTTTCGATGCAATTCGGTAAACAAAGCGTTCGTAAAACCGACTGGAAATTATTTCAGCATTCTAGGTTCGGGTTTTTGTTATCGCTTAATTACGCTGTGGCTAAAGTTTCTGATTACGTGTGGCTGAATCAACGCTGTCGTGGCGTTGCGAAATAAATTTCAATTTTACGAGGGTTGACATACTTTACGACCATTTCTCGTTAATTTCGTCTACATTGTACACAGAAAAATCGTTTCCGAGCCGTTTCACGTTTTAAGAAGGAAATGACGTGAGCTGTGCAATCATATGAGCCCACAATTACGAAAGTGGTCGAAGTCAGATATTTCTTGTTTAGAGATATATAAAGGAATAATTAAATTTTGTTTTCTACACTATTTAACTGAATCAGTTCTATCAGTTAATATTTTCAATTACCTTGCTGGAAGCGTAAACCTGCCAGTCCAATCAGGCTAGCAGTTCGAGGTGACTGTGCGCGGACGCGTTAAATTTCGTTAGCCAGAGGAGTATTTGCACTGAAATCGCTTCGACGACGCGACTGGGTATAGTGAAGAGAAGTCCTCCTGCTCCGAGAGAAAGAGAGAGAGAGAGAGAGAGAGAGGGGGAGAAGGATCTCCGCGGGACCAATCGATAGGAATCATATTACCGATAAAACGAGGGTTCGCGCGAAAACGAAAGGACTTTGTGGTCCTTGGCCGGTCTCGGAACAAGCGCATCGGAGGCCCGTTCCGCGCGTTATAGCCCGGAGCGACGCGGAATCACTCAGAGCAGCGCCGGCCGTTACTTCATTTTTGCGGAGCGTTTACAACGTCCTGTCCACTCGCGTGGCATCGTTGCTGGCATTTCGATGCATAATAAACGAGCGGTTAGCCCTGCGCCGCAGCTCACACCTCTGGCCCGTTCTTTTCTACGAGTAAAAGGGAGAAGACGAGACGCCGCGGCTCTCCTCTCCTCTCCGCTCTCGCTCTTACGCTTTCGGCTCTCCTCGCTCTCCACCCCCTTTTTCCACCCGAGCCGCGGCCGGACGAGATCCTTTTCCTCTTCCCGCCTTGCGCTCCAACCGTAAGCAGACTATGCTGTCTCGCTTTTGTAAACTTTCTTCTACAAGGGCCGTATAACGAGATGCGAGAGCGAGACCGAGCTATCGTTCCCGGGGCCCCGGCGAGAGCGAGCGACTCTAACGAAAGGAAATCCGATTTGCACGCTGCACCGATCCTCTCCCGCCCTTTTTCAAACGCGCGCGACTCACCCCAGGTACCAACACAGCCTCTATGTATACATGTATAGGTACGCGGCTATACATATACATACGCTCGCCGGATGATACGGTAGAGACACGACGCAGTAGTTTTGATGGAAATTCGTTTGCCGCTTGTTACGTGACGTTGCCATTTCCTTTGCCCCCGAAGTCCTGCTTAACGCGCCGCCCCTCTCCCCCTCCCCCCTCCTTCCCTCACCGTATCGGCAAAGAATTTATCGATGGATCCATGGAAATTACTGCGGCCGTTCGCGATACGCGGATTCGATGCTCCACTGAAATTCTGCCCTTTGCCGAGCAGACGGTTTTTCTTTTATACGTCGGACTGCCCGTACAACGAGACCGATAAAGTTGTTTAACATTAGGTTCGCGGAGCACTAACAGTGGGTATTTTATAATATTTTATGGAAATAACAAGAACGGGTTTATCCAAATTATTAGCCATATTTTTGATAATATATAGCTAAAGAAATAAATTGGTTTAATAATTCCTCATGAATGTATCTTCACAATCTCAATATTCGTAAATTAAATATATTAGAAATAATAAAAATAATAAACCCATAGTGTTAACCGGGAATTCCCATTCAGAATTTTAGAAAGTTTGTTGGATAAAAAATGATTTGGTAGGTCAAGTGTTTTAAAATTTTGACTATATGTATGTCTGTAATTAAATACAATCTAGTTTTATACTAGCTATACTTTTTATATTGACCACTGTAATTAATCTGTCAGAAACAAATTCCACTTAGAAGTAACGTGCGACAAAGTTCGATATCGTGGAGATTTCCGTGCGAAAATACCGGCGTCAGAGATTTCATTAGCCATTACCGAGCAAAACGTACTCGAATTACCAATCGATAATCGATGCTACCTGTGACACGCGTTTAACTAAAAAAAAAAGGAAGAAAAAAAAAGAGTGGAACCAACGAGTATCGGAACGATTATTTGCGCCGCGCGACGATAATGGATACGGAAAGGCGGTTTGAATCCGGTCGAATGGGCGTATGAATAGTCGCCGTTTAGCGTAATTATTGGCGTATTGTCTACGGCACAATGCCGGGCGCGAAATTGGCATGCAAAAATCGGATGCGATCCTATTGTCCGATCCATAGCTGCGGCAGTCTCCCCGTGCTCTCCAGTTTTCGAATATTTCGCCGTCAATGCCACCGCGCCGATTCGTTCGCCAATCGAATTTGGTTCGAACGACATTGAAAGGAAGGAATTCATATTTCGCGAACAACGTGATTTTCGACGATCCATTTTTCTTTCTTTTTTTTCGCCAAATACACTCCGCAAAGCGTCACGCGCTCGCGCGATTACGCTTCAATTACTCCCCTTTATTTGAAAATAGGCGGCTGCAATTGTGAAAAATTTCGGGAATGCTCAATTTAAAAATTGTCAACGCCGTGCAAATGTTTGTGGATTCGATTTGTGGAACGATGGCGCTTCGTATTGGCTGTGGCTCTAGCTTAATATCGAAAGAACTTTTAGAAATAAATCTACACTGTTTTAGCAATTTTGTGAATTTTCTCTATTGCTTGTTCTGTGGACGTAATTGTTTCGATAAAGAGCAGTATAATTGTCTTCGTTAAGGTTTTCACGAATAATGCTGCTCACGTTTATTCCTTAGATCGCCAAAGACAGTTTCACATTGCGAATTCCCATTCCTTCAAACACGAAAACTAGATTCGTGGAGGCTGGAGAAGCCGACTCGGGACGCCGCACCACGCCGCGCCGGCGCTGTTCTAACTTCGAACAGAGCAACCGCGGACTTTTTGTGCGGCCAGATTGACGGCCATTATACCCCGAAATTGGGCCTTAATTGTGCCAGCGGTAATGAGCTGGGTTGTGTTCTAATGCAACGGTCCGGGCCGCCACACATAGTGTCTTATGACGCGGCTTCGATGTCTTCACATAACGGGTGATCTACAGGTCTCCGTGATCCGCATTCCTCGGTGTCGATCGATAGCAGACGCCCATAATCGATTCTCACCTTTTTTGACAAATTCTCAATATTGTATCTCTCGATTTCAGACGAGTAAGACTAAAATTATTTTTAAAACATCGCAGCTTTATGCAATTTCCATTGGTCGTTACATAAAGATCAGAATGACTCTTACAGTGAAAACAATCAATTTATTATTTTATATTGAATTAATTATACCTGCAAGTTTGCAAAATACATGTATAAAAATTGTAAAAAAAGCACGTGGAAAATCAGATAGGAGCAACTGAGAAGCGTCAGAAAGTAAAAATTAATAATTCGTGATTCTGTTCGGTCCACCCGGTATAAACTAGAGAGCGGTAGGGAATACTACTATGTGGCGACGTAGCATTATTTAATTGCTGTTCCGTTGTTTTTTCGTCGCCGGATAATTTGTGTACCTGCCGGCTATCTGTTAGTTCCTTCTATTCCCCCCCACTCAGGCCCTGGAGGATGGCGTGGTTCTGTTCGTGTCCTGGCTACGATCCTCTCCCGTCCTTCTGTACACTTCGGCCGCCTCAGATGTCCTGCTCCCTCCAATCTATATCCTCGATGTATAGGTTTTCTCGTTGAAAGAAGTCGGGGCCCGGAGGAAAGCGAAAGAGCGAGAGACCAGCGAGAGAAAGGACGAGAAGGACGGGACGCCAGGCCGGTCTACTCCTAATTGCGCGTAATTACCCATGGAGGCCAATTAGCTCCGATTGGCTGGATGGATGATCCGCGACTAGCCCGAGGACTCGAGACTCCTCCAGGACCCATGCCTTCTCTCAGCTTGGATAAACTCACGCGAAAGCGGCTAACAGTTGTCCTCGTTTCCAGGATTCCTCGCTCTTTTTCCTCCCGTTGTCCTGCGAGCAACAACGGGAGAAAAAAAAAATTTGCTCCAGCTAATTGCGGGAAGATTCCTCTGCCACTAGACTTCACGGTTTTTGCTTCGTCGTGCATGCAACCAAGGTACACGGAAAATTAGAATAATCAGTCTCCCTTTTGCGTATCTGCAGAAACGTGTTCACTGTCCTATACACGAGGAATAAGAAAATTATCATTTCAGAGGCTGCCGGTGTGCATGCGTTTCTCTGTGAATTTTTTCCTCTGAAAAAAAAATGCGATATTTGTATATGCCCGCGCGCACAAACACGTCCGCCTGTAACACTAGACTAATACCGATTTTGATTACATAAAATTGCAGTCTCGACGAGGAAAATTCTCGCGTAGCCAATAAAATGTAATGAGATTTAGCCTCGTAAAATCAGGTTAAACGAAGAGTAATAAGGTTTTAGTTTAATCTCGTTATTCCATTGGCGTAAATGAAACAAGTACGGTATAGCATAATGAACGGCGGGAGCGTACATAAAAGAGAGAGAGAGAGAGAGAGAGAGAAAAAAAAATATTGGGCAGATGTCCGATCCCGTCTTGCCAAGATTGTAATATTAGCAGGATCTCTCTGATCACGGTGTTCCCACGTTCCTATTGCCTTTTGCTCTTCGTATCGCGCAGAACAACTTAATGGTGCTATCGATGTTTTGTGCGTTTCAACGTTACAAACCGTTTACTATAGTGCTGTACTATAATTACGTGCCTCTAATTACGCACACAACACTGTCCTGCCTACTTTATTTGCTTTGCCGTTTCTCAGAGCATCAAACTCATATGCCCAAGGCACTTGCAATTTCAAGTGATCATAAATAATCGCACGCACATACGAGGCCGAGAGACAGCACATACGTAATGAGCAATTAACGATCGATTTCCTTGCCGGTAATTGCTTCATCGACGCGGAAACACCATGAAACGCAATGAAGTAATTGCTCCATCGACTTTCGGTTTCGAAAATCTTTTACCCGCGTGTGCGCGCACGGTGTTCGGTCTTCTCCCGTGCTTTAAAGACTTTCATTTCCTCCGGTACGAAACTGTGTAATTTCTGTCGTCCGCCAACAGCGACTGTCTTCTTATTGTTCACCTCTTTTAATAACCGCGCAGATTGCAAAACACGTTCCCCGCTTCGCAGCTGTTTAACGCGACCGATCGTTTTTATAATTTAGAAATCTTCCGACAAATATTTCGCGAACTGAAAAATTATATTGATGAATATCATACACAATTGTACGCGTAGTTTTATACGTATTCGCTTCGGCATATGGATACGCTATTTCCATCGACGGCGGTTCAACGATTACCGCGAAGCAAAATTCGACAGACTTAACGTGCCGATCAGATTTCAATTTAAAAAGAAACTCACCTTTCCATTCACTTTCCCTCTTTCTTATTCACGATTTCCAAACTCGCGCGATCAGCAACGAACGCATAAAAAATTCACGGCGAGGCTCGGCGCGAGGAGCGCGCAGCACAGTTCCATCGAGTTCGGTCGAAGAGGCATATATTTATTTGGCCTTTATGTAAGCCGATTTTGTTGTCGCGCGTAAAGTGTACGCTTTTCCAGCCTGGAATCTTGAGGAACTCGAAACGCGCGTGGGTGGAACACGGACGCGTAGCGAAGGAGGGAGGGATAAGGGAGGAGAGGGGAGCGAGAATGATGGAAAAGGACGTAGAACATGCGAGAAAAGAAAATAGCCGCAGGGAGGGAGGCTGGGATCCGTGGACTTCGGGAACTGGACAATTCGTCATTAGTAAACAAATAGTTTAGCGACCGGTCTCGGGTCAGGCCTACATAAACTAAACAACAATAAGCCTCCGAGGAGAAAGAAATACCGACTCGCTACCCTTCGAGGTTCGCACACCTGGCTTCACCTTCGTAGGAGTTTACCTGCACCGGTGGATGCTGAAGAAGTCAGGGGCGTGTGTATTTCCTCCGGCACCACGCCCAGCACCTGGACCAACGCCGATTCATTTCGATCATTTGACGATCTTGCCACCTCTGACATTTGCCTGCTGTACGATGGTTTCACTCGACGCTGATTGGCTAATTATCTGGCCTCAGTTTCTGAAATTTTATACAAGAATATTTAATGCGTGATTAGATTTAATTGTTATTTTTATAATTCATATTTACTTTAATGCGTAATTATTTTTGGTTTTGTCGTTAAATTCCACGCTTAGCACTTCCACACGTCAAATAAAATTGAAATATTCTCTAGTACATTGAAACTAATATACCAATATTAATACCAATACTATTGTTATTCAGTACAATATGTGTCGGTAAAATAAATATAATAATTATTTACAAGACGATGCAACAGATCAAAAAGTATTCTTTAGTTCCAGAGGTCTTGAAAAGTTCCAGGTGTCCCGAGGCCCAGGTACGCCCCTGTCGGGCCCCACGTTTTAGTTTGGTCGAGATTTCTCCACCTGACCGAGACAGATCGGCGTTAAAAGGAATTACTCGGATTCATTCGTCACCTCGAATTTCAGAATACGACTCATGCCAGAGACATCTCTCGAAGTCTTAGAAAAAGGGCGTAACCGAGCGCCTATGTTCTTTAATCATTCGACACTAATAGTCCTCGGGTTTCTCGTGCCTCCCGATAGATCGATTCTTCGTTCACCGATTTCGATTCTGTGATATCCGGGGAACGAAAGGATCGCTCGATTGTATCCGAAATCCTTTTTTTTTTTCTTCACCGTGGATACAAGACACGTCCACGCTACTTTTGTTTGACCCGAAGGAGACGGTGTCTGGTTCTCGCCCGGGCAACCGAGGCTATTTGCTCGGAAGATTCCTATCTGGCTTGTGTAACTACAGAGTTCAGGTGAACTGCGCTGAATTACCAATCACCCTTTCCTCTGCCTAATCGTTGCTCATTTTCCTTTCGACACTTGGGACGATCTTCGAGTCCAATCGTTGCTTATTATCGTTGATTATTTTCTAAAAGAAGATTCTCCAGTTGCTTTTTAATACGCGAGAACCGTTAAAAAGTCTATAAACGATAAGTAATTAATCGACATAATTCTTAATTTCTCCGCTTCCGCCAGAACCGTTTGCATCTCCTCCTAGGCGGCGGGCAATGTGAAATATAAAAATCAGTTTCTAGCCAAGGGCGACTGGATCGGGGGAGACTGGTCGTCCCTTTGTCCACCTAAGATCCTTGGTCTTTGATCCTCCCTAAACTACAGGGAGAGGAGCATCTCGATGGTCCCCATGGCGAGATTAGCATGACAATGCGCTCACCAGCCACTCATTATGGCCGTCCGTGATTCGGCGTTCCGTTACAGCGTAAAACAAAATTCCAGCCCACGAAGGTCTTGGTGCACAATAGGGGTTGACACCTTCGTTGATTCAATCGTTCCCGGTGTCCACCGTAACGCGTCCTCTGTGCTCCGTACCTCCTCCTCCTCCTCCCTTCTCCCTTTCCCCTCTATCTCGGTTTAATTTTATTCCTAATTTTCTTTCTCATTCTTTCGGCTCTTCCTGCTCTCTATTACCACCGACATCATCTCTTGTCCACCCTCTTCCAGAACGACCTAGCTCCGTCTCCCACGGCTCATTCTTTCGCCGAATGAATACCAAAGATGGATCGCTTCCCTCTTTCACAGCTTCGCCTCCTCTCTCCCGCATTGTTGTCCCGAAATCGCATGATTTTCGACGAATTCACGCATTTCACCGGGGCAGATACGCGCGCACAATGACCCGGCGTGATCGCCCGTCTAGCTCTGTCCCTGATAGATCATTATCGGCATCCAGGGAATCGATTTATCCTCGACGGTGCTGCAAACTCCGCGTGTTTCGGCCAGTCACGATGCGACACTTCCTTCTCGCAAATAATAGCGTCGTGCCGCCTGCCTCTGCTGCGAGAAACCATCCTCCTTAGCATCTCTCGTTCATTGTAATTGTCATCCCCGCGGAGGACCTCCTTTGTGCAGAGGACGTTAATTCTTGTTGCGAACGTGACAAACCTTCGAATAATAGTTTAAAAATAATGTTGTTCGAATAAAATTCCCCAGATTATTATGTTTAACTGTTCGAGTTTGCTGTGAGATCCATCCTCCTCAGCATCTCTCGTTCATTGCAATTGTCATGGGAGGACTTCCTTTACATAGAAGACGTTCATTCTGGTTGCAAATGTGACAAAGCCGTGTAAAAAATTGTGTAAAAAATAATGTTCGAATGAAATTCCCGAGATTATTATGTTTAACAATTCGAGTT
This sequence comes from Lasioglossum leucozonium, assembly GCA_028454225.1. Classification (NCBI taxonomy): domain Eukaryota; kingdom Metazoa; phylum Arthropoda; class Insecta; order Hymenoptera; family Halictidae; genus Lasioglossum; species Lasioglossum leucozonium. Next base: position 7,364,421 of record CM052207.1, on the reverse strand, counting down.
TGCTGTGAGATCCATCCTCCTCAGCATCTCTCGTTCATTGCAATTGTCATCGGAGGACTTCCTTTGCATAGAAGACGTTGATTCTGGTTGCAAATGTGACAAAGCCGTGTAAAAAATTGTGTAAAAAATAATGTTCGAATGAAATTCCCCAGGTTATTATGTTTAACTGTTTGATCGAACGACAGAAAATCCAGCAAGTCCACTTCCCGGGAACATGAACGGTGAAAATCCGACGGAATCTCAAATTACGATGATTCGGCGAGCAGCGGAGCGCACCGCAGGTGTCTGGCAAAAGGTGCATAAAGGGGATGCAGATAGAACGATACAAAAGAAAATCTCGATATTCACGAGACCAAAGGGAGCATAATGCAGATCCCGAATTTTCGGAAAACTCCCGAACTAATCGACGAGAACGACACAATCAGGCTTACCTGATGGACCGTCCCTTTCGGCCACCGTGAGAAACAGTTTTCTAAGTTCCCTGAAAGCCTCCGGGCTGGGGGGAGGGAGGCTAGAAGAAAACATCTCTGTAGGCTCTGCTTCCTGGAAGAATTAACCCCCGAGAGGAAATAGAGTGTAGTTTATATGTATGTGTGTGTTTTACCAGCGAAATTTTCTATCCAGGTTTTTTTCAATTGATTTTCCAACCGAACCTTTGATTTTTCAATTATTTAACTAAAAATAACTTTGCGAGAAATTTTTTCCTTCTTCTATATTTTCTCAAACATTAGCCATATTATACAGATCGTGAAAAATGTAACAAAATATTTAAAAACGATCGAAATTAAATGAGCCGAATAATAGACAATGTACGAACTGAATTGAACGGTGTTCTTATTAGTGAGGGAAAGGTACACGTTGCGATTAATTAGCGTCGCGAAGAAGGAAGGAAATTTTCCAATAATATCGCCGATCGATATTTATAGCCAAGCACATTGGCAATAATTATAAAAAGCGAAGGTGGAGCTCTATTTCTGGAACAATTACGTCTTAATTATAGTAGGGGCGCACGCAACCTTCCCTCCACCTATAATTAATATATACACCAGGATAATTATAGAGCACATTTAAATTACTAATAAATGACAGCTTCAAAGAATTTTATCGGCATTCTTAATACAAAGGAACGAATCTCCGGAACGCTTGCGGCTTTAACAAGCCATTTACTTTAATCCGTGATAAACTTAAGGGCTCTTCTTAGAACATCTAAAAAGAATCTTGAGTGTTACTTCAACATTTTAAAGGCAGTTTCTTTTTATTCATGACTCGCTAAAGGGCAATGCAAATCTTTCCTTTTTAGTGGTTTTTAACATGAACTCGACGTATTAACAACATACCTAATTTGCAATGCATATACTATATAAGATGCTGTTGAAATAAACAGCGAGAGTCGATTCTGATTAAATCGTACTATAAGCGATTATAATATTATAGAACGTGGTAAAAAATGTTGGATATTCACAAGAGAATTAATTTATGCAAAATAAAAATTGTATGCATGAATTGTAACTGAGTGAAATAGAAACTTATTTTCATTCTTAATACTTAATATAATTTTAGATTACGCTCATTCATTTCTGTCATAAATGCATAAAATCCGTATAGTCATGAGAAAAGATGGACAGTTGTTTCTAAGGTATTTGTTAATACGGCAGTTTGTACAATATTTATACGAATGTCTACGGTGAATAATTTCGGAAGATCGTTGGTCTACTTTGAATCGGCGCCTAGCGCGTCTTCTGAATATCGCTTCTCCCGGTCCCGTCTCTTCAGACACGTATTTCCATGACAATGGGGCGCTCGCAGGAAGAATAATTAAGCTTGTCGTAATCGTTCAGCACGGACTATGGTCAACGCGACGCATCAGCGTTCGGTCCTATTCAGTGGCATCGTAAGAATTCCCATCAGCTGCCACCGGCTCCTTCTTAAATCTTCAAGTACAGAAGGGGGACATTAAAAGAAGGGTCTCCGAGGGTGGCGAATTAATTTATGCAATAACGTACCTACCGTCGACGACGCGGTACCGAGTCTCATTTCTTTGACCAGGTGATGACCGGTCCATGTCGCAACGGGCGACCACCCTTAAAACGTCGCTCAATTCTCTCTCTCTCTCTCCCCCTCTGTCTCTCTTCCGTTAACTGCCGTGGCGTGTGAAAATTCACGCTGGCCTTTTGTCTTCGTACGTTTCGCTCCCCGGACAGTTTCATTTAGCTTTCGACTGGTACCCCTCGAGCGTTGTTTACCTGGCCCGACTGACGCTATCAGCAAATATCCCCACGATAAAAATATGATGGCCGGGGAAAGGAAGGTATAAACGTGCCAGCGACGCAGGAAAGAGGGAATCACGGGGAAATCGTAGTAAACAGGGAAGTTTCAAAAATATAAACGACTGTATTACGTTCGTATTGTTATTCCGAACAGGCAGTTCCTCGACCCGATAGATACCCTTGTGTTGCGGTGAACTGCCCCGATTTCGGAAATTTTGAATTGCTCGTACAGAATCCCTTCAAGTTTTTCTTTTCGTTAAATCTGGAATTCCACAAAATGGCGTGTATTCGAAAAATTCTATTGCGTACGACAGTAGATATTTTATAAAAGTTCGAGGGTTAATTTTAGGATGATAAATACATACCCTAGCGACATTCATCTTACGGGAAGACACATGTGTAGAGGGACAAGATCTTTAACGTCCGTGCGACCATGGAAAACACAAGTCTATCTCGGGTCCCGATCAGTTATCTTATTTACTCATGTTCCTCGTTTTCTAGCGGAGGGCGAGCCACGAGACAATGCGAGCATCGTAATCAACCGTGAAAATACCAAGGTGCCCCTGAATTCGTTAATCTCCTTTCTTTTAGTTTCGCAGCCGTTGTTTAGGGTGCCGGTGATACCTCACGAAAGAGACGATTCACCACAATGCTCTTTTGTCTAGCCCTCCTCTCGCCCCAGATTTTCGGTGGGAGGCCAGTTCGGGCTTTCCCTTCGACACGGTATAATTGAATTGTCGACCGAACAGTTTCTTCGTGTTTCACTGACGACTGTTGCTCTGGCACGGTCACGCGTCTAGTTAGCTCATGTCTGAGCATAATTAATTCAAATGAAATTTTTCTACGATTATTCATCGACAATGTTGACGTTCACGGATAATACCGAAGGAGATGCTATTATTGTGTATTGCTATTAATGTTGTCGGCGTTTCGGAACGATCCTTCTGGATGTGTCATACGAAGAGAGCCGGAGCTCCCATTCGCCATCTAAACTGGTCGAACGCCTCGGGTTCAGAGAAACGGCGAGCCAACGAAATCCGGAGGAGTTTCGGTTGCGCGCGGGATCACGTCACTATGTCGAAAATACTACGACGCATGGGGATCCTTGTGCTTTCGGCGGCATTGAACCAACTCTGAAAAGAGAGAGAGAGACAGAGACAGAGAGAGAGAGAGAGAGAGAGAGAGAGAGAGAGAGAACGACACGTGGTCCCCCATTCATGGTTGCCGGTGGTACACTACTACGGTTCGAGCATGTTAGCTGGAGGTCGACCGCGAAGCGGAGGTCAAAGGGAGCGACGGAGAGAGGGAAGAGCATAGGTGGCGGGTAAAGGGTACCAGTCACTCAGTATAGGTGAGGGTGAAACGAAGAGTCAGTGGGGCTGTCGCAACCACGGGGATAGTACAGTCCAGTACCACTGCTACTACACCTACACCACCGCCACAATCACTACTACCGACATCACCATTGTAACCGCTCTAGTTCGAGGGTAGGTGGTGGGTTCCGACCTTGTGTCGGTGGTACACGCGTCGCGATTCTACGGCGTGGTCATGGAGGGCTATAACCCTGGGCTGTAAAACTTACCAGAATCCAGTTCAGTCGATCTAATAGCCACCCCTTTCGCATCGAGAGCGGAGCGAGCCGACGGGAGGACTTCACTGGGTCATGACCTCGCCACAGATTCTTTCGGTTTCGATCTATCGACGGCCCTTTCCAAACACGCCCGCCCGCGATCGCATTCCTCCGCAAGGGTGGATAATAAGGGCGGTGGCTGTTCCTATTCGCAACCCCCGAAACAAGCGTGCCTGTATGTCCCCGCACGAAAAGTCTTAACATCTGCCAAAAATTATAGGAATAAATTAAAAATATGCTTTAACGATCAAACTGAATGCTCCTGAACATCGTAAATTGTCGAATACGGAATATTTCCGAGTGCATACGATGGTAGTCGATCTCTTTCCGCTCCGTTGATTCATCTCCCCTGGACGAAGCACGGGACAAGTACCAACGCGAAGGTCAACCTTCTTTTCCTCCTCTCCCCGGCGTTATTTCGTTTTAGAGTCCGGCCGGAGGATTTTGAACGATAAATACGCCGCGCGTATAACTCAATATCAGGCCATAAAGAAAAAAGAGAAAAAAAAAGAAAGGCGGCAGGCAAAAATGCCGGTGGATCGACTTCGAGGGCAGTCCGAGAAGCAAGGCACTAAAGGGGGAGGATATTAAGAACCACCGCAGATCTTGTATATAAGAATCCGCGGTACAGATGGAAGAGAGGAGAGAGTGAGGAAGAGGCCCCGAAACGGAGAGGGAGAAGGAGCGATAAAAGGGAGGATAGAGTGGGAGGATAGAGTGTGGCAAGGGAGACGGAGGCAAGGATGCTCACGTATGAAGCAGGACCTCATAACTCCTTATAATGTCCTCTTCTGCGAATGCCTAGCATACACCCCCGTTCCCGTGCACCGTCTCGGGGAACACCGTGAACACACCATTGACCCTCTTCTTCTTCTTCTTCTTCTTCATCCTCTTCTTCATCGTCTTCTTCTGCTTCTTTTCCTTCTTCCTCCACTTCCACGTCTTCGCGGTCGTCGTTGTCGTCGTTCTCGTATCCTACGCGAAAGTGTGGGTGGTTTGTGTATATGCGCTATAAGGACTGGCCTGTGCAGCCTTCTCTTGCTCCCCTGGACCCCTTCTGTCCCCTCCCCCCTGCCCTGTGCTCCCTTCCTCCCCCCTTTACGTCTCTCCCGACCACCCCCACCCACTTCATGCCCTCCACCTCTTCCCTCGGGAGTCTGTGTACTTTTATATGCCCTTCCATACCTTCTCCAAGGGAATAAGAGAGTTAATCTTGATATAATGGACGCGACTGTCGCGGCCCACAAGACAATAGTCCAAGATATATCGTTAGCTTCGCCCTTTCGCATCTCGGCGCCATTATACTGGCACGCTCGATTCTCTTTCTTCTTCGTTTTCTTCCATTTCTTATTTCGGCTTCACGGGGTGTTACGACGCACTCTCGCTTTCGAGGCAATGATAATGCGAGTCGCGGTATATGCGCCGCGCCCGATGCTTTCGATTATACGCCGACTGGAATGTATACCCGGCTACCATCTCCGCCGAGACCCGCGTCCTCTCCCCCCGGATCTTTTTCGCGGCTCGGCCGGCTGCCTATTCCAAACCCAATTGTATTATATCTCTTCGCTCCGCCGAATCTTAGCATCGTCCGATGGTTCGACCCGCACCCACCGGCTCGACCCGTCACCTCTCGCGGATGATTTGTCGCGAGGCGTCGGCGTGATCGTTAGCTGCTTTTCACGGTGTTCCGTTTGGGTAGCAGAGAATTCCGCTCTGAGAACAGCGACTGCGACGAACAAAGAATTTCGAACAGTCCGCGCATCGTTTCTAGCTCGCCGAAGTCATTAGAGAAATTTCTATTTCTCGCCGACCGGGAAACTGGCGAGGATGAGAAAGAGAGATGGAACAAAGAAAGAAGACGCAGATCCGCGATCCACATTGGTGGAACTCTTAAAGGCCTCGCTACTTTCTCTCCATCTTCTCGCCAGCAGACTCCCCCGCAAAATCATAATCTGATCTCGTATTAAGGATCTCCTCTGCCCCTTTCGGCCTGTCCCGGCTCCCACCCCTCCCCCGGCCGGCGTGTTCCTCTATTTTTATGCAGATCAGAAGCGAGAGCGCCCTGAGGTGGGAAGCTATGCTATAAACGCTTTATAATCTCGATTTCGCTGGCTCTCGTACGTGCCGTTCGTTTCGAAGGGCAGCTGATGCTCTTGGAGATCCGCGTACATGCTCGTGACTAAAATCGATTAATCCAAGAGAAAATGAGGGACCGCGCACGAGAGAGAGAGAGAAAGAGAGAGGCAGCAACAGCAGGTCTTTGATCGCGAAGATTGACGAACGAGATTTTGTGTTGTAAACAGGTAAACGCTCTGTTCGATGCGGAGGCTGTGCCAGTGCTCATGGGAATTACGCCGAATGGCTTCGATGGGATCCAAGGCCCGATCTGCCCTATGCTGCGTAGATCTGTAATTTTATACAGTTAAGTTGGCATAAGCCGGCAACCGTTTCACATATATCACGATCGGTCCGGAACGCATTGGGAATGGCCGGCCAATCAGAAACATTATAGGACCTTCCAATGTATCTTTGAAGGTGACCTTGAATTTTTTCAATGGAGAGCCATATATTTTTTTTCAAAATTATAAAAGTAAAAAAGGTAAATATCATTCGGTTGCTGTGATTTTCATTCGGCGCGAACAATATTTCTGAAATTGCAAGGAAAAACCCGACGTGTCACAATTTCAAAAAATTTGAGTATGTGCATTGATTTACGTATTCAACAGAAACAAAGACATGATAACAAATTCGAAAGGTTCAAAAAAGGTTCAAACTTTGAAAGTGAAAGTATCGGTCATGCGGCGTTCTTCCTTACAATCATGGATTTATTTTGCATAAAAATCCGCAGGTGTTGCAATCGTAAGATGCAAGTTGGAAATGCCCAAAAGGTAGCGGCAGTATTGATATATGCGTTTTATTATCGTTTTTTTTTTTTATTATTTCAAGTTGATGACGGAGAAGCAACTTCTCCTTCGTGAAATTGCTACCTGAAGGAACGATCTCCCGTTCCCGCGTTATTTTTTGTCCCGTCGAGCCAGGCGTCGAAACGGAAGAACAGTGTCCGTTAGTGACATTCATGGGGTCGCATTAAACGCATTCAGACGTTGCTTAATAATGAATTAACCACCCTTGGGTCCGTTGGCCGAGAGGCAATGGTCAGGACATGCGAGGATTTCGCTGCTCCTTCTTTCATACAATGGCTTCCGGGCTCGTAGCATCGCTCTTCCCGAGGGGAGAAATTATCCATGAAATATTGAGGGACCTCGCGAGCATTACCCTCGCTTCAATTGCATTGCGAATACCGCGTAACCGGCACTTATGACATTCAAGTCAAACGTACAGGTGGGCCAACCGTAATTCTATAGTTCAGGATCGTTCCATCTTCTACATTGTCGTGCAATTCACAATTTTGCCTAAAGTCTCTTCACTGGTAGCAATTTGTACTTCAGCACGGTCGGGGTCAATGTCCCCGCGAGCCGTGGATTGGAAAACTGTCGTCACGACAATGCGAATGCTTCCTTATTTTTAATTTTTAAATAATGTTTATCAGATTTTCCTTCTAGTGAAAAATTTATAAAAAAATAGTGCCCCTCCATTAATGATGAATAAAACAGCGGTAACATAATGGAAGATCGCAGGGCCTCGTTTACGGTCGAACTATTTTTTTTAAAATCGATATAAATAATCCCACCAGCTATGCAGAAAAGATAAAGAACGCACACGCGACACTTGCTCCGCCATTCTCCAAATTGGAAACTACAGAATCGCCGGCGCGATTCCGGAGAAAAGAATTCGAAGAAAACAAGGAGTAATTCTTCCGGGTTGAGGGGAAGCGGAGGGTAGAGAGGGAGGAGAGCTCCTTAAAGAAATGTTCCCGGTCGTCTTTGTCGTCCGCTTGAATTTCGAAGGTTGCATTAATAACTCTCGAGCGAATACGAACAATTGTCTCCGACCGGTAGCAGCCAAAAGTGTCCATTATTTTTCTCCGACGAAAAGAGATTCCCAAGTGGAAAATCGGCCAATAGATTCCGAAATGTTACTGGCCGTAGACTAAGGGCGACGATGTCGATCCGGCGTCACTGTGTGCGAGTGCGGGGGAGCGGATGGTCGATAGTAGTGGTGATAGCGGTTATAAGAATCTACTTGCCTGCGGAGCAGCGTATTTTGAGGGCGCCCTTCTTCTTACGGCATCTCGAAGGGGTAGTTGGCATGGCCATTAATTCATCTGCTCGTTGATTGCCTACCCCCTCTCGCATCCCCCACTCCGTCCGAGACCATATCTCCGCACTTTTCTAATTAATTTCTAACTCGAGGTTACTCCACAGTCCTATTGGTCTGTACCCCACCGCCATCGCACGGCTCTTCGTGCGCTCAGCGAAAGAGGGAGCAAGAGGGATGAACGGAGGAGAGAAGAGTATGACGGGGAGGGGGAGAAAACGCTTGTCGTCACTTTTATAGGCTGGTGTGATCGATGCGAAGACAACAGAAGAATGTAGCGAGTACGTTCTGGGGATATTAGAGCAGCCTGTTTCCTAGTAAACCCTTGTTAATTTTTGGTTCGGGTTACAGCCAGGATCGAATAAATGGATATTTCGTGCTTTCTCTGCTTCGTTAACGGATAATAAGACCTCTTCCGTTTCGTTTATCGCTTACGCGGCCGACACTTGCCTCGAGAGAACGAGCCCAAGCTGTTCTTCTTTATCGATGCCTTCTAATTGCTTTCTCTAATTACCGTTACTTTAACAAACATCGAACCGATTAAATCATCGACGCGACACTGTTTCGGAATAACGAGTGCATAATTCTGCAAAACGACGGTTTTAGAAGGATCCGTACCAGCACCTAGCAGAATTCCGCTGTAATTGATGGCTAGTTAAAGTACCAACTCTGCCACATAATTCTACTAAAATAACTAATTACGGCATTAATGTAATGCCGCATCGCGAAGAACGATTCATTCGAGGTTAATTACTGACTGCATCGTTGTTAACATGTCAGGCTTACGTGAGAACTCATTTCCCTTTCGTACTATACGTTGTACGCCGCGCGCGTGTTATCAGATCTCTTTCATCAGAGAATTTTATGCGGTACCAGTTTAGCCGGCGGAAATTTTCATTCTTTTAAGGAACGAGCCGACGGAAAGTTGTTTCGTATACGCAGAAACCTGCGAATGGGGAATTGTTTTTTATTTCGAATCAAATTATTTGTCGCGTTTTACGCGAAAACGAACGGTTTAAAAATATGCAAATACGTCACTGTCCTCTTTATAAATTTCTTTTCACTCGTCTAGAACAATCAAAGACAAAAAAAATATATGTTGACCTTGCAGGCGTTCAGAGCATCGCATTTTACGCAAAGTAATTTTAGAAGATTTTTACCTCTCTAAATACGCAGATTTATGCGCGATAGCCAAGGCATCTATTTTTTAACATTCTGCAGGCTTATCTCTAAAGAAAACTGAAAAGTATTATTTTTGTTGCTGAAAATTTGGATCTGGTCCAACGTTTGCACTATACTTAAACCACTTGTCATTCATCAACTAATGCTTGCGCTAAATCTAGATTTAAAAAATTTATTGGATCTTTGTGCACAGGTATAAATAGTGAAATTCGTGAAACGAATGTAATTGTATATGTGTATCGAAACGAATTCACTGGACAGGCTCGTTACTTTATTTAACATTATCCATATTTCAGAAAAAGTGAATTCTGATACATCTATCATTAAGTCGGTATGGCAAGAATTGTATAAAAATAATTGTAAGAATTATTAAAAACTGGACGACCTCGAACAAAAGACGCTGTAAGCGTACGTTCTAAAATGCAAAAATCGAATTGCAATCTCTTGTAAACAACGGACTGTCCGCAGCACCGATTTAAAATATACCAGCGAGAACGGCACTTGGAAACGGTAGATGCAAAAATAAGATTCCGGCGATCGGTGTACAACCGTCCCGAAAGCGTTTCATTCCTAGCCATTAAGCATCGGTTCGTACTCGAATAACTTCACTTTCGTTCGACTATCTATCGATCCTGGTACCCGCAGGACATCGTCGTAACGTCGACAGTCGAGAAGGACTTTTGGAGTACACTTGGTTCACGGATGCGGTGAGCAAGATTTAAAGGGTTCGCGTAAACAAACGGGCCTGCCGTGCTAACCGAAAGCTGCAACACTTTTTTACTTCGACGTGCGTTCCTTCCTCCCTCTCTCTCCTTCTCTCTCTCAAACATACACACACTCGTAGCTAAGTGCCATTATGCTGGCACAGGCTACACCCTGTACGCACACGTAATAAAGCAACGAGGGAGAAGTGGAACGAGCGAGAGACAAAGAGAAAGAGAGCGAACCGTGAGCCGCGGTGGGCAGACTTCGGCATTGTGATGCAAATGTGTCTAATCGGCCGAGCCAGCCGACCATATGTCCGTTTGCGCGCAACGAGCGCCAGCGTCACGTTGCAGCGAGATGAACATGCTAAACCTAACCATTAACCATTATTACGTACTAATGGCGATCGCGAGCTCGCTTAGTTAAACATATGACGAAGCGTCAGCGACGCTCTTCCTACCAGCCGACTTGGCCTGACTTTCTTTCAGAATATTATGCATACACATAATACCGGGTTCTCTCGGTTTTGGTGTTGTTCGGAGAACATTGTTTGACAGCTCGTATACGGACTCCTGTTATTACCGCCGGCGAAAACCATTCGATCGAATCAACATCTGTTGCAAAAAGTATTGTTAAACGAACACTGGAAGTCAATCAATGGCGACACAGCGGAGTCAAATAGCCAAATAGTCTTTTCCATGCAAGTGAAAATTCAAGTTTAAATAAAAATCTATTATAAATTTTTATTTAAACGAATTTTCACCGCTATGATTTCACTGCTATCAGCAGAAAAATATATTCGTTTAATTCTCACAGTGCCTCCAAATGCATATTTGCAATTTTTCTTCCTAAGAAAAGTAATAAGAATCTACATTTTAATTGAAGAATGGATAGTTCTAAACTCATCAATCGATACAAGTGGGACAACAATTTGATTACCAACTATAGAACCCACTTTGTTACCACAGTCGTAACGTTTCCAAAGGAGCAGCTAACATTAGCCAAACCCGAGAATGAAAGAAAGAATAGTACGTACCCTTAAACGATCGAACCACTCATATACCGTGTACAAGAAGTGTGTCAGTTCGAAACAAAGGTAAGCACAATCTAATTTTCCATCGTGATTGCGTGCAAACCGTTTCTCCAATTTTCGACCGAACTTCCCGTCACGATCGCTTCGTCACTTTCTGCGCCACTTGTCGTTGGGACGCCGAGCGCCGATATTACCGATTCATTACGCGATTGTGCCAACTCCGAACCGGCTATTTAGATTTTCTTTTTTTTTGTACAATCGTCTAGCGATAGAAATGACGGAGAGAGAAAGAGAGAGAGGAAAAGAGGCGTCGATCGAGGAGAGCGCCGACCGATTTCCGTTCGCGTTAACGGTTCGCGGACAGCAGTTGGTACGCGGGAGAGCTTCACGGGCATTACCGTGCCTCGACGTATATTTAGGCCCGATTATTTATGATTACGATTATTCCGGACGGCTTTCGAGCGCTTTATTGAATGTTTAGCATGTGCTGGCCACGCTAATTCTGAACTGAGCGTTTATAGCATGAGGGTATCTCCTCCTACGTGCTCTCCTTAGACGAGCTTTCGCTCTGTCACTAATTCGCCCCGTTCGATCAAATTACTCGTTCGCGAAACTGCCTCCTCCCTCTCTCCTCACGAAACCCACGCCCCTCCCCCCCTCCTGCCCGTTCCGTTTCGTTCCTCCGACCGAATCGGTTTTGCCTCTTTTTACCCTTTCCGCCGACTAATGATCATCGTTAATCCCCCTTTTTAACCGTTTAACCCTTAGCCCGTCTCCTCTACTTTCTTCGAGAGATATCTTCATTGCGATTTTACATGACAATTATATGCCTGAAAATCGACGACGATTCAAATAATTAGGAAGAAGACCGCTCTCCACTTCTCCTACTCGATTCGTTCCAGTTAAGTATTGCAATTTCTCGGTTATTAAAAGATCCTTCCGTGCTGGCTACTTTCGAACAGTGAGTTTCGACAGAACCCAGTCGATTAATAATGTCTGTATGTGTTTATATATATGTATAGAAGGTGAATCACGTAGCGTGATCAAGATTATTCTGCTGTTAATGGTTCAATCAGACATTTTTTTAGCTAAGATCACATGGTTCGAGGAGGGCTTTAGGATGATTGTACCAAATTTTTCGTCAACCCTTTTTTTCCAGAGTTAGCAAGGTTACCTTCAGTTCTTGATAGATAAACCTACCATTTTTTTACACCCATCTTTCAGGTGATACTGAGACGAATTCGGCAAGTATCGTAACAACTACTTTTTCGGAATTTAAAACGATCAACAAAATAATTTCTTAAGCGTTTAAATGAGTGTATTGACCTGATAGTGGACACCGTTTTGAGCGTCGATTCAATTTAGATAAACGATATTGTTTTAATGTTTCTAGAAGAAATACTTTTTTATGGCACTTGCCGAATGTAAAAAAAAATATGATACTGATGTAAAATACTGATATAAAATAGTATGAATCACGCTTCGTGGTTCACCCTGTATATCTTAGGATCGTGAAGAAATCAGTGTATTAATTTTCAATTACGAATCGCATCCTCTTTTGCGAGGACAGAAAATTCAAGATAGATAATCCAACGTTTAAAATACGCAGCATAAAGAATACCGACTGATTCCGAGACGCCCTAAACGGAGAAGGGCCGTAGGGCGGGACCCTTCGTTTTGCATTTTTGGTGTAGAGTTCAGCCGACCTTGCGATCTAAGAAAAACAATGAGAAGTTAGAGCGCGTACCGGCGGGATGTACATGACGCGAACGGCCCAGCTATTTCGGGTCGGAAATGTTTTGCGCTTCGACGTTAACTCCGCGACGACTTTTGCTCAGCGGCGTAGGAGGCCAACCATTTATTCAAAATAATTACTCCCGCGATACTCGAAGACGCGGCCGAGGTATCTAGGACACGCGGATGCCCAGTTATTTTCGGAAAACAAATGTTTCTGGCTTCGACTTTAATAAATTAGCAAACTTTTGTCTCACCGTGCCTCGTCGCGCCGCGCCGTGCCATCCGCCGTCCAATTATTTCCGAACAATTACGCCTAGCGGTTAGGTGTCGCCCGGATTAGAAAATGAGAAAGGACCCATAACTCGCGCGCGTTAACTGACAATCAAATGAAGTATCGTAGGTGCGGTGCTGAGGTATATCGCGGCGGCATATCTTTCCGGTTCGTAATTCTTGTCGCTCGAGGAAATTTCAGAGTGGAGAAGAAAATTGTATATTTATGTACATATATATTTACGAATGCACGTACGATTTAATTCTATGCGAGTCACGACATTTTCGTGAAACTGTCTATATTCGCTTCTGTAATAACAGTGCATCGACATTTTTATCCTATCGAAGGAGGGAATACCCTCTCTCGAAGTGTGCTCGTCCATCCAAGCAATATTCTATTTGAGGTGTACGGTTTCTTCATCTAACAATCCCGTTCAATTATAGAAAGGCAATCAGGCGAATAGTTCTGCACAATTAACGAGTCCCCATGCTCGTTTACCTAACGATAATTTCCTTCTTAACACTTTACCTATCGAAAGCCTATTGATAGGATTTTTAGTAATTGTGCTGTACCGAAAGAAAGCGTACATAGAATGAAATTATTAGACGACGTTATTGAGAATGACTTGTTAGTTCACAATTAACACTAGGTTCATGGGGCACTGATAGCGAGTGTTTTAAATTTTTTGTCATATTTTTTATAATATAAAGAAATAAATTGATTTAATATTAATAAAACAATAATTCGTAAATTAAAAATATTATAATCCCGTAAACCTAGTCTCAAAAATTGCTGTTGCTGTCGAAGGATCCATTAAAAATTGTTTAGCCGAGATCCATAGATTTTTAAAAATTATACAGTCGGTAATGTGCTAATTCATACACGCGTGAAAATTGCATTTTGTCTTGAGACAGCGATCTCCCATATACATTTAGTATTGTCTACTCAGCATCGATTCGTCACATCTCTTACGAATCCATTTTTAACCGAGGAAGTCGTGGAACATGTACACGTTAGCAAAATTAATAAGCCACTAACGGGCAGAGTAACAAACAAGTATTAATGGGATAGTTGCAATGAAATAGTGGACTAAAGTTGCAGCATCACGCAGTTTATAGAGCTAAATTACTTTAAACGGTTCGGTAATGTTACACTCCTGCCAGTGCACATTGTGGACGAGGAGACGAGCAAACGTTCACCCTTACGTTAGCAAACTGAGTACTCCGGTATCGAAATTAAAAAAAAAAAATCGTCTCATCGGTACAGAAGGTTGATACAAAAAATGTTGCTACCAAATGGTGGGGGAAGAAGGGGTTTTCGCAAAGGCCCCGGCCGCGATTAATTTGCAATGTTTAATTGTCCGCCGCGCCGGGGACACCGACAAATTATTCGCGGACAAACGTATAAACGAAACGACTTCTCGATAGCCGGAGAGCGATTATTCAAGCCGGTGGAAAGTGTCAGTGACTTATTTAAAGTAATTGTGGACCGTTATTATATCTTTCGTTACAAAACGGCCATACGAAACCGTGCCTTAGGTACCGGGACCTTTCACCCCGCCGATTATTACGATGGTATCGCGTGAAAGGTGTCTTTGCACTCACGGCGTTTTCCACTCGCGAGTCACGTGTTCAGCAGAGAAAGAGAAAGAGAACGAGATGGGCGTCGTCGAACGGAGAAAAAAGAGCGGAGTACAACGTCGTATGCTTCATCTTTAAATAGCAATGGACATGGTAGGACGCGGCAAAATCCATTTCCAAGTAGGTACGGATGTTCCGAACGGACCACCCACGGTCACGTTTTCTCGGCTGTTCGTCATTTATACGTGGAATATGCCGCGTTTGTCTTAAATCCCACGGCAAATTAGAATTGAATTTTCCTTCCTTTTCGCGAGGAATTTGCTTATCCCCGCTCATCAATGTCCATTTCCATGCCCGGAAATCACGTGACGTTTTGCGATTCTCCCGCTGGCGCGTAATCAACAACACCCGAAAAAAAAAGTTCGAGGAATCTCTTTTCGGCAATGTCGAATACGCGAAATTGGCGCACCGGGAGAGAATCAATAACATTCCCAGGCGTGAATTACGCGTGTACTTTCCAAGGGGAGTGCGGTTATTTCTGACGTCATCGAGACGTTTGTGTAATGAACGCTGCCCAGCCTCTCCGCGGTGTTCTCTCATTTCTCTCGGTTCGAACGCAGATCGGATACGGCGAGCATGGATTGCTCTCGGTGGTCATCATTATTCACCGGTTCAACGAGCAGTAGTTTTCGGAACGCTGGAAATTATACGAAATAAAGTGTTCGTCACTTTTCTCGTTCCGACGATCGTCGTTTTTTTTCAATAATAATGTTCATTCTCGTATCGGGAGTCGAACTCGAAAAACAAAAATAAATCGAGAATGTAGAATAAAAATTTTTTACGCGAGGCTTCGTTTTCGAGAAAATCGATTTACTATCGAATAGGAATCGTCCGACGCGTCTGTCCATGACCTACCGATTCTACTTGTTACAAGTGCAGAGGAAGCGACCTTGACGGATTTTCGAAGTCGATTTCCTCGAAACCAAAGTCTCGTATGAAAAATTTTATTCCAGACTTTTTACTGCCAGTTGCCCTATATATTTAATTACATCGATTGTTTAAAGCTCGATCTTGGACGTTCCACAAACTTGTACTTTTATCGTTCACGCTTCAGCGAGGTAACAGCAACATGCGATACACTGTACGTTGTCAGGCGAATACATCCGACATCATCGTGATACTTGTTTAATTAACGGTTGGCCGATCTCTACTTGGGTCCACGCCACACGTGACAAAATAAACCAATTGGAGATCCTGAAGTTATGACATCGGAATGCTCCGAATAGAACCTGTTTTCTATTTGTCTTATCGAATAATATATCGCGGAAGTCTACCATAAAACGCTTTGAAACAATTGATTGGACAGTAAAATCGCATAACGGAGCTTGGGCGCAGCGAACACGAAGCTCGCCTCCATTACACTGCGAAACTACTTTGTTTTCGAACGATTTACAATAGGTGGAATTTTACTGGCGTTGTGCGAACGATTTTAACTATTTTCACCGAGTTGCTTGAACGAATGTTTCTATTATGCAATCGAATTTTGTGTTAAACGATACCGAATAAGAAAAACAGCATCTCAAAAATTGCTTGGAAGAACGTTAACAAAAATATTTTCGCGGTGACAGCTGGTCGCGCGAAATATTTGCAAAAAGTTCAGTGCCGATACGTGTCGATCCGTATTTCGCGGACGGTAGAGATTCAGAGTCGTTCACAAAAAAAGAAAGGAATCAGCGTGACAGCCGGATCATTACCCGTGGCGTGGAATCGGTGCCGCGGGGAGGATCCACAGATCAATAACTGTCTTTGGCCACGACACTGATTTTCGATGGTACCGCGATACTTCCTGACGTCATCGCGGCATTTGTTTAATGACCGGCTACCAGTCTCTCTCTCTCTCTCCCTCGTTCACTCCCTCTCTCTCCCCCGCGTCGCCGTTCCTACTCGAGCAGAAATCGCGGCCAGAGGGAGACAGCTAGCGGCGTCCGTGGAGGGGGCGTAGGGAGAGTGAGAAAGAAAGAGAAGAAGGGGAGAGAGGTAGTATCGTGTCGGACGCTGGACGAGGCGCACGCTCGATGCAAAGCAGCGCGTGCTGTCACGCGTGGAAACCAGGAAGCTGTGCGTGTACCAGGATCCACGGGTGTTGCGTGTCCTGGGCGTCCACTTCGTCCTGGTCGCAAAGCGAGGTTCTCGCCCGGACTCGGTTCCGGTCGCCCGTGGCCTTCCGGTCTGTCCTCGGGGGAACACGTTCGAAAACTGGTCAACAGAGACAGACCGTGCGTCGTCGAACCACGCGGCACACGTGAGCGGAACGAAGACGAACCACTACCGAGCGCGGCCGAATGCCAACGAGCGGTCACGATCGTTTCTCGGGGTACTCTGGCTCGCCGCTGATTGGCCGAATCCTCGAGGAAGTGTTCACTGTCTATGAGGGCTCGGACCATACCGCCACGTGAGTTGAGCGCCGTGGAAGTGACCCAAGAGAGAGAGATCTATCGCGCGCGAATCGCGCGCGCGCGCCTTTTCACCGTTTCACGCAGCACCGGGATATAACCTACCGAGCTTCATCCACATGTCCACTGGCCGGATACATGTCCCGAGCCACTCTGGCTAGCAACTCGGAGAAGCGGTTCGCTCCGGGGAACGTCGACGTCTCGCGAGCTCCTTGACAACCTCCTGCGAGGAAACTGTATCTTCGAGAGACAGTCGATAGCTAGAACACGAGAGCTCGGATCCACGAAATTTCCATCGGGGGAAACTCGTGTTTCGTCGTCCCAGTTAGCTAGCAGCCAACTTTCGCTACCCAATCGAAGCATCAGCGCGAGGCTGCTTGCGTTTGCCTAACTTAAAGCCTGAGTCCATTGTCTCGAAAAGAAGTCCAGGCTTGGACTGCCATGCCTCCGGCCTGACCGCATAAGACAGCACCGTTTGCCCTCTCCCGGAATGGCTCTGTTGGCCTACGTCATCGTAGTCATCACGTGGTGATCCTAACCTAGGCCAATGTCTTTACCCTATATGACGTTGCGCCTTTCAGCCAGTGTCCTCTAGCCGGTCGTTTCCCCACTAAACCCACGTCATCGTCGATTCGACCCCGAAAAACTTTTACCATGGGGAATCCGCAAGCATTTTTGGAACAACGATCACGAACCGGCCGGATTACCGACCGATCTTCGGAAACCGTCTTTCGCGAAGTTGAAGGTGACGATGCGTTGAACGGGTAAATACGGAACGTCGCGGAACTGTATTCGTGACGCACTGTCTATCTCGGTGGAGGAGGAGTTGGTGTCTTCGAGTGTTCTAAATAGAAGTGCATAAGGTGAATGGAAAAAAAGAACGTCCATCGGGGAAACTCCGGTGTACCTACTTTTTCTGTTTTTTTTTTTTGTTTCTTACTTTCTTTCGTTCGTTCTTTTTCACTCCATTGATCGTCTCCGGGTATTCGAAACTCTTTTGTAGAACTTTTGCCGCCGGTGCAAAGGCGATTGGTGGCCGGTGCAAAAAGTGTCGGCGTACCACGTCCTGCTTTTTACCAGGAACGTAGACATAACCTGCCAGTGTTAATTGTTAGGCAAGAAACGCGTAGTGAAACTCGTAGGTCAGTTCGATGCCGGTATTAATGGTCGTACAGTAACAGTATTATATAGCAAAAACTTGCCTACGGATAATCAAAGATTACGTATTATCGGGAAATAGTAGATTTTCGAAATGGTCCGTGTAGTGACATTGTCGCATGTTTCGTGACGTTTCTATCTAATAGCGATGTGTACACGTATAATCTGCTTTCAAGAAAAAAAAACACACACACACGAAGGTATCGCTAGTTTAATGACAAGTAGCATAGGTATGATAAAAACGGATCGAAGCTGTTTTCAGCATTTAAAGGTGAATTAACAAATTGTCAAGTATAAGTCGGCTCCTCGAAGAGCAAGTGACTCTGGTGATCCATCGGAGAATTCGACAGGAATTGGAGAACACTGTGCGCAAGTTTCTGGAAAGTGACAAGCAACTACCGTGGTGCCCGGTGTGTTTAAATAACCTCTGATTCAACGGAGTGCTAGGTTCTCCTCCATTCTGGTACGTTGGCAGTCATTTTTTATCGTTAATCGCGACTTTTCGATCATTCTAGCCCGGCGTCGATATCGCCTCTTTTCTTGTCGATTTCTTTATTATTTCTATCTGTTGAGCATCACGATTTTAGATTGTACATTAATAAAACTGTGGCCTCCGAAATACATCCAGTCGCCATCTTTAGACGCCATCTTTATTAATTTCACCCTGTACATCCTGAATGATTCTGTGATTATTTTCTTTTACTTTTTATTATTAGCAAACACATACGTATAAATTAATGTATTTCTTTTTTATTATAGATAAATTAATAAAGTTAAAGGTTGTTTCTTAATTGATAAGAGGCAATTTTTTCAAGTTCCAAATAATTGTTACCAAACTGTATCATCTATGCGTCGACCTGATTATAGTCGTTAATTAGACGATGGCGTACATGTGTAAACTAAGAAATTTCGAGGATGAATTAAGTAGAAAAATTCACTCTACATTGATTTCAGTTGCAGTCATTATTTTTTTTCAAATAAATAGTTCGTTGAGTTCACATGCATGCTTAGTATTTCAAATTTATTTGATAATACTCGTATTTATTAGTATTTAAATTAACGCGATAATAATTACGCGTGCGATTGACACATAGGGCTCGTCCGGCGCGTCTGTTCATGACCTACCGGATCTACTTGCACGCGAGTATGTATCGCCGAAACGTATCTGACCCGAATAAAAGCTGATTCGAAAAGTACCGCGTGTAATTGTCCCTCGTTCCTAATTATTGCGAACCTTAAGTATAGGCACTCTACTAGGAACGAATTCAAAGAATAGTATGACTGCTCATCCGATATAATTGAATGGAAAGGTGGGAGAGAGAGAGCAGCGAAACACACGCACGCTTCCCTTCACGTACCGTCAGGCCTGTGCGGAATCCGCAATCGTGTCTGTCGCAATATAACGCCGATCGCCGGTAATTCATGCACCTTGCGATCGATCATTTGTTAATATAAATTACAATCATTAATTTATACGTACACCGTGGCGAATAAAAAGCGGCACCGGACGTATGTCGCGCAGCATGTTCGACCGTATTACCGCATGGAAACGTACCATTCCCAGCACTCGGGAATAACTGCGCCTGATTTCAACCGTCGTTCTTCATTAAGCCAGTCCGTTCTAATTGAATGAGCCAATAACAGTTAAAGAAACGCGTATTTTCCTCTCCGCCTTTCCCTCTTTCTCTCTCCCTCTGCTGGAGAAGCATTTTTCCACGTTGGGGTCTTCTCGATCCATAGATCATCGAAGTATGGCGGTCACGGGAGATCCTCGAGTATACCCCATTAGCAGAGAAGCAGACAAAGTAATGAGGCTAAGACTTTGTTATACGCGCGAGTATAATGCGACCGACACGAAAATACTAGCGTGCCAGGTTTGAATGAATAGCTCAAGTACGCCGGGCACATCGTTGCCCCGCGTGTGTTTAGTTGGCGAAACGTCAGCCTCGCCGCTGCCAGAAATTTCCTTGGTACACTAACCATCGTAAAGACCGGCTAACGTAATTCCCCGCATAATGTAAAAATAAACAACGTCCGGATAACTGAAACGTCCTCGCGAAGGATAGCACACATACACACACACGCGCTATGTATATAGGCGGAGCACGGAGCGGCTCGACGCGGCGCGTCGCGTTTCCGTCGAAACGATCTCTCGCAAAATCGCACACCGCACCCGGCGAGAAATCGCGACGCGACGCTCTTCCAAAATGCCCGCCAACGCGACCGGGCTCTAATCGTGCTCTGCTCCGTAAACGGGCCGAGTTAATGACAGACAGGAAACAGCGTTTAATTAAAGTACGCACTTCCGGTAGGAACGTTTTCACGAGACCGCGTCGCATCGCAGCCAGCCACAGTCGAAGCGACCATTGCGTAATTCCGAAGCGGAGATAAAGGAACGAATTATCGCACACGCGATGTTCCCACGTTTTCTTTCGGTATTGCCCGGATCGAGAACGCGTTACGGAATGCGTAGATTGCGTTCGCAGTCCCCGCGAAACGGTCGGAACACCTTATGCATTCCGGTGAAAGATCGCGGAGAGATGAAATTATACCGATTGGTCGCCGCGCTTGTCGTTCTTGCCACTCGGCAGCTCGATGCCAATTGTCCCTGTTCCTGATTCTTCCTATTTAACGCTAAACCTATCGCTGCTGGTTAAATGACTGAGTCTATATTTTTTGGTTAAAAATTATCGAAATTATAACGTTACTTACCTAGAAATTGATAAATCTTTTTCACCAATCACATATTGAAAGAAAAATTGCGCTAAATCTAAATAAATAAATTTTAATCGCTTTTAGTGCTCGGTAGGTTTAGCGTTCGTAATATTAGCGCGGTGCTATTGTATTCTTTGATGTCGATTCAATCGGTTCCACGGTGCCAAGAAATTCGACGTCTCGTGCAGAAGAGAGAGAAAGACGATTTATTATTAGTTGACTAAGGATTTTCAGCAGCTTTGACTGTTCAAATCAAAGCGCATTAACATCTTCTGCAATAAAATTGTTTTCACATCGCCTTAAAAACTTTAGTCGCTTTCTTTGGCCTGTTTAATAAAATGGTAATGACAATGAATCAGTTATGGCATTTATACGATTACATCAGTATCTAGTTTTTGCTCAATATTACAAAATATCGGTTATCAAAACACGATCATACCGATCGAGAGCTGCGCGTAAGATCGTCTCGCGATCTACGAAGTCACATCCGTTACGCGCAGGAACGTGATCCAGCGATCCGGCAAAAACAATTGAGCTCGTCTCGCCGAAAAATGCTGTTCGCAGAGAGAGAGGGAGAGAGAGAGAGAGAAAGCGATTTCTGTAGATCATAATGAACGGGAGGGCGACTCGGTTCTCGGGTGTAAATGATTTTATTGCCAAGTGTTATGTGCGAAATTAACGACCAGCAATTATTCCGTCGTTCGGTTTTTATGCGCGACTGATTCCTGTGGGAAAGGCGGTTCTTTTTAACCGGTGAAAACACTTCATTGTGAATCTTTACAATGTATACACGCACGAGACCGTAAAAAACGGCATCGCTTAATTAACGAGCATATCGTTGGACAAGCAATCATTCACTGAAAAGAAGATTATGATGTTGTGTAGAATTTTTTTCTCTACAACAAACAGAAACTCTAATGAATCTGACGAATGCAATCTTGTTAAACTTTACCAACAAGTGGACTGCAGATCTTTATGCATTTGTGACCGATGAACATTTTCGAGAAACGCTGGAATAGAAATTTCGATAGAGTTCGGTACGATTTTATTTTTGTTTCGCAGAAAAAATTGGAAATTGCATAAACATCCGCAGTCTTCTAATAAGCGAGGTTTATTAGCGGTGGCACGTGTTAGAAAGTGACAGAAACATTGATCACGTTATTGGACAATTTTAGAAGACAAGCGGAAGCCGCAGTTTTCCGCTAACTGCTGTCGAACATTTGAAAAACAGACGCAATGGTTCCCGGGACCATTTTTCCGCAGAGGGCGCGGTAAATTTCAAACTTGCTGGCAACAAGTGTTTCCCTCGTGTTACACGATTGCACGGCTTAAGTTTCAGCCACGAACGTACCAAATTTCCGCAACACCTGTTGCGAAACATTTCGAATTTGCCAGCCAGCGAACTTTCCTGTGTCTCTCTCTCTCTCCCGTGGCTCGGCTTAATTTCAGAGATTATTATTATTATTATTTCCTTCGTATCGTCAGCGCCTCTTCGTCTCTATTTTTAAATATTATTGCCGGGTCTCTATCCTCCCTCTCTCGCTCTCGAATTCCAGACTTCTCTCTGTCCTCTGCTCCGTATTATTCACGGGCTATTTATTTTTTACCAGCGTTAATCAACGCCAATCTCCATCGTTCGGACAACCGACACGAGCAGGCTATTTTCCATCCAATAATATTCAAACCGGAGAATTATTCGAAGCCAAATTTTACCGAACTCTGTTGGCTGTTGATAAATTAGTCATTATTTGCACAAGTGTCGCGACAGTAAAAAAAATTTAATTGTATAATAATTCAGCGACGCATAAAATATGACTAAATCTGTTGTACCGTAATATCGATCTTACCGTTTAAGCAGAATTCGCTGAAATTTTTTATTTTTCTATCACTTTCTCGCTATGATTGATGTCTCGTGATGTTGTGAAACAGATCTGCGAATTCGTTTGCACACGCTTGGTTCGTTGAAGATCGACAATCCGCTGCAAAGATGTTGGAAATTTCATGCGCCGATTCGAGATGCGTCTCAATCTCGCCTGACGCTGAAACGGTGCTGTCCGTCAGCGCTTCGACAGTCTGTCCTTCGGGATCACGAACCGACGCAGATCATGACTAACGAACCATCGTGTCCACGATATTCCGTAATCGTCTCCTCGTCAATTAACACCGTCCCGAACGCGGAGGCTTCATTACGCCACCTTTGAATTACATATGCACGCCAGTAAGAGTAGGAAACGTTGTGGCGGCGCGCGACATGAGTAATTCTTTTTCTGGAATCGCATGCGCGCGCGCGGATATAGTGTCATTCGTAATTTTCGTGTTCTCTTCGACCTCGCTCCAGAATTTGTCGAGCCGTTCGAAAAAAAAAATTTTGCTTCGGCGAGATTATTTTAGAAATCGGTGTTTTATTTTTCATCTTCTTCTTTTATCCGAGAACAATCGCCCCGGCGAACGAGGACGCGGATTCCTTGAATTTCGACGAAGCGATTTACGGCGGAAAAGCCGTCGCGGAATATTTAATTACGCCGCATAAATGGCTCTAAGCGATTAGTCAATGAATATTCGAAGAAGTCGTTATTTCACGCGTCACCTAACAGCCCGGGCCGGGATTTACCGGAATTTTAATCCACCTGTAATCGATAGTGGCGAATTAATGGAAAGCAGGAGGACACGTCTCTCTCTCTCTCTCTTTCTTTCTGTCTGTCACGCTCTCCCTCTCTCTCTCTCTTCGACTGATACGATTCAGCCAGAAACATCGTTTGCTTCGTTCGAAGATGATTCATTCATAAAAAATCTTCGACTCGCTAGCTACGGCGCATACAAATTGCCGATAAACGTGTTATTAAATTCACACCACGCGGAATACTAAATTAAAGACCGAAATAAGTTAAGCGTTTCACATTTTGAGCCTTTGAAAACATCGATATTTCAATGATTTATACGCGGTATTGCCATTAATAACATAATGGAGCTGAAAAAGTTCACGGCGGAAAAAAAGTTATAAATATTTAGAAAAATGCTAACGAAGGAAGCTTGAAATTGAAATTTAACGGGCACGACATCGAATCGTCTAATGATTTTTCGGTCTTCTCTTAATTGTGCGCGTAGATAGATGTTCTATTTATATCGATCGAACTAGAAGCGAACGATGCGAAGCTGGATTTTTGTGAGAAATTTTATATCTTGTAATTACATTTCACCTATCACGAGAAGAGAATAGGCGCGCAACATTCAAACAGAGAATGGTCTCGTAATTATTCGGAATTTGCAGTATCCAATTTCTCGAAAATTCGCGCATCTTATCTCGAGTACAATAGTCGTCGAAGATAAATAGAATTATTCCATTTTTTAACCGTTTATTGTCAGTCAAATGGTTTCTTATCGTGTGTGTTTCGTTAGTGTTGGCGAATTTTTAATTAATTTCGAATGTAAATTCATGCCTGTTCTGTATAATTATCAACTCTTTTATTCCCTCTGTTACTCAATACTTTTTTTCGTCATTTTTCTGTCGCTGTGTTCCAACGTGCGCGCTGTCCTTCACTTTTTCCTTCCTTCTTCACAATTAAAAGAATCAACTTTTCAGGTCTATCGGGGCAATCGTAAAATTAATTATCATTAATTTTATCCTTCAATTTACGCGAACAATGAAACGAACGCGGAATATTTTTCGTAACGATTTGCCTTCTCGAAAAAAGACACGTTGGAAAGTCCGCATGAACCATCGGCTAATCGCGAACAAGATTATAGACGCAGTTCCAAAAATAGATTGTCAACGATTCTACTCTGCGATAAAGGAACAAGTGTTAAAAGTAACAGAGAGCTAAAGTTTCATGCGGGAATCGAAATAAGGAAGAGACAGACCGTGGTTGACATCGGGTGTAAGATCCCATAAGGACACCTGACTGTGGCCAATATTTCACTGGCAAAAGTCGCGTGTAGTCCGTGCTTTTCGTAACTGGAAGCGTTTCAATTATTCTCACGATAATTGGCTGGCAGCATTGACTTTCGTATGGTAATTATCTCGACACTAAAATAGGATGCACGGCGCACTTTTAACTCGTTCGGAACCAGCATGCTCTCTTCGCACCGTGGTAGGGAGGGGGGATCGATCTGCGGGTACGAGAGGGATCGTGGGCGAGGATTTTACGAGCAATGTCGTCGGTACCTTTAATTTACCGTCTCGTCCAGTCAGCTGACATCATCCTGCGCGGACTCAGTGAAATAAATTTCAAGTAACTCAGGGACTATGAACGGCCTTCGATGCTGATCATCCTGCGTATCACCTTAAAGTAATAATAAACAACGGTCTCGCCGCTTCGTGATGTTTCTGCAATCTTTCTGGATCCTTCTTGATCTTTCTGCTTGCCTTGTATCCTTTCGTGTTCTCTTCGAGGAACATGCGATTTAATGCGTACGCACACGTATCATTTATTCAGTTTTTATTAGATAGCAACATTTGTTTTCTTCAATTTTTCTGTCTTTATTTGCCGTTGGAAGAATTATTCTAAACCCTTGCGTATATTTCTAAAGTTGCGAAGAAATCATTATTGTGGTAACAGAGGATAAGTACACATATTTATTTTTAATTAAAATTGGAGATTTTTATATAATAATTAGCTACCGGTGGAAGATATTTTCAATATTTTAAAATATCTATCCTGTACGGTTAAATTTCAGATCGATCAAAAGAATTGACAATATGAATTTTGAAAATTTGTGCGAAAAAGAATTTTTCAGAAAATTTTATCGACAATGTCCTCGCACAGTTTCTCGGTCCTGCGCAACAAGTTCAGAGGTATCCGACACTCTGAACGGTATCGAACAAGAAGCGTAATGCTCGTGGATTGTCGGCGGATGAATTTTTTTTCGGAGCGTTCGAGCTTAAGCAAGCGGTGGCTGTCACGTACGTAGAAACGTGTACGTCGCCCTTCGTCGAGCGAACGTGGCTAATTACCGAGCCGCGCATAATTGCCGCAAATTAAGGAATTTAAGCCCGGGACGTTCGAGGCGAAGCCGGCCGCTCATTAATTGGCCTGGTTGATTGCCACTTGCCGTCGCTAAGCGCTAGATTGTAAACACTCGGTCCGTTAATTGTCCGGCGAGTGTCGCGCGAGTTGTCGTTGCCGCGGCCCCGAGCCGATAATTAAGCCTCCCTCGACCGCGCACCAGCCGGACACGTATATAACGAAATGCCGCGAGCGGTATTTTCGATCTCGCGAGTAGATCTTGAGGCACCGCACCGGCTGTCTGGCTTGCAGCGAGCCGGCTACAATCTTAACTCGTTGCTACCTCCTGCAATACGTTGCCTCGTGAGCGCTGATTTCGCGCCGAGCCGAGCCGAGCCGCGCCGCACCGCACCAACCAGCGCGGACCGGCAACGTGTACAGTGCTGCGCAAAAGTATCGGTTCGTCAATGTCTTTTTGCAATAATACTCGACAATCTTCATGTTCACGAGGGTCTCAAACTCTGTCTCTCTACTGTGATTCAACAATTTCCAGATCGAAAATTATTATTCTTATATTTTACTAAACACGTCCTTCCCTGATTTTAACTCTAAGATATTGAATACATAATCTGGTTTTATAAAACAAAATGGGTGATCTAATATTGTTAAAAAGTAAAATGGAAATTATTACAAGTTCCATAAATTTCCTTCAATAAATAAAGAACAAATAAGGCGTGCAAAACCCGCAGCTGCGTGAATTTAAACGTAAGATAACTGTACAGGACCGGTTTTAGATGTTTAATTTTTAAATTATTGAAATTATAACGTTACTTAAATGGAAATTGATTCGATACATTTTTTTATCCAAGCGCATATTGAAATAAAAATTGCACAAAATCTAAATAAACAGAGCCTTGTCATTCTTATAAGTTAAAATATTTTAATCGCTTTTCGTGTTAACTGAAATTTAGCTTTTCAATGCATAATCTGGTTTTATAAAAAAAATGGATCTTCAAATTATTAAAAAGTGCAATGGAGACTATTAAAAAATTCATAAATTACCTCCAATAAATAAGGAACGACAAATAAGGCGTGCAAAGTGCGATTGTAGCCGCGTGAATTCGAAAATAAGATAACTGTACAGGACAGAGGATATCCGTTCGAGAGAAATTAACAGTGGTCGTGGCAAGGAGAAAGGATCGACGATCGTCGTGTTAAGCAGAAGAAAGAAAGAAATAAAGGAAAGGTTCGAGGGAACGAAGTGTCGCAACGAGCAACCAGATGCGCGCTTCTGGTCCCGGCAATTAATAATTAAGAGTCTCTGGCGGTGGGCAAAGGAGGGGGTCCAGTCCGTTAATTAATCGAAGCTGCGTAGCCGCACGAGCGCTAATTACAATTTATAATTAAGCAGCTTAAGCGCGCGCGAGCGCGCGGGCGCGGTCCTTCGCATGCCGGTTTGGTCGGGCTCTGTGCAATTAATATGATTAATCGTTCCGCGAATTGTTGGCCCCAGCCCGAAAGTAACGGCCCCCGGGTTCGAATTTAAAATCGGCCGGGCACGATTTACCAAGCATAAGTATTTGAGATCGTCGACGATACGAGCCTCGATTTGATTGGATTCTCAGGAGTTCGCATATAATGAAGAATCCCGTCTCGTCATTAAGATCGCTGCCATTTTATGTCTTATTCCACTTAATTTTCTCCCATTGATGCCGCGCACCCGCAACGCACAATTTCTTTTGCTTGATTGAACGAACTTTCGGCTTTATCGATGACACTAAAAACGGTGAACCAGGCCGCCGAAGAATTATCGTGATTACCGATTTCGTGAACGGGTGATTGACCGATAAAATGTCACACTTTGTTTCTGGTTATCCATGAGAAAATCAAATTTGAGTGAACTTCGGTTGAAATGAGAATGATAAAATGGAAGAAAAATTAAATTATTTCATATTTTATGTATAAATATGATCGATACAGAAAATATCACGACTGATATAAATTATCACGAGCGAAGAGAATTCCTTGAACTGACTGTCCTTGACATTGTTATATATTAAAAATGCACTATACACATAGTTTGTATTCAACGTATACAACGTTGCTATGTATTGTAGAACGCAATTGTCAGTTTTCACGTTATCCTCATCAATCTCGCAGAGTTATTAAATAACTAGGATTATGTTGAAGTTAGAGATACGTATCTAATGCATCGTCAAGCGAATGACAACGGGAGTGAATCAAGTATGCTACACATAAGCCTGATTTTATTATCCGGCACT
Source organism: Lasioglossum leucozonium (assembly GCA_028454225.1). Lineage (NCBI taxonomy): Eukaryota > Metazoa > Arthropoda > Insecta > Hymenoptera > Halictidae > Lasioglossum > Lasioglossum leucozonium. Next base: position 7,336,247 of record CM052207.1, on the reverse strand, counting down.
GTACGGAGTGTTTCGATTGAAAACTTAGCCACTCGAATGTCTGTAGTTCTAATGCTTTCCAGTTCGTTGTCTTTAAATTAGTGGGCGTAGGTCAGTTCAAGGTCACGTATCGTCGCGAATGTAATTTAGAAGCAAGAAACAACGTCCCCGTGTAACCAGTCCTTTCGAAAGAGCAGAAAATTGCGTGCGCGCGATGAAATTTCAGCCCTATCTACGGTTTCATCGATAATGCAACCGTGCACAACAATTATCCCCGGGTTTAGAAAGTTTCGCTAATAGCAAATCACATTTATCACAAAACGATAAATAGCTGTTTCACGCAATACTCCCCGACCGCCGCGATAATCATTACAGGAAAGGTTAAATGCCGATAGAACGCGTAAAATATTATCCAACGAAATTAATCAGTCACATCGATCCACGAAATGTTAACAATGCGCCTCCACCGCTAATAAATATTATATTTATCCTGTGCGAACGTTCGCGCGTCTCGCAGCCTCCGTTTTCTTACGCAATCGAAGTATTTATGAAAGTCCGAATCACGGGAAACTATGGAAGCGTGGCGATGATCCTCGTCGCACGGCAATGCCTTACTCGCGTTCGGTACAGACGAAACATTAATTACGCCGACATGATGCATGGAAATGCTCTATCCGGCCCAACGCGTAATTAATCGCGGCAGGTGGAAGATGATATTGATTTCGCTCGACTACTCGCTCGCGATTCGCCGGGTTTCGCGAAGAAACGCCTGTGGTAGGGAACAACGGGCAAGAAAAACGAGAAAGAAAAATCATCGCGAACGAGAAGAGGAGAGAGATGCGCGGGAAGGTGGGACGAGAAGGGGGGGAGCGAAAAAAAAAAGTATCAACGCGTGACCGATCACGACTGTTACGTTAATTAACGATGTAGATCGTGTTTCCGGGTCGATCCGGGCCACCATAAATCTGCGGGGACGCCGCACCGCGGATTCACATAATTTATCAAAACTGAAAACGATCGTCGCGTCGGGACGAGACGCGCGCGCGCTTGCGCTTGGTCGTTACGGTCGCGGCGGAATTATTTCGCGGAAAATAACTGTTATAAATTCCTGAGCAATTCCGCGGCGAAAAGTGCTGATACAACCAACGGTTTCCGAATAGAATGATAAATCTATCGAGCAGCCGACTAAGTAAGACGGAACATTAGTGCATAAATGAGCGGAGGGGGTCGTCGAGCGGGATCCGCGGGCGAAAAGCGACCCTGAATAGCGATATTATTAATGGAACTTCGTGTTTAACAGTGTAAGGCCTGGATTATCTCGTCGCTCTCTTAATCGGAATTTTTATTGTTCGAAACTGTGCAAATTAACGCATACTTAATAGAATTTTCACGGCGGATACGACAAATATTTCGACACTAAATTTTGCATTCTCGAGAAATTGTCGATTGTTGAACTGTGGAAAGAAAATATGGTATTTCTGGAACGCAATATGCAAGTGAAAATAACAGTGCAATAGAAAACAGACTGATATTAAATATGGAAATGAAAATATGTTAATCGATTACACGAGAAACGTGCAATATATTCAGCGCTGTAAGAAACTTAGGGTTTTGCAGTTGTTTATAAAGATTTTACGTTTCTGTGTCATGAACTTCTAGCGTATAAAAAATAAATCCGTTCTACCAAATAATTTTCATTCGACATAAATTTTATGCCGATAAATTATACAAATTTTTTCGTTCGTTAATCGATTTTATGCATTTATGTCAGAAATGGGCAGGTGTAATCTAAAACAATACAAACATGCGAAGAATTTAAAAATACCATTATATGATGTTCAACTTGTTAAACAGATTAAGAAAGCAAATAAAATTCTATTTCACTTCGGTCTATTGCAATTCAAGTAGAAATTTTTTATTTTGCATAAAGATCCGCTATCTACATTAATAAGTTAATTATAGAACCGATGAATTCGAATAGATAATTGTGGGAATGTTTACGTTGCCGTTCGAACACCGTGTATAAATGCATAAAAATGATTGGCGAGCTGCGAAACATACGCAATATGATCACGACGACATTTTTCGTCTATTCACCCGTTCATCCCACCTCGTGATTAGAGTGCAAACGCACATTAACACTGTTGTATATATCTGGAGTTCTCGTCACGCTTTATCGCGACGAAGGCGCGAGAACGTTTCTTCGGTATGTAATTCATGAAAAGAATATTCAATGGAAATGCTCGGCCATTGGCAATGGATATGTTCGACGTGCACCACATTGCAATTTACAACGATCTAATCGCGGCTAAAGTTCAGGGCCGTACGAAATAACACCCCTGAAACGCGCATTTCTACGAATTGATGAAAATACGAATATCAGAAGATGCTCGATTGTTCATCCTCGTTTCTCTAATTATAAAACTCTCTATAATTTCCTTCGTCGACTCTGTGGTCCAATTCCACGTGACGAAGAACTTCTAATTTCATTCAACAGAAACTTAAATCGACTATTCCATCGAACATCATTGATAAAAATATTTTTATTTCTAAAGATACATACAAAGTTTCATAGATCAGGCTAAACCGTGAATGTGATACGTAACATGACCGCTAATATCTGAGAATCGGGCACGGACTTTTGCACCCGTTCAATATAATCCGATACGCGTGCGTTGTATATTTCCAGACGTTATAAACTTGCCAGTTGAATTATTAGCGGGTGGTATAATGGAATTTCCTCGGATTATTACCCTTGGCCGGTGCATCGACCGTGGAAGCCGACCTACCCCCACGAGGTAGGAAGGTCGGTCTAGCGTTCGTGAACCTCGTCTACTCTCGATGAGGGACACCGTGCACCTTGGCCAGGTGGGTGTGAGTTAATTAGAGGCCATACTGTACGAAGAGCACCCTCTTACAGTCTCCCTTAGCGGCTTTCCAGTCCCAACCGTCATCAGGATAGAGAAGAACACCGTGAAAAGGTGTTGCGAGGGGGTGGGAGAGGGGCGGGAGAGGGTGCAACCGCCTCCGGACTCGTCCGGGTAATATCCAGTAGAAGCTGTAGCTCGACCGCTTATTAAAAACATCTAGCCATGGTCAGCAATCTCTTTTCCACCCTGAAAGAGCAAACGCTGTCGCGTAAATGTAAGTGTGGTTCGTTGCACGCGTCTGCGCGCGTTCAACGTAAATGTTGCGGGTTATATGCGCGCTCGGGGGTTAAATTCGTGGCTTATTACGTCCCCTAAATGCCTGTATGGGAATTATTAAATTTCCCGGGTTTACGGCGGACCTTAGGTACCATTGCCTCGCATCATCCACCCGCGTTGTTTATTAGCACGGAACTCTTCTTTCGCAAATATCATCCGCGAAGGGTTAATATCGAAATTTTTACAGATGCACCTGGCCGATAACGGTTAATCGTCAGAGCTCGAACGCTTCTACAGCGCACGTCCTCGGATCAAGCGAATTTTATAGAAAACGTACTACCAGGTGTATCGCGCGGCGATATTCGACGAGACCCTGAGAAAATAATACCGAATCATGTAAACTGGCCGGATTAAATTTTTAAACAACCATTTACCGTTTCCGTTCGAATAAACAGGGGTTGCGGGATATTTCCCAGGTTCCAGTTCCACACAATGGAATTGGTTATGGTTGTTGCATGTTTCATAGCGTAAAACAGACTGCTCGCGGTATCGACGGGCGTTTCATCATTAAGGCGTAACCCGTGAAATATTTAAATAGACACGCTCAACAAAGTATCAGGGCAATGTCTCAGGTGGACCCGATAAATTTCTAACGGAATCGGCTCGGCTCGGCTCGGCTCGGTTCAGTTCGGCGCGGCGCTCGGAAACCGTAGTTCTCATTCTCTAGTTTCTACATACCCCTCCCCTCTCGCTAAACATCCGTATACCGCAGGAAATTGTTGCAGGGTAGCATGACACGGTTTTAGGTGCCATTATCGCTATCTGCATTCGTAATCGTACGACTGCGCGGCGCGACGCGGCGCGGCGCAACGACGCTTTTCCATAGAACAATAGAAACGGGACAGAGTTGTTTATCACGCATCTTACGGCAAATTTCTGCCTATCCGGATCAATTTGTTCGGCGAAACCGAGTACCCGCGGCGTCCATTTCGCTGATTACTTCGCTCCCAGTCTGCATCGGCGCAATTATTCAAAGTTGAAACAATTTCGACGTGTAATTTAGCCGTGTATGTTCCCATAATTGCGCTCGTGAACGTGCTAAATTCGTACGGATATACGTTTTCCTCGGTCGTTAAAAACTTCAATCGAGGTCGCTCTAGTTCGAAGTTTCCGCGCTCGCTGGAAAAAGACGGACCGTTCTTGCGAATCATTTATTATCATAAATTCGTGAATTCGCGCAACTAGAATTTAATTACACGATCAGACTATTTTTTTTTTTAATTCCTCTCTGTATTTATCAACCGTTTGATGACTCGCGGCCGCCTTAAGTAAAACGGAGTCGTCGCGTCGCTCTTACAAATTAGCGGATCCGAAATAATACCCTCGATGGTAAAATAGAGCGGTCTCGTTTTCCGTGGGGAAGCGTTCTAAATAATATATTTTTCAATTTCGAAACGTTGAGCGGAGTTTCCATCACAACGGAGCGAGCGTCGTGGCTTCCGGCGTGATGGCGCGGTGGTAATGCAGCGACCCTCCGGGGGGTTGGCGGAGTTAACGAGACGTCATAAGGGCGATGCTATAATTGCGTCAAAGGCGTATAACGGGAGTAATCGTACGAGTATAGTCGAGGAGAGACGGCAACAACGTATCGCTGGGAACACACGAACGAACCGAGAACGTTGGAGTGAACGAGAACAGCGCGGCGCCGTCATTGGGGTGGGGAATGAAACGAAATTAAGGAAAGAAATAATGCTATAGGAGAAAGTAGCGGTGGCCCCCGGTGGTGGTTCGGGGACGAGTCAGACGGACGATCGTGCATAGAGAAGTGCACAGGCTCGTGGAAGAGCTTAGGTACACGTGTTGATGGCCGAGACTCATCCCTAATTGTGCTTAATGACACCGTGTCCTCCGGGGGGTGAAACCGCAGAACGCTCTCTCTCTTTCGTTCTTACCCCATGGATCTTCTTTACTCTCGCACACGCTCGCCACCCCCGAACGGTTGTCGGCAAACCCCTCGGTCCTCGGACGAGGAGGGAAAAGCCTGGACGGCCGAGACATGTGTCGTGTTCAAGCATCCGGAAAAGCACACCGGGTTATCTAGGATCCGGACCAAAATACACGGCACACGTTGGAGGGTCGTTCTTTCTTCCTTCGATGCACGATACTCTCTTACGAGGGCGACGATCCTGTCACGTTTACCTGGATAAGGGCCAGGCTTTATTGGTCTCTTAGCCGGAGGCTGTATATCTGCTTGTTAGGAGGAGAGTTTGCATACGAGCCGCACCGCGCCGCACCACCCGTTTCGATTGCACGCGACCGGTAACTACCTATTGCTTCCGGTGGCTCGTTCACGGTCATTCTCAATTCGGCTTTACCTTGGCTCTGGCAGCAGCGTGAAACTGCAGTTGGCGCAATTTCGAATTTATCCGAACATCGCCGATTCGAAAGAGGCTTATTTTATAAGAATAAGAAATTGTTATTTTAATTTGACGGGTGGCCGTCAAACGGGGAATTTCGTTTCGAGATCGCTGGACTGTCGCCGATAATAGAAGTGAAAGTCGGTAGGGGACGGTTGGATAAAAAAATCGCACGACCTCGCAGAACTTATCGACGAGAGCAGGCTCGAGGCAGGAGGAGGAGTGCCATTAGCATAGAAATCAATTATCCGATTGATTTCGATCGGTGCAAAGTTTTACAACAGGTGCGCCAGTCCGGTACAATCAACGTTCCAATCTCGAGCCCGCGAAATTACGGTGGAATTTCCCGGAATCGAATATTGCCTACAACCTATCCGGGGCGCTAGGCGTTCTTAGAATCTAGCAATTAATCGACCGTCAGCCGGCCCGGAATGCTGCACGATAGTGAATCAGGAATGGGTTTCGCCGGACACAGAGAGGGATGAACGCGGCGCGGCGCGACGAGGCGCGCAGGAGAGGGTAGAACCGTCGAGCAGCTACGTTATGAATACATTATATCTCCGGTTCCAAGGGATGCTGGCACATGCGCCGACAGGGTAGCTCCACCCTGTACTCCACCGGGACTCTGTGTTTCTCTCCACCTCTTCCGACTCCTCTCTCTTTCTCTCTCTCTCCCTCGAACCCCCTCTGCACCCCCGTTTGCCCCCTCGCAGCCCGCGCTAATTATACATGCGCTAACCAATCCACCTCCAATGAGGCTGGGCTGTCGCCCTCTCTACCAGAGAGGGTTCAACCACTCTTGTCCTCACTCATTGAAGCCTGGGTGGAGCATGGACCTTCCTCCGTTGCATACCACGCACTTGCTTTGCTTAATTACGCGGAGGCGTTAACTAGCTCCCCAGCCAACCCTTGATTCGCAACCCTTTACACCGCGGGAAAGGGAAGCAACGGCGTTGATTGGCTTTCCGCAGCCTCGCCGGCTCATTTCCGATGGAGAAACACCTACCCGAAACCTGGGAAAAGATTTTCCGCTGTGCGTTTCGGCGCGATAATTCGTCGGGAGCGTGTGGATTTTGGCCTGCTACTCCCGCGCGATCGTTTCGGTCGTTCGGTGCCACTCTAAATTTACGAGCATTTGAATTGGCAGCTTGGAACCGTTTTCATACAGTCTTTCAGCCGCGCGGAATTTATGATGCTCGCGGAGATTCGATCAGGCTCTATTAAATATTGCGACGGGTCTAAACAATTGATAGTTTTTTCGACGATTCATTCCCGATGAAATTACGCTCTCGCGCCGAAAGACAGTTTTCAATAATATTGTAACGAGAAAACTGGTATCCAGATCAAAATACACTAAGGGACAATCTTAAAGAAGACGCGATAGAAAACTTTGTCGAGTTCCCAAAGGATACTACTGACAAAAATAGTACAACAGTGCATATAACCGATAACCAAGATGCTGACGCGACTTAAAATTTCAAAGAAAAAGAAGATCTAGTATCCTTACCGAGGCGACAGTTATTGCGGTTTGAAAACGTGAATCACGGCATTTTTGCGTCCGGTTTCGGCAATTTAGCGATCCCGCCGCCGTAATGACGAGGTTTTTCACCGCGTCGAAGGTGTCGTAGGAAGCGGCGTGTTCGGTTTCCCAGCGATAATTAAATTGCGAACGAAGGCACAAAGACCCGTCCTATTTTATATTCATTGCTTTCTATCCCATTAGGAGCTATCACCGATTCAATATTCTTCCACGGTGCTGCGCGACTCGACTCGGCGCGGCGCGGCGCGGTGCGGCGCGCTCGCGAGTCCCTTGGACTCAATCTCATATTCGCAAGACAAACACTCACCCTCTGGGCGATCTTAACAGATGCTCCACAGGAAGTAACGACCTCACAATCTCCAATTTACGAGCCAGCACTCTCCGCGAGCCGAGATCCTCGAGGTCAAAGATTTCCTCGGCTCGATCTTCGTTTCCATAGTGGAAATGACCGGGACGAGCTTGTACCCGGCGCAACGAGATAAATAAGAAGCTCGAGGAGCAGCCAGAACGGATCGCCCCGGAGAAGGACGGAAACAGGAGAGAGCCGACCCGGGCAGAACGAAACAGAGTAGGAGAGAGCGAGAGAGAGAGAGAGAGAGAGAGAGAGAGTGAGGGATGGTGAGACGGTGAGGGAGAGAGAAGGAAGTTTGGCGTCTCCCGAGGGTGAAGGACGAATGCAGGCTCTCTGTTCGTTCCGAAGGAGTCTAGAGAGCCGCGAAACGCGGATTCGACAAATCGAAGTCTGGCCCCCACGCGAAACGAGGCTGGGGGGATAGAGGAAGAGGGACTCTTGGAGGAGATGGAGCGTCGTCGGTGCAGGTCGGAATAAGAGGGTGGGTGGCGGTGTGTGCCGCCTTCGGCGCGCAGGCCCTATGCAAAATAGCAAGGCTGGTGGGGTGACGGAGCCGTTCCAGACCCCCCAACGGGGCAAACAACCCCTTAGTTCTGCCGTAGCGGCCGCAGACGCCCCCACCACGTGTGCGTCTCGCGCGAGAGACGCCTCTCGTCGTCGCCGCCGTCGTCGTACGTCGTCGTCGTCGTCGACGGCAGCGCCATCCCGGTCGGTCATTCTTTCGCTCTCGATTTTGTTAACCGATCTCGATTTCCGGCACTCGTTCGTCCATGCCGGTCTTTTAACGCCTTGGAACCACGCGCGCGCGCACCGCGACATCAACTCTCCCGGGCGTTTTCTCTTCTATTCTCGAAAGTGAACGTGTTAACCCAACCGCCGCGCCGGGGAGATCTCGAAACGAGGAAACCTTGGAACCTTGGAACCACGCCGAGAAGAACCGATTCGGATGTACCCTCGATCAAGAGTAAGATTCCCGCTTTGACCCTAACGTTCGCGAGTAGAGGACTCCCTTTCCGCGGACTCGCGAGCGCGCGTGGATCTCTACCCCCTCGTCGCTGCGTTTTGGATTAGACCACCGCGTTAGAGACTCGTTGCGAATCACAGATATTTTTGGAACTGTTTGCACCTCGACGAGAAATTTACCAGCAAGTTCGTGTGATACCGGCTAAATGTTATCTCCGGATTTTCATCCTCCTGACGTAATGCCTGTAACGAGAGCTCGACCAGTGATGGATATTATACCCTTTCTTCTAGGATGGATTCCATTCTTTCGTAACTAACATTCAAGCATTAACGTCAGTGTCGGCAGTAAACATAAATTATCTCTGCTGTCAAATTGTTAGGCATAAAGACGTTCTAACACGTTGACATGTCACTCATATCTGGATGAGGGAATTATTGTGGTTCTCCAACCTGGAGAATTAATTTTCACAGAAATGTAGGAACATTGAAAATATAATTAACCCTTTAGGGACGACGCCCGATTGTGTGATCGACGTTGTACGGTACAAGGTACAAGGTACCTAATCCGTAAGTGATTTAGACTCGTCGATATTCTATAAAGCAAGCAATAATTAGTGCAAATGTGTCGCATCTAATAATCTAGAGGTCGTCCCCGAGTGGTGACATCATAAATCTTAACTCTTCGAGGTCCTACGTCGTGTCATAGCAATAGTTCCGTGTTTCATTAATTCGCATTCCATTCATCAATGATGTTGCAATGGTACATATGTAAAATTGTATTATTTCTTATCTCTCTTCTAAATAGATCAGAAATATAAAAATAAATTGCTTCAATTTCATCGAATCCTTATGGTCGGTGAGTCGACGTGTTAATTTATAACAATTAAAAGGTGATCGTATCGAGGGGAGTAACTGTCATCAAAGTGATTATTACGAAAAACTGGGTACTCCTAGAATGAAGGAATCCTCCGAAAATCGCTGATAGGAAAAGTTGGCCTCGACCTTCGTGGCTCGGTCTCGTTTCGCAGAATCACATTCGAGCGAAAAATCTTTTTTCGATCCGCTGAATTATTAATCGCAGCGTTTCCGGTTTTTCGAGCAGAAACGATCGTTGTTCGATCGAGAGACACAGTGCCCTGACGGCTGCGGTTCGCGCGGCGTGAAATCAGCCACGGAATTACCGTGGCAACCTTGAACTAATAAGTCTCTCATCAGCTGCAGCGACATTGCGGCGCTCCTAGCACGTTAATAAGAAAACATTCTACATATATATATGTGTGTATCTATACCTAGGCTAGTATTCCCCGGCTCGCCTTATAGACACGCCGTTTCAGAGTCGTAAAGACACCCGTGATTTCGGCAAGGCATTTTTACGAAACATCGAGGTCCCATAAATCATCTGACTCCTATGAAAGAAATTAGCGACGTGATTAGTGCTGTTTATGCGATCCGGCTTGGCTATAAATCTTCCGCGTATGTCGAAATCGTTATGGAAAGGGTCGTCGCAATTAATTGTTCTCTAATTTGTACGAGTTTTAATTGATTGGACGTTTCACGCGTAGCGCGTCGTTCTCTTCTTTTTTTTCCTCTCTCGAATTTGATTGCATTGTAAAATCGAAACGAAACACATTTCTCTTTCCAAGGACACTCCGCTCGAATTCCCCGTGTTGCATAGAGTATTCAGTTCGCATAAAATACGATGATTGCAATTAATCGAACGGCAAAAATAATTACGACAAATTATTTAAATTACGTTTCCCGAACGACGCAATTAACGACGAACAATTTGTACATTTTTCTTTCGTCGGCGATTTACATCAATTTGTTGGACGCTCCCTAACGGTTGTTAATCCCGGCTGCGCTGCATCGCGATACTCTTCGACTATCGACGCCGGTACACGGTGTTCGTTAAATTTTTCTGTCGATGACGAATATGTTTCAGGCATTCGTTAGTCATAAACGCGTATTTAAAACCGTTTCCGTGTTATAAAACAATTAATCAAACGACAGCAGCAGCGCGCGAGCGCGATTGTAATACGAGCGAATCGCTTAAAATCCTATCTCGCGGCGATTAATTCTGTGCTCCTGAATACGATTACGTTAACGAATCGCCTTACCTGTAGCGAGTGCAGAATGAATCCGTCATTTTCAGCGAAACGACGCGAGACGAATTAAATGCCGTGGGTCGAGAGGTCAACAAATTAATCGGCTTTCGCGGTTTACGCAAACTTATTTAATTTATCATTCGCGCGGTGTCTAACCCGTGAGAATATTTTCCAATGTAACTTTCTACACCGTTTCGATATGGGGGAGGGGGGGAAGTGTGGAAACTATTTTTTTTTTCTACGGAATCAAAGTTTTAATCGAGGATTTTTATAGACACATTCCGTGACGCGGGTCGATTCGGCGGTAATTATAAAGCGGCCGGGTAAAGAACATGAAATCGATAGGAAACCGTTGATAAGGGAGCGTGATTAATCGTCGATCAATTAACAGTCGCGTAGACCCGCGCGGCACGGCGCGGCGCGGCGTGGCGCGAGGCGAGGCGAGGCAAGGCGAGGCGATTGCGCCATACGCTAGTCTCGGAGCCGGACATCTCTCATTAATTAGTTATTAACGGCGTGCCGCGGTAATTACCTATGCAAATTCGTCCTCGGGCCGTTCTACGCCCGTCATTATCTCTCCCGGCAACGATTTCACAATACCACCTCCGCTCGTTCGGCCAGCGTCTCGTGAAAAAGTGCGGGAAGGTGGAAGGTCGAGGCAAAGACGAATCATCTTCGGATGTGTCGAGCGTCAACTACCGGCGGCGGCGATCCGATGTTCCACTCTCGAAACCACGAGGCGGTCTGTCGTGCTTTAACGACCGTTCGTACATCGATCGTACGAGGAATTATTTATCGCGTGCTTCGGTATTTACATTACAAACGTGATCCTTCGGCTCACTTTTTCCCTCTATCTCTCTCTCTACATATCTCTCTCCCTCTCTGTCGTTCGTGAGTTCGTGACGCGGTGAGACAACGTTGTCTCGACGCCTGTTGTCAAACAGCGAGCGCGCACGCGTGCATCGCGGGATTGATAATTCACCGGGTCGGGAAAATTCGATAAGTAATATTTCCCCGAGAAAGTTTTTGTCCGAGCGCTCGCTCGTATATCCCGTAACTCGGGAGTACGATCTGTGGCGGCTCTCCGTACGCCGGAGAATGAACGGGAGATTCCTTGAATAGATTTCTTTTATTCCCCGGCTAAGTATTTCCGTAAAGTTTCGGCTTCGAATTATCAATCTCTGCCAGTATCGACTACCGGCCGAAAGCTCGATGTCAAACTTGCTCGGCGGGGTTACCGAGCGGCTCCTCACGGCGGTATATAAATTCTCATGCGAACGGATAAAAATTGTGTTCCGTAAATGCGTAACAGTCTAAATGCGGCTGTGTCAGTTAAAAACTGCTCTCGATATTAACAGTTTAATTCTCGCAGCGCTAACCGCGACTCCGACGTTTCGCTGCCGCGCCGCTTTTGCAATAAGACGCTTCTCAGAATCCTGCAAGCAGCTCGCTTTCGGTCGGTCGCCCGCGAGATTGTACCGCACGTAGTCATTAGTCCTTTTTAAGAAACAAAAAGCCCGCAAAACTCGATGATACGCCACCACGGCGCGATTTGAATAGCGACGTGAGGGCAACTTGTTTATTTTCTGTTGGCGAGCCGAGCCGCGCGCAGAGGCGGCAACTCGACTGCCGGTCGCCTCGCGTCGCGTCGCGTCGATCATTTTCACGATCTACGATCGATCGCGCCGGCACTGGCGGCAACGGGCACCGCGCGCGGGATAATTACGATAAAACCGGCGCCGGCAAAGCGGAGTTAATTATTCAGTGCCGTGCGGTGCGAATGCCCACGTCCTCTGTCCCACAAAGGGAAACGACTCGAGGCGATTACCCCTCGATGCGAAATTTCGATGGAACCAACTGAATGTAGGATGATCGCGTACCCACGGTTTTTCGTTGGTAATGAGCGAAAATTGACCGATCATTTTCGATGCGCAGTCCGGTGGTTTCGGTGACAGGGAAATCCTCCGATTACACGTTCATTACGATTGCTCAAAGATTGCTCGGCGATTGGTTTAGAAATCTAAAATTACCGATAGTACGCAGACAACAAAAAAGAAAACGATATTCTGTTCCACTTGCTGCTACACCGTGGCGATCGCATGCGGAATTTCGAAGACACCCTGTACAGTTCTAGGATCGAACGAGCGTCGCGTCGGAGCCGAGAGAAATCTAAAGAGAGCTCTAAAATAAGCAATTACAAGTTCGAGCGTCGACGAGGTTTTTTAAACATTCAGCCCGTGGCATGAAGGAGCACGGTGTCTCGGGATTGGTAACGATCGCCGTGCAAATGATCCACAGAGGACCCAGGTGGCTCCGGGAGGGTCACCGCGGGCGGTCCAGGATCGAGTAAGAATGAAGAGGAAGAAATGAGGATGACGGAAAAAGAGGGAGGCTCGAGCAACGCGCGCGCGCTCGCTCGCTCGACGAAGAGAGACGGTAGAGAGGGAGGGGGTGAGAGAGAGAGAGAGAGAGGAGGGAAGGAGGGGGAGATCTTTTACGGATCGACTACCAGAACGATGAAATCGGTGACGGAGAAAGGGGCGGACGTAGGCGGTCATTTGTTGCTGTTTATTAATTCGAGGCGAGGCGAGGCGAGATACGTCCAGTTTGTGCGGTTCGGTTGCTCGTTTCGCCCACGCATAAATTTCTCTCTATGTGTTTTTCTCTTACCGTAATAACGCACACGTAGTGCCCACAATGCCGCGCGCGCGCTCGTCGGCGCCGATGATAATGCAGGACATCGTAAATAAAATATGCCCGATAGTAGGTGAGCCGGGGCTACGGCACCGAATTCCGGGACGCCGAAGCTTTCCGATGCCGAGGATCGGTGATTGTTGGATCAACGACGGGCAGCCGGAGGAGGACCCGCAAAAGCTTCGTAAAGACGGTAATAAAAGCGCCGCTACTAACATGTCAGTCGCGCGGCTCTTTATTGGACACGACATTACCTTATTCGACCAGACCGACCGGCGCATTGTCTCGAAAGGGCCACCATTTTTCGCGAGCGTGTAAACGGTCACGCTGCTTTACTTTTGTCGGTCAAAGGTTGCATAGCCGATGCCTCTGCCTCACTTTTTGCCACAGCCTCGTCGCTACTCGTGCGCTTAAAAGCTCGGACCCTTCCGAATTCTGGCAGTTCCGTCCTCGTTTCTCGTGGTTACGCAGGAATTGACGGCGGATTTTATGCGTTAACGACGAAAGCGAGTAAGTGTCGTTGAAAATATTGAAAAGATTGAAATACTTTAAAAATATTATTACGAGGTAGAACATTTTCTGCGTAAATCGGTAATTACGAGGAGAAAGCGTCCGTGCGATACCGTTCCCCGACGGAATCTAATTAAAACAAAAAAACAATCGTCCATTAGGATAACAAAAGCGCATCGCCCACGTCGAAGCGAAGAACGACAGAGAGCTGACACGCTCCATGCCCACAGGAAAACAATGTCCAGAGAAGAAAAGGTTCTTAATCCGGCAAATATTTACAGTCGGAGGTCCTTCGAAAAATTTCTGAAACGAGAACCGGCAACAATGGAGCAAGGAATAAGGGATAAGGGCGTCGCGCGTCCTAATCAGCATAACGTCGTGAGATCGAGGAATGCCTAAAGACAAAGGGATCGCTGACGACGAAAAACAGGGAAGGGACCCGGGGACCGTCGACACCGAGGGTATAATTAAAGCGACGTTAATTAATTGTTAGCACAACAATGCATCCGTGTCGGAGGCAGAGACGCGGAGGAGGAGGTGGAGGAGGAGGAGGAGGAGAAGGGTGTGGAGGGTAGTCGGGCCCCGGAGCCTTCATAAATTTACATGTCTTTCGTCGCGAGAATCATTTTTTACAGCCGTTAGGAGAGTGTCGGCGGTTGGTGTGCGTGCAGAAGAGAGGCTGCTGCGGACCTACAGCAAAGCATGAGCTATATTACGAGTCCCCATGGTGTTGCTCATAATAACCATCGATGTCTCTCCGTGGGCATGGAAGCAGCCTCGAGGTTCGATCTTGTTATCCGTCTCCGGTCGCGATCGAAATACTTTAATTCGATCAATTTTGTAGCTCGATAATTATGGTCTTTTTATGTCCACGAGCGGGCCGAGCCCGCGCACCACTGTTATTAACAAGAATTTATCAAATTTTTCAGTCGCCGAGAGAACCTGTCGGAAAATGTTTTATCAGATCTCGTACCTCGCGCACCGCTTAATTTCTTCCGATCATTCATTATACGATTTTTCTTTCTGCGGCTTTTGTTTTCTTTTTAAAGTCCGACCGCTATTCTTGTCGGTAATTTTGTTTCCCTTAGGAATCTCAAGTTTTGCAGAATTTTATCGCGGCTCCGCGGGGCTCTGTTAAGGTACTATTGTTACGTTGTTTCAGCGATCTATTTTCAGCGAATTTTTAGCGACTGTTTCATTCTTTCGTTTGTTACGAGATATTTTCGTCCGCAGCGACGTCGCTCGCTCGAATTTCGAAAAATTTCGCCCGGTCGCGCTAAAAGAGATACGCGATCGTAACGCGAGACCGGAGACGTGGGTGGTTCGTTGCACGAGAACCGATAGGCAGTTATTTTTAATGTCGCCCTCGAGCGTGCCACGAAAAAAAAGGAAAATGAACACGGTTATAATCGATACAGGTGCTACCGAAATTAATTCGGTGCTCTTCGATCGCGCGGGATAAACGACGCGCCGCATTCCCTCGGGACTGAACCACTCGAGAAAATATTTTCCGAAATGTTTCTACAAAGTTTACAACAACAACAAAATATTAAATTAGACATTGCTACTATTTTGTCTACACGCGTAACAACAACCAGAAAAATTCTGGTAATAGATATATCAATCGGTAGAAACATTCCAAGCCCCTTGAAGCGTGAGATATGAAAACGAACGGAGAGGAAATTCGCGCAGAAGCCGAGCATTAGCGAGAAAATTTATTCGTCTGTCGGGCGATTATGACAGGCGCAGTTTCGCGGCAATCAAATCGGAGCGTGTAGATGATGTATCGTAATCGCCTGACAATTAGTGTTCGCCCGAGCCAAGAATTCGCTTGAATAATTTTTAGATCGGCCTGGCTTTATCGCAGAAGGATCTTGAGGATGATTGGCGACCTGTTTGACGGTACGGAGCGTCGTCTCATAGTCCAGTTCGTGAATTTCACACTTGCACGATATGGGCATTAGTGTTTGCACGGGGCTCCGGGCTCCGGGCTTCGTTATGCTACGTTTCCACGCACGCTCCATGCTCACCGTCACTCGTGTGTTTCTGTTACAGGGCATAAGGGAGCGGAAGGAGCGTAGATGAGTTCTGCTGTCTGCGTCCTCGGTAAGTCGTGAACAGCGAATATAAAGAGCGTATAAAATGTCTCTCGGCTCAGCGCTCGGGGGAACTTATACGTGTACATTATTGCTACGTACGCGGAATCCGAACTTCTATTTAACTAACGAGCCAATGCCGTTATAAATGTTCGAAGGTAACATTAGACTTCTCCCCGAGTAATAACCGAGCATCTCTTCGACATTCTTTCGGCTGTGCGCTTTTTGGCGCCGGCTCAAACTGCCCGGAGATTTTCGATTTTGCGAAACGTTTCGTTCCGAACTGCGAACAAAGATTTTATTAGCTTTGATGAAGAATTATTTATTTAACACTCTTGGCACAACATTCGATTCTCTGAACGCGCGTTGCCAATAAGTTAATATCTCTTCTTCGTTCATCCGATCCACTCGATACGATTCAAAATACGAGCAGAATAATTGCTTTTTTTCTCAAAATTTGGAAAGCACGTATTCAAAATTCTGTCGTTCGTTATATCGAAAAAAACCGATTGCTCGGACCTGTTACGCGAGCACACCGTCTCGAAATATCGAGGAGGCATCGCGGCCGGAACAGACGCGCAGAAAATCCGCGTTCTAATCGCGGCGATTATCGGAATCGTCGGCCGGCGATGGTGTAGGTACATGCGCATCGTTTATGATTTATGTGCAAAACGGACGAAACGAATCAATACGCCGAGAGGCGGTCGGTGCAGACGGCGGCGAAAGAAATTCTCGATCGGATCGATTCGTACGAGAGCGAGATGGGCGCGGGACGGGTCGATCGGTCGGTCGGTCGGTCGGTCGCTCTGGACGGAAAAATAGAGAAACGGGAAACGAAAGCGGCAGAAGTAAAATGGAGGAGCGAAGAAGCCGAGCAAGAGAGAGAGAGAGAGAGAGAGAGAGACAGAAAGAGAGAAAACCCGAGAGAAGCGAGAGAAGAAGAAGCGCGAAGAGAATGAAGGAGACGCGCCCCGTTGCCGGACTACCTCTTCTTCCCCATAAATACGGATTTAGTCGCGCGGTTTACGACCGAAAACGTGTCGAGCTTCGCGAGCTGGGCCGTGCCTAAATTATTAAAGTCGTAAACGATCGAAATCGTCGTTAAGCGCCGCGCGAAGAAACCCATTGGGCCCAGCCTCCGCGCGTCTCCTCGACAAGGATCATTTTTCTCGGGGTTTCATTGTTGGGCTACGGTCAACCAGGCCCCCCGATACACACACCTCGGAGAGCTTTTGTCGTGCACGACAATAAACGGGCTTACTTGTCGTACGCGCGTTTTCTGCGACGGATCCTGCCTTGCTCGCCGGAGCCCCGTTCGCGCGACAGACCAGATACATAGATCAAGCTGGAAGGTTATTGGCACCGGTAATCTGGAATGGCACGCGTAATAGTACTCCACTCGATGAGTTGTTAACGCGACGTTCGCGCCACGGTGAAATATTCCGCGCAGCGTTTACACTAGGATTTATTGGGCTGCGATCGCGCCGCGCCGCCGACTTTTTACCAGATTCTGTCTTAGCCGGCAGTTAAACCTAAACCGGATTCGGTCCTGAATTATGTCGTCCCTTTGTTTTTCCTGTTATCCGAAAGTCTCGATGATTTAAGGTGCGTTGCGCACGCCGGTCCGACGCGAGTTTTCCTAGTTTAATAACAAGTACGCTTTGAGCAGAGCTAAAAGTGATCGCAAAAAGTACCCGCGGCATGATATAAATGCGCCAGTTGATTGAATACCAGCTTTAACTGGTTCAAGTCTAATAGCATTTTACCAGTTAAATTTATCGATTCTTCGGCAAAGTATACGAAACGATGCATAATAGTTTTATTGATGGCAATTATTGTACAAGAGTAATGAAGGAAATCCTTTTGATTTACAACACGCCTCTGAATACTCCGCAGTTAACAATCAGCCGGTATTCCGCGGTTAACCGAACGCAACATTCTTCGATCCTCTATATAATATCGATCAAATTCTTTTCGGCTTTCTGAAAATGTTTAGTTTCGATGCAAGGCTGAACATCGATCGCGTATTTTCTGAAACAAGCTGAACAAAACCCGCGAGAACACACCGTCATTATGTTCTTAAGCAAATCCAATGCACTTTAATTCATTCCGTGCGTTCGCTTGAAACGCTTTAATTGCACCGCGATTATCCGCCATTATCGAGTGATTAACGCAGGTTTTGTTTGTTAAAAAGCTGGTTTACGTAACCAGCGTGGGCTCGAACGTTCAAGATGAAAACCGACGATGCGATGGTGAAAAAGGAACGCGCGAAGTTTAGAAGGGGCAAGCATAATTATCGCGTAAATAAAGGAGTATCGTAAGATGTTTTGTAATCAAGATCGGAATAATTGGCGGTACCTTAAACACGAGAATTAAAAAATTATTTAACGATCCTCGAACTGAATTTGCCGAGCTGAATTAATATTCCGCTCGGTTGATTGAATATTCCACAACTTCTCGAGGAACAATTAATTCCTTTGGATTTCGTTTTAGATTGCATGAACTAATTTCAACCAACCTTGGATCTGTAAAAACAATTCTACAATATCTATTGAACGAAGTACGTTAAAACTCATTGAACAATGTTGAATTGCATGGAATGTTGATATTAAATTAATTTACTTTATTTTTATTATACATCGAAATTATTCGAATCTCAATCTCAGGCATAACACAAACAAGTCTCTAGCAAATTCTTAATTATTTAATGGTCCTATTAAACTTTTCAAAAATCGGTATAACTGAAGCAATTTAACATTTTTTATACATTTGTTTTCTCGGAGATGGTAATGACGTAATTATCGTCTTTTAGAAATAAGATCGTAAGTACGTATCGTTTACTGAAATAAAGGAGTTTTATTACATCCGAAAATGATTTACTGCAATTAAGTCGAGCGAACGCGATTTTAAGACATGCATATTATAATTATCAACAGCGCTTTTGTAATATCAAACATGCGGACGCATAAAAGAAAAGAACGATACCGGAGAGATCGATCAAACGCACAGGTTCGAAACTGCATCTGCTCCATTATGTATATTATATCTTAATCGTTATTAGTGCTGAAAATTATCATACAAATTACATTGATCATGTAAATTACGACGAAATGCGGAAATTGAATTTTTTTTATCGTCAATCGTGTCGCTGACAAATTAGTTACGGTTCGGCGTATCTTGCTTTTCAACGTCCCTGTCGCGGACGTCAAAGAAATTTGGCATGCTCGCGTACACAGATTACGTACATTGCGAATTTACGAATTTTATGAAGGTGTCCCTGTTAGTCCGTGCCTCTGTTTAGTCTACGAGCGGCGTAATCAAATAAATGCTGCGAGCAAAAGGAAATCATTTTGTATGCTGGCAAAAATAGTTCGTTCCTGACTTAAATAATTTTCAACGTGCGAACTTCTTTTCAACGTTCGTGGAAAAAATAATTAACATCAGAACAACTAGCAAGAGCTTCTAGATTTCTTCTTTTACGATTATCACATTCAGAAAATCGTTACAGTTACTCACTATTTAATATTACACGCTGTTAACTATGATCGAGAACATAGAACCGCGCAGCAGTGATCGAAATAGAGAGGGGATGGGGGCGAGCATTGTGGACTCGATGTCAGTTGACAAGATTATGGCTTCTGCGCTTCACTCGGATAAAAGGCTGAAGTTTTGAAGCCTGCAAGCTTCGCCACATTTCTTGTATTTTTTGTTACGGTTAGCGTGTCTGTCTGCGGATTTTCGCATTATTTTAAACATCGCTGTATTTCAGCGAAGTTTTACAAAATCCATTGTCGCTAACAAACGTTGTCGAGTGAGCGTGCGTCGTCGATAGAAAAACCCATCGGAGATTATTTTCGCCGAGGAGAGATATTCATGGAAAACAGTTGTAAACGGCCGTAGACGGGCGCTCTCGTTACCGGTGTCCAAAAGCGGCGTTACACTTTCCCATTCGTTGAATTAGTCATTGATCGATCGTATCGATCGAAGCGCAAAGCAGAAATTTATGGAGTTTCTCGATTAACAGCTGGCCCGACGACGACCACGTTCTGTCTCCGGCACGTCTGAGATTAAAACTATTTCTGGGAATGTTGTACGGTCCCGACCGGCCGGCCGGCTCGTACAACTACACATGCATGTCGATCCTCCGTATGTCTCCTACAGAAAAGATAGGTGGCACGCACTAGGTGGCTGACTACAAAGAAGTGAAATCGATTTGCAATTTAAATCCATCGGCGTACGTGCCCACGGGTCATCCGATTACTATACGGCAGTGCGCTGATCATTTCACTGAACTTGGATAGCTTCGATAACAGCGTGCATCGACCAAGAAGATCTGCGCGAGATCGAGAGTCGGGCAATTCTAAAGATCGCGGATCGTGCGAACCGCCGACGTTTCCGACCCAACAATTTTCATAGATACCGGTCGTCGCCGCTACCTTATCCCGTGTACCCTCGCTCCGCTAAATCGACACACAATTGGCATGGTGCTCCGAAATTTTTTCGATCCCTCGGCACACCGATTGCCACGGATTTTTACCGGAATCTGTAAATCGGTCGAGGGCTCGGAGAAATTATGCGGAAATTCAATGCTGGATGCTGGATTTTCTAATTTATAATTTATTCATTTATTATTGCTTTAAACCAAACGGTTTATATAGCTAGTACAATATTATTACATAGTGTTACATTGTTTATAAATTCTTAGGGAACGTTGAGAAAATTATAAATTATTTTCAGACCTTCTGTATCAGGTTTGCATAAGAAGGAACTAATACAAAAGAGAAAACAATATTTGACTTTGAGAATCATTGTTTCTAACGATTTAATTTATAATTTATACGATAAAATTAAATGTATAAAACGTATACACCTTTCAAAAAAGATTCAACAGTTCTTCACCAGCTACAGCCTAAAGCATGCACGCCTATAGGCATATTTCAAACAATGAAAAGAGGAGCCGGTCCCTTAAGAGTGCGGGTATCGAGTGCAGCATCCCCTATGCGTTTTCAACCCTCTTCGTGATTTTCTTCGATATTGTCTTCCTCGGCGCTCTCGTCCTTTCCCCTCACTAACTCGTTCCCCTCAATGATATTTCCCTATCGATTGATCCTCTTTCGTGCTTCCCTTTCACCGTCTACGAATCTCGTTCCCCTTGTCTCTATTGCTTTCATTCGATCCTTAGTTGAAATTTCGATCGATTTTCTTATCGTTATTCCAACTGACTTCTCCTGCAGTTCCAACTTCTTGTTCTTCATTTTCTGCGAATATCCGTGGCGTCGGTGTTACAAATCATCTCTCACAAAAATATTATATACGCAAGTTGCCATTTTCATGGATAATTGCGTGCGCGATTCGCCGAGAAGCAACAGCGGACGATACCGAAAATCGCTGGAGGAGTTTCGCGGGCATGCATACATATAATCGGGACAATTGTGGCCCGAACCGAAACCGAGCGTCTTACATCATCGCTCGCACATCTCCCGAGAGCTCGGAGAGGCCGAGGTCACGGAGAGGAGCACGAGAACGATTACAAAAGAGATTGGCAGGTGGTGGTGGGGCTCAGAGATTCGTCCCCATGTATCGGCAAGAATATCGAATGTCGACCTTCCGGTGGACCCTCGCGGCCGACGCGACGACGACGGTTCGAACCGTTTTCGATCGGTTCGATCGAGCCCCCATCGTGCCCTCTTTCTTATAATGTTTCTCACGTCTGCACAGACAAAAGCCCGGCAAATTCCACCGTGAAAATCCGCGCGCTCATATTGGGCCACAGCCTCCCGTGACAAAGAATGCGAGCGAGTGGAAATACGTGCGAGAAGGCTGGCAACTCCGCCGTGAAATCAGTTAGGAAATCACAGGGTCCCGATCGCTCAAGAGAGAAAGAGAGAGAGAGAGAGAGAGAGAAGGGGCGGCAGAGTAAGTTAAGTGAGAAAGCGAGAGAGATAGGCTCTCTCTCTCGCCTTTTTTCTCCGTCTCCTCCATTCGCTTCTTGCCTCCCATCGTGCACTCCCCTCCCGCCACGGGGTCGATTATTAATTTGTAACGAACCGGCGCCGACTGTTATTATCCTATAGTTACGTGATCATGTGATTACACGCACACGCAACGCAACGCGCCGCGTCGCTGCCTGCGTGATCTCGAAGGTACGTACGACCGGCCAGTTTCGGCTTGACGGATGCTAACAGCCAGCGAATCGAACCAAGATCGTCCGTACGCGTCGCGTTTACCCGTGTCCGCTGAAAACCGGCATTAGATGTTTTGCTAACCGCACGCCTCTTCGCAGTCTCTTTTCACGGACGGACTGTCTGTCTGTCTGTCCGGCAACGCGCAAAAATAATTGCGGTTTTGCACCGTCCACTCGGGAACTGTGCGTCTCGCCGGCGACATTATCCTATTGACACATGTTCGGGCTTACGGGCCTTTAACCCTTTGCTGGGCGATCTGCCCCTTCCAGTTTGTTTCGGAAGTTGTCGCGCCAATTCTCTGACCAGCTTACTCGGAACAGTGATCGTGGTATCGCCGACGAGGGTTATGGAAATTAATAATGTATTGCTTAATTATTTTCAACAATTTCGAAACAGATAATCCGAAGCCGATTCGATCTGCCCCTTCCGGTTTGTTCAGTGATCGTGGTGTCACCGATGAAAGCAACGGGAATTAATGAAATATATAAAGTAAATGATATCGGCGCAAGGTTCGAACCTTTTTAAAAAAAAAAAACAACAAATGTGCAATTATTTAAACATGTTTCTTACGTTTCGATCCCTATGTCGATCTTTTTCAAAGAATCATTTTTGCGTTTGCTGTATCAAAAACATGAAAAGGACAAAATTACAAATTATTGAATTACACTAAAACCACTTAGGTCACATGTTGGCAGATGAGTTTTGATATTCTGAGTTGAAATAATTGCACATTTGTTGTTTTTTTTTTTTAAATGATCGAACCTTGCGCCGATATCATTTACTTCTTATGATTAAATTTCGATCGAGAAGAATTTATCTATTAATGAAATAACTATTATTTAATCATCTTCAACAATCACTGGGGACAGTGATCGCCGACCAAGGCAACGGAAATTAATAACTATTGTCTAATTATTCACAACAATTTAAAAATATTCAACCGAGAGGTTCGGCGTGAATTGACAGCATCGTTAAAGGCCGAGGTGTGGTTTAAAATCGCAGCTGCCGCGATTAGGATGCGCGACGGGCCATAGCTCGCGACACGTCGCGACAGAGGAAGAAACTATCACCGAGGAGAAGTGCCGGATAACTACCGCTAACAAATTCGATCGGTGTGCAAACATGGCCCAGCTCTAGCAGCGAAGACTATCGATTAGTCGTTCCCGGAAGGCAGCGGCCGTCGTGTAATCTGGCATGCCGCCGTCTTCGGATGGAATTATTTCGACATCGATTTCGATCATCTACGTTCGACGGTGAATCGCCCGTCTCATCGTCTCTCCGGCTAGCTAGCCGCGAAATCATTTTATGCTCGTATCGGATCGACCATCTGCGATCGATCGACAAAAGCAACCGTATGAATATTAGAGACGAGCCATTAGATTTTTTCCAAGCGTGTATGTTTTCTCGGGGAACTCGATCTGTATCGATCGAGAAATTAATAACGAGAATTCGTGCCGCTTCGACATCGTTTAATTCATACGGTGCTGTAACGTCGACGGGTCGCCGCGTAACTTATGTCATCGTGTAAATTATCATTTAGGTATCCGCAACGAGTAATTATGGTTTCGCACACCATCCCAACGAAACGCTGACCGCCTGTACACAGTATTTGTCAATCATCCTGCACATTTTTTTTATCCGGCGTTGTATCCCGCTGCAACGTACCATTAACAACGATCCGTTTGAATGACAACGTGGAACAACGTCGTTAATGTAAACGACGCCGCGCGTCTGTCTCCTCGTATGAAATTAATATTTTCTCGAACGCGACTCGAAGTTATTTAGGATCCAATCATCGTCGAAACCTTTTTTTCCGAAAATACGGACAAACGCGGACGTTACGAATCGTCGAAATTCAGAGAGGCACGGTGTTCTAGCGTTGCTGATATGTACGCGTGAAGCGCGACGTCGAGTCGCCTGCGGGTAATCGGATTTCCCGGCTCTACCGGACAGCGATGGCAGCGATAATGGAATTACCGTGGGGTCAGCACTTAATTACCTCGATGTATAGTCCGCCGCATGGAACAACAATTCGTTTTCGCCGCAGGAGACATCGCCACGGAGACGTTTCGAGACGTTCGATGCACCGATTCGCGGAACGGAACGCGTGACCCGGTTATGCCGATTCCTTTCTCGACCGAAGACCCGACCCGACCCGATCCGCCATGCTACCAGCCACCACCCGGCGGTTCCGCTAATTTTTCCTCGTTTACTTTCAACCCCCCACACTCTCTCGCTCGCGTTGTTTAATTCCGCACTGCGATACCCGGTTCCGAGAAGGAATTCCTATTCCGGAACCCCCGAGTCTCTGCCTCGGCAAACAGCATGTTTAAGTAATTGCGACCGAGTGGACATCGACCGACGCTCTCCGCAATCCGACGACGCGGAAACCGACGGAGGACGATCCAATCGATCAGTGTTTGGTCGATCCTTTCCATCTCTGACTCTTACGCTCGCATGATTTATCGGAAAATCCTCGACAGAAATTCCCTAACCTATTGCACCGTAACATCGAGTCGGACTCCTGACGTAGATGAGCAAACGATTGTTCGACATTAGCATTGTTAAATATTTTACACTGCGACTATTTGGAGTTCGGTTAGGTCTGTCAAATTTGCTTCCCGATTTAATTCCATCCCGTTTCGGAAATGAACGCGATCGCGTGGACCGTGCGAAGCGACTGCATTTTTACGTGACGCGCGAGTCAGTTACTATATCGATTACCGCAAATAAGTATAGATGCGAAAACCGCGCCAACCTGAATTCATAATCTCCGTTGCATGTTCCCTTACCTAGATACGTGTCGCCGTTTCGTCCGAATGCAATTCCGTCATTGATCCAATCACATTAATCTCATTGGCAACCATCTGTCAGCGATACAAATTCAGAGCCGTGTCTCGGCCACTATTAAATGCGGTCCTTAAATTACCGACGTCGATTTTAATTAACGTTTCGTTCCTGGAATTGGCACGGATTTCTTTTTTTCTTTTACGGGAGGAATGTGACGATCATACACTGTGGGATGAAACGAGCTCGGTATTTTTGCGATGGTAATTTTATGCGAAACAACGTCGACTACGATAACTTCGATGTACCAATGCGTGTCATTTATCCGAGGACACGCTTTTGGTCACCTCGGGATCGGTAAACACGTCGAGATGATAAATGGGAGGGGATCAGTCTGATCCCCGGTGTCGCATTGACATTCGAATTCGACGTCGATGCGACTCGATAGTATTTTTTTTTTTATTTTTTTCGTAAATCGATCAGAGTTAATATGTCTTCGATTTTTCGATATTCGATAAAGTTGCTCGTCCTACGAACGCGCACGGGTTTGTTTGCGTTCCATTCCGACGGGATCTGCATCCGGTTAAAAAAAGCAGTGTGATCGAACGCCCCGCGAATTGTTTTCTAACACAATTTTAGACGAAACATTGTCTGGTCAGTGTAAAACTGCGTGCATCACAAAACAAACTTGCTCGATTCAACAAAAACTGAAAATAGAACGGCTCGATTTTATTTGGATCTGCTCGAATTCCTCGGTTCGACGGAACAGGTGCATTCTACGCATTTCTAAATTGAAAATACTTCTTTTTAACTGTTTCAGAATACATTTACGGAATAGTTGGTAACACTATTAGAATACATTTGCGGAACAGTTAAGAACGAACTGAAGACACGGGTGTTTAATTAAATAAAGTTCTGGTAATATGTATGTAATGATATTTGGTCCCCTCAGGGTTTCAAATTCATTTTACCAACTTCTCCCCCTTTTTACCACTCTTCGCACTATCGCCTAATTTCCACTTTCACCAGGAGCTACTTTTTATTAAGGTGGGTTCCGAACCACCTAAACTACTGGTAATAATTGTACGAATTTTCTGCAGAGCATGAAAAAAGAATTTTTAAGGAATTCTTGCGTCGATCGATCCTGAAACGTTCGAAGAAGAAATCGCAGGAGGGTCTTCGCTGAGTCGAAGCAACCTAAAACTCGTCCCCGGCGCGAATATTTCGTTCGCACGGTTTCATTTAAATTACCATTCCCCCGGCCGTGAGGGGTTCGGCAACGCCTTGCGTATAATAGTCCATTTTCTATAGACTATATCCTATAGTCTGTTTCAATGTCTCGCCGATAATTGCGACGCGGTAACTCGAACGAGTTAGCGATTCTTTAAGGGATGGATTTCGAAACCGGTTTCGCATTATGCGCCATTCTCAACCCCCGAGGCGCTTGCTGAAAGTTCGGCCGGGTTTTTATTTTCCACGGCAAAGGGGTGGTCAAGGAGAGACGAGCCGATCGATTTCAGTAGCCGTGTTAATTCTGGTTGACGGTTACTCGCTACATTCTCGAACCGGTCCTAATTTGAATTAACCCCACCGCTATTTTCTGATTCGATGATGTGCACGCTTCGTTCAGACGTCGAAAATTCTTGGTCTTCATGGATTGAGGTTAGAATAGCATTTAGTTTAGTAATGGTACTAGAATAGTAGAATAGAGTAAAGAGGTCGAGATAGATTTATTTTAAAGTGCAAGAAATCTTATCTGATAATCGAAATCTCAAGATTATTTTGAAAATTTAACAGTTACATTTCAAATAAAATCCAAATGATTTTAACAGTTACGTTTTAATTAGGATTTTTATACGATTCAATGAAAACATTTACTTCTCTTATATCTTCAGTTCTCCTCTCAATTATGCAAACGTGTAAAAATCATACCTCGAACCGCAAACGGATGCCACTATTTCGATGATCTCCCGCATCTGGCAGCTAGTTACTAATCAATTCCTGCGCGAGCATCAACACTGTGATTACATCGCATACCGACACGTCACAGCGCAAACGGTGCATGTACGCGTGGAATTCAAGTGCGCGTACACCTTCCGCTGAAATTCGCAGTCATTTCTAATACAGTAATTGCTTCGAACGGAGAGGGGACTGGCATCGGTTCAGATTGCGTTCGTCAGCAAACTGTTTCCGTTTCTGGTCGGATGATTTATCTGCTTCGTTTTCATTTCGCATCCTCATTTTGTAATGCCGCGGAAATGTTCACACCGCCGCTATTCGCTGGCGCTATCCTCGCAGGAAAGCCGATTTTTCTTGCAGCGAGCTAAATATCACTGACCGTGTACTCACGGGCGGATATTCAATACGCGATCGTAGTTGCACGGAATTTTTATTTTCCACAAAGATCCGTGGGTCTGCCGATTATTAAGGAAATTCATTCCAAATGTAAAATATTAAGCGTAAACGGCGAAAATTGTTTTCCAAGTAGAATATCAAAAATTCAGAACGGTCCATATGATCTACCCAAAATTTTTGGCAGAAACGTTACGGAATGCGCCAAATTGTCATAAATAAACTATTTTCGTTGCGTTTATATTACTTTCGAATCTATCGAAATCATTACAGAAATTGGAAATTTTTCGATTTGGTTTTCCCATTACCAAAAAAATTTCTATTTCACGTAAATCATTTATTGTGCAAGATTAAAAAAGAATAAAGTGTAAAAGTCGGATTAAAACCGTTTCGGAAACGTTGGAGCAGACATCCTCGCTCGCGTTCTTTCTCGGCGCGCTCATTACCACCCCTTCTAATCCTAGATGGTTGTTGTTGTTCTTTTTTCTCTTTTTTTCTTGACTGCAGTATACGAGGTCTAAGAAACACGACTTCGTCGTAGTCGCGCGGCTGGCTCGGTGGTGTAATTATGCTGCGCAGTGATTGGCGTGGTTCATGGAACAGAGGGTGCAAGCGTGGCTAAGCACGAGGGTAGCGGCAGTGTTGGTCGGGGCGCGCGCGCGAGAGAGAGAGAGAGAGAGAGAGGGAATCGGGGGTGGCCGTGGGGCGAAGGAGAGGGTTTTTAGCTCGAATTCATTAGAAGTAAAAATCGATAGGCGACGCTCTCGCTGCCTCCGCCGGCAACGTTTCGCTTGGCAAAAAGAATGTGAGAGCATTGCCACCCCCTTCCTTTCTACTATACTCGCAGCTCTCGCCCTGTTGTTCTCCATCTTTCTCTGGAAGCCACCCTCACACTCCTGGCCGCTTCTTCTTCTTCTTTCCCGCAGAATTGTAGCTAAGCAGGCTGCTTCTGCGAGGCGATACTCGGTGCTCGAAAACAAAACAAAACAAAAAAAAGAGCGAAGAAAAAACAAAGAGGAAAAAAAAGTAAGAAAAGCAGCACGAAAGCAACGGTGGAATTTTACTGTCACGACCGAGGGGTGGGCGTTTATTCCTCTTCTTGCCCTTTTCGGTGAGAGCCATCGCCTTCGAGCGGAAATCTGTTTTCTGTCTGCGGCGCGCCACGAGTTTGATAGGCGTTCTTGTCTCGCCGAAGGTTAACGGCTCGAACAATTGCATACGCGTCACTTCGATATTTTACATCTTCGAATTATCGCCGCGAAAAACGAGAGAGGCACGCCCCGGCCCCGCGCCGCGAAGAATTGACCATCCACGATCACCGAGAGCCGCCAGAGCTATTGTTTGATGCTGACCGAGCGTTGTAAGTGGAAACGTGTCACCTGGAACGAAGAAATTATTCATCGCTGGCAACACATTTCATATTAATGCTCCGCGTACGATATCGCAACGGGTGTCGCTTACTTTCGCGTCGTGCGATCCGCGCGATAGAAGGCGCGGGGACCGATAATATCTTTCGTAACTTCTGGCCGCGGTGCCGAGACCTGACAGTTATGCAAAGCACATCAGGCTTAACCTTGCCGTTCGGGAATACCGATCGATCAGGATCGAACGCGTCAATCTTTGACAGTGTCTCTGTTAAACGATCTTTAGTCGCGCCCCGCTCGTCCCTATCGATTCTCTCGGATCGGTGCTGTCTTTGTTATTGTTTTTCGGAGCCACCCTATAAACACAGTGTGACGGGTGTACGAAAAATATAAGAGAAGAAAAGAGAGAGAGAGAGTGAGGGAGGGCCGACAGGGGGACGACTGCGGTGAAGAAGTGTAGCAGGAGAAACGCGGAGCAGGAGCGAGAGGGAGCCGGCCAAATTAACGGTAACCACTTCGGCTTGGTCATTAGAGAAAAACTTTCTTTCCACTGGCGCCAACCAATCCGACCCCAAGGATCCTAGGACCTGAGAGAATTTTCAATCGAATCGCAATCCTCGAAACGCTTTCGCCCTCATTTTCACGTAACGAGGACGCGTCGACCCGGCCGCTTACACCCCATCCAGCAACCCCCGTCCGCTTTGAAATCTTCTGCCCGTGTTGTTTCTTCCCCGAAACACGCTATTCTGCTACGAGGAGATACGCACGCCCGGAATGTCAAGTCGAACGTCATGCAAACAAACTTCTCTCTTAATTAAAAAGCTTCTACGGGTTATAATAATCGTCTCGAGAATTTACCAATTTTCTTTTTTTCTCGAGATATTCGATATCGTGTCGACTAGTTGAACCGGTGGCAATTAAACGTCTAACGGTCTCGGAGATTGAGTCCTCTGGAAAATGAAAAACGCGGAAAGAGAGAGAGAGAAAAGAAGAAAATAACGTTCCGCGATAGAAGTATGAAAAGGTGGAACGGATCACGCCAATGGAAACGGAGAAACTGTTCTTTGCGTAGGATTCCTTGCCTCAATGTCCTTCTTTGATGAATCCACATCGACTCGGAACCGCCGTCTTTCCTTCTCTTAATTACGGTCCCCGGAGAATGGGGCGGCAATGAGGGAAGGACGGTGGCGGCTATTAACGTCCGACGATCGAAGGATAGCGCGCGTTAGAAAGAGCGAAAAGGGGTAGCTGCGCCGTGGCGGTGGTGGCGACGGTGGCGGTGCGAAAGGACGAAGTGGATCTTAAATGAATAGAGAAAGAAACTTGGATACTTTTATGTATTCTATACTCGACGTGTGCGGTTTCGAGGATCGAGGGGGTGGGAATCAGTCGCGACTCGTCGACTGGGCGAGAAAGCTGGGAAAGTAAAAATGGGGCGCGCGGGCGCGGGCGCGGAAGAAGGGGTGGATGGAGGAGAGGTTGGTTGTGGGAGAGTCGCTCGTTGGCGGGGATAATTAGACGAGGCGAAAAGAGATACGAGAAGAGGAACGGAAAGAGAGGAGAGACGACTTCTGGGTAAAGCGGCGCCAGATAAGACTTAATATTTGATCGTGAGCCCACCCTTACATCGCTCTCCGACTCGACCCGCAAACCCCCTCGCTTCTCGATCGATCTGCGCCTCTTACCAACCACCCCCGCGGCAGCCGACTATCAGGGGCAAATCTGTTGACACTACCGGTCGAAACCTTGTTTCCGATTTCCGTGGGATCGTTCCCGTGGTGGAGATCGACCGCGGCGCGGCGGCCTTGCTGGCCGACGACGCGAGCATCCTGACGCCATACGCTTGATTAACGCGCACGTGTCTCCTGCCATTTCCTTGGACTTAATATAACGACACATTTCGCTGAAGGCTGCGCTTCGATTCTCACGGCGAAACGTCCCCCGATCGTTACGAATCGACTGCGGATAATGCATTTATAGCAAAATTATGCAGATGCGATTCGAAATTGTTGGAACGTTTAAAGAATTGAAGACGTAAACACGTGATTTCTCCTCTATTAAAATCATCAAGGGAAGAAATAATGTTCAATTTGCTGTCTATTGCAATCGATACAGACTATATTTATCTTCCAGAAAGATTCGGAGTCTAGTTACGAAACTTTTCACAATTATACAGGATGACAAACATTCTTCGTGTGGTTGCAGGCATAGAGCAGATTTCAAGGTCACTTTGATTTTTTTTAATGGAATGTTATATTTTTCTTTTTTATTGCGATGTGATAGCGGTCGAAGTTGTCTCAACACTTGCTATCGCGTCGCAATAAAAAAAAATATAGCATTACATTTAAAAAAATCGAGGTGGCCTTGAAATCTCCTCTGTCTCCAACCACACGAAAAATGTTTGTAACACAATCTGTCCCCCTCTGTATCGTGCAAGTTTCGTATATAACATTTTTTATATATATTATAAATTATATATATTATTTTTTATAAACTATGATAATTTTATCGCATTAACGGTATTTTTACATTCTAAAGAAAGATTGAATGTGGTTATTCGTTTAGTTTGGAGATCACCTGTCCCTCCAAATCGGCAATTAGAAAATTACCTCGGAAATGTTCGACGCTTCTGAAGACCCGCTGGTGTAACTTTAAGGATCGGTCGTCGCCTCGCCTTTGTTCATTCGTGTCGGTCGCGGAGTCACGAAATTCGTTATGTGCAATGTAAACGGGCTTCGTGACTCCGAAAGCGTTTGTTTCATTGCGCTCATTTTAATCGGGGACATCGTACTTCATAAAACTCCGCGTAACCACGTGAACCAACGCCGCCGCCGTCAGGTTCCATTGATTTATTAAAAAAAAAGAAGGATCGTAATTCTATCCAACAATCACGTATCAGCAAGGAGTTACCGAATCCGGCTAATCGTAACACCATGGTGCAATTATAATCGCGAAACGGTCACCCGATATCTTTTCCCGATCCTTGTGACGCGTTTCAATTCTGACAATTAAATTATTACACGCTACTTTATTGCTGTAGATTAGATTAGAATTTTACGGTCAGAAACGATACTTTTCGAAACAGATAGCATTGCTGGGAGGCAACATCGCGGCCAAGACGGCAACATTTGCCGGGAAGTACAATTACAGATTTCGTGTTCCCGGTGGCGCACGAATACAAAATTGGATTCGAAGTTTGCATTGTGAGCCGGGGAAAACACGTTAGAAGGAGAAGGGGGCCTCGGTTCACGGTGTATGTAGTATCCTGTTGGCGTACACGTAAGATTTCAGGAAGTTTTCTCGTGGATGCTCCGTGGCTATGGCGCGGTGGATGCAAAGTAGCCGCGGGGCACCCTCAAAGAAATTCCATGGCGAGGCGGCGAATCGATTAGACGCCGGTCAACTTCGACCCTGTCGAACCGCAGACTCGATATTCCTTATTCCTCCCCCGACCCCTTGGCTCTCTCTCTCTCTCTCTTTCTCTCTCTCTCTCTCTCTCTCTCGGTCTCGGTCTCCTTTCCTCCCGGGACTCGGTTCGAGCGTATAATTATCAGAGGCACGCGAGCCCAGAGACCCTCCTCGAGAGGGCCTATGGAAGTTCTGTTCCTCCTGCTCTCGCAGCCGCTATTCCGCGATCCTCCTCCTCGCCCCGGCGCGGCGCGGCGTCTTTCCCGCGTCTCCTCGCGCAGTCCACAGGCCTTTCGTTCGCTAATACTAGGAAGAAACCTAGACTTACCGCGGGCTTCGGCTAGGTTCCCTTACCAGGGGCTCGACCCCGTGCTGGAGGAGCCACGGCGCCCCATTACCATACGATTTTCATGTTAGCGCCTCCGGGGCCCGAAAGCTGCACGACCGCGCATTATACTTAACTTAACCCGAGCCGCAACTCTCCTGTAACACACGTGAGGATTCGGGACGTGTATCTACAACGTTTCCTGCGTGCGCGTACCCGTGCGAGACCCGCGCGCACTGCGCGCCCGTTTCGCCACTCCGGGCGACGTCGGCGTAGGTGTAGGTGTG
Organism: Lasioglossum leucozonium; assembly: GCA_028454225.1. Classification (NCBI taxonomy): domain Eukaryota; kingdom Metazoa; phylum Arthropoda; class Insecta; order Hymenoptera; family Halictidae; genus Lasioglossum; species Lasioglossum leucozonium. The sequence continues at coordinate 7,303,737 of CM052207.1, read as the reverse complement.
GCAGGACCATGGAATCCCGGCGTAGATAATTGTACAATGCTGTAAACGGTTTACTTCTGCTCAATGGCGTAGCCACGAGGGGCTCGCAGGTACCACCGTCGACTTTTACCACGACGACAGGGTCTACGACCCTTGCGACCCTGTAAACCGGCCTTAAATTTTCGTTAATCTCCAGGAATTTCTTGCACGGGAAATAATGCTCCGATCCTTTTTGAATCTTTCAGGTTACTTTATTTGACATTATAGAAAACTTTTTTTTTGGCAATAGAATTATGATTAACACAATAGAATCGGAGCAGTGTCGTCAGCAGGTTTTTTTAAATATGTTCAATAGATTGAAAATGATATAACTGTATTTTTAAATTGTTCGAACGTTTTTACCGACTATTTATTGTGATAAACGTCACAAAATCCGCTGTCTATCTATGTCACACGGAGAATCGAATATTCTGGTCCCCGCAGCGCATCGCTTATGCGCAATATACGTCATAATTTAATCTCCGAATGTTTAATATATCGAGAACAGTTTGCAGAAGGTAGGAAATGTATACTTTGCAGCGTAAATTCTGTTCTCGCTGCCGCCCGTGGGCTCCGCCGGGCCCCGTTGCATTCACGCAAATGCGACTACGCGTGATTACGTGTGACCGCTGGGAGGCACTTGCAACAATCGCGGAGATGCACTGACAGGCAGCTTTATTTGCCTAATTACCGGACTTAACCAGGGAAAATGGTAGTGAATAATACCTCGCGATGGCTGGGTTAACTACGCACGGGTAGAGTGCGCGCTGGGCGTGTTTCATTGCGCGCGCGCTCGCGTATGTATAGCGTACGGGCGTTAGTACGCACGTGTGTTCTACGTGCACGCGAATAATGTACGCGATGCATATTAAACCGGGAGAGAAGATTAGAGGTTTTCTAACGGGTATCCCGGTGTTCTTTCCTGTGTATCGCGGTAACTTTAGTTATCTCTATTAATTTTTTATTCGGCGGGGCGGCGGGGCAAGGATATCGGTATAGTTATACCTACGTGGTAACGTTTCCGGTAGATTTGCTCACGTGTGTATCGAGTCCCGTGTATTATTCCTTCGATCCCTCGCGAACGCAAAACCGGCGCGGCGTAAAAGGGTAGCAAACCGAGGGGGGAATTCCGTGTTTAGAATCCGTAAAGCACCGAAGCGTACGCTTGCATGGTGCAAAACTGTAAACGGCGATCGTAAGAGCATACAGAGCTGTCATTACTAGATAATTATTTCTCCATAAAGTAGAAATAACAGTGGCGCGGTCGAGGGTTCGACCGTTAACCTTCAATTAAAAAATTTAAAGTTTACACGTCGCGGAATTTCCCCGCCGGCGAATAGATTCGTACGGTCCTTAGGGATTGGGAATTATTATTATACGATCCCGGTTGGCTCGAAATTCCCTAGAAAAATATATTCACTCGGCGAAAGCAGAAGTAATTTTACAAGCCAGCGTACATGTATACGTACGTCTGAAAGAATTTCTTGGGGAGAATTTATTTTAGTTACTTGCATTGCGTGGAATGTGTTTATCGGTGAGTTTACTGCAATCTTATTTTTCTTCGAGCTTATCCCACTTTCTTTAGACTGTGTATTTGCGGTAGCCTTGGACCAGCAGTTTCCAACCTGGATGGCGCCAAAATTTTTAATAAAAAATTAATGTTCATACCGTAATATCTACGGATAAATAAACTTCGTAACGTAATGTTTATTTTTCTTATGTTAGATAGCTCGCGGGAAAAATATTTTTTTAGGCGTAGTCACATACAGGTTTTTGAGAAGATAATTTCATTTTTTAACTTGAACTATTAAAATTTTTATCTAACAGAGTCATAATTGTTTTGCACGGACAATTTTCATTTTGCGTATAAAGGTAGGACGAATTATATTTAATGTCGTGGCGTACCTTTATTAAATGTTTTCAGCTTGATCTCCCAGGGCTATTAGCGCAGGAAAGGAGATACCACTTAACTTCTGAAAATTTATGGAGATTATGCGTAAAGATCTGCCGTTGATCACGTTTCGACTTGATATTCAAAGAAAATTACTGTTACCCGATACCGAAGGCATTTCTGGCTCGATAGCCTGAAAATGTTCCGGGGTACACACTATCAATTAGCGTCGTGTCGAGGGGCCGGGAAATAGAGTTCTTCGCGGAGGAAAACAATCGGGAAGGGGAGGGGGTGGTGGTGGTGGTGGCGATGGTGGTGGGATATCTCGTGTTTAGAATCCGTAAGGCTTCGGGCGTTCGTTTGCACAGCGTAAACGACGATCACGGGGGCAGACCGGCCGGCCATTGCCGGACGATTATTTACCCTTCTTTCTCGTAGTCTCCTCTCACTGGAGCACGGATACACCGTTGGCTAGATGCGCTGTCGTTTCCAAGTCGGACATCAACTGCCATGACACCGGTTAAAGTTTAACGAACGCTGCTATGGCCAGAGGAGAGGACAACAATTTTATGGGGAGCAAGGCGGTCAACTGCGTCGCGCCGGATCACTATTCCACCTTTTATTTACACGCGAGACGCGCCCGTCCCGTCTGAATATTAAAATCGGCGCGGAAGGGAGTAAAATGCGAGAGACTGGAGGAGCCCAATGGATTTTGCTTTATGACAACTGTTCCATCGCTGCGGGGCGAAATTCTGTTAAACTTTTGTTTGTTAACTCCTGAAACTTCGTTCGCAAATAATTACGCGTCGCGTATATTATTATAATAAGTTTATTGGAACAATTAACAAAACGTTTATACAAGGAAAGAACTAACACGTGGTGTCACGTCGATTGCTCGGTCGGAACTGCAAGAGACATCGATCGAGATTAAACAACTGAATCGCCAAATCGCAGGGCGTCTTTCTATTGGCTACCGTCGAGGCATAGAGTATAAAAAGCTTACACTTCAACAAATTCTAATTTCGATTCTGCCCTCTCGAAATTCAAATAAAATTCCTCCTAAAATTGCTCGATAACCGGGCTTGTTAAACGATGCAACAGTTTGTTTTTCCATCAGCAAGAGATAATTTAAAAGAAAAAACAAATGACAGGCCAATTTTATTAGATCCACCGTACATACTCTGCGGCGGAACGCGCGGACAATTTTACTGGTGTCGATGAAAAGCGGTGGGCGCGTAACGAAATTGTTGATCGTTTCCCGTAGAAAAGTTCATTGTTTTATTTTTTCTGTCGGTGCGAGGCTGCGATGGTCGGCGGAACGGTGAACGTGTTAAGTCAGGGATCTATCGGCGACATCGCCGGGCGGAATTGTGCGAATAAACCGACGTTGAGGTACGCCGATCGGCGTTCCCGATAGATTCTCTCCGGTCCCGCTGTAAACCTGGCGTCGTTACTGTCACCCACGAATCTCGGGGTAACTCGTGCACGTTGTCCCGGCCGTCTCGCGGACGATCGTCGCCCGTTCAGCCCGGAAAGTGTTCCAGAGGTAGCGCGCGCAATTATTGTCATTGTCACCCACGAGTTTCCATACTCGTCAGCGTACGACCGAGTAAAAGTCGATTTAACGCGGGAACCATGGGTGGAGGGGAGAGAGGGCGCGAGGGGAGTCCTCGCGACAGGTCGGGGGACGGTCGTAGAGGATCGAGGGAATCAACCAATCGGCCGGTCGTACGTACGACAATTATTACTATCATCGTCCGTGGATCTCTCAAGATCGTTGTGGTCTTTGCGAGCGCGTTGAAAAAATCATCGACCTCGCGGCGCGCGGAACGATCGGCCGTTTCGAAAAAGCGGAATCGCGCGATCGATCGACGGTTATTGCGATCGACGAGCATTCGGGAAGCGAAGGCGCGCTCTGCCCACGAGCCGGCGCATCGCGGAACGTCGATCCGGGAATCGATTAACCGTCGCGATTTTTCTTCTTACGCCCCGGACAAATTGCCTAATAAGTTATCGCGGTTCGTAACTGTCCCGCCCGCGAGATCGAAGCCGGTCCGTATAACACGCGGCACAGACCAACGCGCAGCAGAGACAGCCCTTTTCCAACAAACACCGGCTCGAATCTCTCTTCGCCTAGCGACGATCGTCATTGCAGATCGCTTCCTACTGTTAAGGCGGTACTAATGCGCGGCGACCGAAAATTTATCGAGCCCTCGGGAAAAAAATGCAAACGGCCTGTCTCTCGAGCATGGGACGCGCGCGTGGTGGCTCTGTAAATTAAACCCGCGTTAGCTGATGTCTCTTGTCGTTGTTCTGTCGATCGATTAAACATTTTTTAGATTTTTTTTCTACTTTTCTTGCTGGATTCTATCTGCAATTACTAGACCGCGGAGCTTTATGCAAAAATGAATAGTTACTGCGCGAAATGTAACACGCATCGAAATTTTCGTTTTCTTTCATCATTTTGATGAGTTGAAAATAACATGTAAATTGACCATTTAACAATTCCTGTTACCTTTTCGAGAAAGAACTGTTAGTCTTTCATCAAATAAAACTGTTTTTCGTAAAATTTATGACAGGACTATGTGCCCTGCTTTCGACGCGTTTACTCGTCGTTGCTCGATTTTAATTCCGCACTCTGTGGGGATTTTTACTATTAATTATATCGACTAAATATAACCGATTTGTTCTCTAGATGTACCGGCCATAAAATATGAAATCAACGAGAGAAAAACTATCGGAAAGCCGTGTTGGCAAATGATGATGGCCGCCGTAAAGCGAGTTTAACAGAAACGAATGCATTATTGAAATTTGTATAAGAGAACGATCATCCCTTCGGTCGATGTCGAGCAAGGGTTAATCGCACGCGACACCGTTCCGGAGATTTCGCGTGCGTTATATGGAGAAAATCGGTCGTGCTCGGTGTTTTACGGGCTTTTTATTATCTTTTCGGTTTCGATCGATAAAAATAATCGAATATTACGATTCGAGGAGGACGTACATATACAGAAACGTTTCACGGATCATCCTCTCGCCGGGTGATGTTCAATAACACCGAAGACACGTCGAAGAAAACTATGCCGTCGTAAAAATTTCACATTGCAGCGGGGAGAGGGAGAGGGAGAGAGAGAGAGAGAGAGAAGGGTGGGGGGGATGGCTGAATTCTTCTGATCAGCATAAAGTACAGCGGGTATTAAATGCAAAATTGTGTATATGCCACCCGTTGTGCTCTTTTTGTTCGACCGGATACTGAAAACACTTCGAAGCCCGGGCCCGGGTGATAAAGCTGCGTTCCAACAAGAAATAAAGGAGATCGCGAAGATCTCACTGGCAAATCCGAGATCGTCGATCGATCGTTCGGAACCCCCGGGCAATAATTATTATCGTTGCCACCCACGAGCCGACCTTGCGTCTTTGAGCAAGAAGCACTTCGGGCTTCTCGCGGAGACGAGAAAAAAGCGACGCTAAGGGGGGAAAAAAGACGAGGAAAGAGAAAGAAACGACGCGAAGTCGAGGCATTTACGACAAGGCGCGTTTCCAATAGTGCCTTCTAAGCTTCCACTCTCTTCGTTCCTCGCCGTTGAACCACGCGCTCCTCTTTCTTTCTCCGTCGCGGGACGACTGCCCTCCGGTTTTGTGTGGGCGAACGAGCGACTTTATTGGCCGGTCCACAATGCGACATTTGCAGCTTCGTGTCTCGTAGGGTCGCTGGTATAACACGGTCACTTCTCGGGGAGAAAAAATTGCCGTGGATTACGTAGTCCCCGGCAACGAACCCGTTTTTCTTTGAATCGGATTGCTTTCAATAAGCGCCGCGCCGCGTTGCGCGCTCTACCGCAAAAATCGCTTGCAACTGCGACTAAAACGCGCCCAAGTTATCGCCGTGGCCGAGTTAGGTGCATCGGCACGGTGGCCCGTTTCCGTAAAATAGGTGGAATCTGTTAAAAAATTTTCGGGTCACGGATAAGCTGAACCTGGGGGTCTTTTCGTCAATTTGATCGGGCTAGACTGAAAAGGAAATTTCTGAACTAAATGAACATTCCAATGCAAAAAGAATCAATTTATCGAGTCCCCCGTGAATCTCTTGAATCTGAATAATCGTGGAAAAAAATTTTATCCCACCGTCTCGGTGGCTCTTGTATTCCCAGATTCTTCATTGTCAAAACTCAGGCGAACCACCGAACCGGGCGCAGTTTCCATCAAACCGTAGGACCCGCGGGTTCGAATCGTCGAGTCGATCTCGTGCCGTCGAGATTTATTCTGGCACGCGCGATTCGAGCAGCCAACGGAGGGATAAAAAGAAAAACGATGCAAATCAGCGGAGGGCTTATGGCGCGTATCGGATAAAAAAAAATTCAAATTTGCTCGTGCGTCCCCGTCGCGCGTTGCAGAAGCACGCGCGGGACGACGCCTCGGACCGGTGGAAAAAGAAACATTATTCAAATTCGTCGCGTGGAGATTAGAATTAGAATCGTCGATTTTTGGACGCGTGCCTGCCTGTCTGCCTGGCTGCCTGCGCTCATCGGAGGCTGCTGCGCGACTCGATCCCCCGACTAAACGAAAAAGGAAAAGCGAACGGGAGGAGAGGACCGTCTGAGACGGGGCGGAAAGGAAATATTCAAATTTTTCGACAGGAGACACGAGCCGGAAGTAGCACGCGCTTTGTGGCTTCCTGATTTATTTGCATGGGGCGATAGATACGCCGGCGCAACGTTCCCGGGATTATAATTGTAGTCGGCGAACGCCGACAAGAGGCTGGAACGTGCGCGCAGAATTTATTTCCATCTTTAACGAGAGTCGGGGAACCGCTTGAAAACCGCGCGGAGAAATATGCGTTTAATTAAATGGAGTTCGATCGCGCACGCTGAAACGTGCCTCGCCGATTTTTCGCGTAATTTCTAAAACGGAGAAGCGAGCGTATCGCTTCGTCTTTTTCGAGTAAATTTCGGAAATCGCGAGGGAAAGGAGTGCGCACCGCCGAAATCGATGGATCCATCGAAATACGCGTTGATTCGCGTGCGCGTAACCGAGCGCACGACACGAACAACCGTTACAAACCCCGAGCAAAGGCAAATCGAAAATGATTTATACGGTGATAGCCGTTACGCGTATCCGAGAAATCGAACGCCTCGCCCGGGGCACATCTCTTCTAAAGGGCGGCCTAGGTTCTCATCCGCGGCGGGACCTTTCCCTATGCAAATCTAGCCCTAGATCCATGGCAGCACGCGACCCGGGGCTCGCTCGAATTCAAATTCAAATTTCCCGGCGGTGGAGTCTCGGTCCCGCGATTTTGCATCGCTAATTTCCATGTAAAGCGTGCACTTGTTACCCTCTAACGTATGGGGCAAGAAGGAAATACCTGACCGGCGTACGAAGAACTACGGGGACTCCTCATTCTTACGACGAACAACCCACCGATCGTAGCACACGCCGTTTTCCGTTCAGCGATGATCCTCGACCCGCTGAAACCGAGAATATATATTCCGATAATCCGTTGTCGAAAGTGTCAAGCGGACGGACAACGGATGCACACGAGTAGAGTGCAGAGCTCCGTGCAGATTCCCCTCGAAACGCAATTCGAAATCCGCGTTCCCGCTTTCTACACGAGAGGAGAGGAATTTTCGGTTGGCGTCGTGATGAAATTCTTAGGCGAGTCAAACGCGGGCTGTGTTTCATTCGGAATTCCCACACCTATATACCTGTGCCCTTAATTCCCGGCATTGTCCCCCAGCTGGTCCAGACAGATACACCAGGCCGGAGGTAGCGGATACACGCGGAGTTGTCACTTCAGTTTCAGCCAGGTATGGCGCGGGGAATGAATGTGCACGGATCAGTTCGTAGATCTGCGATTCCTTCGTTGAATAGACGGTGCCGGGGATCCGAAGAACGAAGGGGCTGCCTCCCTTCTGAGACAATAATAGAAACAGTACTACCACCCCTGGCACACGGCTCGAATGCCTTAAAATACATGATACACGACCAGCCTCCGCTCCATTTCTTCTCTTTTCTTTTTGTGTTACCCCCTCCGCGCACCGTTTCTCTCTTGCTTAACTCCTCTTTCTCTCTACCCCCTCGTCGATACAATTAAAGTACGTTGCGGTCTTTAAAGCGACCCTCCCCCCTCTATCCCGCCAGCCCTGGCACTACAACCCCTTCGGGTGCTATACCGATTTATGTACGCCAAGTGAAAGGGTGAAAGACGAAATCTGGGCCAGTGTTCCGGACGCCCAGCTACCTGTTCCCTACCCTCGATTCGTTGCCAGCCCAATAGCTGATCGCCCAATCGGCCAGCCTCTTTATTCTACCAATCTAACCCGAGTCTTTATCACCCCTTCGGTTCATCCGACGTGCATGCCCCGAACGCAGCCTCCGTGTGGATTTTTTGATTTGCGGGAGCCGTTGATCGCTACCCCACGGTGCATAATTTCGTCTGATTGTGGTGAATGCGTTCCGCGGAATTGGGCTCGCAGTCCGCCGGAAATTCCCGTCTCTTTTTTCCTTTGTAACCCGCGCTCGTCACTTATTAGCGTTGTTTGCCTGGAACGGATAAAACTGCCCCGCCACGATGACTATATTCGACGCGGCCGGAGAAACCTCTGCCGAATGTTACCAAGTTGGGAAACGTACCCCCGATGTCCTAAACGAATTTTCAACATTTCTGGTTTCGCTACGAATAGCGTAGGACGATGAATTTCTCAAAAATTCTACTCGCAACACTGAAACAGTTTTATATTTTTGGTTTATTATCACTGGCAAACGCACGCAAGGTTTATTATTATTGCTTTATTTCAGCCTAACGATTGTGACTTGATTCACAATATCCTAAGTTTACAGATCTATCTTACCGATAAGGTTCATACTTTCTCTCTCTCTTTGACACACTCAATCCCAGCATGATCCAGTTTTTTTTCATTATTAACCTAACGAGGTTTATATTCTCGCAGGAAAGTGCTTTTTTCGATTTTCTGAGGTTATTCGTGGAAACTTCTCGCGTCGATATTCGAAACGCGTTGACCGAAATTCTGCTTTGCTATATCGTTCGAAAGGGTTAGCGCATTCGTTCTCCGTCTTGGAGAAGTTTTCGTTCCAGAAGACAGCCCGTGGGAAAACGAGCGGGCGAATCGAAGCACGGCACATTTTTCGCCGCATTCCTCCATAATTCATTTTCGCTGTTCACCTCGTCCGTCCTCTCGCCATTCTTCCTGGACATACGATCGATTCGTGTTTATTCATTCGAATTCCAGACAGCTCCGCGAGTCTTGACAAGCAACGCGGGACGCTCGTCAACGGTGCCCCCCACCGTCAGGAAACATCATGGAAAATTCGAATTCTATAAATAAATTACACGAAAATATATTTTACGATCGGTTGGAACATCGCTCGACGCGCCGCTTTTACCGAGAAGTCCGAGTAATTGCTACCGAATTATTCCGCGAAGTCGAAATCAGGAACGGTCCGGTGCTTTTCCGAATGTGGAACGTTACTTCGTCTCTTTTACAACCTAGATTACGGACTTTATGTTGCGGCCAGTGGCGGCTCTTGGCTAAAATTAGTGGGAGTGTTGCTTCAGAAAATTTTTAGCCTTTGTTTTAAAATTGTGTAAAATATATATTGTACAAGTATAAAGAAAGAATTAAAGAAAAAAGGACTCGTTATATTAAATATTATCGGTAATAGTAAGTGGAAATAGGGGGTGCTGCAGTTCTAGCAAAAACAAGTTAGAACAGTAGAGGGATTAAAAGAACTTGAACATGTCGATCGCAAAAAGATTCTTAAACAAAGATAGAAACTTTTATTTGGCGTACCACGAGAGCTGCGTATAGATTCCTCGAAATTAATGGACCGCGAGATTAGAGGTTATTCGCGAGCGCACAGGGGAGCCCAACGTTCCATTCCAGTGGCATTCCAATTGTTTAGCGATCTGAAGCGTCATTTTTCAATGCGGAGACAGTTTCAGCGAATGTTTTATCTATATTTTTCATCTATAAAAGCAGAAACATTTCAAGTAGTTTATATTTTTTATTACGAATATTGATGTTAAATGGGTACTTGCTACGAATTTATAGTAAAATATTGTGTCCATAAATTTTAACTATTTTCTCTTTTACCATGAGATAAGTGATCCAATTCGCTTCGGTCTACCCTAACAAAAATTCCGTCGGATGATTGTTAAAATAATGTTTCTCCCAGGTCAGCATATGCAAACGGTTCTACGCGTAACCGTACAAACGCGATAGATCCAAGGCTCTTCAACGAAGGTGTGATTCGCATGCTCTCGCGTCGCGGAATATTCAAATAATCACGGAGACGGTGTGTCCCGGGGCTAAACACGGCACAGCTGTATGTATATTGTATCCGCGCGTAGCGTCGCGTCGTCGGCACAGATACGAATCTCTAAACACGTTAGATCGGTATCGCTTAAACGATCGTAGGATGTGGTACGGTATCTCGTGGCGTATGGTCGTCAGGCGATTTTTCTAGGTGTAGCTTCCTGCCTGACGTCACAATTAGCCTGATTATAATTACGACAGAAAAAGACAGGCTGACGGCGGCGCGGCGCGGCGCGGCGCGACCGCTGCTCGACGAACGAGAGAGCGTGACGACGAGAGAGGAATGCGCGAGAGGGTCGGAGGAGGGACACGCATTAACGGTGTGGCGAACGGCGGTCGAGCTGACAAGCGAGATAATTAGGTGGAACGAGACAGGACGTGCGCATTAATTAATTAGCCCAATCTAAGTCCACTTCGCTTATTGCGCGCGCCCGTACACGAACTGGACACGACCTCAAAACCTATCCGTGCCGATTTCGAGAGGCACGAAACGAACGCGCGCCTCCTCGCGCTTCGCATATTTTTCTCGGTCCCCTCCTGCCCCCTACCATGTCCCCCCAGCCCCTGGAATCCCCTGGAGTCCCCTGGAACCGCCATCCTCTGCCCCGTTCGATGACAGGGGTCTAATAATTCGCGCGACGTGACGGTGCCACGGAATTCGCGGTACCGTGAGCGATTTTGCTTGTCATTAATCAAGCTTAATTTTCGTTCGTTACTTCGAGCCGGATGTCCCGTTTCCCTTTCTTTCGTTCCTTTTCGACTCGTTCTGCTGTTTCGCTTTTGCCACCGCCGCTTTCCACGGTGTTCCGTTTCGTTAAAGCCGCGTGGCGGCCCTCGGAAATTCGGTCTCCGTTCGTGGAACGCGCACCATACGAAATATTTTATCAGTTCTCTAGCTATGAACAACGAAATCCCGAAAAGATCACTTGGCTCTCGAAAAGATTCGCAAGATACTAAAGTGTCGCGTCCGGTGTTCCACCCGCTAATAGTGATTAATAATTAAAAAAAAAAGAAATATTGAAAATACATTTAAAAAATTATTAAAGCATCCAGATTTGACTTGCTTCAAGTAAAAAAAATTGTAAAATTATCTAAAAGAAATTGCAAATTTAAATTAACAATTTAAAACAACACGTATATTACACGCGAAGAAAATGTTACGGCGAGCGAGTGTTAGAATATTAGTGTAGGAACGTTCCGTACTCTGGCCGAGTTTCCGAGCGCGAGCGGCGCGCACGACAGACAATACACACGTATCGATTGCATCGTGGCTTCGTAATAATTATGAAACGTTTAAACTCGCGTTCGAGCGGCGGCGGCGGCGGCGGCAGCTAATTACGAACACCTCACGAGTGCCGCATTGCAGTGTTAGTTAACCAGCGGCGCGGCGGGTCAGCAAACAGTTCGAACGAGCGAGCAAACTGGTCTCTGGCCGATTTCGAGCTGGTCCTGGCATCGTTCTCCGGCGTCGCTCTCTTGCCCTGAAAAATAATTAATTTATGCTAACGAATGAGAAGCGTAACGGCTGGTGCTCTTAAATTCGCGCCATTGAGCGGCCAAGTGTCCGTAAGTCCCTCCACCCGGTCCTCTCTCTCTCCTCTTTCTCCCTCCTTTTTCTGTATTTCTTTCTTCTCCCCCGTGTGTTCCCTTTAGTCTACCTCACCTTCCCCTCCCCTCCCCCCTTGCCGTCCTTGTGTTCCTTCATTTTCTGTCTCGCTCTATCGGCCTGTCTCCGCCGAACTGTTCGAAACTGGTTGCAGTTCGAGGAGACCGTAGTCCCCGGCCGCCTCTCCCTCCGGGAACTGAAGAAAAGAGATGCGAACACGGAGGAGAGAGGATCACTCGCCGCGCGTCCTCTAGGAGTATCTCGGCAATTAATTTTATTGGCAGGAATTAAACTGTGTTCCTTTCGGTTTTTGTTGCGATTCGCTTGAACCGCGCCCAGTTGATTTCCTTCGAGATTTCGCGTACGCTCGGCGAACGGGTTAATGTTGGAACAGTCGGGGGCGGGCGGCGCGGGGGTGTAATTGTGGTCGTTTTTAAATTGGATGTTTAAATTGGTTCCAGGAACGACATCGGTCCAGGGAAATTAATTCCCTCCGATCCGAACAACGGTTCGTTTCTTTAGAATTGATTCTCCGTCCGTACAGTTTCTTCATATTTCCAGAATACCGCGTCGCACGGAATCGTAAACAGTGATGCGCAGCTTGTCCACGCTGCATATTAAAATTCATAGCTACATATTTACTGAAATCGTTTCGTTCAAATTATCTGACGATGATTTCAAATCTGTCATAAATGTGAATGCGATTGTATAATTATTTCATCGAGCACGGATATTTTGTTGTCGCTATTATTTAGTTAGCCGCTGATTTTCCATAATAATTGCGTCCAAAGGCGTGGTTTAGTTGTAAATGCACACTCGCTGGAATATTTTAGTACTCAGTAAATCTTTATGAAAGCTCCCATTTTCATAGATTACTTTACCAGCCGGCCGGCCTGTCGTTACCCGCGCTGACTAATTGTAAGATAAATAACAGGAGTCGTTACTGTCTATCACGTTTCCGTTCCCTACCAATTATGCAAAAAACTAAACAAGCGGAATAAGGAAGTAATCGTGGCTCGATGCCGACAAAGCTTTGCAAATACCTAAATGAATATTATCGCACGCTGTGATAGTAAACGGTGTTAATTATGATTTGGTCGAATCCTCATTGAGGTTGTCAGGCAAGTCTAAAAAAAATTGTTGAACTTAAAAAAAAAAGAAAACTGTAAAGAATTATTTTAACAGAATTCTATTTAAAAACTGAATTTTAATTTGCAACTTGCACCCGACGCGGATGTAGAGTTAATCGGCCGCGGGCCCCTTTGTAGATCGAGTGTCACTTGTTCAGAAATCACTGAAGAAAATAAAAGTTTTTGAAAGAAGCCGCGCCGGTATGAATGCAACGGTTCCGGTCCTAGTAACAGTTTCGAATATTTTAAGGGGTTTCCGAGAGAACGAGCGCGGTGCATTGATCGTCGCTCTCCCTCGTCGGCCATTTTCGCTTAATCTCTTTTCTCGGGAAAATTAAGTCGAATTCAGACGCAGCCGTTCGAACATAACTCAGTAACAATGCACCGGTGCGAGGACAGCCTACGTTACACAGTCTCCGTCCTTTCTACCCCCTGTGCCTGCACTTTTCACCCTGGTGTATGCCAAATCCTAAGAGAAATCGTCGAAACCACCCTCTCTTACCTGCGCGTCCTGTGTCAACGAGACAACATTTACCAATTTCACATTTATATTCTTCATCGCTGAAAAATTGCTTTTCAATTTTTAAATTCTTCTTTAAATTATATAATTATAACTGGGTTGCTCGCTTATCTTTAGTGCCACGTGACTATGACAGAAATGAGTGGGTGTAATTGAAAACAGTATTAGAAGAATTTAGAAACACTTTTACATCATTTTCCAACCTGTTAAACATATTAAGAAGGAAAATAAATTTCTTTTTCACTCGAGTTCGTTGCAGATCAGGCAGAAAATTTCTATTTTGCATGAAGATCCGCTGTCTAGTCATCAGCTTCGTGTCGACGAGTAAGAATAACGCATCCATAGACAATGGGAGGCAGCGGATAGTAAATATTTGCACCATGAGCACAACATTCCATTAGGATCAAAGCGGTTCTTTAATCCCGACATGAAAGGTCTCCGGTAATTAACATCGGTAAGAAGAAAGGACGCTCTTAATTAAATATAGCGATACTTATCGAGGTAGCGTGCCGCGCGAGGTAGTAATTTCATCAAGCTGTTGTATGAAGTTAAAGTAAAAACCTCACGGAGATGTTCGTGTTCTTTAACCAAAAAAAAAAACTAATGTAGTCATTTCAATAATCTAGATGAATTTCAGTGGCGATTAAAACATTGATAAATAAAGCGAACCTGTGCAGATGAACTAGCCTAATGTTGCAAACAAAAATATTGAAAATATAAAATCGCAAACGTAAGTATCTAAAATTAATGGTAGGGGATAATTCATTATTGTAGCAAAAATTCCGAAAAAAATTCCGCGGTAAAGCCGACAGTGGTTTTAATCGTGAATCCATGCATCCGCGGAATCTCGGACATCAGATCGGTTGGAGGATGGAAGATTTCACTGAATCTCGAGTAAGGACGTAGGAAAGGGGATGCAGCAGATCAAGCAACCGCTCGGAATTGCTTGGACCTCCTCGCGCACGAAATTTTCAACGTGAATCCAGGTCGAGGGGGTGACAGTGGTAGGTGGGCGGGGACGATGAGAATTTTATAACGAATAAAATTTTAAACGCCTTATAAAACTCGGCAAGTGTGCAGTAGCAGTTTGTAATATGGCTCGTATATCTGTTGCCCGTGCTCCGACTCGTGTACATAAAGTCCTCCCCCTCCTCTTTTCCTTCTCCTTCCTCGTTCGACGCGTTTTTGTCATTCCACTCTGTCTACCATTCTTTGCATTCTCATACGTCACTTCCCATCCTTAGAATCGTTTAGCGAATCGTTTTTTATCAGATCCTAGAATTACCGATTTCTCACAGTTTTATGGATACGTGTTATACGAATTCCTTCGAGTCGCTCGCAAGCACCGAAACATTAACCATATTAATTCATTGCTTTTTCAATAAAAGGATGTGTAGCTCAAGCTCCTCGTGCTTGTCAGCAATTTATAAAATCCGCGTTCGAGGAATTATATATTATAAGTTACGAGAAGATACACAAATGTATAGCGATGAAATAATAATTAATTAGTTCAAGAGTGGCGTGAAACAAATTGAAGCGTATCATTCGAAGAATATCTGCATCCGCGACAGAGATCTCAGAAATTATTTGCAGATCGAACGTCGCGAACGCGGACGAGACACCCGGTATGTTGGTTGCTCGTAGTTCGCGATAAGATCGAGGGATTCCTCTAACGTTCGCTCGCATTAATCACATTCCTAGAGGCATGTCGAATTACTTAATATCGATCGGCACCGTGCCGGTCTGAAAATTAAAATCGCATGTTTTTCTGGATCTGTTCGCCGGTTGTTGGCTGGTACCGAGAGAGGATCGGCCGTCAAGGAGCATGATATTAAAATAGTGGGCAGCATTGTGATACGCATGACGGCGTAAAATGATAACACTTAGAAACGCGGCGTAATCGATCCAGCGTGATTAAGAATAAACGCGAAACACGATAAAGGGACGATACAAACGGGGAGGGGATCGTGAATAAGTGTGTGTGTGTGCGTGTACCGGAGAGAGAGAGAGAGAGAAAGAGAGATCAGAGGAAGCACGGTATAATGGCATAAACCGGTCAACGAGTCAACATCGCGCGGCTGCGACGGTGACTGAGAAGTGGGATATAAATCAAAACATTCGGACATTAGAGAAAATTGAAGACTGAAAATTGAAGGAACAAATTTAATGCCCCGTGAACCCGTACTTTTGTTTCCTTTTTGCCGCGACGCGACGGCCCGTTAAAAAATTCTGACACGGTACAGAAACTTCCATTGTAACATTACTTGTGTATTATTATTTCTTACCACTCTTTTCGAACGCGACAATTGCATGCCAAAAGCGATTTCACAATTTTGTTGACATCGCTGGCAGAAATAATACGCGACTAGACCGTCGATTTCATGCAATTCATCACAAATCGTACAGCTGCAATTTGAATAAATTTCAGATAAATTTTAGCACAAACTCACTGACATTTTCATTTCCACCAATCTCTATTAACAACTTGAAACGATTGTTTTATCAATTTTATGAAACGTTGTCAATGATTGCGAAGCAATACCTCGAACAAAAGTTAATTTTTCATAGTAACAAAATATGTATGTTCTTATCGATGTCTTCGTATCACACGTTCTTTTATGTAAACATAATTTTTATATGGAAACGTGTAATATAATCTTCCAATACTGTTTTATCGATCTCTGATTGGCCAACGAGTATTTATTTCTCACCGAAGTGCAGCATCTTCTCGGAAAAGACAGTGTACCGCGTACGTTAATAAACGGTATCTGGATTTAGCGCCGCGACTTCGTGCAAATAAGTCTCGCGCTTCTGCATACATATTTGCTCGTGATATTCCATGCGATTTACGCATCTATCAGGTGTCTGACATTCAATGATCGGTCCTGACTCATCCGCCGCGAATCACCATAAAATTACCTCGAATTATCGCGCGCATTCGGCGCGCATTAGAAATTTAACCGAGGTTCTAAATTTGATATTTGAAAGTGTGTAATTCTTCTGTCGAATCCAATTATCGAACAATGTTTATTGGATTTGTAATAGTTATTGGTTTATTACCAAGCCAACATCTGTGCGACGTCGCTGCCTCGTCGATTGCGAAAACGAATAACATCGATTGCATTTCCCTCCTTGAATAATAAATAATATTTTATAAAACCGATGACACGCGTGTACCGGACAAACGAAAAAGCAGCACGAGTCTCAGCAGAGGTTAATGTACGATGTACGAGGAAATGAATGCATCTGCATGTAGTTTCCGCGAGGATTCCCTGAAACCGATAGAAATCTACGGGCATTAAATCGTACGGACCAGATTTGGACATTATTTTGGATGAGAAGCTCGTCCAAGCAAGGTCTATCATTCACAATCTTCAGAATCCCATTGCGCTCGTGTGAATTCTCATACAACATGTATGTAAGCGAGGCTTCTCAGTTCTAAAACTATGTTTTATTTATTGAATTCCGAAACAGTGACCTTTCGAATTTGTTTCTAATAAAACTAATTAGATTCTGTGCCGCGGTAACAGCGGCGGGATTACCATTTATAAATATGCATCGGTGAATTTATACGAATCGTTCTATTTTGACAAATGTCAAAGCAGTGTATAAAACGTTGTGATCGATCCGCGAAATCTTAACAGAGGACGATTTGAAAATCGCGTTATTTATTTATTTATTAGTTTATTTATAGACAGAATTCTAATAAACAGATCTGAAAGCGGACGTTGCCAGGAAAAACGCTTCATCAAGCGGCCCGGGATACGCGAGCGTATACGGACTTATTAATTATGCTCCGACTGACCTGGCACGTAGATGTGGGTGTGAGCGAGAACCCATCTATAGGTGAGCGTGTGTCAGCAGAGCCAACGGACAAGGTGCCAGCGGAGAAAAGCTCACATCAGTGAATCAGTATAAGTTGTATGGTCAATCCCGTCGATATCTCGGATGAAGATCGACGAACGAGCTTCGACGGCGAGTATAATTAATTACCGAATAAGGAGGAGTCCCAGGATACCACCCGGCGGGAACTAGTCAGCATATGCTCGTCATAATTCCCAGAAAACTCCCTTCGTCCGTCTCCCTCTCTCCCTCTCTCTCCCTCTCATTCTCACTCTCTCTCCCTCTCTCTCCCGCTGGATGAATCTGATTGCGAATGTTTGGTCCGATACTTGACACTTCCCTGTTCGCATCAGGCTGCATACGCCGCGTTCAATATCGCGCGTTTCGATTTTATTAACAACAATCCCCCAGACGTTCAATCAAACCTAATCGAGAAGAGCCGGGAGGTTTCGAATGATTTTTAACCCCTCGCAATCAGCAAGACCTTGACGCAAAGATCGATTATTAATAAAATTTTATATATTTTTCGTTTCAATATTTATCAGCAACGATTAAACATCGAATAGGAAAACGTCGAAGGCACTGCGCGATAAACTTTCGGAACCGGCACGACCGACGGGGCGCTGTTTTCGCTTGCGTTAATTTCGGGGCTCGATAGCAGAATTTTGACAGGCTCCACGCCGACATACATATATTATCGGGGTAACTATAGCCACACCTTCCGGGCGCGAAATTAAACTACATATCTCGCGCGCGCTAGGGCCCCGGCTAAGAACACCTGTCACGAAATATTAGAAAGAAGGTAGCCATTAAAAGCGATACGAAATTTAGATGCCGGTTTAAGCACCGCGTACGCGTAAAATCTACCGGCGCTGCCGGTCGGGGGGTATTATAAAACTGGCTTATGGCCCGATAAATTCCGATCAGCCTACTGAAATCCCCGAAAACCCCGTCCGTAGTGTTCGTTCGCTGGGGGCAACTACCCCCCGTGGACGGCACCGCATTATGCTTCGTCGCATAGTTTATCTGTCATAATTCTAGGAAGATCCGGGTCCAGTTAGGAACAGACACGAAACCACAAGGAGAAAGACAGACCGAGAGAGAGAGAGAACAACACGGGACGTCTTCTACGCGGAGGGTTAATGTATGGAAATGCATTCCAGCTCCAGAATGACCGGTGTCATCCGTGTTGCCACGGCCCCGTTGTGGCCCCTAGCATTTTCGCTGGACTAGTAAATCTGTTTCGTCGCATCGGAGAAGATGATCCCGACACACATCTTTCGCCGTTGCTTTTTCCCTTGACACTCGCAAGCGCGCTCGCGCGCCCTTTCACAGCCCCCGTCTTCCTCTTCCTGGCTTTTTTCAACGAAGCCTCCATCTCCTCTGTCTCTCTCTCTCTCTCTCGACACTACCCTGGAATCTTCCGCCGTCAAATACCTGGAAAACTCCATTCAGAACGGGACGATTCCCTTTTGTATCTCCAACCGTCGCTTTTAAAAGCTAGTGTGACTCCCGAGGTCGCTGCGACCGTGCCACCTCTAGATCGCTGGGATTATTTGTCGAGATTATTCTGACGATTCGCCCGGGCCTGCTGCTCTGCCCCTAGACATTTTTTTCTCCGGGCTTCTCGGACCACCTTTTCCGGCGAGAGTTCTGCTCCGATAGTCGTTTCCACGAACGACGGTGAATCTTCGCAGAATTCCAACTCGGACCTTTCAACTTCGGCGAGGAGATCCATATTCATCGTGAGTAATCCGACGTGTCAATGAAAGAATGATATTGCGACAAAAAAAATACAAATAAAAAGCGAACGACGAACATTCGAACGCTGCGCTCGCCCCGAGAGAGAGAGAGAGAGAGAGGGAGACAGAGCAGAAAATGTATTTTCCACGGCACTCGGTTCACGGAACGACTCGTTTAAACGATTATCAGCTCCCGGCCTCTCCCCCTCGTCGAACTAACCAAAACTATTTTACAACGGGGCGGACTGATAAACCTGTGGACGATCACACCTTCCCGCGGCTATCGCGGCGGCGAGCAAACTCGTCGGGGGGGAGAGCATTAACAGCATATTCTAAAACTCCCGAGACAACCGTCCACACCTCTAATTATTTCTTCAGCGGTTATCTGCCGGCGCGGATCTCCCGCGGACGCGCCGCGCCGGCCGGTGCCCCGGCGAAAGGTGTTTCGCGGCCCGAAAAGCCGGTCAATCTCGCCTTCTCGCCTTGTCGCGTAGCGATCTTTCTCGGGCGAAGGAGGAAGGCAGAAACCGCGGGAGATTCCCGCCGGGACCAGCGAACGAAAACGGGCGAGGCGGTCTTGTCACGGGCGAAAGTGACGCGCCTTGTTTACACACCTGTGCGCAGTGTGTGAACGGTCCATAATAATGCCGGCTTCACACGAGCGGTTTCGTGTGCACGCGTCGACGAGCCAGACCCTTCTCTCTCCTTCGCTCTCTGCCTCCGAACGAGAGTGAATCTCGTTTTCATGCTCTCTCGCTCTCGCTCGTCTCTACCTGATGCTGGCTTCTACGGAGAGAGATCGAACGAACAGAGACAGAAGGACCGGAGAAATGTGGAGAAGAAGAAGCAGACGAGACGACCGAGTGATCTGACGATCCTCGGATCCCCGCCCGGCCCGAAAGGTTTTAACGGGGAAAAATATAAAACTATCGAGACGAGAACCTGGTGGATCCTCACGGACGAGGGGGAGGGGGGTGTGGTGGTGGTGGTGGTGGTGGAGATAGGTTCTTTACAGACCAGTTGGTAGCACCTACAAGACAGCCGACATCCCCGCCCTTTTGCGGGCCAGATTTGTAACAGTACCCGGCAAACCAGAAAGGAGAGATCTTCCTCTTCCTTCAACTAGCATGTAAGATATGACGTGCCCGTCCGGACGTGAGCGCTCCGTAGAACGCGGGACACCACACCGGGTTTATATGCTGATAAGCACGCGTTAGCGGACGATAACGGATAATTGATAGGGTACGACGCTCGGTTTTTCAACCGGGGAAAATTGATCGTAGTAGGAAGTCCGCTCTATGAATATTGATCTTGAACGAATAATATCATTAGTCGGAATTCATTTGCATCGAGATCCTGCCGTTTTACACGCCTCAAGGTGTTCTAGAGCGAATCGAACGTGGCTAAACTTTCTTCTTTTTACGTACAAGCAATTGAGCCTGCCTTGTGATCGTCCACCACAGCGATAATAAAGTTATTAAACTTTTACTCGCGAACCTTGAACGTTTCGCAATTAACCGAACGTTTTTTCTGGGTGACTTTACGGTGTACGGTTTTCTAACGTTACGCAATAAATCTTGTGTAAATTCGAACAATTAATGCGCGATGTAATAATTTATTATGTAAACGGTAGCACTGCTTAAATCCGGTAACGTCCTACAATTTCATTAGACGCTATACGTATAGGAGATTCCGCTAAAAACATCAAGATTTTCAAACCTCGATACTTAACGGGTCTAACGATAAAATAATCGCTGCAGCGTCAGCCTCTTTGGTAATCACTTCCTTCGGAATATTTTTCGTGCAGCAAATAGTTGACCAGTGATTCAAGGAGATCAGATTAAGTGAGCCATCCGGTATAAGACCCATCCTGAGCTTTTATATTCATAATCTACAAGATTAATGTTTGGAGCAGTCGATATTATAATACATTCGAATTGATTTAGAGGAAACTGGTTAAAAATATTCAGAGTATCCGCGTATTGAATATTAACATGGTCAATGAGAATAAACAACGACTGACAAGGTGTCTATTAGCAGGCGATTAAACCGGTACCAGTTCACTCTGAATGAAAGAGACTTAGCAGAGTATTTAAAAATATTCACGAGCATTCAATCGGTGGAATACTAGAAAAATAACTGCCACTTATCAATTACACGTTAATATACAAAGATTATTGCGATACGAATAAATGACTCGGTCGATGAAAAGGTTCTCGGGCACGCGTATTTTTCCAACAAGAAATTCTGGCAAGGTGTAGTAGAAAGGCAATTAAACCAGTCCTCCCCGAATGAAAGAATTTAGAAGGGGGCCACGGTGGTTGAATGGGTCCATAGTTATGCGCACCGTGCGAACGGCTTATAACGGCGCGCGAAAAGAAAGAGGTTTTACGTTTCTCTCTATAATAATGTTTGATCAGCCTATCGATTCTCTCCGCCGTCGTCGAGTCAATACATGCACTGCGCGCTCGGGGGAATTGGCTTCAATCTAAACGAGCCGTGGCCACAGACACGGCCTAATCACTACAAGGATATTAGCTAATCTCGACCAATTAGACGTAATGGCTGGATTAAGACGGATCGCACGCATGCTAAAATTGAATATTATATAATCCTTGCCCGGCCGCTCATGCCACGTTTCCCACGTACGTATCGCGTAGCTGAAACGTCATTAACTGTCGGCTTCTACCTACAATCGCGTCGTTCGCTCTGTGTATGGGATTCGAAGAAAATCAGACTAACGATCTTCTGGAACAATTTTCTCGAGCGTGCCGCGCCGCACCGCCGCGGAAAGCTTTTGTTGTTCACCGGGTTGGTTTAGTGGTTGTTAACCGGGACCGTTCCGAGATCGGTCGCGAAATTAGGGGAACTGGTATTCTAGCGGGCACCGTGGTTCTCACAATCAGCGAATTTTTATGAGTAGAAACGGAACCGACGCGCCGCGCTGTCTCGCACGTTTCGTTGAAATCTAACAAATCGTTGCTGGGTTGGCTTTTTTTTAATACTTAAGGTCAGTCCAGATTCGCAAGTCGAACACCACAGTCCAGTATGTAATAGAGCATGTCCGACGAGTAATCGGTTGTCACTTTTTATTAAGAAACGTCTTAACCAATTAACCACAATGTTGCCGTCTATTGAACCAGATTGATACGACGTTCGATCGGGGCGCCTTTGATCGGCAGCTCGACGATATCACGTCGGAACGCTGAAATTCGTCCCCGACGAATCCGATAAAATCGAGCACGAGCACGGTTACAGAATATTCAAATCACGTAACAAAACAGCGGCTCGTTCGCTAAAACGGCAACAATGCGCCGCGAAATCATTGCAAAAGCTGTAATTAAAAAGAGTGCGCGCAAAGCGTTGACGGGGATTCACGTGCAAGATGGCAGATAGCGGAGCGGCGCGGCCTGTGTCGCTTCGGGCGTTAATTATGGTCATAAAATGGTCGCGGTTGTGACGGTCCACCGTGAATAATGATCGCACGGAACGGTTACGTTCGCCGGGGCTTATTGAAGACCATCGAGGATTCCGGAAACGTTCATAAATGTCCGACAAAAACCGGACACGCAACGTTGGTGTGCCGATCTTTTCACCGGGAACAAGGAAAACGGCGATGGAACGATTAGAGGCGCTCTCTCTCTCTCTCTCCCTCTCTCTATACTTTCCTTTTTTTCGATAATCGCGATCGGGCTTCTAATTTCGTCGAGCGATAAGGAAAATCTTGGTTGAACGGCACCGAGACATCTGTGTTTGTTGTGGGGAACGTCTGCATGTCGGTCACTCCACTCGGCAGAGGTATCAGACAAACGACAGTAAGGGCGCTATTATCGACTGTTTGCCATACCTTACCTTGACAACGATAACGATAATCCGAGGAGCAGCGCGTCAACGAGACGCGTCGCGTCGCGTTAAATGGTTTGGCGATCGCCAGCACCGCGGTACACGTAAAGACGTAAAATTATTGAATAATTGGACAGCCCGTATAGATTGGAATCCGTGATTTAGAGCTCGACGACGGTTTTTTTCCACCCGACGATGCCAGCGTCTCGTGTACCGGCCATTTTTATTTTTGCTCGCCGTTTGAATGGCAGTGAAGCAGAACGTTACGTGTGGACGTCCGCGCGGAGATAAGATAAACCGCGTAATTTTTATAACTTGCACTTATTGGGCAGTGAACATTTTACGGTTCCATAAATACGTTGATTTTAGGGAAATCAAGCCGGAGGGAATTGATGTTTCGACTGATAAAACATTGTACTCCGCGCGCGCGCGTAAAGACGTTACGACTCGTCGCGGAATAAGATACGCATCTCTCGCGGTTAACTGTACCAATTGTAATTTATTTAATTTTTATTCGTCTGCTCGAAAGTCGAAGCGTTAATAACGCTGCAACTGGTCGCGAGCATTTTACTACGTGGTTAACATTTAAGAACGCTGCGGGGACTAATTTATAAACGGCCGGGTTGTTAAAATGAATATTTTATTGGAATCAGAACAAGCGCGTATTGTCAGATTCGATTAATAAATAACGATTGCAAAAGGAGTACGCGATGCTCTGGCACGATCGAACGGTGTGATAATAGAACTACGCAGTTTTCGCATTGATTTTGTGAGTTCTTTCGCGTGTGACGGCGGCCAACGGAATAGAAACAGTTTTATCGTTGCAGCGCGTGATTTGATGTTAACAACATTCTCCGTGAGGCGCGTCGTCAGGACGGAATTCGGAGTTAGACCGTCCTCTGCGCTGCGCGGCACGTGTTGATCGCCGGTGACTGACCTGCGGCAAGCGATCCGGCCGTGAGGAGAGGAAAGAAAGTGGACACCAGAATTTCCAGCAGCCTGAAATTCCTCGAAGCTGATCCAATCGACAGGAGAAAGATCTCTCCCGGCCGCGGACGGTTTGTCGGCGGTCGAACGACAAGCGTTCCCCAAACACAGAGGGACAAAGTCAGCCCCCGGGGGTGGAAGGCAACAAGTGACCACAGGCCAGACACACACGGCCATCAGCCTTGGTCCTGTTCGCTTCCCTCGGCGAAGGCCCCCATTCTCTCGTTCTTTGGTCGACGACCAGTCTATCGTTCGTCTACGACAATCGATATATCGACCGTCCTGGGAAAGGCAACGACGCGACGTTACCTCCGGCACACACGAGTTCGACTTCCATAAGATTGACCGGCGTTCGCCGATGCGCGTTCCCTGCGTACGTTACGTGCGTGGCTCGCTCGCGCGCTTGCGTTCGTTTCCGTGGAATGAAGAAAAAAAAAAGAAGAGAGACGAGCGAACCCGGTGCCTTACGTGGGTTGCGGTAGGCCACGGTCGTCGTGTCTGCTCATCCGTCTTTTGTGCTTCTCGAAAGCCTGCTATCTAAAGTAGACGACGCGTTTCCTCGGCTCGACGAAAACCGACCGCTTTATGCATACCTGGATCTGTATCGGCCGTTCAGCATATTTGGCCGGTTCAGCAGTTTTGCGGAGGCTTGTGTACCAAGGGGCTGATTAGAAATAGCGTCAAACATTGCGTTCGGACGAAAGATCCTAGCTAAATTAACATTCAAAGAGATAATATTTATTCGTAGGTTTATCCAATAACACGATAGTATTTATCCGAAGATCATCGGCTTTTAGCACGACGGAAATTCCTAGACGAAAGTTCCTAGCTAAATTAAAATTCTAAGAGAAAATATTCATTCGTAGGTTTATCCAATAACATGATAATATTTATCTAGAGATACTTACCAAATCTTCGATCCATAATCTGCTTTCAGCACGTCGGAAATTCCTGGACGAAAGTTTCTAGTTAAATTAAAATTCAAAAAGAAAATATTTACTTGTAGGTTTATCCAATAACATGATAGTATTTATCCGAAGATACTTACCAAATCTTCGATTCGTCTGCTTTCAGCTATTTGCTCGAATGGAAAACAAACTGGAAAAGTACCAATTAAAGTGTTCCATTAACAAAGGAGAGAGGAGAGACGGTCACGATAGCTAGAGTGCTACAGTTACGTGCAACGTGGGAGGAGACGTCGTCGGACGAGTGAAACGATAATGTCGACGCGCGGAGAGTAAACAATCGATGAACCGCATTAACCTATCCGATCGCAAATACTCGAGTACTCGCGGAAACTCACAGTTCCTCTATTTTGTATGTATCAAGCGAAACCGTAACAAATTTTCCGCAAGACCAACAAATATTGGTCAAGAATCACCAAAAAACAAGAATGTTAATTCGAACTGTACTTTAAATTTACAATCCACGAGAAGCTAGAAATAGAACGAACGACCGACGGTATTACAGCGATGTTAATTAAAACAGCAGCACCCCTCGATACCTCTACAGTATGAAAATGCGAATTTGCATAAGCTTCTGCAGTCTAATGGCAATGCATATCGCCGCGCATGGAACTTTCTGCAGCTAATAAAGGCATCTCTCCACCCCTAGGAAGTTAGTTGCACGAAAAATCCTCGAGGAGCGAATCAAAAACTAGAAAGATAAAATCTTCCAGGCGGTTATGAAACACGAAAAAATTCCAGTGGTTGTAAATGAACTTCTGATGGAACGGGCTCGTGGCAGCCGAGGTTTTAATTTCATCGTCTAAGGAGTCTTCGTCCGAGGAGCGTGGGCGTTGAGGAAGGAAAGGTCAAAATTTTAATCAGTGACCAAACGAATGGTCCGGGGCGGGAGGGGAACGGGAACTAATGGACGACGAACGGAAGTTTGTTAGCGGTGCGCGGGCGAAAGGACGTCACGAGGTGACCGAAGGAAAACACCGAGCCACTGTTATTTCTTTCGGGTTTTACACGCCGGCGTCCCGACGCGGCAATGTTTTAGCGTATTGATCCGTTGGGGGTTTAGTTGAGTCGTGGTAAAAGTGGCGGGGGTAGTTGCCACGATAGAGAAGAGGGACCGGTCAGCGGGCGGGAGGGGTAAAAACTGGACGGCGGTGTACTTACTCGCTCATAATCACCCCCCGAGCCACTCCGACCACCTTCGACGCCCCCGCGCCCTCAAGGTGCATTTCCACGAGTGCATGTGCCGAACACCGGTTTCCGTGATACGCGCACGCCTAAACGATCGGTAGAACTTCGGGATCCTCATCGGCTCAGAGATTTCCTCTGAAATCTCTCGCCACTATCGATTGTTCGATCTCCGAATATGTCTCTAACCCTCGAACACCTGGACAAAGAGATTAACGTCATAATTTCAAGGTTTTCCGAAGGGTTCGAAACGTTCTCGAAATGAAGTGCCATGTTGCATGTACATTCTTAACACGAGCCGCCTACTGTATGTGCGTCTTTAAAGGG
Organism: Lasioglossum leucozonium; assembly: GCA_028454225.1. Lineage (NCBI taxonomy): Eukaryota > Metazoa > Arthropoda > Insecta > Hymenoptera > Halictidae > Lasioglossum > Lasioglossum leucozonium. Next base: position 7,277,350 of record CM052207.1, on the reverse strand, counting down.
CAGTAAGGAAGGAAGTAAAGAAGTTTGTAACGACCCGGCTGTTATTTATATAGCAGTTATATACTGGATATCCCCCAACCCATTAAACTTCGTACTTTAACGATATGTTCTTTGTGGATAAAACTGGGGATGTGAAATTTGCTGGAGAAATTGCTTTATTGAAAAATTCTGTCGGAAGTATTCAAAGTGGCATTCTGCGTCTGGCTATTTTTCTTAGTACAGCGTCGTACCTGATGCCGTAGAACCATGCGCGAAACGATCAAAAGTTACACGGCGAAATAAATCATCATCGCCGGAGGTTGTCTTCTAAATATAATTATTCTAGCATTCTATTTTCTCCCAGCGTTGCACTAGTATAGTATGCAATTTATTGCCAACGACTGACGTACGTATAACAAGGACATTAAGTTTCACGCAGACGTCATTCAGGTGTTTCAGATAGCAGTGTATGACGTTCGCGAGATATACATAGCTGACAACTCCCCGGTTTAAACATTATTTCAGACTGTTTAATTCGAGCAATTACCCGCCGAGAATCCGTCTATATTCTCGATGTATCAAAATCGACCAGGGGAAGTTGTCGAGTCGTTTTACTTTTATAATGTCCTTCGTGCCCGATAGCGGAGCATTAAAATCGAGTAATCCAACAATTATATTCAAAGAATTCACTTCAGTATCTGTGACCTCAATTCTCCATTCACTGGAAGCACGATTGTAGGACACGCCGGCGAGCATAGCGATTATCAACACTTCGAGTGGCCATTTTAAAAAATTCCATTAAATCAAATTGTAAGTTATCGAGCGAAAATTGTAAAATTAAGATGAACTAAAGTCAGTACAAAGAGCACTCCGAGCAAAGCCAGTAAGAAATACGCAAAGCGCGTAGAACCGATTGGCATGATCCGAGGCGGAGCCGCGGCTTGCAAGAAGGCGCTGTTAGATGAGGATTTTATTAGTTGGTGAAAAGTGGTTCCCGGAAAAAGGCAATCAGCTCGTTTTGCAATGGCGACGCGGCGAAGGCGACGCGAATCGATAGAGGCTGTAACGCGAGTGGCTAAAATGACGTTGCCCTATAACGGCCGGCTACCACCCTTCTTACCTATGCACACCCTTAAATAATTGCGGCTCGTTCGCGCAAATTATTCCGGTGTTTCCGCGTCGGGCAAAGTAAAATATAATAATACGAGCGGGTTGATCGCGCATGCGTGCATACACAGCGAATGTCCGAGTGTCTTTCGCATCGTCCGGACATTTATTTGCCGCGCGTCCGTGTGCGCTGCCCGTGGCGCACACTTATGATCGTTTCTGCGTAGGCACGTTTCGGTTTCCAAACAGCCGAAGTGTGAACATGTATTTAAGTCCCTTCGAGTATCGTAAAATTCGAACGAACGCTAATAAGCAACCGCTCCGCGTACGGCACGTTCTCGCGTCGCCCAGAAAATCGCCTGCTCTATCGTCGACATCGTTAACAGGATTTTCGAATCGTTCTTTTCATCTATAATTATATATTTTCGTAATGAGTACGGACCGTTTGGATTAAAGAACTTGAACGTATATTTATAATGTGCGATATAGTGTCTTCAAAAGTAAGAATAAAATTTATTCTCTGTGATTACAGAAGGAGCCTATACTTCTATGCTGGCGAACTTCTTCGGTGAGTCTGCACTTATATCGAGTGGTACTTTATTTCTACGGTGGTTAAAAATAAACTTACGATTTATTCAATTCTCGCATGCGTTCCACTGTAAACAAAATAAACCGTTCCACGTGAATACTTAGGGGAAACTAAACATTTCTATGGTAAATTTAATTTAAAGTAATTTTAGAAGAGTAAAATTTTTAACCGAGGAGAAACTTGAAATTTTTATAGTGATTTAAAATAATTTGAATAGCAAATTTATAATTGAGGAGCGACTTAACACTTTTTATAGTATATTAACTTAGTCCCAACTGGAACTACGAGCATATTAAAAAATACGAGCGAAACTGCGTTCCCGAAAGAAGTCGGCGCGAAAATAAATCGAAAGATAGTTTCGGATCCTTAAAGGGTGTCGCAAAAATAGAAGATCGAACTACTCCTGCGGGGCAGTTTTGTAGGACAGTGACGTCAGGCAGTAGTTCCAGACACTCGAAAACATCGATAAACTGGAACTCGGACGGTTCTACAGTTTCGGAGCATCCGAAATAATTTCGCCGATTGTTTGACGAGAACGATGGATCGATCGCGCGGGGAAGAACAATTGATGGGAACGATGGGAGTAAGATGGGTACGAGGAAAAAATCTCGGGGAACAATAAAAACGAGTCCGCGGCGGGGACGTAAGGAGGCGAGAATTCGGAGCGGAAGGGGTGAATGGAATTTCTCGGTTTTTTCTCGCGGACACGGGGCTTATCGGCGAGGAAAATCGGAACAACCCCGAGGTAGGCGCGGCGCGAACGTAACCGTGTAACACACTCGAGGTGGTCGTTGGTACGCGTGCGATTACTTACTCTCCATCGGCGAATTAACGACGAATCACCGATGGGAAAACCGGTTGCCCGGCCGAACGGCACGCAGCCTAACGACTTCTCTCCTCGGCTTCAACGGGCATTCCAACGGCACGAGTTTGCCCCGCGACGCGAATTAATGGAAACACGCCGCGGTATGCCGTGCGCGCTGATAAAGCGGAACGCGCGTCCTTTCCTACGTATCTCTTTATCCTTACCCGATGCGATGCGCTCCGCACCGCTCCGCGCCGCGCCGCTCCGCACCGCACAGATCCGCGCCGCATTTTGCCCGCGACCATTCCGCGATTACGCAGATCCCGCTCGATATTTACCGCCCCGAGCGACGCGACACCTTCCAACTGGTCTTCCCGCTAAAACACGGCTTCGACGAGTGGAAGCTCCTCTTCCCTCCCGTATCTCGTTACAGTTTTCCGCTTGGAAATTATGGTTGCTCACGAATTTCTGAAATTGCCACTGTAGCGAACTATGCAGGATCGCTCGAAGATTTTTTTCTTTTCGAATTACAGTTGTAGTGAAATATTTCGGACGAATTGTGCCAATTTAATATTAAAAATCGTACATTAATCAATTGGCATTGTAATGTTTTTTCTTTCGTACAAAATGACAGTCTCAGACTTTGAAAATGCGACCGTGAAATATTTTGGACGAATTTGTGCCATTCTAATTTTAAAAATCGTACACTGATTAATCAGTACAGTAGCGAAGCGCACAGATTGGCTCAAAGATTTCTTCCTTTCGAATGAAATAACAGTTTTAGAATTCGAGAACGCCACCGTAAAATATATTGGACGGATTCGTGGGCGTTTTAATTTAAAAAATTGTACATTGACAAAATTATTTATAGGTACCTGGAATAACTTCGATTCGGTTTAATTATTCCGTGGAATATCGGCGTTCGGATAGCATCTGGCAGCGGGCATTCAGAAAGCTTTCCTCTTTCTCTTTCCGCTGGCATGACAGGTAGCAACGCGACTTAAATGAAGCGATTCCATATTCACGCATGAGCGGGATCGTAGAAGCTCGGCGAGCGCGAACACGGTTACGAGATAGAAAGAAATATCAAAGGAAAGAAGCCAGCGGGAGTGTACGCATCTGTTTCCTTTGCGGCGAAATTTCTTCCGCGTCTAACGGCCTTACGCCGCTGGCGATAAATGATTTCGTTCTTGGAAAATGAATATTTCCGTTCGCCGCGTATTCAATTGAACACGCTCTGCCGTCCCGTTCCCATTATTCTAGCGGATTAACCGTAATTATCTTTATGTGTTTCGACCCGTCCACCGATTAAAACATGCATAGCGCCGTCTCGCGGATTTTCTATGGTCCGTCATTAAAATATCTTACGAACGGTTCGCTTCTTGCATGGGAAATTACAAATCCATCGCGATATACATAATATGTTACTACGATGCTGGTGGAGCGCTTATAATAATAATCAATCAGTCCGACTATCAGCCCCGGTAGAAATTAATATTTCATAAATGTATACTGGCACATCCTGAACATCTTACGTTATAATTTATACGCGATCAAACGCATATTGAAATCATGAAAAAAAATTTCAACGGTTAAATATTTCATACGATGCGCCCCCCTCGCCAATCGCTTTCCCAAATTTTTCCCTGTTTAATTGTCGGACATGTCGCGCATTCCCCGTCGACTATTTTACGAAACGGACAGGTTAACTCGAATAAAATATGTATAATATTGTCAACGGGATTTCCAAATCGTGTGAATGGACGATCGTAAATCCGCGTATCGTCTGTGGAAATCTGGAGAGCCGCGCGACAACTTTTCTTAGAATCTAACGTCTTGTTTCGTTTAATCTTCTGGAACTATTAAGACAAGAGATAAAATTTTATTTCAGTTTCGCCGCGGTCGCCTTTAAAAATACTGGTTTGCGTGCGTGTACGCAATTCAGCAATCGCGCATAAATTAATTCAGGTCCCTCCGCGTAGAAGAGGTGTCTTCTTGCGCTCGCGCGTACGCGAATGCAACGTGTCTGTCAGCCGAAAAAAAAAACCGTCATAGTGTGTAATCCATTGGCGATATAACTTATTCAATATCGATCTCCGGCGCATTCCCAGACTTCGTTCCATCAGCAACAATGTAGCGAAATTAGCTTAGGTTCGTTTTGCCGTCCGCGGCCTAACGACTACGAACGAGCATTCCAATGGCACGAGTTTGCCTTGCAACGCAAATTAATGGAAACAAGCCACGGCGCGCCGCGCCGCGCGCACTGATAAACCGGAACGTCCATTTCACGGGCATCTTCGTCTCCTCTCCTCGAAACAACTCGCCGTGTTCGAATTAAACGATTTCGTGTTCACGCGTGGCCGCGAAAAAACCACAATATAAAATCGCCGGCGTAACGCGTCCCGCATTTTTTTATCCGTCGCCTCGTTTCCCACCTTGTATTCCCCACTTTTTCCTGTTTTCTTTTTCCTTTCTTTCTTTCCTTCTTTTTTTTTCTCTTGTTCCCCGTTCCTTCGAACCGAGAGTCATAACTTGCATGATCATTGGCAGTCATAGTGCGCTCGCTTTTTCCTCCCCTTTTCTTTCCTCTCCCCACTCCTCTCTGTAAAACCGAGTACCTCGGCGACGACGACGGTGATTGAAGGAGCTGACGTGGAACCGCGACGACGAAAAAGACGCGAGTCGAAACCGTTTCGAACTTCCTTTTATCGGGAACAAATTGGTCAAAGGGGACACGATTCGTCTGTGCGGATTAAAATTTCTCATTCGACGACTGCCTTGATCACCCCTTCGACCGCGGTGCCGCCGTCCCCGTCTGTCTTCGCGCCGGCGTTCGAGCTCTTCGATCAGTTTCCAGCAGATTCGGAAAATTGATCGATTCACGCTACAGTGCGTCGGAATGCCTGTTTTTTGGACAAAATTCCATATCTGGTAAACTATAAGGGGTAAAAACTACAAGCGTTCCGCCAATGTGTTTTCGAAATAAATTTACGTAAACAGATATACATTTAAAAAATATCGATTTTTTAATTTTTGCCCTCTTAGCCCAAGCAGTGTGCCGGGAAGAATTTATTATTTTACCCGTGTTCACCACGTCGAGACGAATTACGTCTATAATAGTAAGCTTAATTTTTTTTCTTTTTTATTAAGCACTTTAAACCTTTAATGAGTCCATTTTACTTTACAATTTGGAGTTACAACGTTAAAAAGAAAGAATAAGCTTTTTACAGATAGAGGTAATTTTTATTTTAATAGACACACGGTCACCGGGAGAAATTCTTATCTTCGATTCTCTTAACTGCGAAAGCGTGAACTTACGCATCAGCTTGTACGTCAAAAGCATCGTCGGTCCGGTGAGAAAATCGTCTATCGCGGGAAAATCCGTGGTCCGCGAAAGCACGGTCGTCGATCGCGGAGGAAGAGCGTTTTATTTATCGGCAACCGCGTATCCTGTTGTTGTCGCGGTGACTTTATCCACGCTTGACGATCTACCGGCCGGTGATCAACCGTTGAAAACCGTTACTACAAGGAAAAACAGCTACTACCCTGTCTTTGGCCGTAATTTTTCTTTCGGCTCTCTGCTCCTCTCTCTGCTCGAACACCGTTCTTCCAATACGGCGCGGCAGTACGTTGCCACGGACAGGCTAACGACATCGTCGCTTGTCTTTAATGGACATTCCGCGCGGTGATTCTACCCCGCGATTTGAATTAATGGAAACACGCTGGCATCCCATTTGCACTGATAAAGCAATAGACCTCGCCGGGGATCGTCCCTTCCGCGCGTGTGTGTGCGCCGCTCTATCGGGCCCGGGACGATTCCGGGGCCGTTTACACGGTACCGAGATGCTGTTGGATTAAGCGATTATGCGTTCCCGCTTATTCGTGGCTCGAACGAAAGCATCGATCACGCGAAACCGTTTCAACACGCTTTCCAAAACGGGACATACCGTAATCGAAGTTTAAGCCTGCCACTTGCCGTGTCTTGTTTTACAACCGGCAACCCGTTCGCGCGCGCCCGAAGATACCGTTTACGCTACTCCGGCAAAACTCGCGTTAAAATCCATCAGTTCACGGGCATTCCGAGCCGAGCGATCGCTGGGACCACTGGAAACATGCGTTGCGCCGGTTTCGAAGTTGAACGGATCGTCGTTGTATCCGATCGATTAACGAGATTTTCATTTCTGTTAGGGCATTCTTCGATATTCAACGATTACTGAAAATCTGAGGATACAAACGCGATATACTCTGGTTCCACTTGATATTCCACCAATAATTATATATTTGTAATTAATATATTTATACTTGTACAACTGGCTAAAAAAAACGTCGAAAAACAGTTGTTCACATTGGTATTTAATCTCACGTTTATTTAAATTAAATAATAATATGTAAGTGAAACGAGGGACAGATATAGAAAAAACAAATAGAACTCTTATTTTTAGTTTCTATAGGTTTCTTGTTCTGCATACTGTGGTCTCGTTTGTTTCAAATGTTTGTAGTGAATCTCCTACGAGATTTTCTTAATAAACAAAAAAAAAGAAAAGATCTGGATCCCGTTGTCTGTCGGTAGGTAATACTAGCCCGAGTAAAAACACAGGCGACAGACGACGAGTCAGCGTTGAATTAGTTTCAACGGCGATTAATGGTGGCTGGATAAGGTAATGAGCTCGTGCGTCCAAAGGATGGAAGCGAACCGAGAACGAGGTAATCCTGCGACCGGTATTGTTTCACCAACGGAAGTCACTCTTTTATTACGAGACACTTCCTGCTCCATACGGGAGCGCATGGACGACATGCCTGTTTACACCGTATACATGACACGTGAACACACGTAACACGTATACATACACGTCTCTCTCGCTCTCCCTTATTTTCTCTCTCTCTCTCTCTCTCTGCCACCGGCCACTCCACTCTTTCTCCATCTTTCACTCTTCTTCCTCCTGGTTTCTTCCTTTTTCTCTCTCTCTCTCTCTTCGTTCTTTTTTTTCGCTCGCGCCGGACAGGTATACACACCGACAAAACACGGGGCGCAGAAATGCATACGCACGCAATCCGCAGCTCGACTAAGGCCTCTGTCACGCGTAATTAGGAGACCCGCGGGAGTTGGACTCTATGATGAATTAAAAGAGGAGCAACGAAAGGCGAAAAACGAACGGCGAGCAAAAAGAAAGAAAAAATGATCGCGTCCCGTTTTGCGGTGCCGTCTCGGTTGCTCTCGCGGCTCCTCCTACAGGAGAACTCGTTCCTCGAACGGAGGCCGAGCGCGCGATGGCGGTAAAAACTAATTAATCGCAATTGCGAAGAATTCTGTAATTTACTATAACACGTACGTGCGGTATTCAAATTGCTGGCGCGCGCACAACTCGAGATGCCGCCGGCCGGTATAGTATGCGAATGACCTTGTAATTGAGCTAAGTTATTCGACATTAAGAATGTTAATGAGAAGCATAATTGTTTCGCGAATGTAATAACGATACCACCGGGGGATATTTATATGACATTTCAATCAACCGAGGAAGCCGTTCCGACGTGTAATTGGACGGGCAAAAACAAAGAAAAAATCGTGAAAGTGGACTGAAAAAGAAAGCCGAGCCCGGGAAGAGGATTTTCATCCATTACTAGGCGATGTTAACTACCGCCGGCAATAAATTTCTACGTCGTAGAAGCGAGATAGCGAGCTGATGCGTCCCGTGTGCCCAGGCGATTCTTCTACGTGCGCGTTATGGTCGCGATATTTATCAGCTACACCGTAGACGTACAAAGTCCCTTTTCATAATGCCCGATATGTGAAAATTACAGTTTTTCACGATTTCCAATTATCGACTTTCTCGTTCAACGTTTGTGCAACTTAGGCCCGCTACACACACGCTGGAATTGCTGCCCGAATACCTACTATGAATTCAATTGAATCGTAATTACGGCGTCGCACGTTCATCTTGCGTTCAATATTTTGCCGCAGTTACCCAAAGGAACTTTGCATTATCGCATTATCAGTTAATGTACACGCCCGTTGTTCCGCCGCAAAATGAACGACATAAACGGCGACGCGTTATTAGACATTGAACTTCTTATTTACAGCTAACATTTCTACGGGAGGATGCATCTTATGATTCTCTCTGTTATCCTAACAGCTCATCGAATGAGCGAACACTCGTTCGAGAATAATTAAAGAATTTTTCAGGATTTTCTCTTAAATCAGCAAAGGATATAGCAAATCTGCCTGTTGTAAATCACTAGTCGAGAAAAGGATGCGGCCAACACCGTCTTTTTTGTTTGCAACAATAGTATTAAATACTCTACGCTTTTTTCGGGACACCTCCGTCTTCGAGCGTAGTAGAAAACGCAGCGAGAATCGCAGTCGCCGCATGTTAAACAAAAGCTTTTCAACTGAACCGCAATTCCGTTACCGCAACGGTCGCCGCACGTTAGACAAACGGACGTGTGTAGCGAGCCTTATACGAATCCACAGAATATTTTTCTTCAGTTTTCGACTGGACGAAAAAAAAATTGTGCAAAGCTTGAATCACTGATTTAGATGATTGGACAAAGAACACTTTACGGAACGATAGGAGACTACAGCGGAACGGTATCGAAACGAAAGAATGAGAACACGCAAGAGCATTCTGTCGTTTGCGTGGCCTAATTACGCACCCTGAATTCCTGTAATTATAATAATTAGCCTGCCGCTCCGTCATGCCCGAATCGACGCGCGGTCCCCTCGGCAACCACGAACGGCCACGTTGACGCGGTCGAATACACGGTACACGTATCGTGTTCGAATCTCGATTCCAGGAAAACCTTCGAAATTCGTCGGTTCATTCTCTGCCGAATCCACGGTTCCGCTATATTCGGTTCGTGCTCGCTCCTAATTCCGTCCACCTGTCCCGGAGTGACGTTATCAGGCCGGCGCGGCGCGGCACGGCAGACCGGGCGAACGTAACGAAAGATCAGATTAATACCGTGTCGTCGTAAGAGAAAGGTGATCTGCCAATGTGCTCGATTTCATTAACTCTGAAGCTTTGCGCGGAAACACACGGTGTACGCTGCGGCGCGATTGATTAAATCCGATTTCACGGCCAATCAATCTATAAACACTGGTGGACGCGCGCGCGCGCCCGGTGTTCCCAACGCGTCGGCCATAAATTTCCATCAACTATTAAAGGAATTTCCCCCGGTGCGCCTTATCGTTCATTTATAACTGTCCCGCGAATGTCTCATTAAACACCCTGTTTCTCTCGGAACGGAATCGCGTCCGGTGGCGAGACAAGAGCCAAAGAAATCTCAAAATACCAGGCCCGACCTACGCGGCGGGATGGAACGCATCTCGGCGAGCAGGGGAGGTGGGGGGGTGGGGCCTGCGAAAACATGGGGACAGGACAATTCACGTCGCTCGATACAGAGAGACCACCACTCGTGAATAATGTACATGTGTTAACAATTGTTGGACACAGTGGGATTAGCTCGTCTTTTGGCACGAGACGGACGCGCCGCTCTGCAACAATGGAGTCGGCGCGCGCGATGAGATGTTTATTGCGCCACGAAACCTAGGACCGCGTCGAATGCGAGCAGCGGCGAGACCTCGTCGCGATAGGCGGGCGGAGTTTCACTCAGAAAGTTGCAAATGTTCGTGCGAAATGAAAAGCTGCTACGTCGATCGCGAGAAGAGAACAGTCGAATAAAAAGTTCAAATTTTTCCCATCATTTTAACAAATAGGTCCGAAGTACCGTATTCGGAAGTTTCAGATTTTCCGCGGAGAAACGCGATCGAAGTGCTCGAACGGTAATTCGGGACGCCGACCGATGCTAATTAATTATGTCGGGAATCCATTGTGCAGGACGAATGCACTCGATGCAGCAGCGAAGGGACCTCGTCGCGATAGGCGGGCGGAGTTTCACACGGAAAGTTGCAAATCTTCGTGCGAAATGAAAAGCTGCTACGTCGATCACAAGAGAACAGCCGAATAAAAAGTTCAAATTTTTCTCCCATCATTTTAACAAATAGGTCCGAAGTACCGTATTCGGAAGTTTCAGATTTTCCGCGGAGAAACGCGATCGAAGTGCTCGAACGGTACTTCGGGACGCCGACCGATGCTAATTAATTATGTCGGGAATCCATTGTGCAGGACGAATGCACTCGATGCAGCAGCGAAGGGACCGTGTCCCCAAGCCGAGCGGGGCGTTCGAGCTGCTTTTCTGGGAAGACACATTATAAGTTTTTCCCCGGAGTTAATTTCGTCGGCGATAGCTAAATCCTTTTTCTCTCCTGCTTCTTTTCCACCCTTGGTTTCCTCCTCTCTCGCGCTTTTATCCTTGCGCGCACCCTGTCCCTCTGCAACCTCCTTGGCCGTGCTCGAACTAAGAGCGGCTAAGAGTTGGTAGGAGCGTCTCTATGGTTAATTAAACGCATAGATCACCCCCTCTCTAGCAATCTCCGCCGACTCTCCTCCTTACGTTCACCACTCCCCACGTTTCTTTCTCTCTCTCTCTCTCTTTCTCTCTCCAACCTACCCCCTCCCCGCCGTTCGATCTTTCCTTTTTTCCCCAGCAACCCTGCAAACGCGCCACGCTTTCTTTGCGCTATAAGCCTGCACACGGACGCCTAATTTTGTGTTGCCAGTGCTGTGCACGCTCGGAAAAATATTTTTCCTCGCCTTTGTTCGCTGTTTGCCACCCGACTGGTTCACTCCTGTAGGCCTTCTCTGATTTCCTTCGAAGATCCACATCTACGTACGGAAATCAATTGGTTGTATAAAAAGATATGTTTTCGCATCGAACGAGTACTGTTTCACATTTTCGTATCTTGTTTTTACCGACATGTCCAGGTAACCTGACGTTTTTTGAAAGGCTTTTCTCAAGGTCGACTCAAGGTCATCGTATCACACGTCAATACCACGAAACGACGTGGTGTTAAAGAAAGGTGCATGGACTTGGAAAGATCTCGAGATTGGATACGACTCCTCTCGAATGATTTAAAAAATTAACCCCTCGTCGATCTTCTTATAAGCACTGCCCTACCATATTCGTGGGATAGATGCTGGTAGCCTGGTTTCGCTTTAGTCTTATAAATGCGAAGAGGGGGGAACTATCTGTCAGCTAATGAGGCGATCGCTGAACGTGTCCACTGTTCTACGCAGTTTGTCCAACTGAAAGAAATTTCGAACGCGATAAAATATTTTATATGTTGCCTATAATATAGCATAAGGAATTATCTAGGTATGCTTCTAAAATAAAAACTATGACATTAGGAGAACAATTCCAAATGCAAGATGATAATTTTTCATACAGTATAACTTACAAGTTGTAAGATGTGAAATCCACTACTATTGAGAAATTTAGATTTCTTTCTTTTTAAACAACTCTTATAAATCTTATCCTGTAAATTTCAAGTAAGAATTCCAGCAGCGTCCAAAGACATTTTGGTTATTTTACGTTTTACTAGCCGCTGAATTACCCGACCTTGCCCCATATTCCCCTAAACTGATTTTCACTTATGAAGACCGGAGATTTTTGCGTGATCTCATTTACGTGGTCGACTGCGGGAAGGAAACAGTAAATTACGCGATTGACTTATTTAGTTCGGATAAAAATATCTACGTTTTTTAAGAAACGCTAACAAATATCTGTAAAATGTTCTTTTTTACAATTTCCAAAAAAATATGACGAATAAACAGTGAGTGGATCGTTACCGTTGCTCGCGGAATATTTTTCTCGTAAAGGTTTTATGGGTCTGGTCGGCCTCGGTGTATTTTCACGGGATTTTTGAAAAACGGGCCGGGCGGTTGGTTTCGTACACCCACGTAATGTAAGCGAAAGAAAAGGAGAGGGGGAGATCGAGCGTCCTGCATTACATACCGGTTTCTCAAGAAGGCGTAACCTCTGCCCGAAACTACCGTCTACGTTCATTATCGTTTACGCGGGCAAACCCGTCATCGATTCCTCGCCTGCTCGCTGCGATCGATCGTTTGACCCGTTTGCCGTGAAACGCACGCTTAAATACTCCGCTAGGCGATTTATTCGGATTTATATATTCGCGTTCTTATTTAACGCGATAAAAAGAACTCCGCGCGGTCGTCGTAACACGCGCGCGAGCGCATTATTTTAAACATTTTACAGTGTATCGTTTCGCGCGCTACGAGAAACCGCATAAATTTACTTAAGGCAACAACGTAAAAAAGAAAAATGTTCGTTTTTCGAAGTCGCCTGACGCGTATCGCGTGTACCGGCAACCCTGTATCGCGCGGGAAACATCTTGGATAAAAAAGGCTTGATGTTTTTTTTATTGTTCATTTTATTGTAATTTTTCTACTTAATTCGAGCCTCGTTGTTTTAGTCTTATGCTAATAAGGCAGGCTCGTTAACCGTGCCGCGGCTTTATTATTTTATATTGGCGAGGTGCGCGCATGACGGTTTACACTTGCCACTCCGTTCGCGTCCGGTTGGTTGAAAAATTTCAGTCTCCGTTCTCATCAGTGAAAATTTTGTTTACGCAATCGGGTTTGCAAATCGGTGCGAATTTCTCTGTTATCGAGGTACCAGTATCGAATCGCGGAACTGGCGTTTTAAAAGGCTCACTCGAATTGTTGCGAGGATCTCTTCATCGATTACAAGTCACCGGAGCAGTATAAAAATTTGCTCTTCAATAAATAATATCGGTAAAACGGCAATTTTTATTCTGGGTGCAAACGAACCAGATCTCCGGCGTCGATTTGACCCGCACCTGACACTTTCCCTCGCGCGAGACGACCGAAGAAGCTGACCCAACGAATCGAGGGAAGACGAGAGGAGGAGGAAGAATTTTTCGGCGGATCTCTCTTTCTCCCGCGCGAGCGAGGCTCTCGTGTTCGAAACCGTGCTCCGTCAAGAATTACACAACGAGAATCTCCAATAACTCGCATCGAACCGTCGTAAATAATGCAGCCGATAGATACGTCCCTGAAGCCGAAAGAAAGAGGTTGCGAAAGAAGAAAGGAGGGGCACCAAGACGGTGAGGCGGGGGTGGTTGGAGAAGGGGGAGGAGGAGGAGGAGGTAGATGGCCAGCAGGGCAGAGAGGATATTCTTATGAATCGATGAAAGAACCGTGAGCATGCGCGCCGGAATCTTAATAACTCATGCGGTACCACCTCTTCCTTCTGTTATCCAGACCCCCTGCCGCTGTTATCAACCCCCGGCATCCCTGTTTTCCGTCCGGGGAACAGATATGCCATTGTAATATGCGCGTAGCCGGGGACCCGGGGTAAACACGAGCGCTGGACATTCCGGGCGTAGTTTCGCGAATATTTCGAGCATATTTGCAGAGCCGAGGCAGCCGAAAACACTCGTGTCGGGTCGCGCCTCCCGCATTTTTCCTTGTCACCGTGGCCGACTCGAGGAAGGAGGAGGGCCGAGGGCTCGAGAGGGGCCGAGGGCTCGAGGGCCGAGAGAGGGCCGAGAGAGGGCCGAGGAAATCCTCCCGGTAGACGCGCTCCGATGCACCCGCTGTATACCGCGCGCGCTCACGCACCTTCGCCGTGGCCATTTACGGTTCCTTTTTACGGTCATACGTGCGGTTTTAGTGCGACCTGTTCGCGCGGATTTACTGCCTGAATACCGTACCGCTCCATTTTTATTCCTCCTTCCTTTCTCCTTTTCTTCTGCTTCTTTTTCCCTCTCTCTCTCTCTTTCTCTCTTTCTCTCCCTCGGACGCTCTCTTTCCCCGCGTACCTACGCGTGTTCGCCTTTTTGTCCAGCGTCACGGAGACGCGGAGAGCTCGCGGGGCTGTTCCCCGGTGTCGGTTGCGGGGTTAATTAGCTTTTACGCACCGCGGGTGTCGTCGGGGAGTTAGTAAATAAGGGCGTTTCTGCTAAATCCCGGACACGCTTTTCTGCATTTTACAACCGCTCCTTTGGATTCGCACTTCGTTACCGGCCGTCCACAGATTGCCCACTTCCAAATAGATCGATTACTCCATAGATTGATCGAGGCTTTCCATTAATTTTTTTATTCATGCAGGGTGAACCACGAAGCGCGGATCAGCTTTTTTTATTTAGCTAAAACGATATGCCTCGAGGTGAGCTTTAAGATGATGGTAGCAAATTTGTTGTCGACCCTTTTTTTCCAGAGTTGTGAAGGTCACCTACAGATCTTTGCAGGTAAACTTACAATTTTTTTACACCCATTTTTCAGAGGACAGTCGAATTCGGCAAGCATCGTGACAAATATTTTTTTCTGAATTTAACACGATTAAAAAGAATCATTTATTAACCGTTTAACGCGAGTGTATAACTCTGAGAAAAGAAGGGTTTACAAAAAACTTGGTACTTTAGCTAACAGCAGAATGATCTAAGCTGATCACTGCTCAAAACGAGCAGAAAATTCTTCAGAGCAAATAAATACAAAATAATGATGGACACAAATACGAGATTTAATTGAGATCGAACGCAATGCGAACTACGCAATCAACTAACAGAAAGCAACAAGTAATTATGTTTAAGAATAGCTCTTCTGATCGATGTAAATGAACATAAATTTACCGGGAACAGCGGATACCGCAATGCAACATTTAGTGATTAACTTAATTGCAAATAAAAACTAGACTCACTTTTTATCACTGAACGTTCTACGTCAATCGATGTTGCTACATACATACATTCATCGTCGGACGTCAGTAGATTGCGACGCTCCGGACACAATAGGAAAATAACAGGAAAAATTGTGGAGCTTCAAGCTGATCGTACCTCATCAGGAAAATTCATTAACGTCCCGAAGTGTCGCGTTTACGACAACGCTGAGGCGACGGGTCGCAAAGCGGGTCGTCCCGATGACAAGCTCGGATTCTCGCTGGCGAGAAAAATCATTAACGGTTCGATCCAGTAAAATGGAAATGACACGTTGCGTTAAGAAACGTTCCGGAGGGCAGGGGAGGACGGGTGGGGGCAGAGACACGTCGAGCACCTCAGTCCCGTATGTTTCTCGGCTGTTGGGACGAGGGGCGCGGGACGAGCACGCGAACAAATTAGCCCTCTATCTGAAACAACTTCTTGGAATAGCCGTTACTCACGGGCGAAGATCAGGACCCGTATTGCCCGAGCGAAACGACCGGACCGCGCGACTACGGGACAAGGAGGCCGCAGAGGACGGGCCGAACCAGAGGAGAGGAAGTGTCGGCGAATAGAGACGAGAGAGAGAGAAAGCGAGAAAGAGCTGGAGAGGTGCTGAAGAAGAAGAAGAAGAAGTCGAAGAAAAAGAAAACGAAATAAAATGCCGGGCGAAGCATTTCGAATTTCCAGCTCGAATTCAGGAGGAGGTAGAAGAGGCCAGGATACAGGAGAGAGAGCAGGCCGAGGATCTGCTCAATCCAGGGATAAGCGAGTCGTTCCGAACAGTGTTGAACAGGAGTGAATATTTATACGCGGCCTCTTCCTTCGCACCTTTTTTGCCATGCTTGTCCTCCTCCTTCTCTTCCTCGTCCTCGTCCTCCTACTCCACACACACTCTCTCTCTCTCTCTTTCGCCTCCTCGTTGTCGCCTTCCTCACGTTTCCACCTTTAGGTCCCATGCGGTATCTCCTTGATTACCCGGTCCTAATTAATTCCTCAGGCTTTATCTTTATTTTTCCCTCGCCCCGGGCCGGGCCGGGCCAGGCCGCAGTCGCCGACACCGCGCTCCTCCGACAGACCGATCGTTCCTGCGAGAAGAGCTGGAAAGTACGATCGGCCAAGGACCAGCAGCGAAGGACCCGAGAACAAGATAGGAATAGTAGTCGTCGACGCGTCTAGACTTCAGACGTGTCGTCTCCTCTCTAACCCGTAGAAAATATTCCACCGTGGCCAGATAAGGCCGTGAATGATTGCCCGATCTTCATCGACACGTTTGTTCCCGTCGTTTTGCCGTGTTCCTACACGGCCCTCTCGAATCTCCGGCCTGGGTGTCTTTAATCGTGTTCGATCGTCGATACATAGACCACTTATTTTAATTAATCGAACGTTGTTGTCCGGCGTGCTCGTTACTTTAACGCCGGGGCCCGTTAGAACGACAGGCCTCTATATTTTTGATGTACTATTCTTGGGGATTCTGCGGATTTTCATGGATACTACCTTCGATCGCGCTGGATCGTCGATAAAACATATTTTTGGGAATCGATTGTTTATTGGGCACAAACGGTGCGGCGGACACGCTACAGACGCGCAATATGTGCTCGTATTCTTTCCGTTTCCTTTTGCTCCGATTTTGGGGAGGGAAAGGTAAACCAACGTCAAAAGCTGGGTCAAAGCCACGTTTTCAACTTGGAGAACAAGTTCGAATCGCTGTTACAAAGTACACACTGCCAGGACTTTGAAGATACACGTGTTCGCACGTACTCCTTTCTCCCCCGCCGGGAAGACGTGTAAGATGCAGTTCTCTTATTTCATTCTTCCGCTGATCAGCGTACGCGTCAACGAAACTCCGCGTGGATTAAATTATTGTGTTATTATATGCGAAAAGTATCATTCTTTATTACGAAATTATACACAGTGAACAAAAATTTGTACGTTATTCGATGCGTTAAATCTTGTTGATATTTGTATTGGCTGCAATCCTATCTGCAACAACGAGAACTTTTTCGAAACGTAATTGTACGCGAATCGCCACGGATAAATAAAAAGGTAGATTCGATATGTCAAGGAAGGTTGAAAAATGTGTTGCGGAGAGTAATAAATTAGTACACGGAGCTCTAATGAGATCAGCCTTGATACGAATACGTGGTTCGCACAATGGGCTCATAATATCTATCGCTGATAATGCGCTCTGAATATTCCCATTGATGGCACTTCCTTCGGTCAAAAGAAAAATGACGAGGATAATAATATTGATGATACGATCTCCTTGATGAACGTGGTAACGAGATACAGCCGTGTACACACATACGACGCCGGGACGCACGTATCACTTTTAAACGCCGGAAATGAGTTATTAGCGGTTGCGCCGCGCCGTGCCGCGCCGCGCCGCGCCGCGCGCACTCAATTGTCCCGATTTGGAAACCTCTAATCTGACCCCCCTTTCCGGCGACGAATTTAATCCTTCGCGTTTCCGTGTCTATCGGTACTATTTCAGGCGTCCCTTTCTCACCGGAATCAATTCTCCCGGCTGACAAAAAATCATATTCATCGTGCCCGATCGTTCGACTCGGATTCCCAGGGAAAATTAAAATGATTGCACGGCGAACTCGCATAATAAGTCAAATTGACCGTGCGACGAATAAAAGAGACCGCGTAGGTATAGACCGCGGATGCCTGTTAGTCGTTTCGTAACGCAATACTTGATCGTTGCATCGAAAATGTATTTCTTTTATTCGAGTATTAATTCGACGACAGAATTTATTTGCATTTCGCGGCGGTTAACGAGCAGGGCCTCGGACACTGGTCGCAAATCAAGCTAATAACGATTCCCTGCTCGCTAGATATTTTTTTAATACAGACATTGGAAAATATTTACTTGTATAGTAAATATATTGACAGCACCGACAGCTCGCGGCAAGTTCGATGGATTTACGCGCGAGAAACAAGTTGTATCGCCGCGATCTCGCCGTATGTTCGGCCGTGTTGATAGGGCGCGAATAAATTAAATTGCGGCGAGAAAATTCGCTAACTTCCCCGTGATCGTCGCGAATCTAATTAACATTTACGGCGAAGAGGAAAGCGGCGAGTACGTAAATTAGCCGGGTAACCCTTCCGTGAAGTTTCAATTATCCCCGGTAACAGTGATGGAGTTTAACGAGATTCTTAGATGGTGCTTGAAATTCAAAGGACGACGGCACTTTACGGTGCCCTAACGAAGCCACCTGCCTGGCACCGTCCACCCTGTTAATTTTAATCGGGGGAGACGCTTTCACGTGAATTAGACGGGCGGTGTGGGGGAGGAGGAAGAGAGGAATACTAGCGGAAGGTTCTACGACTGCAGCAGGCCGCTCGTAAAAGACGTTCGTATCGAAAGTGTCGTCGCGTCGGTGGACTCGCTTGGGAACTCCGAGCACGATCAAATGAATCAACAGAGACAATTAATACCCGGCGAGGACGCCTTGGAAAAGCGTCCGGACGCCGCCACCCCTGTCGGCGAATATATGGACAACAAATCTATCTGTCTACCCATGCCCAACACCACGAGACACCGCGCCCTGCGAACTTCGTGATTTTCCCGGTTTTCTTCGCCACGCCGATAATCCACTCGATAAAACGCCGATTTGTCCTATTCGTTTTTCGTTGTAAATGCACGAAACAACGATTATAATTCTTCACCGTGAAACATTCGTTTCTCGTTGATTGGCTGAGCAATTAAGCGTTTTAAAGGAACGACACGATGACAAACAGGCGGACGCGAGAAGAGCTCTTGTTTTATGGACTTACAAATCCGTAACACTCTGCTAACCCAGGAAGGGACGAATGTCGAGGAGGGAAAATCTCTGCTCATTTAACGAGCCCAAGGGTTCAACCCTTCCGATGCGATCCACCCTTCGACAATATTTAATGCATGTTTTAAGCGTAATTAAATGGCAGAGGGTTTATCGTCTCCAGCCACGTTCACCCTCCCACACAAATTATCGTATTTAACCCTCGCCGATCTCCTCTCTCCGCGATTGTCACCCCACTACCATCCCGCCGCGCCGCGCCGTACCGTCGCTTCTAGATACCTTCGTCGCTCGTAATATACTTTTCATTAGCCACCGGACCCTTTCGCGGAGTGGATTCAATCTTGGAATATTCATCGCCCCGCAACCCTTCTCCATTACGGTATTCCCAACGCAAACACGCTCGTTTCACAGCATCGCCGTTCAACAGGTTTTAATTAACGCTGACACTCTTTCGATTCCTCGACCCCTCTCGGCCGCGGACACTTCTTATATTCTACTTTCAATGACCACGTTTTCTCTCGTCAATCGATTCATAAAACGATTAACTGCACAGTGTTTAATGCTGGATTCCGAACAGGAGAGTTAGACTGAATTATACTATTTTTAAAATTAAAGTCTAATGAAATCTTTAATATACCGAATTTTGCAGTACCCCTTATTTCTACGTGATATGATCGATAACATTTAATATAATGATTCCTTGTTTTCTGTAATTCTTCCTTTATAATTAATTTGTAATTTCTTAAACTTGATGTCAGTAGCCATCCCTTTCTTGCACAGTTTTAAAAAATTTTCTGGAACAGCACCCCCACAAATTTTAGGTACGAGCCGCCACTGAACGTCGCACACGTGCATGTCGATGTAAAAATGTTTGTTCCATTGAACGAAACAACGATTTTGTAAGAGAAATCGTTCTGAATCGGAACAATCGCTTGACTTTTCACCTCTCGGCTGTTATCTCGGTGTAATATCTGTGAAACGCGGCCCGAGGCCATGGTATATTCACGATACGGGGTTGGCCACTCACCCTCCGTCGCCTCTCGAAGCTCTAAAGCCAAGAATAACCCTTGCTTTGCATCTCACCTGTTGCTCGACACCGACCCTCGACACTCCTGGCGGTACTTTAGGGGTGGCTAATTAAAGAGTCAGACGGCGGCTGGTTTCGCGGTGTTTAATACACCATTGCTTCCACCCTCCGGGCAAGCCCCATTTCGCTCCTCCTGCGCCGGCACCGGGACAGAATCCAGAAGTCCTCTCTCCACCCCCGAGGTTTTTGTTCCTCTCGGTTTCACGGGCCTGGAATTAATTAGCAGCTCTAGTTAAGCGGGGGCGGATACCGTAGCGGCGACTCATTTAAAGGATGTTTATTTTAATTTCACCCCATCAGGAGGTGGGGGTGGGGGGTGGAAGGGGGGACAGCCTCGAGAAAGCCCCACGGTTGGTGACTTTTTATTACTTAATTAACTTCTTCTTGCTCCGTCGCCGTCTTCTTCATCACCTCGGGACACCGCAAGGCTATCGCTCGCACCCCTGAAAACTCTGTTCCTCTCCTTACTATGGTCCACCGCCAGCATCCCTTCCACAAACTGTCCCACGTACTTGCTCTCTCGTCTTCAACCTCCTCCACCTCCTCCTTCTCCTCCTTCGCCTCTCGCTCTCGTTTTCTTCTTTTTTTTTCTCTCTCACTCTGGGCTCGGCTATTTAAACGAGACTCGAGATTCTTCGCAGCAATCATTTCCTCGTTATTTTTCATCGTGTAACCGGTGCGACCCGCGCGACTCACTGCCTAATTATCGCCGCGAAAATGATCCTCTCTCGGTAGACCGCCTTTCTCTCCTCCCCCCGACCCTCCGCCTTTTTGCTCCCCGCGACCCTCCTCTCTCGCCCTCGCCGCCATCGCGAACCCTGTGATTATAATGCCAGCGGATGCGCGTCCCAGAGTCCTTTCGGAGCAACGGGACGAGCGAGAGCGAGGCAGACGGAGAATCGTTTCTCGTGAAATTGCTGACGGCTCTCTGCATTTCTGCACGTGAAACCTTCCACGAGCGGACTCTCGAGCGTGCCGCGCTGCACTCGGAATCCTGGAACGCGGCGAAGGAAAGCCGGCTTGCGTGTTGCGCCGCGAAAGACACACGGAATTAGGAGCTAACCAGTCGCGAGTTCCCTAGGTGACCCATTCAGCTGCCAGAATTCGAGGGACCCGCTGGAACGAACGCCGCGATCGGACGGCTCCGACATTTTTAGGGACCGCGAGCCCTTAGCTTGACTCCGTTCGAAATTCTGGGAAACGGTCCCGCCAAGTTTAGCGACAAACTCAGTAACCAAGCTGCAAGCTATTTTACTAAAATTCTTGATAATACGAAGATCGGGTTTTTCAGTAGTCAAAAACGCTGGACTAAAGATCGATCTAGCCCGATCTGTCGCCCTAAAAATTTATTCTTTCGCTTACGAGGCCTTCCACAGTTGTATGCTTTCGAATGATGCAAATTACGCTGCCGAATAATGCACACTATGCCTAAAAGAAAAAGAAAATTTTTGAAGCCCCGAGAATCTCCGTTTTGGTATTATCGAGAAATGAGAGCATGCATCGCGCACCCTTGCAGTCCTGGAAAAACGAGTCTACTCCCTTAATTAAAAAATGATTTTTAAGAGCGACTTAATATTGAAGGTTAATATTTGTGAAACATTACGAATTTGTCTCGCAGCGAAGAAGCAACAACAAGCAAGCTCGTCGAGCGCACGGCTTCAGCCGCTGCTACGCGTAACAGGAATTAATTTCACGGAGAGAAAAGAATCCCTAGCGGGGGTGGCTTCTCGGTTAAGAATACAGTGAGACGGTAAGAAAAGAATAGCGGGCCGAGGGCGGGCCGAGGGGAGGGAGAGGGAGAGCCTCGAGATTATTTCGTTATGTCTCGAGGTGAGCCGAGATGTCGGGCAATTAGCCGTCGTATAATTATCCCCCTCGCCCTTATTAGCCCGGGCCGTTTGAGGTGGCAGCTGTTGCCGCGATATTCTGTCGCGGGAGAGTACACCAGGGCCCGCACACCAATAACAAAGTATAATAACGGGATATCTTCCGCCATTTATTTTAATATTCCGCCGGCGGCTGATAAAACGGGGGAAGAAAGTTCAATTATCTCAGGACGAATTTTATCGCCTCGCGTTTAATCCGTTTTGTTAGCCGGGCCCGGTGTTTCGACGATTAACAAGCATTATATAAATTACTAAATTAACTTTCACGACGGGACGCGCGTGAGAACAAAATACGGCAACCGGAATGGAAGAGTAATGAACGAAAATCCGGATAATGCGTCCGGTAATGAAAATTAAGAAAAAAGAAAAAGTGCGGCCGGCGGCGGGGAGGGAAGCGGCGGGGTAGGAGAAATCTGAACTGCGAGGGGGTAAGAAACTTGTTCAAGATACTCCACCCCATCTTTGTCTCGGTGAACCGCGCTTTCAGAATTCTTTCCTCTCTTGATAATTATCCTACCGAGTCCAAGCAGTCCTTAATCTTTGAGCTCGCCTTTCAAGGAAAGCTCCTACCGAATGAATGCCCGGCCTCGGCGAAATAATATTTTATACACAACAAAAGCGGCCCTCGGTCGGCTGCTGCCCTCTTTCACCTACACCTCCAACCTTCATCCTCCACCCCCTGCCTCGGTGCGATTGTTATCGCGGAGACGTTACCTAGCACCTATACAGAACTGGCTATTTTACTTTCTTCCTTCCTTTTTTCCTCCCTCCCCCTCCCCCGCCACCTTTCGCCCGAAGAACTACGGTTCGTTGATAGCGTAGTCATCCAACCTCCCCTCGCCCCCGTATATATTAATCGAAATTTCGTGGAACGCGGAGATATTTTGCTCGGAGATCGGTTGATTAAAATTTTTTGTGAAACTCTTCTAAAACTCGGAGATTTTATCGCACGGAAACGTCTCACGCGCAACAAGAATTCTTTGTGGAATTCGAAAGTACAGACAAGAATAAAAAAAAATTGAAACAGTAGAAATTCAATTCACGGATCACGCTTGTTTAGCAGCCATGTGACCAGCAGGAGCACGAAATTCCTCTTGGGACCTGTTCGGTCTTTTGTCGAGTGTATCGATCGGTCCGGACAAATTCTGCCCGGTTGTCCGGAGGTCTTACAATAGAAATCTATCTTTCGAAGTTACGTGGATCAGATTTCGTGTATCCGCTTAGCCGGGGTCTCCGAACGGCGCGGCGCGGCGCGGCGAGGCGCGGCGGTCGCCCGGAGTTAATCGTCATTAATCTTCATCACCGTATTCCCGATCATTTTTCTTGCACCGGCGCGGCGCGCGTCCGGGACGCGCGGCTGGTCCACGCGGCATCTCATTTAACCGTATAAATCACGTTGCTTAAAACTAAGGCCGCGGGAGAAGCTGCGTTCTGGCCGTGGCTAATCGAGCCCTGCAACTCCCCCGTTCCGAGAGGGCACGGAGCAACGGAGAAGGACTGTCGTGAGCGATCGAGCAAGCAAGTACCGGAGACACTAGCGGCGGAGGGTTGGAGCGGGGGGGAAAGAGATGGCAGGAGACAAGCGAGAGTCGGTCGCGCGAAATAATTTAAATCGCGCATACCGGGCCCCGCTCGATCCTCGATCACGGTCAAGATTTCGTGGGGTCACGTGAGAATGCGCGGCAACAACGAGACTCGGAGCAGCGGAGCCGTAACGAGGCCGTGCGCGGTTGGTTTAAGCGCAATTAATCTTCGTTAAGTAAGCGAGCGGACCCTTCTGCTTGCATCGCGCGGACGCCTCTTACACACACGGACAGGCAACTCGGAACTCTGTCCACCAACACCGGCCAAACAGAACCAACACAACCAACGCCATATCGGCCCGGCCCGTGACGCCTTTCTCGTGTGTGCAGAAAAGGAGAGAGAGAGAGAGAGAGAGGAGAGAATCACCGTGAAGCCCGTACTCGCGAGCAGTCCCATATCTCTCGCTCTCCTCTCTCGTCGGGCTCGCGTGCGCGCTTCCCTTTACCCCCGTAATTCGTTCCCCCTCTCCATCCCCCAACGCCCCCTCGCCCCGTGTTCCCCCGTCTCTCGGTTAGTTATGCTCGTACCTCATGTACGCACACACCCCGGAGCTTTGATTAAATCTGAGTAATTAAGGGAGTTAACCTCGACTTAACTTGACTTAACGCAGTCACGCCCGCTTGCCCACCCCTCTTATTTACACCGTTTACACGCTGCTTTACATTGTTCGAGGAAACGGGTGTCTTCGCGGCCCGGTTTCCACAGGATCCCATGGGCCGAGGCTCGTCTTGCCTCGTTCCTTCATCGAGGGCCCGCGCCATGCAACCGGGAGAAGAGCGAGGAGCTGGTTCTCTTGCACGCACGCACGCCTCCCCGGTTAATTGCTGCACACCGCTAATTACACAGCTCCGTGCCCGTAAGGGGAACCGGTGCGTGTAGCGACATCGTTCCCGATGCAAATGAAGCGCGTGGGCTCCCCCTCGCCTCTCCCACCTTGCTCTTCGCCTTCTCTCTTTCCTTTCCGTCTACCCTAATCGCGCCCGGAAAGAGTCGACCGGATTCTCGGTATCGGCTGACAGAAGCGCGATTGTGCGTTGAATAATTACAAAACCTCCGCGGCATTGCTACGACTTGATCAGCCGGCGACCAGGAAGCGGAACCCGCGTGCGTATACCCCGAGTTCTATTCGCATACGCGCGCGGCGCGGCTCGTCGCGGATCATTTAGACCTGTGCGGTCTACGGCTGCTTCCTGTAACAAACCGACATCTCCCACTATGTTTCCGCCATTAGCGTTTACAAATACCGCGCGGACGGACACCGAGGATCGCTTGTTGTACCAGCCGATCCGGATTTAACCGATAGACTAACAAGACGAGTGTCCAGGCTTCGGTACAAGAAAGATAAATAAATAACGATAAATTTTCCAAAACCGAATAAATATTTTCTTAATCTTTAAGACAAAAGTTTCAAATTCTAGAAGAATTTGTCTTAGAATACGAGACGCTTCAACAAAATTCCTTAATTAGAGCTATCGCTGATAGCAGATCGCATAATCGATTATACTCTTTAATTATTCGACATGTTCGAACATGCGAAAGCACCGTATTAAGTATTATATACTAGAACAAGCTTGCACCGAACATTTTACGACCATAGACTGCGGATGCTTATGCAATTATAAGTTTTTACAGACTATTTTATGGAAACCAGAATCAGCCGGCGACTCGTTTAATTTATTCAAGATACCATTAGATCGCAGATGAAATAAAAATCCACCGTTTAATTAAGCTGCTTGCTACACGGTGGACAGACGAATCTACTAGTATAAACGCGTAAACATCCGCAGTTTACTTACCGCGTTGCCGCGTTTTTATCCTCTTCGACGCTTCATGTATAAGTTGCTAAGTAGTCGAGATAAAGATTTGATATTTTTCTATGCATTTGATATTGCAATCGATTAGTATCCGCGGAAGGATAGATTACATACTGGATAGCCGTATTAATGACAAGCGATTTGATTCGCGTAGGACAACCGATTCTGCGAAAGCGAGTCCGAGTTACTTATACTTGCATCTCGCAGTAACCACTTAAGATGAAAGTTGAAATTAATGCAACTTGTTTTCCGCGATCAAGTACATTTCAGTTTGATCTTCGGCTGATAAATGATCTCGAATGTTATTAGGATAGTAGAAAGTAGAATTATTACAGGATGTACCACAAGAATTCCAGATACGAAAGTGTAATTGTAGCCGGACGTTTCTTACGATGCTGATCATAGAGAGTATAATGAACTCTGATGATATTCATAAATTATCACGACAAAATATTCAATTTTCATTGTAATTCACTCATTAAATTTCAAGTCTTATCGTTAGACTTTAATATTACGTAGATTATTGTAACTCCGAATAGCTCGATTACAAATTCCAAATGCATCCAATCGCAACGTTTATCGAAATGGATATGTTGTTTAGCGAAAACGGTTTTCGTTGGTTCAATTTTTCTTCCCGGTGTAGAGAGGTTCGCTCTATCTATTATTCAGCCGACAGGAAACGCAGCGAGCAAGAAAGTCACGGAGAAACGCGACCGGAAGAATTCACCGCGGGTGAATAGAGGAGGGTATAGCGGTTCGCGAAGCGGCCGAGTAATTAAATCGATCCTTCCAGGCCGGCGGTGACATCGGTATGCTCCTGCAATTCGACGCCTCTCGCTATCCACGCTATCGCCCCCTTGTTCCTCGAGGAGGCGACCTCCTGTAAAGCACACGCAATCCGAACACGCGGCACGCATCTCCAGTCATGGCGTTGCAGAAACGTCGCGACGCATGAGTTCCGCTTGCATTCGAGCGTAAGAGGAGAGGTGCCTCGCCTAATTAGCCCGCTCGGGTATTTCCGTCGCGTGACGTCACGTGAGCTCGTTTGCCTGGCCCGCGGCCAGCTTTTCCGCCGAACTATAAACCATATTCACACCCACGCAACACAATTAGCCGCGACCACCCAGGGAATTATAATATCCACGGAACCCTCGTCTCGCCTCACCTCGCCTCGCCTCGCCTCGTCCCGCCTCGCGCGAGCGGCTCGGATGAAGAACGGTGTTTCGGCTTTGCTTCACAGGCCCGGAGATACAGACGGAGAGGATCAACCGGACGCGACGCGACGCGACGCGGTGGCCAGGGTGGATAACACCGAAACGACCGCGTTGGAAGTCGCTCTAATCTCACCTACGAATTTCAGACGCGGTCTCCTTCTCTATTTCACTCGAGCCTCGTTGCTGTCGCGTCCCCCGGATTCGCGGAGGCCGACGCGACGCAAAGAGAACGTGATCAATAGCCGGCGGATCATTATGCGAAAGAAGACTCCCCCTCGTGTCATCTACAAAGGCCTCACTCGAGCTCCGGATTATTCTGCATCTAAAATACGTTAACGCTGCGCGTTAACAATTTCAGTCGAAGTAATGCGACACGGTATTCTACAATTTTTTTTGTAATATTTTTCTCGGAGAGCACAAATATTTTAATACAGATACACTTCTATGAAACTGACTCAACGTTGGAGATTGGAATATAGGGTTCTTTTAAGTAAATCCACCTAAATATCTCTTCAGGTTATTGGTGATGCGTGAAATAATTGTTACGTAATGTAGATATTTTTTTATCGGAGTTGTCAAGGTCATCGGTGTTCTTTTTTTTGACACATTTCTACATTTTGTTTTTTTATTGCGTCGTGTAACTGATCGAAAACTACATTCTGATATGTATAATAATGTAACCTTGAAATTACATTGATCTTCGAAAATTAAAGCAAACGAAAAAAATGATCTTGACGAAAAAAATAAAACTTGCGAACCATTTATCCTGTGATATCATTTACATTGCAAATAAAGGAAATATTTAGGTGGCTACATTCAGATGGACCAACCTGTATATATATATAAGTTTTATATAAACACGTCGATAGAGATACTTCCCTGGCGAAATTAAATTTGGTTCCACCGTGAAAAGAGGAATCTGTGCGAAGCTTGGATTTCCTGTACTTTTTACTTAAGAGATAAGCTCCGTGTTTTAGAGCCTTGTGGCGGAACGGTGTCGTAAAACCTTGGAGGGGATACCGGTAGGTTGTCAGGGGGAAACAACCCCTCGAACCGGCCCTTGAGTCGCGGTAGTCAGTAGATCGTGATGCCACGGGAGGAGACTCGAATTTTAAAGTAGCTAGACTAAAACCAAAACTGTCTGGTGCCCATTTCGCACACTGTTTCTCATTTCTTCATAGAAATTCCTTCTCTTATCAGACGTACACACATATTCTATTGAATTTTTACTCAACACGTTCCCTAGTATGACTCCTCTATACTTGCAAACCGTGGTAAAAGATAGTGGTTTCTGGACGAAACAGTAAACTAAATTTTATCGCACACTCAGCCTCCCCGGGACATTTCCACCGAAAAATGTATTTTCACGGATCCCGGTCGCATCTGGCAATCTTCGGCTCATTATCAGAAGCCCGTCAAACCAAAAAATCTCCAACCGCACGCCGCGCCGCGCCGCGTCTCTCCTACGAAGGTGAATCCGATCTTCTGCTCGACGGGGTCGAAAGCATCTCCCTGCGAGAGCTGGCAAACGAAATCTGGGCTGCGGGGCTGGGCCGTTGCTGGGACCGCGAGAAGCGTGAATTCGGCTGATCAAACGTGACGACTATCGAAAAATGCCGTTCGCAAAGGGAAGAGGGATGCCGATAAGGGGGGTTGGCGAGGGTGGATGGCGTGGGTGGCTGGGGAACAAGGAGAAACCGAAAGACAGTAAAGTAAAGTAGAGACAGAGTGGACTGGGGTGGCGAGAGGTATGTGCAGAGGGGGGAGGTGCCCCCGAAAGTCCTTTCGCTAAAAAGGAGGGCCTGAGGGGTGGTCGGGGAAGGGAGAGAGGGGACGAGACCGAGGCGAAAGAGAAAAAGATGGGAAACGGCCGTGGGAGGAAGTAAGTATTGATTCAGATTCAGCTAGTTAGCTATGCTCGAAGCAAGCACATCCCCCACCACGGATCTTCCTCGGTCACCTTTTTCTCCAGCGCGGCGCGGCGAATACGATCCCCTCGCCTCTTCTTCGTCTTCTCCTTCTGTCTATTCTCTGTATGTGTGTGTGTACGTGTGTGCAGGGGATGGACGGTTAGCGTCGCGTCGTCGGGTGAGAAGACGCCGTGGAAGATGGTGGAAACGCGGAGAGAAGGTGGAAAGATATAGAGAGAGAGAGGGTGGAGAGAGCCGCCCCGCGGAATAGGGTGGAGCGAACGGGATCCGCAAAAAGGAGGCGTATGTAGAATGGGAAAACGTGTAGACCCCGCGAGAAGGTGCAAGATGTAGGAGGTGACAAGCATCTCCTTCGATCTTTCTTCCCTTTGTGTACCCGCTCGTTCCTCCTGGGTCCCTTGTTACCCTCTTTCTCCCTTTCCTGCACGGTCCCTCTTGCTCTCCTCACCCCCTCGAATCCTCTGTCCTCCTCTAGTTATCTGTCTATCATTGTAGCTCCCTTTTATATTCCCATAGCGACAGTCTAGATGCACTCGGCAGCCATATGAGGCGTACGTTAAAGCGCATGTCGATATTTCTTACTGGCTCGGTGCTGGACCGAGCTGAACGCGACGCTCTAAAGACGCGCACACAGAGATTTCTTTGCGAGGACTCGTCTAATTTACGTGGACTGCGGCAACCATCGCAGCTGCAGCGAGCATCGACGAAATTTACGAATACCTTGTTTTCTTGGATTTATTAAAATTATTAAGAGGGTAAACACGTTTTATTCGATTTTTCGACAGTTCGGTGCGGAAAGTTTTTATTTATTTGATTGTTGCGCGCCCAGCATCGTTCGCGTTGCTTTGTGCAATTCCGTGCGTTTGCCTCGGTATGCAAAATTTATCGTGTGTTTTCAAGAAATTCCTCAAAGCAACGCAGCCTCACGGTTCAACGGATTCCGCGCGACAACGCGCGAACAAAAATGGTAAACTTAGCGACCGTTCGTAAGCGTCGCGACGCTTCGTTCTGCCTTGTATTTCGTGGTTGTCAGCTTTACGGGCGTCCCCATCTCGCGGAGTTTTCTGCAACCAAGGCGTCGCGACGCCTTAGCGGCTAATAAGAGACGCTGTCCGAGCCAAGCGGCGTCCACTCGCGTCGCAGCACTCGCTGCGGACACACCTTGCAAGGACGTTCAATTTTCTTCTCTTTTTCTTTTTCTTCCGAACTCTGTGAACCGGAGTACGATACACTTCGCTTTAAATATTCGTTCGTTCGTCGATTGAATTGCAACTGGAAAATATAATAGAAAATCATTTTCTGGCTAAATAAAAACATTACGATCTCCGTTAACTAAATACGGCGAACGCTGTTTTATTTTTGGCCTGCGTGCACGGGTGAGAAAACGTTCGACTCCTATGCGCCGACGTATTTACGTCTCTTAAGCCGTATCGATCACTCAAGATTTATCTTCGAGCACGGAAAAGACGTTGATATAAGATCGTGGCCACGTCGTCGTGAACCGTATTATAAAACAACGCATACTCGCCGCTTTTAATGCTCTCCTTTTTTCCCCGCCTTCTCTTGCTCGCATTTATACATTGATCCTTGGTGATTTATAAACACAGCTGGATAATTACGATCGGACTCGGCCATTTCGAAAGACCTCCCATCGCTTCACAATATTAGACAGCACTTAATAAAATCGCGAACCTTTTCATATGCCAATACAAATTGCGTCCGATCGTAATACAATTCTATCGACATGTAAATACTCGAATAAACTTCATTTTCTTAGGCGAAGTTTTTCTCTCGCGTGATTTCTCAAGATATAATATCAATTCTCCAGAGTTTTCGAAAATTTTCAAAAAAATTTCTGAAACCTTGGTCTACGAGATCGACACGTTTGCTGAATGGTAACACTATGCGGTCAGGACTAACGACTCGTTTCAGAAAAATAATTGATTAGCCCGATAGCGCGCACGAGCCGAACGGCAAGATGAAAAAGTAACTTTCAAATTAAATTTCGCTGTCGCTTGGAGCGCATCAACCTCGGCCGATCGTATCGCTCTAACAAAACATTAACCAAGTAACTATTTTGTCCGATTACGTACGCGGTCATTTATTCGCTGTCCTCCGGTGACGGAGAAGTATTTTGCGCTCCCCTTAACAACGATCAGAATGTCGTTAACAATAAGAAAAATGGCCGGCAAACGGCCGCGCGCGCATTCCTCTGTAGCGTGGTGTCGCTCGGCGAAATTGATATCGGTGCGAAATCATTATTGACGCACACTACATTGGCTGCAATTTGCGTAACGATAACAATCAGCTTTAAGTGGAACAATAGACCGACGTGATGGTAATTAGTGCCGTGTACCGTCTGGTGTGATGACAATTGCGCCAACATGCGATGGTAAATGGTAACATTAATAATAGCCGCGCCGATATACATATGTGTACAGGGAGGCGCGCACAACATAATACACATATACAGCATAGCCGCGAATAATGGAGCGTTATTATTCCCTTCCGTTAAATATTTAAATTGAATGGGACGGCTGACCGATTCGACTGCGATCGTAAATTGATTTTCAAAACGATTTCTGCGTTACGCAATCGTTGTGTTTCGTTCGACGAACCGTGTCGTCGGGTTTTCGATCCTTTGCCCGACGTTTTACGCTTACATGGATAATTTTATTGTAACACGGAAATATTTATGGCCCCCCGACACTCGTATTTGCTCTGATAATGCGCAGGCGGGCAGGGGGTGGAGGGGGGCAGTGTTTAACGGTCGAACGTGCTAACCGATGTGTGCACAATGGCCATGTTGATGGCCCTTTTTCGACTTTTCCCGTCCGAAAACCGACGAATCAAAATTTCCATGCCGCTGGATCGCCAGTGCGCGTTCCCCAGCAATCCTTCCACGAAAATTATCGAACTACCCCGCGGTTGTATCGCGTTTCGCGAAACTCTTCGAGAAATTTCACGCTTTATTCGCGGCTGAGAATTTGTGAAAAAAAAATAAAATTCTACCATTATTTTTTAGTGACTTCGCACGGGCCGACCGCGCGGTTTCATTCTCCAGACTTTGTTTACTAAATCGTACGCGTTCGATTGCGTGCATCTATGTATAAAACATAATGAAATTCGAAGAAGCATAATAATTAGAATGCTAGTACTTCATGCAAAATAAAAATCTTCAGCACCGATCGAGGGGTGCAGAAGTTAAATATTCATTTCTTCCCTAACAGTCTTTTCAGACTGAAAACAATATAACGCTATTGCTAGATATTTCATTTCAGTTTCTTCATGAATGCGTAAAGACCCTCTAGTAATAATTGATTGAAAAGTACGAGTGGCATTGGTTCGATTGCGGGCGTCGTTTCGTTAGAGGAGGACGCGTTGATGGAATAGCGGAGACGCGTTTTCGCAGACAGGATCGGAGAGGGTAGGGAAGAAACATGTTGATGCTGACACGATCATCCAGTAGACTGTTGCGAAGCGCGAGGACAACGGACAGAGAGGAACAAGAGGGACGGCGAAAAAAATATGTTGGAAAATTTTTATCGCGGACGGCGCGATACGGCCGGGCAGGACCTCGCCGGGCATTGAATATAGGGACAGAGACGAAACGTTCTCAAGGCGGCTCGACGACGCACGGTCGACCTTTATTGGAATATTTATGGCGGCTGCCTGAGTACGAGACGAATTTTTATCGATCCGTTCTGTGGCTGCGCCGTCGATGCCAGGTTCGGGCTTCGATCTCTCTGTCGACGGAAATCCCGATATTTATTCATAAGCTTTGGTTAGAACGCGCACGGATCGCGCGCATAATAAACCTCGCGTATTGCCCGGCCGGCTGTCGCTTGTTCTATCCTGCGCATCCACGTTGATTCGAACAATGCCGGACGTCTTGCTCCAATTTCTTTCTCGCCTCCTATTTGCAATGATACTCGGCCGTTGTGTTCTTGAAATCGCACAACTCTCCGTGACTCACCGATCACCGCTGCCATTGTTATATAGGGTCCCCCTGAAAATATTTTACTTGAAATGGCCGATTTCCGAGATCGTTTCGAGTAACTTTTGCCTTCGCGAAAATCTTCTCCGCTGTTTTGTCACGGAGCTGAGAGGCGCGAACCAATCAGAGCGCGGCTACTGCGGACGGAGTCCGCCGATTGGATCGCGTTTTTTGATCGCAGAACATTTTCGCGAAGGAAAATCTAAATGACCACGGGAATCACCCCGTCCAAGGAATTTTTGGGACACCCTGTGTATGCTCTGAAACGCTACAGGGTGTCTCGAAATAATCTGATATTTTAAATCGCGCGCCTTTTTTTTTGGGCGAACGTACAGTACTAATCTTTGACTACTGGCTTCGAGAAGTATTGCGGTTTAGTCGTGGAGAATTACACGATACAACGCATAGAAATTGTCAAAATTTATTTTTTTTTTATTGCAAACAAAGTTTCGTGGTCGTGTTGTCTCTGTGCGATTTTACGCCATTGGACTTCTTTCTTTGGGATTTTCCGAAAGGAAAAGTGTACGCCAATGACCATTCTGGAGCTCAAGGAAGCAATTAGACGCATAATTACTGAAATTATGGAGTTCCACGCATAACTTCATGTTTCTACTTTATATTAAAATAAAAAAGTTCGTACTTTTCAAATAAATAGTATTATTAATAAATTAAAATGTCAGGTCATCTTGAGACACCCTTCAGCTACATTTAGAAACAGGATTCATTAAATTTAAGTGGAAATCTCTATCGTTAGCATGAGAATGCAAAATCTTTGATTTCACGTTAGTGAACTTTTCTTCTTAATAATCATTTTAATAATAGATACCCGAACGTCACGGATGTTTGCTTAACGCGAATATTAGAATAACTGTTCCCGCTGTTAAATGCATTAGTTTAATAGCGTACCGAAGAACCCTGCGAAGTTATTTCTCCGCTCACTATCCAATTAAGGCCTCCACACTGCGAATTCGGTCAGGAACATCATACTATAAACTATATTCTATTGCATTAGATTGCGTGTCGCATGCGGTAACGCAGCCAACGCAAACTGAAGCTGGAAGCCTACATAATGTTAAAGAAGTATAATATTGTTCAACTAGATGCAGTTATATACACTTGAAATATATTAATCTTGTAATGCAAGGTTTAAGGCATTGTTAAATGAATAAATAAATAAATAAAATTAATTAATCTTGTAACGTTAAAATAGTTTACGTCGCGCTAAGCACCCGAAAAAAAGGTTCGTCCAGCTCCACCTTTTTCAACGGTCGGGAATATACGATCCACCACGAAATGGATCATAATTCAACGCTACCAATATGTTTTCCGGTGTGCGCCCTCTCTCGCTCTTCCATTCCGCCTCATCCCGGTGCTTTGTTTTTTTTTCCGCCCCTGCCTCGAAACGCTCCGAGAACCGCCTACAAACTTATTACCGGCTCTCTGGTGCTAGGTGTTATTAAAAATTAGGGAGTGGATTCTAGACACCGGTTGCAAGTCACCGGGCCTAAGTAACTGAGAGACGTGGCTTCGTAATTAAAAAATTACAGGGACGGCCGGGGCCACCGGTTTGTTAGTTTTACCAGGGGCGAGAGAAGATGAGTGTGCGTTCCGGGGTGAAAGTCAGGTTCCTCGGTTCATTCATGGCGCCAGGAAACGAGGGAATACTATAATTTTTAGTCTTATCCACGCGGTATCTGTTCCCTTATACATCGGCCGTCGACGAAAACTTGCGTTTCCTCTTTTATCGTAGCGTAAAGGGGAAACGAAATCTTTTAACGATTTTGATTCCTTTTTATGCGTTTATTCATACTTTTATGTCGTAACGTAGACTAATTCTGTTTGGAATTTGGAATAATCCTTAATTGTGTATTCAACATTCTTTAATTACATACACGCCCGTCCAATAAAAGTTCCCAGCTTTTATTTTTTTTTATTATTTTATTATTCTGATTTATTTATGATATTATTGTTTATTTCGAGTAGATGTAGCTGTTCTAGGTAATAATATTTTATGATAAATGCAACCAATAGGTAGGTAAATGCAAAATTAAGTATTGAATATTTGGAATTTGATCAAAAAATTGATTTTGAAAGATCAGATATTTGACCTACAATTTGATTTACGTGTGCTCTACAAAAGATTGGCAAGTACCATCTTTATTTCACAATTTAGATCCTTTAATAATAAAAAATTGTCTAATCCGAATACGAATAATAATGTATTGTGGTTACATAATATACATTGGTTCGACTGTTCCTCGGATTTGAAAGAACAACGTTCATATTTAATGGATTACGCCTGAAATCTCCATCGCGAAAACGTTTCTTCAAACTTCCAAATTGTATCCAATAAATTGCTAAGACAATACAATAGACCAAAACCGAGGAAAAGAATGAATTGTCTGCGCGGCCAAAACAATAGACGAAGAGGAAGAAGAAGAAGAAGAAGAAAAAGGGGGAAGAGGATATACTTAGCAGAAAAAAATCGGTTGGTAGAAGGAGGAGGAGGAGGAAGAAACTCCCGCAGGTTATGGGGGTCCTCGCGAGGGGAGGAAAGGGAAAAAGTCGCAGGTAAACCTTCTGCCAATCCCTTCGTCTTATTCACGATACTTTAATATCGGATATAGCAATAAATTACATATCGACGTAAAAGCGGCTTCTCTGCTCTCTCTCTTTTTCTCTCGCTCTCTTTCTCTGTCTTTCTCCTAGCAACACGGCGAGGAATCCTGAACCCCTTGTGTCTTCCGCTCAGGATCTCTGCGTCTCTCACTTTTTCTTTCTCTTTCTTGCTCTTTCTTTGTATACACGTGAACAAGCGGGGTAATATAATCACACTTAATGACACTCGATACGAACTTGTAACATCGGCATTGCACGAGATACCGGAACGATAAGGAACGTGTTTCGGGACACACAGTGCTCGTAAGTCCCGACATTACATTGGGACCGAGGCACCGGTGCCCGTGCACCGTATTTATGCATTACGTGGTGGCTAATCTGGCCGGGCTTAAACCCGCGTTTAATTTAGAGTTTGCTCGCATGTAATATTTAATGTCCAGTGGCGAGGATATCGTTCAACAATGCGAATACATTGTACCGACGACGAAACGGAATTTAAGGGGGGGCTAAAGCGTTCGAGAGTCAACCATGCGAACGGATCCGGCGATTCGGCTTCGAGAAAATAAATTTTTTTAAAATCTTCGGACACTTTCGCGGTGAACGAAAATCATTTCGTCTTCGCTAGAACAGACAGGATAAATGCGATCGAATATGCAAAAATCTATAAAACATTTCACGGTAATTCCTCGCAGGTCCGTAAATGCAATATGTTATCCCCGTGCGAGAATTACAATTTTCTCCGCTTCCCGGCTCAAGTCACCCGTGAAAAAAATGTGGATTTCTAAAAAGTTTCCAAATGAACACACGCCGAGCAGAGTTATGTGTAAATAACACGCACCGGCAGTTCTGTGTATTAGCATTTTGTAATTACCTTATCGAGAAGATCGGGCTGTAGTATACCGTATCGAGCTTGTATCTCTGTTACGTCCTTCGCGCCTTTGTGACACGCGAGCGATTATCGGGGCTTCGCGCTGTGTTCATCGTAAACGTCCTGACGCAGAGGATTAGCGCTCATACAATTTTCTACCGGTTGGTGATTCGCGGAAAAAAATGTCTCGATTATTAAATTAACGTTATTGCTTTTCCTCCACGGTGGTTCCGCTGGTATATCGACGAAATCGGTTCGGGCAATTTCTACTTCCAACCTAAAAACAGTGTTTCTCAACAAAGAAATTCCTTAACAATTAGACTGATTTTTATGGTAAAAATGAATAGTTGCGATTCGAGATAAAAATTAAGAGAATTCAGGATTAAATGAAATTTTCACGTTAGTTCGAAAACTATTCTCTGTCGCGTCCGGTGTAATCGGATTTGAAGGAAGCTCTATTGTGTATTCCGTCTCTTTCTTTCTCGCTCTCTCTCTCTCTCTGTCCTTCCACGTCTATTTTCCCTCCACTTTTTCAAGCTTTCACCACGAGATTTTAAATTAGAGGCAAATCCGGTACCGTTAACGAGGACATAAAGGCGAACGGCGTTCTCCCCTCTCCCCTCTGTCTCTCTCTCTCACTCCCTCTCTTTCTCTTTGTCCCCCGTTCTTTCTTTTCTCTTTTTTCTTGTTTCTCCCCACCTTCTCTGTGCTGCCTGTATCCGTCTCGGCGTACTCAGATAATTTCATTTTACTGCATCGGTTACCTGACGCGCGGACACCTACAGACCGGTTCGAGACCACACGATCGACACTTCACGCCCTCTACCGGCTCTTCTTTACCTGGTCATCGTAATCGGCTCGGAGGAATTTACGATAATGTCAAAGCTAGGGTCGGTTTGCCCGATACACAAATACTAGGCCGAATATCGGGGCATTCATTCCCTTCGTGTTAATGAGCGGCGCGTTCAGACTCTTAGAAGTATTAAATAAAGCTGGTTTACTAATTTCACTCTGCTTTATTGGTTGAGGCCCGATGTAAATAGACTTACGGGGCATGTAAATATACTATAATTATACCGCCGTGTATATAGATGATTAACGCTGAATGTAACAAGCAGTAAAAGTGACTGATGAATGTTATAAAATTGAAAATATTGTATTTTAGTTTTGTTGAGCCACTGATTTTACAAATTGTGCATTAGGTTCGCAGTGTGTATACTATTACAGTCTCAATCACCGCTAGAGGTGAAGATTTATTTAGATTTTCCACGATTTTTATTATAATTGTCATTACGAATGCATTTCTGGAATTTCTGAATTCCGTATTTTCACCGAATGAAAACTGTACTTTTATATGTATGTATGTTTCACTGATTTTACAATTGTGCATTAGGTTCGCAGTGTGTATACAATTACAGTCTCAATCACCGCTAGAGGTGAAGATTTATTTAGATTTTCCACGATTTTTATTATAATTGTCATTACGAATGCATTTTTGGAATTTCTGAATTGCGTATTTTCACCGAATGAAAACTGTACTTTTATATGTACGTATGTTTCATTCGAACCAGCGCATTTACAAAGACCAAAAGTTTTTGTGATCGGTTAACAGTGTTGCCTCTAATTTTTACCGGAAGAGTTCATCGACATCGGAACGCTGACGTGTGTGATAACGTTTCGAGCTGGCACAAAATGTTACAAATTAGACCGTGCGCAGGTTCATATGTACCAGAAACTCAGTCGAACTATAGCTTTGTTCCGAGTTGAAATTATTCCACGACGCAATTGTTTTCGCGCGAACGTCGCCGTGCCAGCAACATGCGGTTTTTCTTCAAGCATTATACCGAGTACTTTACGCGGATCAATATCTTCGGACGTTTCGTACAGAACAAACAAAGTTTCGCCTTGTATAAGTAAATCACTGAAAATTTTTTTGTAGAAAAAACAGAAGATGAAACTTATCTCAGTTTACCTCAGATTTCCATTGAAAATTTATCAAATTTATCTGTTTCCGTCCAATAAATTTTACGCCGTTCTGTCGATCTGTCGAATTATGAAAACGTGGGATAGCGACGAGAATTGAGTGATCCTAACGATCACAGCTGTGAACTAACGAAAGAATTAACAATGGAGGCAGGGAGAGAAAGCGAGGAGGCGGACGTCGCGTAGTAGAAGGAAATTCTTCGGGATCGTGAAAAACGCGAGGCTCCCGAACGATCCGTCGCGTCGTGACACGCTAGGACCAGTGACGTCATCGTCCTTTCGTTTTATCGCGAGTTACGGGCGCGGGCTTGAGGAAGGTCAGGGCTATTCTCCCGACCCCGAAACGATTCTACCGTGCATGTGCCGTGACCACGCATGGCCGTAGCAAGACTTGCTGGCGCCTATGTTGGGGCTGTACACACGCACCCGCTCGTCCACACACGCGCACACACATACAGATACGGTAGCGAGATCGCGTACGTGCACGCGTATGCCGGCCATACGCGCGAGTAATCGCATCGCGTGTGTCCAAACGTGTACACACTCGGTATATGTGCACCTAAGCACATAAGTACAGCCATAACCGCCAGCTTCGTGAATGGAGGAGCAACGGACGATCAATGCTCCCTTACGTTTATCTACCCGCGTTTATGTGCGTTTCACTGGCCGCCGAGCCGCGCCGTTAGCTCCGCGTTTCTGGACACGTACGGTATAGTCATTGACGCGAGGGCTAAGTAGACATTTAGTCTAGTTTCAGATGCGTGATAGCTCCTGCAGCACATTAACGTTTCATGTCTACGTTCGCGACGAAGGGCCGTAAACCGTCGTCGTTTAATTATGGAGATCTCGTTTGCGCCTTCGCAGGGGACTGCCGCTGTCAACCATCTTTTTCGGTTATTATTCAGGGATGCGTTTACGAACTTATTAGCCGCATTGTACATCGACCCGTTGCCAGATCGGCCCGTTGCGAGATTTAACGATGGAGTTTCGACGCTGAGGGATTCCCGCTGATTAGACATCCGGAAGCAGCTACGGGGGTCCAGACGACGCTGTAGAAGATGTCACAGTGGCGATGATAAACGATTAGATCGTTTTCCGCGAAGCCTTTTAACGGGGGAAATAAAATCTACGTAAACCGTGCGCACTTAATTGATCAACCGGTATGCTCGGCGAGAATGATTTCGCGAAGATCTCGAAGGAAAGATAGGAAAATTTCATAGAATTTTATTACCGGATTTAAATAAAAACTGGATCCTGGTATGAACATATATTACTTTGGGATCAGTTGACGCAAATGTACATGGAAAAATCCCTTGGAACAACATTTAATGTAGATGTAATCAGTAGACTGCGGATCTTTATGCAAAATAAAAATGTGCTACATTGATTTTGAGAAGCAGTATTATGAAGCAATATTACAATTTTTCTAATCGTTTACTGTTTTACATATCAACCAGCCAATTTCTCCAAAAATGCATGAAAATTTGCAGTCTATTGATCAGTTATTGTTCGGTCGAACTCTTTAATTAATAATTTAGCTTAATACTGTTGTATGCTATTATCGAGCAGCTGATGGGCTTGATCATGCCAACGATTTACTATTAAACTATTCAGAGAAGGACACGTATCAACGAACAGTAAAATATGATAGCCTCCTGGCCGGTGGCGGAAAAAAAAGGCTCGGGGCACACGAGCGATTTTGTCCATAAAATAGTAATGCGCGCAGCCGGTGAATTTGTAATCCTCCTCGCGGAAAGTAAAAATCTCCCCCATTTGTGTTTCCGCTTGTTTTTTCATCACGCATATAGTACGTTTTGTGGTCACGACGCGCGAGCAACACAGAAGGGCAAATAGCAAATGGTTCGCAAAGTATGTTGCGCTCTTGAAATATACATATCCGAGTTGTTATTCGTGTCCGTGAATTACCATCGGACATCTTGGGCCGACAGCTTGAATTTGATCGTGTAACTGGAAATCACTTGTAATTCATGAAATCTGACCGAAAATTCGCACCACCGAAACTCCAGAGAGATCGAACATTTTTTTTTACGATATTTAGCGTATTTCCTACCGTCGAATCTCATTTTCTCTTTTTGTCGCGTCAGCGTTCATTTTCGTTTAATATTTTTTCACACGTTACGGCGAACACACACGCGCGTAACCATGCACTATTATAGTTTATGTGCCCGATCCGTAAACAGGATTACCGCACGCTGTAAATACACATACGCTCTTATAAACTATTATTATCTTACGCTCCAAGCACGTTACGGCATTATATCGTTATACACCTGATTGGACTTTTACCTCACCTTTACCACGAGCGCCACGAAACGCCGACAAAACGAACCCGCGCGGTGTCCATTACTTTCGCTATCAAAACGTATGTGTTCCCCGTAAAATTGTTTGCCAAAAACACACCGGATATTCGCTGTCGACGGAATATCATTTTTCGAACACGCGCGTGTCCCAATTTTAAGGGCCATTTTCATTTTCGCAATTAACCCCTTCGCATACAAATAAAATTTTATCCCTCCCCAAAAGTTACTATTTAATCAACCGAACAGTTATGTATAAGCTGAGAAACAAAACATTTTATTTTAAAATCTGCATTGCTGTATAACATTTAATCAGCTCGATATATAATGTTAATGGACAATAATTAAGTAACATTACAAAATAATAAATTGGTAGTTCTGCAAAGTGTGAAACAATTCAAAACATTTTCACGTCTCCCAGACGTCATCGTATGTATGTCACGGGGTTAAGACGATGTGAATAGATGTTAAAAAAAAAATATAAATAAATTAACTCTTCGTAAAACGACAGTTTGATATCGGGAAACTGATCGTTCAATTATCCAGAAACTCGGTTCGCCTAACGTTTTCGTCTCCCTATCAATTATGACTACACGCGGGCCAGCGGTAGAGGCTTGTAAACGCTTAGGTTGAATTATCGACCAGACGTTTACCCGGGTGATGGTAATTAATAATCGAACGAGAGGACCGAAAGCAAACGTGTAGTAGACTGGTCCGAGAAGGTATATCAAGTTTAGGACAATTCTCTCGCTGCCTCTCTCTCTCTCTCTCTCTCTCTCTCTCTCTCTCTCTCTCACTCTCTCTCCCTCTCGCTCCCTCTCTGTCTTCAATTAGCTAAAAAGCGAAGAAGCTGTGTTAGCACGTGTTTCTCATCGGCGAAGGTTGCTGGTCCATCCGGTCGAAGGGTCGGTCCCAGACGGTACGGGACTGATCTATGTTAATTGCGGGTACAACACTGTAAACAAAGGTAATAAATAACTGGCAGGAACGAGACGCCGCGCCGCACCGCGGCGAAAACCTGGCCGGGCAGGTACTTGCCTGCCTAACTGTCGCCGCGGCAGTTACAAGAGAATTAGGATTACACGCCTGCAAATAATAATGCTGTATACAGTGTTTGTCTGCGTGTGACACGGGGACGCCATTCGTAGGCAGACAATGGTCAGCCGGTGGCGGGTGGTGTATTGTCCTGCCAGTTTCACCGAGAGTTTTCGGGTGTCCATGGGTCATCTGCGAAAAAGCAGGTGCTGCGCGTCCATCGAATATCCCATTGGGGGTCGTCGGACAACGAGGACCCTTCGACCTCCATCCCTCTCTCTCTCTCTCTCTCTTTTCTCTCTCTCTCTCTCTCTATCTCTCTCTCTTTTCTCTCTCTCTCTCTTGATCATCTCGCTCTACACTTTGTCCACGCTTCTCTCTGCTTTTCTAGTGCCTGTACAGTTACAGAACTGACCAACGACAGGCGACACTTGATGATGCGCCTGCCTCATGGCTGGCAAGTTGCTGGAACCTGTCCCCGCGTCCTTAATCCTGAAATCCATCGGCACCGCGATCATTCCCAGCGATCGATATTGATACGGTATCGCCCAGCTGGATTCTAGATCCGTGTGGAACCGTGCTCTATCAACGCGTTTCACTACCTTACTGAACATTTCACGGTCTTCCTTAGTCACTTTGCTGTTCGCAATGTGCATGTTAATTATCAGATAATTATTATGATAGAATCTCCAGCCTCGATCTGATCGACGGTTGTTAAAAAATTATTAATTAACGTTCTCCCCCTCTCTGCGAATATTTATTTATAAACCGACTGGTACGAATTTTGCGACACACACCGATTTATTCAATTCGACCGACGAGGATCGTCGCGCGTAGCAAGCCGTGAGAAAAAAACGCGCGCACGTCAATGAACAGTTAGGACTAATTGGTGGCGAGGATGAGGAACGGGAGATAGAGGACGGGGAGAGGGCGAGAGATCTAAACGGAGGAGAGAGCGGAGGAGAGAATGACGGCGCGATGGAATGTGCGGCCGACAGGATGCGCGAATGTTGTTTAAAGTCTAGACACAATGTAGGACCCCCGAATTAGTGGGCTCGCTGCGCCGCGGTGCTTCTACGGTAATTAACAAAATTAGCCGCAATTAGAGAGTGCCCGGTGGACCGGCGCGGTGCGGTGCGGCACGGCGTGTCCCTTTTTCCTTTCTCTCCTTGTCGGTCGGCGAACGGTCAGACGATTGGAGCCAACGACGACGGTGGAACGGGAGACGCCCTCGAGTGGCGCGTTTACGCCAAGCCTTAATGACTAACCACATCGGTCGAAAAAATATCTAAGCACGAAACTATGGGGAATCGGGGAATGATCGGGCTGTGATTACCATCTCCTCGAGGGAACGGCGAGTAGTGACCAGGGCGAGGGGGGCGCTGGAGGTGGGAGGGGAGGGGGTGAGAGCAAAGGGGGAAAAACGAGCGCCATTTTACTCGGGCCGACTCGACGTCCGGGAACCCGGGAATTGTATTGTGTACGACTGACTGATTGGATTGTCTAGTTACCGGATTTGATGAGATCATTCTTGCGGCGTGATCAGCCTCGTAAACGTCATCGCGCGGCAAACAGTAATATATTTCGGCGGCACGGGGATACGCCGCGTAATTGTGAGAAATGTACTGATAAAATACGATGTGTAATTCCGTTTATACGACTGCGCGCGTCTCGCGGCCGGCCAGTCAGCCAGCCAGCCATGCTAGCCGGCCAGCGCAGCGTGCACGTCAATTCGAGTTTTCGACCCGGGAACGCGATAAATTTTCTGGACAACTTTACCGGCACCCGGACACTGGAAATCCTCGGCCCCCGAGTCGTAACACAATTCTAATGAGTCGATTCCGTGAAATACTCGTTACGATTACTGTAAATTCTCGCGGCGCCGATTTTTTCCCAGCCGCCACCGAAACGGCATTTCGATTTGACGGCCCTCGAATGCTCGCCGGTCTCGAAATTTATGGGTAATGTTAATCGCTTTCGGATTTATTGGCTAGTCACGATTTAATTGGGCAGCATTTTTTCTGAAATATTCGCACGAAAAGAAGCGTACAAAACGAATTTTAAGGAGCTGAACGGAATAATCGGGACTATAACAACTGGTAATTGTTCGAATAAAAAATAGCAGAGACTACGAAAAGTTTACCAAAAGTGTGCAGCTGAAAAAGAAGAAGCTGAAAATTAGAAGTTGCGTGTATCGTACTCGAAACGCGGTCGACTCGGCCGCAGGGCTATACCCCAGAATCACTATAATTCGATTCTACATTTCGAACAATAGACCTTGCTTCGATAAACGTCGAATGGAAAGCCGCGCTCCGCCAATAGGTCCCACGGAGAAAGTGTGAAAACCGAGTTATAGCCTCGAGTTATGCGAGCCGAACACCGGGCAGTTTTAGTCCGGAATAAATGCGTCGGTTTCTTTTAATTCCTGTTGGAATTCTTCGGGGAAGTATTATTTCCACTAGGCGGATAGAAGAAATGTAAAACGAGCGTCCGGGGACTGTGTTCTCGGCGTGGCATTCATCTTATTCCTTGTTCGCATAGTTCGGAACGGCGTCCGGATTTATTCGAACGTGAAAGTGGGAATTTATACAAATATGGACATTCTACCGTGACGGTAACCATTATCATCGTGAACATCGTACGGAAAATAAAAATTCTCTGCATCGATTCATACCGGACAGAAGTTTAATTAAAAAAAAATTTATTCCTTTTCTCAATAATTAAAATCCAGTCATTGTACTTTTTCTAACGACAATTCGAATAAATGCTGCGTAATGTTGTGGCAGTTGATTTGTTATTGTTTCTCGATATCACGCGTCGCCATTTTTGTTGGAAACATAAACCTGTAAAGGAGCAGCCCCGTGAGAAATACCTGTTTAAAAACTGCGAGAACCCGAGGCAACTGGTGGTCTCCTTTCTTGCAGCGGTTTTCACAGTACCAGCAAGGACAGTAACGCTAACAGGTAGTGGAAAAGCGGGATGTATCCGCAGAGAGAATGAAAGGCTTAGAGGGATGGGTGTCCGTGGAACGAAAAAATACTGGTTCCCCCTGGACAAAGGCCGGCGAAATCCTTCAGCGTTTGCGGGGCGCGCGGCCACGAGGACGTAAGAACAATATTTTACTTTGAATACCGATGGCCAGCACCTGCTGGTGTCGAACAATTCTACCACCAGGTCCAGCTACCTGATGTACAACGACCGACTCTGCCAAAAATCCTCTCCCTCTCTCTCTCTCGCTCCCCGTTTCTCTTCCCCTCTGTATCTCGCTTTCGTTTCCTGTTGCTCTTCGGAGCCCCGTCGTCGAAAAAAAAAAAGATCAGGATGATCTTCATAACTGCGAACCGAGGAGCCGGGAAACTGCGGACAATGAAGTTTCAAGCTGCGCGATCCTCTCGCACACGAAGTCGATTCGCTATTGGACAATCGTTGTTTGGCCTCCTCCTTCGCTTTCCAGGAATGGCTGTTCAGCCTCGAAACTTTGTGTCAACAAAAATTCACAGAAACTTCTTCCAAAAGTAGCGCCTCGAGACGATACTCCCAGAGTGATTTCCCGTAACGCGGGTCAACGATGACCCCCGGTGACCTTCGGCGCGTTAACGGTCCACGCGATCTGAGACTGGAAACTAGAATCTGTTGGAAGCGAGCTTTAATCGTTCGTTGGAACAGTATGCAAATGTAACGAAAGCCGGGCCAGCATCCACCGGGCGAGAAGACAGTTGAAATTCAAACGCT
Organism: Lasioglossum leucozonium; assembly: GCA_028454225.1. Lineage (NCBI taxonomy): Eukaryota > Metazoa > Arthropoda > Insecta > Hymenoptera > Halictidae > Lasioglossum > Lasioglossum leucozonium. The sequence goes on along the minus strand of CM052207.1, from coordinate 7,232,437 downwards.
GTGAGAAGCCGTTCGCGCGACGACTACGCGACGACGCGACTCGCTTTATTTATCGTGGCCCGGCGACAAAAACGGTCGCGCCGCGCCGCGGACCACCGAAATCACGACCAGTTAGTCGAGATTTATGATTTCCAACAATAGCCATCGCAACAATCTGATCCGTTGGTAAACCGGCCAACACGGAGGAATCGGTAAGAAGGTCGACAGCTCGTGTTCGCCGAGTAAGAAGGGTGAAATGAACGGCGCCCGGCAGTCTGGTCAGTCCGGTTTCCTTCCGGTTCAAAAGTTGCGCGGCCGAGTGGCCGTGCGGTGCGGTGCGTGTTCCTCGTCTCTCTCTCCGTGGACTTTTCTTCCCCGCCTCATTTTCTCTTGTTCCTTTCTCTCTTATCCTGTGCCCTCTCGGCCCCGGTCCCCCCCTCTAAGCCCCCACCTCCCTCCCCGCCCCTCCCTCTCTGCCCGAAGCCACCGGTGTCCGAATCCTCTCCCGATACCTTCAGGAACCATTCACCTGGTAACGAGACGCGTTGCGTGCGTCTCGCCAGTCGCTTCGGGGAACGAGCCGACAGAATGTCCTTCGAGAGGGTTGTTTTCCACCCCTGTTGTGTGTCGGTTACGTGCTGCCGATGCACACGCAACTAGGACGGAGACCCTTCCCAGACCGGGCCGACGAATTCTGTGCATGCGCGTGAGACCACGTAATTTTCTGACGGACTACTCGCGCTCTCATAACCGGGGCGAGGGTGAGGTCAGGTTTTGCCCCGATACATCTGTCTCTCGGAATACCCGCTTCGAGTCTCGCTATGCTCGACGCGAAACTCTGCGCGAACACTTTCGCAACCGCGTCTTCCCGATGCTTGCGCGAACGCAATGAAAGAAAATCACCGCTAAACCTACCGAGTTTTACATATTGCCTTATAAAAGTGACAGGATTCGATTTATTTGAACTTTGCGCGGTTCACATTACAATACCTGCTCTGTTAGATATATTTATATCTGTTTTTACAATTTCAGTAATTGCGAAATAAAACACCTGGAACCGGTCGTTTGGCCGGTGGTGATTGGTTTAGTATTAAATGAGAAGTCCCGGAAAAAAGTTTTGACCGACAAAAAAAACAGATCTCAGCTATTCCAAAAAAAAAATGTGGCGAATAAAAAGTCTGCGAACTATTTCATTATCGCCACCGACGAAGCTCCGCTTCAGCCGGAGACGGTTCCCACTGTCTACGGTGCACGGGATCGTCCGAAATCAAGCGCGAGCTCGTTCCGATGCCGAGAAACCGCGTTTTACTGCCCGGCGAAATTTCCATAGGATTTGCCAGAGCGTTTGAGGCACAAGCAAACGCTTCATCGTGCGTACCATGGAAGATCCTCAAATCGTTCGGATAGGCCAGCGAGGTAAAACGATAGTAATTCGATTTTACGGCGGCCAGCCTCCGCTAGAGCACGATAGAATCGTTTCGGGTTCCCAAGCGTCCGCGTCGGCGTCGGCTGCCGATCCTATAGTCTGCGCGTGTTTTTTTTTCTTTTTCTGTTTTTTTTTTCGCGTAACCTTTTCCCACCGTTTGACCGAACGATCGCCGGCTACCGTGTCGTTGTTTAACTCTTTGTAATATTTCTCATAGTTCAGGACACGGTCAGTAGGCTCCTCAGTGCCTCACCGGCGACGAGGAATGCACGGAGCCCGGGCGCATACCGGAGAATCGCGGAACGTTTTGACGACCCCATAAAACCGTACCATCCCGCCGACGAACCATCTCTTTCTCCACGCACGCCCCACCATTTTCGCCTCTGTTAAAATTCCATTTTTTCTTCGCTCTACTAGGCTCGGCTTCCGATAAGCGACTTCCCACCACCGGACAGATGAATTTCGACCGGTTCCGGGGTTCGAGCGTTCACGCTGGATCCGCGATTTTTCTTAAGGCCAGGTTTACGGACCGCGGAAATTGACTATTTTACTTCATGAAAATGACAAGAATGTGTCTAGCCACTTTTTAAATAATATATTCTCACCGAAAAATGGTGCACGATTCCTCATGGATGCATCTTTGTAATATCAGCAATGATTGATTGAAATATTAGAACCCGTCATTTCGTCGGATCTCGGAAACCTAGGATTATTTTATTTATTTTTATTTATTAATGCCTTAAACCGTATATGGTTTATATAGCATACATTAGTATAACAATTTACAATTGACAATTGACAGTGAGGTGTATATCGTTATACTAAGTTAAAACTTAGAGTTATTTGTCCCAGACGCGTTGCAGTCGAGTTGCAGTAATTATACATACAAAAATACGACAATTTAGAAATACACTACTATGCAAAAGAAAGAAGCACCATATTTAATAGAAAAGCGTAAAAAATCAAACGAGAACACAAGTTGCGCTGTTTAATTGAATGCTTCTGAGAATATGTGTTTATCATGGGAATCATCTAATATTTTAAATGCAATGCATCAATCATTGTACAATACAATTTCATTATTTATAATTATACTGGGTACTTCCTTTTTTTTGCACAGTAGTACATATTTCGTAAAAAGGAATTAAATGCATACCTTATTGTACAAAAAAATGTTCTACAAAATTTAGAACTGAAAATAATAATTTTCTCATCGGCCTTCTCGGTGAACGTGCAGTTTTCGATTAGCTTGAAAGTTTTACTTGCTGGAGAATACGAACACCTTTCGCAAATCAATTTTACTCGTACGTTTGCGCGTCCTTCGAGCGTCCAAACTGAAATTCTGCAGTTCCTTTATTTTTTTTTTTTAGAACATTCATTGTGCAGTTTACCTTCGGCAGAACAATTCATCAGAGACCATGAATAGGCTGCAGTTCGGGCTCGGCGGTTTCAAAAAGAGACATGCGTCTCCGACCGAGAGAAAAAGTGATTTTGTGGAACGGAAGGAGAAATCGGTTTAAAGTCAGTTTATGAGTTTCCCTTTACAAGTCGAGACACCTGGCCGAAGGCCATCCCCGGGTCCCGGAATCCTGAAAGTGCAGTAAAACTGACCGAAGAGGAAGACAGAGCAGGGATCCCTTTTTGAACGAATGGTGCCACCTCCCTTTCGGTCCATCCATTCACAGATTTCCACCCTCCTCTCCCACCCCCTCTTGCCAGTCGGTGCTTGAACAGCCGATTCTACCCTCCTCGATCATGATCGCTGGATTTTGATCGATCGTACACGGAAGCCAGCCTGACTGTTTTGTTGAAATTGTTCATTATCGATTTGATCATTTTAAATTTACGAACTAGGAGAATTTACAGGCTAAAAATTAAGCGAAGTTCCTTCTTCGATATTGATATCGTTTTGTGTAGTATTATTTTTGTAAAGTGTAATTAGTACTCAATACGGAATTTTAATTCTTCGAGATCCGCGAGAACAGATAATACAAAAATGAGTATCACTCAGATAATCCCACTAAAGTACCGTCTCCCGACGCTAGAAATCGCAGGAATCGCGTTCACGGATTCGCAGGTAGTCGCATCTTGACATGCTGGTCCATGGCCAGCTGCAGCTCGAATCGCGATGGCGGTTCGATCGCGGGAAAGGCAATGACTGACACTTCGCATGGCTCTTTAATCCGTTACCATATGAGAATCTTGGCAAACGACTACGTATTGTTCACAGAAATCCGTGTCCATTCGCTATCTCCGTCTAGTTATCGACTGCCATGCTACAGTTTTTTCAAATCCTCGGAAACCAAAAACCCGCGAATCGCAAGCTCCCAGTTAAAAGTTTCCCGTCGATCGGCGGCGCTAGAAAAAGAAAATGGCCCGCGATAGGTGACAATAAAATGAACGAGATCGCGTGCTCGCGCCCTCGGCCCGGTAACGAGAACGCGACCAGACACCGAAAACGCGCTTGTCTCGCCGGGTCGAAACTCGACGGAATTGATCTAACTCGAACGGCCGGGGACGCGAGTCACATTTTAACAGGTCCTGAAAAGGAGAATATCATGCACAGGCACACCGATAAACTCTCGCAGGGGCGAGCAGCGAGTGTCCTCTCGTCGGGAAGGTGGAAAAAAAGAACGAAAAAAAAAAAATAAAAGAAATGAGAAAGAAGAAGAATAAAAGTATACGCAACGAAGACGTCTACCGGCGTCTCCTCCCGTCGGAAATCCTGGATCTTCGATCGAGTCAAGCAGACGATACGTCCGGACAGGCGAGCAAAGAGGGAGAGAGAGAAAGAGAGAGAGAGAGAGAGGGAGAGTGAGCAAGAGCGGAGGCAGGAGAGAGAGCCTACCCTTCGGAGAGGAAAGTTTACCGGAAAAATATCCGGGAAGTTGCAAGGCAGAAGCGGCGCGGCGCGGCGACTCGCGCCTGTTCCCCCACCTGAGAGCCACGGTGTCTTAGCGGAGTCGTCCTCAGCTTCTGCGCTGTCGCCGAAGCGCTGTCTTTGGCCGGCGGTGTCCACGCGAAATGGTGGGGGCAGTTGGCGGGCACGGGAGGGAGAAGAGCGCTCCGAGGTCTCCCACCAAGCAGAGACGGCGCAGCATCCAGGGTTCGTTAGGGCACGCCCACTCGCATCGATAGATCACGCCCCTTGGCCCCCACCCGTGGACGAGCGGCGCAGCTGCCGCGAAGCCGACGGAGGAGAGGGGTGCGCGAGCACCGCTTAGTGCGGAGGTGAGCAGGAGTGGTGGGGGTTCGTGCGGACCGGACGCGGAACGCGCTCGACGGACCCGGTGTCGGTGGAGGGGTGGAAGCGGCTGGCCGCGGAGGGGCGGGGAAGCGAGCAGTTCGGCAGCGCGACCCGACGTGGGCACTTCGCTGTCCGGTCTTTCCTTCATTAAAATATTATTCTGTGCGTAGAGAGAGAGAGAGCCGCGGAGCCCGGCGAGCCTTCGCCGCCGTTTTCACGCAACGAAAGCAACGCACTCTCGCCACCCCCTCGTCACGGGTCCTGCATCGTTTTGCGTTTACCGAGGGGTTGGACGCGCGGACGTGGACGTTGGTTGTTTTTTTTTCTTCTGCTGCCGGCCGGGCTACTAACCGCCACGCACCGCTCTCGCCAAGGATTATCGTCGAAATTCGCGCGGCGCGTGTGTGCCAAGGCAGCCAAGATACCTCGGTGTTCCCCTGACAGTGCGCGCTACCCGTTAAACGCGTGAACCGTACCGCTTGGACTCGTTCCGTGCTCTCTTAAAGCTGGGCCGCCTGTGAGTGTCATTTCGCCTAAACCCGGAACTCGTGCCGGAACCAACAGGAACGCCGAACAACCCGACGAGGAGAGTGTGCCTGTCTCGTCTGCATACTGCTCCGGTGTTTCGCTCGGTGTGCCTGTACACAAACACGATACATACACACAGAGAGATATATACACACACGTACACGCACCAATCAGGAAATCGCCGGACCGTAAACACCGGGGGACCCCGAATGACCGACCTTCACCACCGACAGATCCTACCGCACGTTTTTGGACAACGGGACAACGAGTGTCGAAGTGTCGGGACGCGCACAACTCTGAACGGATAGTTAAAAGCCGGTGGTGGGTGGTGGTGGTGTCCACTGAACGTCCACATCGCTTTGGATTCTCAAGGGTGGTTGGTCGGCAGAAACGACGCCGAGAACTGTGTTGTTGTGCTCGTCGATATATCTAGAATTCCTATTTTGTCACCGCGTTCCTATAATACGACAAAGAAAAAGAAAAAAGAAAAAAAAAAGTAGAAAAAAGAAACGAAAAGGTGCTTGACCGATTCGCTGAAAAAAGTTCCTCGTCCTCGGTGAATGGTGCCGGAAAGGAGCCCCGCGCGCTAATAGTGTTTTTTTTTTTTGAGACCTTTGATCGCCGGTTGTTCGCTGGGAAAACGTAAATACGTAATCGTGCTTGAAGAGAGAGAGTACAGTGCTTCGAGGGGTAAACAGTGCAACTGCTGGTTATAGAAAACTGGCAGCACACGGGATATGAACCCAGGTACGTGGTCTATCGTTTCGCAACAGATAAGTGTCCGACGTGACAAGTGAGAGACGACGGGGGGTCAAAGTGGTCTGCTAAAATATAAAGTTTTGCCCCCTCGACCTCCACCTCGTTCGCGCCACGATGATGATACCGTCGAAAATTCACGTTGTGCCGCTCGCCAACGACGCGCCACCGACAGGACCGATGTCCCTTGTGCTGTGACGTATGCTAATGCCGAATAGCGTACAGTGGTGTATCTCTGCTCGCCCGCGACTCGATCGATGACGATGTGGTGCACGAATTCCCGATCGTTGCGCAGCGATCGCGGAGTTCTCCGATTGTCGCGAATCGTCCCGGTGACCAGGCCAGGAAAATCGCGAATCCAGCTTCTCGGTCGTACCCTTTCTCCCGTGTTCGAAGAACACCTCGATTCGATTCTTCTCGAACGATCTCCCCGCTAAGTAAACAGGCCCGCGTCGCGACTGTTATCGAGGAAGGTATCCAGGGAATCGTCGTAATCTCTGCTCGATACGGTTTCCTCGTGAACGAAAGTGAAAAATATTCAGTGGAAACGAAAGTACAGCTGCGAACGGAGCACCGCGCGAACTCGCGGACGTTTGTACGTGCACACAAACTCGGCGGACAGTCCGCAGAGACCAGCCTTTTGTCTTCCATTGACATGGAAAACAAGAGACAACGTCCGCAGAGACTGTGTGCAGCGGTCGTGCAGTTCACGTGGGGTTGTTCGATAAACAAGTTTCGTCGTTTATCGATGATTCTCGACGAAACGAGTGCTCGTGGCCCAGATATCTCACAGCCAATCTCATAGAAGCAGGAATCGAACTACGATCTTCCCTTTTGCGGGACAGTTTGTTCCAATATAATGTTGAAATCGTTCCTCGACGTCTTCTAAGCTCAGCTCCAGAAGCGAATTGTCTCCACGCCGGCGACCTTCGCTTAATAATTTACGTATCCAGACACGCCTGAGATTCTGTTTTCTTTTTCCTCGCTAATTTAGACGTGCACATGCAAAAACACCATAGAAACAATGGCCGGAGACGCTGGAATATCGGTCGGAACGTGGGCACGCGACATTACACGTAACAAACGACGAACAGCCGCATACATTGTCCCCGGGGATTGTATACAGACCGTTCGCAGACAATGTCTGTAAGTTCGTACGGGTTTAAACTCCATGAACGTTGTCGAAATGCATCAGCCAACCGGGCATAGCCGTATCTCTCTATCCGCGAATCGGTTTCAGTTCGCGTTTCCATTGTGTTCGCCTAGTTGTTCCGTTTGTGTCGCCTCGAATCTTCAGCATTGCAGTACGGGTCTGACAGAGCTTTGTGCCGTGCGAACGAGGATGAGAAGTTGACCTCTCGCGAGTCGCAGTGATCCAACCCGATGGTCAACACCGTCTTCGTCGCGGTTTCTTCAATTAAATCGCGAGTTTCGCGAGACGTTGATACACGGACCTAGAGGTGGCTGAGACGTTTCGAGAACAATGTTGCTGGTACCGGCGGACGCGATCAGGAATTAGTTGCAGCGAGAGAGTTGCATCGGGACCGCGAAGTGGCAGCGCGCCGGTCCTCGTCAGGTTGGCACGAGCGTCCTCGTTCCTGTTGAAATTTTAACCGGTTCCCGTCGTCGTTACGAGCTGTTGTCGCAAACGTTCGTGCTTCGGAGGTGCGTGCAGCGAGCATCGGGCCCGGGAACGCGGTGGAAACGCGTGCGACACGCCAGATTTCGATTCGTGTGCAGATAAGGGAACCGGTATTAGGGGTCCCTCTCGAGCCGGCGCGGCGCGACGAGGCGAGGCGAGGCGAGGCGCGATACACCGTCGCGATTTAGATATCCACTCGGCTTTTGTTTACCAACACCGGTTCACGCGAAGACGGCGCCCAGCGTGGACGGAGTCGCCGATTAAGATCCGCGAAAAAATCCGAAGAATGCCGAGTGCCGGCTGATACAATCGGGATCGGGTCTGTCAGAATGCGTGCAACGTCAACCACTCCGGGAGAGCGTTTCGAGCCTCGAGTGGAATCGTGATGTACGATTATGGGGCTCGACGGCCGGCCGCGTCGTGTGTAACCCGCAACGATTTCAGGTTGCTTCTTCTCCCCCTCGCGAATCGTACACGAGGAGAGAGAAGACCCCCCCTGTTCGCCGCGTTGATCCGTTTTCTCGGATCCGAAGTGCCGAGAAGAAGAAGCGCGTCCGGGTGCACTCGAGAGGATGCCGAAGGTGGTTCTTCAAGGTGGAAGAGCCTGATAATTAGCTCTGGAGAACACAAGTGGCGCGCGAGAGCTTCTCGGAAAATAAGCGTCCACCGCTCGCGTTCCTTTCGAGGAAACGAAATTGCAAATAGCCCGTGGATCCCTTTCGGACCGCGCTCGGACGACGGGCCGTTTAGGCATTTCAGCCCCTAATTGCTTCTTCCGGACGATCGATGGCGTTTTCCCGACACGTGAAAAGAAGATTTTCGAGCGAAAGGAACTTGGGTCGACGTAGTTTCTTCTTCTTTTTCCCGGTTTCACGGAGAAAGGACCCTCCGAATCTGAACTCTCGGCTATAGTTTCCGCGAGAGAAAGAGGGAAGAGTGTTCGATCGGTTCTCGCGCGGTATCCGTCAAGGAGCCCCCCCCGGAGATCTAAAGGTCACCGGTGGCCGCGTTCCTAGATCCTCGGGAACCGAATCATCCGTTCCGGGAGAGACGACCATTGTTAGCCGGTTCGATCTACGGAGGAAGCATGTTGCGTTTCCATAAACAGCGAAATAATTCGGTGTCGTCGGCTGCCAAAACGTTGTAGCAGGCATTTCTTTCGCCGGGGTGGATAGTCGTTCGTTTCCCAGCGCGTCCCCTTTTCCGGAAAACGGCAAGAAGCAAGGAACGGGTCTCGCGTGCAGCGACTCGGCTTGACCCCGGTCACAAAAGTCAAGCCCGTGAAAAAATCCCTACATCTCGCCAGGAATTTATTTCTCTAAATCGAACGGCTCGGTTAATTAATCGTAAATAATCGGAGTCGAGGCGCGCAAAGCTTTCTCGGTTAAGAGTCCCGCGGGACCGTGTTGTGTCCGTGGTGCGTGCGCAATTAATTAAACCTCCGTGCAGTTTGCATCTGCGGAGAGCTTTCTCGAAAAACAATTTACCATTGGGGTCAACGGTATCGCGTTGCCGATGTTTTCTCGTGCGTGCGCATGCCCGGCCTTTATTCGTCGCCCACGAACCAACGCGCCTTCCACCCGGCGACTAATTAACCGCGATTGATATACGCCCGGTCCCCGCTCGCGCCTGCGTTAGAAAGTCTAATTGCCTAGACCGCGCTCGGCAAAGGGGAATGTTATGAACGAATCACGAAATTTATCGCAAACGAGAAACCAACGAACCACGGCCGTGTCTTACTCTTCGGAACGCGCGAGTCTGATTCACCGATACCCGCCGAGATTTCCCATTGAGACGCCGTGATTTCGGAAACAATGCTCCGCGAGATTTCGTAACACGGAAAATTGGGAAACTCGGCTGAAATTTATTACTTTCGACGTGTCGGAATAGTCGAAGAAAGGGAGCAGCTTCGAGGCGACCCAAAAACTTTATCATTGCTGGCACTTCGAATCCTAATTTGCAAATTGAGAATTTGCAGGATCTAACCTTCGAAACGATTCGCTTGGGACAGCTGACGCGAGAAGTAAACGTTCCGGCATAGTTAACATTTTCCACGAAACGACCGGCTAATCGGTAACATTGCTGCAATTTGTTTATCCGACGAAGAAAAGGGCAAAGGAAGAATCCCCGGGGGTTAATTAATCGCGATCGGTGTACGTACACGAATAAGCGCATTTTCTCCTCGAACTGCTTTCTCGATTACTGGCCGCTCTCGCACGCCCGTTTCACAAACTAATTAGATCGATGAACTGCGCGCGCTAGCTTTTCGATCCATCCTGGCGAGGTCCGCGGGTAGCCAATGATTTCGTAAGTCGGTTAATTAAAGAAACACCGTTCGCCGGCTCGTTAACGCTCGCCCATTGGACGGTTTCACGGCGAAAAAAGAAACTCGGGCAACGCGAGAGCTCACAAAAAATCGTTCCACTAATAGCGATTCTACGATGAAGATCTTGGAGAACCGTTGCTTCTGGCTTTTTGTTCTCGGTGTTCGGTAGCTCGTAAGTCACACTACTTCCTTGCTTGACACCGAATTAGGCGGGTGAAACTATAGTACATTTATTCTGGTGGGCTCGATCGAGTTTATGTTATTTATTGACAGGCAAAAATTGAATGGTACGTTGAATAGGTGTAATTTAAAGATCCTGTTGTATTATTTCCAGCCAATTAATCATATATACTGAGAAAGAAAATAAATTTCTATTTCACCCAAGTTTGTTGCAATTCAGATAGAAAATGTTTATTTCGTATAAGGATCCGTTCAATTTGGTCACTGCTTCTTTCGAACGATCGGTCGATCGTCTATTTCATCCGTGATGTGGTTTGATTCGCTCGGACTGTCGAGCTTATTTACATAAATCCGCTCTTTCGGACGATCCCACTGAACGTTAACATTAACTAACCCATCAAAGATCGTATCAGAGCTGAGATAATTAAGCAGTCGCTTCTCAAGTGAATTTTTACGACGTTTCGCACATGCTGATTTAACTTTCTTCCCCCCACCCAAAAATATTGAAATCGCACGAAAGCCAATGATTTTTCGAAATCGGAAAGTATCGTTCAATCCGCCATGTTAACGCTTCCCGGAAATTAACCGAACCGTCGAATCGGCGTGCTCGTGCAGCGTCGTCGTTGCACCTCCGCGCGCCGAGCATTTAATATTCAATTTCATTATATAAACTTTAGCCTATCCGCGTGTAGCCGTGTGCCGGAGAGCGTGTAGATACAAAGTAAATGATTCTCGCTGGCTCTAATGTCCCGCGCAAAGAGCTCTTCAGGTTCAACGAACACTCGCATTCTCGTAGGAAATATCACCGAGATGCATTTAACAGTTCCCAGTCGTTCGCGCGATAAATCATTAGCGATTGGTAGAAGGAATATCGCTCGGTATAATATATTATCGTCACTCGGCCCATAATTTAGACTCGCGGAAGAACAGTCGACGCAGCGCAATTAAAATAGTAATAATTTATTATCTTGTTTCGCGGCGACTCGTGTTTACGCGCGAGTGCAACCGTGCTCGCAGAATATATATGTACGCGCGTATACATATATGTATATCCGCGTTTGTAATTGAAAGAGCGATCGGCATCGAAAATTCCTACGTCAGATTTTCGAAGTTGATGGCTCGTTATCGACGGGAATAGCGTCGTCGCTGCGACGAGAGGGGATCCATCGCGCGGTGTCTCTGACGAGAGTCCGAATCCGACGGACGCCGCGCATTGAAATCACCGTTGCGGCCCACCAACGTAGCCGGAAATAGATCTTCGTCTCGCCCGGGATGAAAAAGCCGTCGGTGCCGCCATGAAACGCACACCGTTTCGTTTATTATCGAGGCGAAATCTCTCATCCCGAGAAACAGCGATAGAGAGAAGGAGAGAGAGAGAGAAAGACGCGTACGTCTGTTTAATTCATCGAGAAGGCACGCGTGAATAATTTTGTCAACATTAACGTCCCGAAGGCGTCAATCCCGAATTCCGATGCTTTTCATTAAATAGCCGCCGGTTCGCGTTACGATAAACGTTTAATATATGTTTCCAACGAGGCGTGCACGTGATTTCATAATTTAGACGCTCGTCCCGGCTGGACCGATAAATATTTAACATGGTTAAAAGTCGTGCGGTAAATTTTCCGTTACACTTGGCAGTTTTAATCGATTTAAAATGTTCACGAAGCTCTCGAAGAGATGTTGCCGATCGAAAAAGAAACGGGTTTATCATAAATGTTTCCGATTCGCTTTACCGAGACGCTAATGGAATTTTTGCATCTGCATATCTCTCTCTCTCGCTATACTTTTTAATCGTCTTTGTGAACGTGTCAAGTGTTCGAAGCGATCCGCGTATCGGATATGAAAGATTAGAGGACTGTTGAACAGGCAAGATCCACTGTAATTATAAATAATTGAGCCCGACATTCTAGATTCGGAATGCCGCGGTACGGATACGTTCGTTAACGTAATCAGGCGAAAGATTGTGGCCGAGGTGGATCGTTAATTACGACGTGTCATCGTAATACACGATTTCGTGCGAAAATACACGGGTTCCGCTGGGATGTGTCCCTCGGCTTGAACCAAATCCGAAATTAGTCGGGCTATGTGTTTCCGACGAGTCGAAATGTAATCCAGTTATCTCGGGTGATCAGGGTCCATTAAAACGGCCCTGACTACTTTCTCTATCTGAAACGATCGACCGTTTAATGGACACCCCGAGTGCCGGGTTTCGGGGCCGGTTTTCGATTTGCGCCGATTCAATTAAAAACGAGGGTGTTCATTCTTCGGCTCACATTTACCGTGGACGGCGTTAATTGACGTGACGACCATGGTCATCTGGTGGAAATAAGTTGAAAAAGGAAGAAAAGGCGCTCGGACCGGTGTAGGTAGACGGGTAAAAAGATTTCCCAGGTGTCGGTGGAATGCTGTCGGGTTAAAAGTTTACGGTCAGCGCGTAAATATTTTTCCTTTTATCCGAGAAAGACGTATCGTTTGTCCCTGGACCATTCGAAAACAGCTTCCAAGCGACGTCGTCCGTTTCAGCTTCAAATATAATCACTGAATAATTAATACCTCGAACAAAATACTCCAGAAATTGTTCTTTTCTGTGCGACACGATTAACATCTATTTTACGATTCGCTTGGTCATCGTACTCGTAAGAGTTGCGAATAATTTTTAAGTAAAACAAAAAAAAAAGTAGTCGCAAGGTTCATTAGTTGTACCCGATTCGAAATCGCCATCGGTGCTAAAGAGTTACAACCGCGACGGTCGACGATACTCGGGGTGTTTCGTAAGTATGCAGCGCGCCGTGATTATCTCCAAGTTTTCCTTCTTCATTTAAAAGAACGCGGCAAGAACGTTCTCGAGGACACAAGCGGATCGTAAATTTTTAACATCTCCGATTAAAGCCTCGAAGTGCGACAAAACTCGTGGTGGGTGGTCAGATGTCCCGGAGTCGTCGTTGTGACTCCTATATCATTGGTCATTATCGCTCGAAAGACTTTCGTTTGGCATTTCTAGCCGTCTTGGAAGCGTCGTAAATCCTCGCCTTGAGATATATCTCTCACCTTTTGACGTCCAACCGAATTAAAGCTATCGGTGAATTTCCGTAGAAAGAAAAAGAGTGTATAAATTCGATGGATCGACGCACGAATCCGTTGAAAGAACTTAATACAAGGATCGTTCGAGTAGGAGACAGGAGACGACCAACGAACGAGTAACATGATAATTATTCGAAAGCGGCGAGTCCGCCTCCGAAAGGAACATCTAAGGGTGGAAAAGACTAGCGAGAAAGAGAGTCGATTTTCATAGCGAATCAAAGGCGGCGCGGCGGACTGGTTTATGCAAATGGTCGTCAAATTATCTGAATCTGTTTCTCCGTTTAAATCATTCCGAACGTCCGCCGGTGTCCCTTTAAAAATTTGCCAGCAACATCGGGGCAGCCCAAGCGATCGGAGAGAGAGAGAGAGAGAGAAGTGCTCTTCCGCGACGAATATTTACTGCCGAGACGATATTGTACATCGAACGACCTTCCTCGCTAATAAGCACAATTTGTGATGAAGGGTTGACTCGACTGTTGATTAAGAATTCCTGTTTCGTGCTTGCTCCTACTTCTCGGTGGCTTTCGTTCCTCGGTGGCTTTCGAAGCACCCTACTCTGATATTCATAAAGAACAGAGGCTCCCTCCCCGGTTACGACGGATTTGCATGAAACTCCCAGAAATAAGCGCGATTGATCAACTAGCGTGAGTTAGTTTCGCGTGGCCGCGGACGCATCGTAAATGTTATGTCCGATTATTTTCTATCTCTACGGCGACGTCGAACCTTCTTCGGTTCCTCGTGCTCTTCCCCACCCCCCACCCCCCGAACCCACCGCGCCCTCCACCCCCGTCGTTTAGCCCGTTTCGACCCCCTCCCCCGGCTTCTTATCTTCTACCCCGGGGCTTTTTTTCGTCCCTTTGTCTCTAAAATCCAGCTACCACGAGGCGGGGGCATTTGCATAACACCAGTCGTGCCCCTCCCCCGCCCCTCTCTCTCTCCGGGGCAAGCTCGTCTCGCTTTTAATAAGCGCTTTTACTTCATTCCCGATTACCAATTCTTATTTCGTGTCTGGCCTCGGTTTTCCTGAACGGCACACGAGCCACCCTGATCGCGTATTCATAAAGCTCCCAGGATCTCTTTCTCTCCCCTCCCCTCTCTTTCTCTCTCTTGGTTACCGTTCCGATTTGCATGAAAGTCGCGCAGAATCTTCGAGGAGAGCGAGCGAGCCCGAGGCGAAGAATACGCACGAGCCCCGGCGCGGCGCGGCACAGCGCGGTGCGCTCTCGCCCTTCGCTCCGGCCGCGATCACAATGGGAATAGATCCACGATCCAGGGATCCGGCAGCCACGTTTACGCCTTTACGCGTGCAAACTTGGAACGCGCGCGCAACCCAATGTCGCGTATTATCATAAAGCATTGACGCAACACGTGCCGGGCATGTGTCCGATTTGTCGGCACGTTTTGACGCGCCTCTGCATTCCGAATGGGATTTCTCGTCCGCGCTGTCTCAAAGAGTTCGCTGTTGCGGCACTACATTTTGGGTATCGTCGGACGGCGCTACCTGCGTTGTTCCGAGCGAAATCGGCGCGTGTACCTTCCTTTATTATGTTCGCTTCATCGCCGCGCCTTCGATAATCCTAATTATTAGGGCAGCGTGGTCCGCGTCCTGACTGTATCATGAGATCATTTTCCTGTTGCCGGTGGATCATCGATGACCTAATTCTCAGCTGGACGTTTATATAATACGAGAGCCCGTCGCGAGTGTATCCGCACATTTTGTGGCGAAACATTATTTAACCTGTACACTATTGGAAAAATGCTTCTGCCCATAAATTTCTGGCACTCATTTTCGATTGCACAATCATCGGCGAGGGCAGATGTTCGGAGTTCGTGATCAACTTGCACATACATGCGAATAAAAATATGCGCGTGTACCGCGTTCATCCACTTTCGACTTTCTTTCCGAGAAACATGGTTGCAAACACGAGTTAACCAATTCTCGGTCATTGTTCGCGTCACCGTAGAATTCTTGGACAGTCCGATGTGTTCGCAAGGTTTATAATCGATCCATTAAAGATCGATAATAACTGGTACATTAGCCGGATAGATTTCGAGCGCGAGAACGGCGCGGAGGGAAAAACTCTCGATCGCTCTGTGGAAGGCATCTATCCAACCAGTTTTCAATATCTCTTCGTGTTGCTCGAAATCTACCTGAAATAAGCAGCGCGTTCTTTACGATATCTCCTCGAGTGTCCGTGTTACCGGACAACGAGGGAGAGCCATGAATATGACTGAGACCCAGTATTAGGTGCCTTTATGTCGGCACAATGCCGTTTATTATCATAATCTATTATCGCGGCTTACGTGAACGTGCTTCGACTGGTCAGTTACTAACGCGAATCCGGGGTTGCTGGTCGATACAACTCGAATCCTTTCACGCTCGTTACTTGATGGTCCTTCGGGGATTGTCCGTGAATATTTTCTCTTGGAATTTTTTCTCTTGCAATAATTGTGTATGCGTTATATGCAATTTATTTTTTAACTGTAGAAAGATTAAAAGCATTCAAAAGTAAAAACCAGTTTCTACAGGGTAAAGTGATCTGACATTTTAAATTGTGCGCCATTTTTCTTGTGGCGAACATGGAGCACTATTCTTTGACAACTGAAGAATCTTTGAGAATTACAAGATCGAGCAGCGCATAGGAATTGTCAAAATTTATTATTTTTCTTTTTATTGCAAACGAAGTTTCGTGGTCGTGTTGTCTCGCATCGAGGCGATGCGAATTGTCCGCCAAGAATCGTGCGATTCGACGCCGTTACGCTTCTTCCTTTTGGGTTTTTTGAAAGGAAAAGCGTACGCCAATGATCCACAGACCATTCCGGAGCTCGAGGAAGCAATTAGACGCACAATTACTGAAATTAGTCCCCAATTATGTCAACATGTCATTGAAAATTTCGTCGAATGAGCGAGCCTTTGCGAACAGGGACGTGGCGGCCATTTATCGGATACTGTGTTCCACGCGTGACCGCCATGTTTGTGCTTTATATTCGAATAAAACCAATCGTACTGTTCAATTAAATAATACGTTTTATTAATAAATTAGAATGTCAGGTCGTTTTGGGACACCCTCTATTTGCTTTAAGTATCTTGTAATCGAAGCGAAAACCTTTTATTTCACGGTTTTAACGTCGTACTTTCCAGGTAATAGCATATTATTTATATATAAAAAGAGCGCTAATACGCATTCTCGAGAGATAACTGCGGAATATTCTGCTAAAATTACTTAACGATGTTAAATGCCAACCGAATCATTAAGCGTACGGTATATTTGCACAGTGGATGATCCTTTATGGTTTTCCCAACAGTAATGTATTTTTTCTCTGCTTCAGCTTCAAACAAGTCTGATCAAGTATCAGCGAAGTGTAATATTTCATTTCTCTATGCAACATTTCTTTCATTTAATTTGCCACTGTTTGACGAACGATCTCTCGGACAACAATATTACAGTACTTACACCTAACCTTAGTGGAACTAGCTCTCGAGTTAATTTTCGTGACGTTATTTTCTCCGGTTTCGTTGGGATTGCACGCCGAAGTAGCGGAATACGTTTGTTTAACAGTACGTGTCGGCTTGATTGTAAATCCGTGTAATCCGGCGCTGTTGTACGCTTCGCAGTGGAATATTTGTCCGGGCTTGATGCTAGGAATTAATTATTCGTAACAAGTCTTAACGAGCTTCCTTTATCCCTCAATATAAACTAAAAACCATCGGGGGGGGGAGAAAGAGAAAGAGAGACAGAAAGAGAGTAGCGTTCTCCGAATACAGCGTGTATTCAGTGTTCATTTGATTAATATAAATCAGTCGCGCAGCCGTGCTGTTAATGGCGCGAGTCAGTTGTATAAGTGCTGGAATTAAATACCGCTTAGCATTCTTTGGATCGGCCACATGAACGATTATACTCTTATCTTGCTCTCGAACATTCATCAAGAGGCAACGCTCGACACACGCGACGACTGCTCGTGGACGAATTGCGGTTTTTGCGTTGCATTATCGCTAATACGCCATGATTTCGCGTGTTTGCCGCGCGAAATTCCATCGGGGATTAACAATAATTTCTCCATTCGTTCGCGGGAGGATGCAACTCGCACGATCATTCGCATAAAGCGGTGAACACAATTATAATTCGCAAATTTAAGTAATTCCCGTTCGCTCGGAATACTTGTAAATACGATTGTAGATACGATCTAAACGATTCGACTGATGATCGAGCGAATTTTTATCGCGTTCTGGTAGATTCTTTATGGTTGTACGCGAACATTTTTGCTGGATACAATTCTTCTCTCCGTCGGCGAGTCTCGCCGAATTTGCGAAAAACATGTAATTTCTATGTTATTCTTTGTTCGGACATCGCTCGCTGGAAAGATCATTTAATAATTGTAATTATTATCGAAGCTTTCTATCGAATAGCTATCGAGAGGCTGCTTCGATCAGTCAAGGTCCGTTTGAAATTTTTCGTTTGGACGCGGGCCGAGAGATTAGTGGAACCATGCGGGCCTTCTAGAAAGGGGGCCACCGATTTGATTCATTGTGTGTCCCTTCTCGAAGGTGTTTATGTTATTTGATAATTACCGCGAGCGGTCGTGCGAGAACCCGCTCAGCGAATGGTGGTCATTAGTGGCTTAATTATATCTTGGCGGCGATTATTCCGGCATTTCTACGTATACAGGCGCAGGCCCGGGCGCGCTCGCGTTCACGCACACAAGCTCGCTCGTTTACATACCTATATACGGTGCTGAGGGGGGACTTAAGGGTGGAGCGGGTCGTGAGGGGATGAGGTGGGGAGGGGGGGTGAAGGCGAATACGAGCATGGTAGACTTTAAAGGCCATCCTTGGACGGACCCTCGTAAAAACGCACTTTGTTGCCTCCTTAAATCCTGATAATTCCACGCTTCGGCTCTACCCGCCGATTACGGCGTAATCGCGTTTCGGCGGGCTTCCCGCCGAGAGCGAGAAGACCTTTTTTCGTTACGAAACGACTGCGTCTCATTCGGATTAATTGCGACGCTTTTGTTACTCGACGCGACTCGACGAGACGCGACCAGACGCGACGGACGATTCCTGTCACGCGTCGTACGCGCGCGACCCAATCGATAAGTATCGAATTTCTTGGCCGACGAACGGAATTTGACGAGTACAGTGAAAAAAAAAAGAAAAAAAGAGGTGTACGGCATTCGCTTAGGCGTGAACGCGCCTACCTGCTCGACGTCTGTCTTTTGAAATTCGCGCGCTCGCCACCGACGAACATTCGCACGCTAGTTTGCCGGTTATTTTGACGATTCGTGTTTGGAAAACATGATTTGTTGTGTTTTCTTGATTTTCTTAAACGAGATATGTTACATGTTCGTACAATATTTACGCTTTCGATGAACATAATATTATTGGTCGAGAAGTAAAGTTTGTTATTAAAGAATGTTTCCGATGATATGGAACGCTCGTGCGAAATTCGAATGGCCGCCAACGTAAATATCGGTGTACCGTGCAGAGTCACAGTTCGCCGATTGTTAATAACGGCTTACACCCTGCGAAACCGACAGGTAGTCCGAAGAATTCAGTTAAACGAAGAAAGAAAGAAACGAATGCCGTGATTTAATCCTCGTGGAAAGTCGTCCTCATGCTGCGATTTGCATTTGTAAACGCGGCTTAAGTCACGAGAGCACGTTTTCCGGGTTCAACCGGTTACGGTCGTCCTTTTTGTTGCATTATTAGGTTCCTATTGTGAATTAATATTTGAGCCGGAGCCCGGCAAAGCACTCTGACAAAAGAAAAATAATTTAATAAGTTCAGTGAAATCCGATACGAACACCGCGCGGCGATGCTGATATACTTCGTGTTATTTTAATCGTGTCCGTGTTCAATATTCGTAACTTTGTAAACGTAACTCAGTCATCGGAACGAAGTTGAAATCAAATTTGCTCCCGCCGCTTAATAATTACTCGACTAATGACGGCACTTTATATACATTTCGAAAAATCTTCTATTATCCACCGTACAAAATTGCTACCGAGGAGTTTCGTTACGCATGGAAATTATTCGCAATTACGTACGTCGGCGTTCCGTAATTTGAGGAATGCGATAATTTTCTTTTTTTTTTTTAATTTTGTTTTTACCCGGCAAAAAGGCAGCCAATAAGGTTGTTTCGTTCCGAATATGGGCGCCAACGAGGGTCCCCGAAATTTTCGGTATAAATGTGATACAGATAATTGCAAAATAAAATTTTTCCCCCGTTGTTCGGTCATTAACGTAATTATATTTTGCCCCACGAAATTATAGTGGTCCTGATGAAATAGACGCAACGAAAACGATCCCGAGGCAGTCTCTCAATCATTTTAATTGTATCTTTTGGATTCTCCTCTAATTTTTACGGGTCGTGTTAGCCGCGCATGTGAAAAATTAAAGGGACAGGGCTCGCCGTGTCCGATTTAATTGTGCCGATTTCCGGTCCGAGTGTGAAAGTTGATGGAACCCGGCGCACAATGTTGCTCTCTCTCTGTCCTTCTCTCTCTCTCTCTCTCTCTCTCTCTCTCTCTCTCTCTCTCTCTCTCTCGCTCTCTTAACGATACCGGAACGAACGGTTGAAAATCAGTAAAGCTCGCACGTAACGAAAATCGATGCTCGAGCCCGGCATCGATCGACGCGGTTCGTTGAATCGCTGATCGCCGAACACGAAAAATTGAAACAAGGAACGGACCAAGGAAACGTACGAAATTCCAAATCGAAGCTCACGGAACGATTTCGCGGAATTTCGCTCGGTGGAACGGCATCCTCGAACGTGTGACGGTTAACCGGCAAAACAAATTCGCATTCCTGACACTCCGCGACACATAAACTGCAATTTGCGGATCGTTTCAGGTGTGCGATCGCGCTCGCGCCCCTTCTTCGATCATTTTCTTTTTCTTGCCAAAAGTCGGTGCGTGCACGCGATACCTATAGATTTCTAGCGGGCACGATTTACGAAGTTGAACGATCTGTTCTTACATTCGGCGATCGAACGCGCTGGCCTGCGAGGTATCGCGAACCCCGTGAAATCACATTTGTAACTGCGCGACGAGACACGACTTAATGAGCTCCGGGAATGCACGTCATTCCGCAGAAATTGAACCGTACATCTCTAATTTATTATTTAGCAAGTTTCTAGATTTTGATGCATGTTTATTCTAGAAAATTTACTTAATAGGAAAATAAACATTTCACTTTATACATTCCTGAACACACCACGTCTAAATTAATTCTCTTATTGGACTGCTAGTTTCTAGGTTTTAATACATATTTTGCCTTATTCAGAAAATTTACTTTTTACATTTCTGAGCCCACTTCATTTGCATCTAAATCAATTATTGGACTGAAAGTCAATGATCAATTTATTATTGACTAAGTTTCCAGATTTTAATACATATTTTCCTTCATCCAGAAAATTTACTTTATACATTTCTGAGCCCACGTTATTCAGATCTAAATCAATTATTGGACTGAACGTCAATGGACAATTTATTATTGACCAAGTTCCCAGATTTTAATACATATTTTCCTTCATCCAGAAAATTTACTTTATACATTTCTGAGCCCACTTTGTTCGGATCTAAATAAATTATTGGACCGAAAGTAAACGGACCAATAATTAGAATTTACCATACGTTCTGCTGATTCGAACGACAATACTAATTATACCGAACACAAGTAAATCCCACAAGCGTGCACGGCGTGTCCGCGAGGCAAATTAAGATACCAATTTCGAGCGCAGCGGCGCGCGTTCTTCCGGCGCACATAAATCTTTTTCTAATCGTGAATGACAATCGATCGTGGGCACCGTGAGCTCCGTTGCTGGGAGGCCGATTTTTTCCAGCGGGGGTTGTCCAGTTAAAACAGTTTCGATGCCACCACCTAGAAATCTCGTGTCGGCGCCGCTATTAATAGACGAGCGTGTGGTTGGCGATGCGGACATTAATCGACGTGTCGTTATTCGTGCATACGCGCCGTGCCTGGCATGGAAAACAATATTTTACGCCGGCGACAATAGTTGTCGGTTGGTCACACTCCGGGTCTTTCTCTCTTTCTCTGTTTGACCCATAGCATTCTCCTTTCTCATTCTCTCTCTCTCTCAAGGGCCAGCACAGCACAGCTTATCTCCATCTCCGTTCACCTTTCTTTCCACCGGTGTTCGGGCTCCTTCTCTCTCTTTCTCTGTCTCTCTCTCCCTCCTACCTCTCGTCACGAGCACAAACCAGGGCCTTTCCTTCGGATGGGCCTGAAACTCTCCACTCTCGGTATCTCATCGTCAGTCCCGTCATGGCAGAACAGACGGACGAAGTATACGAGCCACGTGTGTTCCCGGCACGGCACGGCACGGCGCGGTGCGGTGCGGTGCGGTGCGGCGTGCACAGAGTATCTCTCTGTTGTCCACGTGTGCATGCACGCCGAGCGAACTGGACGACCGAGCCCCATTTGAATGCTCGCCGGGTTCCTCTAATAAATGCCTTGTAATCTCGGATATCCGGAAGCCGGATACGAACGATTTGTTTCGGCCGAAATGGGACGGCGGGCGGGATCTCTGGACGAGTCCGAATTTTTCATCTCTGTACTCCAGGATTTCGTTGCACTGTGTAATTCCATTATTCGTTATCTCGCCCGGCGATCGTGGAGACATTGTCCGAGAACCCCTAAGCACGAACAACATTTCCGAGCAACGGCGCGAAGCGACAGTTCATCGGTCCCGGTTGAAATCGATTTGAACAATTTAAAGGGCGCGCGAGCCACGAGCAAAATGCAGTTTCATCCGTCGCTCAATTCACGCATAGAGAGGCGACGCGACGGACGCGTAGCGGTAAAGGCCTAATCGAAATCGATCCCATTTGTTTGCCGGAGATGGCCGAAGCCACGCGGTCTTCTTCGATGCTCTTTGTCTCCTAATCTTTAATCCGCAATCAGAGCCCATTGTGCGTGGGCATCGGGACTGCGATACGCGCGCGCTTCGCGGTGGATATACGCTAAGAAGGATTAAAATCATCAGAGAGAAAGAAAAAGATGTATCGAGGCTGACGGACACTGGGGGGGAAATAAAAGGGGCAGAGTCGAGCGCGCGAGGGGCCTCGGGATATCCAAAGAAACCGCGAGAGGACCGGTTTTTTTTTTTTTTTTATTAAATATTTTATCTTTCCGCGACGATTCGTCCGTTTCTATCGGAGTAAAAATTGATTTTCACGTTTGATAAAAAGAGATATTGTGTCCCGGCGTGTACACGACTGGACGCGCGACGGTCGAAGTGTTAAGTAAACACTCGTTCGAAACAGCCTGGCGTCCGAGCGAAACGGCCACGATTTTTCTGACCAGTTTCTCGCCCGGCCGAATTTTTCTTGTCTTTCGAATTAGCATGCGATTCTTTGTTCGAGAAAAGACGAATCGGAACTCGCGCCTGGCTGGGACCGACTATCGTTTCGTAGAGGGGGAAAGGATATTCAAATAAGTTGATTCGTTAGTCTCCGGGATTAATTTGCTACGACGGTATCGGAGATGTGCCCTCGCATTCATTAGGCGGACTCTGTTGTGCTATGCTTGTTCCTCGTAGCACGAGTCGTACATAGGGAAAGGGCTTGCGCGCTTCTACGGTTGTCCCGACGAGTTTTGTGGGTCTGCTGCCACGTGGATCACGATGACTGCACAGCGACGACCCTATCGATTCACTCGCCATGTACGCTGTCCGAGATATAATTACCAGCGGTCTCTCTCTCTCGCGTGCGTCGTCGACGAGACTCGAAACCGTCCGAAGATTCTTCGGAAATTCTTCGGACAATTTGAACCCTTTGCGGTCGTATGTCTATTCTCCACGCCAAAGAACCGTACCGATCTTATATTATATCGAGTCGACAAGCTTCGCAGATACGTAGAATTCGAAAGAATATTTTACAAATTGCGTTTAAGCGTGTAAGAATCATCAGTGGCGACAAACAAAACGTAATACGACCGCAAAGGGTCGAACTGCTAAATCGAGCGGAAGTTTTCTTCGTGGTCGAGTGGACTGAGGAAGAATCCACGAAAACAGAGAGCTCAAGAGAATCCGAGAACGTCTGTATGTTATTTACAACTCACCAGAATGATTAAAGAAATATCTTAATCGATGCAGAAAATCTTCGCTCCTCCGGTTTCGTAATGAGGGATGACAGGAGACAGACGCCGGTGCGCCTCGCGCGCGCGTTTATTTCTGCACGGAGAATCGCTTATTCGACCGCATTTTCATGGGCGAGGGAAGAGAAGAGAGAGGAGAAGCGATGTCCAGGCGCAGCTTTGTCTCCGCGTTATCTGTATCTATAACATTTACGGCTTTGTTATTGGCGCACGGATAAAAATGCTTGAAACGAACATCGCGGGTCGTGGCCCCGGCGCGTTCGTTCGTAACAGGGTGAGAGATCAGATCGCGGATAAGATGTGTCCGACCAGCAGATAGCCATTCGGGCCCCTTCCATGTCACAACTGGTCTGGCACGTTTTGCATTGCGTTCGTTCCGCCAACCCCTCCGGGCGATCGAGGTCCCGTGATTTTTCCTAGTCTTGCCGGCCCTAGGATTCACGATCTGCCAGCCTGTGATGCGCGTAAACGCGCGAATTGTTTCGGGCCTTTAACGCGTTCGATCGATCAACGAATTTCCAGTTATTCCCGCGACTGAAATTATCTCCGCGGCCTGTCACAACGACGACGGCTTAATGCCCGACTCTCTTTCCCTCTCTCTCTCTCTCTCTAGACGTTCGGTTTCACAGAAACGGATCCGTGACCATTCCGCGTCGTTCTTTGGAATTGTCAACTTGCCATAATTAAACCGGACATGCACAATTTACCCGTCCTTCGTGGCTAAATTCTTGAAAACGTACACTGACTCGCGGAATTGCTCGCGCACTCATTAAACAGCAATTAAGTAATTAAATCGCTCCGCGATGTTTCCTTGTTTCTGTGCTTCTTGCGGTCGGTTCGAACAATTTTATCATTTTCGGCCTCGGAAACGAAATGAATTTTGCAAAATTGAACAACCCTTCGAAGAACTGAATTCGCGACGATTGGATTCGACGCGACAGAGATGCTAACAGGTCTGCAGGATGTAGCTTGAAAAGTGTGTCGGAGAAAGAGAAAAGTTGATAAATAATCATCGTCGATTGTGTATAGATGTAAAGCGGGCCTGTCGTGCAAGGGGTTAAGAATGTTGGTAATTATAATATCTGATTAGCTGGCCGAATGCGAGGATCGTATCGGTCGTTTTGCGTTGGCTGTTTTCGTTGCGGCGCATTTTTTAAAGGATTATCTAAGTTGTTCGTTTTTATTTAAATATTCGAGCGGTGAGACCGAAATGTTCGAATTTTTCTTTTCTTTTCTTTTTTTTTTCTTCGTAGCAACCTTGTCCGAAGACAGCGACCTCCGGTGCTGTGACTTAATGATGTAGCGTCAATTCGGTGTGGGCGCCGCTTGCACTCTGTCTCTCTTCGGCCAGTGTCCCTCGTTCTCTCTTTCTCCTTCCCACCTTTCTTACTCTCCCGCTACACCTCGCATATTTGGCGCGTGATGTCGCGACCAGATTGGTTCGACATGCTGTACGAATGTAAAGGTCGGAGCCGTGAACGAACTGTTCGTGAAGACGCGTCGCGCTGCGTCGCGTCGCGTCGGAACGGATCCTTAAACTGACGATGAGATGGCGCAAATCGGAGCGGACGTACAATAGCACTTCCTTCGTTTAATGTCATGAGACCAGGAACGATAGTTAGAGCCAATTAAATCCTAATCTCGCGGCGCGGCGGCATCATTGTGACGCTACCTTGACGTAAGCTCGAGAAGATTTAGGCGAACCGAACAATAATTATGTTCGTCCTTATCTCGTCTCGCTGCACGTCGAATTAGTCGAAAGAGATTCGTGATATTCCTAACAAGTAGCTCTCAAAGGTTATTGCTATTGTCGCATATCTGATCGAGTATCGTTTGATAAAATCGAGAGAGATACGCTACCGCTCAAACGTATCCGGACACTCCCCGTTTCTTCGCAAAACGTAGTTTGAGTTGGTAGGAAAAATATTTCGAACAATTTTATCACTTGTAATTATTATTCCTGCGTATATTGTGATATCATTGCACAATAGAAGATATTTTTAGGTACAAATTATAATAATGAAAATGCAATAATTATAATTTCCATCCACAAATACGAAAAGTAACTGTTGTAAGGTGCTGAAGCACATTTTGGAAGTGTCCGGAGACTTTTGAGCGGTGGTTGTATACGGGGTTGCGTGAGAGAACTCCGGTGGCGAGGTAATAATTTTATACTCTTGATTTTGCAATTAACGAGCAAAGTTAAGCTTGCAGCCACGCATGTTAATCGTCATTACGTAAGACGGTATTATCGGGCAATTATCAATGTTACATACGCGGAAGCTTCTTTATTGATCCAAACAAATCGACCAGCCCCGTACCATTAATTATTTTGCTTTATCGACGAAGCCTTTGGCGAGACTGTCATACGGACAAATCCAACGATACAGTCGGTGCCGTCTCGGTTCTCCGACATAAACTTTCATTTCAATGTCTCTATGAGGCTGTTCTGTTTTTCATTGCTTGCTGCGAATTCGCGCTCGAACAACCACCGCAGTCGTTCGAAAATTTTTAAGGGTATAGGATCTACTTCGAAAAGGATCTTTTTTTAAAGGGGAGGGAGGAAGTGTAATAATATAACGTTCGGATACTGTATCATATTCACTTCGGACACAGTATGCGAGTTAAACCAGTTAAAATTACAGTGGGTAATTAAATTATTAGAGAGCTACAGTACGAAAATCAATATCTCATCCATGTAACGAATTACAAACTTGCAGTTGTGTATTTGCAATTCGCGAGCATCGTCGATACTTCCTAAAATGTATCCGTATGTAAATGCATGCAATAAAAGAATATTCTCGTATTCGATTATTGTGTCTGCGGAGTTTTCTTTTTCAATAATTAATTTTCGTTATTTAAAGTCTATCGATCGTCCACCGTAATATCGGAAACTCCATTTTCTCGACCAATGGCCAATGACGTGTACATACCATACAGCACTCGCGTAGCATTTATTGCGGCGGCTATTCGCTGGAAGTTGCTCGGGTCTAACGATCCGCGCATTAAAATTAGAAGAACGCCGTTAGTTGACAGTTGTATCGTAGCTCAGCGATGAGATGTCCATCGACGACGATTGTTCGAAAACGAACGGTTCAGTGCGACGAGTCGAGTCGAAGCGAAGCGGAGCGGTGCGGTGCGGTGCGACGAGTCGAGACGAGGCGGGTACGAGGCGAGACGAGGCGAGACGAGGCGAGGCGAGCAGTCGGCCTCTTCTTGGCTTCTTTTACTCGTTCGGTGAATCCAGTGGAAGTGACGCCCAGCGGGTTCGACCGACAGCCTTGAGGTGTCTGTCGGTGATTTAAAACACTAGGAGCTTGCAATGTGTCGCCGATCGAATGAACGTGAACGCTTACACAAAGGTCCGCGCGGGTCCCCGTGTGTATGCGCATACCGCTTGGAAACTCACCAATCGTAATTCTTAAAGACAAGATCGGTTGAGTGATGGTGGAACGATCCCCGAGAGCTCTTCTGCCCGGTATCGACGTTTGCATGAATCATTGCCCGATTTTCATCGACGTGTCGGCTCAGCCTTTAGTGGATCGAGGTCGTCGATCGATGCTCGATCATTTGTTGGAAAAGCCGCGCGCAAATCGTTCGCTCGCTCGCTCGCTGGCTAGCTCGCTTGCTCGCTTGCTCGCGGAAAACCGGTTCGCCGATTGTTTAATTAAGCGACGGAGTCACCGATCTCCTCGCGATCGGACGGACGTTATCGGCCATTGTCATTTTATGATTCGCCTCTCCTTTTTTTCCCTCCTCCTCCCTCTTCCCCCTCCTCGTCGGTAGATATCTCTCAATGAATACATCAGACTGACGTTTATCGACGTCGCGTCGTTCCTGTAACAGCCGGATCAGCTTCGCAACCGATGCGACGTTTCTCTGTTAGAAGTTTCGCGTTTAATCGAGAATGCGGTTAATTTACGCGCGTCCACCGTCACACGTGGACTCTGCTTTTTTCGTGTCCGCCCGTCCATTTGCGATTTCATGCGTAACGCTCTCTCGATCGTCGATACCGGCTGGCCGGCAAAGCCGGGATCGCGACACGACAGACCGTGTTTAAATATTATCGCTAATCGTACGCGACAGATTATTATTATTATTATTATTATACTGTGTGTTATTACGGAATGCGCTTTTTTTTTGCCATTCAACGCGTACGCCAACGAAAGAAATCCTTATCTCTTCGCGCACCCTAAGTGTTGAACAAATTTTAATGAACACTAAGTGATAGCTGATATTTATATCGCTGTTTATACTGAGAATCGGCTTGCCTCTCAGCATTATGCGCTTCTAATGTAAATAGATTTTAAAAGGTGAATGCGTGCTTTCCGGTGGAAATATTCGACTGGTGTACAGACGAACGGGAATGGGAACATTTAAATAATTCCGTGGTTTATAGACACGTAAAAAGACTATTTATGGATTCGCGTTCCGACAGATAGGAGCACAACCGGCGAAATTTTTGCTTTTTTATTTTTCAAAATGATTTTCACATTATTTCTGCGTATTTTCTGTTCGTTCCGATTCCTATTCTGCTTTTAATCGTTTAGAAATTGAACAGAGACGTTTATCCTTAATCGGAACTATCGTGAAACTCCCAACAGAAGTTAGCCGAGCTCGGGAAATGCGAATAATCATCGCACTTGGCGTAATTGTTGATTGCTAATGCGGAGAGATCGGTTATTCTCGCGGCGGCGAGACCCGGTGAAAAGAGGAAGAGATCGGTTTGGCTAATTCAGGGAATAGGCGGCTTAGAATGTAACTCGAACAGAGCGTACACGCTCGCGGAGAGCACGCTGGAAAGACAGAACCAGTTCTCAGCTACCTTATGCATGAAATCGATCAATCGTTGTGGTGAAACAAGATCGGTCTTTTAGTTCGTTCCACCGTTCGAAGTTTATATATGAATCATTAGCTGACTTTTGTCGTGCTCGGTGTCACGTTCTAATATACAGCCCCCCTTTTCGTTCTTAATCGCCGCAGGAATTTTCCCCCGGAATTTTTCTCCGCGATAATTGCGTGGTCGTATTTTGTCTTACCCTCGTGTTTTCTTTTTGTCACGGTTCGCCCCGTACGCTTTGGAATATCGTGGATATATTTATGTTATCCGTGATATCTATTTCTGATTTCGAATTCCGGTCGAATGCATTCGCGCGACGTTAGATACAATCTGAAAATAACTTTCTTTTTCATTATCCTCTGGAACCTTCTTCGCCGCCCTTGTGCGATGCCACTTGTCTACCTGTTCGAGAATTATCCCCACCGCTTAGAAGCAGAAAGATAAAACGCGTCACCCGTTAGTTACCCTGCTGCAGGTCATAATTGATTAAACTTTATTGCATGTTCCGTCCTTCGACCGACGCGATACGTACGAGCTCCGGGGGAAGCGTCTCAGGTACTTTTTTCCAAAGAAACTGTAGTCCACCAGATGTTTTAACGTATTTACACAGCTTCATAGTACAATGGGCAAATGAGAAGGTCGCGGGGGAGTTCTACTAATTACCTGGCCAACCTTTTCCCGTGCCTACCTCGAAAGAACGTTCAAAGTCTCGTTTACGGTCTCGTCGAACCTCTTAAACGAAATGTAAAATTTCATTACGGGTACGTTGTAATTGCGCGCGGCGCTCTTATCCGGAGCTTGTCCCGCGATGGTTGCGTTTATAATTACATATTAGGTGTCGGTGAAAGTTGTTCGAGTCGCTGATCATTTCTTTTCGTTTCTTCCTGGAGACTGTTCAAATCGAAAAGCAGCCTCGATCTATAATCTGTAATCTAAACATTTCTATTAAATTAGAACGATCGGCTTGAAATTAAAAACGATACTCTAGATTAAAATTAAGATAACCTCCGTGAAACATGCATCGATCATCGACTGATAAATTTATACAGACCGGCATAATTGATAAATACATAAATGAATTTTACTTTCTGTTTGCTTCGTTGCACCGTTATCGGACAATAGTCGGCGCTTCTTCGAGGCGATCGTGTCGTTAGGAATCGATCGGGACGTTGAAATATTTCGTGGTGCCAAACACAATGCGGATCTTTTCGAGCGGCGGACGCAGAAGCGTGTACGCGCTTGTGAATTCCGTCGAGCAGAACGCTCGTCCCGCGACCTTCCTTTCACAAAGTGCGCACAAATCAATGTAGACACGCCACCGTCTTACGCACAGAAGTTGTATATGCTCGGTTATTACATCGCTCGGCGGGAACCCCGTTTTTTCCCCACCTTTTGAAAGATGTCCGTCAACTTGGGAGAGAAGCGTGCCCATACAAGAACTGAAACGTTTCCGAGCTGTTTCGCCACTCTTCGGCCAGCTGAAATACGAGCGCGCCGCTTTAGCTCTGACACAACGGGGAAACAATTCCACCAGGAAAATTCAGGAAAATTGACAGTCGCTTTAGGCACACTGGCCGGCGAAGAATTGCCGGTATCGTACCGCTTTGTCAATTTTCGATCGTTACGTTTCTGGTTGATTTACACGCGAGATCATCCGGGTAGATAATTCGTAGCACGATGAACTTCGTTCGAATAAAAATTGTTTTTGTTGCTTTAGTGTTCCCGTTTAACACTCCGGTCAAATGACCGGGTTTATATTTTTCATTTTGCAGCTGTTGAGATAATGAAGTCGTTTACATGGAAATTGATTCGACAAATGTTTTTGCCCAAGCATGTATTGCACAAAATCTAAATAAATGCCTTGTCGTTTTTGTAAGCTGAAAGATTTTAATAGCCGTTAGTGCTCGGTTAGTCTAGTGTTAATTTATAGATTTCGTTGATGGGTTAATGACTTTTTTCGAAAGAAAACTGACAGTTAAAATTTTTTCCTCTGTTACCATTATTGAAATGAAATTGTATAGCGCTCAGAGGAACTATTTAAAAAATTTCGTCAGAAAACTCCTCAGAATAATTTCAGAAGAGAAAGATCCTTCTATTTGGCACCTGAATATTGCAATTTTTATAGAAAATTTTTATTTTGCATACAGATCCGCAGTCTGGTCATCAATTGAATATTGTAAATTCAATTTATCCCGGTATGGGCTTTACTTCTGTCCAGGTACTAGCATAGACTGGATACGTCCAACTGTAGGTTAATATTATTCTTGTTTACTACAATTAAAATATTAATCTGACAATGATTTTTGAATTTTATGTTAAAACTCTTAAACATATGTTCACCTAGTCTGTACTCCTAAACATAAATTCTGTATCTTTATTTAAACTGGTAAAATTGAAGGTAGCAAAAAATGCTTGTCTAGCCTTAGGGAAATTTCACCGTAATAGGTTGCGAGGCGAGCGGTGTGTTAAGAATTTCTAAGATTGTCCTTCGAGTGCGTGTATTACAAGCAAACAGATGCACTTAACATATTAGAGCATGATATGCGGCTACGGCAATAACCGAGAGGGATGTGATCGGACATATGGACGCGCTCGGTCGTCACACGAGGGCAACTGTATAGGTGCCTGCGTGGGTTCATCAGCATGAGAACGTATTCTGCGTTGCATGTACTTTACCACTACACCGCTTCTTGTTCCTTTAATGAGGGGACATAATTGCTAGGGTTAATAGGAGTCGGTGCGGGCTGCGTGATATATTATTAACCCAATCGAAGTCGCAATTTGGCAGCTTCTCGAGGCGCTCGTTGCCAACTCGAGAAGTCAAGGCGATCTCGATATCGCTTGCACGCGCAATTTTCGCTCGAAACTCCGTGAAACGTAAAATTCTGTTCTGTAAACTAAAATACTCGGAATTTTTAGCTTTTGAAATAATATTCGAATATCGTTCTATGTTCCAATAAAATTCGTGAACAATGCTATCGGGCGATTTAATTGTTAGTTTTCTTTGGCAAGAATTAAACGTATTTTATCCACAATCTGTAACGGTTATTTGAACAGAACCTTTGCTGGTCGAAAGAAACAGAGTTCCCTTTGTTACACGACGAGAACCAGTGCAGGTGTGACACGCCGCTTTACCTGTCCGGGAAGGAGAGGAAATTCACAAAAATTTCGTGCGTTTGGCACGACAGTTTCGTTTGACAACGGTCTTCTATTTCCCCGGAGAGACAAATGCCACATGTACGCGAGCGTACAATCGAAAATATTATCGTAGAAAAGTTCTCTCCTAGCGAACTATGTCTCGTATTTTCAAACGAAACTATAAATGCTCGAAAAGTGAGAGAGAGCCAGAGGAAGAGAGTACAAAACATTAAACGAAGCATGTGAGAATCATAGGAAAGCGCGCAAAGTTCCGAAAAGAGCGAATGAATGGAAAAAGGAAACTGTAAGACGAAAAAAAAACCATCGGGAACAATAAAAACCGAGAACGAAAGAGCGCGGAGGGACCGGAGCGGAACTGTTGCGGAGACACATCTTCAGAAATTATACAAAATCTCGGAGACCCCGAGGAGAGTATTCTGAGCCCGGCCGACAATAGATCACCATGGGACAATTGTCCGGCCGATCCTGGAATCCGCCCGTGGTTCCGAACAATAAAATAAAATCGGGCTCGATCGATTCCTTCCAGGAACGGGGAGCCAGGATTCATCTTTCGCTATTGACGAAGACGCGGCGCGGCGTAGGTCCTGGTTTGCGTGTTTATATCTGCTCTCCCGATGCGAGAGGATCCCGGCAACAATGGACCTCGAGAGCGAGCGAGAGAGAGAGAGAGAGTGAGAGTGGGAAAGAGCGAGAGAGAGGAGAGAGAGAGAGAGCTTGGTCGAAGATGAAACACGGATGGTGCTTTTCGGGTACTCAGTGGACAGGACAACAATGATCGGGACCAGTCAGCCGCGGGCTCTTTACGAGCGATGGACAGCACCTGGCAGAGTGACCTGTCCGTTCAGGTACGCTACGATTTTACTATCGGAATGCTTGTCCGACCGGAACACCTGCGCACCGTGGAAAACTTTTCGACGAGGGACGCGACGCCAGCCAGCCAGCCAGGGCCAGGCCCATTCAGAGAACGTTTTCACAGAAAAGGTAAACCCGACGGTAACCTTGGACCGAACACGCCTAAGTCCAGGCGAGGATAACGCCCCGGGGAACATTTTCTGTATCAACTTGGCAGAATCAGAATTTCGGCATCGAGAAAGAGGTGAAACGATCCGTCCGAATCGGTATTATCCCTCTCTCCTTAAAAGTCTTCAGAAATGATCTGTCGCCCAATGGTCGGACAATCGTTCGCTGAACAATATCTACGAATGCAGAAGACGCATCGAACGGACGTGGAAACGTGTAATTTTATAGTCGATCGGAAATTAGAAGAAATTGAGAATGGAATAAGACGTCTGTCCAGGGGCTTCCAACAAAACGCTCGAAATGCGATTGTACGGATTCCGACGCCGCCGGTTGCGTTCGTTATTCCGATTACGTGGCGTTGTCTGTGCACCGGTACCGGTGCGTTATAATTTTATTAGAGAAAATATTGCCGGACACGCGTAATTATACGCACGCGTAGTATTCATTCGTAGCGTTCGGAGTACGTCTTCGTGTTTTCTTCGAATTTTCCTATCGGTTCGATAACGAAGTTCTCAAGCGTGCATGCTCAAATAGAAAGAGGAAAAAGTGTGTAGGCATAACCGCGTAGATTTATCGGTCTAGAGTTTCGATATCGGCTCGAGATTACGACAACACTTTGTGTAAACATAATACTAATATTTGCGTTGCTTATCTGCTAATCTAACATGGATTTTTTGAGGAACCGTAACAAACACTTTCAGCGTGTGATAATTATACAGAGTATGTATGAGTGTTACCCGCGATTTATTTATCGAGAACGCAACGACGTTATTTTCACCGGAGTGAGCGTTCCCTAGTTTTTACAAAATCATTTCAGAAGTATATTGTAGAATTTCGCAAAAGATTCAGATTCAGTCTCGATGAGAATGGTCCGCGTCGATCGCAATGTTCGCGCTCGTTAGCCCCGGTCGAGCGTCCTCCAGCGGGTTCAATCGAACACCTTCGCAGTAATGTTCGAATGCCAGTGCAATTCGTTGATTGTTAGCGGTCCCCTACGGCGTAAGAAGGCCGAAGTTCGCCACCCACGCGACCAACCGGTGACACACCTTGGAAATATGAATTTGCAAGTTGGCGTGGGTGGTTGCAGGGCGATACGCTCCGTATCGCCTTTAGTTTCTTTGCGTCGTCGTGCTCCAGATGACCGTGTCTCCTCTGGAAGACGTCCATTGGTGGACGGAACCCTCCCACGCGACCTTCGGGGCTCTTGCTCTCCGTCTTATCTCTCCTTGTTCTCTCTCTCTTTCTCGTTCACTCTCGCTCGCTCGCTTTCTTTTTCTCTCCCTCCGTGGACGCGTCTGCATAATGCTTACAGAGACGCCAAAGATCTATCGAGATAGAGGTCGGGCAATTAATCGTACGAATTAATTAATCGGATCACGGTCGATTCGTATCTTCCGCGACCGAACGAGGAAGTTTCCTCCGGGCGTAGGCGACCCTCTAACCACACGCGATCCCACGTCTCGATAAGGGCGGCCTCTCTCTCTCTCTCTCACTCTCTCTCCGCGACGAGAGAACGCAACCCCGAGGAACACAGGAAACCAGAACATTCCTCACGTCCCACCTTCGAAATAGGATTATCTTCGTCCATTCATCCCTTCCAGAGACCGATTCGGAATGTATCACGTGGGCGGTTGTGTACACCGACGAGGATTTTCACGCTCCATGGAACCCTGCGGCTGGACATTCCTCCCTTTTGTCATATTTCGAGGTTCTCTCCCGGTCCCCGTGATGCTTCGCACATATCGGCCCCCCTTCGCTAGCGTTTCTTCACATTTCTTCTAACATTCGTTCGGTTTTGTTGAACGCAGTCGGTGTACACGGAGGCAAGTGTTCTGCGAAGACGACGCTGTTCGTGGAAGGGTGGCACACAGTGGATCCGCAAAAGAACGTTCGCGAAACTCCCGAGAAACCGATGAGGAAATTTTCAAATTTTGAACAAAAATATTTTCCACAAAGATCGATGAAATTAGAAGACGGAGATATAATATACTGGACTTTAGCCACCGAAAGCGTCCGATCCGTGTAGAGGAGCGACGAAGTTTCCTGCGACTGGTGGGACAGCCAAGAATCGATCATTTAACGTGTGACTCACTTGTGTATACATCGATCGCGAAGTTGAGAAGTCTGTTATCATCGGGCGTTATCGACGGTGGCTTCTTTGCCTCTCTTTATCCTTCCTATGCGCCGCGGACTGCCTTAATAATGACACGTTGTTCCCAAGGAAAATTACAGACGTCCTTACGAAACGAGTTACCCAGTGTGAATCCCTACATATACGATACACCCGGTACATGCTCGCCAACTAATGGTATATGAATAATTGAATACCCCCCTATCCAACCCGTATCTATGAACGACGTGTACATCGCTTCACTGCAACACCGCTAACGTGCGTACAATTGCCATATGGTTTGGTACACTTTTTTTCATTCTTCTCCATTTTTTCTTTTCACCTTCGATCATTTCTAGCACCAACCTCTTGGTCCGACGTACTGTTTCTACGTTTGCCTTCCCACCGCGGGTAGCAGCGTGGCGTGCAAATTGCACCGGCCGCGAAATGTTTCATCTCGACACGCGTTTCGTTCTCCCTTGACCTTGAAGTTTCTCTTTTCCATTTTACTATACGATACTAGAAGTTCTTACAAATAGAGGATAGTACCGATTACGTAGGTTTCATCAGGATGAGGTTGCTGCACAAGCGACCCGGAAAGGGAGTGAGAACGAATTCAATATTCCAGTCAGCAGGAATATTCGTGCTGACTCCCTTTCCTAATAATGACGAACTTACCCTAACGCAATTACACAATATATTATATCAGTCAATGATCAGTCAGTGGTCAGTCACTAGTCAGTTAGAGGTCAGTCAGAGTTCAGTAACTGGTCAGCCATTGGTCAATAAGTGGTCAGTTAGTGGTCAGTCAGTGGTCAGTCATTAGTTAGTCAGTGGTCAGTAAATGGTCGGTAAGAGGTCAGTCATTGGTCAGTAAGTGGTCAGTCAGTGGTCAGTAAGTGGTCAGTTAGTGGTCAGTTAGTGGTCAGTAAGTGGTCAGTCATTGGTCAGTAAGTGGTCAGTTAGTGGTCAGTAAGTGGTCAGTTAGTGGTCAGTAAGTGGTCAGTTAGTGGTCAGTGATTGGTCAGTCAGTGGTCAAAGAGTGGTCAGTCATTGGTCAGTAAGTGGTCAGTTAGTGGTCAGTCAGTGGTCAGTCAGTGGCCAGTCACTGGTCAATTAGTGGTCAGTCATTGGTCAGTAAGTGGTCAGTAAGTGGTCAGTTAGTGGTCAGTAAGTGGTCAGTCATTGGTCAATTAGTGGTCAGGTATTGGTCATTTAGTGGTCAGTCAGTGGCCAGTCATTGGTCAATTAGTGGTCAGTCAGTGGTCAGTCATTGGTCAGTCACTGTTTAGCCTTTGGTCATCTTCTGGTTAGTCCCTGATCAACCCCACGTCCCCTAGGTCCTCCTGATTCTGGAGTCCGACCGCTTCGGTCGGAGTCCGCGGTCCGTCTGACTGACTGACTGAGAGTGCTTGTCGAGTTCAGGCGCACCTGCGCAGTGATGTAAAACTCTCCCCACTTCATCTAATTTATTATTCCTGACTGTTTAATGTTTATAACAATTCCTTTTGCCAACGATGCCGACAAGCACTCCTTTGACCATCTTGCCATCTAATTATTTACAGTAAAATCTTGATCTAACTCTTTATCTTACCCTCTTTTTCAACATATTTCGTATACATATTTTAATAATGCTCGTTTATGAAACATTTTTAAATTACAAATTGAGGTATCTCGTATGAAATGTGAAGTAATGTGAATTCTTCATTTTCCTAAAATTATGCTTTAATACTTCCTTACGTAAATATTTCCAGGAATTTTTTGTCCTCGATATTAGTTTTGTTTTTAATATTTCAAACCTTAAAAACCAACACCAAAACATCGTCTGAAATATCTGTGAACCGACACGGTTGCTTGATGATTCGTCTTCTCTCACCGACCGAAAATCTCCTCAGTGACCTTCTGCACCGACGAGGTGCCGTCGGTGGCCTTCTGCTTCTTATTTCGGCCAGAGTATATCCTAGAGGGCGTAAGAAAACACCGAATTATACGAGTGACACAATCTCCCGTAAGACTGGCCGTCGGTGGTTTACCGATTCTCTTAAACGAAACTGTACTTACGCGATCTAAGAAATTAAAAATATATGTAGCCAACTTCCGGTATCGGGTGCTGCCCGACAATATGAGAACTCCCTCACACTATTTTTTTTTTCTTTTAAATTTCTATCAAATTATATAGCCACAGAGTTCCAATTATTTCTGCGCGTTGAAAATTACATCGGATACCTTCGTTTCGTATTCCACCCCCGTCGTCTTTGCAATACCTCTTACGTGCTATAAATATTCTACAGAACGATCAATAAGTGTTTAAGGGCTGTATCGGGACGAGTAATTCAAATTCGATATGTGTGTCACAGGATTTTGCGGAACGAATAAGTCGGTTACCGAACAGTTTTCCGGATCTAGCGAGCCGAATAGATTCAGCAAAAAGTTGTCGAATTATTCGCAGGCCGTAACCGACGTGTTCCCAATGTCCCATAATACCGGTATAAATTCTTCGAAGTCCATTTCCGCAAACTACCGATCCATTTCCACATACATCCGAAATTATCCGCCGGTTTGGTTGCATGTCGCCGGATAATCCCCGTGGGGAAACGCTTCCCTAATTTCGTTCCGACGACGACGTAGGTAAGTAGCTGTTTAGATACAGAAGGCGTAACAATCGCAGGATATTTCCAGGGACAGTAACAATTCGACAATATGATACGTGCAATTTGTCCGCTCGCTGTACGGATATACAGATTATTCGAGTAACACGGAGAGGGGATGTTATTCGATGATTCGTGGGAAAATTAACCTATGCGTCAACACCTGCGCGTTACCATTAGAGCAAGAAAGTGAAAGACGGTGTGTAAATTTTCAGGAAATTACAATTTTTATGTTACGAGAATGACGATACGCGAAAGACAGCCCGAAGGTGCAATGAATTGAGAGATGCTGTCGATGAGTTCAAACGAACAGCTGCTTTACACGAGACGTAATTGAAAGTTGAGAATCCATGCCGAGGATTACGAGAGGGTGCACGTGACAATTGTTCGAAGGACAGTCGATAATTAGTAATAACGCGGCCAGACAATGTGCCCGCATTCGCCGATCGAGGCAATACGCGAGAAAGACGCAGCACGGCGCCAAAGCGTCACCGTTGCATTCTGTACAAGGTGGTCGATCGGTTTCTTCAATAAACTTCGCTGAAAGAATCTGACACTCTGCTTGGTATTATTTAACCTTATAACTGCCAAAGTTTGAGACAGTCAAAATTTGTTTCTAGCGCCAGGGCCGAAAAAATCGACTGACTCGCAAATCTTTTGGGAAATAAAATAGTTGGCACTTATACGGGTTAAATACTTTATTCCTGATAAAGTTCACCGTGACCGTAGATAATAATTCTGGTAATTATCTAATAAGGATTGAAACGGAACGAGCCGATAAATATTATTTGAGAATCGAGTGTTGAACCGAATCGATTGATACTTTCTCGGGCACAAACTGACGCTTCATTAACGACGATTGCCACCATATCCCGGCTTCGTCGAGCCGTTTCTCTCTCTCTCTCTCGCCTCGTTTTTCCACGTCCAGTTCTCGGGATCTGTCACAGAATTTTTCACGCTGATCCCCCTGAAAATAATGAACGCGATCTCTGCCTATGCATCCCCTCGGAGAGCATCCCTGCACGTACGGACTTCTTGTTCTTCCAGCAGAGCGTCTGCTTTAACGATCTCGTTCGGCTTCAGGAATTTGATGATGATTCCGTCGGTTCCATAGGCGAACGTTAGTTTCTTCATCTGCCGCTTTATTATTAACTGCCCGGCGATCCCTCGAACAGTTTTCCGTGTGTGTTCTTTGCGCGCCGCGTCTGTCTCGCGTTTGTCCGCGGGAACTATTCAATCCGTAACGAAGTGTCGCGACGACTTAATTGCTAAAAATGTCAGTTCGGGACAGTCGTCGTTATTAGAGTGCGGATCTTCGTGC
This sequence comes from Lasioglossum leucozonium, assembly GCA_028454225.1. NCBI lineage: Eukaryota > Metazoa > Arthropoda > Insecta > Hymenoptera > Halictidae > Lasioglossum > Lasioglossum leucozonium. The sequence continues at coordinate 7,194,057 of CM052207.1, read as the reverse complement.
ATTTACGGCTTCTAAAAATTGTGAAAAAATGCTGGAATATCAAATTTCACGAAATTCAGTAGGATTTTTATTTATTTCAGAACTAGAAAGACTAATACCACTGAAAATAAGATTTTACACGATTCCATTTGCTTAACCCTCGTCCGTCCCTTGCGTCAATTTGACACAGTTTCCCCGAGGTAAAATACTGTTCATGTTATTTGTAGGTAAAGTTGTTCGAAACTTCGAAGCTTCTTGATTTTTTTCATACGAAACTCGTAACCGAAAAACCTTAGATGTAATGTTAACTAATCAATATGACTAAAATAAAAACAAACATCGAAAAATAATTATTTACATAGTTATTTAATCGATCTTTTATCACTGCGTCAATTTGACATCGATGGACAGATTCATAGTTCGTGAAATGAGGAGGACGAGTGTCAAAATTCGCCTAAAAAAATTGAAAATTGCATCCGCAATCTAATTATTACATTTCCAACATTATCGAAAAATTTCTCATACGAATCAAGTATATCTCTTAGGGATCCAAAAGTTTGTCATATCACGTCGACGTGTTCCAGGCTATCCAATTAAAATAGAATTTCTTATTTCGCGAACGCCCGATCGTCGGTAGTTTCGCCGGACGTTTATAAATTATTAATTAATTTTATTAACATGGAAATGTTTCTTAAGAACTGGCGGGCTATGAATCACCGGTTCCCGAAGGCCCGTTAAATCGCTGCGCCGGTAGATAATGTGTTAAGCGTTCGCGCGAGCGAGCGAACATAATGAACAGCGCGCAACAAACGCACGTCGCGTCTGGGCAATAAAACGAATCGAATGATCGCCGCGTGGCCACTTTCCCTTTATTTCTCGGAACGAATTTTCATTCGCCTTTCCCTCCCTTTTAATTAGCGCGCCGATTCGCGGGCTCTCTCTCAGTGGCTGCTGCTCGGCTCGCTCGTAAAGGATCCTGGTTCGCTCGGCACGCCTGCGAAACAATCGCGGTGGTATGCGCATTGCCGGTGGACGCGTGCTTTCACCGTAAAGGGTGAGATACGCATCGCGGGGCTGGAAAATGGCAACGAGGGTGGGCGGGAGAGAGAGAGAGAAAGAGAGGAAGAGAGCGAGAGAGAGCTCTAAGGTGGGTTGCTAATGAGGCCGAGCCGAGCCACTCCGCGCCGCAACCGCCGCGACACAACACGGCTTGATACCGAACAGAACAGCCCTTTCCGGAAGTGCGTAAGCGTTCTTGCGACGGAGCTGCTGCTAACAGGTTTTGCGCGCCGGTCTGGCTCGGGCTTATCGTCGACCGCAGAGAAAATAGTCTCTCGAGCGAAAAGAAAACGAGAAGCGCCCGGGCTCTCCGTGTGTTTTTGTCGATGGTTCTCCCCCAATTTGCATTTCGCAGTTTTATCGAGGATTTCAACGCCGGGAATTTCGATACCGCGTTCTTGCTAACGCGTTCGCGCAACGTCTCGTCGGCTTGCGTAACCCGCGACGCGCGATACGCACACTCGGTCCGAAATAATTACGCGTTGATTAGATATATTTCGCGTAGGTCCCGCGTTAAACAAGCTCGATCGTGGCCGAAAAAGAAAAGAGAGAGAAAAATGGCTGTACTTCTATCGGTTAATGCTTTCTAAGTAATTTCATCGTTATACGATTTGCCGTACCTGATTACGCGCATTACACGTTCGAGCTGTACAATAATGCCGGACCGATGAACGAACGGAAGTGTACAGTTCGGCTCAAAAGCGAGCGCGCAGCCGGGCTCATTGGGAGCCGCAAACTCTCTGCGTTACGTTGAATCGGAGTACATTACTCAAGCGAAAGCTTTAATAGCGAGCAAAACAAAAAAAAAAAGGATTTTTCAATTGAATACGAATAAAAATCTGATGTTTATTTCGAATCACATGCATAACGAGTGTTTCGTCGATCGACCGACGAAGATGCGTTCGGCTGCAGAGGGCGACCAGCGAAACGAGGACGAAGCTGTTGATCAACTTTAACGCTCGCTGTAGCGACCGGTTCGATATTATTCGCTGCAAGATTATTTTTGTAACCGGCGCGGCGCGGCGTCGGTACACGGTGCTCGCGTTACCACACCGGCGTTGATGGATCTGCCGTTGACTCGCGAAGCGATCCCACGGGTTCAGACAGATATGGGCGTGGAGCATTTAAATCAATTTACGGACACGCATGAGTAGCCGCGACGACTATTTCCAGCGTTCTAATAAAGCCGCTTCCGATACACGGCCGATTTCAATCGAGTCCTCGACAGCGTTTCGATTCGCGAAACCTCGAATCCCGCCGCATGAACACCGCGAGGGGACCGAACGAAGGTGTCTGAATCAAGAAGACGAGGAACGAAAGTACACGCACGACCTCGACCATGTTCCTCTTCTGTCTGTCCGTTCGTTCGTCCGTCCGTCTCACGTAACACGTTGATCGCGACGACGACGACGGTATAGTATAGAGTCACTCATCAATGTTTTCCGACCTTACGTGTGCGTCATCGGAGCAACCCTGTGTTCATGGGTATAATTAGCTCTACATACGCCGCGCCAGAGCTTGTACATAAAGCGTCCGGCTACCTACGGATTCTCTTAAAATCGAAACGGACGATGCCATCGGCGCTGCGTCGCGGGTTACGCTCGGTTCGTCTCTCCAGCACGACAGAAAGAAAGAAAAAAAAGGAAAACCGTAGAGCCCCATCGAGTTCAACCGATAGAACACGAGCCGAACGGCAAACACGGTCGACCGACGCGACGTGGACGTTTACGATGCGCCCCGACACTGTAATATTGTTGTTTTCCGTTTCCACCGATAATGCACGCTGTTTCCTTATTCCGTTGTGTTGGCGGGAAAGTTATGTATGTCGGCTTTCGTTCGGCGCACGAGCAAATCGATTCGCGCGCCGCGACGCGTCGCGCCGTTCGGTATACCCTTTAGAAATTTATTTCGCGCCATATTCATTTCACGCTGTCCGCGGCAGACATTGCTTTCCCACCGAACGAACATTTCCAGCTGATCTTTCGAAAAATAATATAATTAGAATTTCGTCGAGTGGGATCGTTCGAATACGGGATAGACGGGGCGCGCAGTCGAGGATAACACACTCGAAGAAACGAGTGTTGCACGCGGTCTATCGATTATTATTATAGATACGAACGGTTCGCCTCTCGATTAATTCGTACACGAGACGGCGGCGGCGACGGCGGCGGTTCTTCGCGCACCGTTATTTCACACGCCCACGCTCTCTCCGATGATATACACCTAGTCCGAAGGCCGAGTTTTATGCTTCTTGAACAATGCGAATTATTCAGCTGACTCTTTCTCTCTCTGTCCCCCTCTATCTCGTTCTCGAATAGGCTCTCTCGGGGCGCAGGAACCAAGGCTTATTACCGATTCGCCGAAATCCGCGCGGATCATAAATCAACCGAAAGTCCGTTCCTTTCCGCGCGAGACATCCGCTAACAGAGATCATTAGCGCCCCACATCGAACCGGCGTGGCGGCGGCGGCGGCGGCTGCGGACCCAATCAGTATCATACGCACGTGCTGGCCGGAGAACGGAGCGACGCGCGCGACCAGTCGATGAAAAGAAAAAAATCGAGCACGGTGAATTATAAGAGCGTCGACCGGTGGAATCCGTCGACGCGCCTGTGTTTTATCTCGTAAAAATTTTCGACTCGTGTAAAGGGGAAGACTGAGAGAGACCGAAACGCGCGCACGCGAGCGAGCTCTTTCGAAAGAGAGAACGCGGTGTAATCAGCGAACCGGAGGCACAACGGGACAAGAAAACCTTGCCGATCGCATTAGGGGATGTTTTTATAATAATCCCCGGCAGGGAGGCGCGGTAGACAACTGAAACGCGTCCAGGTGAAACGTCCGCACAGCGGATACGTACACATAGAGAGGCTTGAATCGCTCGTTGGTCGGCCAGCCAGCTAGCTAGCTAGCTAGCCTACGTAGTCGCCATGTCTAATTATGTTGCATTGATTTTGTCATTAGCCACCCCTGCGACCGTTGTTGCCGTCGGTGCATGGTCGACGTCGAAGCAAAAACACTTCCCAGCGACGATCGACGACGAAACTCTACCCTATGCGCCTGCCACGCTCTCGTCCCCTTTACCAACACTCTCTCTCCCTCTCTCTCTCTTTCCCTCCCTCTCTCTCTCACTCTCTTCCCGACACCGAGCCCGGAGCTGGCTGTTGGAATTCGGGAATTCGAGAGAGAGACAGAGGGTTTCCTTAACGCGTCGAGTGCCGCTTGTTGTAGGTACCACCGGTGGTACACACGAGTTTACGTGACGGGATTATTTCGTGGGGTCACGCAGGGGCGCATCGTTCCGCTCGCAAGCCCCAACCCTCCTTGCTGTCCTCCTCGGATTTGGGTGGTCTAAAATGGAATCTCAATCGCGGTAATCGGTGTCGTGTCCAATCAACCAACGACACTTTTCCTCGCTAACATCGTCTTTTGCGGGCCGTGGCAGCGCGTGGCAGCCGATTCTCTGAACAATGAAAAAAAGCGTATATTCATATTATGTATTCATATAAGCGATATGTCTTTGTTCAGATAAATTAATTACAGTTACTACCGAATGGTCGATCGGGGACGACTTCCTCTGTACTCGCGTACACTTTGCTCGCTCCGCGATTGCCCCACGCGCAGAGAATTGTTCGATCAACAGTCGAATCTCTGGAGGAAACTAAAACGTAGCTGCGCTTGCAACAAGATGATAAATCGGCTCCGGTTGTAAAGGAAAAAGCCCGCGTGATACAGTTTCAAAAAATTCGAGTTTGCGCGTTCATTGAGCTATAGAGCACAGAATTTGCATATTTACCAGAAAGAAGTTGCGAAAATAAATTCGAGAAGCTCAGAAAAATATAATGTCATCTAACCGATGTCCCGTACAAAGAATTAGCGATCAGTTTAAACGGCGTCATCTCGAAAGTGAAAATGTGTGACATGCGGCGTTCCTATTCAGGGTGTCCCCAAATGCCTTCAACTCCCGGAAATGGTTCCCGAGGCGATTTGAAGCAACATTTTCCTTTGCAAAAATGGCGGCCGCGGTTTCGTTTGAGAGTTATTAACGAAAAACAAGGACGAATCAGAGCGCGGCTATAGTGCGCTGAGCGTCGCGTTCCTGTTGGACGAGCCAGAGACTCCGTCCGCTGTAGCCGGGCTCTGATTGGTCCGCGTTTTTCGTTAATAACTCCCAAACGAATCGGCGGCGGTCATTTTTGCGAAGGAAAACGTTGCTTGAAATCACCCGGGAAACCTCTAATTTCCGATAATTGAAGAAATTTCGGGACACCCTGTACATCTCTTCGCGTTTAATTACGCGAGTCGTCCGACCAGCAGGTTGAAAAAATACCGCCGGCGCGGCCCACGAGAGCGCCGTGCAACCTAATTTTCCCGCGGCGTTCAATTAGCCACGGTCTTGTCCGATCAGAAACGAACGTTCCGTAGAGCAGAGAGCAGATCAACGAGAGCGAAGAGAGGAGGTTTCGTGATCCGCGAAGCGGGCATTGTTCGACGTATCCCGCGTTCCGCCTACGATCGTTGGCGCGGTAGGCGGGAAACGATGAAGGAAGCATGCGTACCCCGCGGATCCTGGAATCCGCTCCTCTCACGGATTGGCTTAATTGCGGGGCCAGGACGTTAACCGGGTTAATTGGTGGATTCGCGTCCGACGAGAAGGAGGAGGAGGAGGAGGAGGGGAGATTCCGTGAGCGGCCACGTGAGTGTACGACGAAAATTCGATGAAATCTAATAATCGGTGACCGCCGGATGAGCCCGGGTCCCGGGACCAGGGAGAGAGGAGAGAGAGAGAGACGGCCAATATAACTTCGGCGCGGCGCGGTACGGCTACACATGCGTGCGCGTGCGTGTTACAGGCAAGTTTCTCACGGTGCACTCGAAGAAAATTATAAGGGATGAGGTTAAACTCCAGGTTACCCCGCGGGGGTAAGAGAGCGTCGGAACGATCCCGGAGCGTTGGAGGGAAAGGGATGCGGCAAAGGGAGAAAGGGAGAGAGAGAGAGAGAGGGAGAGAGGTAGGGAAAGAAAGGAGGAGAGAGGCGAAAGCGTTCGGCGCTCTCGAAGAGGGCAAATCATACTTAATTGATATCACAAAGAGGCTCTGGTTGCGCTCACCACCTAACCCAACCTAACTTCATAATCGCCAGCTCCTTCGCCGGATTAAAACGCCGCCCGGATCCATGTTGCACGTAAATTACGCGCGCCTCCTCCGTGTGCTCTGCCCTTCACTTATTACCGTTGTCTTCGAGCGAATCTCTTCTTTCTGTTCCTCCCATCGTGTGCTGCTCCTCTTCTCTTCGTTCACCCCCCTTCGTCGCGAGACTCTCTGCTCCCTCCCCTCCCGCCTCTCCCACCCCCCTCGACCTTTATTCCCTCCTTCCTACCGGCCGGTCTCGATTTTCCTGCTCTCGTTCGACCGCGAACGGCCATCGCGAATGGCAAACTGCGGACGCGCTCGCGCAATTGAAAAGCCATCGATTAATTCATTGGTCGCGAGTCGAGCGTCGCCTAATCGCGACATAGCTGCGATCGAACCCGCGACGCGACGCGAAATTGCTTAATTAGGTTGACCAGCGTAACGAAAAATCCTGTGCGAAATAATGATAAGCAACGGCTGCGAAATTGAAGTGTCCAAGTCGTTTATTAAGACACACGGTCGCGAGGAACGTTCGCGAACTTCTGGGTTATACAATTTTGCGACTGTGTCTATTCTTGCTATGTAATTATTTTACCGAGCCCCATTATGTTATAGCTTGTAAACGCGTTCGATGATTGAAGTATCAGTTGAATACGGTTTTTGCGTATTCTTTAATCGTTACTGCTATTACTATTGCTCGAATCGATTTACCAAATAGCAGTCCTCCATTATGCTTGCCTCTAATGATACTGTTTCTGTTAAGAAAATACGAAAGGTAATTTGTTAACGAATATTACAGTTTAGTTATCTGCACGTTACTTATTTCAATCGGATTTCAATTTCGACAGTAACCCTTGCGCGATTAACCGGGTACCCGCGTATCCGCATTCAATTTTTCTCTTTAAAACTGCTTCTTGAATCGTTACAGATTAATTTACATTTGACCAATAAAAAATATGCATTGAAACTATAAAGTAGAACATCATTGAATATCGTAGAAATTTTGGTTATTCACACAAAGGTTCATACAAGTACTCTCAATTCTACACATAATTCTTTCAATTTATCTACAGGATGTCTCCAAATGTTCTGACATTTTGAATAGCGCGCCAATTTTTTTTTTGTGGCGAACATAGAGTACTAATCTTTAACAATTTCCATCAGGAAGTATTGCGGTTTACTCATGGAGAATTACACGGATCGAGCAACGCATAGAGATTGTCAAAATTTATTATTTTTTATTGCAAACGAAGTTTCATTGTCGTGTTATCTCATGCGAATTGACCATCAAGATGGTGCGATTCGACGCCATTAGACTTCTTTCCTTGGGGATTTCTGAAAGGAAAAGTGTACATCAATGATCCACAGACCATCGCGGAGCTCAAGGAAGCAGACGCACGATTACCGAAATTAGTCCCGAATTACGCCAACATGTCGTTGAAAATTTTGTGGAAAGAGTGACCCTTTGCGAACAGAGACGAGACATATTGTGTTCTACGCATAATCTCCATGTTTCTACCATAAATTAAGATAAAAACATTCGTGCTTTTCAAATAAATAATACGTTTTATTAATCAATTAAAATGTCAGGTCGTCTTGAGACACAAAAATAGGAATATCCTCATGAAGTAATGTGTTCATTCCGCAAACGGGGTTGGGAAGTCGCCGATCCGAACGCGAGGCGTCTTCAACGCTCCGTCGCTGAAATTGCCGGCCGTCGATTCGATAATTCCTATACTCGATGCTCATTAATTGACAGTCGCAAGAAGTTTCCGTGACGAAGTATTATCGTGGATCGATGACCGTTTCACGTCGATGCGTTTCGAGTTCTCGGGACGCGTGGGCCCCGCCGCGCCGGTGCCTTGTTCCCGATGCGTGTGCTCGAACTTGTTCGGCTATTCGACAGCTCTTATCGGAACAGTGTACGCGGGGTATTAAGTAGAAAGCTCGCCGTGCGTAATGATAATAATGAAAGCCACGGGGCGAGAGGATTAATCGTGGCCCGCGGAGTGTTACGTTTTAATGATCGATATCGTTAAACGGATTACGGGGTAGATTTTGTCGGGGTTTCTTGCCAGTGGTTCTTCAATATGCACGGATAATAGCCGACTCGTTGTACGACAGAGTCTCCGGTATCCGAACCAGCGAGGACAAGCCGAAGTAACTTTCTGCTCGATGTACACTGCCGGCCAAAAGTTTGGAATCACTTGCTGATTTGTATAATAAAGGCGGGTTTTCAACGCGTTCGTGCTCTGGGCGCGATAATTTTACCACTGAAACTACCGAGCTCTAAAAATGGCTGGCATGTGTTGTCTTATGAAAATGACATCATAGAACTTATTATTATTATCGCATTAAACCGTATAAGGTTTATATAGCATGTACAATACAAATTATACAATATATATTGTATATTTATTATAATTATGTTACAGTATAACTTAGAGAGTAACCTACAATTAGTTTATATTAGTTTTGAGATTATTTTTGACTTTTATTATAATACGTGCTTGGACACAAAAATGCGTATAATCAATTCCAGTGGAGAGTATTATTATAATTTCAATGATTCTGAAATAAAAAATCAGAAACCGGTTATCTGACCGGCGGTGGTAGGTTTAGTGCCGAGGAATACACATTGATTTTCACGAAATGTAATAATATTTAGTTACAGATATAATTTCATTTGATTACAGTAATAGAAATATAAATAAAACACTGCGAGATATCGTAGCTAATTTCAATAATTGTGAAATAAAAAACCGGAAACCGGTTATTCGACCGGCGGTGGTAGGTTCAGTGTTGAAGGAATACACATCGATTTTCACGAGACATAATAATATTTAGTTACAGATATAATTAGTAATGATAATAAAAATAAAACACTACGAGATATCTCATGGCAGTGAATGTATTAAATGAAAGGGCAATTTGAAGAAAAATATGCACTCCCTGCTTGACAATTCGTTTCTTAACAAATAAATCTTCCTGCGTTACTCTGTAAAGTCATTTTTCTCTGAATTTACGCAGCGATTCCGAACTTTTGGCCGGCAGCGTAGTTCGCACTATATTTTCATAAATAAAATCTCGAATAAAATTTTACAACTACTATTTCGAATTTTATCGACATCAGTTACTTCTTTCACCGACCTCGACTTCATTCGCACCCAATGTTTCTCTCCTCTCCGATACACTCACGGAGTGAGCGACCCAAAGGAAGATACCGTCCGGCGATTCTCAGAACACCTATCTCCCTCGATAACAGACGCGAGGTGGGCCCCGAGTCTACGTTAATTGAACGAGGGGACTACTATACATCATTATGATCAGCGTTCGTTCCGTAGAGCACACTGTGTGTGAAACCTATACATTGTAGAGCAGGATTTTAAACACTTAAATCCAGATCTACGCACGGATTAATTAATCCAATAAATCGTATTATTACAGACTCTATTTGTATAATGGTATTGATTTTTTTTTACTGGGTCTTTAGACACTTTTAAAAAACAATTACGTAGATTTATCGGATAGTACCATACCTTATGTGCATGTCCATTCTTTGTTATTACACGTAAATTCTTTTTTCTATTGTGTGAACATTTATGTAAGTGGGCTTCGGTCCGTTTGTAATAAAATAATAATAATAATTTGCAACGTGTGTCACGAGAAGGCAGCTTGTACAGTAGGAAAATTATTAGCGAATGCATTATCAAATGGGCAGAGTAGTGTGCAGAAATTGTGTTCAATACAATTTCTACGTAAAGATATTGTTTATCGTTTGTATCTTATAATTATACCGGGTGCTTTCTTTCGCACAGTAATGTATATTCCATAAAACCGAAATAAAGCATATTAAAATCTATACCTTATCTATTCTACGAAAAAGGTTCTATAAAATTAAGAACTGAAAGTTATTATTTTTCTTTCGCCTTCTTCGGAGAATGTGCAGTTTTCGATTGACATGAAAGCTTTCCTTGCTAGAGGGTACCAATACTTTCTTTTGCTCGAACAAACTCGGGCGAACTCTGTTAAACGATCAATCCTGTCGCAGTTAGAAAAAAATGCAATGTCCGCGCATCGATTAGCTGTGCGCTTCGACGAATCGGCGACCAATTCGAGAGGAGATTTCGGCGTTTCCGTTAATCTGCACGAACGGTGATCGATACCGTTCGCAATTAGCGTCGAACGACGAATCGCTTCTGTTGTTCGCAGAAACACAGAGAGGAACTGACCGAATTGGCCTCGATTCTTGGTCTGGTCGCTGCGGTGGCACGCAAGCTCGCCTGAGAAATAAGCAGGCACGATATTCAATAAATAACGAGACGCGTACGAGATAATTGGGGGAGGGTGGGGTGGGGGAAGCATAATTGCGCGCATCTTGCGTATTTCGTGCCGCGGCGAAACGCGCGACCGATCAGCCATGTTTTTGGCCCCGCGGCGCGGCGCGGCCCGCCGGGCCCACCTTCGATATACATGTATATTCTTTCCACCGCCGGCAGAAATAACACAAAAGGGACTTTCGCGTGAGAAGCCGCGTATACATCGGTTCGGTTTCCGGTGAAACGGCGCGACAAACAAAAGCCCGGTGCGCCTCGTTCGCGGTCGTCCGCTGAATGTTTAACTGTTACCCATCCCCCGGCCCGAGAACCGTCAGGCCTCTCTTCTGCGTCTATCTCTGTCCCGTTCGTATCCTACCGACCCGTGTTTTTCCCTTCCGTCATTCGGTACAAACTCATCAACCACCTGTGTTCATTTCGACTTTCTCCCAAGCGACGATTATGCTTCGCGTCCACCGTTTGTAGTCGCCCATTTTGTTCGCCGGCGCGCGAGGCCGTTATCTCCGCGCGACGGCGACACGCGTTCAACCCGGCTCGAACACCCTTCCACTTCCATAGATCCCATCATTTCGCCACGGGGTCACTCGAAAATTCTGATTCTGGCGATTCCTTCAGTTCTACGGTACAATTTCTATCGTTTCGATGCGCTTCAACCCTCGTGGAAAAATATTTACCCATGCTGTTCTCTGCGTTGCGAGATGACTTGACCAAGTCAAAATCATCGCAACGATCCGAATTAAACGTTTTCGTCAATATCTTCGATTGAACAATTATACCGAAGGGAAGCGTGCGGTACTGGAAGTTTCGCGTGATTAAGATGGGTCTCCTAATCGAAACAAATGTTTGCCCAGAGAAAGAGAGAGAGAGAGCTGTTTTTTCGAGGAAACAGCAACTAATCGTGGAAACGTTCACGCGATCGGTTCCCGCAGCCGCTAGAAAATCGCCGTACATTATTAATCGCGGACGGGCTGGTGGGGCGGCCTGTCTTTCCGGTAACATTCAGCGATCTTCAACAGCGGCCGATAAGAACGCCGGTAATCAAATTCATCGATCGCATTAGCGGTAACAATGTTTCGCGGAAAAATAGGAACCTTCTGCGTATCGTCGATGAAAAGGCAGAGACACCGGCAATCGATACCCTCGCGTCGGTTTAATGAATCCCGGTACCGCGTAATGATCCATCGCTCGTCACACCGTCACCGTCGTACACGCCGCCCGGTGTTTTCTTCAGCTTCTAGGATGATTACAAATTATATGCTGCTGCGAGCGAAGGCGGAAACACGGGTTTCTTTCGAAGCTTCCTCGCGCGAACGTTCGAGAACTCCTACCACATAAATCAAACTCGAATTTCTCGGAAAACGTAATCGGATGGAAATTGCTGTAAAAAATTTGTTTTTTATAAATCGCTAAGAAAATTATCGAGCTACTTTTACGTACGTACGGTATCGAAATTGTACGAATATTCCTCGGGTCAGGTACACCGATGTCGCCGCATTCGTTTCAAAAGTCGAGTTCCCAGGTTTGTTCTAGCGGCGCGTTCTTTCCAAGCGAATTTCGCTCGATGCAAACGAAGAGAACATTGCCGGTTTATCGGCGCGAATCAGCGGAACACCCGCCACGTGTTTATAATCAAGAATTCGCATGGTCTCTCTCCCGGAGCAGTTAAGATGGTATCTTTTAATGAAAGGCTAAGGACCGATGAAAGTAGAGGTTTCTATTCAGATCTAGTCCCGATCGAGAGTCGGGTTCGTCAGTGGCCGTCCTTTTGGTTCCTAGCGCGGCCGAAGCGGGTGATAAATTAGCTAGAAATAGGTAACTCGGAGCAGGTGATGTTAGATTGGCAGATGTTTCTGGTTACACAATAGTGGAGCCCTAATCTAGCCGGTATCGCCGTTACTATATACATATATATACTATATTTTTTTTTTCTCACGTAGGCGATTACGCGAGCCGCGGTAAGGTCGTTATAAATTACGTTATTATAACGGTCCTGGTAGTCGTGCAATTTTTTATTCGCTTTTTCTTCTACAGGTTTAGCGAAGCACAAGTCGAAGTGCTTGACCTCGACACAATTAGCGTCGCAACGTTGCAAGAGTTCTGTTCTTTTTCTTTTTTTTTCCCTCAGAGTTAAGAATTCCGTCGAACTAAACCTCGTTATCCGGAAAGTTTGAACTTTTCCCACAGTGCCGAATTGATCAACCGAACGTTTTATAAACAAGTCTGACATTTATAGTTTCGACGATACAGCCGTATCGAAACGCTGCGTGCTTACACGCGTTTCGTAAACATACGTGCAACACGTTATCGGAATGCTCGCGCGATGATTGCTTTTAGCCGCGAATATATTCTGTCTTCATGAATTCGTCTATATTAACCGTTCGCTGTTGATGGTCGTCCGAAAGAACTTTTCACACTTTCAATAATCTTTGATAGAATTTTCGCGAGCAAGATAATTCGTCGAACGCGATCGCGACCGTCGGCGCGATTGACATCGGTTCGATCAATGATAATCGGAGGAGAGGATGATCGCTAGCTGGAAAAGTGGCGTCGAAGACGCGGTATTATAATGCTGCGAGTTGACAGGAGGGAAAGTCGAAGGGCGAGAGGCGGCGAGTAAAGATAGCGAAAGAGAGACCGCATAATACCGTGCGCGCGTATGTATCGCGATGTCCGGTGGTGCGCTTGCAGCAAACAAGAAAGGAAACTGCGGACCGCGCTCGGGGAAGGGGAAAGAATCCCGCGGTTGCGCTACCACGGGGATCCAGAGGTCTGTCATGGGTTCGCATACGCGTGCGACCATAAACGCATAAATCCGAATACACCCGGTGAACGTTCGTCCGTTAGATTCCACGAACCACGTCCTTTTAACCAGGATAATCCGCGGCTGCAGTCGCGCTGGTAGTCCCGACTAGATCATTGAACGCGCGTCCGCTACCGTCGAGAATTTATCTGCGATCATTAGGCCGCCTATCGTGGAAACGTATAAACGCGTCCAAAGAGAATATCTTGCGGTGTCGGCTGGCCCGTTTGAAAAAACCCCCCCTCGCAACGTCTTCGTTATCTGTTTGCGGAACCAGACACAATTTGTCGTTTTACGACTAGAAAGAAGAAGAGGAAAAAGAAAGAAAAAGAGACCTAGTCGTAGATCGGCACACGGGGAAAAAGAACGCCTTAATCTGAGAGCACGCACAAGAGTTACCATTCATTCCCTCGAATTTCAACGATCCTCTCTTTCGCGTTCTCCAGTTTAGCTGGCAACGAACAGAACAGAGACGTCAATAACCAATCGATAGATAAGCATGGTCGGCGGGCCGCAAACACAGCTGGGTCCACCGAGAGGGCCCAGGTAATCCGAACACAGGATGCCTTGTGTTACCATGCCGAGTCTCTCTCTCTTTCTTTCTCTCTTCGGCGTTGTGTACCGACCCGGGACCATCGCTGGCTTGATCCTCTGTACACGCAGCTTGCCGCGTTTTCTACGTATTTCGCTATCTTTTGACTGTCCCCGGAGCCGGCGCTGTTTGCCCGGATTAACCGACTAGACCATCTCACAATGCTCCTCGCGAAATCATTCCCTCGTGGACGGGCGAGCCGAGATCTCCTGCGCTCTCTTGGGCACTCGGCACCTACAGAACACGAACGCTAAACATTCCATTATATAAACCCGTAAAAACAGCGCGAATTACCATTGGATCTGTTCGACGGGTGTCCCACTGAACCACTATTGAAAAGTCTTGGCTGTTAAAATGTTTGGTCATTTGAGAAATCGTGAAACGATTTAACAGAGGAAAGACACGTAGTCTCGGTCTCTTCGCGGACTATGTTTAAGTAAATTGCTGGATAGCGTTAAGTCTGTCTAACGGTTGCGATGGATCGATGTATTAACGAAATGAATTTGTGTGTTGCAGGTACGACCTGGGGTTGCGTCGGGGTAGCTAGTAAAGTGTCCGTTGATGGTGAAGAGGTTACGATTACCGATAGACTGCGATTGAAGAAGAGGGTGGGGAGCGCAGCATTCGGCAGGAGGCGGAGGAGAAGAAGAAGAGTGAGTCGAGAGAGTGTAGGCGCAGGCGCCGTAGGTGATGTGAGGCTGGCGCCCGCCTCACGTTTGGGGTGATGCCCTCCAGTGAGCCTCATCCCCCCCAGTACCACCTTCAGCACCACAACATTCCTCCCTCGCATCTTCAGCAGCAGACGTCGAACGCGATCGGGCAGCATCAGCTTTATCAGCAGCTGGTGGCGGCCCATCATCAGCAGCAGCAGCAGCAACAACAACACCAACACCAACACCAACACCAGCAGCAGCGTGGTCAACAGCAACACGGCGGACCTTATCAAAATTCACCGTACACGCAGCAAAAGCAGGAGATGAGCCCGGAGGAGGAGGGGGGTCGAGGGGGCGGGTCCCCCCCGGCAGCGGGGGCTGCGCTGCACCAGCCCCACCACCCCCGCACGGCCAGTCCACCCTCGGGCACAGAACCCTGCACCCGCGATGCCATACCAACGCCTACACCGATCGCGGACACTACCACAACCACTACCACGACTACTATGACCATGCAGTCGCAAGGGCAGCAACAGCAAGAGCAGCAAGGTCCCAGCCCGAGCCCAAGTCCAACGGGCGGCGACGTTGAGAAGTTCGACGGGAAGATCGTCTACAACCCGGACGGTTCCGCGTACATAATCGAGGGCGAGAGCGAACTGAGCGAAGACGACTCCCTGCCGGACGGTTGCATCGTAGACGGTCGCGGTGTCTCTGTTCCTCATTCTTTGGTATTTCCTCAAATCGCGAGCGCGTACTACGTGTCAAGACTGTACGCCCATCAGGCCTACCAGCAGCAACAACAACAGCAACAGCAACGTTCGGCGGTCCAACAGCACAATCCCGATCTTCCTGTAATGCACAGCTATCGGGTAATTAGCTACAGAAGCGCGGAGGGTAGCAAACAACCGCCCCCGCCCCCGACAGCGCCTCCGCCGCCAGCCGCCTCGGTACCCGTCAAACCTATTTTGATGTGTTTCATATGCAAATTGAGCTTCGGGTACGCGAAGAGCTTCGTGGCGCACGCCCAGGGTGAGCATCAGCTTACCCTGATGGAAGACGAGAGGCAAGTGCTTTCTCATTCGACCGCGTCGGCGATCATCCAAGCCGTGGGCAGAGGAAAACAGCCGCTCGTCAGCTTCCTCGAGCCCGTGACCAATTCCACGTGCCCGCAATCGTCGCCGGCGCAGATGCAGAGCCAACAGCAACAGCAGCGCGCCGAATCAAACGAGCACGAAACACCGACGGCGACCAGCACGCCGGCCAGTACGCCCGGAGTCCCGAGCAGTCCTCAACAACAGCAACAGCAACAGCAACAGAGGCCGTCGCCGAGCACGCCCACCACGCCCACGTCTCATTCGAATCATCCTCTATCGTACAATCATCAACAGCCGCAGCAACATCAATGGACCGGGGCGCAGGTGAGCGCTGCCTCCTGGGCCAAAGCACCGGACGCCATGCATTACACTTCACCGCCGCCACCGACTTCGTCGACCAAAGGCTCGCCGTCTTCTTACGCCGCTCTGACGCAGCAGCCGCCGAATTTCCTGACCGGCACCACCATCGGCGTGTGTCCGGAACACATGCAAGGCAGGCCGAGCGGCGTCGAGTGCCCGAAATGCGAACTTATCCTCGCCAGTAGCCGACTAGCGGGTCCAGGCGGACCGTTGGCAGGTATTCACAGTCGAAACTCCTGTAAAACGTTAAAGTGTCCGAAATGTAATTGGCATTACAAGTACCAGGAGACCTTGGAGATACACATGAAGGAGAAGCATCCGGAGAGCGAGACTTCCTGCATCTATTGCATCGCTGGCCAGCCTCACCCGAGGTTAGCGCGGGGCGAGACTTATACTTGCGGGTACAAGCCGTACAGGTGCGAGGTGTGTAATTATTCGACCACGACGAAGGGCAATCTCAGCATTCATATGCAGAGCGACAAGCATCTGAATAACATGCAAGAGCTGCAGCAGGGTGGCGGCGGCAGTTCGGGCGCCAGCAATCCATCGTCCTCGCAAGACGCGCCGATGCCGACGAGAAGCCCGCACCACCAACAGAACCATAGTCCGCACATCGCTGGCCAAGCCGGAAACCAAAGTAAACCGAAGCCGACGTTTCGCTGCGACGTCTGCAACTACGAGACCAACGTAGCCCGCAACCTGAGGATACACATGACCAGCGAGAAGCATACGCACAACATGCTGGTCCTGCAACAGAACGTGAAACATATGCAGACCCTGTCCGCGTTACAGTCGCATCACCAGCAAGCACAGCATCATCATCAACAAGCGCAACAGCAACACCAACAGCAACTCGAGCAGTTGCTCCACCTGGGCGGTCTGGACAAACCCCAACATGCCGAGGCCGCTCTGGCAGACATGGCTTACAATCAGGCCCTATTGATTCAAATGATGACCGGTGGTCAGCTGCCACCGCAGCTACCACCGGAAATTATGGGCGGCATGGCGAGTATGGGCGCGATGGGAAATCTTGGCGGGGACGTTGGACTTTCACCGGACAGTATGGATCCTCCTCCGGAACCGGCTGATCCCGACCCGTCCCATCTCTATCAGTGCTGCGTCTGTAACAATTTCGCGACCGACTCGCTCGAGGCCCTGACCCACCATCTGGCTGTGGACAGAACGCGGACGCGCGAGGGCGAGATCCTTGCCCTGGTAGCCGGCCACTTCGTCTGCAAACTTTGTTCCTATAAAACTAATTTAAAAGCGAACTTTCAACTACACTGCAAAACGGACAAGCATCTGCAACGCCTGCAGCACGTGAACCACGTGAAGGAAGGCGGTCTGAGGAACGAATGGAAGCTGAAGTACTTGGCCTCGCCCACCAGCGCCGCGCAATTGCGTTGTCACGCGTGCGACTATTACACTAACAGCGCTCATAAACTGGCCCTTCACGCTGCGTCCCCGAGACACGAGGCCGCCGCGCTGCTTCTTCGTCATCTGCTCGAGGCTAGCGCCAACGTGCCCACGCAGGGGAAACTTTATCATTGCGCCCTGTGCGGATTCAGCGCGAGGCACAGGTTGCCGCTTCTCCAGCACGTCCGATCACTCAGACACCTGCAAATGGAGCAACTGCATCAGCTTCATCGGCGGAGCGGCATACAGGGCAACGAAACACCTCATACCGACATCGGCGACGTTTTTCAAGTCGTCGGCGATCCTGATGCACCACCCGCTCAACAATCCAGTCCAACTACGCCCACCACTCCGAACGCCACCAGTGTCAACAGCGGTGAGCAGGATCAATTGTCTTCTTACGCTTGCTCACTTTTATACTTTCGCCGAGAATGTGGTTCCTTGCTTCACACTCGTGACTGAATTAGAGTGGTGTTCTCAGAATAAGATCCATCAAATTTGACAGTATATTCGATCTTCAAGGTAGAGAATGCCGGTGAAATGAATCGATATTAGAGGCTGGGGGTTGTCTAGCGTTTCGCTAGGGTTTTCAAAACACTTTCGAACGTTCCAGGCGAGTCTTTAATGTTTCCTTTTGCCTCCTATTTTGCTGTTTATTTAATATATTACACGATTACGCCGGAGATCGCAATTCCTCGAAGTCGAATACCGCGCTTGATCGTTTCACTTTTTGGTTACCTTAATTGATACGACTTTTCACGAGCACCAACATTTTTCATTCCCTTTGTTCCCCCGTACAACCGTAATCGTGCGAGCCAGCGTTCTCTTTGAAAACGTGGAACATATTTCGTCGGACGTTCACGGCTATTTGAATAACTTTTAGAACCCCCTTTGTTGCGACGCCGCTAGTTACCGCAATTAGATTTCTCGGCTTATTAACAACCATCTGTTATCGATCTAATTACGACTCAGGATGTCGTTATCCGGCAACTTGAACGAGCCGTTTTTTCTGTTCTTTTTTCATATAAAAACTCGTCCGAGGGTCAGGAGAAAATTTCCAGGTCGTGGTAAGCGTTCGGAACACCTTCGTGAATTCAGTGTTTTCATCGATTATCGCGTAATTAACAGGCAATGACAGTAATTTAGCGTGGCATATGGTCGTGGCGTGTGCCGCGCCACGCACAATACCGAGCGTTATTATATCGACGGTCTGTACTTACATAAATATATGAGAGAGGACCGTGCATACACACGAGGAGAAAACCAGTAGCACGCGTTGCCTCCGTCCCGTTGTGTTCTCGCAACTGACGCCGTTCGATGTAAATGCGGTTTCGGACAATACCAGACCACGCGAATAGGCGGTCGTTCTTTATTTCTCGTCTTGCTTTCGCCACCGCTTCCTTGTGCCCCGGGAACGAACCATCGATAATTTAGTATTGGCAATCTGTAATTTCGACGGCATTGTTACTCTAGTCAAGGAAGCATCTGCGATATCTACACACCACGACGACATACCAATGTCGCTTCCCTTAACGCGGCATAATGCGAACTTTTGATCATGCTGCCTACCCCTCCCTCTACCCCTCGCCTACACCGCAAATAAGATCGTTAGGTTGAGTCACTACTAAGCAGATTAAATAATTGAACCGGTAAGCTCGAGTGGATATCAATGGGGAAAGCAGAAATGGGAACTACGAACTGGAGTGTCATTGAAATTTAACAGAACATTAGTTGCTGCTACTTCTCCTTTCAATATTATCGGTGAATCGTTAATCATTATTACAATGATCCTCAGAAACAGAAAATTTTTCATTTGTCGGTGCTTAAACGAAGTAAGGAGTACCCATGTGGTCTAGCATGCATTGGGTAAAAGCATTTGGGACGGTAAAACATGATCGTTTATGTCGCTTTCTGTACTCACCAAAGTGTTCTCCACCATTTCATTTTGAATTCCCGAAAAGCCAAAAATGCTATCAAACTTCACATATAATTTGCAATTTTTCAAATCCGGTCGATACACTCTCGCAAAGACGTTTGATTTTCCGCTTACCACTCTGTCCGCATGCGTATATACGTTAACCCTCGGATAGCGGGTCCTCGTCGATCCAAAACCAGTTCTCTAGATCAGGAGCAAACAAAAATTTCCGAAATAAAGATTATTGCTTAAGGATTCGCACCACGAATCTATTCGCAACCGTCACGAAATGGTCGAGAGCATGTCCGCCTTGCGAGGGTTAACCACGCGGTAGTTCTAGAATCGTAGTCGAAGCCGTCGGTACCGTTCTGTTCCGTAGCATAAGACGAGTCCGTTTTCGATGTTTATAGAACGACGGGAGGAGGGTAGCGACTGCGGTAACGAGGTAAAGCAAGAACCGGACAACGATCAGGAAACGGAACAGGAACCGGACAACGATCACGAGGACGTCTCCTGTCCGTATTGCACGTATCAGCCGACGTCGCGGGAGGAGTTGCGGCAGCATTTGCAGGTGGCTCATGTTCAAGACTCGGACGAGAAAACGGAAACGGTGAAGGAAGAACCGCCGCCGGATTTGTTGTGCCCGTTGTGTCAGGACGGCTTCCGAGAGCGTTCCGCGTTGGAGAAGCACGTGATGCAAATCCACTCGGTGAACGCGGACGGTCTGCAACGGCTTCTGCTGCTGGTCGATCAGAGTCATTGGCTGAACAACAATCCGAGGAACACGTCGACGCCAGCAGTGACAACGCCAACGTCCCCTACGACTACCACGAAACCGCCGCAAGAGGATGACATCAACGAACGGGGCGGCAACGACGAGATCGAGGAGATCACACGGTGCACCATTTGCGGCCGAATCTGCCGCTCCCTGGAGGAACTGCAGCAACATCATCGAGAGACCCATCCGGCTACCACGCCCACGTTGGCGGTCAGCGAGAAGCACGTGTACAAGTATCGGTGCGGCCAGTGCAGCCTCGCGTTCAAGACTCTGGAGAAGCTGCAGCAGCACTCGCAGTACCACGCGATCAGAGACGCGACCAAGTGCGCGCTGTGCGGCCGATCGTTTCGTTCGGTGCAGGCGCTACAGAGACACCTGGAGTCGACGCACGCGGACCTGCACGAAGAGGAGTTGGCGCAGTACAAGCAGAGCTTGTTGCACGCTCATCCGCTTCTACAGGCGCTCACCGAGGAGAGTTTCCGGAGGCAGGGGAATCTGAGCGGGGAGCAGAGCGTGGAGGACGACACCGGCAAAGCCGAGGAGGAAGAGAGCGACGCGAGCGACTCGTCGCCGTTGCACAAGGAACAACGTCTTCTCGAGGATTATCTGAACAGCCAGCCGGTCGCCGAGGACTCCTATCACGATCCCGGGAGGAAGTTTAAATGTCATCGTTGCAAGCTCGCGTTCACGCGGCAGAGCTACCTAACCGGCCACAAT
The DNA here is from genome assembly GCA_028454225.1 of Lasioglossum leucozonium. Classification (NCBI taxonomy): domain Eukaryota; kingdom Metazoa; phylum Arthropoda; class Insecta; order Hymenoptera; family Halictidae; genus Lasioglossum; species Lasioglossum leucozonium. The sequence goes on along the minus strand of CM052207.1, from coordinate 7,173,228 downwards.
AAGACGCTGCTCCATCGAAAAGGGGAGAAGATGTCCTACCCGATGGAGAAGTACTTGGACCCGAACAGACCGTACAAATGCGACGTTTGCAAGGAGAGTTTCACTCAGAAGAACATACTGTTGGTTCACTATAACAGCGTGAGTCACCTGCATAAATTGAAGAGAGCCATGCAGGAGCAGGGCAACAACAACACTCTGATATCGGTCGTGCCGCCAGCCAGTCCCACGGAGTCGCCGGATTCGCAGCAGGATCAAGATAAGAAGCCTTACAAGTGTAACATCTGTAAAGTGGCTTACTCGCAAGGCAGCACTTTGGACATTCATATGAGGAGCGTGCTGCATCAGACAAGAGCCAGCAAACTGCCAGATCTCGCTGCCAGCGGGCAATTAGACCTTGCGAGGCCGTTGATCGAGCAACCGCCGCCATCCAGTCCGAACAGCCCACCTGTTAGCATGAACACCACCAGCACGGGAATGCTGTCTTGTCCGCGGTGCAGCGCTCTGTTCGTGAACCAGGAGCAGCTCGCCACTCATCAACAGCTCTATTGTATCTTCAGCAATCCGTTGGCGTTGTTTCAACAATTGGCGGCGTCGCAGCAGCTCGTACCATCGGCGCCGGCTAAAACACCGCCACCCACGTCTACGACCCCGGGGCCGCAACAACACATGCAGCAGAGCGTGCAGCACGCCTCGCAGGCGACGCAGGACATCCTGTCGCAACCGCGTCACAAAACGTCGCAGATGTACAAGCATCTGTTGGAGAGCTTCGGGTTCGACCTGGTGATGCAGTTCAACGAGAACCATCAGAGACGCCAGCGGAAAGAGGAGGAGGCCGCCGCCGCGCTCCAGGCTCAGCAGGAACAGCAGAAACAGGAACAACAGAAGCAGGCTCTGGCTGCGCAGGCTGCTCGCGAGAAGGAGGAGGAGGCGGAGGAGCCTACCGACGACGATGTAATACCGGAACTGACCAGAAGCACTTGCCAGCATTGCAACAAGGAGTTCAGCAGCGTTTGGGTGTTGAAGGCGCACTGCGAGGAGGTGCATCGCGATCTGGTGCCCCGCGAATTTCTCGAGAAGTACGCGCAACAGTTCAAGTGCGAGTACGAAAAGAAAAGCGTGGTGGTCACCGTCGCAACGTCGTCGTCTACGTCGTCCGCGCCCAGAAGCTCCACTCCCGCGACCGGTCAACCGCAAGATCTCAGCGCCGATAAAGAACAACGCGATAAAGAGAAGGAGGAGATCGCCGAGAACAAAGAACGCGTCAGCAAGACTCCGGAAGCCACCTCGACAACACCAGCGACGACGCCGGCGTTGAGCAACACGCCAGTGTCGAGCACCGATTCGACCACAGCCACCGTCTTACCCACCAATCAGACACTCCATTCGCAACAGCAACAACAGCAACAGCAGCAGCAGCAGCAACAACAGCAGCAGCAACAGCAGCAACAACAACAGCACGCTCAACTTACTCTGGCGCAACAGATGTCCGAGATGCAGGCTGCCTTGAATGCCATGGCGGCTTCGCAGTTGCAACAACAACTTCAGCAATATCCTGGACTGATGATGGGAATGATGGGTCTACCGTTAGGGTTGAACGTTCCTGCTCTGGCTGCCATGAACCTGCAACCACCTCTGGTACCAATGATGCTACCACCACCGCCTTACGATGGCGCTGCCACCGCTTATCCACCGATCAACGCTCAAGCTGATCTTCTGGCTAAACAACACCTCGCTCTGCAACAGCAACAAGCAGCTGCTGTGAGTATTTTTGTCGTTCTATGATGCTACATTTTATTTGTTTCAAGTGGTATTGGTCAAGTCATTTTTGTGTGTCACCTTTCTTAACACCTTTAACCCCCTTATGCGCTCCTCAGGGTGAACATTCGCTCATTTTGTTTATTTCTTTCTTGAATTGCGATATTATAAATCATACTTAATCTTGACGATCAAAGGATTCAAATTTTTCACGAAATAAAATAAAAATTAGAAAATTAGAAATAGAATTGTTTAGAATAGCATGAACAATTTAGAACACTTCTAGCTACTTCCAAAGTTTGTTCAACGTTTGAAGATGCATGAACGCTTCCCCGAGTCATTGTCATTTTGAAATTCCACATTTCCCAGCAGAACAGAAATGTTATTGTTTTGTTTGTTTAAAGGCGACTATATTTCGTTTCGTTTACTTTTCACTAATCCGATTTCTGTACATTATCAATCACGCAAAGAACTATTATAACCGACGCTTACGTTCGTGTGATTATTATCGGGATCGTTGATTATTCCGAGCTTCGAAGTAGCAGAAATATTGCAAAAAATTTTGAAGACTGTCCCCTCTATTCGTTCCGTATGAATCTGAATTTGTTCGAAGAGCTTACGCCGCCGAGACAGACCAGCCGTAATAACGCGAACAAAGGCAGCCACAGATGAATGTTTTCGTGTTGCAGGCGAGCGCAGCTGCCTCCCAGAAACGTGCGCGTACACGCATAACAGACGAACAGCTAAAAATCCTCCGAGCGCATTTCGATATAAACAACTCGCCGGGCGAGGAGCAGATCCTAGACATGGCGGCGCAAAGCGGGCTGCCGCCGAAAGTGATCAAACATTGGTTCCGTAACACGCTGTTCAAAGAACGCCAACGGAACAAGGACAGCCCGTACAACTTCAACAATCCGCCGAGCACCACGTTGAACCTCGAGGAGTACGAGAAGACCGGGGAGGCGAAAGTAACACCGTTAAATTCTAGCGTGTCCGGCAGCAGTTCCTCGGACGATAAAAGCCCGAACAAGCAAGCGTCCCCGCCGCCGTCGACGGCGAACGTCAACGCGTCTCAGGCCAGCGAGATAAAGCAAGAGATACAAGAACAGCCGCAGTGTCACGTTCAACAGCAATCGCAACACCAAGAAGAGCAGCAACATCATTCGCCCGGTAGCTCGGGCGGCCAGCAATCTCGGCCACATTCTCCGGCACTTAGTATGAGCTCGGTGTTCCCCATGCACCATGACGTCTCGTCGCACTCGTCGACGACAACAAGCGCGCCTAGCACTCCCATGCTACCGCCGAAACTGGGACCGCAGAGTTTCGCTAGTCCCAATCCTGGGCCAGGCGGTGTCGTGCCAAGCTCCATGACAGGATTAGCTCTAACACCTCAGAGATCTCTCAGCCCGGGTCGCGGACCGACGGATTATTCCTTCAGCGGAGGCTCCAACGGCAACAGCTCTTCGGGCAACAGTTCTGGCAAACGGGCGAACCGAACGAGATTCACCGATTACCAGATCAAGGTACTCCAAGAGTTCTTCGAGAACAACGCGTACCCGAAGGACGACGATCTCGAGTATCTGAGCAAGCTACTCGGCTTGAGTCCGCGCGTGATCGTCGTTTGGTTTCAAAACGCAAGACAGAAGGCGCGCAAAGTGTACGAGAATCAGCCAGCCGCGGAGCCAGTGACGCCAGGCAACCGCGAAGGGGATGACGGGTCTGGCCGCTTTCAAAGAACACCGGGCTTGAACTACCAGTGCAAGAAGTGTTTGCTGGTATTCCAGAGATACTACGAGCTCATCAGACATCAGAAGACGCATTGCTTCAAAGAGGAGGACGCCAAGAGGAGCGCGCAAGCACAGGCTGCCGCGGCGCAAGTCGCCGCCGTTCTCAGTTCCGAAGACAGCAACAGCAGCTCGACGACGACCACCACGAACGTCACATCGAACAACCCATCCGCCGCGCCCGCCCTCACGGAACAACTGCAACAACCTCTGAACACCACCGCGTCTCCCCTCCATCAGCAACAGACGATGTCGCAGTCGCATCAGCAACCCCAACAGCAGATGCAACAGTCCCAGTCGCAGTCCCAGTCGCAGTCCCAGTCGCAGTCTCAGTCCCCAGCCGAGTCTAAAGAGGGGAGTTTTCAGTGCGACAAATGCAACCTGATGTTCGGACGATTCGAACTGTGGCGCGAGCATCAGCTAGTACATATCATGAACCCGTCCCTGTTCCCACCCGCCTATCCGCCAGACTCGCCCTTCGGGATCCTGCAGCAACAGGCCTTGAACGCTACCACCGGCGTGGCGACCGAGACCCCTCATCCGTTGATCGCGATGATGCAGGACAGAAAACGAAAGTACGAGGATTTCGACGACGGGACAGGCGGCGAGTCTCGCTCGAACTCCGAGCACAGCGAGCAGCCGAAGGACAAGCGACTGCGCACCACGATACTACCGGAACAATTGGACTATCTGTACCAGAAATATCAGGTCGAGTCGAATCCGTCGAGGAAGATGCTGGAGACGATCGCCCGGGAGGTCGGTCTGAAGAAACGCGTGGTCCAGGTGTGGTTCCAGAATACGCGAGCACGGGAGCGCAAGGGCCAGTTCCGCGCGCACAGCCAGGTGATCAACAAGCGTTGCCCGTTCTGCCCGGCGCTGTTCAAGGTGAAGTCCGCGCTGGAGTCGCATCTCAGCAGTAAGCACGCCGACCAGGTCGCTCGCGGCGAGGTGAACATCGACAACATCCCCGACGAGGAGCTGTCGATGGAGTCGGCGCCCTCGAATCCGAGCACGCCGAACATGATGCCGCCGCTGTTCCCGCCGTTCAACACCGACATGGAGGCGTCCCTGAAGAAGTACTACGAGGAGTCGATGAAACGATACATCAGCGAGCTGCAGGCACACGCGAGCAACGGCAAGCAAGAAGCGTCGAACCACCAGAGCTCCGGGAACAACAGCGGCGAGTCCCCGTTGGATCTTAGCAAACCGGTCGATCTCAGTCGGCCGATGAAGCTGAGCCTCGGCGGGTTGAGCAACCTCCTCGACGAACAGCACGGCATGCATTTCCGCGGCGGCAGCGACTGCGGCCCACTGACCGACCTGTCCGAGCGGAGCATCTGCGACGACGACAGCATGAGCGAGACCACGGAATTCTTGGACGACGAAAGCGGACCCGCGAGTCCGGCCTCGAGCACGCAGAGCTCGCGACAGGGGTCCGCTTCCGTGGGAACTGGAAGCGCTGCCGTGCCGGCGGTAACCGGCGCCGGCAGTGGAACCGGCCAGTCCAGCGGCAAAAGGTATCGCACTCAGATGTCAGCGACTCAGGTAAAGGTGATGAAGTCGCTGTTCTCGGACTACAAGACACCAACAATGGCGGAATGCGAGATGCTCGGTCGCGAGATCGGCCTGCCGAAGCGCGTGGTACAGGTGAGCACCTGCTAAAAGACTTTTGATTCTTGTTAGACGCGATCGTCTTTCCTTTTAATGGTCCGGATCGAAGAATTTTACCACGTCCTTTTGCGAACCCAGAAAGTCATATACGTGTAGACGGATAATTTCTTAAAAGTTAATCTCCCTATAAAGATGCTAATGGAGAACTCGTATTTCTTTTCTCTTTAAATATAGTTCAGTCTATTTTGAGAGTTAAATCGGTACGTTCAGGGAACTTTGCGAGAACTAGCGTTATTGAAAGTTGCGCGTCCGAGCGTGCTTTAAATAAATCCCACCGTGCAATCTCGGCCAGTACGCGTTTTAACGAATGAACGCAGACAGAACGACTTGGACGGACGGCTCGTATATACGTTTCGCATTAATCTATAGTCGAATAGTTTAAAATAGCTTTCAGAGAAGTTTCATTGTAGCGATAATAAGTACCGGCAATAATGCCGCGGGACGCGAAGTGACGTAATAGCGGCGATTTAAACGAGCAATTTGCTTGGTAGAACGAGGCGGAAAATGAGATCCCTGCGCTACATTTTTAACGCATCGCGAACACGGTTGTTCTTCGTCACCTGCATCAATTGTTCGCGCGCGCGCGCGCGTGAGAGAGAGAGAGAGAGCGAGAGAGAGAGAGGGAGAGAGACAGTGTGTTTCCACTAGAGTCCTCATATCTAAGAAACGATTCTTTTTATTTTGTTTAATCTTTTGTTTTTTTAAATGCTGAACATCGAGCGTTTCTCCGGATTGCGATTTTGATTAAACCTTCTTAATTTGTTCATTTTCAAGGTCGGTGGACAATTAGGAAGCAATGCAAATTCGGTAGATATCGCTCGGGGAAAGTTGATGGTTCGGCAAAGTATCGCTACTAAATCCTTCGATCCGGATCGGTGTGCACCAATGAGCCCTTGATCTAATCGAGCGGACTGTTCAGGTCTGGTTCCAGAACGCCCGCGCCAAGGAAAAGAAAGCTAGATTAGCGGCAGGCCTGCCGGCGGAAGGTTCCGCGGTGCAGCCGCATCGCGGCCCGACCGGGCCCGACGAGTGCCGACTCTGCTCGGTCCGATACTCAGCGAAATCGCCTCTGCAGGAGCACGTATTCTCTCGACGGCACATCGAGTCGGTGCGTGTCGCTGTCGAAGAGGGCAGCCTGGTCCCGCCGACACCCGGCGCGCCGATCGTCCCCACCGGCAACAACTCCGGCCCGGGGATGGGCAACGCGTCGTCGGTGGTTGGCGCCACCAACCAGCAAGCTGGCCAGCAACAGCAATCGGACGAAAACATGATGTACGGATCCTTGTTCCTTCACCCTACGGCGATGTTCCAGCCGCAGCAGCAACAACAACACCCGGGTGCCGCGACGCCTAGTACGGCTACCACTACGCCCGGTGAGTGCCTCGCTGACCTCTTGTAAAAGCGACCGTTCGACACGCGTCTCGTTCGAAATTCGTCCACTTTTCTATTTTTTATTATATTTCTTCTCGTTTTCGTTCTTGTTCCTGTTCTTGTCGCTACAAGAACTCGTAAACCGTCAATGAGTCTCGAAACTGAACGTAGTATTTCGCGATGCATAGATTGCATCGAACTCTCGCGATCGCGAACAACGTCGAGACGCGTTTCCTGTATTTTTTCCTCTTTGTTCGATTATGTTTTTTTTTTACTCTTCGACTGCCGAACATAACGACAAGCCAATTTCTACATCGTATTTGGTAGAAAGTGCGAGAATCTCTACTGTTTTATTCGTTTTATCTTTATTTTTTTGTCTCTTTTTCTCTCTCTCTCTCTCTCTCTCTCTCCCTTTCGAATGAATTTCGAACTTGCGCGAGCTACGTTACGTCGTTGTATGTTGTGCACGTGCTCTTTGTTTACCGCGTGTATACCATACACCTGTACAATTTGGCCCGTGTGATACTCTAGGGGGCCCGATGCTGTATGGAAATTTATACAGAGGTTTCGAAAGATCTTTACATGTATAGTGCGAATATAATATACCCAGAGCTAGGCAATACTGAAAGTTCCTATCAGATGACTATTCTAGCGTAAAAACAAGAATGCGAGAGGGCGAAAGAGAAAATTAGTGCGTGTCTCAGCGCGTGCGTGTGTGTGCGTCTGTGGGGAAAAAGAGTTTGAGAGAATGAGAGAGCGAGAGAGGGAGAGAGACAGAAAGAAAGAGTGTGTATGTGTGTGTATGTGTGATTGAAAAAAGAAGCGTGAGCAAGTGAGCATATAGAGAGGGCGTGCATCATCGAGCATTAGCTTATAAACAAACGATCATCGCAAACTGGAGAGATACAGATTATTACGAACATTTATTATTATATTTTATAATGGATTCTTAGTACTATCCATTTCGATTATTACTCGAAGCGTTTGATGCATTATAGTATAGCCAGATAAAAAAAAAGAACATGAACGGAGAATGCACAGTTGTGTACGACATCTTTTTAATTCCTACGTAGCGTAGCGAAGTATTTGCTCCCTCTCCTCTCGCGCCACCCCCACCCCCGCCCCATATACCTTTGTTTCTCCCTGTTTCGATTTTACATTATTATTATTATTATTAATTATTAATTATTAATTATCATATCATCTCGTCATCATCGTCGTCGTCATTATCCGCGAAGCCATTCCAAGACCGTGACATACAGCACGGTGGAAAAATCTTCTTTAAACGTGCTCGCGCGTGTAGCACGCGCTGTAAATAATACTTCGCGAGGGTCCGCTGTTGTCCGAGGCCCGGATAGGGCCCCTTTTAGAACGAACGGTCCCGATTCTGGCCTCCGCGCGCGCAGCGTACACGTAATCGGTAGAGAGAGAAAGATACGCGATCTAGAACGACGCGTTTGCACATACAACATACATACATACATACATTTAATCCATCAAGCCCCGCACCCCTCCCCCCAACCACCCTGAACCCCTTAGCGTCTCGTTTTCTTTCTCCTTTATTCCCCCACCCCGTTCACCCTGTTCACGTCCCTTCGCGTCGTCGCGACGTAAGAGAATCCTATTTGCCATTACGACGACATCGATCTTAATCAGGGCTAGTACTAATTACTATTATTATTTTATGCGTTAGTTATTTATGAGTTCACTTTTGTGATAGCCACACTCTCGCCCGGCCCCGCACGCTATCGAACACCAGCCAGACTCGCTCGCGAGTGTCTCGCAGCCTTCGGCAGCCCGACGCACTTTCCGTGTTCCCTTTGCGCTTTTATGTTGCTCTTCTCTTCTTGAATCATCGTTTATTATTATTATTTTTCCTGTTTTTCTCTCTCTCTTGTTTTTTTTTATTCTCGATTTATATCGCCGCGAGTCCGTGTTCGCAGCCGACGAGGGTGTGGCTCCGTTTCTCGCTTTTTTTTTCTTCACCGACACATACACACACATACAGAGAGAGAGAGAGAGAGAGAGAGCTCACACGACATACAAAACGCGCGCGATTCCGTTTTCGCGCGTGTCCCACACGCGAAATCACGGACACGTATAACACACGACACATGTGCACGTACATGAGACAATGTTATGTATGTCGGTCCTACTATTCTTGTGTATATAGCTTATTATTATTATTATTATTATTAATTATTATTATTATTAATTATTATTATTATTATTATTTTATATTAATAATATTATATTATTTTTCCGTTCTAGTCTAAAATAAAGCTATACTATCGTAAGATTAATCTTTGGTTTTTTTTCTTATTTGACGTTTTCATCCTTTTTTTCATCCCCCTGCACCCAATTTATTTTTCTTTCGCCGTTTACTTGCCCGGTAAGTGAGCCAAGGTGTTGTTCGACACGAGTTCTCCAAGGTAATAATTTTCTACCAGTTAGCGAATGCAGGATTATTGTAGCAAGAATCGAATGGTGTCCGATGTGAAATGCAACGCATCTCGGGGTATTCTCGCCGATCGAACGTTCTAGTTTCACGGCTCACAATTGTTTTGCGTGAAACGTGCGACGATGATCATCGTAGACGACGCATCTACGGAAAATCGTAGCGCAACTGGCTGATCGAGTTATTTTGATTTCGTAGGGATCTCTGTGCTGGATATTACGCTTGTAGCGCGCTAATTACTCGTAGAATTCAGAATTACTTTGATTCTTTAGACCCACCTCGGAGATTTCATTACCAAGTGGAAAAAAGAACGATTGGTTCCCGAAGATGGTGCGAGCTTGGAGGGGGGGGGGTGGGGACGATCCAGAGAGCGTACAGCTATTGACAACGATGACTTCGTAATTGTTACGTGACTTATAGCCGACTTTCTAAGGTTTTGTCGATCGACCGGCCGGTAATTAGTCGCGGTACTTTTTCGAGGCGTCCCCGGGTGTAACAATAGAACCGATCTATACACGAGGATGCGTGGGGAGGTGGATGATTGCGAGTTGCGGGGACCATTGTACACACGGTCATGGTCGGCCCGGCTCGCTGCCACCGACACCATCGCCACGAAATTCCCTAAAGGACGCGATTCACGCGGTGAATGGAACGGGGCGCATTGAAGGAAAACGAGAACAAAGGGTTCGGATATTCACTCGGAAAATTGATTCCTTTAGTGACGGCGAGCCGTCGACTCGCCTCGCGTCGCGTCGCGTCGTCGCCGCGTTTCAACTTTCGCCTCCTCGTCCCCGCGTCCTTTGTAACGCGGCGCCGCGACAAAGGCTTGATATTCCTTGGAAATCTAATAATCCTTTGTTTAGCCCCCTCGCGTAAACATTCGACGCGTGAAATCCCGCCGATGAAAGTAATTTTCTGCGGGCGAGGAAACCACGCTGCTTATTAAAATTTTTCTTACAACCATGGCGAACACCATTCAACACGTCCGTCACCGTGATCGTTCGAACATTCGGCGCGATGGGAATATTTTTATGGCAACGTGCGTGAGGAATGCGTTAATGGAAAAAAATACGCGTGTTTGCTTTCTCGAAAAAATAACACAATCGTTTCGTACTAAACGATCGCGTTAAACGTTGTACTCTTGGAAAACGAAGTACAAACGGTTCGTAGGATTATTATGCATATACGAAGCAATAAAGATAAAAAGCAGTGAAAGATATAAAAGATCTGAGAATATTTTTATGTAGTTTTCAACGTAAAAAGACTATCGGAGAGCTGAAACGAATGTTTGTTCGACTACTGCTAATCGACGGAGATCAATTTTATTTTGCATGAAAATCCGCAGTCTAAGCGTCGGTCTCTGATCTTGAAGACCTCTTAAAAAATTCGTTCAAACATTCAAGCGTATTCACCGCGCGCAATCAACATATGAATACGCGCGGCGGCGGCAGGGCCGTGTAGAGAAGAGGATTTTCAAAGTGGCGATATTATATCGTCTTTAGAAAATCACGAACGGCGTATCGTGCGATTCGGAGGCGGCGCCGAGAAGAGGGTAGGGTTCAAGGTGATCCATGGTCACGTGCCCGAAGAATCGGCGTTCTTCCGCGTCGATTCTTGCATAAAAAACATTTCGGGCTGTTGGGTAAGGGGGTTGATCGTGAACGGGGAGGGGACAGAAATATGTACGGCCGCGTAAAAATTCATGACGCTCTCCCGTGTTATATTCCGAGAGGTGGGTACGTGTGTATAGTTGGCTCGCGTGGCTCGTGGCGAGGGCCACGTGTCGGCGCCTACGATGGGTTAGGTGTGCGCGTCGCGTCGCGTCGCGGCGCGCACGTTATTTTGAAAACGGCGTCGTTAATAGAAGAGGCGGGCTCCCGGGGTCGCTACACGAAATACCGGTACGTGTTTTGTAGTGAACCGGGGAACGATTATACGTGCGATTCGTGAAATTATGCAAGGCACAGGACGAGGAGCCGCACAAAGGACGCTGTTGATTCGCGTGCGCGGAGGGTGTGTAAACGACTCGCATGGCAGGCACGTGGCACCGTCGACGAGGGAATGCAAATGATAACTGGTCTCTCTCTCTCGAGGGTTGGACATTCTTTTTGTTCGACGCCGCGCAGCGCGCGCTGCGGGCTCGCACGAAAATCGCGGAACCGGGAGTACGCGGGCCTGCTCGTAACCAACGAGAGCCATCACCCTTACTCGAACACCGTTTACGATCCAATTAGCTTTATATATCCGACAGAGAAACGGCTCCTTCGAGGCGCCTCTGTACACGCGGAACGAACGCGGGCTAATTACTCGATGTAATTTGTATGCAGCAGATCGAAAATGTATTTGATATTCGATTTCAAATTTTGTACAGCGTGTCAAGAAACGTTTGGTCTTGGCTGCCGTAGGCGCATTCCGCATCTTCGGATCGCTGGAGATCCGTAAAAGAAAGTTGCCATAAAATTCTCCTCGACCTTGAATCTCAAGGTTAAATCTTCTTTCGTCTATATACGTTTACTTGAATCGACTTGAAAACGTCTTTATTTACCTAACAAAAGAATGTTGACCTTGAATTTCGAGGTTAAATTTCTTTTTGTCTATCTAGATTTACTTGAATCGACTTGAAAACACCTTTATTCGCTTAAAAGGAGAAAAATGTTCACCCTGAAATTCAAGGTCAAGGACAATGTTGCGGCAACTTTCTTTTACAGATCTTCATCGATCCGAAGATGTGGAATACGCCTATGGCAGCCAAGACCAAACATTTTTGTACATCCTGTACACCAAATGACCGATTCTCGACAAATTTATAATTTTGCGAATGTAAATAGACAGTTTAAACTTCCAATATCAGGACTACCTAATCTAGTTCCTGACATTGCAAACATAGTTTAAATATTTACACGAGACTAGGTAAACTGTATTTGTTCATTCACTAATCAGGAAAATGTTCTTATTCGAAATGTTCTCGTTGAGACGAAGCAACGTCAGAACTACCGTGACACCTTTCGCGACGGTATGGGTGTAACCTCTCGATCTATGTCGCGAATAAAGGTGGGGGGTGTTTACATTGAAACGTGTCCCACACGATCTGAAATCACGGTAGCGTCAAGAACGGTCGTAGAATCGACAGGCAAAACGAGTTCACCTGGTAGAGGATCTCCGGTGGAAGAGCCTTGGGGACGCCACCAGGTAAGAATTAGCATGCCGTAAGGCACTCGAGCCCTTCTTTTTTCTCTTCTACCGCGCCGCCGCCGTCGGGAACCCTCTCGCGGTCTTCGTTTATTCGCCTTTAATCCCTTTGGCTCGAACGCTAGGACCGCACGGTCGGACTCTAAGGTGGTGGCAGCGGAGGAGTATCTCGAATTCGTTCGTCTCTCCCACTTTCTGCGTCCTTTTCCACCACCTTCTCCTCCTCATCCTCCTCCTCGACCCCTTCTCCACTCTCCTCTTTCTCCTTCTTCTCTCTGGCCCCCTTCCCCTCACACTGTTACCGTCCGCGTTCCATGTCCTTCTCCTTTCTTCTGCCGTGTCCCAGGCCATATGTTACCCGATACACGGCGGAGCTATTAATTATATCGATCTATATAGGCAGTGTAGTTAGCCGTAGCAGCGAAAAGCAGTACCAGGTCCCGCAACGCTTTATGGTTCTTCTTCCCCCTTGATCGTTTCTCTTCCCCTCCGCGTCTACTCTCGCTGCTCTCTCTCTCTCTCTCTCTCTCCCCATGTCCTCGGTGAACGCCGCCCCGACGCGGCAACGGGGTGAGAACCTAAAAAAATGCAGCAGTCTCGCGCGCATTGCACAGAAATACATAAAACTCGGCCAAAGGCATAAATCATTAGGGCCCAACGCGGGCAGGAACTATTATGTGACTCATGCCGGGGTACAGAGATCGGACCGTGGAGACGAGGAGGTGAAGGGAGCCGAAAAAAATATTGCCACAGGGGCTGAGAGTTTCACCCTAGGGTTGCGCGGTGGCGATCCTCCCCGCTGACGTTTTTTTTTCGTCCCGTGTAAAAAAGATATCGGAGAACCGTATAGCTCGATACAACGGCTACCGATTTATTTGGAGGAATTGTGTTCCGGGATTATCGATCCGACACCGCGGCTTCATGGAAACCCGTAGGCACGGACCGCGATCCATAAGGAAGCAGACGTAGGCGTGAGAACAACGTTTCGTGTGTCGGATCGCTGATCGCGCGTCAGTTATTAATAGACGGTATCGAAACTTTCCAAGTCGGTCTTGGGAAATGGAAGTTGGGTGAAGATAATTTCAATGTTTGTTCAACATTATAACGTTGAATAATTCGCTTTAAATTTTTTTTTCTGATCACCGAGACTCGTCGAAGCCGTGTCAAAGTATTCCGAGCGGCGAATAATAAGCTCGAAAAAAAGTTATAACGAGCATAATTGGGAAGGGTCAAATCGTCGTCGGAAAAAATAGAATACGATCCGTGCCCGGTTGAAATGTTCCTCCGCGGATTGTTTACTTTCGCCGAACGCGAGCGCCGTAACGAGAAATTCCTGGAAGAATTTCTTTCGGCCCTTGGCTCCAGGTAGACCTCGCGCCGGACAAGGTGCCGAGAGGAACTGGCGTGAAACGAGTCACGAGACCATTCGTGAATAAGCTAGTAAAAGTAGCGAACTATGTATAGAGGCCGGGGGAGACGACTCTTCCCTCCGCGCCGCAGTTTTTCAAAGGCGCTACTGGAATCCGGCAAAAAACTCACCGGTTGGCTACTGGTCACTCTAATGCTTGCCTATAACGTACCCAGGTGATTTTCAACGCCGCGCCGCGCCGCGCCGCGCCGTGCCGGCTCTTCGTCGATGACGATTACGAGGAAGCGTCGCGTCCCGGCCGCTTTCGGTGACCTCGACGCCGCACAGCGTTCCGAGAGCAATGAATCCGGCCGGACGAAACTCTGTATTTTTCAACCTCCAATTATTACGTTCAGGAGAACGACTCCGTTTAACGGCGCCGTGTCACCCATATTTAACATTGAACCTGCCGAGCAACTATAAGTGATTGAAATGTTTCAACTTTTGAAAATGACAATGCACAGTTTATTTAGATATCAAGCAATTGTTATATTAATATTTTTTCTCGGTGATTAATTTATTATTGTTTAATCTACCGAGCACTAAAAGCGATTCAAATGTTTCAGCTTTTGAAAATGACAATGCTCTGTTTATTTAGATTTTGAGCAATTTTTATCTTAATGTTTTTTCTCGGTGATTAATTTATTATTGCTAAATCTGCCGAGCACTAAAAGCGATTAAAATGTTTCAGCTTTTGAAAGTGACAATGCTCTGTTTATTTAGATTTTGAGCAATTTTTATCTCAATATTTTTTCTCGACAATTATTTTGTTACCGCAAAATCTGCCGAGCAACTAAAAGCGATTAAAATGTTCTAGCTTTTTAAAATGACTCTGTTTATTTAGATTTTTTAGAATTTTTAACACAATATGCGCTTGGATAACAAAATTTATCGATTCAATTTTCATAACTTCAATAATTGTAAAATGAAAAGTACAAAACCGGTCGTTCGACCGGCAATAGTAGGTTTCCCAATGTTTGTGAAATCGAGAGTAAAGCAATTGGGATTTTTAAATAATTTTATAGAAGTCTGTGGGAAACCACCGTATATTAGAAAATTGTTGATTTCCTTCTAAAAGCAAATGAGTTCCAAAAAGAATCGACTGCACAGGAAGTTATTTGTGATCGTCTGCTTATAAAGAGACACAGATTTTCTTGTAAAACCTTTCTCGGTTTTCCTCCAGCCAGCATGTTCGAAGCATTGCACGGCGTGAAAACGAATCCGGAACGGTCGACAGGTGTCCAAGTAGCGCGATCAAAGATTGCTCGGACGGAGAAACTCGTTAGAAAAATTGGTTCCAGGCGACAGACAGAACGCCATTGATTTTTTGCCCGCGAATCGCGGCTGTTCATTTCACTTTTCCCTCGTCAGTGTAATTATTTTCGCTGGAATGCAGCAGCCGCGTTTCTCGCGTTCGCTGAACGAACGCCGGCTCGTTCCTCTTTCTCTTTTCTCGAGAATTGTAAACGGACCGTTTTGGCGATTCTTTGTTACGCTGCCCGAGGGAAAGCAAGCATTGGCAAAATGATCGTTCGGACAATATGTCATGAAATGCACGCTTAAACATTCAGATAAGATCAACATTGTGCCGATAATTTTCAGCGATCGTACAATATTGCAGCCTGCACAAAAGTAATCAGCACAAGACGAATCTAATTTTCCACCGAAGTACACGTTCTATTTTCGACCCGATTCCCCGAGAAATGATAGAGTCGGCCGTGTGCCATCGAGCATAATTTCCTTCCGTGAAATTAATAAAAATCCCGACAATAATTCATCACCGCTCCAACGCGACCGGGCGCACCGCAAAAATTTCACCGCAATTGTGCGTGGATGATGCCAAGGCGACCGAATTGTTACGGGCGGAGAACGATGGTACCATAAACTCCGCGAAGGCAACACGGCGAGACGAGTTATGGCAATGATGCCGGGAGTTCCACGCATGACTCGGCACGATGCAAGTACCGATGGACCTTGAGGCAATCAAAAAAGAGTAAAGTCGCTCGGTATCTTGACGTGGACCGAGCAGTCAGCCGTACAAAAGAATCAATCGCTAATTATTAAAATCTCATACCGTTATAGTTTTATGCAATTACCCCTTATTATTACGTCTCTCGAACGCGTTCAGATATGCATCGTCCTGGGGAAAGTGTATCGCGACGTTGTGCGAATACCTACCAACATGTTCGACGTTGAATATTTTATTAAAGTAGAAATTACGATAATTCCCGTTCGAAATTACCCTTGACATTTAGCTCGGGACTAAATAGGATACGCGATTATTTGCCATCGATCAAAAGTTCAGCTCTCCATTATATTTTCAAAGTTTCCGCTCTCACCGCGATGGCGATTTATATGTCGTTTCGATGTTGTATTCTCATTATATCTCTGACGATTTGATTTCGAGAAACTCCACACAGTTTTGAAGTCTTTATAAAGCGTGTTCGTTTGTGGAGGAAACGAATAAATAAATGAGGAATAACATTTTAAAAAATTGTAAAAAGGATACAACACTTAACTGTATCAAAAGCTAATCCTCGTTAAGGATTTTTGTGCACAGTCATTTCTGTCGAAACGAATAAATAAATGAGGAATAATATTTTTAAAAATGATAAAAAGTATACAACACTTAACTGTATCAAAAGCTAATCCTCGTTGAGAATTTTTGTGCACAGTCATTTCTGTCGAAATGAATAAATAAATGAGGAATAATGTTTTAAAAAATTGTAAAAAGTATACAACACTTAACTGTATCAAAAGCTAATCCTCGGTAAGGATTTTTGTGCACAGTAATTTCCGACGAATTAACCGCATTAATTCCCGTAATGTTTACAAATCGAGCGTAATATATCGCGTTATTACGTGTAATAGAAAAACGGTGATTGTACAATGCACACAGAGGTATCTGCATTTAAATCTAGCAGCGGCAGCAATCAAAGATCGCTTGCGTCGAACTCTGTCATTTGTATACGAGATACGGCATCGGCCGCACGTGGCGCAAATCGCCCTTCGAATAGCTGTTTAATGGAAGCTTAGGACGTATTTACGTCTAAATCACGCGATTCGCAAAACAGGAAGGAACTGGATACGTTTTGCGCACAAGGGTGCTTGAACAAGAAACTTAACGCGATTGTTCGAACTTAAACTACTCCCTGAATATTGAATAATCCGACGGCAAGAAAAAAATGAAAAATATCAGCGAAAATTGTTACCCCACGCAGTCGATTCTTCTGTGTAACATTTTCCTGGTATCGTTGGGACGTTACGCGCCTGGGCGCACGTTGCATTTCAAGTGAACTTCACGAGTCACGCAACATTTGCAACATATAATATTTCTTCTGAAAGAATAATTGAGCATCAGATGAAGTATAACTTCACCGTCCCCTTGTTATTATGAAGTTCGACGAAACTTCTTCTAGGATTCGATAAGTGAAGGGAAACTCCGCGTATCACCTAGAAATTACATTTCGCTTGGTTTTCTTCCGATTCATTATTCAGAATGATGAGGGTGGTTTCTATTTTACCTATCCTTTCTTCTCTCGTCGTTCGACGAAGAAGTACAATATTAAATACAAAAAAAAAATAAATAAAAAGAACAGAGCTCCCTTTCAATTTATCTAACCGTAAAAAAAATTCGACATTTTTATATTTTACGAGTTGAATTAATCCCAGTCGTCCTTTTCGTAACGTTCAGCGTTAAACAGCATACTGAAAATTATAATTCCGCAAAGCAAATGACGCGTCGGCGGCTAGAGGTGCATCGGAGTTCCTGCGAAGCGTGTACCCGCAAGAAAATGAACGTTGGCCTGGGTGACCGTAGGACGCTCTTGATTTTTTCAGGATCTGGGGTAAAGCGTGCTCGAAAGAGTATCTAGCTGCCGCTCTCTCTCTCTCTCTCTCTCTCTCCTGGCTAATACCTCGGTAAGGAGGTACACGTAGCTGGGTGCACGGGTGGCGGGTTCGGTGTCTTCGGGGTCCAGAGGCGACCGCAGAGATCGCAAGCCTGCGCGGCCTCTGCTCGGAGCCTACCGCGGCCGAACACGCCGGCTGACGGTGGTTGATGTTGTTGCCTGAATTATACTCTGATTATACTCCGAGTACGCGGCGGCTATGATTAAACATTAAACAACGCCATTACGCCGAGTCAGAGGGAAACGGGAGAACGAAAACGAGAGAGAGAGAGAGAGAGCACGAGCGGTGGTGGCTCGCGTGCGAACGAGGGAGAGGAGTAGCGAAGAAGGATCGGAAGGACGAGGAAGAGGATACCGCTGGGAGGGTTCCTCCTCGTCGTCGTCAGGTGACCGCGGTCGCTCGTGTCCTCCTACGAGTTCAGGATTAGCTTGTAATTCCTTCGGCTGGCTGGCTGGCCGGGCTTCTTTGCCTCCCTCCTCCTCCTCCTCCTCCTCCGGCCGCTGCTGACTGTTGCTGCCTGCCTGCCTGCCTGCCTAACCAGAAACAGGAATACCGAGAAGCGTAATTAGCTATTCGCCCGCGAGAGGAGCCTATTTGCTTTACTGCATTCCGCGCGCCACCATTCAGGATGAAACGGGCTTGACAAGAGAAAAGAGGGACAGAGGGAGAAACAGACGAAAGGAGAAAGAGACCGGAGACCAGCCCCGGAGAAAACCGAGCGACGCGGCGGCGTACAGTACTTGCTCGCGATCGCCGGCCAAGGTTCGATTCTAACGAGCTGGATCGGCCCGAAACAACGACAGATCGAACCTCCGACACGCTGACGCGCGTGTAAATTGAAACTGGATGACGGATGGTTGAGATCCACGATCCGAGGATTAGCGCGATTCTCCGATGTCCACGATTAGAGTCAGCACCGACACGCGATCTACAAAATTGAGCCGCTAATCCGCGGATCTTCGGATAAATGTCCGGTGCGTCGAGCACAAGATCACGAAATCATCGGAAACATTCAAATCGTGTCTATGAAAAAGTTCTGGTGTCAAGTTTCTGCTTTTCCCGCTGTCTGATTGAAGAACGGCTGGATCTACCGCTTCCAACAACAATGTGTAGCTTTCGAACAGCAACGCCGCTGCGATAATTTTTGTACTACACGTTTCCCGTTTCTACGCTTCCGCGAGTTTCTACCGGTTTGCGAAATCGGCGGTGTCGCTGTCCGAATCCGAGCACAGCCGCTGTCCGTTCGTTAACAAGAAACCGAATCGAGAAAGCAACGCTCTCGCGGCGTCGGCTGGTTGCATCAGTGTTCGCGGGAAAAATCCGTCGAATGTTACGCGAACGCTTCTTTCCTCGTTACCGCAATATTACGCTCGAATCCGCGGCGGTCAGGTTAGCCGGAGAATCCGGGCCGAGGGCCGGAGCACGGGCAAACTCATTTCCTTCTCGAGCCTCGCAGCGGGAGCCGATCTTTTCGTCGGCGGACCGCGAACCGGAAGAGAACTCGCTCGTCAGGCCGCGCCGCGCCGGTTTAAACAATTTTCCCCATGGATCATGTCGCTGATTCTTCGGGAGCGTGAAACGTGACTGCCATCAAGCTGTTCATCATCATGGTCCGCGTCGGACTTCGGTCGGCCCCGGCGTAATCCACTTTAATGGACTCCTTACCCTGATCTTCCTATCTTGCAGCGAACGGGCTCGGTCGGACGTCGCGTCGTGGAAACGCGATTTTCGAGTTGGGCCAAGCCGCGTTCTGCTACGTGACGTTGCTACGCAGCTCCATGTCGCCGCCCTGCGTCTCCGTGTACCGCAAACACGGTTAGTCGCGGGCCGACTCGAATCGCACGACCAAATCACGGAAATTATGAACACCGGCCTCGCCCGAGGACCGCTCGAACGTCACCCGGAAATTCGCCAAACGGAGTCGCGAATCTGTAGAAACTGAGAATATTTCTAATCAACGCGTGCATCTGTTGAACGCTCATCGCTAGACTGCGGATGTTCATGGCTTGTGAACACACCAGAGATGCTGAAGGGTGTCTCCAAATGACCTGACATTTTAATTTGTCACTCTTTTAAAGATATCTTTAATGACACGTTGACATAATTCCGGACTAACTTCAGTAATTGTGCGTCTAATTGCTTCCTTCAGCTTCGGGATGGTCTGTGGATTATTGGCGTACACTTTTCCTTTCAGAAAACCCCAAAGAAGAAAGTCTAATGGCGTAAAATCGCACCTTCTTCACATCGCCGCGGCGTGAGATAACGCGATCACGAAACTTCGTTTGCAATGACAAGAATAATAAAATTTGACAATCTCTACGCGTTGCTCGAGTGTGTAATTCTCCATGATTAAATCGCGATACCTCTTGATGCCAGTTGTCAAAGATCTCTATGTTCGCCACAAAAAAAAATTTATTTTAAAATGTTAATTTAAAATGTCGGGTCATTTTGAGACACCTTGTATAATACAGCGTTATTAAAATTGTGTTCCACGGAACTAAATAATACTTTTTTAAGTTTTATTATGATTAAAGAATATTAAATCATGTTTCTTCATATGTATCACCCAGACTGTGAATATTCTATTGTTCACGGTCCCGTGTTCAACGAAATAATTTTACACTCGTGAGAGTTCCTTAAATTGATAAAGTTTGAAGACCATTGTTATTAGTATCAAATAGAATTTCATAGGATTTTTATTCGTTTGGGATCTAAAAAGACTGTTCCCATGGTAAATAGGTTTTGAATCCGTTCGACTTTCTTCAAATTTGTCTATAAAAGTAGCATAAACATCCGGCTGGTCTAGCCATCACGTATCCGCGCTTAAACAGCAGTAAAAACTGAGAAAATAACAGAACGGTAAATCAAGCTCGTGTTATTTCCACTGGCGAACATAAAATCGCGCCAATTTATTTTACAGAATTGAGAATCAACTTAACGCTTCGTGTTACACGTCCGGCGTGAGTTTGAAACACACGGCGGGACTCTCTTAAGCTGGTTTTCGTCGTGAAATTGAAATCGAGCATAACTTAGCTGAATATAGAAAATCGCTGGGACGCCGCTGCAAATGACCAGCGGCGTTTCCATCTCGCCGGGCAACGTGGCCGACAAAGAGCGATTCTTTCGTTCCTCGTTTCGAGCAGGTTTTCCTGGCTGTCGTTCCCTTTTTCTCGGACCGTAACGATCCAACGTCGTCGTCCTAACTCGCTTATAATAACTCTACTGGCCGGCTAATGACGGCCCGGTCCTGGCATTATTGTTTCCGCGGCAGATTGCTTCGGCCGCCTCTCTTCTGTCCACAATTATTTCGATAATTTCAGCCACGGTTTGTTCCAACGCCGCGCCGCGCCGCGCCGGTGTGACAAACTGCGGTATCATTCGCTCTGCACCCTTGAATCTCAAAGCGAAATCGTTACCAGCGCGGTGACTCGCCGCAATTTATCTCCTTTCCGCGCCGAAAAAGGAATAAATATCCATTACGCTCCGCTCCGCGCCGTTCGTCTAATCAAATGATTCGAGCCAAACGTTCGTTGAAATAATTGCCGATCTCCTTCCTATTTCCGCGCCCATGGTTGTATCCATGGTTTCGAGAGCTCCGAATGCATGTATATACAGGGTGTTTCCTACTTTTCCGGCAAGATTGTAGAGGAGCATGGTCTATAAAAAATGGTATACGAAGTTTGTTTACAAACGCTTTGTTACAATATTATAGGCAAATATTGAATCTAGCATGATTAGGTGCGGAACAGCAGATTTAAAGCTGAATAATACGGAAGGTCGATGAATCTAATTCTTTAGTTAATTCTGTAATTAACTACCTCGGGGTATTAATTAACTGCCACGGGGTAGCATGTTAAGAAAAATCGATACAACCTAAAAATATATATTTCTAAAAATGAAAGTAACACTAGTAAGTAAGTATATTTTTATACTTACACAGTACTCGTACTGTTAAAAATGAAGGAATATATCAGCTGGTACTATGGCAATTTCCCTGGACATCTCAATAAAACATCAAATATCAGTGTAATAATCGAAGCTATTGTAATCGATCAATTGTAATCGAAGAAGTAATCGCGCATAGTCGGTCAGTAACAATGAAAAACTCAGTTACTACAATATAATAGCTATTTTTTATGAACATTTAAAACGTTAACGATTCGGGTGCTAAAAAATGTTCTTCTATTGGAGGAACAGAAGGTGGTGTTTCGTCCTAGACCCGCTAGAGGACTCATCGGTAAGGCTATCTAGCGGGCCCTGCCTTAGACACACAAGTGTCGAAAGACATCTTGAAGAAAGTTATTAATATTGATGATATTTCAGTAACTTGCGAGAAAGTTTAATTCGACGATTTGTCCATCTTGTGGACGGGGTCGAAACTAAGTTTTCTCAAACTCAGTGAAAATTTTTTCGCCTATGAAAGACCTATGGAAATTCCGATCACTGTGTATCCTGTCGAACCAGTTTCTCCGCAAGCTCTCCAGGCTAAAACCACGTTTTTATTAAACAGTTAAAAGCTAGAACCGCAGATCTAATGGCGCTGTCGAGTGCCTTGCTCGGTCCGCGCGAATCGACTCACCTTGAGCTTCGTTGCCATAAGCAATGCGGTTGACGTTTGCAACAGCTGCGAACTCTGTTCCGAGGAATCGGGAAGAAGCTAAAATTCGAAAGGAACGCGTACATGTTCGACGATATTCCGCCGGAAATTCTTCGTGTCTCGAGAGCTAACGCAAATATCCCGAGTCCGAGGTTAATCGCCGGTGATCTATCACGGTGAGATCCGTCCGGGCGCAATAAACAGAAGCATAAACAGAATTTACGGGTATCTTTTTCGGATTAGTTATGATAAAAGGGAAGTTTCGGGATACGGATCGTCGTCGGGGGAGCCGAAGAAAGGAATTAAAGATGGTTGTGATCGCCGTTGGAGCGCCGCCAGAAACGTCGAACGTAACAAAGTTTTTCGAGCTTGCCGGCGTCGATAAGAGATTCAACGGGGTGAGGTGGGGGTGGAGGGAGTGAAGGGAGCACGTATTAGGAATTCATATCTTGGCCGAGGGTGGGAGGCTTCTCAAGTGTGATCAATACAGAGTTATTTTTATGAACAGCGATACTCAATCGGGGGAGTGTCGCAAGGATGATACGATTCTACGAGTGATCCGCGCACGTGCATAAGATCATTCGTTTATACGGAGAATCTTCGGCGACCGAACACCGCTAACAAGCTGACGATTTACCGCGCTGCTCGGTAATATAAGCCGCAGCGTTTAAAATTGAATTATTCGCGCGAGAAGAATCGGGACGCGTTGAGAGTCTGACTCCATGCTAAACGAATTTCGAGATTATCAACAGAGAAAATGTATTTTTACTTAGTGTTTCGTATAAATTCGTCGTTTTCATCGGATTTTCGGCGATCTGGTTCGGCCGCGATTGCACACAAGCACGTTTAATTTCCGCGAAATATTTACGGAACAGCAGTATTTGAGAACCGTCGCGAAATTGCTTGTTCTCGCAGTTTCCGATATTCTTGGCATTCCGAGCCCTTTCTCGGTTTCAAAGTCCGTCCGGGAATGGCGGCCGGGGGTTGGCGGCCGGGGGTTGGCAGACGTACATTAATAACCACGAGATAGGTATCTCCCGTATCCAACGTTGGAATAAGGAGATACATCCCCTTGTATGTATAAATGTGTGACTAACGGGTGGAAGCTCTCGTGCGGAGCTTGTTAGGCAGAAACGAGGAAAACTCGGCCCGCAATCCTTTTTACTTATTTTCGAAGGATCCGGAGCAAGAGTCCGCCGTCTCCTCTCCCCACTTTAGGCTGAATTATTCCGCTCCTGACGTAACGTATCTTTCGATCAAACCGCCGCGAAAGTTGCACACCCCACGCTGCGAACAATTTCGCTTCTTCCGCGAGCTTTATCCGAACTCGGATTTCAAACGGAATTTTCTGACGTTTCCTATCATTTGTACTTCTCGTAAGTGGATAGTTACCTGCCACTGCCTCATTTTTGTGTGGAATTTAATATTTAAATATCATAATTTCGCCGTTTAATAAACAACATGTTAACATGTTATCTTTGCAGGAGCTATTTTAACTTGGAAATTAAACATTTCTTCCAACCTGGAATTCTATGTTATTTTTCTTCACTTTATAGATACGAAATTGATACAATACCTCATAAAATACTTAAATGTTTAGTAGTCGATTAGATTATTAAACTTATTTAATAATGTAAACAATATTTCGAATAATGATACAGAAATTTTTAGTGGCGATTCAGAGTCTAATATCAAACAGCGGTTGGGGCTTATTGTATACCCCTAAAATAAAAATACAAATGAAAAAATTTTTTAAAATAAAATATCACTTCGGAAATGGAACTTAAAATTAGAATGTATATACTTATTTACATTTTATTTTTCTTATCGATATTTTTTTGCGTTCAGAGCGATAGGCTGTGCTAAAAATACATAATTGTTAAAATTGTTTAGACTCAAAATTCGTTCGTTCCTCAATCGTGGAAATTGCCTGGAACCTCTTCCTCGAATTCTCGCGCCGTATGAATTAAATCGAATCGAAATCGGAACGAGAGTTACTTCCACTAGAAGCATACTTAGAATTTTCGAAAGATACGGTTCCGCAAGAGCCGTTCGCAGCTACCGCTAAAGGCGTGGATCGCACAACTGGAGCATTCAAAGAGCAATTTGCAGAAACGACGAGCGGCCTCCAATTCTCCACGCCCAACGGATCTCCGGATCCGCAATCAGCGTGGCCGCAAAGTTCTCGTGATCAAAATAATTACCTCACATACATTACACCGATCAGATTCCGCCAAACATGGGTAACCGTGTTTTCCACGATGGTAGATCACTTCCCGGACATAAATCTTGCCGCGCGTCTTACAGTTGGCGCGTTCAAACCGATCGTTCGGTGGCTAGCTCGAAAAACAGTCCTTGCGCGGAGCTGTGACGACAATCTGGTCGAAGAAAAATCGTCGAAGCGGCAGGTAATTACCAGACTGCGGATCTTTATGGAAAATAAAAATTGTTCGCGTCGATTACACGGCACGGAAACTAAATAGAATGTTATTTCTTTCTTTAATAATTTCAACAGATGAGAAGTTATATATCGACATCTTCAATCTTCAAAATTTTCCTATAGTTTTGAATCTCATCTACTCGATTTTACTGTAAATGCATAAAGATCCGCAGTCTAGTACTTACGCTGTTAAAATTAATCCTTTGCACTCGGAGCAATATTTCAACTCTAGAATTAAACATTTCTTCCGAGCTAGAATAATTTCATTCTACAAGATTTTTCACGTTTTATGGGTATTAATTAGATACCAACATATTTAACGATGTACACAATATTTCGAACAATGGAAATTTTGTGTTCGGTCACTCCGAGCCACCGCTCGAGTGCTCAAACATTCGCGACCGCGACGGAGTGTTTCCGCGGCGCGTGTAAAATAATTTCGCGGAATGCAAATGAAGCGTAAGAGGCTGTCCGTGCCGGTGTCGGTGAATCGGCTCGGGTACGTAGTTGTCGAGGATTCACGGATTCGCGGCGTATTATCGGCCGGGCGATTATCTCGCGCGGATTTTAATAGAGACAGAGAGGAGGGGACAGAGAGGATATCGCCGTGTTGTCGGGCTGCTTAGCGGAGTAAAGGGCCATCTCATCAACTACGTGGATATGGGATTGAGGGTGGAAGGGGTTATTACATGCTCGTTTTCTCGCTCTCTTCATCGGGCAGGCCCGGTCTTTCCTCGTTTCTTTCATCCGTTGCTCTCGGTCGGAGAGGCTCGCTCTCGACCTGCACGCCTGTAATCTCGGTAATGCCTACCGTAAGGGACACGGTAACTCGCGGGATCTGTACCCGGCCGCGGCCTCCGTATTCGATGCTTTATGGCTACTATGCATCGTATCCTGGGCGGTTAAGGCATCGTGGCCTGAATAGCCAATAAGATTCCGCGGGGCACGCGAGAATCGCGAACGCCACCGTGTGAATTCGAAAATGGAACGCGTCGAGAACCTAGTCCGCGTCGCGCCGCGCCGCTAACAGCGGTACATTGGCGTGAGCGCAGCCCGTTCGCTGAATCCTCCGATTAGATTTCGCCAAACATGGACCACCGCTTGTTACGAACCTTTGTCTCGCGTCCGCTTCGCCGCGACGAAGCAATGCACCATATGTTTATTAGTCGGCAGTTTTATTTCTTCGTAGACTTATGCCGTGTACTCGCGCAGGGATCGCGACGATCCAGCACCGCGGGTTCGATTAATTCCTCAGCGTTGGAAGACTGTGCGACTTCCCCGGGAAATTAGCCGCGGCTGCTTAAATATGCCGGCGTTCTGGACTGCTATAGACAAGGAGATATCGATTAACGAACAATGGCACAGAACGTCCGGTCGGTCGCAACAGCATACCGTTGCATAATAAATACCGGCGGAGTTACGTGTAATTATGCGTTTCTTCCCGCTAGCAGCACCAAATAATAAATGGCGAGAGCTACAGGAAGAGGCGATACACTCTCCCCGCGTAACGATCATTCCGTAGAATCGTCGTGAAAATCCGGCATCGAGACGGATCTAAGGTTACAGAGGCCGACAATGCCACGAAGAAGAAATAACGCAGAACCGCGGTAGGATTCGATGTGTATACAACGAAATTCTACAAACGGGAACACAGGGTTCGCCGTGTGCCCGTGAACGACAATGCTTGACCGGCTGCATGTCATTAAAATGTTCGTCATCGTCTGGTAGCACGGATCGGGAGGAAACGGAATGCAAGCAGAAGAAATAAATTCGTGCTCCCCCTGCTTCTCCTCCTCCTCCTCCTTCTCCTCCCTCTTTCTGGCCCCACTCTCAAACCCGACACGGGCTCGAGTACTCGTTCAAACCCCGGCTGGCCCCTAACAAGGGAAAAAGGATTCGAAGGATTTCGAGCAAGCAACGTCTATCCAGCACATTATACGCGCGCTCACGAAAAAAACCACCCGCCGCCGCCGCGTCCACGCTCGGCCACGGCTAGAAAGGGGGTTCCATCCTTCCACCAGGATCAAAAAGAGGACACGATCGCTAATAATATCGGTGGAAGCCCAAGAATCCGCAAAGAGACGCTCGTCTGCGTGGCGAGCCGCCCGTAAATCTGCCCGCGTCAGCGAGCAGAATACTCGGGGGCTCCTACAGCTTTGTCCATCCGTCTATCTGCGCGCTTCTTCCTCCGGCTAACCCCACCGACGCGCCGCGGCTCTCCCGGCTTCTTTCCCTAAGCCGAGCAGCGCTGTTTAACCCGGCAATTATTGAAACGACGCAAATTTAGAGAAACGACTCGACCCCCGCCGCACCGCTACGCGTCGTTCCGTTTCCGATCTCCTATTCGCGTCGCATTCTACGGTCCCGCCGGTTCGTACTCCGAGGATTCCTTGCGGCTGCATTGCGCGAATTTGCGCGATTCGTTGAGCGTTGGCGAAGAAAAGCTCGACTCGAATGTTTTCGGACCGTTTTTGATCCGGGGTCTCAATGGCGGAGAGCAATGAAGGGATTCATTGGCAATGTTCTCTGTGACCTTGAAGAAGTGTGAGACGTGTTTTAGGTTGTCTGGAAAGTTAGACAACATCGGCGTACATTCGTTAATGTTTTATTATTCCTGAAGCTTCCCATTGGTTTTCTTAAAAACTACACTGAATTTTCATCGAGCACATTAGTCGAAGACGGAAGCAACTTTTCGGAAAAGCTGGTATTAGAGTAGACAATAGAAATATTCATTACATGGTATTAAGCCTGGTAACTAGACAGCGGGTTTTATTAGTATTATTATTTGTTAACATGATTGCGTTGCAATATGGCTTAGTGTGTAACTTACAATTAGTTTTGCTACGCGTTTGTGGTAAGAATGAGCAGGTGTAATCTAAAAACAGTGAAAACATTGGAAGAATATAAACATACTGTTATATTGTTGGCAAACTATTAAACGTATTAACCCCTTGACGTACAAATAAAACGGAATTCGATGCGTCCGAAAAATACTATTCAATTTGTCTCAACAGTTATGCGTGAGCTTAGAAACAGAACATTGTATTTTGAAATTTGCATTGCTGTATAATATTTAATTCAGTCGATATGAAATGTCAATGGATAATAATTAAGTAACGAAACATTTCAAAACATTTTCGTGTCTTCCACATGTCAAGGGGTTAAGAAAGAATCTTTATTTTGCATAAAGATCCGCTGCCCACCGATCGCTCAGGAAATATATTTTAAACGAACAAAATTCCAGAAAGGTGGTGTGGAGCGATCCGGTAGTGTCACCGTAAACAGTTTACCTCGAGCAGCTCCGACAATTTGATCGCGGTACACAGAAAATCTGTTCTCGGCAAAAAATCGGAATAAAGAGTATCCGAGAGAGCGGCCGCTCGCGCGTGTGTAAAACGCACACACGCGTTCACGTAGCTTTGTTATATTGATCGCGGGGTACGCGGTGCACGGCAGAAAAACGTCTCAAATTGACAGAGGGATACCGGGAGCAGGTTAATCTGGAGACTCGGTCTCTCTAGCGTTAAAAGATAGCCGAAGTTGCGTCGGGTAAGCCGGAATCAATGCAAACGATCGTTCTTCCTACCGGGGGCCCGCCGGTCGCGGCGATCGAGCTCCAATCAGAAATGATCGGGCAAGTTGAACGAACTTGAGAGCGCGTTACCAATAAGCGTACTGTTTCTCCCTCGGTTCGTTCGATGAAGTGCATCGGTCCGTTGATGCTCGAGGCGGAATTTGGAGCGCGTGAAAAATCTATGCCGTCGGGAGAGCACGGGGAGAGGGGGAATCGCGACGGCTACGCCCCTGGAAAGAGGTGGTCGCCATCCACGGTAGGAAGGAAGCGCAAGTACTGGGATTGGTTCTCGCGTACGCGAGACAGAGCTTCGACTCTCGGTACGCAGAGAGGGTCCACGATGTGACTCCTTCTCCTTCTCCACCTCCATCCTCCTCCTCGATCACCGTCCTCCACCACCGCTTCCTTGTCCACCTTCACTCTCTCTCTCTCTCTCTCTTTACTCCGTTTTTCTCTCTTCCCTCAACTGGTGGGGACAGATTCCCTCTTGACGCGCCGCGAACCACGTTGAGCTGCACATTTTTCTGCATTTGCATCGTTTCCTTGTTCATGCTGGTTTCGAGCGCTCTGAATCAAGGGCTCCGTTTCGAGAAGACCCGCCACGGAACACTCATCATAGTACTTCGCCCAGCCCTTCGGGAACGTGGATTTTTCGAAATGTTAACCCCCTACCTGACCTTCATCGCCGATTCCTTTACCACTCTTTCCTCTGTGTCTCTTTCCCTCTGCTCAACTGGCGGGGCCACGGTC
This sequence comes from Lasioglossum leucozonium, assembly GCA_028454225.1. NCBI lineage: Eukaryota > Metazoa > Arthropoda > Insecta > Hymenoptera > Halictidae > Lasioglossum > Lasioglossum leucozonium. The sequence continues at coordinate 7,144,319 of CM052207.1, read as the reverse complement.
GACGCGAACCACGTTCAACCGCGCTTCTTCTGTCTTTCCTGGTGTTGCGTTGCCACGGTAGTACCTCGATCGTTGGATCTACGCGATTATCCATGCCAGTCGATCAGACACATGCGATCTTTATTCCGCGTATACCGGCGTAGAAACATGTAGAATTTCAGAGATTTATTAACGTTCGCGGTATTCGTTTGTCGACTATCGAAGTCAGAGCTAGCGGGACAGATGGCGCAGTTTTGATAAATAAACCGCGTCCCACCGGGCGGGTTTCAATCGAAAGAACGACTCGCGACATAATAGCAACGATTGAGACGTCGATGTTTGCCGAGAAAAATCATCCCGCGCGTCGATTGTCACATACAGTTGACACACCATGGGAAAGAAAATCTGTATTAGTAGCGATAGCCGCGGCGCACACAGACGACGACGACGACAACGGTACGTGAACCGATCCTAAATCATTTCTTCTGCCGAGGATTAATGGGCTTTCACCGTTCTTCACGGTCCCCTGTTGATTGTCGCCATACCGTAGCAAGCGTATGGTGACATTTGCTTTAACGATCTCCGGGCTCCGTAGCTGTTACCGTTCTGCCACCTTTGTTCGTTCCCCAGAAAATTGTTTTCTCCGCGCGACGCCGTTCCGAGTCGTCATTTACACGATCTATTTTACAATCATTCGTTTCACGTCCGCCTGCATCGGCACGAGCGATAATTAACAGCGGTAATTGAATCGTGGATCTTTGTCGTCGAACCCCAGGCCCCAAAATAATAATAAATATGTATGTTATTGTGTTTCCTTTGAAACGAAATAAAATTAATAGAAACCAGGCATACAATAAATACAAACTTCCTTCGTTTTCTATGAAATTCTGCACGACAAAGAATTTCTAATCGCTGTGATCACAAAATTAAATGTGCAAGGGGTTAAATAACACCGAGCCTACCACTGCCGGTCGAATGATTTTATAACTATTAATCGATCGATAAATATCTTTAACCTCTTGACTGCAGAATTTAGTTTGAAAAATCTCCCACAGAATGCGGAATTAAAATCAAGCAATGACAGTACACACGCCGTACACAAATCCTATTATAAATTTTAGGAAAAATGAGGATTACATTTTTATTTGATAAAAAATTCGTTCTTGAAGAGAGGTAACCGAGAAGAACCGCAATAGAGATTTGGATTGACGTATATACACGTCGAACGCAGTTAACTGATGAACCCAGCGCGTGTCGCATGAAAAATAGCGCAGAACCTACATGAACAGAGATCATTTGTGCAAGCTAGATCCACGTCGATCGGTTTTAGTGTTCGGTAGGTGTAGCGATAATAAAATAATCGTCGCGCCAAGGGTAAATAGGCGTGAACGGCTTGCACGCCGCCCTAGAAAACGAAATAAAAGGCGGCCGCGCGCAATCCGTGGCGCTGGCTCGCTTCCGTTGCATGATCAATCAACACCGGGAGAGCCGCGCGGGGCTCGTTCGTCCCGACGACCGTTCGTTCGTGCAGCGGCCGCGATATCCAGTAATTTTCAATAACGCAAATCAGATTGATTATCCCGAGGGCTGCTACATCGCGCAAGAAGTTGGTAATGCCGAACCGCGAAATTGCGTTTCCCAGAAAATGTCTGGGGAACGGCGGCAATAATAAACAGGTAGCCACGTCGGGGCAAGCGTGCCGCGCGAACATAAAGGCCCAAATGACTATCTTCGCGAGAGACACCCAGGTTTTTTTCGCGAACCGCCGCGCCGCGCCGCGGTCCCATCGACGTATGTCGAGTACCGGCAATGGCAGATGAAAACGATCCGGCGCGCGGCTCGGGGTAGAAGAACGCGATCCCCGAGTCATCGACACCGAAAGGAAATCGATTAGTCCGTGGAGTATTCGCCGACAACCGGCGGCCGATGCATTATCGATGCAATGCGGGCCCTCATACACATACATGAAGAGAAAATGGCGGCTTTGCGCCGGAGAACCGCGAAGGTGTCGATAGGATCTGCCTCTCTCGCTCCGTACCGTCTTCTTCGTCTTCTTCCTCTTCCTCCTCCTCGCTCTCCTTCTCTTGGCTGCGCAGCCACGGATCGGTTGCCGATGGTCCGGCATCGCTGACGTCTCTAAGCGCGCAATGAGAATCCGTGGTAATATATTGATAGGACGCCGGCGATATTGCTTTCGCATATTTATGCTGGTGCCCGTGGGAATCGTCTTGCGAGATAAGCGGAAACGTTATCGACGCCGTGGAATCGCGAACCTACCCCCTCTCCACCGCCATCCCCAGCCCCCCTCGGCCGCCCTCGTCGCCCGACGATCACTCCAAATACCGTTCCCTCCAGTACATCGGTTATTATTTCGCCGATAGTCGAAGATCAGAAGATCTTGCTTTAAATGTATATAATGTATATCACAGTCCACGCCTCTTGGCTCTATATCTTCTAATACAGCTGTATCAACGTTCGACGCTTATCGACGTTCATTTGATAGTATTTCTAAGAATAAATCGCCACGACTGTTAGAACGTCTCAATGAAGTTCGTGTAAATAGAAGATTGTGCATCGAGGCGTGATCTTGAGCAACATGATAATTTCTGTTTGGCGATTAATAATCTTCGTTGTTGCCGTTTCGACGACTTCGGACTTATCGGAAATGTTCGTGCGATTCTTCTGCTGCCGATACGTCGAGTGTGGAAACGCGGGATATCTGAGAGTATAGATATGTTAGAAAAAAAGTTTCAAATTTTATATCCTTAACCAAACTATTGGGCGGCTTCGCGTTTATTTAGTTCTATGGGATAGAGTCAACCCTCTAAAATTGCATTCTCAGAGCACCAAGTTACGATGCATACGGCTGTGAAATAAAATTTTATAAATACATAATGCAAGATAACATATGTTTAGCTCTGCGTTATGTGGACACCGTGTCATAAGAGTACCGCGTTATTGGAGGGTTGACTGTATTTTGTACAACACGTGTGAACAGTACGCTTCGAATTGTATATCGAAAGTTCCTCTGGCTCGTTACTGTTCTTACGAGCCGAGGGTTACGTCGTGGTTTCTTCGTCTCGACTCATATGAAAATGAGCTTGATACACCTCGAGCGGCAAAGGACTATCGTCGCAGAATACGAACTACTGGAATTTCGAAAGGGAATAACAACGACTCTAATATATTAATATAGAGTAACAATATATTCCATTATTAAATCCGGGATTTTTCGCGGATTGTATGAAATTAGCTCCCTATGGTTTAACGAACTGAATACTAGCAACTGCTTGATTGGGAATTTAGCTAACCGATCCTGAAAAGTTCTGGGTCGCGACACAAGTAACACTGCCTCGAATTCACTTGGAACAACCGATTTTGAGGACCCATGTCCCTTATACAGGATCGAAATCCGCCTTAACTATAGTGGGGGGCCACTTCTGATTAGATTCACGGACGTGGTGCAACTCATTGCATCGTCAAAGGAGCCCTAGGTCTTCTCAATTGTTAGCGGAGATATGTGTCGGAACAGACGATCCGTTTAAGACTAAGGGTCCTACTCAAAATTAGTAAGCAAAATGAGTAAAATGAGTCCTTTGTTCTTAAACGGGCCGTCTGTTTCGACACGTATCTTCGGAAGGGCCAAGAGTCGCAAACGGAAACGTCCGCACACCGTGGAAGTCCACTAAAAAAAGTTGATCCTTCTAAAAAGAGTGAGCACCCGGACACGGTAGACTGAGAATGTCGGTATTAAAATTATCTGAAACACACACGCTTACCGATTCGGTACCGGAGCAACGATGTCGTTTCCACGTTTTAATTATACGACTAATTGTAGAGCGCGTACGTGTTGCATCGATAAAATTCCGAGTAATTTACCATTCCACATTTTCCCGGTGAAATTTATCTTCGCGAGAAATTCCCTGCGTTGCCGAATATTTCGTAATGCGGTGGTGCGGCGCTGAGGAGGCTGGCACGAGGGTCGCGTCAATCCACTCATAAAATAGCTCGCTGTTCGAATGTAACCAAACTGGCTGCTCCCCGAACAGTCAAGAGCGCGCACCAGTTCCCTCGTAAACCAGCGGATTTCGAACGATGTTTCTCCGCGGCTAAATCACCGATACACGCGTGTTCCCGTGTGCACGGGTCTCGTTCCGGGCCCGAGCTAAAATACGTTGCTCCATTTCGGAACGGAGCGGCGCGGCGCGGTGCGGCGGGGACGCCATTGAGACTGGAGAGGACGGACGACACTATTGTTAGCGAGATTCTAAGGAACCGTACGTTTTCTGGATGCTGTAACGACTTGGATCCTTACGGGCACACCTGGCTGGGTGGCATTGCTTTTTCGGGGACACGCCGAATGAACATAATATGTGTGTAGACCAGAGGTATAGCTTCTTTTCGAACGAGAGAGAGAGACGGCTCTCGTCCCGCACACCCCCGACGGCGGAAGCGCAGATGACAAAGTGTTTTCTCGCCCAAGAGCAAGGATAAAGAGGGCCCCCGATTCCCGAGATTACCTGGCTACCGTCGTCGAAGGGACCGAAAACGAGACGCGATATCAACGTTCGCTATTTAAAAATCTCTCGAATCCGATCTCTCGAATCTCCCCCCGCCGCCGAAGCGCCATTCACACCCCCGAGAATCGATTCAAAAGAATAATTTATCGCGCGAATATTCCTTTATGCGCTCAATAGAAACGCTGTACAATAAAATTGAATTGTGCCGCGACGAAAACCGGTGGGGGTGACGATATTATTAAAATTTTCCACGGCACTGTGATTCCGTTTTGCGTTCGACGATAGTTGGGGAATATTTTTATTAGGGGGAGATAACTTTTGCGAAAATCCCGATTGAGCATCGGGTATGCGCATATTTGCTAGATTCGAGATCTTTCGCGGGAATCTCCGATTCTCGATACCAGCCGTGGTACAAGTGGTTAATCGCGACGTTCCGTTTAAGATTGTAAAAAAATTACAGGAATGTAGCGGTCCCGGGCCGGAGCCGATAGAATCGAGCGAGAACAATTCGATAATCCGTGCGAGAACGCGAACACCGGGCAGAGCCGCGTTATAACGTAACCGGGACCATTTACAGGCCGAATTTACGGCGGCCATGGTCGAGATAAGGGACACGGGGACGGACCGCGGCGCGGTCGGGCCCCGCTTCGGGTCCCGAGAGCCCGCGTCGTCCGATTACAAAAACCGGCGAACCGGTGGTCCACTTTCGATCCACGATTCTACTCTCCACACCGATCGGAGATCGTCCGCGACATCCAGCGACCAGGGAGGAAATTATAATTGAGTCCGAGATTAAAGGTTTGTCCTTATTATGCTCGGGGCAGGGTGGAGGCTCGAAAAGACCGAGCCGAGTGGCGAGAGGGATCCAGTTTTTACTACCTTACCATCCTCCGCGTCCCGACCACCCGTTCCCCCCGTCGCGTACGGAGTCAACCGTCAGCCCAATCTTGATATATCTCCTACCCGAGGTTGCCCGTTGGCTTTTCATTGGGCCGGTCCTGCCTCCATTTATATCGCATTACGAGACCAGCTCCTTGGAATCCTCCGAGGAAGACCCAGACCCACTGGTCTCCTTGTATCCTGGACACTGCACTGGTTCGCCGGGCCCGAGATGGTCCAGGTCAGGACTGAGGTCACACGCGCAGAAGGCCGTTTCACTTTTCATAGGTCAAAGATCCTTCGCCCCTCCTACTCCTGGATCGCGGGAAAACGCAACGCTACGCGGAAAAGTCACCGAATCCTACCGATTTAAAATTATTTTTTAGGACAAATAACAGCTGATATACGTAATTGTTCACGCCGAAGTGAAAGGAATATTTACCTTACCAGATGTAATTTTGTAATTAAAATTGAACTTTCATCGAATCAGAATCGTGCAGAGAAAATTTGTGAAGAACTGGCGATTGGTATAATCGATCGTGGGTTCGAAGCTGAGCGTGATTCGATTAACTCCGACCGTCCCGCGTTCCTCCCTATCGAAAGGTAAGGACCAGGACAAAAAATAAATCAATTTTGGTGATTGCGCAACGTCGACGCGACGCGACGGTGCGGTGCGGTTTTGCCGGAGAAAGCGGCTGTATTTTCGGCCGGTTCGAGCCGATACCGGCCGTGATCAGGGAAGAATTAATGGTCTTTGGATTGTCTTTGAAGAGCGGAGAGCGAAGGAAGGTCGAAGACCAATTTCAGCGGGATGACAAATGACTCACGGATCTTCGACCATGTTTAATAGGGTGTCATCTGTGCCGGCGCGGCGTCGGGGCCGGCATGGACACAGAGAGCGAAAAGTTCGTCGGTCGCGCGGCGAAACAACGGGGACGGCACGAAAAACGAATAGAAGATGATGCGAGCGAAATTGATAATCCCGGCCGGATGTAAACGATTACGATGCGCCGTTTTCTTCTTCGGTCTGTCGCCGTGCTCCTTGAATTTCGACGATGCCTCACCCCGAGGGGACGCGAAATCGATTCGGGACTTTAATACATTGTTGAAGTGCAACCGCAAAAATCGTATCGCAGGCGTCGCGTCGCGGTCGGCGTTGCGCAAAACCGGTTTACGCAAAACGATGACATAATGATGCTCGGACAAGCGAGGGTGAATATAATGTTTTGCAAAATTTAAGTGTCTCCCGCGTCGTGCATCGGTCGCGCGGCCACTATAATTATATTTGTCGGGGCCGTGGACGAGGAACGGGAGAAAATTGCTGCGAGGAAAGGGAAAGTAGCAAAATGAAGTTTGCCGCATCGGTGCTCCGAGTGTGTCGTTGTTCGTATAATTAATTCGTTTTATTCTTGATACGAACGTTCGTCCGCGTCAAAGGAGCGGGCTCGATGTACTGCGTGTATCGGGTTGCAAGGACGTCATTATTAAAAAGTCGAAAAGACACGACGACGACGGGAAATTGTTGTGTCATCGGTCGAGTTTCAAATTGATCGGCGCGCTGATTTACGCGGTGTTTACCTGTATTTATTATTTCATGTTTGCCGCATAACCAAGATGATCTATGAGTTGCATTAACCGAGTCTTGTTAAACGGGGCCCGAGGGCCAGTAAAGGTTCGACGGGGTCCGTGGGTCCTTCGCACCGATATCCTCCCCCGAACTCTTGCGCTCTCTCTCTCCCCCTCCCCCTTCTCTCCCGATCGCCCTCTCACATTCTCCCTCGCGTTTTCTTTCCTTCCTCGCAGCGCTGACCGCGCTCCCCATGACCTGACCCTTCATAAACTAGGGCCCAACTGTGCTATATTTTAAATGCATATAGACGTAGGCGTGCATGCTGTTAAAATAAATACAAGTGCCGAGGGGGGTTCCGTGTGGATCGGTCAGGGCATAAACGCTGATCCACCGACACCTCTTCCGTCCCATCCGACAGGAAGAAAAAGAAGGTAATCGTTGGTGAGACACGGTTCCTTTCTGTCGCGATCGTGTCACACCTCTAGAGACGGTATACCAGTCCAACGTATCCTAGACAGGGGCGGGGTAACGCCAGGCAGCATTTAACCCCTTGAGGACCGTAGCCCTGTTAACACGGTTTCCATTTTCTGGCAGATTTCCCTTACCTCCTGTTCACAGGTTCCTACTGTATCGATCGAGCTTGCCATTTTTTAAAATTTTATTTTATATGTACAGTGATAGAGCAAAAATCCTCAGCTGCGATTTTGGGAAGCAGGAGTTAGATGAAAATTTGTTTAATCCCCTAACAATTTTTTTTACAGAGAAAACAATATAAAACTATTCTTAGACCTTTCTAAGTTTTCATCGTTTTATGCAGGGTGTTTATTTTTGTTTGTGGCGAACATGGAGTACTTTGACAAGCAGAATTACTGAAATTAGTCCGCAATTATGCCAACATGTTGAAAATTTCGTCAAAAGAGTGACCCTTTGCAAACAGCGACGCGTAACAGCGTGTATGTACTTTATATTAAAATAAAAACATTCGTACTTTCCAAATAAATAATACGTTTTATTAATAAATCAAATGGTCAGGTAATTTCGAGTCAGCGTTCGCTTCACCAATTTCTTCATAAATCCATAAAAATGTCTAGCGATCACTTATCATATCCACGAATTACGGATGTGCGATCTGTCGATCGGAAATATTCGTGAGCGCGATCGCGCGCATTATTTTCATCGGAGGCGAATTATCGTCACCCGAAAGAAGTCGGTGGCGAGTTTGCAGCCCGGCATACCGCTAGACTCCAAGCTGTCTGGGATCCTTGGTGGATCCTTGGATCGCCTATCTTCTCCCGGTTTATTGCCGTTTGATTCTCTTATATTTTTTTCTCTTCTCCTCCGGCCTGCTCCGCGGCAGCGCTCGTACCTCAGGCCGGTCGTCAGATTCTTGCCACTCGACGGCATCGGCACCGTCCGAGGAGAAGATCGAGAGAAAGGAGAGGAAGGACGGGAACTAGCCGTGCAAAAACTTTCGACTACCTAGTTCTCGCCGGGCTGGCACGGCGTTTCGATCTAGTTAAACCCATCGGACGGGTTGACACTCGCCGACCCGACTGCTCGTTTCTTCTTGGTGTCCACCGATCGAAAATTCGCCGCCAATGGTAATTATTCTGTTCGCCATTCTCCACCTAATCGGACGGTCCCTTGTCTACCAGTGATCGGTCGAAGACCTAATATATTTTTCCGCAGCTGCTGCGAATCCTTTCTTTGGGAAATATTATTTAAAAGACAGTTATAGTACTACAACACGCCTATAGTCCGCCAGGTTTCATTGAGTCAAACGCGGCAGTGAGCATCAGGAGGGTATCCACTGGAAATCCCTCCCATGCATCACGAGAGCCTGCAGCAGAAACGGACATGAACACCGGAGCACGGCCATCGCGGCCCGAAAGAATTTATTGCACGGCGGGCGAGCGTGTTACCAAATCTTCGCGATGACATTGTCGATGGAGCGCGACACGATCGGTCAGCGCGTCATTTTATCGATCGGTGCGGACGGGGAATGAACGCAACGCCGGTCGAATCGGGAGTGCGTCGGATCATCAGCTGCGATCGAAGCGCGGAAGAGCGTACACGTGGGGAAGTGCTCCGGAAAAATTGAAGAGCTCGAGGCGACAAAACGGTCAGCTCGATTTCGACGAGGCTGTAAGAAGAACAAATTATTTCGATAGTTCGGTGCAACAAACGGTCGGAGACGCGTGTGACTCGAGGTACGTCGGTGACGTTTGTCTCCTTGTAGTTTGTTGCCCCGAGTGATTACAGTCGCTGAGCTCCGAACGATTGGAAAACCAAAGCGGGCAGTCTAAATCGAGCTGACCGTTTGTTGTCCGAGCTCTTCAATTGGCTGAAACCAAAACAGTAGACATACGAACAGACTACATCGGTCCAACGCTGCGAAATGCATTGGAATTCCCGACAACTATTAACCGTGACGTTAGCATAATTTCGAGAATTGTGTTTAATCGTGAAATCATGAATTTCGGCTTTGGGAGTTGCTGGTCCACTGTGGACACGGGGGTCCGGAGGAAGTGACAGGGCGACGTACCACGGGGAACCCCCTGATTGGCAATGGAAGGTGGTGGCAATACGGTGGTGCGCGACTTCCTCGAAGGAAGGAGAGGGCGCGGTTCTACCGCGCTGAGGAATCCTGCGGTAACACATGGAAGGATAGAGTTATTTATTGTTATGGCCGGCTGCTCGACGTCGTTGTGTGTGGGTGTCGGGAGGGTTAGGGGGCCTCTGCTTCGGCCGGATTCCTTCTTCCTCTTTCTCGTCCGTCCTTTCTTCTCTGGCTCGCACTCGCCGTTCGACTTTGGTATCTACAAATACAGATACCAGACTCTCGGTGCTATAACACAGTCACAGTCACACTCCCGCCCTCCTCTCTCTCTCTCTCTCTCCCACCAGTTGGCCCGGTCCTCCTTCCATTTTCCTCTCTCTCTCCCAGGGCGTTCGTTCTTCTTTTCTGTCGCGCTCTGTCAGGGTCCTTCTGCAACGTGTGCAACGGGCCGCCCACTCGCGGTATACCCCGCTGGGTGTCCAACACCTACCTACATGGCCGCGGCACAACTGTATCCGTCCCAAGTTCTGCTGACCCGGTCCACACACCGCGATTGCCGCTAGCATTACCACCACCACCACCACCACCATCACCGCAGACGCCGGCTACGACCCGGGACCACCGCACTAAATTTATCCTACCGAACGACTTTATTACATTACCTCAAACGTTTAATTCGAAATTATTACTTAGACGGGACACTAACGGTAGAACCGGGGGCACCGTGCGGGGTACACCGGCACGGCGGAGACCATCGACGCGAACCGTGCCTCGCCAGGAAGGATAGCTTTGATTTACAATCCGGTAAAACCTGACGATCCCGGGCCCCGGGATCGTTCCTCGATCTTCTGTCGTTTCACTTGCTACCACGGGACAATTACAACCGGCTCGCGCAAAGCTGCTACTTCCTCGATATTCTGCGAGAGGCGTTCCCATCGACAGAGAAAGATCGGCGCGTCGTTCAGTTTATTCGATACTCTTTTCTATCCGGAGTCTGTTTGACTGCGCGCAGCTCGATTTCTCGATTGAACTTTATTTCCCCACGCTGATCGCCGGACTTCGAACGCGAACGAGATTCTTCGGTCTTTTTTTATGGCGGAGGGCGACGACAGTGCAGTTGGACAGTCGGACGTCCGACATGAAATGATTTTTCATAATTCGTCCGTATCGAACGCAGAGATCGGAAGTCTCGTAAGCGGGGACCAGATCGATAATGGTCGAAAAGTCTCTCGCGGCCTCGGTTCCGTAGGGAGTCGTGACTTGAACTCGGGTGTCGGCCACGAACGAGAGAAATATTTTTACGAGTCTGGCTGAGGTTAGTCTCAGGGTTCGACTCCTCGCGGTGGAATTATAATTTACAACCCTTTACCTCGGCTCCCTTTCGCTCCCTCTCTCACTCTTTCTCTCTCTCTTTTTCTCTCGTTCTCCCGATCCTCTCGGTCCTTTCTCTCTTTTCACACGTACTCCTCGGGAAGATTGTACTCGGTTCCGGCGCGGTTGCAGGAGGGAGCCCTAGCCCTCTCCGAGCCCCGGCACCCAGGCTTAATGGTGTCTGTGCGTCTGTCTGTCCGTCCGTCCGTTCGTCTGCCTGCCTGCCTGCCTGCCTGCCTTCCCCGACCCCCACCCACTTTTCTTCGTATTGAAGAGTACGTGTAGGTTGTTAGTTGGCCAGTTTATGCGCGGCTGCCCGCGTGCCCTTTCGACTGCGTTTGCTCCTCTCACGGCGCGGCGTGGCGCGGCGGCGTTCTGCGTTTGCAAACTTTGCCTCCGCGGTGCGCTGTCCCCGCAGCGAGCACGCGAGAACTCGAAACCGAGATGACGTATCGCCCTCCGGGGTACGCATCTGCGGCGAACGGCCGGACCCCGAAATCCGCTCGACTAAACGCGACGGGCCCGATTTTACGAGGAGATGCGCAACCAAGAAGCCGAGAGAACCGCGCGAACGCGTCTTTTCTTCTTGAAGTCCACGCCTAGGAGGCTAGAAAATTGTTATCTTTAGAATGTTCTATCTATGAAAAAAAATATGAGTACGTATTCGAATGTTCTATTCATAATTAAATAATGATAACGTAAATAAAAACGACTGCTTCTAGCTAGAGAATGTATCAATAGAAAACGAATATAATTAACACAATAGTGGGAACGCTGCCTAAGATTCCTTGTAACTTGAGAACGCCGTTGAGTGATCTTCCTCGAAGATTCTTAAGCGGCGTGAAATTGAGGGCCCTCACACGGGCTACCGATTACGGTAGTCGGTGCATGTTGACACAGCCGAAGAACAATTTCGGGAGAAATTCCGTTCTTCTCGTTCCGAAATGCTTTCGTGAATACTAAAAGACTTAACAGTATTTTCCGTAAACTTCAATTGTAGGTTAGACGATTTTTTATCGAATCACCGGTGGATGCAATCCTTCACTCTTGCTTGTATTATTTCTTCAAAAATCTTGATTCTTCGTTTCTAATTTTTAACAAAGCTTTAAACTTTTAAAAATCGCCCATATTAAATTCTCACATATACTTGGACTTTCGAGTACGGCGCGAAGTAAACGGTGATTTCACGACGATACCGCGCGACATCATAACGGAAACATGCTAATCAGCGTTTCCCGTTGGCCGAAAACAAAAGCGGGAGACACGGGAGCAACAATTGCCGTTCGCGTTACAGGCCGCCCTAGCCGAACGATTTCGAGTGGCTTGCGGTCGATGAAAATAAAGAGTGATTTATGCTAATACCGGCGAACGTGACGAATGACATAACAACGCGCGATACCGTTGAAAGATTTTGCGCAGCGGTGACACAACAGCGTTACCGCTCGTGTCCGAATACCTTTCCAGCAAACCGATTCGACACTGTCCCTTACTCTATTCCACGTTCCTGATTTATCCTTTGTTTACCAGCGGTGCACGCTGCAACCCGTCGTCGCTCTCGGTATTATCTCCGTTATGCTAAACCATCCGTGCCGGGGAATAGCATACGATATACTAAGACGGATCCGATAGGTAAGCAGAGGTCCACGTGCCATCCGAGTTTTCGCATAGCCGCAGATCCCCGGTCGGGGATAAGAAACACGATAGACCCGCCGTATTGGCATGCCGAGGGGAGCCCAGCGCCTCGACAAGGTGGATCAATGATCCAGCGTAAACCATTTGCCCCTGCGACACTGGTTTTTTGCAGGAGTTGCTCCCCCGAAGTCCGGAACACGATAAAACAGTTTAAGCGAGAACCATCGAGCGTGTATTCGAAATCTTTCTGTCTCGATCTTTGCCAAACCTCCTCTCTCCATCCTGTCTTCATAGGCATCTAAACGGTACGCTGAAAGTGTGCACGGTGGATAAGGTAGATCATCGCAATCGGGAAAAATAAGATCCACCTTTCTAAGCAGGTAGTCCGAGGGACGTTGATCAGCGTCGATCGACGTGCATCCTTCTCCCGGCGCGCGCACACCAGATGGGCAACCAAAAATTTGGATTGCTCCCAAACGAATCACACGAGAAACAACACTGCCCCCCCTCTCAACAGGAGGCCGATTTCACGCACGCACACACACACACACGGCAGAATGAGCAATGAAGCTGACCAATGGTCCGTTACTAGCGGACCGGCACATTGTTACGCCGCACGATGTATAGTGTTACCGGGATACACCAGGATGCGTTATTGTGTACGAGGTGTTGTTACGTAGGTGTACGCACGAGCTGGAGGGAGAGAGATAGAGAGATAGAGAGAGAGAGAGACAGAGAGAAACAGTGGGACAAAGAGACTGAAGATGGTGAAGTAGGAGGAGGAAGAGGAGGAGGAGGAGGATGAGGATGAGGACGAGGACGAGGTGGAGGAAGAGTAGGAGGAGGAGGAGGAGAAGGAGGAGTGAAAAGAGCGGAGACTCCGTGGTAGCGTCGGTAACTCTGCCAGGCGACGCGTCGTAAACTTTCGCCTCCATCGGCGAGCGCCTTCGCGCCTTCCTTGGTCCACCTTCCTCCTTCTTCTGTGCGCCCTTTTTCTTCTTGTTCCACTTCTTCCTCCGTTTCTTCGCTTCGGCTCTTCTTCTTCAGGCCCGGCCGTGCCGGGAGAGTCGACCGGGAACATTCCCCCACGCACAAACACCTCTCGGCTTGCCTTCCTATTCTTCTCGCGCGTATGATTCAGCCTCGCTTCGGTTAAACGCTTATGCAGATTGCCGATAGTAAACGACCGGCTCTCGACAGAAATAGAGGCCAGAACGGCCGAGGACAGGGCACAGTAGACCGGACCCCGACGGAAACGCGCTGCCGCCGACCCGCGCCGACCCGCGCCGACTTTTAACGCGACCGACGCGACGCGACGCGACGCCGACCGACCGGCCCCGTCCGCTCGCCAGATTCGGATCCGATTAGAATCTAATCGGTTATGGGAGCCGCGTCCCTCTGTCTACCTCCAGGTCTATTCCGTGTTCCGAATGTTGGCCCGGCTTCTAGACCGAGCCGGTTCCGTTCCGTTTACGAAAATCGGCGCGGAAGCGAAATCTCGTTAGTCAATTGACGACTTTCAGCAGACCGTTCTGCAACCGGCGATCGGAGCTGCTTTGTGATTCTATGAAATTTAAATATTGTCAAAAAATGCTCGAATATAAAATTCCTACGCAGTTTGGTATGATTTTTATTTACCTCGGAACTACGGAGAGTACTATCACTGAAAATATTAGGTTCTCTTAAAAGTTTCTTTCACTATGTGTACATTCCATATTGGTAGATAACATCACGAACAATGCAATCTTCTGTTCGTTGATGTTTTATTATTCCTTAATCCTCCCCTTTCTTAACCGTGCCATTGGTTTTCTTAAAAACTGCTCTGAATTTGCATCGAACACGTCTCGTGTGCACAGATTTCTGCGAAGTCATTTGTAGTATTACTATTGTTAATATAATATATATATTATATAAATTCGTTTCGTCATTAAAGTTGGATAATCTCGTCACATCTAAAATTTCTCAGAAATAAAAAAATTTTTCTGATTTAAAACTTAATAAGATTTTATGTGACTTTTTCAACATTTGCCTACAAAAGTTGCTAATTGCACAAACATCCGCAGTCTAGCGATCGTCAATAAACGATATAAAAATGCGTTTCTCAACTCGGAAACGTCGAAATTTCTATCCTATATCGAAATCCTAAAATCTTTTTGTAAAAATTATTTTAACCGAACCTTGCCGCAACAAAACGGACGAACAAATACATGTACACCGAGGTATTTCCCGAAAACGTCGTAAAAATTTCTATGCACAGTTTAAAATATATTCTTAACGCGCGGTGTCCCGAAAATAATCGTGAAATATTATCCAACGCATTCTTTCGTTGAATCCCATTGGTAGTCCGATCACGATTATTAGCATCCTAAAAAAGACTTAATTATCTCACGTTCATCGTAAGATCATCACGCTCACAAATAAGGATTTTAACCGACTCGTTATTCGAGTCACGTGCACGCGGTCTACCTCATACTTGAAAATACCATTGAATAAACGTGGAACTGATTCTTCTTCAACTGGCACGAAGAATGAGTCTCTGCGCTCACCACCTGATTTTTACGCTGTCGGTTCACCGGTGGTGAACACGATTGAAAAATTTTCTGAAAATTATATTACACGGTTCAACAAGAGAGCTGAGAGAGAACTCGTACATGGTCGGGACAGAAATTCGAATATTGCACTAACCATCGACGTATCCGTCGCCGTGGCCGGTCGCTTCTCATAAATTCATTAGGACGACATGCTTAATGGGGAACGCACGCTCTTGCGGATCGTTGCACACGTGTCCGCCGAATATTTATCCAACGATTAGGCGGCGAAGAAATTCCGTACAACGGCCCGGCCGGCGAAGTAATTTGTCGCCGGTTTCCAGTCGCTTTGCGTCGCGTCTCGTCGGTGCGGCCAAGTAATTAATAAACCAGCCATCGGTTGCTGGAATTACCGGGACGCGCGAAGTGCAACGGCAAACACTTTAACTCTCGTTCGCGGCTAGTACTAATTGAGACGCTCCTTTGGAAGACAGTCGTTGCGAGGTCGCTAACGGCCGGTGTCAACAATCAGTGGAGCTTAATTATGCACGCCTCTAATTACCACGGTCAGGCGTTAAGCTAAAAAGACGTTGGTGAGGGGGTGGGCGGAGGTGGCGGGGGTCAAGTAGAATCGGCGATGTACGACGGTGTTGGCGAGTGTTTTCGTGGCACGGTCTGGTTCCCACTTGCGTCACCGTCGTCGCTTAATTTGTTTAACTAATCAGGACAGTGCGTTAACTGTTTAATTACACATAGGTGGCGATCGGAGGTCACCACACGGCTAATCACGGGTCTGTCCGGCTGAGAACGCTTCGTGACCGGATCGTGCTAATTGTCGCCGCGCAACCGGTCGATCCTAATTGACCGCGGAAGAGAGAGAAGGAGAGTCGGACGGGACGAGGAAAAAGAGAGACGGCTGGAGAGCGTCAAACGCGTCCGGTTCCTTTTATCCCCGAAACGTAGCTTCGATTAAAGTACCCACCTACAAACTGGTTGTATTATATTCTGATTAACGTCTCGAGCTCTCGCGAGGTGGTCCGCTTCAACCTTCAACCCCCTTGCCCCCCTTCCACCTCCACCACCGCCGCATCTTCTCGTTTTTTCATTTATTTTTTTTCTTGCTCTTCGCGTTGCGTTTTATTCGGCTATGATTATATTCAAGCAGCGAAACGCAGTTACATCTCGCCGTACATTATCGCGGGATCGGCGCCCTCGCAGATAAGGGACGAGTAATTGCAGTCCGCTCGCAGAAAAATGATGCCGGTCGTGTTAACATGATTTCGAGAAGAATGGGGTCTCGGATTTAAATAATGAAACTCGAGATTGGCTAAAGGACCAGTTATTCTCCAGACCGTCCGGGAAAATTAACGTTTCTTTCGTTCGTTGGTTCGTTTGGCGCAGTTGTTAGACTTTCGGGGACGAGCCGGAGGATCACAAAACTGTCGGGACACTTCCGTGTCCAGAACCATTCTGCATTCCGAATTCCGCTGTTAGGTCTGTCCACGTGACACCGAACAGTTTTATCAGTTATTCTACGCTATTCCCAGCTGGACGATTCGGCGCATATACAAACGAGCTCGCCTACGGTCTACGTGATATTTCGTGAATTTTTACATCCGCTGCCTCGTTAAACAGGATCAACCAACAAATACAGCGTTCTCTTAACTTGTAACATATTCTATTGTGAATGTCGACATACGAAACCGGGATTGCGCGTCTATTTCTTGCAAACATATAATTTAAACAAGTATATATTATCCATTCAATACTATTCTTGTTCATTTAATATTAGTTTTGTTCATTCGATACCAGCTCTGAAGAAAACGTAGGTACGACAGACCAATAGACATCCTGTTCTGTCCGAGTGAACGGAAGACTCGTTTCTCGATTATTATGTACAAAAATCGGGTTTTCCGGTAGACAAAAACGCTAGGTGGTTCGGAATCCACTGTAATAAAAAGTAGGTCCTGCTGAAAATTGGGCGATAGTGAAGAGTCGTAAAGGAGGAAAACCCTGAGGGGACCAAATATCATTACACACATACAGTGGTCAAAAACGCTAGGTAAAAGATCGATCTAGGCCGATCTATCGCCCTCAAAAGTCCTATTTTTTCGTTTACGAGGCGTAGTTTGCATTCGGTAGCACGTTGCTATGAAAATAGCTGCACGCTCGGTTGTATGCTTCCGAATACTGCAAGTTACGCTGCCGAATAATGCAAACTGCGCCTCGTAAACGAAAAAAAATAGGACTTTTGGGGGTGATCGCGCCTAGATCGATCTTTCATCCAGCGTTCTTAACTACCGAAAACCCCCATTTTCGTGTTATCGGGAAATGAGAGAAAATCCCGGAAAAACGAGTCTACTCCCTTAATCAGAAAAACAATTACTTCCGAACGGGTCTCTTTGGCGCATTGTCCAAATAATTCCCTATTATACCGAAACCGCTTTCATCAAGCGTGGCATCCTGTTCGGACCGCGATCAGCTGGATATGAAATCCCCGAAAATGCGATATGAGCTTGAACAAAGGATTTAGGTAATCCATCCACGATAAGTTGAACCTCCACCTCCACCTCCTCCTCCCCACTCTCTCCAGTGGTGTTCAAGCGGAGGCGGCCCGTCGCAGCTCTCGAGTATTCTGCGGAAGAGCCTCGTCATTCTCGAGAGCGGGCCGTATGTACCGGGTCACGTAGGATATCGGGTACAAAAGGAGGCAAGAAAGTTAGATTAAAGCTAAGGGACCTCTGGTTCGTTTCTGACGAGACAATCAAGTAATGCCTGCTCGGTATGCCCGCCGACGGACAAGCCGCGCCTCTGGGGTGCCGTAAGCCACAGGACTGAAACGAAAAACCGCGTACCACAGCATCGTCGCGGCACCTACAACCTCGCATCTTGCCTTTATCCAGCGGTAGCAGCGGAGCTTCTGAATTCTTCATGGGGGCCGGGACTTTTTTAACGGTTCGCGCTGGGCTTAGTTTGAATGGACAATCCGGGTGGGTGGAGCGCGTAAAGATCTTACAGGCTAGCGCCGCGCCGCGTCGGTCTAAGCGCTCTCGGTGATTTGTCTGGTCCTGTGGCCCGGTGGGATCGCTATCAATGTCCAGACCGTTCCTACCGTAGCAAATAAGTGAAAATTGGTTTATTCGAGGCCCTTTCCGAGCCCCGGAGTCCGAGACCTCCGAGGGTTTCTCTCGCGATACTGGAAATTCCGTTGCCACTTCCTGCCAGCTGCGTTTCCTCGATTTTTCTTGAATATCGATTAAAGTCCTACGTAGGTAAAATAAAGAATATTCACTTTTTATATACAAGGTCGTCCCAAGGTTGTCGCAAAAATTTTTAACTTCCTCCAAGATCATTCCTGAGATCGTTCGAAGCAACTTTTCCCTTTACGAAAATGTGCCCCGCGGCCTCGTTCAGGAGTTATCGAAGAAAAACACGGACCAATCGGAGCGCGGCTATCGCGGACGGACTGCGGCTTGGCCAATGCCAGCGCGACACTTTACGGGACCCGTGCTCCGATTCGTCCGTGTTCTTCCGGTAATATCTCCGTAACTGAACCGCGGAGAGCATTTTCGCAAAGGAAAAAGTTACTTCAAATATACTTTTCTATTATTATTTGTTGTTGTTTACGTATTATTGTAATACGGCGAAGAGCGAGCAAAATGAAGTTAAGATAAACGTGTCAGACAGGAGACATAGAAAATTAACGAATCGGTAATTGCCTTCCAGCGAACGCTATCGTCCCAATGACGGTGTCATGCAATTTTTTTAGCGCAACATGCAATTTAGAAGTTATTCGAGGGTAGGACACGCCCTATTATTGCACAGCCTGTAATATAAACGCGAAGTGCCCACTCACTGACTCACTGTATTCCAAACCCTTTGACCTAGAACGTGAAAATTTCGCGTGAGAGTCTCTCTTAAGTCGTACGCGGTTCGCCAGGAGAGCTTTTTGCAAAATTCATCCCTGAAAGGGTGAACTGGGGGATAAACCGGGGATAATGAAATTTTCAATTATCCGTCTCGTGGAAGTTTAAAAATTTCATGCTGTAGGGTTAAAGAAGAGAGTTTCAACCCGAACACGAACATATAACAGTTCCAGAAAAATTGATAATTACAGGTGGCGGGACAATATTAAGCGGACACTCTTAAACATCGCACAACTTTTTTAAAATTGCTCCAAATGACATGTACTTCTTTGAGATATTACACCGACTACTTTGCTACAGAATAACTAAATAAAAATTTGTTCATCAGTAACATTGATCGAACCTTTTGTTATTCTAATACGATCGATAAATCAAATCAAAAATTTTACAAATTTGTTTATATTGCGAATGGTGGGAATCGTGAAAAAATTAAGAACCGATGTTTCTTCAACTTTTTTATCTGACATTGTAACGATAATTTAAAAAAATACGTTTCGTAGATTTCGGTGACTTATATACATACCGAAAATCTCATAAAAATCGGTCAACATTGCAATGAGCTACAAATGTAAAAACGCAGATTTTCGGTCTTGTTAAACAATTCGTAGCGGATTGCAACGTTCACCGATTTCGATGAAATTTTCAGTATGCGTGTGAGTCACCGAAATCTACAAAACGCATTTTTTAAATAATCGTTATAAACTCAGATTGAAAATATCAAGAAAACGTAATTTTCCAATATTTTTATCATTCCTACAAATTAAGTAATCTAAACAAATTTTTGCAGCAAACTAACGCATTGTCACCACCTGTATTATACCAGTTAGGTTGACTCGCGACGTTCATCGACAACTGAGTTTCCCAAACTACTGCAGTCCGTGCATTCAGTTCGCGCGCGCGCGCTGCGATCTCGAGTCATTAGGAGTAATTACCTTCGAAACTTTTATCACGGTTCCGGACGCTGCGCTGGCTGGAACTGTGCATCGTCATTGTAATCGGCTAGACAGTCGCATTGCCATGCCGTGGCAAATTGTCGCGCAAAAAGCCAGTGAGACAGACAACCCGGCCGCGCTGTTGTACATAAGGCGACAAGTAAATAGCTAAATTGTAAAAGCTAGTGGAAAAATTAGTGTCTCGGCTGTTGCGCGCCGGTAAACGCTGCTAATGCTCTCTTAGGGGAATACTTAACCGCGGCGCGGACTTGGAAATCGTTGCGCGTTATTTTCTCCGCCGATAATATTACTTAGAAAATGAGATGAGAAAGTAACGTCTCTGATGATGATGATTCGCGAAAGTCCGATGCTAATTGCTTCCTGTTCGCGTCGTGCGTCGCTTATCAGCGTTTTATTCAGCTGGGATCCTCGGATACGCGAAAACCATTAACTTTTGCCGTAATTTGAATGTACCGAGCTCCGGACCTGAAATAAAAAGAAAGAAATGCGCACACGTAGATACATACACGCGTGCCCTACACCGTGAATTAAGACGAACATATTAGTCGAACGCATTGAAGCCAGAGATGACTCTGCACCATTCTGCAGAAATGAATGGAAGGCAAACCTCGGGGCGGAAAAAAATGATAAATTTCACCGCGCGCGGCATTAATTTATCATATTTGACGACGTCGTTCGGAATATCTTGAGGATCAGCTTTTTATCGTTGATTGTCCGATTCATTTGCTTAGAGAAGCGTGCCGTGAAATTATTTGATTAGAGGCCAGGGCGAAATGCGAAAAACAGTATTAAATACCTGTGAACGATTAAAAATTATTAACAGCAGAGAGAAATATCGCATCGAAACGATACTGAAGGAGAGCGCGAAGATCCGCGGAAGAGATTTTTCTGCGATCGTGGATCACGGCAGAGGGAACGGATTCACACACCGTAAAATGTTGCGAACCGGCGAGCAAATCACCGGAGCCGCGTTCACTCTGATTGTTAATGCGCACGGTCGCTCGGCCGCGAGTTAAGCAGCCACTTTATCTCGCCGATGTCAATAAATTATGATAAATGATATTGGACTTTCCCCGATGAACCGAAGAATGCAGAGGAGACGGTTGCGTATGTATACATACACGCATGTATGTATTTATGGTATATGTATACGGAATACGAAACCGGTGAGCGAATGTTCCGTGTTGCCTGATGAAGGGTGACTATCGAACGGCCGATGACTCAGAGCTTTTTTTTAGTATCGCTGATGATAATTCACGTCAGGGGTGCGCGACACGATCGGCAATCAATACTTTGAGCGATACCCTCCCCTGGCACTTTCGGCGACGATAATGATTCCACGTGCTAACGTTGTCCCCCGGGTTATGCTAACGGAACGGCCGATCCGCGCGCGAGCCTTTTTACACTGGCGACTTTAAATTCTGCATCTCGTTGCGCCGGCGATTCGGCAGGAACCGTTCGATGCACCGCGATAACTAACTGTACCTCGTCGAAGTAAATCGCTATTACGCCGCACAATGAGCGTTCGGTCGGACAAATTAATCATTATGAAATTTATTTACGTACCGGGTGTTCAGGACAATTCTTCGTTAACCCTTATGTCGAGTACCAGAATTTATATGATATTCATTGTTGTTCTTGTAGTTTCAATTTAACCTAGACCAAATTTAGGTAGATAATAATTTATTATATATAATCACCATTAAATTTTGTCTCAGTTAGGTCTGAGTTAGTTGTTAATTTATTTTATTAATTTATCTGGTCAAGAATTTATCACATTCACTGGATTTATATTTGTTATTCGTTAAATGTAGGTTAATTATTCAAGAAAATAGAATCTACAATAATTTCGATGATTAGCAACAAAAATTTTAGAGAAGTTGCAAAGAGAAATTGAAAATGGATACCCGGTTATTCACGTAAGAGTTAATGATGGAAGACAAGGTTAGTTAACGGGCTCCAGCAACTTCTGAATAATATGGAATAACAAATTGATATGCAAATTATTCTTTCGTTTCATCGTAACAGAGTTGTTTCAGTGTTGCTCCAGAAAATTTTTAACCTTGGTTATAAAATTGCGTAAAAGAGGGATGGCTACTGACATGAAGCTTAAGAATTATATATATTTTATTACATTAAGATAATTTTATTTCATTATATTAAGGATGATCGATAATATCAAGAGAAAATAGGGGTTGCTGCAGTGCCACAGTGGCTACACGCGAGCAGCCGCTGCTCGGTGGAATGAAAAAATGTTTTAGACACAGGGCGGGGTGAGTTTAACAAAATTCTGTAGAAAGTTCGTCGACAGACAGTCGGATTCGATCCGAAGTTCCGGCCCGGGGCAACCGGGCTGGTAAGAGTGGAAGCCCTAATGACATTCTCCCGATCAAAGGAGGCCACCCTCGAAATAGTCAAGGAAATTTAAAACGTTTCCTTTTTTAACCAAAAAGGAGCGAAGAGCGATGAGGGTCAATGCTGATCACGTAAATGTGTACGTGGACCCCATCCCCTTCGCAACCCTCCCAAACAAAATCCGTCCCTCGTCATTTTTCCCATTAACCGACACTCCGCGCCATCGATCAATCAACGGCTTTTGAGAAATCGAAGAAACGGGTCGCACGCTGAATCAAAAATCTCGATTAACTTCGTGACAAAAATTTCAACTGCGGGACGAGGTTTAGCGAATTATGTCGTTCGTCTCGTCGTTTTTAAACGTTGGAAAATAAAAAAACAAACTCAGTTTTGTTTTTTTTTCTTTGAAAATCCTCCGGTAAAAAATTAAAAGAACTCGGTGAAAACCTAAAATGAATTTTATGTGGATCGAACTTTCCGGCGGTGCGTCGAGTAAACGCAGAACGAAGCCGAGTAGGAAATGGAAGAAAACTTAATATATGTATGCGGAGATCAGTGACATCTCTTTACGCGGTCAAGTACATAGAAGGAATATCAAGAAGTAGAGAAATATCCTTCTTACTGATCACGTACTGCGATCAGCTTGATCGAACGTACCGCGGCCAGATCGCACAACAGCCAACGGATAATCATAATGGGAAGAATTTCACGGATAATGCGTGTGCATACGAGATTCGCTCGGTATCAGTATGCAACGCGTTGCGGGCGAGTTACACTTTGTCATCACCCTCTATGGAATACGTATTATTCTTCCTACTGTCGTTGGAATCCGCATCAATTATTATGGCAACTGCATGAATAATAACGAGGATTTTTCTAAAATTAAAATTACAATAAGAATAAAATCGTACATTTCATTCTCGTAAATGCTTTTACAACATACTCCACAGAATTTTTAATCGTTTGCGTTCGAAGCTATTTGTAACTCGAAAATTAAACATTTCTTTCGAGTTAAAATAATTCCGTTCTATAAGATCTTTTACTTTTATGCGTATGACATTGATATAATTTCTTTCGAGTTAAAATAATATATATAAAAATAATATATATACATTGATATAATACCACGCTTAAATTTTTGGTTATTGATTAGATACAAACATATTTATTAATGTAAACAATATTTTGTTCACGACAATTTTTAAGTGGCCACTCGAGTGGGTAAAAGGTTAATTGCATCGATCGTGACGATGATTTTATTCCCGGTTTCATAGATTTTGTTGAATGAATTTCTGCCGAGCCGAATGAAACCACGTTTTCGATAAACGGGGCTGTACTCTAATTAATAGTTCCTCGGTCTCGGATTTCTAGGTCGTCCGCGACAGTCTCGGGCCACGAAAGTCCATAAGATGTTTGGTCTATTCTTATACCTCGTCTGTGGTCTTGGTAATCGATTGGTAATGCCGCGGGTACCCCATCGAGCATAAAGAAAATAAGACTATCGAAAGTAGGAGAGGGCACCCTCTTACCGATCACGTACAAAGCCGAGCTGTATCGGACGTGCTACGAACATCTGGATCGTAGAGTAACATAATCATAATGGGAAACGCTTTGCGGATAATTCGTGCGCGTAACTACAGAGGATATATCGATCCGCCGATGTATTGTATATATGCGCCCGAAGGTGCACGTGCACATCAGAATAATTTGAAAATGCCACTCTGGAATTGTGCGCGATCGCACGTACACATCGGACCGTAGACGATCGAAATCACTGTCATTTGAATTCCTCATTTTTTCCCGCCATTTATTCTCTTTCTCTCTCTCTCTCTCTATCTGTTCAGTATCCATTTTATTAATCACCTCAATAATGCATGTAGCATTTGCGAATATGTATCATAAAAAATTTTTTAAGTTTACATATACAGAATAAATTTTAAGGGGAAATTCATTTAGAAATAATTTGTATATAAAAATATCGTGCACGTTCGTATTATTGGTTAGAGATTCTATAGTCTAGAGCAGTGCTATTGCGTTCCATAAAGTATCCTAAAGGGATCCATGAACACACATAAAATATTCAAAATAATACTTGTTTTTCAACTTCTGTTATAACATAATAATAGAATATTAAATCGTGTTTTCTTTATCGGATCGTGAATATTCTATCGTGTTCGTGATCACGGGTTCCGCGAAATAATTTTATACTCGCAAGGGTTCCTCAAATCGACAGAGTTTGAAGACCGCTGGTCTAGAGCGTACGAATAATTCTATAGTTATGCGAATTTTATAGGTGGTTTCTAGAAGTCTTAAAGTACTGCTATATGCATGACACAGTATCAACTTAAATACCATTTGTTGCATGCTATAGAAAGAAAATTAAAGAGCGAAGTTACCGTATGAAAGGAGCGATACGTCGCCGCGAACTATCATTATCGAACTTCGCCAGTCTATAAATGGAAATATCATTTCTATTTTTACGGTGTACAGACACTGTTTGAAAGGAGATCGTCCGATCTCACAGCTTTCAAATCGACTTTGTTATCAAATGTTGAACCTACACGTTTTAATACACTCTCCGAGCAGTTATATACCCATCGATCGACTAAAAACATTGTTAATGTTACATACGTCTACGCGCGGTTTCATTTCAACCGTAGTTACGCTTGGGCCGAGTCAAGATTCTCACAATACGATCCGGTGTCGGTGAACCGTCGATTCAATTAAAAACGCGCAATCAGGACAATATTAAATCATGCTCGCATAGTTTTTCAGCCGGGAAACGTTACTCGGAAAACGTCGTCGAGCCGGCATAGCTGCCCGCAGGTCGGAATAATTTCCGAAAGCGTCCGGGACAGGATCGCGGGCGCAATTTATCGCGACATGCCTTTAGATCGCTCGCAAAACCATCAAGGGTTAAACAAACGGAGAGCTACGAGCTTATAAATATTGACCGATGGCGCCATCTGCGCTTACGTACGATTCCGCCGTGGACGCGCGCGTGCACTTCGCGCACATTTAACCCTGTGCGATGTGCACGTACATTCCGCAGACGCATTGCCGTACACCGGTGCACATATAAATAATTTGATCTACGATTATGCATGTATGCCACGCGCAGTGCCCTACACGCACACACGGTCGCTAATGGAATATTCGCGAGCAGAGCGAGTGAGAAACCGGTAGAAAGACGAGGAGGTAGTAGTAGGAGGAGGAGGAGAGAGAGAGAGAGAGAGAGAGAGGAGAGTCGCGTCTTTACATTTCAAATAAGTCGACGCTCGTACTCTCGGGCATTCTCCCCTCGCCGGGGGGTGGTGGCGAGGGGTACGAGGGGAGGAGGAGGGTTCCTTCTCTTCCTTATACGTATTCATTATTGGTACGCGCCTGGTTATACCGCTCGAAACGTGCGTAGCCAGCCCGAATTCTCTTATTTGTCATAAATCAACGCCGGATCACGCAACAGTCCGAGAATTCGTGATTTCGGTCCGCGCCGCTGACGTGGGACGGATTTGCGATGCGAATTCTTACCGACCAGGTATTCGATTGTTCCTTTTTTTTTCTTTCTCTTTCTCTCTCTCTCTCTCTGTATATGTATATGCGTGTGTATTGTATATATATATGTCCCTTCTCTCTTTGGCTTTTCTCCTTTTTTTTCTCTCGTTTTGATCGCACAGGAATTCGCGCGGTACCACTCGGTCCCTCCTCCCCGCCCCTCTACTCCTCTCCACCCCCCTTACTCGTTTCATTTCGGAGTTCGTTCGCGGATCGGACGTCGAAGTGACGGAACGTCGAATTAATTCGATCGCGAGAGGGCTCGTTCTTCGACTCGTCGATCTCGCCGCTGCTAGCCGGCTAACGAGGACCGCGTCGTCCGTAATAAATTTTGCAATTTTGTTGCTGTCCCGGCTGAACGACGGCCATGCATCATGCGACCTTTCTCTCGCGCATTTTCAAACTTACCGCGCAAAATATCAGATTTAATTTGTTTTTCTCTTTTTTTTTTTAATGGAAAAAACAAAAAAGAAAGGTTTGAAAAGTGAAGGAAATTTGCAAAATTCGCCGGGGAATTTTCAGTCGACGAGAGGCTTCTATCAGCGTTTCTCTTCTACCACGGTAGTTGTTCGAATAAAATTGAAGAACCCGTGAGAGGGATTCGGTCTAACGAAGCCCAACCCAACGAAGGCCGTCGCCAAGGGTTGTCTCGTTATCTTTTACAGATAGCGAGCCCGCCTCCACCGTACCCTTTCAACCTCATTCGCTTTCCACGCAGAGGAGTCGGTTCCATAATCACGGGAATCCTTATTTATTGGGAATCGATCGTATTCAAATCCCCCCAGGTTTCTCCTTGGACAAGAACTGACGGGAACTCCTTTCTTCGGTCGGTTAAGAATCGTGGACCAGAAAAAGAGATTTATCCTTGTAACATGGCCGCCAGTCTGGGGGCTTTTCCACGGGCACACCGGATGAAACGAGAGTGAGAGAGAGAAAAAAGTCAAGACAAATCCGAGAGGAGATGAAATTTTCTTGATTGCAAGAGAATATCCGATAAGATTTATAAAATATTTCACGGTTGTAACGTTCGGTCAATTACAAACTTTTCGGCGATACGGAGGAATAAACATTTTCCGTTGACACACGTTTATCGTCGCATGCCGATTTTCGTTTTGTTACGGACTACGCATTATTTACAACGATAAGTTGAGCAGTCTCGCTTCGTTCTCGGCGACACTTCAGCGAAGCGGAATTCCTTTTTAATTATGACTTTTATATTTAACGTAACGGCGCTGGCACCTCGGCGCGGGGCTCGCTCGCTTAATATTTATTTGACATTTACATTACCGGAATCGTAAAAAGCTTTCAGGCGCGTACAATTACTCCATTTGCACGCGGCTAACCCTGAAATCGAGATGGAGCCGAGCTGCGCGGGCTTCTCATGGGAAAACCCATAAAATCACGCGGCCCCAGAACGTGAAAATGTAAAACATAACGTCGTTCAAGACTGAAACAGAGGAGTCCAGGTGGAC
Source organism: Lasioglossum leucozonium (assembly GCA_028454225.1). Taxonomy (NCBI): domain Eukaryota; kingdom Metazoa; phylum Arthropoda; class Insecta; order Hymenoptera; family Halictidae; genus Lasioglossum; species Lasioglossum leucozonium. The sequence continues at coordinate 7,117,022 of CM052207.1, read as the reverse complement.
GGCTATAAAACGCGATAAAGGAACCAACGTTATCTCACGGATTGTCGCTGTCCTCTCTTTTTTTACGGAGCGGCGACGTCGGCGTCGTTGTCGTTGTCGTCGTCGTCGTCAGGGCAACGCCTTTAAACGCAAATCTTATGCTCGAGTGATTGACGAAAAATAAAAAAGAAAGAAAAATGGAAATGCGTGCCAAGCAAGCCGCATAATGCGACTATAATTGTGGTTTCGAAGAAAGGACATTTTCATTGCGTCCGGGGGACCCCGTAAAATTTCGTAATTTGCCTTCGTCGCGTACGATTACCTCGTAAATGTCGTGGGACTCGAGTCGAACGTGTCGGTACTTGTTAGGCGTTACTTTTACGAGCATCTCTAAAATTATTTCTTCTAAATGAATGAATTGTTACCGGCAAGACTTTTACTGGAAATAAGTCGCCGCGCGTAACGACTACTTCGCTCGCTCTTTCCCTGCTTTGAAAATGTTGACGACTCCGTACGATGATCCTTTATTAACTGTTTGTACGCTCGTCGAGCTTCATATCGAACGAAAAAACGAACAGAACAAAATTAACAGAGAGAACGGTTCCCGGTGATTCCGACGAACCGTGCATAATTACCCGTGGACTTTATAAGGTACAAGATTCACGGAGAAAGTCGCATTAACTCTACAAATCGCCTTTCTCGTCTCGCGCCTTACGATGACAGTCAAAATGATAATGAGCCTCGCCACAATGTTGTACGCATTAATACACCCGCCTTCCTTTCAATCACGCGCCAACGAAACATGAAAACAACATTTTTCACTGAGCATTATCGATTCGTCGCCGTGAAAAATTAATTGCCGATATATCGCTCGGCAGAAAATCTCTCTGATACATCATTTATAGTAATTTAATCTCGCATTTTAACCCTTTAACCGCGTATACTTTTAGCACAGTGGATCGCTCTGAACGCAAAACAATAATGATAATAAAAATAAAATGATAATAAGTATACATATTCTAACATTTAAATTATATTGACATTTTTTATTTCAGTTATCGATCGTAGTTGAATAACATAAATTGAATGATATCGGCGCTAGGTTCGATCAAAATTATATTACTGAAGTGATATTCTATTTTAAAGGATTTTCTTTTATTGTATTTATTTTATTTTTATATTAGTGGTGCAGAATAAGCCTCAGCCGCTATTTGATATTACCAAAAATTGACGTGTATTTTAGTATATGGTTTATAAACGTTAAAAACGATAGCAACGAAATTAATTTTCCAGAGAATTTTCAACTTTCTTTCGTCTTTTGTACAATATCTCGGTATATCATTAGGTTGCGTAACGACGTCCGCGAAACCCCTCGACGCACACAGCGGTATTATAAAATGGAGAGGCGGCGAAGGAAAAGAGGGGTCGCGAAAAGAAAATTGACTGAAGGAAAGCCGCGCTGCGAAGGCAGTCGGCTTCGGGACTCGTGAACAAACTTCTCCGAATTCCTTTAGGCAAATATTGGATCGACGCGCGCGTCACAGGGGCGTAAAAAGTACGGGCTCTTAGGAGAGCCTTTAGGGCAGCGAAAATAAGATTTTTCTCCGAGAGCGCGATCTCAGTGGGCGCGGAGAATTTAAAATTAACGCTGCTAAAATGCCTTCGGACACCCTTTCAATTCCGTAACACGTGTACAATTTTATTCTACGATGTTAATCGTATCTTTTTATTTTCCGGCGGGGCGAAGCACGTTGTTCGATTATTACATTTTTCAAAAATTTCTCACTCCGTTGGAATTTTTTATAAGGATAAAATTTCGAAGATCTGCTAAATTTTTAAATCGAATTTAACGCAACCACGTTCCCTGGCTCTCGACGCTCGAAGGATTAATCTCCGACATTTTCCACGTTCCTCCGGACCCACCCCCGGTTCTCCCAAGATATTCTTTCATTATCGAAGGTCAACATAGCGAAGATACTTGGACAATAACCCGTAGGCGAATTTCTCCAGACCCGGAGAGGGGTGTAGCGCTCAGATGACAGACAAGGAACGCCGTGGTGGCTCCCGTGGGCGAGGGTTGTTGGTTGCTCACCGCAAGGGTGGAGGGAACGGCAATCATCCCTACTTGATGAGTTTTTCTTATTTTCCCGGCGGAGTTTTAAAAATGGCCGTTTGGCATGCAAGCTGGCGCGGCGTGGCGCGCTCGCCCCACAGCCGGGCCTCTCGGATTTATTTCGATTACTTTTTTCTAATCGCTGTCACTTCACCCTCGCCGCGTGCCCGATCGAGAATGAAACTCTAGTCTCCGATCGGTTGCCTTGGATCCACGTGGCTATATCACTGTACTCCCCCTTTCAAAATTGTTTAAGAGTTGTGCACGATATTCGTGAAAAATTTATCCCCCCCAAATCAATATGTGCGAGAACACGAAATTTTTTCGAGATCGGGAAGCGTATTCGAACGTTTCGAGATTCTCGAATTTATCGGGATTTTCGAAATAATCGGGACTCTCGAAAGAATCAGGATTTCCGAAAATTCGTCCGTCACGAATTCTATTCAAGACTTATTTTTATGTCTTTTATGTCTTATTATCGAAATTTTTGGGAAATCCGATTTTCTCGAGATTCTCGAAATTTTCGGGAACCTGATCCGACCCGACCCGACTCTTCCCGACCATCGGGTTCCCGATATTTCGAGTGCTTGCACACCCCTAGTTTCAACACTTCGAGGACAAATACGTGTTTCATTCTGAAAGTCAGAAAAAAATAATTTAATTCTCATAGTAATGAGAAATCAATTTTCCTGAGAACTTGATATAAGATTTAGCTACTTGAATTAAAACTATTAAAATACTTTTTAAAATCCTCGTTTGACGTATCTGGTATCATGAATTGAACAAGTAAATATAATTTAAATCGTGTCGTGTTTGGTCTCGTTTCGATAAGAAAAATGTGGGAAACGCGTTGGTTAAAAGTGTGCCGAAAGAATATACTTAAAAACAAATGTTCTGTTACCGCATCGATAAAAATTGTTCTCGATGGTACGCCGGTACGCATTATATATAAACAAACTTTTTTCGGACGTCTATCCACGTTAAAGTTCAAGGCCCTGAGGGGGTGGACTGTCTGGCAATCATCGGGCATTGAACGAAAAATTACATTAGTAATAGGCCATTGATATTTCATAGGGCTGGATCTTGTAATGTGGTCCACATGTTTGCGTCTGTGTGTGTGCCGGGCTCACGAACCTGCTCCCAGGAGATCTCAATCAAGGCGAAAAATAATTTTTCTCCCAACCCGGCCGAGGCAGGCTAATAATCGTCGGCGGGTCTGATCGAATTTCGCTGGGCGTTCAATAAACTTGTATCATTTATACCGCCGGAATATTTATACTCCTTTTCCTCGAGCGGGAGTAGGTATCCTATTGTTACTGCATGGCTACTTTGTCTGGCTTGCGTAATTTGGGGGATTGTGCAAACCTTTTCCATCGAGCGGAGCGCGAACCTCGCGAAGAAATGCAGGAACATTCGAACAATAATTTATGATTCTAGTATAAATGATTTTACACCTCATTCACAATTATTAAAGGGAGCAGAATATTTGCCAATATGATGGAAGAAGTTTTAAAAACAAACTAAAGACTACCATTGGCGTAAGGGTTTAAACGCGGCGAGCGAATTGAATCGAATTAAATTCGGATTACGGAGTTAATTAAAGCGGAATGAGAAGATGAAAAAGAGTGAGAGGGGGGAGAGGAGGGAGAGGAAAGGAGAAATTTTTCGCAGGAGCGTTCCACGTCGGTCGGAAAAAGCGCAGACGCCGAAAGAAGGCGGACGGTTCCGATGGGTTCCTTCCTCTGTTCCTTCTTCAGCCTTTCGTCACACCTCCACACCTCCTTTGTTTTAGCTGGTCTGCGTCGGTTTCGGTTCGGTTTTTCATCCGGCTTTTTGTCCGCGCGTTTCGCCACTTAACTCCGGTAGTGTCACGTCATCGCCGTGGCTGTCCAACAGCTACTAAGGACTCTGTGTGGAGATATTAAAGGTATGCGGACAGCGGCTGCTCCATCTCCACACCACGAATTCATCCTGTCTTCCCTTCTTCATCTTCTTTCTCGGGTGTGTTCTGCCCCTCTGCCTCTCTCGCCGCGCCGGCAGCTCGCCGAGCGAGGCCCGGACCCGAACGATCCTAATTCCACAAAACAATGCTGATCCGCGGCTCTCGTCCCTGGCGATTAAACACGATTCCGAATCGTCTTCCCATTCCTTGAATTAAACGCATTCATCCAACAGCCGGGGGAAGCTTTAATTTGACTATGAAACGATGCCTGCGGAGCGGAGGTTCGAAGAAATTTTTTGCTCAGCCCCGGCACGGCGGCGCGGCGCGGCGGTTTCCTTTTCGCCATTAGTCGTGCTTGTGGCTGATGAGATCTTTTGTGTTTACCTAAATTGCTTCAGTTTAATTATTTTATTCGACGGAGCCTGTATCCGATATTATTCTACTGTTACGACCGCGACTCGGTTTTCAGACATTTTTGTTTAAATAGCAATCCCGTTTAAATATCTTGAGGTTTTTCGTGGATTGACCACTTTTTTTTTAAGAATATCCAGCAATTTTGAAACAATTAAAAATCTACACGAAACATAAATGCATAAAGATCTATAGTCTATTTACTCTGCGTTGATCGTCGGTGCAAAAGGAATTATTGCAGCCCGTTTGACTATTATTAATTTATACAGTTTAGCTCTTGTTTAAATAACAATCCCGTTTAAATATCTTGAACAGTTTTTCGTGGATCGACCACTTTTTTTTAAGAATATCCAGCAATGTTGAAACAATTAAAAATCTACACGAAACATAAATGCACAAAGATCTATGGTATATTTACTCTGGGTTGATCGCAATTGTCGGTGCAAAAGGTATTATCGCTAGCGGACAAACTTTTATAAACGTGCGATTCTCTAGATGCGAAATACTGTGTTCGCGTAGGAACGTACGGCGACGGAAGAATTAACAAGAAGCTTTATTCAAGTTGAAAGTTTAAGTGCTGCAATTGAACCGGAGTTTAACTTGACAAATAGAGAGATAGTTGTCTATTATCAAAATGACAGGTCGTCGTATGCGGCGATAACTGTTCTTAAACACTTCTACGAATTGAATATTCCTTCATTTCGCGATGTCCCCATCGTCAGGAAATTCAGACTATTATCGATTCATGAAATAAAATGGACGATTTCAACCGTGACGGATGGTTTGCAACAATCGCATATAATTATACGCGTTCGCAAAACTATCATTCGGAAAATTTAGAAAAAATGTAGTTTGATTAAAACGTGAGACGACTATGCTTTTTCAAGAATCGTCCGATACGATAATTTCATTTTTTCAGTAACATCCGAAATAATTAATGTGTCTATTAGAGAGATAAGGGCGGAGCATTTATCGTCGAGTGTCGCTCCTGTATAATCATCGAAATTTTATTGTGAAGAACGCGCCGAATCCTATTGAAAATCAGCATTATAGGATTACCCATTCTTGGTTCCAGAACGTCTGGCCTCTCCCAATTATCCCGAAACTTTTGTCCTTCCGCTTCGGAGGGCCCTTGGTCTCGGTCAATACCTTTCCCTTCTCGGTTCCTCGCGAAAGGAGCACAAAGGAGCGGGCTCGTTCACGATGGACCTACGATGCACTGATTAAAAATTATCACCCAACGGCTACAAAAGGGGCACTTTCCTGCTTTACGCTTACGCTCTCTCTCGCTCTCTCTCTTCGTTCCACCTCCACCTATTCTACTTACTCACCTACCTTCACGCTTCTTCTTTCTTTTACTTCGGAGCAACTTCTCTTTTTCTTCGAGTGACTTCCCCTTATTTATCTCCGCAGAGTCCCCCGAAAGCTAAACACGCTGTGGTCGACTTAGCCACCGGAGAAACTTATCAAACGAAGTAAAACTTTGCCCACTGTATTTCCAAAGTTTTCGCTCGCGGGGAGAGAGAGGGACGGGTAAAAGCCGGACGGAAACAATGTTGCGAATAAATGAATGCGTTTGCCTATCAAAATCCCGTAATCTGAAAAGTATTCGCTCCGAGGATATATAGCCGTGCTTGACAGCTCGGAGCTCGCCACCGCGTTCTTTAGATAAATGCCTATTTTACGTGCGACCAGTCTCTGATTCATTGAAAATGTTTCATGTTTCGGAGGGATCCTTCAACGTTATTTTCCGGGACATTTTATTATTTTGCTGGGCTGTGTACTTCTGGCGAAAGTATTTGGACATTGTCTTGTTAGTAAAATTTAGGAAGAAGAATTACGACTGGACTGCGAATACTCGTGCAAGATAAAAATTGTCTGCATTAATCACAGGATTCAGGAGCTGCATGAATATTTCTTCTCGAAATAATTTGGATCAGTTGAAAACAATCCAATTTTTACGTTCTTTAAATGATCATTTTCGAAAATATCAAAGGTCCAAGTCAGCAAACAATCGGTGAATAGCAATCGATATAACTGGACTGCGAGTTTTCCTGCAAAATAAAAATTATCTGCATTAATCACAGGATTCAGGAGCTAGATGATTATTTCTTCTCGAAATAATTTCGATCAGTTGAAAATAATCCAATTTTTACGTTCTTTAAATGATCGTTTTTGAAAATATCAAAGGTCCAAGTCAGCAAACAATCGGTGAATAGCAATCGATATGACTGGACTGCGAATCTTCCTGCAAAATAAAAATTATCTGCATTAATCATAGGATTCAGGAGCTAGATGATTATTTCTTCTCGAAATAATTTTGAGCATTTCAAAACAATTCAATTTTGACGTTCTTTAAATTATCGTTGTTGAAAATATCAAAAGTCCATGTTAGCAGACCATCAGCATGGTCGCCGAAACGAATCGCATGCACGCATTAAATCGAATTGGTTACTTTTACGTGTTCGTCATTAGAGAACGTGGAAACGTGATCGTGCAAAGCTTAACGAAAACTGGGGATTTCGTCCGCGCCGGAGGCTCATAACAACAGTATTCAAATGAACCTTACAAATTACGTTGCCCCACTCTATAGGACGGAGTTACATTAAGAATTGATCACTCGGATCGCGAACACACGACTACCTTCTGCCGCGACGTGATTCGAAATTTCAAAGTCCGCTCGAACGGCTGACTTTTACGCTCCCCCGAGATGATTACAATGTTACGGTCCCGCCGCCGCGCCGCGCCGCGCCGCCGCCATTGCGTTCGCAATACTTGTTACCGTCTGCTTAAACCACTGGCGCACGAACTTACGCGACGTTGCATTCAAAGAAGAGCCTGTAAAATGTTCGACGGAGGTACACTTTTCTGCCTGGTCGTCCAAGCCATTAAAGCAACGGAAGAAGAGGCACAAATTAAATGGAATAAACATTTTAGGCAACAAAGTTTCTGGACGAAGATAACACAAAATTCATGCGGAGTAACAAGGTCCTTTTAAACAAATTTTCTTTGCACTCCTATGTTTTTATCTCGGGAGCTCCTTCGTCGAGTCAATAATAATTAGAAAGCTTGAAAAATATATTGAAACAATTACTAAAACACAAAAATTGTTAAAAATAAGTAGCAGTCAACGAACTGTCCTTTAACCGTACAAGTGCCAAGTATTTTCCAAGTAGTCACCTGAAGTCAGTTTTTAAGATTTGCGAGTCAATCAATTTTATCGACTTTGGCAAACTTTTACTTTTACTAAAAAATTTCGACCATTCGCATTTATAAAGTTAAAGTAAATTTAAAATAAAATCGGAGCAGCTGGTGACAAAATTGAAAAATAATTCGCAGTGCAAACACTGAGCCTACCGAGCACTAAAAGCGATTAAAATGTTTCAGCTTAGAAAGACGATGAGGATCTATTTATTTAGATTTTGTGCAATTCTTAATATGCCTGGATAAACTTATACTTATGAACTTAAACTGGATACTTATATATCCTTACATTATTATTAAAACTATTGTCAATAATAAAAATAATAATATAGTCATTTGACCGGTAGTGGTAGGTTTAATGTTAAACGCACTGTACTGCAAGAATCAAGCGACAATGGATCGAGGAATCCTGTTCCAGAGATTCATGAGAGAGGTTGATCGTATCGGGATGGAGCGACGAAATTTTCTCACCATTTCATTTCGATCGTAGCCCGATCCGTAACAATCGCGGCACACTTTTCAATCGACGCGAGGAGAAAAAAAAAGCAAGAAAAAGGTTTAAAGAAGAAACGGAACTCGCTACCACTGCCTCCGTATGGACACTCGGGCTCAATCTTTTCGGATCGATTCTTCCTTTCGGACGTATACACGAATACGCCCATCGGCATTCACGAGCGCCGGTCACGAAAGGGGCCGTGACTCGCGACGTGATTCGCACGTATCGTTGCCCTCACGATAATCCCAATGCCAGTGAACTTTCAATCCCGAAGAAGCTTCGGGCTAATCTACGCTGAGTTCTCGCGTCCAGGCCGATAGGTCCCCCCCACCCCCACCCTTCTCCAGGGTTCATTGACGGCGTGATGTAATCGAATCGTAAGGATTAATCCAAGTTAACTTGCCTGCTTCATTCTATCATCAGATTTCACCTGGACAAAAAAAACTGTCCCGGTTAGTTTCCATATTTTATGGTCGCAGGTATAATACACAAAGCTCGATAATTTGCTCCTAAATAGACCGCGGATCTTCGCGCATTCGTAGCAAAATTACGTAGATAAAATTCGAATTCGTTGGACAATTCTAAAAATTGAAGTTGTAAACGTATGATTTCTGCTTTATTAAAATCGTTCAGGGAAGATATAAAATTCAATTTGGTTTCTCTATTTCTTGCAATCGGCGCGGACTAATTTTATTTTCCATAAAGATCCGCAGTCTACTTAGAAATAATCATTTTAGAAGAGTACATTGCACTATGTTTATTCGTACAATTTGCTGAATTACGAAATCTACCACCACCGGTCAAATTAATTATAAGAATTAGAAGGTAAATGATTAAATAAATATGTACGTAGTAGAGCAGATATTATATTATGAACCGCAAAAAGACTAAATGAATTTTATCTAGATATTTTTATAAGGCAAAGTCTATTTGTACAGGTTTACTGTTAAGTTTTCAATTGTTAAGACTCGACGTTGAAAAGGACAATCAGAAAATTGAACGCACTAAAATTCTTTCCACTGTTTCCGCAACTTATTTCTCTTCTCCCCGGAGCTCGCCTTCTGCTTTCGCTCCTGACGACATTGTGACACGCAGTAAAATCGAGTTGCTCTTATTACAACGCGCCATTCGTCCCCCACCCCCGTCCGTTTTGTTTCCATTAACGTTCGCAACGCTTGTAATTCATTTCATCAAATAAGTTTCGGTAAGTTGGCAGCGGAAAGATTTATTTTAAGAATGTCTGAGCCACGATGTGGAAGGACTCACTGACCGTTGGAATGTCTTCGGCGTAGAATTATCCTCCCGGATTGAAATGAGTTCTGGGAATTGGGGTACGAGAGCTGGCTGGCTCCGGTACCGTTGTAGAGCCTAGAAAATTGATGGCTTCTCTAGTACTCTGCTCTATTGTTCGAGCTGCTAATTTTAGACGGGCGACTCGCTAAAAACATTTTCGTCCGTCTTGCGTTTCTATTTTTCTTTTTTTTTTTTGGTCGTGTTCGGGACGCGCGTCCTTTGTCCGCCGGCCGGAGGTGCGAGGAGCGTTGTTTATAAAGCGCAGTTTCGGGCGACACCGTTGTTGCATCCAGATCGCAACTGCAAATGCTGCCGTCGAGGGGGAGAACCTTAGCGCGCGATTTGGCAATGCGCGTCCGCCGCCACCTGATCGCACTATAAAAATCTTATCGGTGATCTCCGTGCCGCTCGGGGTGGGGACGTTTAATATTAATGTCTCCTCTCGCGCGGTGGTATCCTCGCATCCTTGCACACCGGGTGACACGGAAAAACGCGATCCCACAGTAACCTCCGTGAGCATCGTCTCCATTGATTTCTTCATCGAATTGCTTCGTTAACCTTCTTCGACTGGTAAGGTGGATAATTAAGCCGAGCTCCACTTGTCGACTTAGCACGGGGGTTCGGTTCCGCAACTTCGGGCGTAAGTCGAATTTCATATGAAAATAAATAATTTAATTATAATAGACACATGTATCATCAAAATCGATAGCTTTTATTTCTGATTTTTGAACGAAAACTATTTTAAAAAATGGTATAATTTTTAATTTTTTCGTCGTAAGTCGAGAAGTTACTGTAATTGCGTTGCCTTGTGAAAATGTGAAGATCGATTTGGATTTTGATCGATAAAAACGATTTAGCTTACAAAAATGTCGAGGCTCTGTTTATTCAAATTTCGTGCAATTTTTAACACAATACGTGCTTGCAATAATCGCAGCGGTATGTGTAGTGTTAATACTGTTTATAATGTTCAGTTAAAAATTTCGGAGGCCGAAATAAATCAACGATCGTCCGCCTTCGAGGCCAACGAGCTCCAGACTAAAAATGTCATAGGGAACGTTTAAAATACTCAAAATCATCGTCTGTCGTGGCTTGCTTTTCAAAGTTCATCCTCCGTCGGTTTCGTCAGTGCGACTTTTACGCGTAATTGCAAGTCATCTCGGCCGGAGACCATGCGCGAGAGCGATCGTTACACGCAAAGGTCGCCCCGTGTAAGTTACGAAGCAGCAAACATTCTTCTAACCGCGATAATGAAATGGAAACGGATACACGGGGCCCGTGATGTAGACGGGAGAAATACAACGGCTAAGATCGGCGAAAAATTAACCTCTCTCGAAGTTTCGTCTGAGAGAAAAAGAGAGATTCACTGCTGGCGCGTCTTTTCGCTCGGACGAACCCGTTTCATACGGACACCCGGTATAAAATGTTAAAGACGAGCATGTGGGAGAACCGTGCACCAGGTACCAACGTCCCATATCCCCCGGTGTAACGTATGAACACCACAGGCCCGAGCTGGTATAGGAGTTTAATTGGTGGTAATATGAATCCGCGTAATATAAACCGCCATCAGTCTCTCGACAGGAGAGTAAGCGAGCGAGAAGCCCTGGCAGAGGCGAAAAGAAATGACAGAGATGAGAAACGACGGGGATCGAGGACGGAAACGATGTCTCCACCTTCGTAATACCGACGACTCTTTTTATCACTGTCGCGAAACACGGTGTCCTTTGAACGTTCCGAGAGCAGCCCCGCTGCTCGAAAAGCGAAAGTAACGGGGAGCAATTTAGATCGAACCGATCGCTTTGTCCAGTTAAGAATTAGGTGTCCCACACCCCACCGCGGGACGAAACTGTGATACGTGGGGAGTGCTAACAAGGTTTTTAAGCGATCGCTATTCCCACTCGACCCGATTCGCTCGCGTTCATTTCTGAATTCGAACACGTTCCCGTACTCTCAAACGGTTATCAATTTCTACGACCCCCAGCATCACTGGACCTCTGTAACATGACGGATTCGATTTTTTTTAGTTGACACGATTGTTCACATTATAAACATAATGTGAGAAATTATTAAATATCAGGGGATATGCTACATTCAGCAATTTATAAAATTATCAATTTCTTAGACCCCCAACATCATTGGCCACCGCTAAAATGATGGATTCGATAGTATTTAGTTGCCACGATTGTTCAGATTATAAACATAATGTCGGAAATTATTAAATATCAGGGGATATGCTATAATTACTAGACTGCGGACCATATGCATTAATGATAAAAATGAGTGGGTGTAATTTAAAGCAACAAAAGCATTAATCTATTCAATATATTAAGAAAGAAATTAAATTTTTATTTCACCCGTGTTCCTTGCGTTTCAGATGGAAAGTTTTTATTGGGCAACTAAGTGATCGCGGATTTTAAATAAGGAAAATTGAAAATTTTATAGTCCGTGTTTGTCGATGATCTTTCAGGCAGTGTCACAATTCCATGTTCATGAAACTTCAGATTTTTGCCAGCAAACGACCGAATTAAATGAGATTTTACATCATCAGCATCATTAAAAATTTTACCATACCAGGGAGTTCTGCGTGGAACGAAATACAATGGAAATCCGAAGGCGCAAGAAAGCAACAAAACAAAAGACTGCTATCACCATCTATCGACAAAATCCGCAATCACTTAGTTGCCAACCCACTATCGCGTAAAGATCCGCAGTCTGATAATTACGGTCCGTTGTACAAAAAGAGTTTCGGAAACTCGTTCCTAGAGGCGTTCGCGCAGGATCTCGTACGTCGCGAGTAATTAAAGTAATTATCCAAGTCCGCGGTTGCATAAGATCGCTGTCGTTTAACAGGTTGCTATCATTCAAAGCGAGCCGATACAAATTGCCGCGGGGCCGCCGGATCCTTAAATCGGAAGACGCGCGCGTGAACCTCGGTCGAACTCTCGACGAGGGACGCATCGAAGTTCGTTGACTTCCGGCGGTCGTAACTCTCGCGATCGCAAGATAAATACTCGAGCAAAAGAAAAAGATTCCGAGGAAGAAGGCGTTTTCCTGAGGGAGCCCGATCCCGCCATCCCTCAGAGTCCATCTTCCCGCCCTCCTACTTGCGCGTCGCCCCTTCGCATTTTCTCTAATGTATTCACAAATCTTCCTGCTAGCGCGACGTTATCATTCTCCGAACAGCCTCGAGCGTCGTTTTAGAAGGTATGTGTGCGTGTGGGTGCGACAGCGCGAATACGAGCGCTGTCTTTTTTTCCACCCTTGCGAAGGGTGAAGGGTGGAATTCATTTCGCGGCCCAACGCCCTCGTCGCCCGGCTAGCAGCGGCGTTCGATTGCTTCGATTATCCTTACCTTATTCCTCGAAGCTCGCCAGCCAGCCCCCCTCCCTCCCCCCTCTGGTGCCCACCTTCCGTCTAACTGCCATCAACCACCTTGACCCGGCAATCCTCTTTTTCTTCCTCGATTCTCGATTCTCCATTCTCGCTCCGGAACGTCGACGGCCGACTCGATCGGTCTCGCGAACTCCCTCAGCTAACCCCCCTCCTTCCGCCCCTACCCAAGACGATTTTCAACCCTCGGCAGCCCACCCCCGAAATCTATTCTTCGGGGTGCAGGTGCCCCAAAATCCCGGACGGATCTCACCTACGTCGGAGGGCTGATTCTACCGTGAAAGCTTCGTTTGAGAGACGCGGACACAGCGAGCCTCGGAATAGGGTTGAAATAGAAATCGAGGAAACGAACGAGAGATCCGAAGGGGGTCTAGGAATTAGGGTCCCTCTCGCGTCGATCCACGGAAATTCTTGGATTCGCTGTTACGCGATATCCCTATGGTTACCGCGTCCAGCGTTGGTTCACAGTTTACACCTGTTCTGTGTATAACCGTTGGATTCTTGCATGAATCTGATGTTTATATATTTTAAGTTAATTTATAACGCCTTTGCCTTCGCTTCTTTAGCAAATACGGGATAATCCTGTTACCGTGCGTACGAGCACGTTCCGGCTTAATGAGGGTTAGTGCCATAAAAAAGGGCCCTTGACCATTACCGTCATTTTCTAGGTGACGGCTGGTTTTCCCCAAAAAATGCATTTGGGTATACAAATATACAATTTCTCCCACTCAGCCTCTTGTTGTACAGCTGTACCAAGTTCTGCACGAGCACCGCGACTGAAACGATCGTCAATTTGACGGCTACCCGCGAGTACATTTATATATTTTTCTGTTTTATTTTAATAAATACTATTTTTGCTTTGGAAGCAACCTCTGTTGATTATTCAACAATAACCTATGCGTTATTGTGGTGTAAAGTTATTGATGCGTTGTTGTGGTGTAAAGCTGTATTAACGATTCGTTCGTTTCACGATATATCCTTCACGCGTTATCTTGCCAACTGTCCGTGATTCTTATTCGGAAGTCGATTAATTCAGCGACAGACGGTTAGGTAGAGGCGAGTGATTTGAACGGGCACCGGACGTTTTCAATGTCGTGCGAGTTGGTCGAATTGCCTGGCACGAATGTAAATCGATAGCGATGCATAGTAAGATATTATGTCGTAGTAATAAATCAATTAATAGGTGCATGTACAGGGTGTCCTGTTTAAGCACAGCTGATATCTCGGAAGGATTTGTAGTTATTGAAAAAGTGTTCGTAGAAAAGTTGTTTGGCAGAATGGGCTACGTCATGTAGTGACAATTGTTTTCTCGGAGTAGTGAAAATACTTCTCTTAAATGGAATGCTATATTTTTTATACCATAGATCACAGTATCAAATTCCGAGTGTGAAAGTGTTGACCCTCATACGTCCTAAACCTAATAGTTAATGAGATATTAGCGTCGGGTAAACATTGTCAACACTCGGAGACATTGATCTTTCAACGCGACTTTACACGCATCAAACTATTGCTAATGTCTCGTTAACTATTAGGTTTAGGACGTATGAAGGTCCTTGATGGTATAAAAAATATAGAATTCCATTTGTAAGAAAAATAGAGATTGACCTTCAACTTTCCTCCACTATTTTACCCACAAGAAAACAATTATTACACCTGGATGTAAACACTTGTTTAACCCTTGCATGACTCGACATCAGTTTTTATCTCATTTATCGAGTCAATAATAATTACAAAGTTTGAAGAATATATTCAAGTGATTAGTAAAATAGAAAAAAATTTTTTAAATAAGTAGCAGTCAAGGAACTGTATGTACATTAAATTTCAAATAAGACACTTGAAACAGTTGGGAGCTGCCGATAACAAAATTGAAAAATAATCCGGAGTATAAAGGGTGAACTACAAGTCCTGCCGAGATATCCGCTGTAACTTAAACAGGACACCCTGTACACTAGACCGTGTATATATATGTATACTTAGTAATGACTTCGCCAGCCAAGGACAATTCAGCAGCGACGACAGAGCGTCGCCGTTCGAAAAGTAAAGCACGTTCAACGTTTCCACGTTTGAATGTATTATTCGTAAAAATTTATTCGTAATCGACTCCGCGAGCAAGGTCTGGATTCTGATCATTTCTGTATAGTGTAAAGAATATCCCCCGTAAGACCGGCGTGTACGGAGAGGGGGCCAAGGCAGGGGGTTGAAATTGCGTCGTCATTCCAGAATATGAGATTTTTAGGAGCGTCGCACGGAGGGGCAGCGGTGCGATAAAAGGTTGGCCGTAGGATGAAGGGAGAAAAAGGTTCGGCGAGAGAAGAGAGAGATTCGCGAGCGTGTATCTGGACGAAACGGACGTTCAGGGGTGGATATAATGGGCGCAACGGGGCGGGCAGGGTTGTGGAGGGGTGGAAGCCTCTGCGCTATAGGTAACGTACGCGTAGCGCATAAGCAGACGAATCTAGTCACGGGAAAAAACCGCGTGTTCGTACGAAGAAAGCCGCTCCGGGGACATTATTGGATTCTGAGCATTCCCCGAGTTATTAAAATTCGAAGCAAACCGCGGTGGTGGCGGAGGACGGAGGAATATGCGGCCAGAACGAAAAATCTCCCGTCGGGAAAGTGGGCTGACTGGGACGGGGCTGTCGAAGAATATTAAAGTCTCGATACCAACCCCACCCCGCCCCGTCCCCCGTCGATCTTTCAGGAAAACGCGCGATGGTTTTCCTGTAAACCTTACCCGGCCGCCGCCTTTTCCTTCCTCGGTTTGTTAACCACGACGAGGGAAACTCGCCGCCCGAGACTTATCTGCCTCGGTGATTTCCCTCGGAGAGAGCCCACGCTAATTCGGCCGGGTATATCTGGAGAGTTCGATACCCACGGATCATTTCGCTCGCCTTATACCCTCGTGCGATCAATTTGCCGAGCGTGGAATAATTAGAATTGTTACGCGAGACTCCGGTTTTCATTCGGTTGTTCATTAAAATTGGCAATACGTGGTTCGCTGGATAGAAATATGATCGTCGATATGCAAACGAAAGCAGGCTAATCGATAATTCATCAATGTATTTTATCTTGTTCGAAAAATTCGTTCAACATTGCTAAATCGGCACAGCTTTCTAACCAGTTAAGTGTTTCGACTTCTTTGGAAGATTGTATATTTAAACCGCCTCGCTACTGTTACTACTGTTCTTACTCGTGACGAATATATACGTCGTAACATAAAATTGTGGAATATTTTCATGACGAGTATAAACAGGTGGCTGATTAAGGAAACAAATTAAAAGCGTGCGAAATAATGAAACATTAACAATAAGACGATCGTCGTTGCCCAACACCCATCGAGCACATTACTAAATAACTTTCGGGCCGGCCAATTATACCGCACATGAAAATATATATTAGCTACAATGAAAAATGGTCTCGGAAGACAATCAAAGTTAAGAACATTCATCAAGCTAATTGTGTCCCAGGGGAGCCGAGATACGGCGAGGTTTTTATCAGCCGACACCGCCCACCCTCAATCGATGCTATCGGGCTCTATTATCAAATCAAAATGATCAATCATCAGGGTCAATAACAAATACACGGTAAAAGTGGCTTTCTCGCCGATGTGGCAAACACAAAAGGCGATAGCCGGTTTTCAAGAGGGTCCGGTGAAAGGCTGTAGAAGTCACCGGGGGCGGATTTAGAGAGGGAGAAGGTGGTGGCTTGTTCTCAAGCCCGGCCAGGGGTGTCTATCATACGTGAGCAAATGCGGGGATCGCCGGCCGTAATCTGTATAATCGTTTGCCCGTCCATCGATCATGTTTTAACAATAAACTTAATATGGTTTTGCGTCAAACTGCCTGGAAAGCTGGACACGGTCTACGCGAACATTCCCAAGCCCATCCCTCGGTGGACGCGTGCATACGTGGTTTGCGTAACAATGGAAAATCTACGCGGAAATTTCTTTATTTCTGGGAAAGTAACACTATTACATCATTTTACTGTTACATAATTTTAATCTTTTTTCAATGTGCTCATGCACAGTGACCAGTGGAGGAACTATAGTACCGCAAGACCCGGGGACCCAAAATTTTTGCATTTGTTATCTTTTAATTTTACTGAAATTATCCCTAATTAATATTGAATTAAAAATACACTGACAAAAAGTACATACTTCTTGCGTTTTTTGAAGTTTTACAAATCTCTTTCCTAAGCGTTGAAAAAATTCAATTCTATAAAAATATCCAAATAGGAGGGCCAAAAATTTTTGCATTTGTTATCTTCTAATTTTAGGGAAATTATCCCTAATTTATATTGAATTAAAAATACACTGACAAAAAGAATAAGAATTTTTACAAATCTCCTTCCTAAGAAGCATTGAAAAATCTCAAACCTATAAAAATATCAAAAGAAAAAGGGGGGCTCAAAATTTTTCCATTTATTATCTTGTAATTTTACTGAAACTATCCGTAATCCCTAAATATAAAATACACGAACAAAAAAAAACATGTTTCTTGCGTTTTTTTAATATTTACAAATCTCCTTCCTAAAAAGCATTAAAAAATCTCAAAACCATAAAAATATCGAAAGAAAAAAAGGGCCCAAAATTCCGAGTTCCGCCTCTGATAATGACGTTAATTATAGTGATTACATTCGCCTGTTCGTGCAATTCAGTGCTACCCACGCGTCTAAATAACCAGATTCATCAACGAATAGTCATACGTTTCGTGCGCCGTGTATAAACGAAGGAACATAAAATAACGCGCACACTCGTTGGAGCAATGATGCAATTATTTTTCTACCCGATCGATCTAAGCATTTCCCTCGGCCGAACAAGCCAGCTAAGAGTCCGGCTAGAATCAAATAGCAGCTCCTCGGCGAAGCTAACGAACAAATAAGAATCCCTTCCGCGCGTTACGTTTTTTTTCCGGCGCATTAGTCCCGCATAATAGATCCGACGAAGGAGGCCAGCTAATGGCGCGCGGGCGGAACGAGAGTCCCGGGGAAAACGGCAAACAATTTTCCCGCGGCCCGGCGAATATAAATAAATGAAACGCTGTGCCGTATTTGCGTGCGAGCGTGAGCCGGTTCGCAAATACAACGCGAGGATTAAAGATGGGGCAGCGGCGGAGACGGCGTGTCGGGCGAAACAAGGAACGAGATGAGAGGGAATAAAAAAAGAGAGAGAGAGAGAGAGAGAAAAAAAAATGAACGAGCAGCTCTCCGATTCCCGTTTGATTTTTGGGTTTGCATTGCTGCTCGCCGGCCCGGAAGAAAAGCCTTTAGAGAGTTTTTCCAGCTGGGAAAGCCGGTCGAATGTTGCGCTCGCGTGTTCTCCAGTTTGGAAGGAGGCTCCTATTCAATCCTCTCTTTCATTTCCGTGATTGGTGTTTTAAATAATTGCATCTCTGTGCCGTGGCCGCGTCACCCCTTTCTCGGCTCTCGACTCGACTCGTTTGTGCAAAATATTTCGAATCGACCACGCCCGTGTGTTCCCTATTCACCCTTCGCACACGGGCGCACACGCGGCCATGTTTTTCACCGGAGGCAGCCCGGTGGTCCCCCCCCCCCCCCGTGGCAACATTGCGATTTTTAATTAAATGCCAGTATCGATGCCCGGTATCGATGAAAAGAAAATTTTGGCATCCGGTCGCGCCGCAACACGCCGCTGCCAAACGAGGATTCATAAAATTGGCTATCAGCCGGCCGGCTATCGGCGCGTGCACACGCGAGAGAACATCGAAAAAGTCATTGGCGGGATTGAAATGGCCGTTCGATCGTTTCCGTGAAAATTAAATTCGCTTGATATTTTTCCTTTGAAGAAGGGGAAAAAAAGAAAAGCCAGGGAAACGAAGGACTTTTGCGTTGCTTTCGGTTGTGCGTCTGTGCGCTATTTTTTTTTGTTCTTTTTCTGGCGGGGTGGGGGGAATCGGCAACGACCAGGTATCGACGGAGACTCGGCAACCCTGGGAAATTAGAAGCGTCTAAGGGACCGGGCCGCTTTTGAGGGTGTTGTGCCCTCGTCACTGGATATTTTTTAACGAGCTACTGTGGGGGAAAATATCATATTTCTGTAAAGGCTCTCCCCTCCCGGTTAATCCCCCTTGAATTTCAGTCACCATCTCGAGCCGGTAAACGATCGATCGTCTTGGAACCTTCTCTCTTTCTCTCTCTCTGTTCTATTGTCTCCGCCAGGGCGAGGACGGAACACGGGGAAACTGTTGGGAAAATTTACATTCTTGATCGCGTACCCGCGTCAACTTTCGTGACGGGCCTGAACCGCGAATTACGCCTCGCCCGACGAAATAAAAAATCAGACGGGCTCCAGAACGACAAGTCGACCGTGCAATTTCACAATTAAAACGAGCGAAAATCAACGTCGGGCAGTAAACAAGCATCGGAAGAACAGTCTGTATCCGCGGGTAGGGATCGTAAGAAAAATTGTTTATAAGCAGGACGACTGTCGTCGCCGGGTCTCCAAAAACGACGATCGTTGATGCAAATCGGTGTCGTAGGCGTGTCGTGTTCCTTACCGAATCTCGGCCGGTGACCGTGTCTCCGTTACGCTAGAGATTACGACCGGTCGGGGTGCTACGAAAGATAAGGGTCGGAGCACACCGGCGCCGCGTCGCGTCGGGAGACAAGAAGCGAGACACTCTCGTGGCCCGATTTTTTCGTTCGCCGCGGAATCGGTAGAGAGAAGGAAAGTCCGATTGACAATGCTCGCCAACAAAAATGTCCCGTGTTCCGCGAAGACCGTCGTGTCCCTTACGGGGGCGAGCTCGCAAAACTGCGATAGAGGTGGCGAATAAAACAGAATGTCGGGCGGGGAGGGGTGGGCGAGGGGGTTGTGTGTCTAAACGTAAACGACGGGGTAAAGGGGGTATAGGAGAACGGCGATGGCGGTGGTGGTGGTGGTGGCTCGTCACGTATCACGCAGCGGTGGCTGTCGTGTTTCGTGCGAACCGGCCTTCATGATTTGAAACCGTTTGGTGGAAGCAGCAACGAGAGACAACGACTTCGCGAAACGAAGAAAAGGAGGAGAGAAGAGCAGAGAGAGAGAGAGAGACAGCCCGAGATGAAGAAGAAAAGCGAGAAAGGGGGGGACGCAGCAAATGAAAAGAGAAGAGGCAGAGAGAACGGGCCAGATAGATAGAGAAAGGGAGAGTGAGAGAAGGGAGACGGGAAAAGGAGGGTGGGGGAGAGAATGAGA
The DNA here is from genome assembly GCA_028454225.1 of Lasioglossum leucozonium. Classification (NCBI taxonomy): domain Eukaryota; kingdom Metazoa; phylum Arthropoda; class Insecta; order Hymenoptera; family Halictidae; genus Lasioglossum; species Lasioglossum leucozonium. The sequence goes on along the minus strand of CM052207.1, from coordinate 7,097,002 downwards.
GAAAAGGAAAGAGGCCCGGAGTGCTAAGCCCGATGCGAGAGTGGCCAGGCTAAGCCCAAGGCAGAAAGAAAGGTTTTATCTGCTCGCAGTTATTTATCGCTTTCCGTTGTAGCGCTGTCGTCGGGGCACGACCAATCAGAAGTCAGTATCCCTGGGTACCAGTCCGCGCCATCCGCATACATTATCGTGCGGAGCCTCGGCCATTGTCTTTCCACCGTTGTAAATCACATTTTATTCCCTCGCTTACGGTTTCGTTTTATTTATTTGTCGGAGAAACGTATCGCTACCGTACTCGTGGCCAAGGGGCGCGCGCGCGCCAACCGCTCGCGTTCTTCGCTATAAACGCTATAAACGCGCTCGTACACACACAGTTACGCGTGTGCGCGCACACAGAGGCAGAGACAGACAAACGGAGAGAGTGAGCTACAGGGAGCTATACACGGGGACACGTACGAGGACACACACGGCTCGGCTAGCACGGGGGAAGACACACGGTCGCCCGATGGAAACACACGCTTCCCCGTGAAATCCGTGTAAGGGGAACACAGAGACGCGTATAACCGAGAGAGGGTACTGTCGTGGCACTTGCTTCGCCTCTACCCAAGGCCCCCTCGCAGTATGTGTGAGAGGGGGTTGTTGGAGGCAGCGACCATACGACTTCGATTTTTATTAAGCACCCGGACCGAACGACCGACCGACCGACCGACCGACCGACCGACGTCCTCGTCCTCGTCGTCGTCCCCGACGACGACGACTGTTTAACTAAATTCCATCGCGAGATCACCCTGCTGCTTCGTGCATCTCTCCCCGACTCCCCTCCCCCTCTTCCCCTCTTGCGTTTTTTCTTGCGCCCCTTACCCTCCTCCCTCCCGTGCTACCTTTCTTTACGAATCTTTTTTTCCTGCACGCTTCGCAGGAATAAAAGTGAAAGGATCGCCGTTGTATGATTTACGGAAACGAGATGCTGATGAAGCCGCTGCCGCTTTCCGATTCATTCTCGGCTAACCCGAACACCACCGCGCCCCGTGAACGCTTCTGGCGCGGATCTTTATGCAAAGTAAACGTTGTTACGATTTCTTCGTTGCTTTAATGCTCTCAAATTGAAAATAATATACTCGCGATTTTACAAGTTGTCTCATTATCACCGTAAATAATATGAAATATTCGGTTTAGCGAAGTTTGAAATTTTCTTCCCAACGAAGCCGAGATTTATTGCTGCTCTTGCAACCATCACTTATCGCTAACTACTTCGCAGAGTGCAACTTAAAAAAAATAAAACCGATTAAAATTATTCAGCTATTATTAGTTTTAAACACACGCCTCTGTACACGATACCGAGGCACGAGTTTAAGCAAGAGTCGATGAAAATTTTCATTAGTCGTCGTCTTAATAAATGCCCGTAAAAAAAAAAAAGAAAACGAAATTAATCGATTCTTTATTCGCGTTTCGCGTGAAATAGCATAGTAAATCGAAGATTTGCATAAATGTATATTTATTACACCGAGAGATCATACACAGTGGTCGGTTTATTTTTGAGTCGAGAATCGTTCGAGCCCCGACTGGTTTTAATTTAAATTTTAGAGGCTTTTTTGTCACTACGGGCACATTAAAATGGCAGGGGCTGCATGAAGGCTGAGATCTTACCTGAAACGATTGCAAAAGTAGAACACTTTAGTTTAATATCTTTTATCGACCAGCGATTTCATACGCGCAGTTTGCGCCGCATGTTAATTATAGGTTGCGTTACCTTACGCCGATACTTAACTATGTACAGTGTTGCCATACAACGCAAGACGAAGTACTTCGCTCACGGAGAAGAGAGTCAGGGTTTCGCGAACTTCCAATAAAGAAAAGTAAACCGTTTCGTACAAACAACGTTTCTCTTATAGTCCGCCATTTATATGTATAATTCAATAAACTCCATCGTCTTGTTTCTCACGCGTACTTACAACAAACAATTTTACATATCTGACACAGTGTTATTATTTTCACGATATCGAATTATCCGGAATTTTTCAACTTATTATTAAATTCCCTCATTATTGATATTATTATCAAATATATAATGTATAACATGATAAAATATAGAATATAATTATTACGAAGTTATAATCGATGCGTGAGCGAGGACTTATTCGAATCGATAAACTGCGGATCTTTATGCAAAATCTTTGTCTAATATTTATAATCGGATAAACGAATGCATGATAAAATATATGTTTATGAATGAGTAGACTGCGAATTTTATTCTAGAATAGAAAAATTCTTAATTTGACTTCTGTTTCTTTTTTCTTGTAAATTTGTAAAAGTTGTTTTACGTGGAGGTCCGCAGTCTATTAATCAGTATATTATAGGTAGCGATCGATCAACGGAGCAATCGTGTGTCGAAGCACGGATTTCATGTTCGGCGAACTGGTATCGTCGCGGTTTAATGCTTGTTTACCAGCAAAGAGTATAAATCACGTAACGCGAACGTCTCCCGTGTTCGGTAGGAAACTGGACTCTGCGTGCCCAAGAACGAAACGACAATCGTCTGCGATATGAAAATGAAGAGCGACATTATTGATCCGTACTACTTGAACGATCAGCGTTCAATGTTTATTATTATTCGAGCGAGCCTCTGTAGCGCGAGCGAAAATGCGAGAGCGCCGGTTTCCAAGGCAAACAGAGTGAAACGTCTGTAAATGAATTCTACATGTTCACAACGGAGGCGTCGGTTTCGAGGCGAGAGAGAGTCTGGCCTGCTCTGTAGTTTCTCCGAATCAGTTCAGAAATTATAATGACGCGACCTGTTACTGTTGCTGATTTCCGAACGCATTTCACGAAGTAACGTTCTTGAGTCGATCGTTTAATACATATTCCCCTTCGGTGGTTACGAAATTTTCTTCTCGTACATGTAGAGATCGTATCGTTGCTCTTTACTAAAGAAAAAAAGAAAAATTGTTTCGTGTGAATCAGAAAGAATTAAGTTTTTGTTTTAAAAAAAAAAATAGAGAACCATCATCAAGACCGAATAAAACATCAAATGCTTGTGATAGTTTCAGCGGTGCAAGTAGACCATGCAGGCCAGGTTCTCTCCCAGCCTCAGTCGCGTCCTGGCCATCAACAGGTCAGTAACAACGATAAACATTCAAATTTTTGTTTTAACGCGTGACCCGATGGTTACCACGGTGAAGCGTAATACGTACTGTGTCTGCACCTTTTGGTATTCTTGTGTTATTTTGTGCGTGCTCGACACGTTGGCCGCCGTGTCGCCCATATTTGCCCGACGAAATTCTGCTCGTCCGTGCCGAAATTCGGCAGAATTGAGAAACCCATTAATATCGTAAATCTTAACATCTCTGGCTTTCATTTTCTCAAGTAAATTGCATTTCATCTCATTTCTGTGGTAGCTGATTCGGCGGTCAACGTGCTAATACATTATTAACACATTGTTAATCTTTTAAAAAAAACGTGATATTTTTATTAATATTTTCATCGGCGGCATCGCGTGGCACGTGGAATACACATAAACTAGAATTTTGATTGGTACACCAATCGTATTTAATGCTACAAAATTTCTTCGACATGTCCCACTCATAAAGTGTTCTTCTAATTTGCTAAAATTCCATTGAATTTTCATTTAAATTCGCTGTACTCCGTCGAAGCTGCCAATTATCTGAAATATTGATGCCACTGAACGTATAATAGGAATGTTTATTTCTGTAGAAAAGTATAACACGTCCTTACACGCGGAGTCTATAGCAAAACCACAATGGCCGATTACAAGGCGTAAACGCAATTGTTTATTTAATTGGTGTCGGCGAAAGAGAAAGCTGCCGGACACGGCTGTAACAGTTCTGATACCTTACGTATCGTATACCCTCGATCGTATATTCTCCGATAAAGCTACTTAATTGTTTAGTCGCCCCTAGTTTTTCTCCGGGATATCGTTCATTTCGTATGGAAACGTGTAATCACAGACGAGAACTTTAAAACAATAATATTACTACAGCAGTGTACCGCGAGGGGGAATTCTGAAAGATTTCCTGCACTTTGTTGCAAATTGTAACCACATGTATAATGCCACGGTGGCGAGTTACAACTATTGTATTCATTGTTGCGTGAAGCTACATTTCTGTCGATAAGTTGTTGGCAAGACTGTCGCGAGGAAAATTCCTCGGATACTTCGTGAAACAGCCAAATGAAATATTCAACACGGAAAATGTGTACCGATAATCGACATAAATCATTCTCTGTAAAAACATAGAACTTTCTTAAGATCGTAAATATTTGATCAAAATACGGAAAAATAATTTCTCGCGAATATTTTCTCCTTTGCTCGTTGATCGAGCCCGCCGAGTCCAAGACGGTCGAAAATCGGCGGAAGCTTAAATCATCGTAATCCATTTTCACGGTCGTTTCTGCATACCAACCCCCCAGCGACAGAATCGCCACTCTAATTACTTCCTCGAGCCCCCATAAGCCACGTCCGCGTTTTTTTTCCTCGTACCGGTGGCTGCCTCCCCAAGCGACTTTTTTTTCATTGCGTGCAAAATTAGTCTAACCTCAAATTAGTTGCCCGCCTACCCTCGAAGCCTCCCTTAGCTCACTTTTTTTTTCTTCTCCCTCTCTCTCTCTACGAAACTCGAAACCTGTACGGCAACCTTGTTTTGAATTACGTCGCGCGACCAGAAGTTTTTTCTCCGTTTTTTTTTCTCGTTGCCGTTCTCCCCTCCCTTTCGGTTCCACTCGAGCGTGCCTCACCCTCCATGCAAATCAGCGTATCGCGAATCTCCGCACCCCGCGTCTAAGGGCGTGTGTGTGTCTGCTGCAGCATGACTCCTCTTTCGAAAGGAAATACTCCGGCCGAACAGCCAAACATCTCTCTTTTCGGGGGTTGTGTTCATATAGCCGCCTGAGATGGGGTTGAAGAATTAACCTGTCGCGTGTCGACGGACTAATAGAAACCATAACACCGCTATACAAATGGTAAACAGCAGATATTTTAAAACACGAACTATCTTCTGGAAGTTTCGCGAACCGTGGTACAATTGGCTAGGGCGGAAGTGGGGAATATTTTTACCGTTGAAGGACCCTTGACGCAACAATTAAAAATTAAAAATATATATATGTATAATAAAATTATATTATACTATAGAATACAGCGATATAATTCTATAATATAATGTAATTTTATTGTATATGTACATATATTTTTTGTTTTAATTTTTAATTAGTGCGTCAAGGGGTTAAGCATTCTATTAATTTAAAAATTGTCGTGATCTATGTAATTAAATATGAATTAAGACGAGAGTTTAAGACTTTTATGAAGACCGCGCGTTCCCCACCTCCGGGCTAGGGGATGATTCCATAATGCAACAGATAATGTGTAGCACCGAACAACGGGAAAGAATTATGTGAAAATGAACACACCGCGAAGTCTATCAGCCAAGAACCTCGACCCCTAACACGACCCAAAAACAGACGAGTCTGCCTGTTGTCATGCGCATTTGTAATCTTCCGCATTGTACCAAACAATATGCACATTCAGCTCCGGAATAATTTCAATGCTCATTACCATCGTCCTATTATTCATCTGCTAAAAATAACTTCGTGTAGATGTGTCCCTCGTGCACGAGACAAACGTTACAAATATGAAAATACAAATTTTACGGGAGATCGCTTCAAAAGTCAATTTAACTAGCTGTGGTTGCAAGTGAGAATAAATAAAACGTATCAGGGTAATGGGATTAGTTTTACAACTACACCTGTGACGATTTTTCACATTAGAGACACCTCTGGCAAGTACTTTAATGCGATAAAACTGACAAATTTTTAGTTGTGACGATTTTCCACATTAAGGACACATCTGGCGAGTACTTTAATGCGATAAAACTGAAACATTTTTGGTTGTGACGATTTTCCACATTAAAGACACGTCTGGCGAGTATTTCAATGCGGTGAAACTGAAAAATTTATAGTTGTGACGTTTTTCCTGTGCGCGAACGATGCGTCTACAGTGTGATCTGAATTATTACTACATACATACTATTGGTTAAATATTTAACAATCTGTTACAAGATAACGAAGAAGAGAAATAAATAAAAATCGTAATGTTTTCTCAAATAAAGTACGCTGCCATATACAGTGACTCATCAATATCGAGACACTTAAAAAGACGATAATTTTTTGAATATTCGACGGTCGCATATAAAGTACATTTCCAGTGAAAATCTGCGAACCACAGTCTCCCTGAAAGCCCGAAAGATGCGGTAAGAAATCGTCTAATAAACGAGAGCCGCGATGGGCTACGAAAGTGGAAGGATATCCAATTATCGCTCGTCAGTAGTCACGACATCCGATAGCGCTGGAATTGCAAAAATAAATTCCTTTGTTGACTGAGAGAGAGAGAGGTGGGACATTGTCAAAGAGGGACAAGACGACGACTAGGACGACGTTGGAGGGGCGGCGGTGCGGGAGATGGGGGATGTGGTGTCAAGGAAGGCGGTAGGTCCAATAATAAAACGTCTCTGCTTTGAACTTCGGGTCGGCAATTCTTGTTGTCGAAGTTCGATCAGCTTGAAACGAGGCGAAACGCGACGAGCAGATGAAAAATAAGGCGAAAAAGAAAGAAAGGCGTCATGGCAGCGGCGGTGGAGGGGGGGAGGGGGTCGCGGAGAGGGGAGGAGGGCAAAGGTGACGGGAAAGGTGAAATGCAGGTTGTTAGATGGCTGAAATTATTCTTTCCGGAAAGTCTCTCTCTCTCTCTTTCTCTCTCTCTTGCCGTGTATCAGGGTGCACGGCGATCCCGGTGACATATCGACTAAACAGCGTATCACGTTCGATGAGAGACGGCGTGGAGCGTGAAATCGACGTTCCGATCGAAACACTTCCATCTTCCCAGCTCAGCCCGCGCCGCGCCGCACGGTCTTTTCGCAATCGTTCCTCGAGGTATCTCGTGACTGTTAGAACCGTGTCTGGGTGGGCCGAATCCAACGTGTATCAAAATGTCACGGCGGGACACGACAGCTCGTCGTCCGGATTAAAACGTTCTAAACGGAAACGATAGTAATTGCTCCGGGAGAAATAATCTTCCCCGTTCAATTTTGCGGACGATGCGTCATTGCCAATGAAACGGAGCCACGCGAAACATCTGCGACTCTTGCGACTTTCCAGCGCAGCGGCGAGCGTCCACGGTGACGCGGTCCAATAAAGTTTAACTGCACTCGGTGCGTTCCAATGAGCGACGGACGTTTCGCTGTGCCGAACAGGACTTTGGAAAATAATTTTCATACTCGTATCGAGAGATGTCGCTCGTTTAATTTTTCACTTAATTTTTCAGTGATCTAGTTCATAGTTAAAATAAATAGATTCCACCTGGGAAAAAAATTGTTCTGAATATTTTTTTCGATCACTGAAAGAGAAAATACATTTTCATTTAACTTGAATGAAAGTTTTGTTTTGCATATAGAGGCCGGCATAGTTGAAACTGATTATAAATTGAACTCTGAGCATACGTATGCTCCGATAGTTTCGCGAAAGAAGATAATAACAGCTGTCCACGCGGTTGGAAGCTGACTAGTAATTGGAGAAATGATAATTTGCAATCTGATAATATGCTCAGTCCACGGTGAACGCGTGGCGCATAATGATATACGCATAAAATGGCCGCCTAGAATGTGTAAGACGAAAAATTAGAACGATGATTATTTTATCTGTTAATACTCCCGTACGATGCACGGCATTCAAGGCGAATGACCGTTTCCGCGCATTGTCCAAGGTCAGGGGTTATCCCTGACTCTGTCACGCGTCACCTCTTTGTAATAAAAAAAGAGAGAGAGAAGAAAAAACTGTGTAATGATCGTTCGTGACACGAAGCTATTTTTTTCGGCGCCTCCCATCGTAAGAACTGTGGCAATCGTGTGTCCCCGTGATATAGGCAAGTACAAAGCAGGCATATAATCGGAATACATTTGCAAGAATCAGTAAAATGAGCACGCATTTTCCTGCGATACACTTCGAGTAATGAAAGGTGTCTTCGAGAAATGTAAGGAAACTAATTTCTTGCCCCACAGAGTATCCGGTAATAACAATTCCGACGAAATGATTAACAAGAATGACGTACCTTCGAAATGTCACGACACAACGAAAGTATTATCGCGATTGCAAATACCTGCAAAAACAATTCGGAATATATTGTTACCGACGATAATGGTTACGGTCAACACTGGGAAAAAAATATTTCTTTTTAGCGTATAACTGGAATCGGCATTTTAACGCGAAGAAATACATTTTTGTTTCTCCGCGAAAACTGATAATAAATGAACGATCGAACTGGAACGAACGGAATAAGAAAAACGTAACGTAGTCATTTCGGAAAATACAATGTTGTCTACTTGTAGAAACTATAACATAGAACTTCTTCCTCTGTCATTCGATGCCTCTTTCTTATTAGGGGTACGCGACCTATCATCGGCCTACCCTTGGCAATACGGTAGCAACCCCTGGCGGTACCTCGTCATTACTTCTAACTGGCTTAAGTTTATTCGTGCATGACATTGAACAAGAGGAAATGTTTCGTTTTTGTAAAGATAGTTTCTATAGAGTAAAATAGCACCCTCGGATATGTTCGCATATGTTCAGTCGGCAAATGCGAGCTATACTGTATATCGTTCCACCTAAATATTCGAACTAGCGTAACTATCCCAAAATTGTTAGGTCGTTCGGAAAAGTTTCGTGCACGGTGTTTTTCTGATTCCCCTTTCCTGGAAATAAAATCTTAAGCGATCCGACGAATAAGCGGTCTTCCGTTGGAATTTCTTTACGGCGATATCGTTGAACAAGCGTGCGGCAAATATATGTTATACACAACTAAAAGAATAGAATTCTTTTGCTTTATAAAACAAGCAAGTTTCGCGACATATTATTAACCCCATGCTGTACTATTTTCTTTACGGCTACGGTGATTAAAAACGTCTTCATCCCCAAAAATATCGAAGAAGAGAACAGAAAAAATATATTTTTTGTATCGCCACATGGATTTTAATGGTGAAATATTGATTGCAAGCAAATCAAATTTTATTTCATCTACAAAAAATGTGTAACATTCGTATTTGTTAGACTTCGTTTAAAATCTTCATCACGAGTCTGGCTCGTTAAAATACGGCAAGGGGTTGACAGTGGAAATTGGAAATTTCATTTTTTAAATCGCGTAACAAGTTGACGTGTTTAAGATTCTCAAAATTGTACGATGTGATCAAGCAACAATCATCAAGCCGGTTTATCAGATATTTCGACCGAGATACACGTAAGAAATATAAAAACAGCTGGGTGGCCTCTAAAAAAAAAATATACTACCCTGCCGCGTACGAACAGCCCCTCGATATAACTTTTTTTTTTTATTTTACCCCATGAAATATTCTCACCCACCCCATAATTCGACTCTTCTCGCTCTGCGTGACTATCGCGCATGGTTATTACCAAAAAAGGGGGGGCAGGCATTAGTACCATCCTCCCTCCCCTTCGTGACGCCATAAATATAAAAATATCCCCGACCCCTGGGACAACTTCCTATCATCCGTGTGAGAAAACGCGGCGCGTGGAAAATACGATTCGAAACCGACATATGGAACTTCGTTTGTTTACCGCGGATCGCTAACGTTCCCCTCCGTTTAAAAAAAGAGAAATTGTTACAAAATCAATCTTACATCACGAAAAAGAAAAAAATCGTATCAGCAGAAAATTACCTAATCTCCTCTTTTTTTCTCGGTTTATGCTCGAACGCCCGTTTTAATCCACAGTGACAAACATTCCGTCTAAATTCTAACGTGATTTTCGTCCTTGAGCTTGTATAATGTGCCGGTTTAATAAAATTGTTCGATAAAAATTTGTTCGGAATAGAGGCAACGTCTGGTGCCCCTTTTCTGCTTTACAGAGGGGGCAGGGGGTTCGTAGAAGGGTGACAAAATCGCCCTTTCCACGTATCCGTGCGTGCCGCAAGGGACGATGGCAAAAAATAACCGAGGTATACCGCATAGCCAGCAGTGCCTCCGGGAGTATAACCCTGCTAATGTATCCCACTGAAACTTATTGTGGCGCGCTACACCTTTTCCCTCCCGTTCGCGTCTTTCCTTTTTTCCTCGGTCTCGCCGCGACCCCTAAACTACCTCATAAGGGAACTCGCGTCCCTCTGTATTACGATCTACATTCATTAAGATATCGTTCCGCAGCTCGCAATTTCAACTGTATCGTAGCGCATTCGCTATCGAAACGGGATAATCAAAAATATCATAAACCACAGTATTTTATCGATAATTGTCCAAAGTACGGGTCCGGCCGGGGACAACTATCCGCCAGGGATGCTATTCTTTGACTTCTGTCGACACATGGAAAAGGACAACGAAAGTGTAAACATAACTAATCCAATAACAAAACTTCTTCATTTCACATTATCTTTTATGGAACTTTGACCAACCAAGTTTTGTCACTGGATTAGTAGTGGTATCCCGGTCTCACACTGATATACCCGACCCCGTAGTATGTTACACTTCTCGGCGATCGCAGCCTGTCGAGTTTCAGGGTATACCCCGCTGTAGTGGGGATAATTTTGGGACAATTATAGGCCAAACTCTTGGGACATTTATGGATAAAACACTGTATTGCCTATTTGGAGGAAGAAAATTCAATCGTTAACTCTCTCTCTCTCTCTCTCTCTCTTACGTCATATCAATGCCTGGTTACCATCGGATTTCAACTGTCTTGAATAATTAAAAATTGATTCGCGTTTCAGGCATAAGTGTGCGCAATCAAAATTTTTTTGCTGGTTCGCTAATGGAACTGACGAATTATAACGTAACAATGAAATAAGGCGCACCCTATTAGCCGGTCTAATCTCGCGAAACATTAAATGTGAATCATCGGATATTGTCGCGAAACCGCAAAACGCCTTCGCCAAATGTTTCCCCAGCGATTCGGACATTAATTGCCCCGGCGCTGTTGTAGCGGGTGTGCGAAAAGAAAAAGAGTCACGGTCTGACAAAGGCTGCTGGCTGCGCGGAGGAAGCGGCCGCTATGGAGTCATAAACATGAGTTATATTGGCTGTTAGATAGTTGAATCTCAGTATTCTGTGGCACGCTTTTGGTCCGTTAATATCTTCATTACTAAATCATTCCCGCCCTCGACCGTGTTCACGGGTTCCTCATACCCGCCCGCCGGTCTGATAGACAATCACGCGGATGAGAATTTCTGGATTCTACCCTAAGTATAACCATTTTCATCCGCCGCACATCTTCTTCCTCTATGACGGACCGTACTCGATGGCTGGAAAGCCGTGCTATCTCTGAGATATTGGAAACCTAGAAAGCTAATAAGACAGGATCCTCTCGATAGAGGAACAGGAAAATTTTAGTCTCGACAGCGACGCGTTAAACGTGAAACTAATTTATTTTAAAATTTGTTTATGAGGCATCGCACGACTTCTGAACCGTAATTTTGTTTAAATTGTTTATATTACAATCTATTAAAAGTGTGTTATTTATTTATTAATATTATATATATTATTATTATGATTTATTAATATTATATGTATTATAATTACGATTCATTAATATTATATGGAATGCAAAATATTATTTTTTATAAATAATACCGTCAACGTGCATCTCAACACATTGATTTGCACTAAATCTCATTGTAAAAAACCCAAGCTACAAAAACAAACAGAATTAGCACAAATATTCCAAGGGCTGGTTATCGAAGTGCGAATAAAAACCGCTAAACTGTCCAGAATTCAGCAACTGGCATAAATCGGTTTGCTATTCCCCTCGCCGAGGAGGATTTCCATATAATAAACGTTAGCCGGCCGTGGCAGCATTTGTCCGAGGGAAATATGCGGAAAAGAAGTCCCACCGAGCCGAGTTTTACTGTTCACGTTGAACAAAGGCTGGTTTTAAAGCGGTCTCGATCGGGCATTATACTGAAAAATTGCATGAAAAGTACGTGTCCGGCCGAACGAACGAGTGGAAAATAACGGATCCGTTCTTGAGCCCAGAAAAGCATTCTTTCTGCTATCACTCCCCGTTCGCCGGCATTCCAGCCTAGTGCTGCTGTCGCCGGGGCCCGCCGCTTTCTACCGAGAATTAAACGGGCGGACCTTAAATTGAACCGCACTCGTACGGAGGCGCACGTGAAGCCTGACACCGGCGATCGTTCGCATTGACCCGCGTCTCAACAGTGTCACCGTGTCGCATACAAATCGGGAAAAACTCATGCACGAGTCGCGCGCGCGCACGCACAAAATCAGAGAAGAGCAAAATTCATACGGTTACCGCGGCGAACGAGATCGAGGGCAGAAATGACTTGTAAAACGCGCATCCTACTCGTGATAGATAACGTGATTCCCTCCGCGGCTCGAGACCAGAATAAATGAATAAATGTTAAATAACTTAGGGACCCGTAGCTCGAGCATATTTACCGTGCTCTTAAGTGATTTTTAGCTTCGATCCAGTCGCATGGTACGAATCATTTATTTTCTCCTATCGTTGACAGTTGTTTAAAATATATATTGAATTACAGGTGCGCGGCAATATTAAGTGGACACTTAAAACTCGCATAACTTTTTTAAAATTGGTCCAAACGACTCGAATTTTCTTAAGATGTTAGACCGACTAGTTTGCTAGAGAATGAGTAAACAAAAATTTGTTTACATTGCAAATGGTAGGAATCATAAAAAAATTAAGAAATAATGTTTTTACAACTTTTTCATCTGTGCCTGTAACGATAATTTAAAAAATGTATTTCGTAGATTTCTATTTCATATTGAAAATTTCATCAAAATCGGTCAATATTGCAATGAGCTACAAACGTAAAAAGATGAGAACTGAAAGTCGCAGATTTTCGGCCTTGTCAGGGCGTTTCGCCCTTATGTGATCAAGTTTAATCGTTTGTAGCAAAATTTTTTTATGATTCCTACCATTTGCAATCTAAACAAATTTTTGTTTACTCATTCTCTAGCAAACTAGTCGGTCTAACATCTTAAAAGAATTCGAGTCGTTTGGACCAATTTTAAAAAAGTTATGCGATTTTTAAGAGTGTCCACTGCCGCCACCTGTATGTTCCGATCGCGTTAAAATTATCATGAATTTTTCTATCGCACCAAAAGTCCCGCGGTCCAGTTATCGATCGTGTTAGCGATCGACCGGAGAAGTTCGGTTTATGGTGGCCGTAATTATGTAAATCTGCGCTGTGTGTCCGCAACGGGGCAGTAACGGGGCGTCGAAAGAAGCGAGGCGACGGATTTCAATGGGCGTTTGAGGCTCGTTAAGAGCCGGAGTGCAAATAAAACGGCCAGAAAAGATCGCGTTAACGACGTGCTCGACAATTAACCGCGACGGAAATAAGGTGGGACGAAGAGGGACGGGAAGCGAGGGGAAGGAAGAGCGAGAGAGAGCTCTTCCTGTCGTCGTCGCGGACGACGCGACGGCCGGGCGGCCGGCCGGCCGGGGACAATTAATTAACGCCGTCTTAGCCGTTCAATTTAGGGCGCAAACGAGTTGAATCCTGGCTTACCGAGAACAGCCTGTACAAACGTCCTTCCGGCTGCAACCTGTTGCTAGGGAACCGAAGAGGTGGTGGAAGAGGAAACACGAGGACAGGGTAGGATGATGCGGCCACGGTGGCTGATAGGGTGGCGGTGATGCTGCGAGCCGGCAATTAAGCCATCAACCCCTTAATGAATGAACTCCGTTCACAGTCGCCCGACCTCCGGCAACCCCATTAGCTAACTAACCCCGAGTTATTTGCATATCTGTCGGCGGAGGGTGAATCGCTCGGATTCACCGAGACAATTACCAACGACCTCACGGTCAGGTGCTTAAAGGCTTAAAAGCCGAGGAATAGCTTAAAGAGGTCCCGCCAGGCTAGGCGATAATCGCGCCACAGGTATACGTATGATGCATTCACTTTTTTATCTCTCGGCTAACGAATCCAACACCTCGTGATGCTTATTTTAATTAACGGCTAATGGTCCGATTTGCACCGATACCTCTCCGCTCCGGTGATTTATAGCAGTCCTCGATGCACCGTTTTGCATACGTAGGCGATCTACGTGGTTCGTGTAATTTGTAAAATATTCAATCGTTCGCGGTACGAGCAGTCAGGTTGCAAATCAAGTTGCGCTACGTTGCTGTCGTTGTGTTGCTAGTTGCGACGAATTATTTTTTTTGTAAATGCAATAAAAATTGTCCGGTTTAATTATATGCATCGAGATCGTTTTTTATCTGTTCGTAAATCTAACGAAATTGCGAGTAAAGATACATTCGCGTATAATTGTAAATCACCGTAGAGAAGTCGATTATTCCACGCAGACACGCGCACGCGGTCTGCTTATTACAAGCGGAACGCGAACGAAATGCAAGGTAATATTTCAATGCACATGCACCGTAGCCCGTATTAGCGCATGGGTGGTAAACGTGATGGACTGTTTCCGGCGCGGCGTTAAGAAGTATTTAATTAGTACAAGTTAACACGGTCGTCTATCGGCCTGCTCAATTTCACACACGGGCATACCCCGCATCGCCGTGGAATAAAAGATTCCGTCTTGGGGCGTGAAAAACACGACCAGATAGTTCAGCTCTTTTACCACGTGGGTCGGCGTTATCTGCGAAGAAGATCATCGGACGCGGTCCGAGCTAATTTCTTTTTTTTTCTTCTACATGGGCTCCGCCACGAGGGCAAAAACTTGCGTCCGCGTGCGCGCGATTGCCCCGCGCCGCGAAATTTTCGACGTTTTTAAGCGGTTTTCAATTATTCAATACTTCGTGTCTCGTGTGTTTTGCGATTTATTGAAAATATAAATGCAATATGAACAACTGCCAAATTGCCAATTCTATGTAAATTGACGTTCGTAAATTCTTTTAATTTATCCGCCACTGTAAATTACACCTTCGCTATCGCACAAAACTATCCGGACACTTTTCTCTACAAACCGCAGTTTAAGCTTGTGGGAAAAATATTTAGAACAATTTTATCACTTGTAATTATTATTTTTGCGTATATTGTGGTATCATCGCAAATCATTGAAAGTAATGGAAATCGATTTTTCGAACGCCGGTGTACTGATTTTTATTACAAATCCATAAATTCCGCAGTCGATTTCACAAATTTTCCACATTATTTCCAAAACGCACAGAGATTTCCGGTACACCCGGTACACGTGCGCGACAACGTTCGGGCATGAAAATTGGCGAAAGTGAAATAGCGTCGAATTAGCGAAAAGGCGAATCTCGAAGGGACGAAGTGTTTGTCGTATCTGCACCATTCCGGGGCATCGCGTGCCGAGACGCACTTTGTCCACCTAACTCCCTATACCTTATCCAGTCCTTAACGCGGGAACGCTAATTCGTTGATTATCCTAATGACTGTCAGGGAACCAGCAGGAAAGAAGAAAACCACGTACCGTGACCCCTTTGCTTAATTTATTCCGAGTAGCCCCTTTGAACTCACCGACCACGGCGTTTGCATATTCTAAGGATTTCGAGCGCCCCGGGTCTCCGGTCTCTCTCTCTCTCCCTCTCTCTCTCTCTCTCTCTCCTCGCCGATATGATTACGCCATTCTCGGGCCGCTGATTCCCCAATTAACCAAGCATTCAATCAATATCAGGTGGAGAGGGAATTAAACACAACCGACAGTCCCGGTCGGCCGGTACACGTTACTGTCCGCCCTCTATACCCTGGAAATCTTCATTGCTTATTACGGCACCGAGCCATCTAATAGTTACACGCGCGAGTCTTGATCACGATAGGGCTTCTTAATCTTTCCAGACAAATCTGACGACCTAGTTTCTCGCTTCCTCTCGTCTCCGCTTTATTCCATTGCGCGGCGAACCCAAGATATATTCCCGAAGATTCGAGTGTCACCCTCTATTCGAAATTATTCTCCCGTAGAAGTCGGGAATAAAATTATCACAAACGAGACAGCAAAGCGGCGCAAGACGGAGGAACACGAAACTAACGAGAAGAAGCGGTATCGGTAAATTGGCTATCGAATATTCACGAATTCGAGAAAGGTGCGCAAGGTTCGCGCGCCAGCGCAAAGCGAACGAGCATAAACACAATTGATAAGTGAAAGTGACGCATTAAGATGACAGTAGCAGGCGCGCTAAGGGGAAATAATAAACGGTTTAGCAGAGGGCGAGAGGGCCTCGTTCGAGGACCGTGCGGCGGCCACGCACGAGAAACAACACAACGAAAGTATGCAAAAGTTGCGCTGAAGAACCCTTAATTCGACTCGGGTCGTTGAGGGAACGGTATATAAATGCGAATTTAAATTATACGGGTACCGGTTGCCATCTCGATAGGGTTTCTTAATCCCCTCTGGGAAACACTAACGCCCTACTTTTACACTCTCTATTCAGCCCCGGCTTAATTACTTTAATCGTGTGTCGGTGTCGCGGGCGAATCGACCAATCCCCGGGCAGAGATTTAATGCTCGGTTACAGCAGAATTTCTTAACGTCAGGCCGAAAGAAGAAGACCCGAACGTGCTCGAAGCAAACTCCATTTCCCGTGATAAGTACCCGCCCGTTCATCCAATTAACGCCTCGGAGCATTCTGATTACGGGGCGAGTCGCGTCGCTGATGTTTTATTTCTTAATCCCGACGCATTCGCGACGATTCCTCTTCCGTCGTTACGAACGCGCTGCCCCCTTTTTCTCACCCGAAATTTTCGACGGACGTATGCGGTAAAACATTTTACAAGTTCGATTTAGTGGGCGTACATTGGAGATCAAATTGTCCGACGATTACCTAGAAAATTGGATTGCTTATAAATAATCTCAAAAATCAATTTATTCGTAAATTCAGGTTTTTCCATTCTGACTTCCGAGGACTTCCGCGTACGTTATTGTTCTTTGCAGTTTTCGATTTTATGCGTATCGGATTTTTTTATTACAAAATATCACACTCGTAAGAAATACTAGACACGTGAATAAATAACTTTGTAAAGTTCTATCAAGAATAGCGTTGATTTAATCAAATCGCAATGCTTTAAAACCATGTTTACTTGATTCTCTTAAAAAATGCCCAGAAACCAAGGGAGACAGAAAAACAACAACCTATCTGTTAAACGTTAATTGTTATACAAAGTTCCTTCAGCTCCCGGAAATGGGAGGTTCCTGAGGTGATTTGAAGCAACATTCTCCCTTGCAAAAATGGCCGTCGCGCGGCTTTATTTGGGAGTTATTAACGAAAAACGACGAGTCCCGCTGAGCGTCGCGTTGCCGTTGGACGAGCCAGAGTCCGTCCGCTGTAGCCGCGCTCTGATTGGTCCGTGCTTTTCATCACTAATTCCTGAAGGAAGCCGCGGTGTACATTCTGCAAAAGAGAAATGTCGCTTCGAATGACCTCAGGAACCGCCCGTTTCAGAGTGTCGCAGGAGTTTTGAGACACCCTGTATAAGCTCGTCAAGCGGCCGGATTAGTATTTCTTAATTTAACGCAGAGTCGCAATAAAAATTGATCGGACCCGGCGTTCCACCGTGCAAAACGACATCCCGACGCGAAAGTCTCGCGACTCGGATTTGCAAGTTTGCATTCATCGCGAGACCGCGTTTGCGTTTCGTTTTTCGCCGGATAATTAGCAGCTGCGTATCGATTACCCGCTCGACGAGTTCGATGGGAGCGCCTTATCGACGTGATAATTAAAATTCACCGCGTCGATGGAAGAAAAGCAGCAGCACTACCACAGAATAATCATTAAATTGCCGATCGTTTTCTTCCTCTGTCTAACCGTAAATTACGAGATCGCGAAAATTTCATTCGTGTCGCGGAACCTCGTTGTCGTTTCTTTTGCGACGGTAATAAGGGAGTGATAATAACGGACGGGAGCAGCTCGGATATTAAAATCTTTCTCCTCGGCAGGCTTTGAGTGTTTCCCCAGGAGGAGGAAGTGGTGCTTCCAGCATTGTTTGCGGGGTCGACTCGAATCCTCCTAATTAGAAAATTCTCGTAGCGAGCCCCGTCTTCGCGGGCGCCTTCGTCGCTTTCGCGAACCTTTTTATTATACGAAGGCGTATAACAAGGACCGAGAGGGTGGCTCTCGATAATTATTATTCAAATATTTTTCTTTGCCCCAGACCCCGCCGCATTAATATTTACAATGGTGCCCGCACAGTCATCCCTTCGCGCAAGGGGTTCGCGCGACCACCCGCCCGACAACCATTTCTCTCTATTCGAAATTTCGTTGCGGCCGAGATATTCTTCGAGATTCCTGTTCGGTTTTCTTGGAAAACTCTATTCGCACTTACCGTCTGTTTTAGTTGTATCTTGTTTATTGAATTCCGTCGTAAACGTATAAACGGCGGAGTCTAGTCGCGTCGCAGTCGCCTCGCGAAGGTCCCGTTCGACATGCAAAAGAGACGCGAGCGCAAATCGAAGTTTCGCCTCCGCCGACAAAAATTCCATTCCGCGCGCGTTTGATCCGCGTAACAAGCGAAGAAGCGTGCCCGTTAGTTGTAACGAGCCACGGGGATCCTCTCCAGTCGCATGTAAAAAAAAAAGAAGAAAGACGAAGAAGAAGAAAAGAGGAAAACGCACCCCCTTCGGTTGCCTCCTAACGATGTGCTAACAAAATACGGACCGCGGATAAAAAGGGCTGCTCGAGAAGGAGCATAAGCAGATTGACGGGAAGGAGATCGCTGTGCGTAAAGCCGGAATAAAAAGTAAGGGCCGCCGAAGAAGACAAATATAAGAGGCCCGGGGAGAGGTTAGGTTTAAGAAGCAGACAGTGGAAACCGTTTTCCTTCTGCTCCTCGAGAGCGAAGACGATATTTCCGCGCCCTTGAGAAAGGGGGACGCGTACCAACCCCTTAATTATCCAACTGACAATTATTTTTAACGACTACGCGATATCTTAACGAGACCTAATCCGCCGACGTAGCGTCTATTAAAGAACCGGCCTCCTCCTCCTCCTCCGTCGAATGGTAAACGGAATGTCGCGAAAGGGTGTCTCTCCTTATCGTGTCTCTTTGTAATCCCTCTCGTCGAAAGGTTACCTTCTGCCGTGACTTCTTTCATCGAACACCGAGCCTCAACGTTTCGCCGTGTTAATTGCCGACGTCATTCACGATAAATTATTTTTAAACTATCGAGCACCAAAAGCGATTAAAATGTTTTTAGCTTGGGAAAATGACGAGGCTCTGTCTATTTGGATTCTGTGCAATTTTTATTCCGATCTGTGCTTGGATAAAAAAACATTTGTCGAATCAATTTCCACGTATATACATCATTATTTCAATAATTGTAAAATGAAAAATATAGAACCAGTAGTAGGTTTAGCGTTAAATTATTTATTCATACCGGTCGCATCTATGTCATTAGTAGACATCTGTATGCAAAATAAAAATTTTCAACCTAAATTGCAACTGGAGTGAACTATAAATTTAGTTTTTTTCTTAACCCCTTGCCCTACAATATCGTGTCAAACTCGTGATGATGATTTTGAACAGAGTCTAATAAAAATGTATGTTATCAATTTCCTTTAAACCGAAATAAAATTCTACTTTCGTTTTGTTGATGTAAATTACGAACAGCAAAAAAGTTGTAATTACTGAAACCGCACAATAAATCGTAGGGCAAGGGGTTAATTACGTTCAATAGATCGAAAATGATGTAAGAATATTTTTAAATGCTTCCTATGTTTTCACCGTTTTACATCTATTCATTTTGGACAATAAATGCACAAAACCGGTGTCTGGTCATTAGCGACCATCAGGATTCATACAATTACAGATTCGAAATCTTAATAAATAAGCATAGTTGTGAACACATTAAGGGGAAAATCAGTTGGCAGTTGTAAGTATCACAGTTACTATTGGTTCACAGAAAAATGGTTGTTACCACTCGATCGTAATATCAGTGGTTATCTATTTGCTGTGTGGATCCGTGATACGCTATTGCACGCAGAAGAACGAACCGTTGAAGCGGTCCACTACACCACGATCACATGACAGAGTCCACTCCTATCTTCAATCCCTATTACAACACAATAATTACCGCACGATAGACGACTTCCCACGTCCGGCACGCCTCGCTCATTAAATTGTCGCTTAACGATGGTTACGAGTCTACGTCCTTTATGGTTATAATCGCGTGTATATAGTCATAACAGTCGCGATATATTACAGTTAACCTTATTTTAATAAGCATCAACCGTAACATCCGCATTCGACTCTTAACGCTGAATAGCGTTCAACGACAGGTTAGACGTTAATAACGAATTATCGTTTTTAATGACCTTGCCTGATCATTTTTACAGGATCGATCGCGAAAGAGTATTAAATACTACGTCCGTCGGACTGGCTTCTCGTTCATTTTACAAATTCACCGCTTCGGTTAACCACGATTAAGTAAAAGTTCACGTGGTTATTGAATATTTTTGCAGAACACCGTAATCCGGTGTCGTTAAGACAGATTTTCCACGGCGTGAAATTCAGAACACGACCACCCGTTTTACAGGAGAGCATCGTTAATCCTTATCAGGCAAAGTGGTCGATAATTCATTACATGTGAAAAAGAAAGAAAAACAGAGGCGACAAGAAACGTTTTAAAATGAAATCTCGCGGCTAGGCGTAAATAGAGAACGACGCGAACAGCCCGGTGCCTTAAATTATGTAGAACATTCATCACGAAGAAGACTGCACAAGAAGCGTCCGAAGAACCTGATCGCCGCTGATGTCGGCGAGTCGCTCGGTAAGCTCGAACAATTAATAATTCGATCGCCGACACCGTCGTCTGAATAGACGGACGAAATAGTCGCTGATATTTAGCAGACAGAAATGATCGGACGCTCGAGAGTCCATTGAAAAGCTAGCGAAAACAGGGGTGGTGGACGATGCAGAGAGTCGAACGGACTCCGAAATTTCTTTCGAGAGACGCGCGCGGTGCGTTC
Organism: Lasioglossum leucozonium; assembly: GCA_028454225.1. NCBI lineage: Eukaryota > Metazoa > Arthropoda > Insecta > Hymenoptera > Halictidae > Lasioglossum > Lasioglossum leucozonium. Next base: position 7,076,077 of record CM052207.1, on the reverse strand, counting down.
CTCGTGTCACGTCGAGGAGGCTCGTCATTAAACGATGATCGCCGGACGATTATTACGAGAGAGAGAGGAAACAACGGTTCCCCGCCGCCAAAGGTCGAGATCGAATTCGTGAGAGGCGCTGCGTGAAATCCGAGGGCAGAGACGTGCGAAGGTGAAATAACGAGGTAGAATCTGTGCGAACGAGAATCTCCGCCCCTGACTTTGGACGCTCCGTGTTGCTCTGCATTTAAATAATTAAAGATCCGACGGGACGGATGGACACACGGACCCGTCGTATTAATGGGATAATCGAGCGTTCAACGTCGAGCGAGAAGAGAGAGAGAGAGAGGGGGAGAGAGAGAGAAGAGCACACGGAGTAGGGGAATGGTTGGTGGTTGGTGACGGTGGTGGTGATGGTGGTGGTGGACGGGTGATAATGATTTTATAGTCAGCTGAACTACCCGGGGGAGGAGGGTGAGAGACAATTGACTCGATAATACGGGTCTTCCTGCCTGGCACCCGTTGATACCGACGGCAAATCAAGTGCGAACACCCGACCAAGAGAAAGAGAAGAACCGAGGGACAAGGATAAATGTTCCGTTCGCTAATGACCCTGGTGCCTCTTTAGGGACTGCTTCTCGACTTAGGCTACCGGTCGAAGACCTTTCCTATATACCTCTTCGTTACAGCTCGAGGAATCAGGTACCTGACAGCAAACTCCACCTTCTGGCTTCTGCAACACCCTCTTGTTATGCAGACTCAATACCGATCCGTCCAGCTTTCCGTGGATCGCTCGCCTGATCGCCCGGAGAAACGTTCCTGGCCTATATGCTGATCGCGCGCAGCCGACCACGTTTCCGCTCTCTCAATTCTTCGAGGCAGGCCGAACAATTTCCGAAAAGCATTCTCCATCATTTCACGAGGATCTATCGAGCAATTGCTGAAGACGACGCGCAAATAAAAAGAATTGATATTCGTTCGTCTTTTCGGAACATCAGAATATCCTGAAACGGAAAATATTTTGCCGAAAATAATTGTACAGAATTATTTTTCGAGATTACACCGGAACCATTGAATCAGGGAATCCTCGAATGAAAAATACTTGATGAATTTTTTTGGAGAAATTGGAATGCATCGGAAATCGGATGATAATTTTGTGATCGTAAGGAAAAACGCCGCAAATCACGTAAATTCGCTTTCGAGACATTAAAGTTTTGATCGTCGATTCTCCGTATAGGAAATCGGTTAAGTTGCATTATTTTCGTTAAATATGTAAATCCTATACACCGATGCATAAACCCGAATTTTTTGAAATTGCGACACGCGGCGTTTTTCCTTCCAACCACGGAATTTAGAAAAGCAACGAAAGCGAACGACGCGATCGGAAATTGATTACGGGGGATACAGATTAGCGCCGGAATAATTTGTGCCGCCTACAGAGGCAGAGAAACAAACATGATTTTATTCGAGAAAAGCTCCGATAAAATGGAAAGAATTCGGAGAGAGAAAGGAGGGACCTGTCTGCCTTCTCATGCGGTGAACGCAAAAATAGCCTCGAGACATGTCAATAATTAATTAACAGAATTTATCGATACGCCACCGCCGTTATCTTGTCCGATACGCGTACGAAACGATTTTGTGGCCGGGCAGGGAGATAAGCCGTCGTCAATTCACTCGGCTGCCTCGTTCTCGTACAAATTACGACTTCCTCGTGATCCTCGACATCCAACATTTCCTGAGGGAGGTGCAGAGAGCCCTTACAACGAATGTCGTTCTCCGTATCGACGTCAAATGGGTGGGCAGGTGACTCGGAACGGTCCAACCCAAAATTGGGACCTCGAATATGAATGTCGCCCATTTAGTAGCATAAATAAGTATTCCCGAATTTATTCCTAGCCTCCTGAACCAGGTATTCCCTCTTCCGATAAAAACGAACTTTATTTATTCAGATTATCGCGAGCCGCCGATCATCTCGATGCTTCTTTAATCAAGTTACCTCGTCACACTTTTACCTTCTTCGTTATCGATTAATTATTGGTAGACCGCTGTAGAACTTTGTGCAAAATAAAAATTGTCCGCGTTGGATTCTGAGGAATAGAAACTAAATAGAATGGTACCTCTTTTCTTAATTTTAATAGATCAGAAATCGTATATTAAAATCTTCAATTTAAAAAATTTTGCTAATTTAAATTTTATTCTTGTTATTCGAAATTTTAAATTAGTCTAATTACTAGTTTCAGACGTTCGGAAATTGGTCAAATAGTTTTCGAGCTTCACTTTTTTACGCTGTAGACAAACTAAATAGAATGGTACCTCTTTTCTTAATTTTAATAGATCAGAAATCGTATATTAAAATCTTCAATTTAAAAAATTTTGCTAATTTAAATTTTATTCTTGTTATTCGAAATTTTAAATTAGTCTAATTACTAGTCTCAGACATGTGGAAAGTCAAATAGTTTTCGAGCTTCACTTTTTTACGCTGTAGACAAACTAAATACAATGGTACCTCTTTTCTTAATTTTAATAGATCAGAAATCGTATATTAAAATCTTCAATTTAAAAAATTTTGCTAATTTAAATTTCATTCTTGTTATTCTAAATTTTAAATTAGTCTAATTACTAGTCTCAGACGTTCGGAAATTGATCAAATAGTTTTCAAACTTACATTTTTTACATTTTTTACGGACTTCACAATAAAAAATTCATGTTAGCCCGACGCGAGTTCAAGTAGCATGTCCAAATATCTTCGAAATAAATATATCTAAAACTAGGGCAAACTTTCTGTTTTACGTTCGGACTCTAACCCTGGAGAAATATTTTTAAAAGGTTCTCTCTCGCGGTACGTGCACGGGGTCACTTAGTTCCCGAACACAAAGAGTTCTCGAAATTCTTTAATTTTATCTGATTTCATTTTCAACTTAGTAAATAAATTTCAGCCATTCAGTAAAAAATTACTGCTCTATCATTTCTGTTCTAATCTCTTTCAACACGATCGTTTTGTAGCGGTACTAATTTATTTTAGCAACAAACGAAATCTGTTCAACAACAGAATGAAAAAAAAAGAAAAACGGAGGGGGGAGAAGTGCAGAAACGAAACTCCGTGCAGCGTGTGCATGATCGCAGAATGCGAGCGCGCCGAATGATTTGCAATTGATCGGCCTCCGCAAGCCGGGTTTTATTGAAACTTCCGCGGCGGCTGAAAAATCGCAATCACGTTCGCGCGGGGCGATCGTGGACGCGGACGGCCGATTTTTTTCTTATAAGATACCACTCTCGACGAGGCCGACTATTGCCATCCCCAATCATGACCGAACCGTTTCTAACGAAGTGCCATTCGCTGATCCGGAGATACGCACGGCGAAGGAAGAGGAGAGCGCGAAAGAAAAGAGTATAAACAGCCCGGAGGAACGAGCAAAGAGCCATTGATCCTGGTGGTGGGACACGGTTGAAACCGTGTCCGGGCAGCAGTTCGAGGACTTGGACATCGGTCCCTTGACGTCTCAAGCGGGAGGGTCCCGCGTCGGCCGAGATAACGAAATTAGCCCGGTCGCTAATTTATTTCCTAATTCTCGCGGGAGCGGAGGTGTGAAACAGCCGTTCTGGACCGTGGTATCCACGATAACGGGCCTCGGGATGCGGTATAAAAAGGAGGTGGAAAGGGGTTCCTCCACGTAGGATCGGCGCGGAAAGAGGGGGAGGTGGGAACGGGAACGGGAACGGGACGGGAACAGGGGGCCCCGTTTGGATAGAGAAAGAAGGAGGGAAAATGGAAGAGAGCGAAGAGAGAAGATAATACGAACCAAGGAATGCACGCCCACGTTCGCAACGTGTTTTCCTACGTCGGTGTGCGCGCGATGGTCACCACGTGAGAAACCGCCTAGCGAGCTGCACACGGAATGCACAGTTGTTGCATACTTCGCGTACCATAGTTAGAGATGCGCGGATGCATCGATCCTCTGACCGTGGCATTGATTTCTCGCCGATCGACCGCTCGCTTCGAGATCTCTCTCTCTCTCTCTCTCGCCGTCCTCGACGGGATTACGCGAAAATCGACCGTACCGATCTCTCTACGTCCGACGCCACAATTTTACAGTCGGAATTTTTATTTGAGAATTGGAATTCCCTATTGTTATATACAACATTATTATGTTATATTAACATTAAATTACTAATGATCTCAGCGCAAAGGTTCAAATGATCGAACCTTTGTGCTGAGAGCATTAGTAATTCAATGTCAATATCTGTTGTATGTGAGAATAGGGAATTCCAATTCTCAACTAAAAATTCCAATTTACTGTCGACCGACTGTAAAATTGTGGCGATGGACGTAGAGAGATCGGTACGGTCGATTTTCGCGTAATCCCGTCGAGAATGTCGAGAGAGAGATCTCGAAGCGAGCGGAACGACGAGCTCGAATTCACTCAGCACAAATGATCGAACCTTTGCGCTGAGAGCATTGGTAATTTAATATTAACAATACGATCGATATAAGGATATAATTAGCATATATCAACCACAGTTATTTGCAGTGAGTCGCAGCCGAAACTTATAATAATAATGTATAATAATTCCAACGCGCCGGAGCAGTAAAATCCCGATAAAAATACGTTCGATACAAAATACGCGAATGCCTAGTACATTCCTCTAATTGAAGATCTTTCGGAAGGCTGTTTTTGTTGCGGCGGAACGTCTCGGATAATTGCTCGAGAGCTCCAGCGACGCGCTAAACATTCTACATATCGATTCATAAAATACCAGGATCGAACGTCGTTTCAAGGATTCCATCTGAAATTCAACGCGATCGCCGTCCGCGATTCCCAACTCAGACGCGGCCGCTGGGCTCGATCTAGCGAAGGCAGAATCAATTTGACAAAGTTCGCCGTGTCGTTACGCCCTTCCAGGACATCCATTAAAATTCCTGAAGGCGCTAACGACATTCCCGATTATTTTGTTCGACGCCCTTCGAATGCGAGTTTATAGCTGTCAGGATATACAGACATATACCTACTTACCAGCGGAGCCCACGGTATTGCGTCTGACACGGAAACTCGCTCGTAAATTCCCGCCGAACAAATTTCCAGCATGTGTCGCGGCTATCTTAGGGCCAGTGCTTCTCAACCGCGAGCTGCCGGGAGAGCCGATTGATCCGGTTCAGGTCTAACTTGTCGACGCGACCAATGCACGCCATCAAAAACGATTCCGCGAAATGTTAACCGACGATCGCACCGGGTCTTATCTTCGCGTTCGACGTAACAGTGAAAATTGCTTCACGGTTTTCAACGGGAGACTTCGCGAAATTTCGTTGGCGTTCACCGTTTCGAGCAAGCTGGACAGCCACGCGATACGTTCGACGGTTTTACGCGATGTCAGCGACGTTAAATAAATCGTCGAATCGGTGCGGGACCGTCTGTCGGAACGGCGATGAGAACCGCTGGGACTTGGGAGCGGCCGGCAATCAGAATCTCGTACGTAGTCACACATTTAAACAAAAACACACATCGAGGTGGTACCGAAGCACTACTATCTCAATCCGTACGCAAATGAGCTCCTCTGCCCTCTAAGAAGACGAGGCAAGAGCGATGCCCGTGTAAAAGTGCTTCCATGGATGTGCAAGTGCGTGCCGCTCCGTGTGTTTTACGTGCATAAATTGAACACACGTGCGCGCCGATACGCGCGTACACAATGCCCATAACCGTGATGTTGATCGTGTACGTATGTACATATAGAGAGAGAGAGGGAGAGAGAGAGAGAGAGAGGCGTGGAACAGTAGGAGAGATTGGGCAGAAGGGAGGGCAAATCAAAGCCACTCAAAGAAATAACCAGTGCTCATTAAGAGTAATAACCCTCTCTTCGGTCGGGCGGATTGTTTCAAGGGTGTCACACGGATCGGGCAGCTGCGATACTGCGCATTACTTAACGGTCTTCCTTATTATATTATTTGATTCGGGGTTGCATCGGGGTCCAACGGCGACCTTGCTCGCAGAAGAACCCTATTAACAAGACAATCCCTACGGAACGTCAAGTGATCCTTACTTCCTTTCGGGCGGCTAGACGCCCCCCGAGCTACACGCGCGCTCGTTGCGTGTGAAGATTTTTGCTCTTCCTTCAACTCCTGTACACCCACGCGCGCAGTCGACGCACGATTTCGACTTGAACGTTTATTTTTTGCGAGAGTCACCGGTAGATGAATGAACGGTCGAAAGCGAATTAATTCGGCGAAATGTAGGAAAAGGTTTTTTCAACGCGACATTCGTAGAAATATCCGATTCCGAGGAGCGTGTTCTCAGCAAATAATACGTTTCTCTTCTAAACGAGAATAATAATAATTCATCTAATAATCATAGTTTTTGCTGAGACGTTTCGCCAGAGTAAAAAATAACGTTTGGTTTTACGATCGACTAACGACGACGCAACAATATCCTCCCGATCTAGCGTAGAATTTCAGTTATTTTATGGGACGCGTCGCTCGGTTCGGATTTCGCGGCGTTTACACCGGCCCGTATATAGATTATAACTCACCCGATTATAGCAACTAACAATCGCTTTCGCGCGTCACGGTTGAAATAGTCCGAGACCTTATAATGAATTTACTACGTTCCCCGCGAAACGCTACGACCTATAAAAGATCGGAAGAGCTAGGCGGAGCTGTAGTGTAACCGACGCCGGTCGTCGGAGATCCATTCATACGGCAACATTTTTCTCCTATCCTTATTACGCCGCTTCACCTTCGTTCTGCATGAAGGCGAAAAAGAACAGATAGAAAAGATAAAAAAGATGAAAAAAAGAACAAAAGAAAAAAAACGATTCCGTCCATCCCAAGACATAAAAACACGGATTATTTGCTCTTATGATCGTGGCAAACCATAATCCAGACAGCCACGAGGTACCAGAAAGAAGCGTTAGTCAAACAGAGCGTTACACGAGTGTCAGCGGTTCTCATTTCGATCGAGACTACCAGAGAAAGAGAAAATTAGTCAACGTTTACGCACCATCGAAAATCGTTGACAACGATTGTCGATTGAATTATTTGCCGCTGCCATAGCGAGCTTCAAGGATATGTAACAACGATAATAATATTCTATGCAACTGTACGCCGCTCTCGATCGTGCTGATCACGACCTACCAAGCTCGATAATTACAGACGAGTGTCCAGCGAATGAACACGGGTATCATTAACACTTCCTGCCTCGTAACGACTCCTCGTCTGGTACACGATATACGCTGTACCCATGCGCGTCACTGCGTAAACCTGTCAACCTGCTTAATTGACATCGAACACCGAGCCGTACCGTTAACAAGCATTTAATCGAACCTCTCCACCAACTATTCCCCGAAAACACCGCTGTTCCCTGGAATCGGTTGTAAAATCCGTGCGCTATTAGGCTGTTGCATACGAAATGCCCGATTTTTAACAGTAACATCGAAGGAACGCAACTTTTTCCCCTAAATGAACTTATCGATCAAAGTGAATTTCAAGTTTCTTGATTATTTTTTTTGTACTTATTCACGTTCTTCGTTTACAAGATTGTTATCCCCATTTTATAGACAGCTTTTTACCGTCAACGAATAGCACGTTAATTAATCATCGCATTCTGACCAAAAATCATACAACGCTACCGCCAGTAATTTTTTCACAAATATTAAAGGATAATCGCGTTGATTGACGTTAACATAAACTTTATTCAAAACTGAGATTAGATATATAAATTAAAATTGTGCGTATGATATTAACCGTTTAGAAACTACATACTAAAATTATAGCCAGAGGCGGGTGTGATGAAATAACAGCTAATAAAAATAATAATAGCAACAAATTAAAATAAATACAATAAAAAAAATCTTTTATAATAGAATATCACTTCAGTAATATAATTTAAAATTAGAATGTATGTACTTATTTCCATTTTATTTTTCTTATTGTTATTATTTTTGCATTTAGAGCGATCGGCGTGCTAAGAGTATCCGCAGTTAAAGGGCTAAGGATTAGATTTTGCAGCTCCAAAGTTTATGTGTATAGTAGACCTGTGGTAATAGCATTACTTGATCAAAAAGTTATACAACATTTGCATTCTGAAATCGGACGTTTCATATGCAACTATCTAATATATTTCTCGACGGGGCGTGCGAACCGAGCAATATATAATCGAATTAAAATTAACCTCCAGCGTACCCCAATCCGTGTCCGGCTGCCGGTGAAAATGATATTGAATTCTTCTCTCGCGTCAGCTTGTACACCGTTGTTCCCTTAACGCTCGTTGCCCCGCGGCCAAGTTGATAGCGACCAATTTACCTGTCTCGCCGAGGCAAGAACGAGTCCCATATAAATTCCCCGGACGATTACGTCGGTGACGTTATTATGACAAAATTGACAGAAATCAATTTGGGATGCGTTCTGAATTTCTTCGATTTTATATTAGATATACATACAAGGCCAGCGTGACCTTTTGCGGGGCACGGTTAAAAAATTTTGCGTGGTCAGAATACACATTCAAATCTTAAATTTCACAATAAGGAATTATTTATTATAAGTACAAAGAATGTTAATAACATTGATTGAGTTTGCTACTTCGGGTCCTGCAAAATGTCTGACGAGTTTTCATAAACCGCGAAGCTTTTCGAAACGCGAGGTCCGGTTCCGGCGAACGCGCTGAACCTGCCTCGTGCTGGCCCTGGATATAATTAGATATAGTAGAGCATCATTGAACATCGTAGAAATTTTTTGATTGACAATTTTGGTTATAGACTCGTTTTTTCTAGGTTAGCAAGGGTGCGGAATGATGACACAAAAATGGGGTTTGTCAGTAGTGAAGAGCGCTAGATAAAAGATCGACCTAGGCCGCGATCGCCCTCAAAAGTCTTATTTTTTCGTTTACGGGGTGCATTATTCGGAAGCGTACAACTGCGCATTTAGCTATTTTCATAGTTATATATAATTACTTATATTGATTTGAAATTATAAATTTAAAATTTAAAATCTTATAATTTTAATACATTTAAATTTTAAATTATTTTAAAATAAAAGATCGACCTATATTTTCGTTTATTATTATTAACTAAGATCGATCTTCTATCCAGCGTTTTTGCATACTGCAAAACCCGATCTTTGTATCATCAAGAGCGCGTGCATTCACGGAACCTTGCAATTCTGGAAACGAGTCTACCGCCTTAAAAAAGAAAACCACCACCGTTAAAGCGCAAAAAGTCGATCTCGCTAACAACGTCGATCCTTTCGTTTGGTTTCAGTAGCGGCTCCAGGTTTAAGCGGCGCGATGCACGGTAACGGTCTGATGTCGTTGCACGTGGAGGGCGGCACGCAGGTCCAGGTGCCTCGGTCGTTGATGCAGGCGTTCCTGCAGCAGGACCCGAACCATCCTGGCCTGGAAACGGTCCGATTGCCGACACCTCCGAGCGGCTCCGACGATAACGATCCTCCGCAACACTGTCGCGAGGTGGAGACCGAGTTGTGTCTGGTGTGTCGTCGATGCGGCCGAGCCTATCCGCAAGAGTCTACGCTGCTGACGCACCAGCGTTCCTGTTATCTAGGCAACCAGCAGCGTCGCGGCGCGCTGCGTCTGGTACAATCGCGCTACAGCTGTTCGTTGTGCGACGGGAACAACCCAGCCAGGACCTACACGACCGTCGGCGAATGGCGTCGTCACTCGGAGACGTTGCAGCATCGGGCTCGGCTGGAGGCCAATCAGGAACGACAACATCAACATCAGCAGCAACAACAACAGTTCGGCAACATCGGCGCAGACTCTGGCGCGCAATGCGGCGAGGAGGTGCATCCGCTCACGGACGAAATGGAGGACGTTGTCAATCAAATCACCTTGCTGGCTGCACGCGCGGCCGCGGAGAGCACGACCGGCCAATCTCAGGGTAACGAGAGAGCGAACCCGGACAACAACAACGCTCCCGACGTGAAGAGACAGAAACTGGTGCAGGAGGTGGCCGCTCTGGCCGGAGCGCGTTAAAAGTGCGCGCGCGCCCCGCCCCCGCCCCCTAACACAGGTGAACAAAACACGCGAGAACACGTCGGAGGTGAGGGGTGCGAAGCTTTTTTTTCGTCGAGGATATGGGATATGTGTATGTGTGTGTGATAGGTCCGCGACGCGAACCATTTTCGCGAGCGAGACGCGGGAGATGGGATGGCGGAGAAACGTGTGTTGAAGGAGGGGAGAATGAAACAAAAAAAAAAAAGAAAAACAAAAAAGAAGGACCGAAAGTGTTCGATGGGTGCTCTGTGAGGGATTTATTACTCGATAACGAAAACAACGTTCCTAACCGACTAGATAAACGGGGAGAGGGTTCCAACCTAGGCATGAGAATTGTCGGCGAGAGGCTTTTTTCTTCCGCTCCGGGCACCAGGGAATCTCTGACTCCGGGTACTCGTGCGTGGACGGTGGACCAAAACGAAAAAAAAAGAAAACAAAACGAAACAAAAAGGAAATTGCTCGAGGAGAGAGAAGCGCACGAAGGGCGAAGAACCCCCTCTTGTTTCCGGGTCTTTTATTTCCGTTGCGCACTGCCACTGTCGCGCACCACCACGGTTGTATTTTGATTATTTTTTATTGTGACGACTGTAATAGCGTGCCATCGAGCAGCGCGTACACCAAAGTTCCTTCGATTGAGAGAATGAAGAGATTTTCGAGTGAGAGAAACGATTAAAAGAAAAAAAGAAAGAAACGAAACGGTTACGATTAAGACGGGATGCACCGGGACCGGCGGGAGAGCTTTCTTTTCGGGCGGATCGAAAGAACCGAGATGCTTAAGATATATTAATATAAATGTATCCGTGAAAGTAACGCAGTTCCGCTCGCTAGACGGTGGAAGGAAAGACTCGAGAGTGAGAAACGCGAAATTTTTTGAAACGGAGAGTTCGCAAAACGAAAGAAAAAAGAAAAAATAAGAGAAAAGAAACCGCGCGTATTCGAGAGACGGGCGAAATTACGCACGCGACCGCGGGTGAGAGTAGACGGATGATCCCTCGACGGCGACGCCAGGTTATGACGCGTCGGGGTGGGCTGACTTAAACGTTCCTATGTAAAGTAATAATAAAAGTTTAATGCAAAAAAGAGTTACTAAGAGAGAGCAGACGTTAAGGCGCGTTGGCGAGGTAGGGTAGAGGCACTGTATTCGCAATGGAAAAAAAAAATAACAGAGAATAAAAGTCAAGTGCCGCGATTATTACGAATACGTACGTACATATTCATCTAAATCTTCACTCTCTATCTCTCTCTTTCCTTTTTTTACGTGCGTGTGTATGTGTGGTTTACGCTGAGAACGAAACGAACAAACAAACAAAAAAAAAATGAGAACAATGTCGGAAATGATGCGAGAGGAGAATATAGTATCGTTGACGACGATGACCACAGAGAACGCCTTTGCTAAACAAACTGACGCGGAAACGATGACGGGAGAAATGAAAAGAGCGAGGCCGCGCCGCCGCCGCCGCGTTCCTTTTCACTCGAAATGACGGAAGGATGATGATGTTGAAGAGCGACAACCGGCCGATGCCCGGTTATAATGATCTATAGCGACCCGTGAAAATCGGTGGCAGAAGAGAGAACTTCGACCGATCGTCCGCACGCACACCTTTCACACAGACACACAGAGTCGCGCGTGTCATTCGACAGATACACACCCACACACAGAAACAGAGCCACATGGGTGCTCGTACACACACCGGGCACATTACGCATGTATCGTGCGTAAACGTTATTCGAATTTACATACATCTGAGGCAGAGACACGGACATACATACAGACACATACACACAGAGGGCACGATAACCCCCGTAAATGTGTGGGGTTTTAAGTATGACGTTTCGCTAGCTACTTAGCGAATTTTAAATGTTACTTCCTCTCTCTCTCTCGCTCTCACTCTCACTTTCTCTCTCTCTCTCTCTCTCTCTCTCTCTCTCCTCTTTGTTTCTTTTCTGGCCGAATACGACACGACGCTCTCTCGAAACAGCGTTAAAAAAGAAGAAGAGAAAGAACATAATCGATAAAACGAACACGAGAGACAAAACGGATGGATGAAAACGCGGAATGGCGGCGGGCGAGAAGACGTCGTCACCGCCAAGGCCTGACCCCCGCGTTCCACGAAACAAGCAAGACCCAGCAACATGGTTCCTATATTTAATAAATTATATTTAATAACGCTAAACTAAAAACAAAAAAATGATTAATAATAATATTAATGATAATAATAAACATAGTAATAATAATGATAGTAATAAAGAATCATAGTTTATAGCTATCAATTAGCTGTAATAATCGTGCTAGTAAGGAAAGCCGGTCGATTATTGATCGGTCGAGTATATCTAACGAGTAAAACGCGATCGGGGCTCGAACTGCTAATAGAGAGACAGAGAGAGAGAGTGAGAGAGAGAGAGAGAGAAACGATTTTGGCAAATTCGGTGATCGCGAACGGATTTTCTTGGCGCTCGTTTTCGTCTTTTCTCTTTCTGTCCCCCTCCCCCCACCACCCACCACCCCCGAAACCAATCGTCGCGCGGCGACGTTGGGGCCGATCGATGGATCAGAGCACGCACGTGGACTGTTTTACCGGTAGAGAAAGAAAGAAAGAGAAAAAAGAAAAGAAATTACGTGCATGGGTGCGGATGACGGCTTTTAGAGAACGACAAAGGTAAGCACTACCATTTCGCGAAGCTAGCCGGGATTTATATCGACCGAGACGTCTCGAACAGCGCTGGGGATCGCGAGGCGAGAGGGACGGGTAAAGGGTTTTTTGTAAAGATCTGCTCGGGAAACCACGATGAATTCACTATTAGATTGTAAGTTACGGTTAATTACAGCTAAACTATAGTGTTAAGGGGGAACGAAGGAGATCGGTAGCACGGACTGCGCACACCGACACACACGTGCATCAGTATATATATATACACTTATAAATTATTTATACGTGTATATGTATGCGTATGTGTATGTGTTCGTGTGTACGAAAAAAAAAATATATATATATATATAAAAATAAATGAATAAAATGAATAAATGAAATATATATATATTTAAGTAGATAAATATATATGTGTGTGCGATATATATTGTATGTGTGCCCGTGTACATATGCACAATATATGTCACATGTATACACATATATAATGTTGTAAACGCTCTAGAATCCTCGCGGGTATTATCCGGAACGGTGACGCGTGTATGCACGCGTACGTACGTCGCGTCGTGTGTTTCTCGCGTTTGAAAATTACGATCGACGATCCGCGCTGTTCTCGACGGAAGCAAGGCGGAAGGCAATCACGGGGATAGATCAGAATCGTCGGTGGACAGATGTTCGCGAGACCGTGGAAAACGAGCGATGGCTATACCATAGTGTCGTCGTCGCGGGGTTGCGAACGACGAAAGAGAGTGGTTTAAAAAAAGGAGCTTCGCCGTCTGACCGATACGATACGGGAAGCGAATCGTGATGACGATATACATACTATACATAGAGAGAGAGAGAGGGAGAGAGAGAGAGAGGGAGAGGGGGAGAGAGAGAGAAAGAGAGAGAGAGAGAGAGAGCAAAGGCGTACAGAAGAACGAGACAACCATTAATAGACGAATTCAGTTCGAGAAAGTAAATCAGGAAGAGAGAGGGTACGGGGGGTGGAGGAGGGATGAGAAGCGGATGGAAAATGAGAAAAAATTAAGTAATAAGTGGTCGTCGGGGCGTGTGAAGCGCGATGCAACAATTATTTCTAAGGTACTAAGCAAACTCGAGGTTCCTGTCTGTAAAAGATGCTTTTTCTAATGTAACGTTGATAACGGCACTTATTAATATTATATTTGAATTATTATTATTATTATTATTATTATCATCATTTTTTTATTATAGATTAACGACATTATATTTACATATATGTGGTCACGTATTTATTAATTATCTATGTAAAACGTTACAGCGTTGATCGAAACCGAGAAGAAGAAGAAAAAAAAAACGAAACTAATAAGTAACGACGAGTACTCTCTCACACGTACACAGTTCATATGACAACAACAACAACAACAATAACAAAGAAAAAAAAAGAAGTACACGCACGTTTACAGAGATACATCGATACGCGTAATATCGATCAGAGTTCGCGATTCATCGTCTCTTGCTCCGTGTTTAACCATCGGACAATTCTTTCTTGATCATCGTATTCCGAGCATCGAATCGAGCATACCTTTGTAACTGATACCTCGCAAAATATGACAATTGTTACTATTCGGTGGTCGCGGACTAATTAATCTTTGTAGATAATTCGAGTTAGATCGTAGTGGTCCTTGCGGTGCCATAGGTCTCGCAGTTTCGTCGGATATTGAAACGCCTCTCATTGGCGATCGGGACAAAGCTGCAGTGAACTCTGTACTAGTGCAAATGCTGGCAGAACTGTTTTCCTCTGTTCCCTCTTCGATTTCACGGGCGAGTACGTCTCACTGCCTTTGAACGAACGTTCTCATTTTGTTCGAATATTTCGATCGGCGAACGGCGTTAACGATGGATCGATCTTTTGATCGTGGAAAACGACGAATACGGATTGCAAAGGAGACTCGCGCGACGCAACGATCGCTGAACGGTGTGGCACTGGGGAGTGTAAATACAACATATTTTAACAGTCACCCCAGAAAAGTACGTTCCGGTAAGTCCTAACGAAACGAAATGAAAAGGAAAAAACGAAGTTGAACAATCCATTATTGTATCTATGTTCTTATGAAACTATCGTGAAACAGTGGTGAATTATAAAATGTTTTAACGAATCGTTTTAACATCATCCACGCTGCACCGATCATTGCACTAATGCAGATTTTGCTAAAATCAGTATCACTAATCATAGCACGAGGTGTGTATTCCAAAAGACGATGCGATCTTTTTAACGATTACATTTTTAAGAAACGGTATACACTTTGGCGCACAAAGGAGTAATATCATGTTCCTTTCGATCGTATACATATATCGTACACCGACACGACTACACAGATACACGTGTATGTATACGCCAAATGTTTAATTTTTCTAATTGATTCGCCGTCATGCGATTGCACGATGATCATTGGGAAATCAACGAACGCGCAAGTGGAACGCGATACTTCTCACACGAACAGACACACATACACGCACACGAACACATACGCACTGTGTACGTCGTAAACGCATACACGAACACGGACACATTACACACGCAAACAGAGATGCACACATGCATATGTGAAACACACACACACAAACAAAAAAATAAACACGCGAAACCACTAGACATATACATTGAATTTGTTCGAGAAAGTTCTCGAATCGATATATCGCATAAACGCGCGTAAGTTGTCAAAACGCGGTAACGTACGTGCGCGTGTACGCAAAACTGGATCTGGTTTTGGCGTTTTGAGTTTTGAGTACGGGAGATTGCGTGATAGAGTAACCGAACCTCGCTACTAGCTGTTCCTAAAATCAACAATGAATGAGTGATAAGCGTGCGCGAATAATTTAAGGAATGATTAAGAGTCAGATGCAATGGAAAATGTGAAAGAAAGATATTAATTATGTTGTGAGACTAGTGTGTCCTCCGCCGCCGTTTCTCGTTTCTCTCGTCGATTAGTATGTAACAAAGACGACAACCGCCGTCTTGTTCTTCTCGCGGCGAAAAATTTTTCTCATGATTTATCCGAGAGCACGGTGGGATCCGAGCGGATCGAGATCACGGAAGATTTTATTTCCGAAGAAAAAAAATTATAGAATCTTTATGCGTACAGTAAAAATATGTATACCGATCGACAGAAAGGGCGATTATGATTTTGCTCGAGACCTCGCGAAACAACGCGAGAAGAGACGACAGAGAACAGAGGAGACTCGGCGGCGAGAAAGTTTTTCAGTTTTCTAATCTCGTTGAGTTTCTACGATATATGTTAAAACACTAGTATTTATTAGTAAACACCATTGGTTGATTCTGTTGCTATTGCAATAGATTATTATTACGGCCATCATCATTATTATTATTATTATTATTGTCATGATTATTATTAATTATTATTATTATTGTCGCGACGACGGGTGTTTTATTACTATTATATTGTGAGCATTATTATATTATTACGAACTATTATTGCGGTTTCACATTATTGTCGATTGGATTGTACATTTGTTCGATGCGACTTTTCATTGACTATTAGTTAATAACGGATACTAATTGATAATGATAGCGACTAATTCTTGTGAGAGATTGCCATGTGTATATCTTATATGTACTCACTATGGGGCCCCGTGGCCGAGGCGACGCCGCGTCGGGACGCGGGGCGTCCGAAACGCCGGCTCAAACACCCCGACGATGTTGGCGCCGTGCACCCGAAACCCGCGCGGAAATTATGAGAGCAATTTAACCCCCCCTCCCCTCCCCCCACTTCACGCAAATTTAATCGTCGTGTCGCCCGAACGGTGGTAGGATGCTTGTACTATTCTCGGACACGATGCGTTTCTCCTCGCGCTTCGCGCCTCGCGCCCGCCCCTTTTTTTGTAAAACGCCGAGGCGCGGGGAGACGTCGAGACGAGAAGGGAGGAAAAAAAAGTAAAACGAGCACACAAAGAAACGAACAGAATAAAACATGAAATAAAGAAGGAGGAGGAGGAGAAGTGAGAGAGAAACGATACGGATACGGATACGATACGATACGACACGATACGATTCGTCGGACGGGCTCTGGATAAAATAGACGAAATAAAAAAAAAAAGAGAAAGGTAAAATCGAACGGGAAAGAAAACATAAAGGGCGCGGACACTTCGTATTCACCGAGAGACGCGCAAGAAAGACGTGAAACTTGCAATCATCTTGTTTTAGTCTCCGCCTTCTTTTACCCTTGATTCGGCACTGTCCATCGAAATCTCTCAGTTCACAGTTTCCTCGCTCGAGCGGGACCCGGTGTATACGATGTGGATCGCCGGTAGCGTCGCGCACGTCTTTCGCTTGATTTTTTTCCTTTTTTTCGGAAGAGAATGTACAAACCGCGAGACTATGACGAAATAGCCGACAGAGAGAAAGAGTGTATGTGTGTTTGTGTGTGAGAGAGAGAGAGAGAGAGGGAGAGAGAGAGAGGGAGAGAGAGAGAGATAATAGTGACACGCATTCGCAGACGTTCTTTCTTTGTCATCTCCGCCACCTACGCTCGCCCCCTTGTGTACAAATATATATTTATGGTGCCATATGTGTTATGCGCGCGCGAATAGGGATCCCCCGTTATTCGCGCGCGCATCTAGATTTTATAATAGAGAAAAGAAAACGATGAGGAAAAAATGAACGCGCGTTCACCTATCGACACGATAAAATCACACTAGAACACACACACACACACTCACACCACACGAAAACACATACATACACGCGTACACGCAGCTACATTGTATACACGTCCACGCTCGAGAGCACACATCGTGCATACACGAAACACACGTACATAAGATACACGTGCCATGCAAGGATGGCTGTACCTGTATACGTATATAAATATACGCGAGCATACAGTGATGCACATATTTACGTGCGATATTCCTATAAAGAGTAAATGAAAAAGAAAATAGGAATTTAAGAGAGAGAGAGAGAGAGCGAGAGAGAGAGAACGAGAGAGAGAGAGAGAGAGAGAGAGAGAGAGAGAATGCGAGGAAGGAGTGCGGCTAAGGCGCCAACATCGTGCGGCAAATGGGTGCGGTGCAATCATGTTCCTATTAGGTTTCATATCTAAGCGAGTAATTATACCACTAAATATAAAAATGATGAAGAAGGATATAATGATATTATATATATATTATTGGATATATATATATACATATATATATATATACATATACATACGATACGATTATATAGATCTAGTCTATAAAACTATAAAAAAAAAAATGATTTCCCGTTTCCCTAAATTCCTTCCCTTAAAAGAGAGATGAAAAAAAAGAAGAAAAGAACAATGAAAATGCAACATATTTTCCCATATACATAAATCCTTTCCTCGTACGTGTTAAAACGAGACACACGCAACAAACTCTCTGCGGGACATGTGTGTTGTACGCGGCTGAAATTCACGCGTGAATCTCGTTCGGCGTTGATGTACTCCTACGAGCCTGCGGGTTGGACCGCACGTACATCAACAAACTATCTAACAAAAAAAAAAAAACGGAGAGAAAACAGGAAAAAAGTAAAATGAACCTCTTTGTCTAGGAAGTAAGCAGGGCATACGAGTTTTTTCACTAGCCGCGATTAACGAGAAGAGAAAAGAGAGGGAACGAAAACAAGAAGACGAAGGAGAAGAAGAAATTAGAAAAAAAAACAAAACGAGAAAACGAAAGCGTTAGATACAAAAAAAAACAGACACACACACACAGAGAGAGAGGCCTCAAGTTCTCCGGTGTTTCACGCCGGAAATGTCGATGTTGTAGAGCGGCCGTCCGCCGCGAGCGAGCGTTAAATCTCACGTTTGTGCCAGGGAATCGTCACGATTTCGGAACGCCGGATAATTCGTAGCGGGGGTTGGGGTCGGAGTTCACGGGGGAGGGAAAAGAAAGAAAGGGACGGTAGAGAAGATTCGGGGGCGACGTGTCACGACGGCGAGGAAGAGATACATGCGAGGGAAAATGAGAAACCGAACGAACGAACGAAGGCGAGCAAAGAGCAAAAAATAAAACTTTGGTTCCTAACGCGTCGTCCATGGACAACGCCTCCTAGGATAACATGCCGTGTTCGCGTTACTCTAGAAGGCTTTGCCGAACAACAACCAACACACTAAAGAAGAAGAACAAAAAAAAAAGAATATCTTTCTCTGAAAAAATTATCCGAGTGTATCGTTTCAATCCCATCCCCACCGCTTAATCATTTTCGCTTCAAATACTATTCTCCCCGAACCGGTGAAGTGCGCTCCTCCTGGCAGAACGCAGCGCCGGGTAGACGTTTCGTTCGATGTCTCTCCCTCCAGACTCTAAACGTTCCGGCTCTCTACAGTTATTATAAGCCAACGGAGGCGCAGTTTGATAAGGAATTTTTACGAAACCGACGAGACGAATAGAAAGAAACACGTCCGAAACAGAAATAAAGCTTCTCATCGGTAAGAAAACGAACATATCACTCGTCGAAGAATCGTCTACTCGGCACCGCTCGTTCTACCGATCCGATTTTAAACGAACGGACACTCGAGAGTCCGCGGCGCGATGTTTCGCTCGAATCCCTGTTTCGCTGTAAGGAAGGCTATGCTTTGGAGGAGTTAGACGATGCTCTCGTGGAGGAGAAAAAAGGAAACGCGCGCGACGCTGCACTATTAATCGTGGGAGGCCAGTCTCGTTTCCGAATAACTCGATCATCGATCTGCGCGTACGTATGTACGTACGTACGGCCGAATGCCACGGGAACCGTCGAGCACGAGCATGCCGGATTTTATTTCATGGATTTCCGGCTCGCAGAGTGTCCCATTTCCGAGTTCCGATATTAGCTCACCTGGCAATTTGCATAAAGACGCGAAACACGACCGCTTAGCGGGCCAATATCGCGTTATCACGCGACACGGTTAACGCGCCCGTACCACCAATCCGGCCGGTGCTGTTTTCCAATGATATTATATCGTATTATGGATTTGACCTATCGAACAGCCGCGGAGCCGGCCGTAAATCGATCGCTCCCGGCTTTCGTCGCCGCGACAGTCGAAAATCGCGTATCCCCGCGAGATCTCTCTCGAATTTCTGCCTCGCCTCCCACTTATAGTGCGCATTGTAAACGGACAGTTATCGGAACTCCTCACCTTTCCCCTCTTCTCCTCCCTTAACCGCACATGCCCCCCTCCCCCCGTCACTAGTCTAGCACCACGTCCCCGAAATCGTGCAAAGTTTGATTTTTCTCAGTCCCGACAACTACAACAACTACAACTACAACATCAACAACAACAACAACAACAACTAAAGTGTACTATCTTCGACGTATTCTATTAAACGCTAGTTTATCAGAAAATCGAGTTTTCTCTGTGCCTACATTGATTTTCCTTGGACAACCGTCATACTTCCGGCTTATATTCTTTTTCTTTCTTTCTGCGGCTTACACTCCGTTTTTCGTTCGCCGACACGTTCCTTGCGGACGCACCACCATCAGGATCACGTCGAACCGGACCGGGAACATTGTAAGTATACAGTTTCAATACTTTTCGATATAACCTTGTCATAGATTGCAATATATATTTCTCTCTTTGACCTTCAGTCGTCCATAGATACTGTAGAATTATTTATTTTTCTAGACTCAAGTTATAGATATATGACTTTCATGCAAAATGAACATTTTCGTAAAAAACTTTGTACTAGCTCTATTTAATATTCGTTACATTTTCATTTAAGAGTTACAAGTGTTTCTTACAATATTCATCGCATAAATTACGAAAATCCGGGGTTTCGTTTCGACGTATTGCTGGCGAGATCAGTTAGAAAAATAGGAGTATCAGGGGAGAGGGATCGATCGCCACGGGGAAAGATTTTCATCTTGATGCGTGTAAATAAATTGCTGACGGAATACGAGAAACGCCGGGAGAGTCGCGAGGAATTTCGCGACAGATCGACGAGAGAATCGAGGGTGCGGAATGGCTCTCACATGAAAGAGGAGGAGGAAAGGAGGATCTCGGCCTCGTCCTCGCGGAGAGTTTACTCGCGAGATGAAACGCAAATTAGGTTTAGAAGGGGGATCGAACCCCTGTTGTATCGAAATAAAGGCAGCACATAAAATACGTACATGCGAACCCATCCCCTCGCCGTTCGTAACCTTTCGATAGCAGACTGCGACGGCGAAGCATTCTTCACCTACGTCGCGTCGGAGTCCTCGGTCTCTATCTCGACCACCCCAATTTCTCCGTTTAAGATACTTCTTAACCGCCCCTTGCGACGACGATTCATTCGTTCTTACTCACTGCCGGCGGTGAACTTTTCCGAAATATCGAAACACTGAAATTTCCTCTCAGCTGTCGTGCCACTTTAAATATTTTTCGAGTACGAAGATTCGCGCGATACGAGCTGAATACAAATTTGTCTCTTCTCTTCGCAACTACGAGTCATAAAATCCGCGTACAGTGACCGTGCACGTTTTAAGATAGAATATGCAAATAAATCAAGTAAAAAGCAATCGTCCAAGAACTTTTCAAAATATATTCGCGATATACATGTATATACATACATTCGTCGTGAAGCTCTAACAATAAAAGTACATAAAACTGAAGCAAGAGGTGGAAAGCTTCGCCGAGATTCCACCGAGCACAGCAGAACGTACAACGTTTCCCTCTTATCTTTTCCATTTCCACTCAATCGCATCGAACACTTTAGTATTACATATCTGGCTATCCAGCAGCCAGGATATTTGAAACAATCCCTCCCGGAGCATGGTACGTAGTTATTTAAACAGCAGAATTAAAGTATGAGATTATTCTGCTTGAAATATTATAGAGTAACATTGCAATAATGGAAAATATGAAATTCTTTGTCTCGAAAAGAGACGAGTGCTACTGGTAGCAAATTCTCCGAATATCTAATAAATAATCCACAGATGAAAGGTATTTTTTCTAAGAATTTTTTAACTCGCAAATTGTTTAAAATTGATGGCCCTAAACGGTAATAGCCCCTTAAGTGCAGAGCACGCAGCGAAAAAGAAAAGCACGGCTGCATTATGATTCGTTCTTCGGCAATGTTCTCGGAACAAGCACCCGGTATATAAGGAACGTACATCTTCAGGTGTTGTAGCATATAAGACTGTTATACCTACATATACGTTTACCAGCCGGTCGTATCTTCTCGTTAGCCGTGCGATGAAGCTACCCGCGCGGTAGAGTCACGTTTTTAATTTCTACCGAGGCTGGCCTTAGTTCATTTTCACACCCCCTCAGTGGGCGCCCGATCGCCGGGCGTCTAATAAGTAAATAATAACTCGTTCCGCCACATAACTCCTATCTCCGACCTCCCCTTAGCCGGCTGGCCAACAACAAGCGTTCTCCATGCAATTAATACAAATTCCACGGTGACACGTCGCAACGAGGCGACATTTATTTGCGATCTCGTAGCGAGCCTAAGAATCCGCACAGAAAAAAAATAAAGAACAGCTTGCAAATCTTACGCGCAGCACAAAGCAAGCTTCGTCGCGCGCGTTCGAACGCTGTTCCTCCTCCGTTCACTAACAAATAAAATCATTTTGTTGGCTTTCGTAGAATAATTTCTTAACTTAGAATAAAGTTTAAATAATTGTTAACCTTTAATCTATCCGAGGGTTTTTTTAGAAATGGTCTTATTTTTCATGGAAATATCTTTTTCTCGGTAGAAAATCGATTTGCGAACTAATGCGTAAGCGATTTAGTAGGCTACGGATTTTTACAGAAAATAAAAAAGCACATTTCGATGGCGCACTTAAGGATTAAGATTGCACAGGAGGAGGGGGGGAATGAAAACAGAACGCGTATTTATCGATAGAAACACATTTAGATCTAGCGTGCGTAAACGAAAGCTCGACAGAAAAGGGATTGGCGAAATTACCTTCTGGCTCGTATGAAAACGTGGATGTATGTATGTCGCGGAGACCGAAAACGAAGGAAAAGAGGGGATGCTGAAGGGAGAGAAGGAGCCCAACCTCCTTAGAATGCATGTGTTTGCCTTTAATACATTTTTCGACGATGTTGACCGAAGCGTATCTTCAACCTGTGTACGTGTGCACGCATATGTATGTGAGAACCAACAACCTACAGGGTGCCGCTAAAATATTCACCTTGTCAGAGCCGGACCGCAAAATGTAGACGGCAATTTCCGCGGTGGCGAATTCAAAGCGGCGAGCGCGCGGACCAATGGGGAGAACGAGCGTTTCTTGAAAAAAAAAAATGTTCTCTTATCCGATTGCACGAAAATGAAGATCGGATCTCGGCAAATCTGCATAATAATTACACCCTTTCCAGATAAAAAAAAACGCAATTGAAAGTTAAGTTTAAATAAATTCCACGGAAATTAAATTGGCACAGTAATTTTTCAGATTTTTTTTATGTCTGCGCATTTATTGTATACACGGTGGCGTAGAGTTCAGTGTGAAAACTAGACTGGGGATATTTATAGAAAGTAACAATTCTGGTAATAACTTTTCCGCGAATTTTTACTGCACAGTTTAGTGTACATTCGCATGCGTGACGCAATCGATAGTGCCCTCGATCGTGGTTATCAATATACTGATGACCCAATCGGAAGGTATACATATTTTTTTACCGCCGTAACACATGTTTACGCAGGGTAAACGCTTTTTATCGAATCATTAAGACAGGCTACATTAACATAATCACAGTCGCAAACTGAGATAGTAATTTCGGAAATAGCTTCCCCCGTAAGTGTTCCGGTTCTGGGCAACAGCCAACCGGCTCCGGAACGATTTCACGGAAAATTATTCGAGACTTCAGTTTGGCCGTAACTGTTAGCAGGGGTAAAGATACGCGTTATTAAGGATACGCGTGCAATCATACCTCCGGATCGTAATTCGAATTAAACAATCAGTTATTCATCGAAATAAAAGAGAATGTACTTTTCTATAATTGGATTTTATACGCGTGTACGAATTCTCAAATATTTCCTGATATATACAATTTGCAAAATTCCAGAATAATTCGAATATTTAATTATCTCGTTACCAGATGATCGCTGACGTGTTTGTTCAACAATACCACGATAGTTTCGTGGCCGCTACAGATAGCGTTCACAAGTTTCGCAGCCACGGGGCGAAAGCTATTTGGAAAATGGCACTTCCGATGACCACGGGGGCACGGGCGCCGGGCGCTAACCCACCTTTGTGGCGATTTCACGTCGTGTTGCTTTTCGCCGCAGTTCCGTCACCGGCCGGAGATCCAAAGAGGAGTTCAAAGACCTTCCGACGCTATTTTCCACTAAAATCATTCGTGAAGGATCTCCTTATCTCGCTATGCAAAAGAAAAGAGCGGACGGGATAGAAAATGACAATTCTCCCGGCCTCTGTGTGTCGCGGGGGAACGTCCCCCCTCCTCGTCTACCTTCAAACGACCTTTCTGAAAAGCTCCGAGTAACGAAGGGAAGGGAAGGGGAAAGGGAAGGGACAACGATAGCATGCGACAAATCTTTTTCCTTATGCGGAGAACATCGAGAGACAGATAGATGCGGGGACCGAACGAAAAGGGTGAAACAGAAGCAGGAACAGCACTTGTAAAAGCTATGCCAGGAAGAGGCAAAGACCCGAGAAAAGGTAAGAGAAGCGGTAGACAGAGCAACGCCGAGTGAGAGAGAGAAAGAGAGAGAGAGAGAGAGAGCGAGAAACGGTACTCGCGCAGTGTTTGTCCAGAAGGATTCGTAGGAGTAGCGAGTGTGTTCGCAGAGGCCGGCAGAGGGTGAAAGGGTGGTCACCCCTCTCAGGACTACCTACGTAGGTGGTGGTTGTTGCAGGAGAGGTTGAAGGTGGGGTGGTTCCAAGGCAGTCCTCTCTTAGAGCATTTCAATATATGGCAAGGGTCTTTGAGGTTGCGGGGGTTGGGGTGCTCGAGGGCAAGAGGAGGCACCCACCTTCGTGGAAGCGAGGGGCACAACGATGGTGTGGGGTGAGAGGCGCTATTGATTCTTCTTTTAATCTCGTCGCGACCCATCCCACGGAGTCGACCTGAGGTTCGGGGTGGCTTCGGCAGTGGGATGGGGGTGGTGGGTGGATGGGTGGATGGGTGGGTGGTTGGGTGTACGGTGGGGGATGGATAGGGGGCAGGCGAAGAAAACGAAAGAAGAAGGACCGTACGGCCGAGGGGTGGCAACGCAAGGTCCTAGGATTGGGTGACACGGACGGGGCCCCGAGGGGCGAAAGGATGGTCTTACTTATTTGAATGTGTCGTCGCGCGAGACAAAAACGACGCCGGCGAATCTACGGAATCGATGTGCCGTGGCATCGCTAGAGGCCCACCCTTATCGCCGTTCGCCAAAATCGTGGAAAGTTTCGCGCGGAGAAGACGGCCACGCGCGTGTGTGCTCCGCACACGCACAACGGGATGCCGCCTGTGAGAGATGATATTTATGCATGTATTGATTGAGCACCAACGCCGCGCCGAGCCGCGCCGCGCTGCCTGCCGCCGTCTACCGTATACCACCTTCTGCTCGCAGCGAAACCGACCTTGATGGAAGATGTGTTTTATATGGCGCGATATCGCGTTCCCCTATAACCTTCTGATTAGGAGACAGTGTTTTATCGGGGTCGTGCGGAATAATTGCGGTTTCGGTTCTCGAATTTTAAAGCTAGCTCGAGAATGTACCTTGCGTCAGCTCTTGCCTAGTAGTTTCTGAACACAAATTACGTCGCTTAACGGAAAATTAATTTCCCTTAAGTTATTATAGAGTCGCCGAGTCTCTAGTAATTGCGACGTTTCAACGCGTTTGCCCGGCAGCGTATGCACGTGCACACCGACGACGCGACAGTAGCGTTGCGTTACACTCTTTAAAATACTCCCGCATCTGTATTCGTGGTAGACATCGAAATTGGGAGCGCACAGCACGTGCCAGCTAGGTATTAAAAGTCCATAAGTATGGGCCACATGCAACGTATAAAAATTCAGGAAACGCAATAAGCGCAACGAAATAAAGTCGTGCAGTTTCTCCCGTTACCCGCTATTCCACCGTCCTCCTTATACCGTCTTTCGAACTCCTAGGTCTACGCGTACGCTGCTGCCGTGTGCCATCTTTTTCGACGTCTTTCTCGATTTTCTCGGTGCTCTCTGTCCGACCCGTCGGGGTCGAGGAGGAACAACGCGGAGGGGGGCGAGAAAAAATCTGCTCCGCGGCCGAAACAACCGGGGTGCATCGACTGAAAGACGTAGGGATGAATTGTGGGATGGGAATTCGCCAGTGGAGATGACGAGAAGACGGGGGAGTCACCCTATTTTTTTTCCTGCCCTCGACCCGACTAGGGTAAGATATTGATTTTTTTTATTTTATAATTAGAGGCTCGCACCCCCGCCCTGGCTGCCAGAAAAACATGTCACCCCGCGAAAACTTCAACGCGTTACCGAATTGCAGAAACACCTACTCCGGGACACGATACAAAAGCGATTTCTTTTATTAAATCGATGCGACAAGCTTTATTCTTTTTTTTTTAAATTAATCGTTTAATGTTGCTTCAACATCATTAGCAATACGGTACATTTTTTTACAATACTTTTTTACAATACCCCAGAACCTAACGAAATGGGAGTCTATTTTGTGTTTTACTTCTAAATTACAATCGTCCGGGCGCGAAATGAATATTTTCCAGAAGAAGCGTGACTGTTCCCTAGTTAACGCGCTCCGTGTCACCTAAGACGGATCAAGACTGATGTCAGGGGACTTCGGTTCTGAGGAATATAAGAATGGCTCTCGCCATGAAATCATCAAAAGCGAGCGCCTCGCGCGACGAGTTAATGCTCTCCGAAGATACTTGGCGCCGTACCATTAACCCGGGAATGTTATAGCCGCGCCGCGCCGTCGGTACTGCCAAATTGAAATCGCGTCTGCTCGCAGAGGTTTCGTGACACGCGGCACCCCCAGGATCAGCCCGGCGTAACCGTCACTTCCGATTCCTTTCAAAAAATCAAAGCCACCCCCATAGGATCTCGCGGCGGTTCTCGGTAGGAAGGAGAGACCAGTAAAAATCACAGTGCGTCGGGTTTCTGCCGCTCTCGTTTCTCCATATAAGATACCAAGATTCGTAGAATTTCCAGCATCGAGGGGGTTGGCGGAGAAGAGGGGGGAGGGGGGTCGGCGGCTCGGTGGAGGAGGTGGATGAGACGAGAGAGAGAGAGGATGAGGAAGGTGGGGAAGATGGAAGATTCTCAGGCATGGGGCGAGTTCACTCGCGAGGCAGAGGGTGCCGTGGGGTATGGGAGATTGCAGCAACCCTGTAAAGTACAAAGAACCGGCATAGCCGTGCACACCCTCCTCGCATTTACGTTTTCTCCTCTCCCTTCCTCACCGCCTCGACTTTTCTCCCCGCCTTATACTCTCTTGCCTCTTCCACTTCCTACCCTTCCTCCAGTCCCGAGTCGGAGGTGACAATTCCTCATCTGCCTCTGCTCACACCTCCGCCCGATTCCTTTGCAACCCCTCTGCGATCCACAGAGACGAACGAACGCGAACGAACGAACGAACGAACGCGAAACGAACACACACACACACACACAGATTTATACGGGGACATACATGCATACATACGTACCATACGTACACAGTCATACGTAGGCAACGTATATTCGCCGGTTTCCCGTTCGCTTAAACGCACCGACGCGGACGAACACGCACGCACTTACCGACGACGCGACGCGGCACTCCGGTATACCTCTGCACACCTACACGAGCATACATAACGAGTCGGCTTGTCACACACAGAGTATAATATGCAAAGACCCGCCCCCAGGTTGCTATGGAAACTCAGGAGCCAGCGTGAGAGGTGCCCTGTACAGGGTGGAGGTCGGGTGGAGGGCCAAGAAAAGGAGGTTCGACGAAACGAAGGAAACGAAGAGAGGAGACAGGCACCCTTGGAAATTTGTATAACTACCCCCAGGAGCGGCGAGAGGGAAGGAGAAAGAGAGACAGGGAGAGAGAGGGAGAGAGAAAGAGGAGCGAGAGGAGCGAGAGGAGGAGATGGGTGACTCTCTCCGTGGAAGGCGGGGGCACATACATCGATCCAGGGAACCACCCCGCGCCCCAGGCTCCTTCGTCATCTCTCAGAGCTACTGCCACCCGTTCCACCCTCTCTGTCGTTTTCTTGCTACCCCCGTGCGGGGAACTCTGCCGCTGCATGCCTGCAATGCCTACCACGGCGAATGTTTATACCTGCATTAAAACCACTCTTACCTCGTCCCTAGTTACCGATACTATGCTGCGAGCATGTATCTCGATACGCCGGGATGACCATACATGACCGTACATGCGATTAAATGCATGCTCTCGTTCCGCACCGAAAATGCTCGAAGGCGAATAACACTAAGATCGTAGACAGCGCGAAATTGAATGGAATTTACACGTTTCGAACTTAAAAATATTTTTTCTCCTTGGTTGGACCCGATCGATAAATATTCTTCGAATTGTAATTAATTTGTCATAAATAAAAACCTAATTGACACAGGTGAAGAATGCTACGGTTAGAATTATTTTCTAATAAATGGTGCAATCGAATACTATACAATTAAAGAAATCTGTCCAAATGACAGTTTAGGTGAATATAAAAAACGACGTTAAACTTGATCACACAAGAGATTACACAACGTTAACATTGATATAAACGGTCCACGAATAATATTCTATCGCGTCGTATACGGGCGACGTGAAAACGGAATACATACACCGGACGAGGTACGAGCGAATCATCAACACCAGGAAGTCCGACAAACGAAGCACGACCTCCAGAAAGGAGATTAGTCGATCGGGCCTCTCATAATCCGAACGTAAAACAGATCCATGATGGAGAGTCGCTCACGGCGAATCCTGACCAGGGATCTACACGAGGGCGATTCTAATCGAATTAACTGAACTTTCACCTAGCCCCGTGGTCACCTAACGACCAAGTTCATCGCAATTACGGCGAGCCGTCGTATTTCGAGAGCCGTTTCCCTTTTTCATCCTAGCCAGTTACAGATTCGCCGGCCGCATTCCTCTCATCCTGCGTTCCCTCGGACACGGCCTCCTCTTTTCTCTTCCCGCGGCGATCGCTTGTACACATCACTCCGCTTGTACGGTACAGCAAACGTTACAGTCGGCGACGTGTTCCTGGACAACTTAGAGGCAGTTGCTACTACAGGACAGAGTGTGTAATAAGTTTTGGTCCGCGCGCGGTCCGAACAGAGAGAGAGAGAGAGAGAGAACGGAAAACAAGTTGCCGCGCGGCGATATGCCCGGTGGATTCCATTGGCTCGAGCGAAGTCATAATCATCGCAACGATAATTATGTAGGTAAATGCTCGGTCGAGAGGGATGGAACGAAGACGGAGAGAGAAAGAGGAGGAGACGAAGATGAGTCCCGATCCCGCCGCGCTGCACTGCGCTGACCAGCTGCTTTATTCGATCCTCCGCTAATTACCCTCGTAAGCATCCAGTTAATTGCTACACTCGCCGACTCTCGGGTCCGATCGGTCCTGCTTTTTCATCCCCCTGTACCCGCCCGCGCGATCTTTCCCCCGGTTCCCTTCGCCCTCTTTTCTACCTTTCCCCCCTTCGTGTCTTATGCGACTCTCTACGAAACCTCTCACCAAGTAGGAAGTAGCAAAAGTGTAACGTGGGATCGAGTGTTCCTTGCCATTCGACGTAAATGCTTCCTTCTTCGCCGAGCGCGATGTTTATCTCTCTCTTTCTCCCCCTCTCTCTTTCTCTCTCTCTCTCTCTCCCTCTCTGCACTGCTCTGACAAACTATAACGCAGATTCACTTCCAAACTTCCAGATTGGCTTATCGCGCGAACGGCTACGCGATTCGTCGATACTATTGTTGTCCGGCGTGCGATATGGAACACGTAGTTGGGCTGCGAATGTTTATGTAAATTCATTTGCAGATACTGAAATCAATATTCTATCTGCTCGTATTCTATCGGGGAAGATTATTCGATTTGATCAATATATTAATCCTTTGCACTCGGAGCTGTTTCAACTCGAAAATTAAACGTTTCCACCGAGCTAGAATAATTCCATTCTATAAGATTGTTTAGTTTACTATGAATTTGATATAATGCCTCATACAATACTTATATGTTTAAACAATATTCTGAATAATGGTATAGAAATTTTTTCTCGAATGGTACAGAAATTTTTTCAATGCTTCTTTAAATCAGTAATTCTATTGTTAAGTTAAAAATGTATATTAAATTGTAAAACGACATTTTGCAAATTATCGCGTTTCACGTACAGCCGATTTTTCACATACAAATTAAACGGAGAATCCCGAGCAATGAAACGCGTCCGTGTCCGTTACAGACAATCATTAATGTATTAACCTCCATAGTTATTTTCAACGCGTCACCAGCAGTAACAAGACAACCATTCATTCGAGTATTCGAATTCAAGGGGAATGATTCGGCAAATTCCTAATCAAGATCGTTCGGTTATACTACTTTGAGCGTGTTAAGAAGATTAATTGCGATATTATGCAAAATATATATATAGCACAGAAATAAATATACCGTCACGTCTAATAAATTAATGCGACCGTCTTGTTTATCACTTGTCGAATTGTCAAATAACTTTGAAAATCTCAGCCCGGCTAGCATTCGCAAGAAGTAGAACCGGCAAGTCATGAACAGACGCGTCGGACGATTCCTACACAATGGCGCGGCGCGGGGCACGCGGCGTGTCCGTCGAATTTCCGAACTGGTTTTTCCCGGCAACGAAGCCTCGTGCGAAAAAATCTTATCACACATATTCGACTTGTTTTCACGTACGATCGCCGGCCGTTTCGATCGCATCGGCCATAACCGGTCACCCTGTACACGTACAAGAATAAGAACTCGGTTACGGGACGACCGAAAACGAATTTCAGCGACCGAGCCAGCTATTAAATCGCAGGAATCCTAGATACACCGTGGCCACGGAGTAATGACGCGCCGCTTTTCGTGATCCCTAATACCAGTTCGGAAGGGCGCGAATTCAAATGAGCCGAAACGACCACGGCGCGGTTACCGGTGCGGCGCGGCGCGGCGCAAAAATGCACGGTACGCGGATGATTACAATGTTACCGCACGGTAGAACATAGAATTGCAGAATCGAGGGACAGAAAAAGACAGTCGGCAGGGTGTGGGAGAAGGAACGAGCGATGGGGAGAACAGAGTCAAGGAACACCGCTGCGCCGGACAAGGGCGAGACGAAGAGGCGTCGAAGAAGGGCGAGGGCTGGAACAGGACAGAAAGCCTAGAGATGCAGTATGTGGTGTGTGCGTGGCGTAGGTGGAGACTGCGCCACGAAGCCCTACGGGCAGAATTATCATACCCACACACTAACACAAGGCCTGATCTAATCACACTCCCATATACATAAAATAACTGCTCTACGGGGCCCCGATGGGGCACACCGTGTACGATCCGGGGAACGAAGGATCGAGAGAGGGATCGCGCGCGAGAGAGAGAGAGAGAGAGAGAGAGAGAGAGAGAGAGAGTGAGAGCGGGGCAAAGAGGAAGAGACGGAGAGTGAGAGAGGTGGATTGTTTTCAGCTGGGACTCAAGTATAAATTGGCCAATTATTCGGAAATAAGGTAATTATATAAGAAGGGAGTGATCTCCGATCGCACGGACTCGAGTAGAAGGAAATGAAGGGCGAGGTACGGGGGGGAGGCGCGGCGGTGTTCGCAAGGGAGGGAGAGAAATCGGGGTGGTGGAGGGGCTGGGGTGAGGAGAAGGGGGTGAGAGGGGGAGGGTAGCAGGAATCGAAGAGAGAAATCAAAGGCGATTATCTGCCTATGAGGTAGGAATCGTTGGTCGGGCGTCGGGCCGTTCTCTCTAAGAATTATTTGCCGTGGGCATCTCGTCGTTGCTGGCGGTGCAAAAGGGCTCGTTTCGAGACCGTGGCAGATGTTTTTTTCGAAATGGAGACGAATTAGTCGATAAATAACGATCGATCGAGCCAGCGACGCTAGGCGCGACGCGACGCGACACCATCACCGGAACCCAGACACATACAATACGAAGACCGGGGGAATAGACAAGAAGTTCGCCTATCGATGCGAGACGAGACGAGGAGGAGATGATTTTCAGAGGAGCACGGGATGATACGGTGTGGGAGAAGCACCGGGGGAAACCTAGAAAAACGTAAAAGTTCCCGGATACAGCGTAATGTATACTTCGGGACGTGTACCGTGAAGACTCCGAGGGATTAAGGGATACAAAGTGGCGATGTCCAATAATTTCCTGAACAATCCACGATCGGCGGCCGATCGTGATATCCGACGCGCCGCGCCGCGCCGGGGCAAGAGACCGTATATCCCCGAAGGTATTCGAAGACGGCCATTTAAACTCCTTCACTTAAATACGATAAAAAGCCCCGAATACCTGGAAAATAAGTAATAGGAGAGTCCACGCATTATCCCAATTACACGTACGAGCGCTAATCGTCTTCCATGAGTCCTAAGGGGCGCCTCTACCAGGACATTAACATTCCGAAAAACCGGTGATTCTCGCCGACGGTACCATCGACTCCGGGACCTCTATAACTACGAGATACTCTTCGTCCCTCTCTTGTATATATGTACGAGCGCGCTAGTTGCCGGCATAAGAGCTGCTCAGCTGGCTATTAAGGGCTGCGTGGTGGCCCGAGGCCGGAATTAGCATACCCTCGAACCGAACTCCACCTCCGCACCGATATCTCGGCTGCACGAGGAGGAATATAACTTAAGTTCAAGCGGATATTATGCCACCATTCTTCCCTCCCCCCGTGATCCGCCCTCCCCTCGCCCCATTCCCTTAACCATATAGGTGGATATATCGACTGGACCCGTAAGAGAGGCGATAGAAAGGGAGGGTGCCTGCCCGGGTACGCGGCTAAAGAACCAAGGTGGACGGAGGTCCTCTTTTCCTTATCGACGACGATCTCTTTTAATTGTAATTATATGCGGCGTCGTACCAGATAAAAATCGAACGAAAGGAGCCCGGCTCAATAAGTTCTGATCCCAGTCCCACCCAAGCGCGTGCCGTTAACGCCCAGGAATCGAGACGGTTAGACCCCTAACTTGTAGGACTCGGAAACGCAGCCTCGCGATATTATTACCGGCACTCGGCCGTCTTACTTTTGCATCGGCCAACGAAATCAGATTTGACGGTTAACGTTCCGATAAATAGCCGGACGGCAGTAAATTTAATTGAGCCGGACATATATCCAGAGAGAGAAAGATAACATCGAGAGATCTTTATCGTTGCTATCGGGCTGCGATTTTTACAGCGTTCGCGATGCAAAGCGAGCGCCGTCGAACGAACGAAAAGATTCGTGAATTATTTTGAATTGATTTAAGAATCGATCCCGCGTTTCGAACGAGTCAATATTAATTCTATTTCGATATAACAACGGTGCGAAATGAATTGTTGAGAAAAAAATTTGCCCAGGCCCCGTTCGCAAAACCGTATTTCCGGTGTAATCATCGCCGCTGACCGGAGTATTATTACGGCGAGCATTTGCGTAGCCGGCGCGGCGTCCTAATAAAATGAGGAGCGCTCGTCGAGTATTTAAAACCGTTTCCCGCTGTTGCCATTACGCCTTTCATGGAACTCGATAAAAAGCCACGGCGAACAAAGATTATGGAAGAAGTCACGTCGCAAACGCGAGCTAATACATTCTATTACAACCGTACCCGTGGCCGTTTTCTCTCTGCAAAGCAAAATTCTTTCTCCGCGGGTTTTTCTGCTAGATAGAAAACCGGATACGATTAATCCAAGCCCAGCGGGCTTCGATGATATTATGGCTGATAATTGGTCGTTCAGGTATCTCGTACACGCAAGAGGAAGAAAGAAGAAGAAAGATGGACACGGTGGGGAGGTAACCAGCGAGATAACACGGCGCAACTCGCCTCGGCCAACCCATAACTAAGGTGCGCCTTATTTAAGGCATTATAAGGGCCCTAATTAATACAATGTGGGGGTAGGCGAGATTTTTTTTACGAGGCCGCAAGGTTTTATCGCCAATTAAGTGGTGCGCGGCGGAACCTCGTGCAAGAAAACAGCATATAGAGAATACGAGAGATCAGCGGAATAAGAACAGTGAATGGAAATAAAGAGAGCAAAGCGAGGATAGAATGTTGCGGGGTCATCGAATCCTCGCGCCTTAACACCTCAAAATTACGGTAACACTCGTGGCGGATTTTAATGGAAATTTTTTCTGAGTCGATCGCAACTGACAGAAATGAAATGGAAAAATTTTTTTTTCTGTCGATGGTTTTAATAAGTCGAAAACGGTGTAACGGTATTTTATTTCGCCGTCAAGCGTTCTCGTATGAATTTAATCATGACGAACATTTTTTCGACTTTCACTATAATAATAATATATCGGTGTTCGCGTTACAGAAGTGATACATCTAATTGTGAGTTCACATGACTGTGAAACACGGAGAAAGTTGGCACAGCAAAAGGAAACGATATGAATTTCTTCCTGTATAACATATTACATAAATACTCAAGTGAATTATTCTCTTGATATTCCATGAACGGCAAAAACCTTAAGTTATTCAGCCCCCGAGTTTCTTTCGTGATATCTGTAACGATTTCTTGTTTCCCGATCTAATTAATATCGCTATTGTACAGTTGTATTTATTGTCCAATTAGCTCGTCGGAGAAAATGTTACACAATCGTAAGAGCTTCCAGAATTATTACTTTCAGAAATCATTGGAAAAGCCACTGTAAGTATCCCAAATACTTAACATTTAAACAGCTTATACAAAAGTTGGAAGATGCTATATGCACTATCTTTGAAATGTTAGTAGTAAATTTGTTTATTAGACAATGACTCGGGGACGCGACTATTTCGATCGCTAACAAACGGAATTCCAACGTAACGGAGATTCAGCGTTCAGATTACAGTTTCATCCGGGAATATATTACGTGAAATCGGTGGGCTCTGAAAAATGAAACACCTGCTAAAATATCATCCGTTTCCCGTTGCGTTTCCCGTTTCTGCTTCGATTCTAATCGAAGGCTCGCTGATTCCATCGTAGAATTGATTTCCTTCTCATCTGAATATAATTCTCCTTGGACGATCACGGCCGCCGCCGCAGATATAATGACGAAGTTATGCCGTAACACCTCCGAGGCATCTCTGTATATACGTGTAGCGTATATGCATTGTGTGCCGCGCGTGGAATATCCAAGCATATTGCAAAGCAACGCGATCAAGCTCACGGTACTGGCTTGCCAGTCGGCTCGTGACTGATCTGTACGCTCGCATTCTGAAACAATCAATTAAATATCATGGTTGACTGACTGGCGCGGCCACTGCCGCGGAAAAATCGCGGACACGTCCGTAACAAATCGTAAAACACGCGGATTTCTGACGGAAATTGATCCGCTCTGCTCGTAATACAGCTACACCGACGCGCCGCCATGCCACGAGTAACGAAACATCTTTTTCCACCGGTGTATATTCAATAGTTATAGAGTACGACAATTGATTTATCGATCACTAGACTATCCTTGCGAAAGCAATGCTGCTTACACTTATCGTAAATTTGTAGACAAGTCTATCCGATCGTGATCGAATAATAAACACAGGTGCTACGATATTATTCAGAGTAAGACCTAATTCGTGTTACGATCGAGGAGGAAGTCGTTCAATTTCTCAAACAAATCGAACGTTATACAGGCGAAGTTTTTTAAATATCGTCAAATCAATCCCGCTGAACCTCAAAGATATTTATCCTGAGATTTAGCAGACCATGTAGTATAAGACGAGAGGTTCGTAACTGTATTTCAGATTTAATTTACATTTAAAAATACAGACTTCCATTCCTATCGATTCTGATAACAAATTGTCCGGCCATCGGCGTCGCCCACCTATATACGTATAGCATAATCGAAGCTTCGCCGGATCGGCGGGCCACGTAGGGGCAATAAATTCTTTTCGTCACGAAACGCAAACTTTATAACAGCGTGGACGTTAAGAGGGCTACCATAGGGCGAGACAAAGAGGGAGAATAAAGAAACCAAAAAAAAAAAAAGAAAAAAAACGAAAAAAGCAACGGTTGCCGCGTCTCCGGGGCGCATATCAAAATCGGGCAGCCGTCTTCTTCTTTATACAACAAATTGTTCGGCCGAGATTTATTGAACCTTAAAGTATATTTCATTACGGCTGACCCTCATTGTCCGGCGCAGGACATACCCCGTGGAACGGCTGTAAACGGCCCGCCACAACCGCGCAATTCGTTCAGAGCTCGTAACTAATTTCTCGAACGTCCGGTACTAGCCGAAGTGCATAAATAACCAAGCAATCGTGGGTGACGAGTTTTCGCGTCACACGGGAAGACCTTAAATCTCTTCGGGGCCGAAGTGACGCCTCGTAATGCGGGGTTGGCCAAGTTCAATCGGGGACGAGGCAAGGAGCGGGGACGGCCTGCGCATCGACGTTACGGTCCCGCATTGGCAGGCGTTTGAAATACACTCGGCTGAATTATGAACCGTAAAAACTCGAAGTATAGCGCCCAGAACGAAACTCGTGGGGCTTTAACCCGAGACGGTAACCGTATTCACCCTCGCGGAGGGTTATTACAGCGCGTGACTCGGTGTGGTCTGCGGTCCAAACACCTCGCCAGGATGCCAGTACTCGCGCGGCAACCGCGGGGGGAAAAACCGGCGAGAAAATGTGTGACGGGGGCGAGAGAAAGAGAGAGAGAGATACCAAGCGACTAGAAAACCATAACGATCCACGGAAAAATCACTGACCGATGGTATTCGATCAACAACAACGATGGGTAAGCAGCGAACAAATGGTCCACGCTAATTATTACAGCAAGTAACAACAGAACGTTCAAAGAATTCGATGGAACAACCGAGCCGACATTATCTCGAGTATTTTAATTCGCGCGGTTTCTTAGGTGCCGATGAATTTCGGCCGAGCTTCGCCGAAAGTGTCTGGGCGTGTTCGCCGAGAGAAGGTAGCGGACTCGTTAAAAATCGCGCGATGCGTGCTCCGAACTGCCTCAGAATGGAACACAATGGAAACAGGAATGACCAGGTGGTAACGAGAAAAAAAATAAAGAGGCCCGAAGGTTAAGTACCAATCAGAATGGCCTTACACGTCGTTCGAGTAAGGTTGGGCGGGTGAGGGGGGGGAGGGGGAGTGCCGGCAAGGGCATCGACTGTTCAAGGATCGGGACACTAACTGTGTCAAGTAGGTATCCTTCAAGGGGAAAGAGCGGTGGTGACCAGCGAAAACGAAAGGTCCAAGGGGGGAAGAGGTATCGGGAGTGAAGATGAAGAAGAAGAAAAGGAGGATGGACATTAATGTAATGATGTCCGAAGTGAGGTGTAATGACACCAGGGTCATCGGGCGATACTGCTTGCGGATCATACACCGAGGTCGCGATGGCGAGGTCGTTCCCTCCTCCGACATCACCATCACCGCACCGGCATCACCTCCTCTTCTTCTTCTTCTTCTTCCACTTCTTCTACTCCCTCTTCGGCTCGGATCCTCCACCTCCGCCTACTTCTACCTGACTCCTACGGATCCTCTTTTCCTGCTTGCATTCGCGAATGCGCCCGCGGAATGAACCAACTCGAACCCGACTTGCCCGCCAATAATAACTCTTACCAGATTCAATTTGAATAATACCGCGTGCGGTTTC
Source organism: Lasioglossum leucozonium (assembly GCA_028454225.1). Classification (NCBI taxonomy): domain Eukaryota; kingdom Metazoa; phylum Arthropoda; class Insecta; order Hymenoptera; family Halictidae; genus Lasioglossum; species Lasioglossum leucozonium. The sequence continues at coordinate 7,038,815 of CM052207.1, read as the reverse complement.
CATCGGCGTATCCGTGCACGCCTTATTATCTCACGTATCAACTTGCCTACTCGATATCCATCGATGATATATCCCCCTTCTCTGTCAGCCACCATTATATTTTTCCCCCTCCCGTCACCTTCGATACACGGGGGGATACCCCTCAGTCTTTTCGCAACAATCCATCCCCCCCAACCTCCCTCCTCTCCCACCTGTGCTTTCGCGTACACCTTCTCGCACAACCACCACCCGCTCCCTCTTCACGTTTCGTCCTTTCCGCCGGTTGTCCCCGTGGTAGTTTCTCGCGCCGAAGAGAGGAAAGCTTAAAATTCTGGGATTTATCTTTCCTTTATCCCTTCATTCATGTCTCTCGGTTAACGTCGTCGAGCTTTCTTTCCGCCGCGACGCCGACGTTGCTCGCCCGCTTTATGAAATCAAATTGTACAGTAGTTCCTTCTACGAAGCGAACTTGAATATTCGTATCTACGTCGCCGAACCGTGAAACCCCCGATCCTCCTCGTAATATATAGCCCGATTTAATGCGGAAAGATTAAATACTGCCCGCGGACGAACAGTGGAGAGCGCCACTGTCGTCGAGCCGCGCGCGATGACGATTCTTTACGCATTACCGACGGGAAACGAGAATTCTCGTTTTCCTATTCGAGAACCGTTTCACCGTCACTCAAGAAAAATGTTCCAATATTATCCACATATAACTCCTGAAAATTTCAATCAAATATATTAATTACAAAAATACTTATCATATTTTTAATATACATACACGTGTTGAAGGAACTCTATATCATTAAAATCCCGTCGTACAGGAAAGTTTTAATAAAAATGCACCGTCGTTAACGTGTCAATATACAGACCAGCCCTTCCGCCGAAACAGGATTAAACAGGGTGGTTTTAGGGATCAGAGTTTCGTATGCGAGGTTCGCCTCTTAGAATGTCCCCGATCGGTTGCAACTGGCTCGCAGCTATACAGCGCGCGGTTAATACAGTGTTTGATAATTGTATTGATAATTGTCCAAAGCACGGGTCCGGTCAGGGACTTCTGCCGAACATAGAAAAGGACAACGAAGCCCGAGAACCTCTATCGCCGAAAAATGTAAACTAATCCAATAACAAAACTTCATTTCTCATTATTTTTTATGGAACTTTGACCAACCAAGTTTTGTCACTGGATTAGTAGCGGTCTCTCGTTCTCACACCGATATACCCGACCTGTATTATTTTATACTTCTCGGCGACCGGAGCCTCTCGAGCTTCAGGGCCCCTCATGGGGTATACCCCGTTGTAGTGGTGATAGTTTTGGGACAATGATAGGCCATACACTTGGTACATTTATCGATAAAACACTGTATATCGATGCGAAGGTTGATTTTCAAGTTGTATAAAAAAAAAAGAAATAGTCATATACGTTCGACGGGGCACTAAAGCGTTCAGTCGATGCTGGTAGATCGATGATACCCGCGGCAAGTTGTTCCGTCAGGACAAATTACAGTTTCAGAGGTGTTTTCTGTCGGAACGATCCCGTGCTTTAGTGTCCGAGGTTTCTTCGTTTCCGATACCGGCGCGGCATTCTCCCTCGTTTCATCAAAATTACTCACTCATCACCGGCACCTCCGCGCAAACCTCAGAAAGCTCCGCCCCGATCTCTCCCCGAACTCACCCCTCTTCCCGGCGGAATACGTCCGCAACCGTCTCTATCTTCTTCTCTTCACCGGGCTAGTTTATCTGTTACAAGGGCTTGCAAGTACCCTTGTCCAGCCGTTATTATTCCGGCAATATTCGCGTCGCTACGAAAATCCTCGGAGCACTCGTCTTCTGTTTCTCATATGTGGCATATCGCGGAAGGTATGCGCACCGTCATGGTCTCGGACCCGAGGTCTTTTTCCTCCTGTTCGGCCGCGTCCTCCATTGCGTTACCAAGACACGGTACATGCCCACCACCTGGCGACAGATCTGCTCCGCTCTGCTAGGCGCTACTCGCCGATTTCGATTTCTACATTGAAAAGACCGACACACGACGGACTTCGGTTAACGATGTTGCATTTCTTTTTTTTAATTCTGAATCTTCGCGGAACATTATTTTCTAAACTGCTCCGTCTCCTCGCCGATCGAAATTCGTTATCGTCATTATTTCTATCTAGCGAGCGCCATTAAAATTCCGGATTCATCCTCTTATCGTTCTCTTTGCATGTTGCGCGACATCTTTGATGCCCCCCTTTTAAAACCCATAAGCAATAATGGACCCAACCCGATGGGATTTCTAATCCCATTCAGCTCGACACTTTGATTAGGGTGCGAGATCTTTATTAGAGTCTGCACTTCTGTTCCATATTCGATATGTAAAAACTGACGGTTCACAGCATGATGGAGTTTTTCAATAATCATTATAAACTCGAGAGACGCAATAATATTTGCAATGCCAAGAAATTTTTCTTTCAATTAATGAATACACGTATCGCCATTTACCAACAAAAGAGTTGTTTCTTTTTAGAAATTTTTTTTTATGCGCATACGTGTAAGAAATAATAATGTATACTTATTTTTAAACGAGACCGCGTATAAAACCGTCCCGACGTGCCCCAATCGTACAGTTATTGATTACCTGTCGCCGGAATCAAATGGGAGATTGAACGGACTTGTGGTTCGAAAGAAAACCCGCCGTAGCATATGTGTCCCGGAAGGGTTCTTCTCCGAGTGAATTTCGAATTTCTTGACGAATTAACTCGTCATCCACACTGGAAAGATTAAAAAATTCTCCGTTTAATAAGCCAGACGCGAACCAAAAGACATGTTGTTCTTGAAGAAGCTACAATTTATAATACTTTGGACGGTCGGAGCGTACGCTTAAGATACGCGAGTGTATTAAAGTTATGCAATTGGACGAAACGTGATGACGCAACGGTGGCACAAGTTCCGTCCGTCGCGTAATGAATTTTGGAAATCCACTTACAGCCGTCCGGCCGTAAAAAAAAAAGAAAAGAGTACCGGCAGGCGGCGATTTTTCTGCACGAACAACTCGAAAACCGCAAATCCCGTGTTGCGTCATTATTGCATCAAACGAGCAAAATGATCTCCACATTCGAGAGCGGATGGTTTGCTAGCGTTTCCCGCGAGCTCGCATTCTTCGCTCGAAAAGGGTATTAAAGGGCCCCGGTAATCAGTCAACGGTGCACCTTTATCTCGTTTTATCCCGAGAAAAACTCAATCTTCGCATAGCTTTATCTGCGGCCGGCTTCTTTTGTCAAGTGTTTGCGATTCAATGCGACAGAAACATCAGGTCTGTGGCTCTCCCAGACAGAGAGAGAGAGAGAGAGAGAGAGAGAGGGAGTGAGTGAGTAAAATAAAAATACAGATGAGAGAGGGCAAGAGAGAAAAAGACAAGACGAGTCGCCCCGCAGGAGGGTCACCCGCGAGGTAAATCGAGAAGCTGCGCCGGTGGAAGAGTCAGTGGTCCGGGTGTGGACGACCGGAGGACTCATGATTCAGTTAAGAGTTTGAGGTTTGAGGTCTGGTCGTCATTATGTCGCCTGCCGCCGTAGCCTGGCGGTCTGTCTGACAGAGTACGGACGAGGTGGTGCGGCGAATGAGAACGGGGCAAAAGGAGGTGGAGAAGATGGTGGTGGCGGCTCCGAGGATGTGCCGGAGGAAGAAGGACGAGGTGGAGGCGAAGCGAGAAGGGAGAAGGACAAAAACGAGGCATTAGCGCTGCCCATGCTACCGTGTGTTCCATGGTCTGTTCGACCGCCCGCTGATGCCCATTTCTACTTACCAAATTAGCATTATTACCTGGTACGGACGTAAAAATGCAATCAATGTGTATATCCGTCGGTACGTATGTAGAATCGAAAAAAGAACGTGCCGACCCCCGTCGGACGCCGATGTACCTGCCGTGAACCAGTGTTAACGACCCTGATCTCTACGTCCCCGAAGACGAACGAGTGCCTACGCGCGGGCATTGGTTAGCGCCTCGCAGCTTCGTACGCGTCGCGATTCCAAAAACATTTTTTCACCGCTACCGTCCGCGCGTCCACGCGATCGCTGAGAAACACCGTCGCTCCTGCGATCAGCAACGTTTCGCACTCTATCTCAAGTCCCACTGAAATCTAATCGCTCTGGACACGATATTAGATTCGCGCGCATCAGCTTACGCTTTTCAATTAAGCGCTCTTCTCGCAACTGTACAGGGTGAGTCGCCTAAGATTTTTACGCGATTATAGATCTTCATGCATTTATAGCAGAATTGACTGGACGAAATTCAAAATTGAAATTGTCAACATACGATTACTCCTCTATTAAGGTTCATTAAGGGAAGAGATACAGACGATTTTGTATTTTGCATAAAGATCCGCGGTCCAATAATCACGCAACAATGTTCGCCCGGCTATAATCAGCGACGACGTTATAATTCGTAACCCCATAACGGCGTCTAATTTTCGATAAATTTTTAATCTCCTTTAAGAGGCACGCATCAAAAATTATGCACCGTCGCGTAGCGTCGCGTCGCGTCGTCTCAGAAAAGGTTGAATGCGATCGGCTCGAGCAATTTTTTAAGCTACCTGGCCCCCCTCGTTAATATGCACGCTTGAATTTTATGTATATCAGCATTTTATAAGAGCGATTTCGGTCGCGCCGCGGTACGCTGCAATTAACCGGCAATCTTGATGGCAGGTAGACTACAAGAATGTAGCGGCTTAATGAAGCATGGATCATCAGCGAGAAACGGAAGCGATCTTGGTAAGGAGTGTGTCTGTCATGTCGACTGTCGACATGATTAGATTATTTTGTTTATATATTCGCGTCTTGCTTCTTTGGATGTCAAACGGTTGATCAAGATTTTGTATCCATACTTTTCGTTTCTCTCGTGGAATATTCGCAAATTGCGAATATACAGTTGGCAACACTGTAGCACATCGGTGATAAAAATATTTTTCGCACTGTGGCTCTAACAATTTGATCACCCGCTGTAATGACGTTTTACGGTCACGAGAAGTCGAAGGAAGGCAGTATTCACCATAAAAGTCTATGACCCTTACGATGGTGCAGTAATTAGTACCGGCGTCACATTGTTGCTGGCAACGATACCGCTAACTGTTAAAAAACAACTTGAAATATGGAGAAATTATTTTCAACTGATATTTTCCTAATAAAATTCAATCAACATACGAATTACTATCGATTAAAATTTAAAATAGAATTCATTTAGCCCATCTTTCGTTTCAACGCCAGATTCTTCATGAAATCTGTAACCGTGAAACGTTGGAATTGTGTTCTGTAATGTAAGATCTTAACAATGACACAGCTGCCTTATAGAAATAGCACCGGGTGGAAATTAAATAACGATTTGCGAATACTATAATTTGAACGGGCAGGCAGCTTAAGTGTCCGTTCACTGGACAGGTCACCACCCTATGCGCGAGCGACTCGCAGCCACGTGGATGCATGTATGACAGAAGCAACGAAGGCTCGGACTTTGGGAGCCTCGGGGTACGCAAGACGTATATAGGCTGCCTGTCTTACGCATCCTGCCGCACACGGGGCATACATCACTCCGCGTGTGAATCCTCACCACCACCGGCGACCTCACCCTTCGGATACCTTTTTACAGTGGTCCGTGGTGGCGGTGTGTGCGTGTGGGATGTGTGTTGGTAATTATTGTTACGAGGGATAAGAAGAACGACGCGGAAGAGAGAAACAGCGGGGTTCGGTGCGTGGATCTCCCTTCAGTGTTCCCCTGTAATCAGACAGCCGGACCTGGCAGCTAGGTAGGAGGAGCAAAGTGAAACACAACGAGAAAGAGAAACTCTGAATGCCGTATTAGCGACGCTTCTGGTTATAAAGTATTGTAGAAAAATGGCCGTCGTTGTTTGCAACAGAGATCTGTTGATCGTTGACAAAAATTATCGTGAAAAATCAGTTAGCCTATCGATGACTAGATGATCCACTGGAATGATTATTCGATCATTCGCGATCCTCTATTTAGCTCGAACTCCTAGAAATACGCGAATGAACGCGGCGAGCGAAGAACGTAAGGGAACTGCGGGTTTCGCGAATTGTAAAATAAGTGTAACAAGTTTCCGGGTGATTTACGATGTGGATACATTATACTCCGGGATAATTGGACACCCGGGCAACAGTGGTAAGTTCTACGCGTGAAATAAGAAAGGCGCCGCGTCGTCGTCGCGTAGATCACGCCGTAGCGGTTCTCTCGCGCGAGGTTAACGTCGAATTACGTGCGGGTAATTATCATTACCCGGGTGTAATTAAATTATTTCTCGAGGAATTTAACCTGTTTCGCAGCTTTTAGAATTTCGCTTGATAGCACGATAATACGTGCACACGCACACACACAAACCACGGGTTTCAGCTACGTAATTACGGGCACGATAATTCATCGTCGTGCGTACTTACATACATACGCAAGTTTGCACGTGTGCGCGTGTACCGCGCGCTGTACGAGATTCGTTAATAACGGTTTGCACCTTTCCCAGGGGTAATTAACGCGTCCCGCTGCGGCACGGCTGATTTCGTATTCGGAACAAAAAACTGTCCTTACCGTCTTAAACACGGGTTTTCAGTGAAATCGGGATTCGTCGATCGCGAACCAATGAAATGTTCCGCGCGGTTGCATTTTTTTTTGCGTCGCCTCCGCTATACCTTCGACCGCGATAAATTTTCAAACGCAGAGGAACAACTCTGAATGACCGGGAGGCACGTTTCGCGTTGCTTTGTCCTTTCGGCTCCCCTCAGCCTCCCTGAACCACTCTCCTTTCTACTTCTCTTCTCTCTGTCCAGCGGTTTCGCTCTTTCCCCGATATCGTTCCGTCCCGCTTCACCTTTCCTCGCGCTCCTACTCTACAAATTTACAATGCCCTCGCTTGTAATAAGCGGTTGCGCGCTTTGTTCACGATTATGAGCTCACTTCGGGCACCGAGAGGGGACTTATCGAGTTAAGACTCCTCCGAACCACCAAGGAACACCAAAACATCCGCCACTTTCAAACCACCACAAAAAACAGATCCCCGTTTATCGTTGTCATTCGCCGCCGGTTGTGTTCGAGATTAAACCTCGCGTCGATTCGGCAAATCTGATAAAATGCAATACGCTGTGGTCATTTGTGCAAATTGAACTTCACCGAGGAAATCCGATCGCGGCTGTAACAGCTTTTACAACCACTCGCGAGAGAGGCCTCGAGCCTCTAATCGACACCACCAATTAGTTCGCCACCACACGGAATGCATTTCTGCGGCTCGCGCCACTCAGCGAAACTCGCATAATAGATACGAAAATTCTATGCATAATACGCCGGCCTTACCGAGCTCCGCCATATAGATTGAAAAGACGCTGGGAAAAGCCGTACACGGCCTAGAAATCTGCTGACCCAAGTACAGTGTATGTGTCCCCGCCAGAGTAGCAAAGCAATATGGCAAAGCCGTTCGGAGGAGGCGAAAATAGTGTAGACACGGCCGAGGCAAGTCTACGGTATAAATAATGTAACAATTTTCAAGAACCAGCAAGTCTCCGTTTTCGAAATTTCCTCGCGCTTTACGCTTACTCGCTGCGGCAGACACGAAAACGAGTCCTCTCGAGTTAAACGTTAAAGATTATATTTTTGCATTGAGAAAAACATCCAACCCGATGAACAGTTGGGGAATTTTATTTCGTTAAATTATTCGACGAGAGAAATGTGTCTTTCGAGAAATAAAAGTTTTTTTTCAGTGTCGCAACGCATTAGGAATGGCACACGAAAGGCCAAGCATGGGGGGGGGGGGGAAGTCGCAGTGTCAGTGGCGGTGAAAAATTTGCCAATTAAAAAAAATCTCATTTCTCCTGGTAACGAGGGGCGGCGTGCAATTAACGTCAGCGGCGAAAATGATTTATGGGGTGAGTAGAGGAGGGTGTGAGTCGTGGGCGAGAGGCTAGCTTATCATAAATTAATGAATTATCAGTTCTCACACCACGTGGTACGAGGATACGAGGGAGGAAGTAGCACACCGCCGTCAATATTTAAAATATTCATCGGTATACTCGGCCTCGTAGAAATTCCGTTTATGCCGCTGTTATTTTATAGAAACGCGAGAAACTCTTTATGACAGAGAATCGGTGAGTTTTGAAGATTTTCAATTCGAGCACGTATTTTGTAATAACGACGGTAACGTTTTTCAATCGACGTTTCTGGTCAACATGCTCTTCCCATTACTTCAGATTTCCAACTATATGAAACCGAAAGAAACGTGGCATATAAAATTATTGTATAAAATTGTACTATTGTTTTGTATGTGCGTCGATCGACCCCTTGACGATGCTAGCTGCTATGCTAGCGGAACGATGGGATAGTGGTGCCAAGAGAACAACGCTGCATTGTAAACCTCGACAATAGTACATGGTCTTGTAAATATTCCAGATAACTTTCAGCACATTCTGTATTAACTGTATTTTCATCGAGAAACGCTGCGATTAATCAATACCCAACCGTTTCAGCTGTTCTCTTTCAGTTATTAAACCAGGAAATTGTGTTAAGAAATTATTTCTTGCATAACGTACCTGTATTAATTATTCATTTCGTTCATGGACACGAAAAATGTCACGACTCAAAATCGATCAGTTTTCGTGTTATTGCGTTAAAAATACTCGCCATAGGTGTATCTCTAATGAACGAGAATCTTTTTTATATTTCCATATTTATTATTACTTTTATATTATATCTATAACAAAAATATTTCCCCTTTAATAAACTCGTAGAAAATCGTCACAGAACTATTTTTTTTAGGTTCTTTATACTATTATTAGGTTCTATTTGTTTTTATCTGTAGCTACAGCTGGTTAAACTATCAAAGTTTAGCGGTCCCCTGTAAAATTTGCATTTCTCTTTTTTCTCGTGCATGAGCGATTTAACCCTTAGCACTCGAGTGGTGATCTAAAAATTGCTGTATCATTATTCGCGAATATTCCTTACATTATCAAATACATAATGAATTAATTAATGATTTCGGCGCTACAGGTTCGATCCAACATTACTATCTAGCAATTTTGCAATTTAAATTATTCTGAACGTTTCGATTCAGGTAAGGACCATTATCAAGAGGAATTTGCGTCTGTTCTTCCCTAACGTTCACATACCTTTAGTACGATGCCTACCAGCATGGTGTAAACAAGTCTTTCCACTATTAAATTTGTAGAAATTGTTTAAACATAGCAAGTACGTTATAGTTTTATGGTGATTACCCGATTTTGTTAAACATACATTATATTATACAATACTACACAGACGCAAATTTCTCTTGATAATGGTCCATATCTGGATCGAAACGTTGAGAATAATTAAAATTGCAAAATTGCTAGATAGTAATATTGTATCGAACCTGTAGCGCCGAAATCATTAATCGATTCATTACACATTATTTACGATCGACAAAACGGAATATTTATTATCAAATACGTTGGTAGCTAATCAACTACTAAACAATTGAGTATCGTACGAGGTGTTACATCAATTGTATATCGATAAAATGAAAAAAAAATCATATACAATCATTCTACGTTGGCAGAAATGTTTAATCGATCCAGTTAAAAAATAGCTCCGAGCGGAAAGGGTGAATCTCGTGTACCGTACCGAATATACCCGGACGTTACAGGATATCCCTACATGGTCGACCGTAACGTAATCGACGGGGAAGCTGGTTCGCCGGTCGATCGGCAGGCGTCGCCACTGTTACCAACATGGCCACGTGCTAAACGTGTTTACCCGAAAGTGCGTCATCTTTCGTGTATTTCCTGTTCGTATTCCGAAGTATTGGCCGCGGAGATTACGGCGAGGAGTATCTTGACATGGGTGCGCGGTGACTGATAGTCATTCACGTGCTCCTGGCGGGCATGGCGGGTGCGGATGCGCCAATTCCGATGTGCACCTGCGACGTCAGGAATGTGGTTACCTGTTCCGCTGTCAAGCAGGACGCGCCGACGAGTAGAGTAGTCAGGAATTACCGACCCCATGGCAGCCTGGCCAGAGTGCTTTACGACAAGCAGAGAGCGGACGAGCAGCTCGAGGCCTACGACAAGACTCAGGCAAGTGTGGCCCCCGTAACTAGGTTACGTTTCTCGTCCAATCCTGAACATCCGTGTTCCCTCGGAATCGCACTCGGTGTCCGCCTCGCGAATATTTGCATTGGCGCCTGGGGTCACGTCATTGGTCCCCGGTAAGTACCGTGGATGTAGTAGGTCACGTCGATAAACACACTCGCAACATATTGTTTTTATTACCGCCGCGCCGAGCCGCGCGTGAACTGCGCAATTCGCAGTCGTTGCAACAAATTCGTTTAGCATGCATTTAGTATCGTAAGAGAAAAAAATTTGTAAACGCTGCTGCAGAGATCGTCTCGAGTACCCACGAACAGTGTGTTAACCTTTAATTACTCGCACGGGGTCAATGCAATTTCGGTGCATACACGTCATCGATATCGTCATCGTCCGATATAGCTCTTCCTAATTATTCCTTATGGGGGATACTGTTCGGGTAATGGCTGATTGCGACCAGTAAAAAGTTCCTGCACGAATCGAGCAACTGATTCGTATTATTTTATACAATCTGGTAGACGGTGACACGAACTGTCGTTATTATGAACAATCTACTGCGTTGTCGGTTATTTTAGCAAGACGTGAATACGAAAAATACGTCATGACGTTTCCCATAATCCAATGGTGGATGAAGGCTGGCTGGAGGGGATCAGTGGCGAGATTTGAATTTTTGGTAAAATACCAGAATCACAACAATAAAAACAAATTAATAAAAATGTTAACCATTTGAAGAATAATATGTTAGAATGACGTTCCATAAAAATTACAAGATATTAAACTCTGGTAAGAAATCAGTGGCGAGATTTGAATTTTTGGTAAAATACCAAAATCGCAACAATAAGAACAAATTAATAAAAATGTTAACCATTTGAATAATAATATGTTAGAATGACGTTCCATAAAAATTACAAGATATTAAACTCTGGTAAGAAATCAGTGGCGAGATTTGAATTTTTGGTAAAATACCAAAATCTCAACAATAAAAAGAAATTAATAAAAATGTTAACCATTTAAAAAATGATATGTTAGAATGACGTTTCATAAAAACTACAAATGAAACTCTGGTAAGAAATCAGTGGCGAGATTTGAATTTTTGGTAAAATACCAAAATCACAACAATAAGAACAAATTAATAAAAATGTTAACCATTTGAATAATAATATGTTAGAATGACGTTCCATAAAAACTACAAGATATTAAACTCTGGTAAGAAATCAGTGGCGAGATTTGAATTTTTGGTAAAATACCAAAATCACAACAATAAGAACAAATAAATAAAAATGTTAACCATTTGAATAATAATATGTTAGAATGACGTTTCATAAAAACTACAAATGAAACTCTGGTAAGAAATTAAGGATACTCCCGAGGGCGGGGAGGTGTAGAGGCGTCCCTGGAAATATAAATCTTCCATTGGAGGGGATTCGTATATACGCGGATCCTCGGCAACTTTGCGATCTCTGTGGCAGGCCGATGACGAGACATCTCGCGTCTCGATCGGTGTCGCTAATTGCCATTGACGAGATATTTCACGTTCGCTGTGCATAATACGAGAACTGGTCCCGTCGGTACGGTCACCGATAAAACTGTCCGGTACCCCAAACACGGAAAAGTAGAATGATCGGATAAGATAACGCCGATTTGAATGCAACTGATTCACGCGCGTTATCTTTCGAGTTCGGTTGCGTACTCGACCGATGGGAACGTTAATCACGCTTAATTATACGGTGCCGAAAGAAGTCCCTTTCCGAGAATTCATTCTTTAAAATCTGGACTTCAGAAACCGTGAGCACACCGCACGGGCCAGCAAGGTAATTAGGGATGCTGAGGGAGGAAACGGTCACAGGGGATAGGGCCGGAGGAGAGGGGCGGCCAGTAATAATTAGTACAATTACCGCACAAGGCCAACCACCGACTAAAACCTCTTTCCTCGAAGCTGCTCAAGAGTCAAGACCGTGCTCGGTAATTACGGGACAATTACGTCCTCGATATTCCTGAAACATCGAAGCCGGCTCCGAGCACGCTGCCCTCTCCTCTCTCTCTCTCTCTCTCTCTCGCAATTAGTTCTATAGGCGGACCACGGGTTGATACTATTTATAATTACATCGGCCCACTGTTTTTAATTCGACTATCGCGTGACCGCCGGTAATAAGGAAGAATCCTGTTTATGCAAACGGCGTGTCACAGCTCTGGGATTATTAATACAGCGGCGACTCGCGACGCTCGACGGGGCAGCGTTGCTTCTTCATCGAGCTGCGAACAATAAAAAAATACCACGAAAAACCAAGTGATTTGTTCAACGGAATATCAACCGAAGCGATGATTTGAGATAGAAGAAGAACTGGCTTTCTGATCGTAAGGACTTATTAATCTCGCGGTGATTTCACGTGAGTTAAATGGCAAAGGGTTTGGAGGAAGGGATTTTCCTGGTGCGCCGCTGTCGCAACACTCGAGAACAATAGTTAATATCGCGTATCTGGACCTAAGTCAAATACCGTGTGACGCGGGGCTGCTAGGTGGTTGGTGGGAAAGTAAAATCCATTCGCGGACGAGGCTGACTAGCGGAAGAAGGAAGCTTTTATCGGTGTTTGCAAGAACCTTTTTGCTACGACAGAGAGCAAATCGATTCGGAAGGCTGGCTGAGCCTTCGTGCTCGAGCAGGTGCCCGCAGGAAAAGAGAAGAATCCCATTCGGTCGCGTGAAACGAGAAATTTGAAATTCGTGAAGAGGGACGTCCCCGCGAGATTTCAAGCCCCAACCCTAGCCCTGCGACCAAAATCGACGCAAGACGTTACTTCTCTCCCCCTTTCGTCGTACCCCGCGTCGGGAAACCCTCCCTCGCGCCGCGGCGTCGACGGCGCGCTATGTTTCCGGGGCTGCCAACGTCTAATATCCCTGAGCAGTCTGAAAACTTTACTCTCAGACAGAAGGGGCGTGAATATGTCGAGCCGGTGGTGTTTTTAGGTTTTTAAAAGGCCAGCGCCGTCGCGCTGCGCCGCGCCGCTGTCTTCGACCGAGAGAAGGGAGAGACAGTTTGCGCGTAGGGTGCTGCTTTAAAATATTAAATGACTGATGGATGGGACTCCTGAGAGAGCGGGATAGAGACCGTCTCGTCGGACGACAAAGATATTTACCACCGAAGACGGTCGCATCCTTGCTCCGCCGGCTATCCAGCTTTTACGCCGCGCCGTGCGCGCCCCCATTTCTTAGGAATTTTAACTTCTCGGTTGTTCGCGTTGGCCTGTCGTCGATCTTCAGGGAGTCGAGCGCGACCAGCTGGTGTATAAAGCGTCGAGCCGGTGAAATCCGTACAACGACACGTATCCACCTGCGAGGACTGGTAGTAATGATAGCAATGCCGACGATTAACACCTTCATACAGGAAGTACAAAAAGAACGTCGTTCTGATTGCGGTTCACTTCAACGGTTAATAAACGTCGTTTCCCGTGCGGAGCTCTTCGCCGGCTAATAATGGCCGACATTAATGAAGAAATAAACGACGCGGGAACACGATCTCACGAGTTTCAGCTCTGTCAACGCTCTCGTTTCACTTCCTCGCGTTGAACGGACCATTTTAGAAGATGACGAGGAAATCAAGACGCCAGAATTATCGTCGGTACTTTACTGTTTTATACTATGTATTGTTCAATTCAATTTTGTAAATTATTTTCATTTCATTCTCACTTCAGTCGTTTTACCAAGCTGAAAATAATGGATTGGTACAGTGAAATCGCGATCTAAGTCCCGTCGCCAGGTCCGAGCAGGAACAGTGATCGCGTACGAAAACTATTTTTTTTTTTATGACTGCGTTGACCGCGCCGAAAGTACAAAGGGACAGCGCGGCCGAAAACGTTCGGCCGTAAGTTCAAACCGTCAATTAAACCACTAAATATAGCTGAAAGTATATCGTGTTCAGAAAAATGGCACAAATAAATTGGTGCTCGAGGCAGCTCGAGCTTCTAGGCCCCTCGCGAGGTATGCGCCTCAGTGGAATGGGTAGGCGAGGGGACAGTGATCGCGTAGCTCTGAGGGACTTAGATCGCGACTTAATATATGGAATCCGCGTAACATTATTTTCAAAGTAAGTGGAATTGTTAAGTTTCGGTAAGAGCTGAGTGAACGTATACTTGAGTGATTGCACGACACATGAAATATTATAAGATAAAAAGACACCGTCAGCTCGCGATTTCTATACTTTTCAGCCGGCTGGGAGATAAATCTCTCGTCCGATAACTACACACGACGCGGTCGAGCAGCGACACGCATGATCAAGAATAAATGACAATGTAAATAATATCGAAGACCGATATCCATTATGCCGCGGAACGACTGCAAAAAGAGAAGAGACGGTTATCGGTCGCACGACGAGCACGCGGGATCGTTTGAGGCAGAAGGTGGCGAGATGATACCGCTCAGGACGTTTATGGCCTGGGAACGAAATCTCGAATCTTTCACTGAACCACCACCGGGCAGAATCGCGCGGAAGGATCTAGTCCGATCGACGATAAACCGGCGGACGATCGGCGCGGTGCGGTGCGGTACGACGGATTTTCGTTTATCAATTCGAATAATCGCGCCGCATGCGAGCGTCGCGCACGCGCGTCACTGTCCCCGTCGAAAAAAGCTGATTTCTGGAGCCCGCGAGCATCCGGCACAGGTTCTCGAATAGTCGTATTTATGTCTTTATTCGTACGCAGAATACCGGTTTCCGTCGAAGAACACGATTCTCCGGCGGATTCTTCAGCGCGTACATGATACGCTTTGTCGCCGAAGTTCTTACGTGCTCGACGCCGAGTCCCCGAGTCCCCTGATTTGAAATTCGTCGAGCAAAAAATCCACGAGGACGAATCGATGAAATGAAAGATTCCATTAAACGCGGCCCGCTTTTGCTCACCCCCCGGCGTTTCTCATTTCTGTCAATTACTTTTTACCGATCGCCGTTTCATCACGTAACCATGCAAAAATACTAAACGCGCTGCTGCTGGCCGAATGTTTTTTGCGTTTTCTTCTTTCGTTTCAATAAAGTTAGCCGCGTAGATAAACCGCCCGTTTCGCTACTGCAACTCGCTGCTGCGCCGCCGCCGCCGCTTTTTTCGCACTTTCTGCAGGTTAAATGCGGCGTCCGATGTTCGGCGCAATGGGTCCCCGTAGAGGAACGTTTAATTATTCTCCTCAATTATCGTATACATTTCCGTTTTCGGTTGTGGCGGCTCAATGGAAGAAATTGAAGAGTATCTAGTAATTAAATATGGTTTACACCGTTAAGTGGAATATTTTTTATTCCCAAATTAGAAGGCATCATTAAAATATAGCGTAGAATTTTTTCAACATCTCAAATATTTTTTCAGCTACGGATTAAATCAAAAAGAAAAATAAGGAAAACATTCTAGGATTTAAATATGGTTTACACCGTTAAGGCGATGGGATTTTTTTTATTCCCAAATTAGAAAGTATCATTAAAATATAGCGTAGATTTTTTTTCAATATCTCAAATATTTTTTCAGCTTCGGATTAAATCAAAAAGAAAAATAAGGAAAACATTCTAGGATTTAAATACGGTTTACAGCGTTAAGGCGATGGGATATTTTTTATTCCCAAATTAGAAGGTATCATTAAAATATAGCGTAAAATTTTTTCGACGTCTCAAATATTTTTTCAGCTACGAATGATGAAAGCAAAAGAATTAATAAGAAAAAAAGAGCGCTTTGTATATTCTGTAAAGCGAAGGAAATTAAGACTATCGCGAGGCATCGCGATACCGCGACCGATTCGAGCGGCATTAACAACTGACGGTTCTCCCGTTGGGGACGAGAAAAGTATTATCGAGGAGACGATAGACTCCTCGCGAGCTTCCCTCTATGGCCGATCGATGAGGGTAGAGAAGGCTGTCATAAGACCGTGGAAAACGTTGGGAGTCCCGTTGAAAAAATCCAGGAAAGGGCCAGATGAGACCGTCGAGCCGCACGCATCGTAATTTGCAAGTTATTTTGCGCGGCTATACGGATCGGATAACGAAACCGCGGGACTGACACAGATCGTTATCGGCTCGTTCTGGAAACATTCCTCAGGCGCACGACGTAAATCCAAGGACGTACGTAACAAGAGAGTACTCTTCCAGGCGTTTCACGCATGATCGATCGTGACCGTGCATCAGGGAAAAGGAGTCGAAAAGATCATATCGATTGCGCGGAGGTACACGTCCGCCTGCGTACGCATCGTTCCGATACCGATCTAATCCATTTCGAGCCTATGATAACTCGCCGGGTTATAGTGATTTGGTAACGATACTTGTAAACATCGCGTATTCCTTTAAACCCTCGACCCTTTTAACTGTGCCACATAGTTGGAATTAATTTAATATTAAAAATAATGAAAAAAAAGTAAAAAGACCAACCTGACTAAAAATTGCAATAAATCGGCACAGAGTATAACGGTACAATAGATAGGCACCCTTTTAACTGTGTCACATACCTACAATAAAATAATATTAAAAATAAAAAGCCTGACTAAAAATTGCAATAAATCAGCACAGAGTCAGCCGAATGGCACAACAGCAGAATTTCCGTTACGATTAAAAGCGTACATCCGCACGCTGTCGACGTGTGACGAGTCGCGCGCCGCCATTTACGAGTTCGGTGACTTACGAAAGTCGAAACGCCTTTACGCGCAAACGAACTGATATTCTAGGCGCGGTCGAGTTCGTTAGCCGATCTTCGATCTCGATGAAAGCTCACGGTTAGTTACACCGACGCCTTTCTGTACACCGCTGGTTTCCCAATCAACAGATGCCGTCCGGGCTGGCTCTCTGCTCGCGGCACAGCCACGTCGAAAAAGGGATGGGGAGGGGTGGGAGGGAGGGAACGCTTCCACTCCTTGCGCCACCACCCTCTCTTTACTTTTTGCAGTGTTGTGCCGTGCTTGATACCGCGGAAGGTCCTCCGCTAATGAGATGTTTCGTTCCAGTTTAAAAGAAAAGCCGAACGATCGGCTACCTCGGAAAAAGTCGCATCCGACCAAGTGTACCGGGAGAAAAAGGTTGCAGCGTTCGCGGACGCTGGACCGGGGCTGCTCATTTATTTAGAGGAGCGAGAATTCTCGTTGATCGAATTACCTCGACTTCGGGTGGAATATATTCGACGCTTGACATGTTCTCGTCTTTTTAAAAAATTCTTTCAGTTTTCCTAAAATTAGGGATTCACAGGCAAATAAACAACGTCGATGCGATAATGTGTGTTTTGCGGGCTCCGGGAATTGTTTCTCGCTTCCCGGTATCTGTAATTCGTGGGACAAAATGGAGGTCTGCCAAGAGAGGGCACACATCGAATCACGGGATCTCGGATTTCTCCTCTCTAGCCGGTTCATTTCTTTCGGTCGTGTCGGGTTCCTTTTTCTGGAAATCTCCCGTATCCACGGATCGAGAGGGGCCCCAAGCACGCGTAAACCTGGCGTAAACTGTGAACAATAAACAACGCCGTCGAGCAGTTTATGCTTTCGGCGGGGAATACTAGGGATGTTTGGCCGCTCGTACGTGGAGCTCTTCGGATTCCTCGAGCGTGTTGGATCGCGAGTCAAACGCATTCTCTTCCTGTGCCATTATGTTATTGCTGCAGGCGGCGGTGGCGGCGGCGGCGGCGGTGGCTGCTGCGGCGGTGGCGGGCGCGAGCCAACGAGCGTTATATTGGCGCCGTGGGAGAGAATCGGCGCAATCTTTCCACGTTTCTGCAACCCGCCACCCGATTTTACGATTCGCCTAATTACACTAACCGGCTAATTTGAACCCCCCTTCCCATATAATACAGTCCTGATGAATATTTCGAACAGGATCTAGAATCCATCATTCACTGTAGCACCTCTGATTGTTCAATTGATGGATCATTTGACCCATTTTTCGTTTAATTCCCGCGAACATCAATTACTCTATGCGGAAATAAAAATGATCTGCATTCGTTGTGGGAAGCATAAAATAAAAATTGATTTCGTCCCTCAATGACTTCGTCAAAATAACATCACGATATTCCGAAATTTTTCTAATCCGTTTTTTATTCCGATTTCTTCGTAAATGCATAATGATCCGCAGTCTACTGATCACAGTGGCAGAGATGAAGACTTTTCTGGCATTTAATCGAGTAACATTGAAATTAGTCAAAATATGTATATCGTATCCGTGGAACGCGTCCGTTGACGAGGAGACTCGTGCACTGCTACGGTTATACGATTGTGTTTACGTTTCGCAAGCTTTCCTACGCATCGTAGTGCGCCGCCATAAAGAGGAGCATAACCGTTCCGAACAGAACTCGCTGAAAACGAGTCCCGTCCAGTGATCAACTTCTATGAACTCGAATCGCGATGCCGGACTGCCGCGGAAGTGACAATTACCACACTTTTAATGTTTCCTTCATTTTTCATGTCTATTGTATTCGTAATTTCATAATAAAGATTCCACGGAATCTTCAGACACTCGGCAACCGAAGGAGTATAATCTTATGATAAATAGTGCTGTAATTTATCATTATTTGTCGATCGCCCCGGTGACGCTTAGGGTATTTTACGGATCTTTTTTCTATTTCGTTATTTGAAGCGACCACAATTTTGAACAGGAATCAAGAAAACTGGAGCGTATCGGTTTTTAAAAAATCGGCTCCCCGCATTTTGTTTTGGTAGCACGTTGCGGGACGTTGATTTAGATGACTGTGATTTCCGAGTTGGCTACTTGTTACCCGAGTCGGGAGGTGATTGGTGTGCGGTGGAGAGACTACACGGAAGGTGTGCGAATCCGATTCTCTTCTCCTCTGCCTCTTTGACTGATTCATTCCGTCTCCATCCGCCGCGCCGCGCCGGTGCACGCAGCGTCACAGAACGTCGCCACTAATGACGCAAAGAGGAATGCTGTCCGGCTGTCGGTACGGCCGCGTCGGTAGCCATTTGTAATTCGCTGAGAAAAAATTGATAAAAAGTCGAATCAGAGTGTGATGACGGTGGGAGATGACCAGCTACCTGCAATTAACTATGCTCGGTGCCTTGATATAATTAAAACTGTGTAGTCCTTTCTCTCTCTATCTGTCTGCTCGCCTAACGGAACGCCTTTTTTAAAGAATCCTTTCAATTCCCTCTTCTTTGTCACTGTTCCGATTCGGATAACCGCAAAAATCGCAAAAAAATCGTGACGAATGACGCGCGTCCTGCACGGAAGTTTTACACGACGCCCGGACGATACAGGCACACGCGGTTTTCCCACGTCTCGGCCGTGGCGTTTGCAAAAGTGCTTCGGTGATTTGCACGCAATCACGTCGGAGTTCTTTGTGACAATCGTAGCAAACCGAAAAGATATTCGGAAGAATGTTCGGCCCCTAAAAACGACGGAAAGACAAAATTCGAGTTTGTCCGATTCGTGTGTCTCGCTTAGAAAATGTTCTACTTTGCCTGAAACTACTTTCGACAAAAGATAGATTTTGTGTACGACCAAAGGTCTACTAAAATTCCCGAAGAACACGGCCGACGGAAGGAGGCTGGGGAGAACGATTACATTTTTATGGTCGGCGGATTCGTGCATTTCATCGTGCAGCACATTGTATCGGTTCGGTGGCGATTTAAAAAATTGCCCGGCCGCGGCGCGCCCGTTCCGACGATGACAGAGTCGACAGAATATTACAGAGATTCGCATGGAGTTAATTCCCGTGGGCCGTGGAGGAACTGTTTTAATTAGAAAATCTAATTGATGGCTGCGTATGGTGTGGCTGCCGAGCAATCCATAAACGACTTCTTAGGGCTGTGCACCTGGCCAACACACGGCGTTAATTACTCACCTTCTGCGGCCGGGTCCTTCCATCTCTCTGGACCTCCTTCGTCCCCCCTGCCCGGCCCTCTTCACGCTGGCGGGGCCCCCTCGACATCGTTCTCCTCGTTTTTTACGAGCTCTCTTGACTCTCGTGAGCCTGAAAGAGTCGCGAGTGTAGGAGAGAATAAAGGGGCGAACGCAACGAAACGCAACGGTTGGAAAAAGAGAGGAAAACGTCGAATCGCCGTGAGGGAAAAGGACGGTGGTGGCGAAGTTAAAGGTGGCAAAGGGTGACGAAGAGAAGAAGAAGAAGAGGAAGATGAAGAAAGAAAGAAAGAAGAGGGTGTGCGGGGAGGGAGCAGAAAGGAGAGAGCAACAAGTGTCTCCCGTCGCGAGGCGCAAAAGCATTCCTAATTACGCCCCTGCCCTTCAAGCGAGACGAGACAAAAAGCGCGTTGATTACATTTTCGTATAATTTCATCGGTCGGCTCTCGCCATTAAGAGCCACCACCGCGCGCAAATTAGATCGATTCTTTAATGCCCGGAGCCGCGTAATTGGTTCTCATTCTCGGAAGCTGACGATGAAATCGGATATCTGTCGTGTACCGGGCCATGGGTGGACCGTTGCGCTGCGCCGCGCCGCGCCGCGCCGCGTTGGGACCAATGGACCCGGCGTTGGACCACTGGACCGGTCAACGTAATTGCTTCTCCGACTGTTTTGCGGTTCCCGCGCGGCCCCCGAAACCGTCCCCGAGAGCCCCGGCTCTCTCGCCGTGGAATATCGTTAATGTCGCGCGATATACCCGCGCCTCGTTCGATAATGAAGCGAGAAACGCTTTTTGCCGGGACACTTTGCGGGGATGTTAATGAATCGTAACGCGGCGCGGCTATTATTTTAACGCACTCGGGGCCAGCGCGATTGCCTAACGCTCTCCGCGGTCGCGGTCGTTACGCGTGTCATGATTACCCGCGGAATTGAAAATATTCGCGAATACGCGCCTCCTTATATACTATAGTCTCTATGCAAGTAAAAACACGCTCTGGCGCCGTTAAGCAGCCGGACACTTGGCGAATTCATGTAAATCGTGCACGGTAATGTGTCTCGATACGCGTGTGCGACAGACGCGCACGACATTCTGCGAAACATTTAGCGCGCGTCTCGATGGGATCGAATGTTTACATTAACGATAGTCGTTACGGTCCGCGAAAGTTCGTCTCTGTCGACAAAAACTGTTAATGCGCTGTCGCTTTTTGTTACAGTGGTACAGGGTGGACACGACAAAGATCCGCGAGGATCTGGTCCGTTTATGGATCCCCCTCGGAGCGGGCCCTCAATCTGACCAACCCGATAAAACCGCGGACGTCTTCCTAGTAAAATCCGCTGAAAGATCTGACTCCCTGCCGCTGCAAGCGTGGCATTCCCTAGCTAGGTCTGCGCTGTCCTGGTTCATCAGCCGCACGTCCATAAATGGGTGAGTAGCTGCGCAACTTTCTCAAGATCGCAACATTTACTGTTAGGGTTGCCAATTTTTTTTCTGTGACAATTCCTGGACATATTGCCCAAAACTGAAATGTATTGTTTCATTGATTATGTATAATCACCGGTATAAATCCGGTGAATCTGATAAATTCTTGAATATTTATCAAATTAACCGGCCGGATTAAGTAATAAGATAAATTAACGGTCAACCCAGACCTAACTCAGGCCAAATTTAGTGGCGATTATGTATAATTGCCGATTATTATGTATAATCACCACTAAATTTGGTCTGGCTTAGTTATGGCCGATTAATTTGATAAATATTCAAGAATTTATCACGGATTTATCACGGTGATTATACCTAATCACCGGATTCATCACATTCACCGTAACATATACATATAATTTCACAATATTCTCCCTGGCTGTGGAACCAGTGGACATCTCCCGGACATTTTGACTTTCAATATCTGGATTCTGGACAGCAATTTCCTGGACGTTTGGCAACCCTATTCGCTATCAGTATTATCGGTTTTTCTACAGAAGCAAACATCCTAGGAATTTTTGGCACTTCAAAATCGTTTCTTAATTTTTCTTTCGCAAGACTGCAAATCGATTTTTAATGAAACGCTAATTGCGACATAGAAGCTCGCCTAATCAGATCGGAAGCGATACGAAGAGACGCGAAACGCAGAACGATTTTCGTCACGGGTCCCACAATCGCGCAACCGGAGGTTAATTCCGTGGAGCGCGGTGAAACAATCCGAGCATTGTTGCGAGTTTTCTATGGTCGCCGGGGCAAGGCCGAGGCCTACCAAAGGCAGATCGTTCGCGAGGCGATGAAAGGAGGCTTTCCCTTCTCGCCGGTTAATTAATAACCACGCAGATACGATCTCCGCCTATCTCGCTGTCCGATGAAGCTCGACAAGCTGGTGGCAAAGGCCCTAGCCATGGCTGTGCCGGTTGCTGGCTGGCTGGCTGGACCTCTTAAGGTAGGCCCCTGACGAACAAACAAGGAAAGAAAGAGAAATAGGGTGCGAAAGAGAAGGAAAAAGGGACAGAGTAAAGTCAGCCGGTGAGAGAAAAGACAGCGTAAGATGGAGAAAGAGGGTCGGCCCTCGAGAGAAAGAGGAAGAGAAATGGTTATTGATGACCAGCTTTGTTTGCCCCCCGAACCGTTTATTAAAATCCAACGCGGGTGATTAACCTCTCCCCGACTGCGTCGTCCTGACAGCTACCAGGCGAAATACCTCCGCAGCTCTCCGGTGTGTATATAGGATTGACCGGGGAACCGTTTATTAAAATCCAACACGGCTATCTGAGCTACTAGGCGGAACAGCTCCGCGCGCCGTGCCGCACCGCTCCGCGCCGCTTCATGAATTAGAATGATGTAGAAGTTTCTCCGAGGTGCGTGCTCCTTGCCCGGTGCCTGAATTGAGCAATTAACGCATTACCAACCGGACACGTTTCGGGCCCTGTCCTGTCCGCGCGGGGATAAATTCCTGATAAAATATAGATTTTCGCGAAACCGATTTTATTGATCGTAAACGAGGATGAAATGTATCTCCGCGGCGCGCACGCCAACGTAAAAGTCAATCCGCTCGAGACAGTTAATATTATTCGTAATGCTGTAAATAAAGCTGAGATATGCGGAGGGGCGCGGGGGCGGCAAACGATATTGTCGGTGGATCGAGGTATATATGCGCAGTCGCAACATTGAGAAATTCTAGCGAACAGTATCCTACAAATGATTTTTAATGGAAATAATATTTGACACGCGGGGAAACAAAACATGAGAAAATATTTATCCGAATTTCGACGGTTACGATAATAACTACGGATTTGCGACGGGGGGTGGAGGAACTGAACGATGCATCTGACTATTTCAATTTAAAATACAAATTATGCACGATACGAGAGGAAAGGGTAGGAAAGGTAAACGGGATTCCGCGTTCCAAATTGCCTCGTCTTATCGGTTGGATGTGCGCCATGAAATATTAAGATAATCGTCTTCTACATGTTCAAATAATAATTCGACGATATCAGATAACACGTTGCTCGCGCGCTTAATCTTTCGACTTTCATAGTCTCTCGTCTATGGAGCGTGTTGCATTATCATTTTTTGAATTGTCATTTTTAAATTGTCATTTTCGAGGTTTTATTTCCGAGGTGCCGCCTTTAGCAGCGTGTTGTGGTAGACGATTTTGGATAGCGAACAGAGCGTGACGATTCGGTACGAATGTACGTATTGAATATTCCACAAATGTAACAAGAAGCGTAATGGCAAGATAGGCTAACGACGCGCAAGGATAATTTATCGCGACTCGCGCGCGTCAATTAACGAACACCGATATCGAGTTAATCGGCCGTATTTGCAGGAAATTTTACCTAGAAAATGAGCAGAGAGAGTGAGAGAGGCGGTCGTGAAACTACGATGAAAATAACGTCGAAGAAGTCACCTGGGTGACGTTCATGCGACGTTACAACACACTCCCGCTGAGAATATTCATTACATTCCCTTACGGTTGATCTCCTTCATGTTGGTAGCTCCTGGCTTCGAGGCCCGTTCGCTCTTCTCACAAATTAATCATAATTAGTTGTGAGATGTCCTCCAACGGTCCGTTGCGGCCAAGAGAGAGAGAGAGAGACAGTGTAAAGGGGGAGGAGAGGCGAGAGAGAGAGAAAGAGGAGGCGATAAAAAACGAATGAAAAGAAGGGACACGAAGAAAGGAGAGACGAAAGAAAATCAGCCGCTCGAAGCGTGCATCCGCTCTCTTGATTCTCGACGAGGGTACCCGACGCGTTGCCTTTTCGAATCTCCGCACCATCCTGATTTTATTTTCGGGGCAAATTGCGCGCAATTTTCGACAAATGGGCAGGTGTCCGCGTAAGAATCCTTTCGCAGTTCCTGACGTCAATTAACAATGATTGGTCGTTGTCGAATGGTTATTACTTCTAATTGTTGGCCCGGAAATCTTCTTCCCCCAGCGGACCCCGTGAGTTTCTGCTATTTCCCCGACACCTCCTGATTGTATCAACATGCAAATCCGGTGTCCGTCCAGCCCCGTGTAATTCCGGGAACACGGAATAATTGTGGCCCGCTTATTTCGGTTTTCGCTCAAATACCAACATTCGCCGTGCTCTCGTGTCGTTCTGTCGCGCCTCGTGAAAACGTAAACGTTCGCGTTTGTTTCATATAGATTTTATTATTAGATCGTCTCATAAGTTTTTGTCGCTCTTATTGTTCTGCTATTTAAATTTCCATATGAATCATACCTTTAAAGTTTACAAAAAAATGTAATCACTCTCTCTCTCAGCTCTAATTTCTTCGGGCGCTTATAGACATATCCGCGTTACGTCCTTGTGGTACGGTGTAAAAAGAATTTGAAATAGAGTGTGTAAACAATCAACTAGTCTAATTATTGTCTCGTGTTTCGTTAGAAAGCAAGTTTCAACCGTTACCTTGAGTGGTTCATTTCGGGAACGTTTAATTACGTGAATTTTTGCCGCAAACACATTCGATCATCTCTGTCATACTCTATAGTATAGTCGCTACCTGTTACTAACAGGTTGCGAAGAGGTGGACAATCAAGGGAAAGGACTTCTTAGTTACGTATGCCACCTGTTATATTCTTGCTTCCTTTTCTACCTGCTCGACGTCCTTATGAACGCAGCTATAATACGAAGAGGAAACTGGGCATCTCACTTTGCAACGATCCTCATTTTTGACAAATAGTAATATTTTCCTGTTAAAAAAATACACGTTATCGGAAATAGGAAAAATTTTAGTTACAAACCGACCTGGTGTGCGCATCGACATTGTTGCTTTTGGCTGTTCATCTCCAGCGGCAGATAAATCGTAGACAGGTCCACTTTCTACACGCACAGCGGACCGTGTTGACTTTTCTCGCAGAGTTATTTCGCTGAGAGACCCAGCCGTAGGTGAAACCACTCGATTCTCCAGCCTCGAAAAATACCCGTTGCTACACTCTCGAGTTCGCGAGTTTCGGTCGGTCAACAGAATCGTTAGGTAATCCTCGCGAAGCCGTTTGTTTGCCATCCAATTTCATCTGCGTAACATCCGCTGACATTGAAACAAATATATTAAATATATAAATTTCAGCTATTTCTTATTGCAATCCTGTTTAACCTACCTCCTGTTTAATTTAAAACCGACAGGAGCGCGAGTAACGTCGAGCAATCCTAGTGAATAATTTGCAACATTGAAAAAGTGTTAAAGTAACAATTAGTCAGCGGAAGGGATTAATTAGCGGGGCGCAAACACGAGATGGAAGATGAGGGGTGGTGTCACGGAGTCTCTGTGAGTGGTGTGCGTTAAACCGTCGGGCACCGCCCCTCGGTTATAATTAGTGGTCATAGCGAGAAGCCACCGAGAGAAAGACAGAAACCTGCTGGTTTTATAGGGGTCGATGAGGCGGCGCCCTCGCGCTTTTCCATTAGACGCGAGAATTCGCGCCTGCGCCCCTCGATTAATTACAGAGAGGGTTGCCAATCGGAGGAAAAGCCAGAATGCGCGGTCCGGACGCGCAAACGCGCTAATAATAATTATCGACCAATGGGATTCTGCGGGGAGAAAGGCGACAGCGTTGTTACCAGTCCCCGAGCATTTCTGTTTCGCTTTCTTAACTTTATTTCCATCGATGGCAACGAATAATTAGTGTGCAGGGTGATCGGTATGTAATAATCTGTAACGTTCAATTTGTTATAATAAATCTCATCCGAGATTTCCAAATAAAACAAAAAAAAAACTGCGACTGGAAAGTGGGTGATTCTACATGAACAAAATAAAAGAGTCGGTCGGCCACCTACGAAAAATTTTATTCTACATTTACGACTTATCTTTTTACGTAGAATCACCCGGTGATCGAAGCACTCGGTTTTTCAAGATACTCGATTTTTTATAAAATAATTAATTGTTATAAGTAATGAAAATTCTCTATAAAGCACCACGATAAAACAATGATTATTGCTAATTGAGAGTGACGCGTGAGCCAATGTGGGCGTTTCTCAGGGGTCCACCTCATTGGTACAACTGCGCGTTTGCGCGGTGCTAATTACTCGTTAATCCTTTCGCGAGGAGCGCATGCTCGATGAGAGGAAGCTGGAGCACACCTAGACCGATGGAAGGAGCGCGTCTCGTTCGTTTTCTCGACCACCATTTGCCTTCCGAAAGCACAGCGCATACCGCTCGACGCGCATGATAAATGTAATTTCATTCTATTAACGCTTCACCACCCTACGGTCATTTTTCTGTCGATCTCCCGTGCGATTAGATTATTCGAAATCCTGCAAACGCTCAAAGTCCGTCACTCTTTCATCGAGACTGCACGACATTCCGTGCTACCTATGTATACGAGTCCATTTATCCCACAAATAAGAGCACGCTGGGTGCTCTCATTCGCGAAACTAAATCTCCTCGGGATCCTTGCGAATCTCTCTCTCTCTCTCCCGTAACGAACCTCATCAGTCCGCGTTACAACTTGATTACCGTCCGAAAGAGAATAGCGTATTAATCGTCAGCACTACCGACTCCGCGGTCGCGTTTCTAGAAACTAGTTTCGACGTCGATGGAAAAAGCAGAGGAGGAGGAGGAGAGAGACCGTCCGACCGTATTATACATACACGGTAGAAGCGAACTGGTCAGGGAACAAGGAAATCGAAGGAAGGAAGGCAGGAAGGAAGGAAGGAAGGAAGGACGAGAGATCCCCAGGAGAAGGAAACGAAAGTATAGGGAAAGACTCGCGTTTAAGGATCCCCGTTTAAGGATCCCTCCTCGTCCTTTCCCGTGCGACGCACCCTTACCCCCGCTGGCCATCCCCCTCCAAAGAAAACGAGCGAAATAACAGGCACTTGTGCTTGCCACCCACGCATCCCTCTTCCCCTCCTAGCCCCCCTCCAGTCTCGCTCCGGCCCGGAGGAGAGCATTTGCAAACTCCAACGTGTACAATAATAATTACTGTTCGCAGATACTCCTATCCACCCTTTCTCTCCGTTCTCCTGCTACCACCACCAGGACGAATGGCGTGGCCTCCCCTCCAGATATCGCGGACAGGGTGGTCCTGGTCCACGCCTACCCAGCATCCCTAGCTCGGAGCAACCTCGCTTCTCCTCTCCCCTTCTCTCTCTCTCTCTCTCTCTCGTCTCCCTTTCTCGCGCGCATCCCCCTCGAAGGATCTCTAGCGGTCGCGCTCGTACTCTCTGTACACTAAAGCCGAGGGAACGACGCTTCGAGGAAAGAAAAGCCGGCTAACGAGAAGCCGACGCATCGGCAGGGGGGGAATGCTAAATAGATGTTAGCCGCGTTCCTTTCTGTCTCCACCACTTCCGCTCCTCTCTCTCTTCCCATCCTAAGGACACCATTGTTCCCATCTTTCTTTGCCTCTCCTTCGTCCCTCCGTCACCTTCTATCTCCTTCCGTCTCTTGTACACCGAGACTCCTCTCCCTCCCTCCCTCCCCCGCCTCGCCGTCGCCGCCACCTCTCCAGCAACCCCCACCCCGAGCCAGAATCTCGCGTACTCTCTTGAAATAAGCTTGCCCCCCACCGGGGGACGTATAAACATACGACGCTCGACGGAAACAACCGAACGAATCCGAGAATTCTCTATATCGTCTCGCGCTACAAACGAACGCTATCGTCGCCGCTCTCGCGCTCGCACGCTGCGTCAGCCGTGGCGCTCCTTTTCCTTTCTGCGCGCGTACTCCTCTTTCCCCTCATCCCTCCTCCTTTTTTTTCTTCCTGACTCGAGTACGAGCACCGGTACGTGGGCCTAAAGCGTCGATTGTATAATCACGACAATAAAGAGAAAAGGACTGCGGCGATGCGATGATATCGATGCGAGGGACCTCCTCCTTGGCTCCCCCGATCGCCTCTCGATCGGTTAGTCCGCGGAATTTCGAAAACCGAGCGGAGAAAGTGATTTTTCGAGCGCCCCCGCACGCGCTCGGCGATTCGACACCGGCCGCGCGACATGTTCGACAGTAGAACCAGCAGATCCACAAAATGTGACGCACTGGCGAAAGCTTAATGATCGTATTTTAACCCTTAGACTCAGAGACACCAGTAAAAATTGCTGTACCATTATTGAAAATATTGTTTACATTATAAAATGGAAAAAATCATATACGAGATTATTCTAGGTCGTAAGGAATGTCTAATTTTCGAGTTGAAGTAGCTCCGAGTGCAGAGGGTTAAAAAAGTGTCGTCGTTCCGACGACAGTTTCGCGTCGCGGGAGATCGCGAATTAGGATCGTCCGAGTAATTAAGGGAGACAACGAAGAAGGGGATTCTAACGAGTTCGAGAATCAATCTCAGGTAACCGAGGCTCCGAAACGTCTCCCGAGCAGAGGAAAAAAGGGGATGACGCGCGGAAAAAGGAAGAGAAAGGTCAGGATGCCCGCGTAGCTCGTTCAAAGCGACAAACGAAGGTAAAGATGACTGGATAGATTCTTTAAGCGTTGCTCCAATCAGATCCCATGTCACTCGGTTCATTAATCCATTCAGGGGTGTACTCTGAAATGTCCCACTCTGATATGTTGTATCACAGAGTTGAACTCGTCCGAATGTAACGACGTGAATATGTAATGGCGTGTACGGGATACGAGGAATCCCGAGCGTGACGAGATTCAATCAAATGTATAATTGTGCCGCGTCGATGCACCTTTTTAAAACAGTTTATGCCGAATCAACGTTTGCATCTATAAACGCACGCTTGTTACCGCTGTAATTGCATTAACGTATCGACAATCGAATGCAACGCTGTATCTGCTACGAGGGATCTTAAGAACGAAGTAGTACGGTCGGAACGGTTTTTGTTGAAAATAAGAAACTTTCTTTGTTCCGCGCGTGGGATGATTTTTTGCTTTTTCAAAAATACATTCACCGAGTTTTCGGTAATGAAAAGTTTTACGTGTGCACCGACGACGATGAGATCGTAACTACCTGCATCGGTTCGCGCGACCGAGGAGTAATCCAGCAGAGAGCAGCGCGGTTGAAACGAGGATTTGCAAACAATAGGCCCGAAGCGAGCTGGATTCTTTAGATGGCGGCTTGATACGCATCGAATTTACATATTATTGCTATTATTAGGTAAACGGTCCTTCGAGCGCCTCTTTAACACTACGTGCTCGCCCTTCCAGGTATTTTACGAGCAACCGCGAGAGGTACCCACCGATAAAAGCCGGGTCTGTATAGCGAACCCAACCACCGTTGTACACTTCGCCGGAGTCGCAAAAAGGTGGGCAAAAATCGAATTTTCTGACCCCCTTCGAACTATGAAATTTTGGTTACGTGCTTCTCAAAGACCGAATTAAGCGTACAACTAGCCCAATCACCGACGCACGCTGGACCAGAGCCGCGAGAAGGTGGGCAAAAATCACATGTTTGGACATGTTTATGGCGTGCATAGATGTTGGATGCATGTCAACTGAAACTACCTTCTACAAGGGATCGGATTTGACGGATCTGAGCAACTCCGAAACTCGATCCGGGCGAATTTCATGCGAAAATAAAGATAATATTGTTTCGTTCGAAACAATAGCAATTTTTAATATTTCGAGAAATCCTGGTCGGCGAAGGGTTGAAGCGCGATCGTGTACCCGCGTGACGTCGAAGCCCGGAAAGCCGGCAACGCTGGAGCCGCGGCGCAACCGAGCCCTCTAGACCGCGTGACGCCAGTATCGAAATTGAAGACGCGGCTTCGGAAGGTACGGGGCCCCCGACGAAGTCGAGGAAGACAAAATGAAGAAAAAAAAGAAGAGGAGGAGGAAGAAGAAGAAGAAGAAGAAGCGGGGGGACCAAAGAGGGATTGGTATCGCTCGATAAAACAGGGCGACGTTGGAAGCACCGATGGGCCCGGAACGATTCCAAGGGAGAAACACTGGATCGGCCGGGAGGAGGGAGGGAACGAGAGTACGTACATACAATGGGGCCCGAAGAAGAGAAGCCGAGAGCAAAAGCGGTGAATTAATTGTCGCTCGCGCCGCCGACGAAGCCGCTACGATCCGCAAGCCAGATTTGTGAGCTGCACGCGTGTATATCGTACGTGTATCTCCCCCGTTCAACTCCTCCCTTTCTTCCTCCTCCTCTTCCTCCTCCTCCTCCTCTTTCATTTTCTCTGTCGCGCTCTTCCCCTTGCGTTATACCCTTTATTCTTTTCCCTCTTTGTCTTGCGCGACGACGACTAAAAGGACGCAAAAGGCTACCACAATGCTGATAGAAACTGACACCGAAAGCGAGCTTAGAGGACCCGTAGACAGAGTAACAGGTCCGAGACAAACAGCCACACAGAAACCCCAGGTGACGCAGAAAAAAAAATACAAGAAAATACGCTATTGTTTTGGTCTAACTTCTGTTCGCCTATTGAGCCGTTTAATGCAAAAATGGCGCCGAAGAACAGTCTGCAACTAATAAAAACGGACGAACGAATTTCCGTCCATTATCAAGAAGAGGCGAAAGATTATCAGATTGTACGAAGAAGTAGGAGCAGATAAACTATATAGGTTGTTACGAAATATTCAGGAACCGGGCCGCTTCCTCTTTTTCTATTCATCCCTTCCTCCGTTGGATTTTGCTCTTTTTTGTTTGTTTGTTTATCTTTCGGCGTCTCCCTCCTTTTCCTGTTCTTCTTCTCCTGCTCCTCCTCCTCCTCCTCGTTCTTTTTTATTTTTATTGATTATTCAATGGAAACCAGGAGGTGCTCGTTAATTGATGGCACCGGCCATGGTCGAGCGCAGAAAAGGATAGAGAGAAAATCGAGGTAGGTCCCCGGAGAAGGGTCCACAAGACCACCATCGCCTTATTTATAACGCTGGGGGTAACCGAATTTACGATCAAAATCCCGCGTTTCGCGGCATTGATGGATCGCCGCGGCCATGCGCCGCTTTTGCGGCGCGGCGCTGGTATTTTCAAATGAACCCACCCCTTTTTCCTCGTGAGAGAGACCCGCCTTCGGGATGACTTCTTTCTCCGCGGGCACCGCGCCGTCATAGAATTCTATCGGAGCTAAGTCCGCGTGCTTGTCCCGCGATTCCGTATTATACAGCTGTCTTTCATCCGCCGTGAAACTTTTGGCGGCTCGCACAATCGGACGGGGAAATACGTGTTACCGTTGCCACGCTCGGTTTATTCGCGTTCGACCTTGGCTCTCGGCGGTTCGATAAATTAATAAGCGCCTCGGGCGTACTACCCCGCAGTGACGGACCTAAGAACAGCAATGAATTAAACGATCTTTTCAGTATTAAAAGAAAAAAAAAACAATTTAACACAAAATCGTTTTTGCAACATACCTCAAGTACGAACGTAAATCAGCGGAAAACTGACTGGTCATTATGATTTTTCTAGATTGTTGGGCCGTGGTTCCATGCACGTGTTCTCCTGTGAACAATTCCAAAAGCTGATGAACGCAAGCGGTTTCTCCGGACCATGGGATTCTTCGATAGACTTGGGCGCCGGCGACGGTGCCACGACCGCGCACATTGCACATCTTTTCGAGAAGGTTTATGCCACAGACATCTCGGCGCCAATGAGATGGGCTTTGACGAAACGGAAATTTACGTGAGTACGATATCATTTTATCAGCTATTATTTATCGTGATAATATATTCCGTTGTCATGCAGTTGCGAATCGAGAATATACATGTTTCCGTCACCTTTCTATTTCTTTTTTCTTAGGGTGCTCGACGTAGAAAAATGGCACGAAACGGGGCCTTTCAACGTGATACTCTGCCTAAATCTGTTGGACCGTTGTGACCGGCCAAATACGCTGCTGAGGCGTCTGAAAACGTCTCTAGCTCCTGGTGGTCGTCTAGTGGTAGCTCTGGTCCTCCCGTTCACCCCGTACGTGGAGGTCGGAGAAAGGGGTGATCACAAACCGTCGGAATACTTACCGGTGAAAGGGAACGGTCTGGAGGGTCAGATCGCCAGCTTAGTCGACAGGGTGTTCGCCCCGCTCGGTCTGAGGTGTCTCGCGTGGAGCAAACTGCCCTACCTTTGCGAAGGAGATCTCGGTCAGGCGTATTACTTTTTGGACGACGTGATTTTTGTTTTGGAGGCACAGCCGGTTAGTACACGATTCACAGTGGACACAGCTCTTCTTATTATCCACTCGTAGTATTTTATTTCATGCTTCAGATCGTATAAAAATCATATTACTTGCCAAATTTTCGGTTCGAAGTTGAAAGTAAGTACGTACCGCTTTGGCTGAACTGTATTGTATTGCATCGAGTATTTTTTTGTCAGTGTGATAATTGATATGGTCTTTGCTTAAAACTTTTACCCAGCTCTAACGATATATTTTTCGAAGATCTGACACGTCGGAAGGTTTTAGGACACTTGGCGATACTCTGCTTCCGAATGGACGGACACCGGGAGCGGCGCTAGGATACCAGGAGGCGAGGAGACGGTCGAACAGGCGGGTCATGATCGGTAATGTGACACGCAGGCAAGTCACACTTGTAAAAACTTTTAATGATTGCTGTCATGAATGAGAATTATGCGAGAATACAGAAGAGAGCAATACTGGCAAGCGACAACGAGCTTAATTTGCAGATACAGCGGTTAGCGTTTGGTGTATCATTATCATTTAAACTGCTCATTCGCAAGCGACGAATGAACAACAACGGTGCACAATTTTACAACCATCTTACTGTCGAATGTCGGTGCAGAAAACATGTACACGGTGTCTTGTGGTATAAATACGACGCGAGAGCAATAAAACTCGGAAACATATTCTGAACTTGATCTACATGTACGATCTTACGTGTCGCGTGCTTAGCTATAGTTTTGTATCTCACTTCAGACTTGGCTTTGTACCTTTGTCAGACTTAGTTTCCGTGCTCCCTCATCTTCCTTTCACATTTACAGAATATTCCATTTAACTTGACCAACTGATATACCTCCGTGGCGCTCGATGACACACCAGCGAAACACCATTGGGGGAAAAAAGTATAGCAGGTTTTATTCGTCGTCATCGAACGCGTGCCATTCGAGACATCGCGAGATTGTAAGTATTTCGTTAACCCTTTAGCTATGACAGAGCTTGCTGCCTTGGCCACATCGATCTACGGATAGCTCGGCCGCCGAACGCACGAAATTCGCGTGTGCTAGCAGTACTGCCGTTGTCTGCTGCTTGATAGTGAGCTATGTTTATACCGAATAGTCTATTAAAACATTAGCATTTGTTATTGCGTAAATAGTTTCTAAAAATCAAACGATGAAAGTTTCTCCTACGATAACCGCCAAGAAGATGCGTTAACCCTCGGACAGCTTTAATGGCCGTTTTCATGACTCTATAGGCGGCAACGATATTTAGTACCGTTCGGACTCGTACTTGGATCTTTTTAAACATTGTATAGAACAGTGGTCGTCAAACTGTGCTTCCCGGAAGATACGAGAGTCAAAAATTTAAAAAGAATTAACTCGCAATGCTACAATTTCGAAATAGTCAACTGATAATCATTTTTCTTTTATTTCTTTTATGAGTACGACGTACATACACAGAAATAGAGTAGATGCCGAATATGAAATGCGCTTACAGACATCACTAGAGCCTGATGTTTTGTATGAAAAAAAAAAGAATGCTAGCACATCACAGTCATTAAACTTACGTGTGTAGCAGGAATGAATAAATTAGCAATTAATCATATTCAACTTGTATTGAAATTGTTCAATAAAAGGAAAATACAAATGAAATAATGATTTTCTTTTCATCCTCCACAGAAGTTGTTTGTAATGTTAAAGATCCTGTAAATCGACAAAGTTTGAAAACCACTGGTTTAGACCATACTTCGTCGAGATGCGCTGATCTCTAGTAATAAATCTATATCTCCCTATTAGGCCTATTATAAATAAACGTACCGTTTATTATGAAAGTGGTCTAAGTCATATGTTTTTCGTTTTAAGATAATTTACCCAAATTTCCCTGTTCTTTACTAAAAGTATTCACGGAATGCGTGTAAAATACAAATTTTGTTCGTGTTTTGAACAGTCATTGTCTGATACGTCTTATTTTTTTGAGGCTGCTTCTTTTAACGATTATTTTCAATCTCTATTGTCGTCGTAATCTTAAAATGTATTTAAACGCTACGAGCCTCAGAGGGTTAAAATATTCAAGGGAAATCGCTGAGGATTGCACGTAGTAGCTAAAGGGTTGAATAGAGTGACAAATGTTCATTGTCAATATGTATTGTTGTATGTAGAAAGAGAACACAAGTGAACTAGAAACTATTGGCGCTTCGATGATTTTTTAGCAACCTTACAATCTCGAGAAATCTTTCTCATTTTCCGTGGTCAAATAATATCGTTGTTAAACATTTTCTGAATCTCCATACAAAGTAAACGAGATATCTCATTTAGTCAAACGAAAGGAAACTGTTTGTGTGTAGCGACTTAGTCATAGATATGCTTAATTACATCGATATTTCGACGGCTGGGCAAACGTTAGTACATTTGCATTAGTTTTAATATAGCTACTAGATGAAATAAGTCTGTTTAGTTGCTGTAAATACACTTTGGTGTATAACTGGTAATCGTGAAATTACTAGACGATATTGCTGTAGCCTTACCTTAAGATATAGTAAATAACAAAAATACGGAGCGCACAGGACTCAAATTTCCCTGACGTTCAAACGGTGCGCCGAGTAAAAATTATTATAGAAAACTCCACATGGGAGAAAACGAGACGATTTAATGCATAAGATACCTGTGTAGTTTCGTTCGCAGATACCAAGCATAATTCATCCTCTATGTATAAAATTAATTGATGCACTTTACCCAAGTCGAACGAACACCGCGCTTTGGAATCCTATCAAAGTGTAAATTTCACTTAATTTTAACACGCAATTTTTATTGACTTTTATCGATATCGGAATTTCTTTTTCTTAATATTCCAAGTACAGAACTGACTATAACTACTGGTAACGTTAAATCGCCAACTTGTTACATTATCTTTGCGAAACTCGCAATTCATTAATATATCCTTCGATGAATTATATATTTTTTATTCGAATACAACTTTTTATGTTGCTCATAAATAAATTTTATCGTTTCTTTTCTTTTTTTTTTTTTAATTTATTTAAGGCAAAACTTTCAAAGAAACAGCGAATCTTAAAAGTTAAATGCGTTGGTATTGAAGTCTACCAAGCCTTGCCTCTAATTTCGTGCAACGTAGAATATTAATTAAATACTTTCTATTTATAAAAATAAAGATCGTAAGCTTCTTTTCGATCACCCGCACAGTCAATTTCTCGAATTCAATATATCTTCCAAAATACGCTTACTCTATCAATAAGAAAATGCATGTTTATATACAATACTTTTCCAAAACAGAAAGAAGAATAATAATGCAAAATGGTTTTTGCTTGATAGTGATATGTACACAGGTATGAATGAAAATACAATGAAAATCTGAATCCTGTTAACAATTCGTAATTGTTGCTGGTGTATCAAATAAATATGCACGAGCTTATAACAAATACATTTACACAGAACGTTCAAGAAGGATTTCAGACGTAGAAGGCGTACATCACTCACTGAATCTAATGAAAAATTGTTTTTGTACAAATTACTGTACGCATTATGTATTATTCGCAAGAATTATTGGCAGCGACAAAATTGGCTCCTCAACTTCTGATTTCTTTGTGACTCAGTGAGTATATAGCCGACCGTTTAAATCCCAGTTTCTCTTTTTTTTTCTTGATCTACATCCTGTAGAAAGAGAGTTTAACACAAACACCCACATACACACACTCGCACATGTCCATATAAAAGTTTGCTATTTCATAGCCGAAACTTTACACTCTTCGAACCCGTGTATAAACGGGATTCGTGCATTCGTTCGCTTTTACACACTCGGTACGCGAATTTATTGTTTATGTTCAAAAACATACAGTCCGTAACTTGATAGTATCGAGCAGGAAGGAAACATTTCACCGTCGCAGATATGCGCATAACAATTGAATTTAAAACGATTTCTTTTAGTTTCACAACCAAAATAAAATGCATTTTATCAAAAGGCGTCAATGAGATAACACATAATAATCTTTTTTTCTTTTCTTTTATCACGCACTCACGGTTCCCAGAGGTAATCTCGTTTTTCTTTTCTTTTCTTTAAGTAATATTAGCACGCGAAGAGAAAATTTTGAGCATCAGTTCAAGTCACACTGTAAAGATACCCCTAGTAATGTAATTTGTTCACACAAGTATTTTGTAACATATACTTGAAAACAAATTGATTTTTTTATTGACACGCACCCCATATGTTGCTATTTCTGCCTATGGAACTTATTCATTATTACAAATCTCAACATATTTCGTCTTTTTTTCTCGAATAATATTACATGTAACAACAGTATAAACGTTCCACCTATGTTTATAAATAAATAATAATTCGTTCAATAACCAGTTTCAAGAAAAAGTATATACACAAATTCAGTGTTCAACTAGAAAAGTTTATTATGGCTTTTATTATTATACAGAGTGTTAAACGAGAAACAAGGGCCACCTAGAGAATTATGTTTACATATCATTTTATTTTTCTTGTATGCGACGAATTTAGTTTATAGTACACTAGAATTTTTAATACTTTTCTTACATATGTTGCCCATTTTGAAACCACCTATTTAAAAGATCCCATTTTTTCGTAGTACACTCTGTATAATGAAATCATTAGAAAAAGATATTCAACTCGTAATAAGTATAATATAAGGTCAAATGATAACAATTATAATCATAAATTTATACCTTCATACGTATAGTATCCTCAACCATATGGAATTACCAACGATTTCAAATGTAAACAGATTCAACTATTAAACTTCCTTCAAACCTTCAGGATATGCATGAAGTTCATTTATACAAGGTTTCTCGTAATCAAGGGTATGGATTAAAATGTTTTTTGATCAGTGCAGCATTGCGTGATACTTCGTGACACCAATAAATACTGTCATCACCTGGGTGGAGCTTAAGAGGCGAGGGTAAAGAGTGACAGTTAAGTTGTCATACACTAATAGCATAAGGGCACACAATTCAAGCGAGAAGGGGAACGATAATGTTTAGCTTCCTCATTATAGTGATGCCTACTGCTAGCGAAGAGGGCAGTAAATCATGTTTGGTCGCGCTTCGAATACAAAGTAAAATCGTCATCAGATTAATGAACAATTTCAAAACGTTGCATTCGATACTAACGGCCATCAGTGAAGGAGAAACTGAATTTAATGCAGATGAGTTAACAGCTCACATTTGGTCTTTCTGGGCTTGATGTTGTTAGCTGGGCATTCTGATACAAAGTTATTGTCGACTTTATGGAAGAGCCAAATACCAAGTTGCGCAAAATAGCTGAAGGAATACGCTATTGATGTGCCTGGGTCTGGTCAGAAGAAGAATAGAAGAGGCTACCCCGTAACAGCACAAAGAACGTATCAAATGAATCAATTTGGGGTGATATTACACTATCACGAAAAATACTTGTACAGTATAGAACTCAGTTACGAGATACCTTTTATAATCTATAAATAATATTTACGGTCTATAAATAATCTTTACAATATATCAATTATTAGAACACAAATGGTGACTTACTAAAACAATATTGTATAATAACAGAATATAAATGCTGTTTAGTAACACGTTTTGTTTGCAAATTATTTAATACAAGGTCGATAATTAAAAATTATCAAACCATTATTACTAACAAAGCCCCATAGGCAGATTCCAGAGATTCATGAAAAAAATAATAGCAACAAAATAAAGCTGTTTTGTATCAGAAATAATGGTATGAGTTTCGATTGACTATATATAATTTTGTTCACTACCCACGTTTATCACAGTCCACGCATGACTCATTTTTTTTCTCTTAGTATTTTGAGGTCCTAAACGCCAACAACATTTGAGCAATCCTTCGGGTGATTTAAATATAAAACACCCATGTAACCCATAAACACCACATGACTAGGACATCATAAAGCGCAAAGATAGAACCTGGTCTGACACTTAAAAAGCGAAGACATTGTTTAGTCTAGCTTGCGTTGTTCGCATAACTCTTCTAAACCTCCAGCCTTTCTGCATAAAAATTATAACTCTTTATTTGATATCTCTAGTCATGTAACGAGGGTATATTTATAATACAAACTATAAGAAATACTTACAATGGGGGGAGATAAGGTGTACTCGTATGATCTAATCGATGTTTATCTTCACTTTTCCAGCTTGAAACAGGAATTTGCGGGGGTGGTAGAAAACTTCGCAATGATTGTACCAGCTGTATAGTATCAACCAGTGCTACAATAGAATAAAAAATGAAATATATAATTTCACTAATTTCTCTAATAGGAATAAAATTGTGAAAATATCCATACATCATGAAACAATATGTTAGTTATAATTAAAATATTAACATAAAATATTAAAAATAGTACTGATAAATTATATATTTTTTTTTACTTTTTTGCAAAGCTTCCGATTGTTTCCCATAAGGTTTACACATCGCAGGACGTACGCAAGCCTTCATTCGTGCCATATTTTTCATAACCTCGGCAAAAGCCCTAACTATTTTCTCTTGTCCACCTATGAAATAATATTTAGTTAATATAGATTACAATTGTGTACAGTAGGATTTATGAGTGACCACTGTAATTCGTTAACTACCTTCTGAATTTGTAGATGACCGAGATCCTTTCTCATTTTCTAAAGGCCAAGCTCCATTATGTAAAGCTAACAAATCCTTAT
The DNA here is from genome assembly GCA_028454225.1 of Lasioglossum leucozonium. Classification (NCBI taxonomy): domain Eukaryota; kingdom Metazoa; phylum Arthropoda; class Insecta; order Hymenoptera; family Halictidae; genus Lasioglossum; species Lasioglossum leucozonium. Next base: position 6,999,754 of record CM052207.1, on the reverse strand, counting down.
TTGCATTTCCTATTCCTTGTAAGTTACCTAAACCAAAAGGACTGAGATTGTCCAAATTATCCAAATTTGTTCTTAAGAAATCTGTTAATTTATGATCTGTCATGGAAATAGTAGGTACTAAAGATTCATAATGTTGTTTCCCAGTGGTAACTTTTTTTTCTTGCGATACAGGTCGATGTGGAATATTTAATGATGGACGGCTTGGAGGACGTTGAAGATTTATTTGGTTTCCAGCACCTCTAATTTCTGACATATCTGTAGTAGATCCTGCTCCCATATGAGTATTTGGATTAGCACCACTTAAGGTCTATAATGCAAATATGGAATACCATTAAATTTTTTGATCATAAAGAAAATAATAAGTAATTCTGTATAAGTTAATCATAATGCATTTATGCTTACTGCCTGAAAATCTGTGTTATGAGGAAAACTACTACGTAAAAGAGAAGCAGTCGTTTCATTATCTTGTATATACGTTGGTGGCATATGTCCCATTTTTTGAGTTAGTTCCAATTGATTTTTATAATAACGACACGCAGGGTTTGGACAATTTTGTACCACTTCTATTATAAAATCTTTTTCCATACCAAAACATTCTCGTCCAATAGTGTACGATTCCATAACAGCTCTAACTGTACCTTCTAAGCCCAAATGTAAACCATGTGGACCATTCATGTGCTTTAACATCACAGCATTTGCAAAATGTTCATAGGGTAATATTATCTTTCCATTTTCTCTAAGGACTAGCCTACCCTGAGAGTCCAAAGCTATTCTCGATGCCATCATCCTGTTTACACATTATAATATACATTATAAAAACACTTTGCATTTATAAATATGAAATTTCACAACGAGCAAAAACCAAAATATAGTTGTATACAAATTTTAAGTTAGGCATCCTTACTGCAAATAAGCACCACTCGGTATCATAGATGCATCCTTGAATTCAGAAAAACATTGAAGGAGTTCAATGCTTGGATTCCAACCTTTATTTTGAAGATATGCTTGTAATACCATATACATCTTCTCCGTAACATAACCAGCACTACTAGGTGTACCAGGGTAACCAGAACCTCCGCCTGGTGGTCCCATTTCGGTTTGCATACCTTTGGCAACTATATTTTTCATAGTTTCTGCCAAGTCCATTCTATACAAACACAATCATTTAATTTAGGTGTAATAATTGACTTACTAATAGACACACAATAATAATCATCAAAATCAAGGAAAATTAAATGTATAATACAAACAAGAAGAATTAATAAACTGGTAGGTACAAATATATGACATTTATTCATGTCATCATTTACGAAAGTGCATTTACATTACATTATGCTAATAAAAAGTTTAAAAAATTCTCTAATTTGAGCAATTAACTTCTACAAAAATAATCGGAAAAAAAAAATTACAATGTACAGTAGCCGTACCGATGCTAATTGACACATGTAATAAAAAGGGATCAGGAAAATGCGTGTAGGTTGCCAGGGTAGCAAGCTTGGCAGTTTAAAAGTCCATGCATATTCGAATCCTCCGGCCATTGTTATTTTCGGGATGAAGACGTCTAAAGAAACGATAAAAAAACACTGATACGAGCCACCGCCCCCCTTTAAAAACGGGGGGAATGAAGGTTTTAGACACTCACCCCGCACCAAACACGATTTTCACTCACTTGAAGTGTAGCCGGGAACGCTACAGGGTCCGTATATCATCCTAATCGCCGCTACTTGACATACCTTCATTAATGATTCTTCTCACATTTGCAAATAACATAAATCGCGATAATTATTTCCGCAAGGATTATTTACCTTGCTGGCCGCCAGGGGCGCATTGCCTTCACGATTTTTACCGTATCCGTTCCGTTGCGTATGTATGCATTACACCTACGACACTTCAGCGCTTACGCGACGCTACTTTGCGCATTTATCAATACATTTTACTTTTTGCAATTGATATCGCCTGACAGCTTTTCAATGTTTTCCCTCTCAAGCGAAACTAACGAATTACGATATCGATTTGTTGAGACTCGTCCCAATTGAAATATACGCTTTTCCAATAGATTATGCAATTTTCTGAAATATATATTGTCTATCGCTGGTTGGAATTACACTTTTCGCTACACGTTTATATTTTCGTGCACATGTACATCTACATGTATATGTGTATCGCGTACACCTGCGCACAACATTTATTTATATGTATACATACTTGCAATTGTCAATAAAATATGACTCAAAGGTAAGGAATATTATATACATTATTTGTTGTGCATAAAATTAATGATGTATTGCAATATACGTATATATACACGCAATTATATGTAAAACTTAATATAATAAGATATATTTAATAAAGTATAAGATTTTCATTTCAGTTAGGTAAACTGGAAATCACATTGTACATTGTAACATGAATACCTTTTATATATATATCTACATAGGACTCTTACCTGCAATGAAAATACAATGTTATAGCGTTATTTGGTTAACGATGGAAATCTAATAATCATATATTGTATACAATTTGTCAGACGATATACATATATTTACGTAAATATAATCACTACAAATACTCAAAGTTGTGTTTATGATTTCAAGTACCTTCGTAAAAATTGCTTTCGTATTTTTTAGTAGATATACTGTACCGTCTACTTTGAAAAAAATATTATCGTTAACAAAAATGTCAATGTCAACACAAAAATGTTTGTTAAGATCATGTCAAGGTTATAAAAATTAAATGCTGAATTGCTAAATTTCTCATGATATGTTTCGTAAGACTGTGGGAAAAACGTGGCTCCTAACAGTAAAAAATGCAGATGACAACGTGATTTTAAGAAACATGTTTAATCGTATAATCGCACCTAATTCTGCAAAAGCAGTGATCTCTTTGATCGCAGATACAAGAAATAAATACAACACGTTATACATACGTCATCAGTATTAAAAGAATAAATATTATAGAAAATATATAAATTTTACTGTTTAATTTCATTCTGCAAATTAGATCACTAAATCTATGTATTTATGTATATATGTACATATATAATATATATTTACAATTGCAACATTTACAGTCTATACTTACACCACGTTGCGTACTATGTGTTAATATCTTTCTGCGTATTCATGTTTGCGTACAAGATTTATTTTGTAAGAAAGAAAATTTAAATTTAAAGTGCTTTTCGACAATGCTACCAATTGTAAACGCAGAGGAAAGAAATATTGCAAACAGCGTAAACATGGCCTCGCAGTACAATCACGGTGTTCAGCGAGTTTTAGCAAAATTAGAAGCGTCTATAAATTCGAAAAATTTTTATGAAGCTCATCAAATGTATAGAACTTTATATTCTAGGTGAGCCAATAATATAATTAGTCAACATCGTCAAAGAATTATTTTAGTGCAATCGTCGATGTGACTGCTTAACCTCTTCTTCCAGATATCTTAGACAGAATAAGTATCCGGAACTTTTGAGATTACTGTTTACAGGATCGCAAATTTTATTAGAGCATGAACAAGTATGTAATGCACTTTACTATGTTTAATTTTATCAATTTTATTGATATCTTCTTGAAACAATCACTTTTCAATTAATGTGCCCTCACTCGTTTTCGGTTACTTTTTATAAAGTTTTTCTCGAACGATCTGTATTTAAAATTTACTGTCTATCGTCATGAAACATTGTATACTTTAACCTCCGTTTTGTTACAACAATGATTTAATACTAACCAATTTTTTCAATAATTGAACACATGTATATAGAATATTCTAGATATCATTCAATTAGAGCATGTATTTATATTTATGTATACATATATGAATCTTAATACAAAATATTATTTATACATTATAATACATTTTTTGTAGCGTATACATTTTATGGTAATTACATATAAAAATTAATGTACATTATTTATTAAGTAGAATTATTATTTATTGCAGTATGCTAGTGGAGCAGATTTAGGAATTTTATTTGTAAATGTCTTAAGACAATCGAAAACAAAACCTTCATCATGGTGTTTTGAAAAAATTACAAAATTATTTAGTTTAATGAGCCCCTCATCACCTGAAAGAGACACATTTATACAATCTGCCCTACGATGGAGCATAAAAGACAAAGAATACAAGACAGGCCATCCAGAGTTACATCAAAAAATAGCGGTAACATTTTGGAAAGGTAATTCATAGAAAAGGGCAATACCTATAACATTTTTTTTATGAAAAACTAATTATGCTTTGTTTTAGAAAAAAATTATATAATGGCAAAACAGCATTTCATACATAGCGAAGATGGATCTGGATGTGCACAAATGCTTATTGAATATCATGTGCGACGTGGTTACACAAATGAAGTAGATCTTTTTATTGCTCAGGCAGTTTTGCAGTAAGCATATATGTTATTCACTTCATTCCTAACTTTTTGGCTGCATACAATGTCTGTAGATGCTCAACGAGAGCTATTCTGTCAGTGTGAACTGCGTTTATAAGTGTCCTAATACAAGATGCTTGTTTAGACTGAAATTAATGTTGAGACATTTACTTTGTAACAAAATCTTGACAATATCCTTTAATTAGTCTATCTGGTTTTGATCTATAATTCTCATATGCTTCGTGCTCAGTATTCTTTATATTATAATTAGCACATTTCGTGTTTGGACACACCACAATCAAAAGTATTAAATGAAGTTTTTAATTATTTAAAAACTATGAAATCTATGTCTATATAATGCTACTCTTATTCTTTTCAGATACCTGTGCTTACAAAACAAAGCAACTGCTCAAGAAGTTTTTAATTCTTATACTTCACAACATCCAAAAATAAACAGTGGTCCACCATATCTTCTTCCATTATTGAATTTTTTATTTTTTCTATTGAAAACAATTGATAGGTGAGTTTATGAAAGAAATGATTAATTTCTAGATGTTATATATATAAATATGTATATATATATCTAATTACTTTTTTTTTCAGTGGTAAACTCGCTGTATTCACAGTACTTTGCCAACAATATCAAATATCTCTAAACAGAGATCCATGTTATCGACAGTACTTAGATAAAATAGGGCAATTGTTTTTCAATATTCCATTGCCACGTCCACGCAATCAGGGATTATTTGGTTCTCTTTTACAATCATTTTTTAATAATGTAGAGGATGAAGATTCAGACGATGAACAGAGAAATGCAGCTTCAACTTCACATACAGCACAAGAACTCGACTGATCAAACGCTAGACTTCAATGTGCAATGTGGTGAAAGTAAATAATGAACTTAAATACCTATATACGTATATATAAATATATAGAGATATAAATATTTATATATATATATATACATATGTATGTAACTATATATTAATGTCGCACATATTTAAAAAAAAAACTGCATTACATTATTCTGTCAAATTTTTAAAAGAATGCATTAGAATGAATTTTTTTAAACAACTTGTATAGTCAAAAATTATTTCATCTACAAATATGCGAAATCTTTTACAAGAGAAATTTTTCAAAGTTTCGAGTTTAACATTTTTAATTTCTAAATATTTAAAAAAGATGGTGCGTTGAGATTTCTTTCTTTCCATTTTTTAAATCAATTTTGATATTATACTTGAGAAATATGTTTAACACAATTAACTTAAAAGTTGAAAAATTTATTAATCAAATGAGCAAACAAACTTAAACATTGAAAAAAATTCTTGGATTAGTTACAATTCGTATATAACACATATATTTAAAAATGAATGTGTATTTGAGTAAAATTCCTAAGACGGACATTTATTTTATATATTCTTAAACGTGTGAAAAATAAACGTGACATGCATACTTACAGTTCCAAGACGAGAGTGCTTAATGATATTACTTGTTGCTACATCACTAAATAAGTAAAGTGAATTGTATGGCAATAAGTATCAAAGTAACAAGTAACAAATTTATTTATTAAAAACATTACACTAATATAAATATGAATGATTAAAGTTTCAGTAAAAAATAGATTATATATTTAGTTAATAAAGGGAAATGAACGATCATGATGCTATAATAAAACACTGTTTAATACTAAGAAATATAAATATGCTATTGCTATGTATTGGATAACAAGAGTACGGAAAAGGACATTACGAAAATGTAAACTTGCAATAAGTATATACATATGCTAATGTATATTCCATACGCGTGTATGTATATTCTTATATAAGAGCATATGTGTGCACAGAATATTCTTTCATCATAAATATAAAAGCTTATTTTTTCATAATTTATAAATGCAGAAAATATAAAAATATGCAATGTTCAAATTGTTATAAAAATTTGTACAATTTAATTTTTATGCTACAAGCGTAATTTCTTTTACAAGGGAAATAAATTGTTTGAAGTCTAACTTCTTATATTTTATGTTAATAAGATGGTATAGAATTAGTTAATCTTCTGTACTAGTACATTATAATATATATACATAAATATGTATATTACTTTAAAAGTAAAATTTCATTAGGCTCGTATAGTAATGACACTAGCATTTGCAAGTTTGTTGTCATTTTAAACTAAAACGAAAATCCAAAAATAAATGATTGAAATACTAGCTGCAGTCAGGCCCCTGTACAGACTCGTACTATTAATTATAAATGATTTCGCGTATTATTTCCTTGTTACCTGAGATAGATCGAAGTGCTTGATTTATTGATACTTTTTCGGAACAATATGTTACTTTTTTTCTATGAGTATATCTCATAAGCGTTTACAGAAGAGCTAGATGTCTTTCAAATGGACCCCTGTAAAGGTTTACAGATGGTCTGGAGGCGGGAACCTTCACAGGAGTTTTACTGTATATAAAATATACTATTCAATTTAATGACAGTGACAGAAACTTTATGTATTTAATATCTATAAATGGTATATGTCATGTATAGACTGTAGATCTTTATGCAAAATAAAACTTTCCTGTATGTATTATAAGAAAGGACAGCAAAATAAAAATTCAATTCTTTCTTAAATCATTTTAATAAGTTGAAAATTATATATTGTCACTGTTAAATTCTTTTAAGCTTTTTACTGTTTTAAATGCTACCATCTTTTATTTCAGAAATGCATATAATCTGCAGTCTATTTAGTCATGCACCATCAGTAAACAAATTTGATTTCAAAATTCACTTTTAACCAGGTAATTTTAGGGTCCTGAGTGTTAAGAAATGAATCCAAAATTTTAAGAGCATGAAAATACATAAAGAAATAAAAATTAATGAATACAACTTCAAGAAAATAACCTTTTAGTATTAAGTATAATTTCCTGTTTTTAAACAAGGATTTATTAAAATAATTTCAAAATTGTAGTGTAAATATATAAAATACATAATTCAATGAATTCACTTTCATCTCTTATCTTGTAACTATTATATGCTCATCAAATTTCAGAACCGTTTCTTAACAACTGTATAAACAAGTATATTAAATTTCTACTGTTCAAACATTCAAGTAGCCCGTTAAAAAAATTTAATTAATCAATTGGTATAAGTATTCAAGTTTAATCAACTGATTAATATAATAAAAGTATATTTATTTAATATCAAGATGCAAAATGTAATTCTTTATAAGTTAAATATAAACTTTTGTGCATTATCGAAGTTATATAATTGGTATTAATAAATTACTATATACACTAATTTTATAGTAATCTTAATCAAATGTTAATTGTAAAATAGAAATATACAATTTTATATAAGAACGTGCAGAAATGAGGTATTTAATAATAATAGTATAGTTGATTAATAAAATAATGTGTTTTAACCAATTATTTATTTACGAGAAGGATTTACTTTCAATGTTATCATAAATTCCAATTAAGATTTATGTTAATGATTGTCGCAGATCGTTTCAATTTTATAATAAAAAGTAAGAGAAACAATGACATTTATAAACTACTAAAAATTCTTTCTATGTGTATAACTATAGGGAAGAAATAATAAAGATCAAATATTTTTTTCTGTATAAACAAAGTTGTAATAACAAATTTTTTGTTGATAGTAATTTGTACAAATAAACGTAAAAAATCGTCACAATTACATAAACTACACCTACATGTAGTTGCCATAGTTAGTGTTGATATAAGTACATATATCATTACAAAAACAAGAAAGAGTAGGTGAATAAAATTCTTATGTAATACATTTTGGGTGCAATATTCTAATTTGTATATATGATTGTAATCTAATACTTTTAAACATGATTAATCATTTTAGTATATTCAGGTTTCTCATGTATTGTCTGTACATGAGAAGAAGGCACGTGAAATGAAGGAGGAGCAACGAATGATCTCAGAGACTACACTCTTAACGCTAGCATAGTAGCTAGTAGCTGTTCCAATTTTATTCGATAGGTTTATTTGTTTTCATGCAATTCCGGCTACTACAAAATACTTGTATCACGAAGTAAGGATACCAAGTAGTGAAGCATAGATACCAGATATCTAGAAGTTTTTCTGGGCCTTCTTCTCGTGGACAAACGATATTTGTAATAAATGTTTTGTTCAGTAATTTATACCTGTAAAATATTATGTCCACAAGTACATATTTTATATCAGATCCGATGTTGCACTTATAGACCTGGTGAAATAATTGACAATATCAGATACATTCATAAACCGGTGATATTGTAATAATTATTCACTAGTACGTTTCATGACCAGGCAAGGGAAATTGAGAACAGAATTGTTCTACTTCTTCCTTTAAAGCTGAAACTTTTTGTTTTATACATTCATCTGTACCCAGTACCCTTTTGAAATCAACAACTTTGGGCCCAGAAATCTTTGTTACTTCCTTGGCAAGTAATAACGCTGAAACAAATTAAACATTCCGCTTACACATTGTATTTACAATTATATCGTGTTTACTTATACAGTTATCTCTATTTGAATGTCGACATACCTCTGTGTATGAAATCAACAATTTTATCAATATCTTCTTCAACCAAACCACGAGTAGTTATTGCTGGTGTACCCAGTCTAATACCACTACAATTCAATGCACTTTTGTCGCCAGGCACAGTATTTTTGTTGCAAGCAATAGAAATGTCTTCTAAAATTTTTTCTGCTTTGGCTCCTGTAAGACCTGCAGGTCGTAAATTTACTAGTAACATGTGTACATCTGTACCATCTGAACTAATCTTATAGCCATGTTTCTGAAGCCCTGCACAGAGTCTCTTAGCATTATTTACAATTTGTTTTTGATATTGAACAAATTCTGGAGTTTTGACTTGTTTCATTGCTGTAGCAATGCCTGCAATTGCATGGTTATGCGGACCACCCTGTATACCAGGGAATACTGCATTATTTATCTTATCTTCTATCTCATACATAATATTTTTACCATTTTTCTCAATACGTCTAACTCCTTTACGGAAGAAAATAACACCGGCTCGTGGCCCCCTAAAAATTAAGACATTTAATGACAATTACGTTTTCTCTGAAACTATATAAACATCGAATAAGTTACCTCAAAGTTTTATGAGTAGTTGTCGATACAACATCACTGTATTCAAATGGGCTAGGAATTACTCCAGCAGCAACCAGTCCTGATATGTGAGCCATATCACTAAATAAATAAGCATTGTGTTCATCTGCTATTTCTCTGAACCGCTTGTAATCTAAACATCTGCTGTAGCAGGATACGCCTGCTATTATAATTTTTGGTTTAAATAATCGTGCAGTTTCAGCTAACTTTTCGTAATCAATTAGACCAGTTTCAGGATCTACTTTATATGGCATTGATTCAAAAAATGTTGATGTTGCAGAAACTTTTTTAGACGCTGTAAAGAAACCTGAAAAAATTAAAAAGATAATATATAAAGTTCATGCCAACCTATATAATAGCATATGAAAAGACTAGTAAACCTAAACAAAATCTTAATATTACCATGAGTAAGATGGCCTCCATCAGGGAGATCTAGTCCCATTATACGGGCATGAGGCTCAATTAAACCTGTATAGACAGCAAAATTAGCTGGGCTTCCAGAGTATGGCTGTACATTACAACCCCATTCCTCCGGATTTAAATTAAATGCTTCTAAAGCACGCTTTTGTGCTAACAATTCTATTTCATCAATATATTCATTTCCTCCATAATATCTGAAAGCATTATTAAAACATTTAACATTTTAAATGTGCACAATTGATGAATGAAAAATAATAATAAATAATGCAATTGTTTAATATAAGAAATATACCTTTCTCCAGGTAAACCTTCGCTGTATTTATTGTGAAGACAAGAACTTAAGCACTGAAGTACACTGAGGGATGTAAAATTTTCACTAGCAATTAACTCAATGCTATTTTGTTGTCTGTTTTTTTCTTTCTTCATCAATTCAAAAAGTTCTGGGTCCGATTCCCAAAGATTACTATAAATTAGGCTTGACATGTTCTAAATAAAATGTAATATCTTTTAAATTTACATACAATATTAACATTATAAAAAAAAGATTTCTAAATAAATTTACTGAAACAAGAATTATTTATCTTATTTTAACATTACTTCTTTTCTAAAGAGATTTTACAGTACAGACATTATATTCATTCATTTATTCGAGATAAAATTGGATTCTGCTATTTAGTTTTAAAAAATCTTTAAATATCTTCACAAATTTAATTTAATAAACTGATGCAACTTTGAACGAAATTGCTATACCATACTATCATTTACTAATTTCATTTATTATATGTAAAATATAACATTTGAAATGTTTTCTCTTTGAAAAATGTATATAATATTGTTAAATTAAACTCACGTGTTTCGGCGTGCAACAGGTGGACGACATATATAGGTTACGATTTGAAACTCTAAAGAGTTCTGGTGGGTACCCTTGAACAACACGTTCTTTTATACGCTGCATCCGAGAGATTAGCAGATCTTCAACCAATTGAAGACTGCGGCGATTTAAATTTGACCAATTCCGAAGCATTGCCAAGCGTGTCCTAATTCATGACATATAAACATTATATGCGCAATATAATTTTAGATTTTTCATGTTTTCTATAAATTCAACCGTATCATGTGTTTGCGATTCCATCAGCATATCTAACCTAGAACTTCTCAAGAAGAAAATATTCAAACAAGAGCGCTATGAATTATATATAGGTGCCTAATGCGCATGACCTAAGTTCAATTGTTATACAATATTCAACTACAATTGTACAAGTAATTAAAAATTATTTAGTAATCCGTTAAGGATTTAATACTGCGAAACAGTTATTGTTGCTAATAGAAAATATTATCAGATGTGTAATAATTTAATTTGATGTAAATATAAATCGAATACTTTTTTTATGTGTCCCGTTTCGAAATACATAAAAAAGAAATAAAAATATCAATAATTGCTGAAACAATTGAAATGGTTATTATTAGTAACTGAAATTAATTATATGCATTATTGGTACAATGCATTTGAAAATGTATTATTCTATAAATGATAATAACTTTTTATTATTATTACTCACTATAATTTTTCCTCTTAGCGTAATAGACAGTACGAACAGATGTTACGATTTGCGATTTACTGTAGCATCACTGCATTGAAAGTGGCTCACGATCAATGTATATACTTTCTTCGGCTACATGTACAAGTCCATATGTTCGTATCGCATTTCGTACCGGCCAAACCAGTATAATTTTATCAAGACCTTTTGAACGTTTTTTTCTTATCACACTACATGAAACAAAATTTCAAGCATTTCCCATAGGAAGTTCTCCCCTTCCCTTGGTATCTTTCAATGAAAAACTATTACGTAGTACATCTATTAAAAAGTATATATCGTGGACCACTAATATTTATTGCATTAATTAACAGGTGCTGAAATACCTGTGCTGAGTAAAGATCGAATTCAATTGTCAAAATTTAGAATATCGAATTATCCAATAATGTTTTATTCCAGTCTGCTATTTAGCAATACGTTATTACAAAATGATAACAGTGCAAGATAAGATCAAAACAAAATATGAAGAAATAGCTTACCAAACAAAGTAGTTTGTTCACTTGACGATAACTGTATTACAAAATGAGTCTTTTAATATAAATTAGTACAAAATATTTCAGTTTGTATCATTAAAAGTAATGATTGAAAAATTGTTGTTTTTAGCTTGCAATGTAGAATGTAGAGTATGTATGAATATGTGAAAAATATTTGACTCTTATCAAACACGCATTAGTGTATTTATTGTAAATTATTACTTTACATTATCTTATTAATGATGCAAAAAATGTACATAAGTCGACTGCTATTGTATTTATATATTTAAACCGTTCAAATAAATTATTTTCCTTAAGCACACATTCTATTTTTTTAAGTAAACTTATTTTTCTACCTTTAGTTAATTGACTATGGAATAGAAAAGTGGCGTCTCCATAATTATGGGATCATGATAAAATTATAGAATGAAAAATTTCATGAAACATGTTTTCAGTCTTCTTCAAAGAAATACAAGAGAAAGCAAATTAAAAATTAGTTTAATGTAACAGTAGAGTTACATAATTTTAGCTATTGCCATGTATACTGCTAAAGTAAATCGTTTTTAACATGTTATTACAATAGGGCATGATAGTCTGTACGTATAATAACATTATAGTTTACTCAATAAAAGATGCTTTAGCAATTGCCAAATAAAATGCATTGTATAATAGAGTAATGAATGTAATTTGTAATTTGAGAGGAACTAATATTCTTATATAATTAATACGACTGATTAAATTCAAAGAAGACATCTGAAGACTAAACTTTTTCATTATTTTTGTCCAATACATGTTTTATGAATAACTAAAATTTGCACAAAATAAATAACAAGTAACTTCGGTGATGATAGGAAAATATTAAATGTTGCATGTAACAACATATTTACATTTTAGTGTTATTTAAGAAGAGTTTCCATGTAATATTTATGTACAAAATTTTCACCAAGAAATGAGGTCATGTGTAACACTTAATCTTATTCAAATGTTGCTACTATATAAATGTAGGTAGTGTTTATAATACTTTAATACGATTAATTAATATAGTTTATAAAATATGACTGCCGTAATGTTAGCATTCTAATACTATACAAGAATAATATATCAGAATGTTCGCATTAATAAAAATTGAGACATGTAAAATCAAATTGCTAGTGTCAGCAATTCTTTTTTATTATCAATTATTTTCTTTATGCACACTTGCATTATACCCTCCTCTTGCTTAGAAAATAACTATTGAAAACTTATAGATAAAATTTACAATCGCAATTGATCAACTGCTACAAAAATATTAAAACATGTTATAAATAATTCAGGAGTGTTTTCCCTGTGTGGATCATATATGACATGTGCTGATAATTTCAGCTTTTATTGCAGAACAATAACTTAATCAATTCTCTTTCTATAAACGGTTTGTATGATTACGTGGAAAAAATACACGATTACTATTAATGTCATTATAAGTATTCATACTAATTTCAACTAATAGTCATTGTAATTATTGATATTCATGAAGAAAGTAACAATGATAATGAAATATATAATGGATACATATTTGTATATATTAACAACAAAATATATTTTATGTTTTCAGAATATCAAAATTAACATACATGATTTAATTTCCTCCCAGTATAAGCTTTCACGTTTATGTATGAGCTAACAAAATCTTGTCTACTTTAATGTCGCTTCAACGCTACGTCTTATTAAGAATGCAGTTGCACATTCACAATGAATCCGATATCGCTAGATAATTTCGAAGTTCATTGTTTAAAAACACTTTGCATTTGGCGCCACTTAGAACCTTTAGGTTTCTACATTTTTCATGCTTCCCCGTGATTCTAATATTCAAAAATTGGTATCCTATTGTTAAAATTATATTTTACATAATGGTAATATTAACGATGTTGCAAGAATATTGAAATTAAATTTGAAATATGAAATAACTAATAATATAAGTTAGACCTTTAGCGTGTAAAATGCATACATTGCTAAAACCATGGTACCAACTATAGTCCATATACCTGTAAGCATGCTTTGATTTTTATATATACAGAGATATTGAAATATTTCCTCGCAACTCCGATGTCCATCTTTCATTATTACCACAATATTCATCACTGGTTTGTTTTGCACTCTTTATGTTGCAGTAGTACTCGCCAATCTCGAAATGTGCTCAACATGGTACAGTGAAACATATTCATTTTTTTTCATGACATGAAGTATACTTAATATCAATTAACAATTTATTATCTTAAAAGACTATCAGTTAAATAAACTAACTCAAATTCCTTAATTTCATGTTTTAAATTTTACTTTAACATTAAAGACCATAATTTCTTTGTAACGATCGAGACGAAATACTATTTTAGACATAAATAATTGTATTTGTTAAATAAATTTAATAAATTGCTCTATTTTATTTTAATATTTATTGGATTCTCAGGTATTTCGGAACTACGAAAGACAAGCGCGATTTGTTGAATGACTATCATCACAGTTACGGCAGGAAAAAACAATGATTGAAAAAAGAACTATTACATAAGTGCTCCCATATAATATTGTAGTTAGTATCCAAGAGAAAAGTATTTGGAAGCAGATTTACATGAGATAATTTGAAAATTTTGTTATCATATTACACAATTAATAAAGCAATGAATCTAACAAAAATAAGCATGAAATGATTTTTCTTCATAAACGACCGTTTAGATTTTCATATATTTAAGATAACTATTTGCATTAAATGTGCAACGTGTCGAATATTTGCTATGCTCGAAGCGTTCTGTTTATTTCTTAAATTAAAATTCTGCCTCGTTAATGTGTTAGTCTACTGTTATATATTTGCACAGTTTACTAGAGTCTCAGTAAAATATATTAGGAAAAGACGCATTGAACGCACACAGACAAAAGAATATATTCAAACGCAAAAAGCTCCAGGGTGTTTGGAAAGCAACTGAAACAAATTTCGTTAAAAAACATCTTGTTGATATTTCATATAAATTTTTTATATAACAATGTTAAACAATACTTGGATTACATTGTTTTTAATTAAAGATTGATACCTATATTTTCACTTATGATTAAAGGACATTATAAACAAAATATTAACATTAATTTTTTTTCGAAAACATACTTCGAGAAGAAGAAGAATTATAGGATCGGTATCAAACTGCGTTTCAAACATCCTGAATATAGTATGAAGGAGAAGTGTGTAGACAATTGTTTTCTGATTATGAGCTTCAAGTATTACATCACGTAGAACAGTACACAATGTCTCTTTGGATCTTATTAAATCAATACAAAGATTTTACGTGGCAGGATCAAATAATAAAGATCTCAAAAAAATCGGGCCCCTCTATAAGAGTAATGTGATGCTTTCATTCATAAATACCTCTTTCTTTCCTGACACAAGGATTCTTCATTCTGCAGTTGTAATCCATATTCGCTTTCATAATAAAATACGTGCTTAAACAAATTCTTGTTCGTGACTGAATCGAATGCATTGAGAACGCTGCTTTCAAAAATACTTATAAATGACTGCCATCAAGCGACAAATATATTTACAAATACAAAAACTGATTTCACAGATAGAAGCGTCTAATCCATTTGTTGGTGCATAGTGGAATCGATGTTGTGCCATCGATCCAGCCACTACGTAAAATCCCTGTCGATTCGAAAGGGTGAACTTCCATGATTCATAAAGCGTCATTGTATGGTCATAACACTCTCTTAATCCATCGTATACAAAGCGTAGATTTACCTTTCGTTAACATGATCATAATATTAAAACCACGCTCTATCTGGCTGAAGAATCGAATATATAAACTCATTCCCAACCATTTTGTGTCAGACGACGCTTTCTTATTATAGAATTGTATAAATTATATGAATGGCTGCCTAATTTTATTCCTCTTCACAGGATGAAAATTTAATTGTAAATTTTAATAGCCTTTTCGAGGTAGTTGATACGAGAACGCTTTGGCGCTTTGTTGACGTGTTCCAAGCCAAGCCAAGGCCTGTGTGGCGATGTGCCTGCGTATAAAAGTGGATAAGCTACAAAATTTATTTCTCATCAGCATCAATTTAAAGTTTGCATAACGAAAATGTTTGGTTATTCTATCTAGTACATTCTACTTAATTCCATTCTTATTTGTTATCAAATAATTGCTTCCTTTTCGTATATACTTACTCTGACTTGGATGCGTACGGAAGTCTGAGAGCTTCACAATGTATTCTGGCGAATCCATAATAAAGTGTGGCTTTCCCATTGTCACCAGCGCGAACTTAAACTTCAAAGTTTTTTTATGAATTCTCATAAAATATCAAATAAGATTAGATTAAGATGCCTACCTTTTCAAATTCTTTTTCTTGTACTCCTAATTTCTTCAGTAATCTCTCTTTCATTTTTGGG
Organism: Lasioglossum leucozonium; assembly: GCA_028454225.1. Lineage (NCBI taxonomy): Eukaryota > Metazoa > Arthropoda > Insecta > Hymenoptera > Halictidae > Lasioglossum > Lasioglossum leucozonium. Next base: position 6,983,363 of record CM052207.1, on the reverse strand, counting down.
AAAGGTTCACCCTGTAAACACAGAAATGACGAAATATTTATAACGTATAGAATAGATAGTAGTGAATGCATTTAAAAAAAAAATTAAATACGCAGCAACTTTTTGTATATACGTATTTGATTGTGATTACCTGCTTAATTTTAAAGAAAAAGGGAATACCAAACGTCGAGAAAACGTCCTTGTGAAAGTGTGCAACGGGAATCAACATTTCGTCTTCTGCTAAATTCAACTCATCGTTTGGAATTTCTTCTATCCTATATAATTTTGCGCCAGTTGTATTTAAGTTATCTAGAGGTACATCTTCTCTTGGACCAGGCGATAATTTATTACAATTGATTTCTAGTATCCTTAACTTTCCAGATCCATTTTCCGACAGTTCTACTTGTTTCTTTGCTTCTTCGAGTAAAGTGGCGACAGTTCCATTTTTATTAGGATAGAGAATGATTTCCTTTTCTTCCTTAAGAGATGGACCAACCCATATACACTTGAACTGCTTTTTGTTTTCAAGCTCATTTACTCTAATACTGAGCTGCTGATAATATAATTTCTTTGTTTTTGGCTTGCAATAGGAAACCAAATCTTTCAGTGAACCTTCATATGTACATTTTAATGGATGTCCAGGTGAGTCTTTGTAGCTATAATTATGTTAGAACATGAGTGATAATATGAATACACATTTGAAGAAGAAAGAAAATAAAGGTAAATAATACTTAAAAAAGTTAACTTGAATAAAAAAACGCATTGCAATTGCCAACAGTAATCATATTGAAATTATCAATCAGCTTTAAAGTGTAGTGGAAACTATGAGTTCAACATGATTCTTTTTGACTTATTTCAACGTGTAGAATTGTGTCCATTAAAATTTGTTTTACTTGTAGTCAAACACTATCCAGATGAAATACTATTGTATTCCAAAAATGACGAATTCTTACTTTTGACATTTGAAAAACTGTAGGAGATATGGATCTGTGCCAACTCTTTGTGCCACAGCTCTTGCCATTTGATCATATGTCATTCTTAAAGAAAGTTCCATTGTAAAGCCTGGATCATTAGGAATCGTCTTGTCACAAAATGTTACTTCCACTCTGTGAAATAGGTCCCTGAAACAAATTAAAATTTTGTAATGCAATTGCTGATAACAAAATTAATTTCTGCAAATATTTGGGTAACTTACTTAAAGTATTCTCTACACGTCGGAAGCTCATACATCTGATTGTCTCCTTCTTTTTGAAAAACGATAATATCGCCATCCATTAATTCTTCAAGGACTTTTTCTAACGGATCTGTTAAGTTATCGATTTTTTCAACCAAATTTGGTTTAATTTCTTCAAAAAGCGCTAATTCTGTATCAGGTGGAAATCCAGCCCTTTCGTTTAAAATAGGTATAAGATCCTCTATGTAAAATAAGTCATATAAATTATTTTCCATTATTAAGAAGACAAAAGATTATATTATATTATGAACTAAAATATTTATTCTAAAGTAATAAATAATAATTGTAAGAAATGTTTGACTCTTTTAATTGCTTAAAATGAAACTTACGGACTTTGGCTGTGACAGACATATAATGATGACCACAATAATGTATCTTCTTATTTTTTGGATCATACAATTTAAAAAATAATAAAACCTCGGTGTCTTTATCGAACGGTGGTAATGCTGTCAAATCTGAATCTGGAGGAACAAGTTCAACAAATACATTCCACGCATTTGGATTTTCCGAGCACTGGTAAATGGATTTCTGTGTATCAGGTTCTAATTCGAGCGGCATTGGTCTACAGGTATGATTCGAACGTACATTCAGTGGCCACAAACGAATTTGCTCTATTGGATATTTCTGTAGAAAAATGCCAGCACATTAGATACTTGAATGGTATTAGTGTTAATTGGAATGAAACATATGAGTAATTCTTAAATATTATGTTTCGAATCACCTACCGTACTTGTAGATGATCACAAAAATACTATATACAACCAAGCTAATAGCACATAATAAGAAGTCACACCAATACTTCAGCATTAATTAATTCAGAATATAAAACATTACCGGTAACAATATCATATGTCAATATAGTATTGTGTGAGTAATAGCATGAAAAATTGTTCAACAATTACACTTACCAAGCTATCACTCAGCAATTCGAGAAACTCGTGCAAGGTACACTGCTTACGTACGCGAAATACACGATACAAAGCATGCTCTGGATCATACAAGTCATTTCCTTGGTGACCGTCAAAGTTATCCTCGAGAAGGACGTTGACGGTTATATACAAGTATGCTTCTGTTCTTTCCTTTCTTCTTATTTGTTCCAGCCTCTTCTCCTCTTGCAACCTCTCCACCAGCTAGACCAACAAAATTAAAATTATCCATATACATACTAAATTCGTCTCATTCGTAATTTTTCCTCATCTGTCTTCTAAAATTTCATTTTTAGAAAAGCAGTGTACTAGTATCATGCTTTTGAGATTCGAGGACAGATTCTGATCGAAACACCAAAAGAATGAATTTCGTTTTTCGTTTATGTAATTTTAATTTTGTTCATCTGCCGCAATACAGACTACTAAGTCAAACGATTACACAATGAAAATTATTCAGCTATAAATTATGGTACCGAGTATTCTAATGTTAATGCAAATATATTTAACAGAATATATACGCGTATTATTGAACTTGAAAAAATCATTAAATAATTTCGTATTTAGAAAGAACATTTCTATTTAACAGACAAAAGATACAAATTTAAAAATTTTGAGATTTCATGTTATAAATTAATTCCGAAATTTTTATGAAATGCAACATATAGTTTTCTATTGTATATCAAATTTCATAAAGTTATTAGAAAATTCGCAGAAATTTGAAAACTCAAATAGACATACTCGTATGTGTCAAACAATTGTTTTAACATGTGACCATTATTTGTGCCGAATAATAATAAAAATGTAATGTATGATCACAGCAGCGTGGAGATGCTTTACAATAAGAAATGTTAAACAAATATGTTTTAAATTAAAGCATGGCTGCAAATTTTCAATAAATGAAAATTAATAATGGTTTCTAAGTAACTAATGTGAATTCTATTCTTTAAATTTTCTAGTACTCAACAGTTTATTTCATACTTTTTCACTCTTTTTATGTCTAAAATATTAGTATATTATTTATAGGTACTTTATAGCTATTACGAAATAGTATTCACTCTGTCGATGATCATTGAGTTTTTTCAATTTATTAATATTTAACAACAAATAAATAGGTGGCATCTGTTGATGATTATATTGACTATTAACATTGACAAAATTTAATGAATTAACGACTCAATTAATTGATTCAGACCTTATTGTAAGGTTCAGTATACTACTGTTCTTATTTACGTTAATTCGAAGTGTTATTTTACGAAAATCATAGACTTGATCATATAAATCACGTTTCACTTCACTTGTTAAACGATCTTCATTAAATAATAAACACACTATAGAAGACATGTTAAGGAAGAAGCCGACATTATTAATAAATCCTACTTATTGTTCATTTCTCTCCTTTATCCCTTAACTTTATATGTTTCATGAGTTAAGACTCATTGCTTCAGATTTGAATTCTAATAATTATCTCACTATAGTAACTAATAAGTCTTTCATGCCCTTATTTTGCTTATAGTATATTCACACATTTCCAACCTATTCTGCGATATGTCTGTGCATCCTTCACTCAAAGCTTTAAAATACTACAATACAATTATTCGTTTCAGATATAATATTGTACAATATTTATTACAATAAACATTTTTAAACGATACTAAGGCTCATCATCATTACGCCTAATAATCAAATTCTATATCAGCCCGATTGTGATTCTTTATAGTATCTGAAGTGTAACGCGTACATTAATTATAGCTGTTTCTCTTCAGTCAATTAATATGTATAAATATATAATATGTATATTATATATGTGTATGCATCGATCATAAATAGAGTATTTGTCTGTAAGTTATCCTTTTTAGGGTATTATTTTACATGTCAAAACAGATGGAAATAAAGAGTGACGAAATTGTGACTTAGATATAGTTTTCGAGTCGTTAACAATTAGAAATCGTCCCGAACTATGATGACCCAATAGAAATACGCATGAGTTAGACCAATACAAGCGCGAACAGTGATACGTACTATATGCTTACGTCGAAGATGCAATATGGGACTTTGAATAACATTTTCTTTTAAAAGCTCATACCCACACTATTATACGTTTTTAAACTTACTTATTCGCTGAAATTCATAGGATTATATTAATAGTCACCTGTGTGAATCTTTGTGTTGAATTGGTTGGTACACTTATGAACGCACAACTTTATTCTTAAATTCATCCACACGCATGCACGCGTACACATCGCTAGTGTTGACTTATAATAGGAGAATGAACGCCATCATCACATTTTCATATTTCCTTAAGTCAAATTAACTGACACCAACGGCAACACAGATTGCAAAACAATCTGCATTTTTCAATTTAATTACAATTATAGTTTTAGTTGTAATTGTAATTTTACTTTAATGTCACTGTGTGTTAAATATGTATTGTGTGTTGTGTTTGAAGTGTTCTAAGTACGTTGAACTGTAAGTATAAAATTGATATCTTTGATCTGGACAATTGCAATGTGGGGTAAACATTGATATTAGCAAATGTAGAGATTTCGGTCAATAAATAGATGTAATGTCATGTAATGTTTTATGTGAAAATTTAAAGAGAATATATGATATAGGTCCTAAATTACGAAATCATCGTAAGCGTTTGTCTCTCATACGATACGTCACTGTTCGCGCTTTTGCTGGCATAAATCACATGTCACTAGTCACGATTTTGAATTATTAATAATTTAGTAATGAAGCTTTTAATGCAATTTCGTCACTATCAATTTTTGTCTTATTTTAACACATAAAATCACCTTTTAAAAGGATGGCCTTCTTTAGCCGAACACTCAGTATTTATTTTATTTATTTATTATAATTATATTCATCATATAATTATAATAAATGTACAATATGTGCATACGAAATATACAACATATATAATGTATACATATTGTAATATATATATTATATTATATACACATACATTATACATACATATATATATATATATATGTATGTATGTATATATATATGTATATATATACATATTACTATAAAATTTTTAAATAACAAAAAAATAAGTTAAAAATAATCAAAAATTTTATTTTCTTCGTGACTCAATCGTCCATACCAAAAATCCTCTATCAAACAATTAAAATATTCGTATCAAACTAGAACAAATCTCTATATAACACGAATTATAATTGATATACATTTCACATGATTATAATGCAAGATTTCGTATGTAATGTTCAAATTATTTGAACATGACACATTTAGGTAAATGTAGTAACATTCAACAAAATAATGCGCGCGTACCACTTTCAAAATGATTTAATGTGTACCTGAAAGTTGGACACTATGTATTTAGTATCAACATTTGGTGATATAACAGCCTACAGCTGATAACACTATAAATTTCTGTTCATAAAAAATATTAAGAGAAATCTTATAACAAATATCTGGAAATATCTGTGTATGTATATAGAGACATTAAAAAAAATATTAATTTATTAAATTTAATTTGTAAATCTTATTTTCTGATTAATCCATATATCCAAAATATTGAATCTATTCAGATAGGTTTCTATTTTGATAAACTCATTTCATCTTCGCGTTTAACCTGTCATAATCGTGTTGTGAATTTTTTTATCTTATATGTTACGAGTTAATTAGCTTAAAACGTATTTTGAGAAGTAGGAAGAGTTTCATCGAAAAATAATATAAACAATTTACAACTCTTTCCAGTTCTTTGTATCGGTTTCCCTTGTTTATCATTTCTTAAAAGTCATGAATATAGAGATTTGGATTTCGAGAACTTTGAGTACACGGACGAAGGGTCGTAGTCTCTGTGTGTGAGTCTTTGATTGAGTCAGTCGTGTCTTTGTCACGTTCAAGTTCGCTCAACTCCTGGGAAAGTTCTCTTTGAAGGACGTTTCTGACCTCTTGAGGTATATCCTCTTCTTTAACTTCTTGCAAGACGTTTTCCAGTTCAGAGTTCCTTATGTACACCAACATATAGGCGTTCGTACAGTGTTTCACAGCCATAGTCATGTCCTCATCCTGACCACCATAATTATGATCAATGGCTTCCTGCTTTGTACACCTTGAGACGACGTCATCATCGAATTTGCACCACTGTTTCAGAGTTAAGAGTGTAATCAATGATTGAAAGAAATAATTACTTCAGTATATACAATTCTTCAAAATTAGAATATGACGTTTAATAAATTAATAATATTCTGTTTACACTTAGGCGCAGGTACGCTATTTACTCAGCCAATATTATTTTATTACTATATTTTTACTAAAACTTATTACGAATTATTTATTTATAATTCTATATATTTAGTTTTATCAGTTTAATGTAAATATATAAACTACACATACTTTCCCATCACCAGCTGGATTGATAAATACAACGTAATGACCACCATGATTATCTCCACTGTGAACTAAGACTGCATGCAGTGTGTAATCTGCACTCGTGGCTTCTTTATTTTGCAAATATTTGTCAAGACTTATTTTGTCATAGAATTCAAACCTTTGTAAAACGTAACATGTATATATATATATTTTTTAAAATATATTATAACAGATACTATCATGATTTTAAATCACTTCAATATATTATATCTAACAGAATATTGTTTACCTGTCATTAAATTTGACTGAACAATCTGTAACTGGATCATACTGAAATCGCATTAAATGCAGATGCAAAACTGGTGGAAAAGATGAAAAGATAACTCCTTTTTCCGCTTCCTGTAATCCATGTTCTCCTGCATCATATTTATTATCGCCATCCAGACTTTCAGTGCTTACATAGTCATTAAAGGATTCGTAAACTAAAATAATAATAGTTCCGTATACCATTTTATACACCATAATGAACACAGATTTTTAATCTCAAAAGTAAAGGAAACTTTAAACGATTTAAACGATTAGTCACTTACTATTCTTCTTGCCCTTTATATTTAATTGTATGTCATAGAAAGTTTCAACTCTAGTTGATTTATAATCAATATTTTTACATTTAATAAATGACACCATTTTCCCTTCAAATAATTTTGGTACTGTACCCTCCACACATGTTCCTTTCATCTTACTTTCCAACTTATCTAAAAGCTGAAAAGGTTATTAGTAAAATATGTGGATCTAACGAAACTCGTTCATTAGATTAATATCTTATTATAAACTTGTTCTCCTACCACTCGTAAGAATTCTTGTACATCGTGTTGCATAAACGAATCCAGCGTTTCCCAACCAAAACTTTTAGTTAGTTTTTTTGTACCTACTGGCTTATCAGAAAATTGTAATTCATGAAAAACCCTCTGTAAAGCCAAAGCTACACTCTTACTAGAATCATCACTTTCTGTTGGCATTTTATAAACAGCTTTACGTAACTGAAAACAAATATATAAGGAACTAAACATTCGTGTCTCTTATGAGTCTTCAGTTTTATCTATTCAATCTCATGATTATATACATGCAAAAAATGCTAAAATCAAACTTTGGTGTCTAAACAAAAAAATTTTAGTTTTCCTTTAAATTTAATTTTAGTTGCTTCTAATATTCGTATAAATCATTCTTCAAGTGTAAATTCTACATCACAATGATATTGGTATAGGTACTGCCTATTGCACTAAAGGAATGTAGTCGGAAGTAACACGAATCTGATTAATTATTAGATTCACATGAATTTGTCAACACTTCTTTATCTAATATTTTATACATTTGACTTACCTGATTGGTAAAATACAGAGTTTGAAGTAAAGAATTCATATAACACGTAGCACCTTGATTTTTTAAACCTACAAATCCAGTATGTTTTTTACTATCCCAACTGACACCATGTGGAGCATCAGCCGCCACATGAACCTATTTTAACAAATTAACATGAACAAATTCAGTTATAGGAGAACTTTGTATGAAATAACAAAAAATTAATTTTCTTTCATTTTTATTCTGCAAACTTGAATTTTACTGACCTCAAGTGTAATAGTATCATCTTGAATGTAACCTTTATCAGGATCCAAAAGATCCTGCCACGTCATAAAATGACTAAATCCCCAATCATTTTCTTTACTATAGAACAGATGTTGAATTTCTAAAAAAATAGTATATACCTACTTAAATATACATAAAAATATGTATCCGCAGAGGAAAGACAAACTTTAAAGATATGAGAGAACCCAACATTGTCGGACCCCTAATACATTTTCAAATAAAAATTCTCATATAGAGAAGAGAGTACTTAAAGACAGTAGAAATAAAATTGCGATATGTTACGGTATACTAACTTCTGCTAAACGGCTCTTGTCCTTCTTTGCAAGAAAGTAATCGAAGCTCTGCATTTGCATAACAACTCCATGATGTTGATTCACTTTCTCCATTACATTGAAGATAAAAACCAAGTGATCTTTGAGGTGGTCGCTCCTGGGTCTGACTCGACCTTGGCATTACCATTATTTTCCATGGCAAATTACGAACGTAACATGGCGGTGACAACTGAGTATCTTTCATTGTAGAAACATTTTCTACTACGAAGCGAAATATCACTTCTGATCTCGCTTCATCTAGTAAAAGATAAAAATAATATTGACATTTACAGCTGCTGACAGCAATATCTATATTACAATAAATTTTATCAAATTATATAATAGAATTATCAACATTTCAATCTAAAAAGATATTTGAAAATACTCTACTTAAAATTGTGTAACTAGCTAATCATAAAAATAGTGAAATTAATTCCATAATGAAAACTCTAGTAATGAAGAAGAAATACACAATAAGATCTATCCCATTATTTTAAGAGAATACTAATGGAAAAATTTGTTTTACAAACATTTTTGTATGTAGAATAATTTGAGAAGTTTTATAATAATGTAAAAAAGATTTAAGAAGTGAGCAAGAGATTAATTCTAAGGTATGTAGAAAAAGAATTTATTCCATTATATAAACATATGGTCAAAAGATAAATGCCCATACAAATCACACAGGCAACACAATTATTTATGTGTTAATAACTATAACCAAACAGCTAAAAGAAGTGAAGAAAAGTTCAGTACATGTTAATAAACAAATTTAAAGTTAAATAATGTGCACAAAAATAATTGAAAAAGTATTTGCCAAAAGCATTAAAAAAATACTTATTTTAACCTTCTGCAATGCATTAATAAATTAAATTCTTTAAAATCTGCACTTATTATGGACATAATTTCGAGGTTTATGTATGATCCAGGCACAAAGGAATAATTAATGCACTAGTTGTTAAATTTTTCATGAATAGAAAAAAAATGCATGGTATTTTTAACTAAACTTAACTATGTAACTAGTTTCCTGTATAATATATTATATTCAAAATATAATATATATAAAATATAAATTAGTGATGTTTTATTTTAAATTATAATTATGATGAAATGAAGTCTTTCATTTCAATGATATATTAAAATTAAATATAAAATTTCTTAGATCACAGTAAAACTACATAATCATCTTTTTTACTTGCTAACTTGTAACATACATGATGTATAGTCGAATTTTATCTTAGTCAAATTTGGATAGAATTTTATTCTTAACAGTGGCACCATACTTACAATTGTTAAATTAAAAAATTTCAAACTTGATAGAAGTTTCGATTTTGAACAGAACAAAATTTTTTAAATTTATAGTAACATGAAAAATATCTATACTTTTTCTTTCTCCAAATTTTTAAGATCTCCATCAAAAGTGGAAATACGAGATGGTTGAATCATAATATTTTTGTACTACATTTTATGGAAAAAGACAGAATATTCAATATGTTCACAAATAATAAAAACTTGAACTTCCACATGGGTAGTTCTTATAAGCTGTGAAAAATAATCACAGAATAATTGCAATACATAAATATTTCATGGAAATATTCAAGAATTTATGTGACAAGATTATTTGTATTTTTGTGAATACTAAGAAATTTGTAAATACTAAGTCTTCTAATTCCTTTCATCTTGCATCCGTTTGGATTACTGTAAACCACACATCAACAACTAAGAAAATTGCACACAAAAAAATTATAATATCTGAATATTTTGCAGAATTTTTGAAGAGTTCGTATGATTGAATCACATTCATTATTGTACACTTATATGTATTATTTAATTATTAAATGATAATAATTGTTGCCAACTATAACAGAGCAATTTATTAGAGTATATATAAATTAACCTTATTCTTTTTGAAATATATTATCGGAGAATTGAAAAAATGGATTTTGATGTAATTTTGATTTTAAGATATATGTTGTTAATCATTATCTTTCATAATTTTTAGAAATCTTTTTATATGATGCAACATGACTATTAAGAATAATCAAATTAAAAGCTAAATAGCAATTGTTAAAGAACATTGGAATTGTTTCAGGTTAATTTAAAGTAACAATTCTTTTTTATATAAAAAAATAATTAAACACATTAAAAAATCTTATAAAGCTATAGTTTTAACAAAATGAATATTTTATTATTCATATATTACCTTCTCCCATTTCTTGATCTTGAACTATACAAGTTAATTCTGATTCTCCGTTCATAGGACTAGTATCATTACCATCTCCTCCACCATCATTTGGTGTTTCTAAAAGGTTAAAATGAATGTACGTCTTTTGTAAATTAAATATATAAGAAAATGTTTTTTTTAAATAAGAAATGTATTAATTTCCATGAACATATTGAATAAGAAAAATTGTATGAACTGTATATTGTTCCACATTAAATTAACTACACATGAATACGAACATAAATGCACGTTGTATTCCTTGTATTTTGTACGTTATACATAAGTAAAAGAATGACATATGTTTGAACTAATAGTTGTCTACAGTCTATAAATTGAGTATAATGTATAAATCTGTAAAAGATTTATAAAGATATTCGTCTAGTAATTTACACAAATATTTGACAAAAGAAGTTAGTTGTCAAATTTGAATCATTATGACATGATGGAAAAACAAATGAATACTTGAATCAATTGAAGAACTATTATCAATTACACATGTTCGGTATAGAATCAAAATATAGATGAATTTTGAACCCCCAATTATTATTAAAATATAAAATTAAAATATATATATATATACATATACATATATATCCATATATATACATATACATATATATCCATATATATATATATATATATATATATATATATATATGTGAAGAGGATAGGTTGTAAATTGTAGTACAAGTGGAGTGGGAAAGATAATAAAATGGCTTTTGATAAAATAAAACTTCATTTTCAGAAAAATGAGTTTTAAGATCAAGTATTCATGCATCTAACTAATACCTGGCATAGTGAATTTTGCTATAAATTACTATGCATTACTGTTTTTGTGTACAATACAACAATTTTTAAATCCATTTTTTTTTTAAATAAGACTTTCAATAATAAAATGTTATTTCATCATTTTGACTTATTTTCAACCATAGTAATATTTAACGACCGTAACACGGACGAAAGAATTGAATAAAAATGATTAAAAAATACGAATTGCAATACATAAAATATATATATGTATCTCCTTATACATATTATGCATAAATGCAACAAATAAGTAATGAGAACATAAGTAGAAAATATTTATAATGCAGTGTTATAATAATGAAAATAGATCGCAACGTCTACGGTGTTATAATGTCAGAAATATTTTTGATAACCTTCAAAAGCAGAAATAAAAACATGAAGCTAAGTTAAAAATAGGAAAAAGAGTACATGTAATCAAATAAAGAAGGATAAAATATACCTTCCTGCGTGTCCATTTCTTCGACTTCATTGACCTGAACTGGTGCCAGGTTGAGCTGTTTAAGATTTTCCTGGTCGTTAACGTGGTTCATCGCAATGCCGATATTGATGGTCGTCTTGATTGCGCCGGGAACCTCGGAGGCGGCTGCCGCCGTCGAGGTTACTTCTGTAGGTAGTTGAACTAGTGTAACCACAAATGAATTTCGTGCACAAAGCGATTGTTGCAGTTTAATATACTGACTATTTTCGTCGAGGACGGATGACTTTTGCTTAAGCAAATTCTGCTGAGACTGCGGCTGTTCGATTCCAATCGCAACCAGGTTCGCGTCACTACCACCACGACTCGAAAACGACGTTGATTTACTACACGAAGACGATTGATATTTGCTTGCAATGCGTCCAATTTCTGCAACTATCAAGTGCCCCCGCTGTTTTGGGGGACGCCCACAACATATATTCTACCTTCGTATATGATATTTTTCGTGATTCTTACGTTGCTCTGTGTCTTGTCGCCACGGTGTTGTATGTTGTATCTTTTCTTATTCCTGTGGCATCTGTCTTGTTTGCTCTTCTTAGTTTATACTAGTTCGCTCTTTCTCGCCCGATCCGAGAAACGGTTTTCGCACCGCAGGACCGGCGCGCTACTAATCGGGAGGCCTACGTACTTCTTGCGAACCTCGACTCTTTAGGTTTTGATCTTAAATATTTGTTCCAACCACTGCCAACAAACCCCTATGTAAAGAAGTTCTTCTATCGGTGATTCGAGGTTTCTAATGAAGTCACCAGTGCACACAGCTGACGTTTTTCACGAACAACGATAGGACGATCTGCTTGGATGATCGTCTCTCAAATCTCTTTTACGCGAAAATAAACAAAATGGCGACGAGCCACACTGTTCTGGGCCTGCCTAACTGTCCTGCAGACAATTCTTACGGATCATGAAATTTTTGCAACTCTTCAGATAGCATACCCAATGAAACATTTTATTTTATAGTCGCGGGAAATATAAAACAGTTAGACACAAAATCCAATAGACAAAGTCCTCGATACTTCATAAAATTGCATGTCTATTTGCAACAGTATTAATTAATTGATATACCCATAAATGTCAATTGATAGTAAATAAGCTAGTAAATCAAAAACTACCTTCATTACAATGAAAGATGTGTAGATGATAATACGTAAGTTGCATATAATAGGATTTACAATTGTATCAATGTAATATGCTAGAATAAATAGATATACGCGAGTTTTACGTACTCATATATGTATAGTTATACGCGTGTGAATTTTTATAACAAAGTTTAATGAATTGAAAGCCTTTTTCTCCCCACTTCAACCACTCAAGAGTCATCAGCCACAATGAAAGTACCGTTTACTCCGTAATATTCTATGGTCAATTGCAATGGTTGCACTGTAAGTACTCACGTCACGTGTAACACTGTTGGTAATGTAACACACAGGACTTCTTCAGAGGCGAAACTTCGACGTTTCCCAAGAACCGGGTTCTAGTGCGCACACAGAATATCGTGGTGCCACTGAACTATATACAGGGTCTTCCAAAAATGTTGTACTTTCATGAAAGGGATGATTCTCGAGGTCATTTGAAGTAACTTTTTCCTTAGTGAAAATGTTCTCCGCGGCTTTGATAAGAAGTTATCAACGAACAACGCGGACCAATCAGAACGCGGCTGCTGCGGACGGATTCCGGCTCGGCCAATGACAACGCCACGCTCAGCGGGATATGCGTCGACCAGCCGGAATCCGTCTGCTGCAGCCGCGCTCTGACTGGTCCGTGTTTTTCGTTAATAACTGAAAAAGTTATTTCAAATGGCCTCAGCAATCGCTCCCTTCAAGGAAGTACAATATTTTGGGGACACTCTATAGATTAGTGTGCAGTGCGCATGAATATGAATGAAAAAATAAAATAAAACGATATCGACAATAAAAAATTTATTCCTATCTGTACTCGATATACAAAATTTTAACGAAATTGGAACAAGAATCTTGCTGATTTTCTTTATAAAAAAATCATAATCACTTCTTGTCTCTTTCGAGCATAATATGTATGTGACTTTTTGAAAACTGACAATGACAGTATAATAACGTAATTGTTTTAGAAATATATTCAATTCTTTATGAGTAAACAGTGGTAAATAATAATATATGAAGTTGACAGTTTCCACTCTAAATAGATTTTCTTGTTTAAGGGTTTATTACTCAAAAGGTAATTCTGCATTTCTAACATTTGATTGGTCGTTACATTTAAACGTATGGTTAAAGTAAGGAGGGCGGTGCATTATTCGCTGACGTAATTTTTATTCTAATTTTACATTGGATCATCTTTACTTTAACGTAGAATCACATTTGTGAAGATTCAATTATATTTTTATATAAACATTTGACTTGGGAAATAAAATTCCTCTACTGTCAACGATATATACCAATATCTTTCCATTAATTGAAAGATCGAGTATTTTTCTTAGCAATCATTGATGTATAATCCTAAAAATTATTTAAACATTTAAAAGATAGAGTAACAACTGTTAATAAAAATCACGAGGTTTAATTAGTTCTACTTTATCGCTAAAAGAATGCCAGGGTAAGCACAATTATTTCTCTTGTGAAACATACTGTTTAGGATATCTCTTCCAGCGTCAAAAAATCATTTACAGGTATTTAATTTTAAATCCGTTATTATCAAACATTTAAAATTATAATTTTAGTACGTCATTAATATAATATTATCAAGTGCACCGATATTCAGATGCCACGAAATGGGAAAACAATCATTTTAAATTGATGATCACTGTAAATTAAATATTAATTACAATAGTTCTTACAACAATTGTTTTTATTGACGTTAATAGTAGTAAATTAGATACTCATTTTTCATATAGATATATATTGTTATATATTTGGATTTTTTGTTATTGTTATTGAAAATTGTTAACCTATGTACTTCAATAAATAATGCATGTAAAAAGTAATAAATGGTACAATATTAAAATTATAAGTAATTACGATTAAAATATATGATATTTAATTAAGTTACAAAATTATTATAAGGTTATAATTAGTTTAATTGAATTAAAGGCTTAAGTAATTAAGTATAATATTAAACATTGAAAGAGTGATAACTGATATCAAAAATATGTATTTTACTAGAGTTACAGAAATGTCTTTGGATCACATGTTCTGTTCCCGATGCAGAGATGGGTTTGTTGCTCATGAAAAAATTGTCAATTCACATGGAGAACTGTGGCATCCTCAATGTTTTGTGTAAGATTATTTAATTCTTATTTAATGCATTACTAAATTATAATATAATTATTAGAACACTTATTTCATTAAATTTTATATTTTATTAGATGTGCACAATGTTTTCGACCATTCCCTGATGGAATATTTTATGAATTTGAAGGATATAAATATTGTGAGCATGATTTTCATGTTTTGTTTGCTCCCTGTTGTGAAAAATGCGGTAGATATGAAAATTTTAATCGATGAAAAACCATGAAGACTATGTAAATGATATCTAACTTTGTACATTTATAGGAGAATTTGTTATTGGTCGTGTAATAAAAGCAATGAACGCCAATTGGCATCCAGCATGTTTCCGTTGTGAAGAATGTGACGGTGAATTAGCCGATGCCGGATTTATTAAATGTCAGGGTAGAGCTTTGTGTCATACCTGCAATGCTCGTGTGAAAGCAGGGGCACTTGGAAAATACATTTGTCATCAATGCCAGTATGTGTTTTTGTTGTTCTCTTTCGTCTTATGTATACAAAAAATATTTAATAATTAATTTTTAGCGGTGTAATCGATGACAAGCCCTTACGTTTTCGTGGAGAATTATATCATCCTTATCATTTCAATTGCACAGCTTGTGGCATAGAGCTTAATTCTGATGCTAGAGAAGTTAATTCTAGACCAGGTTATGCTGCTAATGAAATGGTACACTTTTATTACACTATTTTATTTACGTACATTAGTATTTTGAATATGCAATGAAAATTTCTATTATTTAGAATGAATTATATTGTCTGAGATGTCATGATAAAATGGGAATTCCAATTTGTGGTGCATGCAGACGCCCAATTGAGGAACGTGTAGTTACTGCATTAGGTAAACACTGGCATGTTGAGCACTTTGTTTGTGCAAAGTGTGAAAAACCATTTTTAGGCCATAGACACTACGAGAAAAAAGGTCTAGCTTATTGTGAAACACATTATCACCAACTATTTGGGAATCTGTGTTTTGTCTGCAATCAAGTAATAGCTGGTGATGGTATGTATATTGTTTGAATATATAAAAAAGATTTATTACATTATAATATTTTTAAAAATTATTTATAACGTTCTTTATAAAGTTGATGTTACTTAGTTCTACATTCTATAATGTGATTCTTTATGTTTCAGTTTTTACAGCCCTAAATAAAGCATGGTGCGTTCATCATTTTGCGTGCGCATTTTGTGATCAAAAAATGAACCAGAAAACTAAGTTTTTCGAATTTGATCTGAAACCAGCTTGCAAAAAATGTTACGACAAATTTCCACAAGAATTAAAGAAACGCATGCGCCGAATGTATGATTTAAATCCCAAAAAAATACCAGCTTAAAGGAAAAGATACCAGAACATTTATATTTGCTATTTGAATTGACAAGGCAATATTCAATTACACTGATACAGATTACTATTTATTGTCAATCTAACGTTGTGCTTATACATTAATTGCTACCATTTTTTATTTGATATCAAATATTTATATTTTACGCGGTAATCTAATAAGTGATCATTGAATAGAATGCTCTACATAGCAAGAGTACAAACATTAAAACTTGTTAAAACTGATAGATATTTTTTTTGTACACACTACAAATACATTTTAACATCAAAGTGCCTTGTATAGTATAACTTTTATGCGGTTACACTTATAAGAATATATTATTTGCATAATCTCCTTTCATATAAAAAGGCAGACAACAGTGAAATGTTTACATTTTTGAAAAATATCTATACGATTGTATTTTATATAAAGCTATATAAATTTAAAGTTATATTTGTTATAAAAATATAACAACAACATGTATCATGTTAATAGATTATACTTTCATACTC
Source organism: Lasioglossum leucozonium (assembly GCA_028454225.1). NCBI lineage: Eukaryota > Metazoa > Arthropoda > Insecta > Hymenoptera > Halictidae > Lasioglossum > Lasioglossum leucozonium. Next base: position 6,966,334 of record CM052207.1, on the reverse strand, counting down.
TGTATAAATTGTAATCTTATGGTAACATAAAAATATTATATAAAAAAAAATTTAGATTTTTTGTGTTGGATGGGAAATTTCACAACTTGTGCCATTTAAAAATGTAGTAGAATTTTTATTTACTTATCATCTTCTTCGGAAGAATGCCAGTCATGTTTTCTTGATATAATACCACAATTAGATATAACTATTGCTTTAATTGGTTTACCTGTTTTTGTACCAAATTCTTCAATCTAGAAATAACAAATATTATTCAACTAAAACGGCAGAAGAAGAGTTGCAGTAATGTTTATGAAATTACTGAAAAATACAGCTATTTACTTTGTAAATATTTGATAGTCCAGAAATAACTTTTCCAAACACAACATACTTTCCATTCATCGTTTCTAAACGTCTAAAAGTGAGATTAAATTTGGAATCATTTTTATCTTCATCGTTACCACACATAGATAATATCCCTGGTCCAGCATGACGTAAATCGAAATTTTCATTTTCAAATAGATCACCAAAAGCGGAAGCTCCTCCGCTTCCGTTAAACTTTGTTACGTCACCACCTTGACACCAATAACCCGAAACTATACGATGAAATGGTGTATTTCTGTTAAACAATACATATTTTTCGCTTTCTAATAATTCTTTAACTTTAAAATCCGGTTAATCTTTTTTATTAAAGTATTGCCAGTTGATTTTTTACTTGTATGATAATCCATCTTTTGTTCCACGACATAGTTCAGAGAAATTTGCACACGTTCGTGGAACAACATCATCATAAAGTTCAAACTTTATATTTCCTAATTTTTGTCTATCGTTTTGAATTTCAATTTCAAAAAAACATTTAGTTCGAATAGATGGATTTAATTCTTTTAATAATGATAAGTCTTTAACCATGCAATGATCTTCATTTACTTGAGACACTGCAATTTGGGTCTGAAGCTTTTGATCGAATCTAAATGAAGATTATTAAGTCTATATAAACACTTCTATAATTGTTTAAAATATAATATTGCAATATTCAAGTGTTATAAAATTAAAGCCAGATAATTTACCTTCGACCCTGTAACATTTTTTTTCTCATATTCTTCCAACTTTTTATAAATTCTCCAGCAGGATAGCAACTACTAGCTTCAGAAATACCTTTCAGTAAATTTTTATTCATTTTCATAATCATTTTATTTTTTGAATCTTCATTTTCTAGTTGAGATGCATACGTAGTTTGTGTCATCCAACAGTCTACTTTTCCCTATAGCAGATAAGATTATTGCTACTTTTATTTTACTAATAGGATGAAACAAAAATTATATAAATAATGGTGATCTGTGACATATTTCATACTTACTCCTGTACGACTAATCATGCTCATTCTTTTCAACAATTCCATGTTTTCTTTATCTATCTCTTTTACTCGATTCGCGTCAATAGTCAAATTACGTTTTTTATAATAATAAGATACTTCAAACTTTGGAGGCTTATTGTCGACTGTAGCTACAGCTGCGCGAATTTTTCGTTTATATTCTTTATAAGCTTTCTTATCCATAGTTATATCTTCGTTTTAAATTTTAAAGTTGTTCAAGTTTTTGAATGAAAAATATTTAAAAAGAATTTAAAAATTGATATTCCAAATTATCATTATAAATCACTTTTCTTTTGTAATTGCCATATTATATTGAGTTTATTCCGTTTTTTACTACATAAACTGATACTAGATACTATCAATTATGAATTAAACTATCAAATCAACATATGATATATAATTTGAAATTAGCTACAATACCGAAAGAAATGTAATACATATGTATATATATTGTATGTATATTTACTGTGGTATTGTACTGGCATCAATGTAATCTATACTCACTATTGAATATACCTAGTAAATTAAATACCCAAATATATTAATAAGCTTTGTAATTAGTATGTACATATATTGCTATACAAAATTTTCAAGTATATCCTAAATAAATGTTATCAATAAGTGATTAGAATTAAGGTTAATTCGAAGGAAATTTTTGAAGTATATCTCTCAAACAGGTACACTTGATAGAAATGCAATATAATACATAACCGCAGATTAATTCGAAATAATTTATGTGAGAAATATTGTTACAGAAAGTATACCAGCAAAATCATGTCAATGAAGGTTATAAAACGCTTCAACATGGTGAACGCAGGAGGTAATGTTATTCCAAAATTTCGAGACAGTTTTCGAGTAATAAATAATGATTTATTGAGATGGTTTCCTGGTCATATGGACAAGGGAATAAAGCAAATGCAGCAACAATTAAAAAATGTAGATTGTGTAATTGAAGTTCATGATGCCAGAGTTCCGATTTCTGGACATTATGCAGACTTCACTAATACTTTGACTGGATTAAAACCTCATATTTTTGTGTTAAATAAAATTGATTTAAGTGATATGAGATATAAGAAAGCTATGATAGCTAAATTAAAAGAGAAAGGATTAACTAATATATTGCTTACTAATTTAAAAAATGAACGTTGTAAAGGAGTTAAAGAACTACTACCATTAGCACAAAAGTTAATTCAAGAATCAAATCGTTACAATAGAACAGAAGAGAAATCATATGCAATGATGATTATCGGAATTCCAAATGTAGGAAAATCTTCACTTATTAATCGTTTAAGAAATAATAATCTTGCTAAATCTAAAGCAGTTCAAGTAGGTGCAGTAGCAGGTATTACAAGATCTGTATCGACTCGTGTAAAAATATCAGAAAATCCAGACATATATGTCTTAGACACACCTGGAATTTTAACTCCTCGTCTAAAAGATGTTCATTGTGGTTTAAAGTTAGCAGTAGCTGGCTGCATGCAGGACTATTTAGTAGGGCATGACATACTTGCAGATTATTTATTATTTTGGTTCAATCAACAAAAACGATTTGACTATGTAAAAAAATTAGGCTTGGTAGAGCCTTCTGATAATATACTATATGTTCTTACATTTATTGCAGCAAAAATGAAAAAAACTAGAAAATTTAAGAATTATGACGGGAGTAGTATTATAAAACCGGATTTAAAGTGTGCAGCAGAGTATTTTCTTACTTCATTTAGAAAAGGGGAGTTTGGTAATTATTGTTTAGACGAAGATTTATTAAAACAGTCAAAAGATTTTGTAGAAACATAGACATCTCTTAACAATAAACCAAAAAAATAATTTAATAATGTGTAATTATTTTTATGTAACATGCTTAAATATACTTTTGTAATGAAAACGGATAAACAAAAATTAGACTATTAAAATATAAAATACTGTACAGAATACTCCTGATTAATCTTCCCATTATTATGTGAAATATGCCCATATGAATTTTAGTTTAGTAATTAATTATTAATTAATTGATTAAATACGAAAATATGAACTAACAAATAAAGTATTAAAATCATTTTCCTTGATTGAAATCGGGCGCCGCTAATTCCCGTTAAGATACAAATGGTCCCTCCAACATATACATAACATAAGTCCTGTTACTTTTCCTTAGTATTACTACTTTCTCCAGTAGTAGGCTGATATCTTCGCCAAAGTATACGAAGAAAACTTGAATTGTTTTAGTTAGGGTACTTAAAATAGAATGCAATAACGTGAATATTCGAAGTATTAGTAAATTAAATTATTCGAATGACTGTATAAATAAATACTTTTAAAATTTGGCCGAATTAGTAACATTATTTTTAAATTACAAATTTAGAAGATATGTTTGCAAGATTGACATTTTATCCAACATTATTTTATAATGTGTTGATGGAAAAAATTTCGTCGAGAAATTGGTACGATAGAATTGACGAAACCGTTGTATTAGGCGCTTTACCATTTCGGGGAATGACTACAAAGGTATGTAACTGTATATTGCAAATCAATTACTAAACATCTTTAAAATAATAAAAATGGTGAAAAAATATCATTCTTGAAAACATATATTTCTACATAAACTAAAAGTTCAACTATCAGGCGAATAAAATATTAAAAATTTTCAGTTAATAAGCGAAGAAAACATCGCGGGAGTTATTTCGATGAATGAAGATTACGAATTAAAATTATTTTCTAACACTGAAAAGGTATTTGCTTTTTCATTAAAACTAACATTTAGTATAAAGCGTTAAATGAGATATAATTTTATTTTGCAGAAACAATACGAATATGTACTATTATATATGGTGTACAATTTTTTAGGAATGGCGGAAACATAATGTGAAATTTTTGCAATTATCAACAACAGATATTTTTCAATCACCTTCGCAAGACAAATTATTATGTGGTGTAAAATTTATTAACAAGTTTGATAATGTGTCAACTGGCCTTTATACTGGAAGTGTCTATGTACATTGTAAAGCAGGAAGAACACGTAGTGCAACATTAGTAGGCTGTTACTTAATGATGGTTAGATTGCAAAATAATTTTAAATACGATGTCTAAAAGAACCATATATTAAGCATTCACCTTTTGTAGAAAAATCGATGGACTCCTGAAGAAGCAGTGAATTATATGAAAACAAAGAGGCCCCATATACTACTACACACAGCACAATGGAGTGCTCTTAAATTATTTTATAAAAATAATATAGAAAATAAAAAATAACGTAATTATTAAATAGGTACAATTTGTATAAATAAATAAATGAGTAAATAATATAACACATATTTGCCAATATTTATTTTTACAATATAATAATAAATTTATTTACACTTTTTTTATGTTTCTTGATGCAAAGTCTTTAGCTGCATTAATTGCATTGCGCAATAAATTTTCTGATGGCAAATTTGATACATTTGTTGACTTCATACTAGCAACTAATGATGGATTAAAACCTTTGACTGGACCATGTTCTGCATTAAAAATTTCAAGTACTATTTTCATCCACGTTTGAGCGTTAAATGTATTACACGCAACTTCCTGCAATGTGTAAATATTATCAAAATAAATACAAAAATTCATCCATTCCATTTAAAAATTCGGTACTATTTATGAAGTTTCTATTTTGCATACCTGAGGCACAGAACATCGTGCTTTTATTGTTCCATTATGACATATAATAATGAATATGGGAGTATTTGAAAAGGAAGATATAATTTCTTGAAGCGATAAATACATTGGATTATTATATAAACAATGTACAATGAAAAAACCTGGATCTGTATCTTTAACTTTCAAAATTATAGCAGACCTTAAAAATTATATGTGTGATAAATTCGAAGTTTTCAACAATTTTAATGTAGACTGCAGTACTTACTTTTCTACTTCTTTTGCTTGTACCCAAGCATCTTTATGTAACTCTTCTATTTGCTTTAAACATTCCATTTTAACGATGTACGGTATTGGCATTTCTTCGTTAACATCATTTATTTCATTTTTTATTTCTTCGCTAATAGATTTGAACGTTTCATAGTCGAGTTTTCCATGATTCAATTTGTCTTTTAAATTCAAAACTTTATGTTGCATATTTTGCCCTGTCGTTTTAGCAGATTCAGCTAATTGCCCTACAGCTCCTTTAACAGTAAAATTCGCTGATCCTTTGGAATGATAATTTAACAAACAAAAATGTTCCAACATTCCAGTCCTATGTACATGTGTTCCACAACATGCTTCCCTAAACAAAATTTTTATATTAAGAGTAAATAAAAGAAAGCAATTAATTGAATAATTATGTCTTCAAAAACACTTACTTTGATTTTAAGTCAGGAGTATCAATCTCCACAACTCGAATATCTGTGTAAGGGTAAATCTCTCCTGGGATTAATGTTACAAAGTTTTCTATCAATAATTCTGATGCATTGAATACCTTTGATTTAACAAAAACGTTAGCTTCTATAACATTATTTATGGATTTTTCAATTTGTTTAATTTGTTCAAGGGAAAGTTTTTCTCCAAAGGAATTAAACTGAAATTTTAAAGAATGTGGAAGAACCGAAGAACTGCGTGGATAAACAGCATGTAATATTTGTTTCATGGAGGCATTCAACAAATGTGCAGCAGTATGATGTTGCATTAATCCTTTTCTACGATCAGAATCAATGGATACTATACAATTACCTCCAATTTTAATTCCATTATATAAATTTCTGAATGAAAGAATCAATGTTTAAGTACTTTGTTTTGCATTATAAAAGCTCTGAAAATTAAACTAAAGACTTACTTGCAATCAACGTCTGTAAGTTTGCCAAAGTGAATAACATAACCATTCTTCTTTTGCACATTGTTTATGTGGAAAATTAAATCATTTATGAAAATGGTTCCATGATCTGATATTTGGCCACCTTCTAGCGAATAACATAACGTTTTATCCAATATGATTCCAATTTCGTCTTCTTTATTCAACGTAATACCTTCACTTTCAGCATCATTTTTATTATTTAATATTAAATTGCCTAAAATAAATTGGATATGTGTATTTCTATCATGTTTAGTAAGTAATCAACATTAACGAATAGATTTTACCATTCACAATTATTCCTACAATTTTACTCTCAGTTGTAGGAAACTCATAATGATTTCCAACAAAAGCATATTCGTATTTCAACGTATCATTAGTTTTATGTACATTGTTTTTTTCAAGTAAATTTGTATATTCTTTCATAATTATTTCATTACTTTTATCTACGCCAATTTTTGATTGATATTTGACATTTTGTAACTCATTTTGAAAATCTTCTTTGTCAAAATTTAGGGACTCAATTTCTGCAAGTTCAGTTATTGTTTCCTCATTTAAACCATACGTATCAAACAATTTAAAAGCAACATTTCCTGGCAGCATTTTAGAGGCTTTTCTATAAAGATAACAATGAATGTAAAAAAATTTTTTTTTAATTTTCTTCAATACTTACAAGTCTTTGACTACACTTTGTAGATACTTATATGCATTTAATAAACCGGGAGCCATCCAATCAGTAACTGATGCTAATTCAGGTCTATTTTCAACAATCTTCCTCCATTCTTTACCAGATGATTTCCTTAATCGTTTAAATAAATCTTCTTCAAATTCCACTATTTTCTGTACCTAAATACAATTCTGTTTTATATTGATGCATAAAATTTTTTGCATTTATATAATGTTACCTTTTTTAGATTAGTTTGTAATTCTGGATAAACATCGCCCAAGGTATCAGCCACTGCATAAGAAAGTTCTGAAAGTATCTTTTCTTTTTTAAATACTTTCTCACCTGTATCAATTACTTTTCTTATTATTTTTCTAAGTTTATAACTGAAAATGTTATTTGTCATAATGATTTATAGCAGTAATTGCACTTATGGTTATTCAAGTAACTTACTTTTCCTCTGGCACCATTCCATCTGCCAGAGCAACACTAATCATCCTACTGTGATCTGCTAATATTCTATAACTACTATCAAGATTATTGTCATCATCAAAAAATCGTCCTCTATAGCCTGGTGCTTTTGTGTATTTTTCGGTAGCCTTAATAAGCGGTTGGAAAAGATCTGTGTCATAATTTGAATCTTTCCCTTGCAAAAGTGCAACTAATCTTTCAAATCCCATACCAGTATCAACATGGTACTTTGGTAGAGGTATTATCGTACCATCTGTTAATCTAATATGAAATAATAAACATTCAATAATTAATACTTATTACCTCATTATAAAAGTAATAATTTGTATATGTTAATTATGTAATGCTTACCGTTCATACTGTATAAAAACTATATTCCATAATTCTGTGAGATCTGAGTATCCTTTATTAACTCTCATAGACTGATTCAATGGATGGTTTTTATGATCTATATGTATTTCTGTACAAGGTCCACATGGTCCAGAAACTCCCATTTCCCAAAAGTTATCTTTTATATCAAATGGCAAAACTTTATCATTGGCAACACCAATATTTAACCAAATATTTCTACATTCCAAATCTGGCTCTAATCCTAATTGTTCATTTCCTCCAAAGTATGTAACATATAAAGAATTTTCCTTAATGCCATAATGTTTTGTCAATAGATTCCACGCATAAAGACATGCTTCTTTCTAAAAATCAAAATTCTTATTTAGTTTTTGCTAGTAATCTTTCATAAAAGAAGAAGTACCTTAAAATAATCGCCGAAAGACCAATTTCCTAACATTTCAAAGAATGTGTGATGATAACTATCATTTCCAACTACGCTAAGATCATTGTGCTTTCCAGTAATCCTAATACACTTTTGAGAATTTGTAACTTTTTTCGCAGGTGGGTCATAATAATTCAAAAAGATCCCCTTAAACTAAAAAAAAAATATATGTATAAATAGTTATTATGGATATATATACATGTACATTAATATAAAATTTTTGGAAAATTGCAAATGTACTTGGTTCATGCCAGCATTTACAAACGAAATTGAAGAATCATTGAGTGGTGTAACTGGACTGCTTCGTATAAAAGTATGCTGTAAATTGTCTTTAAAGTAATTCAGAAATTCATTCCTAATCAATTTTGAATTCCATTTAATTGAATTGGAAGTACTGGAACTGTATAATCGATTTAATAATATATTATTCATATTTTCTTTTATCAGTACTGTCTTCCACATTTATTGCATAAATATTCTCGACCTTGAAGAAAGTATTAGATATTTAGTATTATATATTTATATTCATAACAATATTGAATACAAAATATTTAGTTTCAGCCATTTTTAACCTTTAAATGGTTCTGATTCAATCGTACCAATTTTTTCTCAAAATGAATATAAGTAATATAAATTTTTAAGAAATTTGATAGGAAATAGTGCATATGAAATATAAAAATTCTATTTAAATTAATTTATAGACATTAGTAGTGAACATATAATTAATTCATAGTACATAATATTTAATGAAAATTCACCTCAAGGTATCGATCAAAAACTTTTCTGAAACAAACAATTTTTATGAAGAATAATAATTAATCATTTTGCTTTTAAGACAACAAAATGATTTACATAAATAGTATATGAATTATACAATTTGTGTACATACAGAAACATAAATATGTATTATGAAAATATGCCTTATTATAGAAAATGTCTAGTGACTTTTTCGTTATGGCGCCAAAAGTGGTAGCAGTAGCACAAACCTTATCGTTTTCCGTCAAAAGTGTTCAAGGTGGAAGTCGTTGACGCCATTTCGTACCTCGTTTCGCTGTTAGCGTCACGAAAGTTTGTTCTCTTTTTACTTTAATTTCATTTCGCCAAAACGTCGCAACTATATGTAAGTATCACTATAATTTCTTAATAAAATATTCGTTGGTAAAAAAGATCACAGAGAATGTTAGAGTTTGAATTACGAAGAGACTCGCGTACCGTCACTTACTAGGGCACGCCAAGGGCCGGTTGTTTTTAGACATCTTTTGCGTTGTATACTTCGTTTCATAGTACCATTTTCTCGAAATTCAGTTCTCCATACATTCTGTACATCTCGCGATACTAATAATTATAAATTATATGTACGCGGACAATACAAAATTGTTTTTTTTTTACTTTAAGTGATCGAAAATCTGAAAACTTTCGTGGCCTTGAAAAATATATAAGCGTCTTTGCGTTTCCCGGAATATGGACACCGAACAGGTTTTTAAACAATTTTTTCTACTAATTTATTTTCGATATAAGATCCCCAACTTTTTAGCATTATCTTTAAAGAATATTAACTTAGACAATTTTCTTAAGCAAATTTTACATATATAATTTATTTATTCATTCTGTAAGCCACTTGGTCTTACAGTGAAATTAAATTAGTAATTGTATGAACCATACTTGTTATTAATATTCTTGAAGTGCTATAGTTTCTCCATTTCAGGAAGTTTCAAGGAAATGCATATTATACTTACATGTAACCATTTCTCCCATAGGTATTCATTTTTAATAAGTATTCAAGGAGATTCTGTAACTATTTGAAATACTATTTTATATTTCTACTATACATCTAAACAACTTTTCCCTCTTTGATATTTGAGAATAATATAAAAATGAGCATTGAAAATTAAATTTTATTTGAGTTCATATACTTGTGCTCAAATTATATCAAATTTTAAATTAGTAAAAACTACATTTTGTATTATTTCTTCTCTATCACTTTGGTCTTATATCAAATGTTTATAGTCACATATATATAAAAATATGCTACAAATACAAATGTTTAAAGAATATATCAATTATTCTTTATATTTACCATTTGGCTTTCTGAATTGAAAAAATTAAGAATTAGATAATAACATTTATATCATATTTTTGGAGATATTAGGCTATAATACATTTAGTGTTAAATCTGAATTAGATGTTAATATAGAATTAAAGTTATTTAATAAAGTAGTAAAGATAAATATAAAATAATGATTATAACATTTTTTCTATTTTCAGAAAATGGTTTCATCTAATCAACCGGTAAGAACAATGCTAATAGTAAATCGTATTCCTTATCTTGTATCAGTTAATAATTTAATTATTTGTACATTGTATATAATGTTTTCTGTATTTAACAAATATATAAACATTATAGGTATGTAATTTATAATTCTTAAGTTTATTTATATACTTTAGTAAACTAAAATAATTTCTAAATTAACAAGCTCACTAACATTACATTATCATTGTTGTATGATTTTTGTAATTCTATGATATGATTTGAGCAAGATTAAATCTCAAACAGACACCATACTTTTGATCAACAAAAATATGGTCGATTTTAGGGATACAGAACATTTATAAAATATTTTTTTTTTTAAATAGTGTCATTTATAAGTACATGTATTATAGTTTTATATATATATGTATGTATGTATATATGTGTATATATATATAAATACAATAAAGAATTATGACTAACTACACATTTAAATTTTCCAGAGGAAAACAAAAATATTTGTGGGTCGGTTACCAGAGAATTGTCGCAACGATGAGTTGCGACAATTATTTTTACGTTTTGGCGAAGTAACGGAATGCGATGTCATGAATCGGTATGGGTTTGTCCACATGGCCCGAGAGGAAGATGCAGCGGCTGCGATCAAAGCTCTTCACAATTCCAACTTCAAAGGGGCGACAATCAATGTGGAACAGTCAACAGGCAAATCACGAGGCGCAGGAGGGGGACGCAGGGATGGAGACAGAAGAGGTGGACCAATGAGAGGTGGTAGAGGAGGACGAGACGGTGGTAGAGACGCTCGTCCTGGACCCTACAATGATAGAAGAGGTCAGTACCCATGTTTTGATAAATTTTATTTCAATGAAACTACTTTCTCATTGATCTATAATCTTTATCAAACTTATTCAAATATAACATGCTTTATCTTACGCTAATGGATACATTTACGTAACTATATGAATTTTAATATAAAGAATTTGAATAATTAAATAATGCATTAGCGTAACGATATAAAGCAATTAAGTTACAATGAGAAAGTGGTGATATTTAATATATAATATATGTTTTTAATGCAGACTAAAAAATCAACTGGATATCTCGGCATGCTTTACAGTTCTTCCGATCCAACTCGTTGGTTACGATGGATCTGCTGCAGGTGGCGTCGCAACGGGGTACACCGATTACAATCGTGGCGCTGGAGACTTTAGTGGACGTGGAGCAGACTTCGGAACTGGCTACACCGATCGTGGAGCGTACGGACAAAACGTGGGAAGCGCGGCAATGGGTTACACTTCAACAGCACCAGGAATGGGAGGAGGATATGGACCAGCGACTGGAGCCGTCGGAGGATATGGACCAACTGCTACTGCTGATTATGGCCGGACCGCGGACTATACCCGCGCTGCGGAGTTTGGAGCTAGAACAGATTACGGTAATCCTTGTGGTAAGTGTTTTTAAATCAAGCCCTCGATATGTTTTTAAGAAAATGTATAAAAGTATTGTTTTTCTAATACAAAGAATTTTATTTACAGTAGTTGGAGGTGGAATGACTGGAGATTTTAATCGTGGCGCACCTGGCCCTATGGATTACGGACGTACCGATAATTTCGGTGCAAATCGCACAGTTGATTACACAGCTAGAAATGATTATGATCGAACTGCAACTGGTCCTATGAGAAACGGTGGTGGCGCCGTTGCCACTACTGGCTATGGGACAGGGTACTCAGATGTAGGATATGACGAAAGCCACTGGTAAAGTACATTATTTGCCTTTTAAGCTTTAGATTTAATTTGATAATTTCACATCGGATCAATTTTCATTAATAAATGTATATCAATAAATAATAAATAGAGGTGTGCGAAAACCCGTCCCGATCCCGAATAAAATTCTCGACTCATCTTGACCATAGGGTACCCGATATTTTCGGGTTCTCGCACACCTCTAATCATAAATGTTTCAATTAGCATGGATTAAAATAGTTATTAGCAATCAAATTCTTGAAAAAATTCTTTAAATTTTTAACACGTTCAGGACAGTTATAACAGCTTGAACTGAGTTTCGAGATAAACAAAGGTGTAAATATAATTCCAAGAATCGGTAAGGATTGATGTTTATTTCGATGTCTTAAAGTCTTTCTCGAGTTCGGTGTTAACATATAGCTCCTTCATATTTGACATTGTTACGATTCTTTAAAATTTCGTTATTTCGATCTGTGAATCGATTGTAATTTCATTGGTTCCGAACGTGTTAAAAAAGGTGCAAATATTTTAGTTTTTTAAAATCTCAGAACAATTATGAATTGAAACTTCATTTTTATTCTAACCTGTGATGCTTCTACTAATGTAATTAGTTCAAGACCAATGTGTCTTAGATTTAATGCTTGAGCAATAAATTTTGGTGCATTATCCAGGATAGAGTGAAAATAAGTTAACATATTCCAATTGTGTATGACAGGGGTTATCCGGGCGGGCCTGGGGATATGATGGGTGGGCCCGGGGGGGTAAGTCAGGCAGCTTCGATGGCCTATGACAGGACGGATGGTCCCCCTGTTAATGATATGCCTCCGTTTAACAGGCCAATGAGTACTGGACCTAGCTACAGCACTGGGGCACCTAGTTACAGCACTGGTCCTGGACCACAAGCAGATATGTTTAGTAGAAGACCTGGCAGTGCCGTCCCCAGTGGAGCATATCCGCCTGTTGGTGGAGGGTAAGTTTCAATCTATATTTATTTATTTAGCAATGCTTCCACTACGTCTTCATTGCTTTCGGTGTATCACTAACTTTTCTTTTACCTTGTACGTATCACTGATCTCTCGTATTTCAGCATAAAATCTTGTTTAATTACTATTTTTAAGAATTTTATACAATCTTCATAGCAAGTTCTTATCGAAGAAAGTCTGTAGAATTTTGTACATACACAGTCTACAAAATTGACACTTAGAACATTATTCTGTGTATCTATTTATTTTGATTGCAATTTGTTAAGTAAAATCGACTGGATATTTTTATTTATAGTTATACCGAAGGATATGACAGACCAGATGCTTATGGTCCCCCGCGTGGTGGTGGACGGTAAGTGTTATTCTCTCTTGCTTAATTTTAAATATATTACACTTCACACAACTGCGTTTTCCAAAGTGATGTCACAGCGTTGAAGAGCGACAATTAATTTCTGCGAATGATCGTTCGTTTATTATGCGACCACGCTCTTTTTGCGCAACGTATTTTGTTCGGTATAACATTGATCTATCTCAGTGTGCTCACGTTTCATGCGGATCGATGTAGGCTAAACATTTTCTGTAAAAGTATAAGGTGTGACACTTAGCGCGATGGTGGGTATGTCCTTTGATTATAGTAAAGCGTATTATTGTGTATGCAACGACACACAATTGATTTATTAATGTCGAAAAAAAAAAATCAAAGTAACCGTCCTGCAATTTCTCTAATATTGAGTGTAAAAGAGAACAGAGGTAGTTAGTTAATTTATTATTTAAACATTTTCTACATGCATTTTTTGACATATTTGAGGATTGTTATATTTAATATATATATACACATATATATTTGTTTCATTATTAAATTATCTAAAACTGATATTGTAGTTTGAGCGGACAGTCGTTGTTAAAGGCACAAAATACAGGTATGGAAATGCGTCTTTAAGAACGAGGAATTAGTGGAACATATTGCATACATCTAGATATGTTTATGAAAAATTATATTAAAAAATTCGTTAAAATGACAATTTCATGTAAGTATGTCAAAAAATAAAATCACGTTTGAAATTTCAGTGTTTTTTAAAATGGTAATATCTCAAAGTCTAATGAGTCACACAGCTGAATTTTTGTATAATCTTTTATACATTCGATAAATTATTACACAAACTATTTTTCAGAGTTAGATAAAGTTTTAATCTCCTTCTTTTAGGAGAAAATTAGTAGAAACGTTTCTGATTCCACTAACGCCACTTTTAAATTTTAATAAAATACTGCTCTGTGTATACACAATATTTAAAAGTATTTCTACTTTCATTATTCCTAGGATTAGGTGCAATCCCTTAATGAAAATGAGCAACTAGTGATAAACATAAATTGTGAGCTTCCATTGACTCTTATTTCATTCATTACAAACGAAATAAAGTAAAACGTTTAAAAGACTATTTTATTACGTGGATAAAGCAAAGATGAGATGATTATGGAAGTATTTATCCTTGCCGAGGGAGACATTAATTAGTTACTACCTCTCTTCTTTTATGTACTCTGCGGTAAAAGTCCGCGAATTGAGCGTCGACGTGATCGAAGTTAGTTGCGTTTTATCGTAAACGAAGCCTAATGCGTTACAACACACTGCGCCTCTGCGCAGCATATATGTTTTCAAGATGCGTGCGGTCGATGATTTTTATTTCACTTGAAACACACTCACGGTAGATAAACGTGTATTCTGTTTCAAGATCTATATGCCTACAGCTGGGCTCGGGTTGCTAACGATTGCGTTGCGATATTCGTATTGCGCCCGTTTCAAACAATCTGTGGAGAAGAACATTTTCAACATTTATAGTGAAATTTTTCTTTGATATGTTTGAGAACGCGAGTCGTGAATCGAAAATACATTAACAACCGCTAAAATCGTCTTTTATACGCTCTTGCGACAATGGCGACAGATGCCTGAATGCAGCGATAAAATGACTTTCAACGTGTGACAACTTATCAGATCTGGGCACAATCAATATCAATAATTTTAAGAAATTTATAGTCTCGAAACAGAGACTGTAGAAAGAGTGATTTATCAAATTTCATCAATACAGAATGGCTAAAGAGAAAACGCTGTTTTTATCTTTTTATTCCAGCATACTCCATGCATATTTGTGATACTGTACTTACTCCAATAGTACTCGTTTAACGAGCATTATCAGAATAGGTACTTGTAATGGTATAGTGCTTTACCCAGGTCTGGAAGTTGTATCATTTGGAAAATGTGTGTTCCGTGCGTTGCGACAGAGACAATAACAAGGCATCAGGTTTTCTTAGTATCTTCGGCGACAGGATTAAATCATCGACGAAATAAAGAATTTCTGGTTTAATACGTGCATATCAGTGTTACATCTTATACTTTCCAGCCTATTGCGCCGCTTGCGGCGATCAAAAAGGAATTAATTGTGCGATTTTTCATTTTTTTGACCTTTTAGCTTCCCAGGTCCGGCAGACGCGATGCCACCGAGGTACTAAAAGCGTACTAAAGCAAATACTAAAGCGCATGCGAAAGGCTCCCTTAAAAAAATGCCTGTTTAGTGGTGGTCGTTCGCTTACGGAATCGAATACCTAGGAACTGCCCTGCGTCCGACATACAGAGTCCATACCATTACATACGATACTATGTATAATGATAGATACACGATAGATCTAACGTTTAAACGCTAACTTAAGGTACGGTAAGAATGAGAAGTATCAATGAGTAACATAATCAATAATTGAAACGCAAGCTAAGATTCTTGGAAAAAAAAACAAGGAGATTACCGTAAATCGAAAATTGAGATAAAGAATTGTAACATGGTATCATACAAAGAATTTTCTGTGTCGTTCATTTTTTCCAGCAAACATATTACATATAGTGGGTATTCTTTTTGTGCGATTTGTATTCGTAGTTCCTTCCTTTGATATTTCCTATATTTTGTTTTCTCTTTGTCACTTTCTCTCTCTTTTTTTCTTTCTCGTAGTAGTACAACCCAACCATGGCGTGGGTTGAGTTATTATCAATTTTTATCTATCTTAAGTCACACAATAATTACACACATTCTAGGATAGATGATTTTCTTTTCGTTATAAGTTAATTATTATTTAGATCAACAACAATGGTGACTTAGGCTATTAAGCATACAAAAAAAAATATGCTGTATAATCTTTTTTTACACGTAAGAACTTGGATAATGTTTTAAATGTTCATTAATAAAGCAACAAAACGTGTTTGCTGAAGTTATCAATGTACCTTGACGGAATGAAAAATAAAACTAAAACGAATACGTCTTTAACTCCTCTTTCGGCTACATACTTTGAAAATTTATATCAACACCTTATTTGCGATTTCTTAGCATATAGTACTTTTATAAATCCAATCTATTAAATTGATTGCATTGATCGTACCATGATTTGTGCATTCCAAGTAATATGCTGTTACTAAATTTTCTCTTCGTTGAAACACGCGATGCTGATTAGTTACTACACAGAAGGGGATCATCGAAGTCGTTTAAACGCAAGATCAGGTGAAATGTGATTTATTAGACCTCGAGATTTGCTGTCTTCCAGCGAACCAACTAAAAATAATCAGCGTGCGTGCAAATGTGGTACACATAATCATTATTTTGAAAACGTTTTACATTGCAGAACTGCTTTGTTTTATGTTTAAATGATAAGAACCGAATTAGTTTTGTATCGAAACTAATACTTGCATTGACGCAACTGACCTGAAAATACGGGTCTGTAAAAATCGGTGTGAATTGTCAGTATAGTATAGTTAGTCGTTAAATATCACAAAATAATTGAGATAGATTGTGTTTGAATGAAACAAGGCTCGCTGAAATGTAGAACGTTGATTGAAGTTTGATGGAATCTACATGTGTTATACTCAGACAGCGTAATCTTGAATTGTGCGACGAACCCGCGTAAGCGCACCGCACTTCGAATCCTGGTGGCATATCAACGTCAGATTATTGAAGAAACTTATGCGTGTGGCCCGTAGACGCGACACTCTGGTGAATAGTGCAAGCTTCGATATGCGGATTACGTGCTACAAATTGCGTTTGCGCTCAAAGCTGGCGGTGCTTTGAATTTAAACAGAAGGTATGTTCAACGCGTGCGCCCTTTACTCTTTGCCCGTTTAAGCAACAATATAATATATATACAAACATATATATAAATAAATAAACTGAAGAAACAAATAGACACAATGTGTCTAGATATCAGTCGTATATTGCGGACACTAAAATTCACGGTAGAAAACTGCCGGAAATATTATAATCGTCGATTGTGAAAATACCGTTGCGATGATGCTGCGATAGCGATTGCTTTTAGCATTTAATACGCGTTAGTTTTAATTCCATCTCTTGACAGATTAGATCAGTATTCTTTCAAGTTCAATCCAATCTTCTTCAGGTAATGGTAGATCTAAATTTTTTTAATTATCCGAGAATTTACATGTTTACGTGGTTAATTCGTAATTTACTGAGCAATATATCCAGATTTTTTTATACACACTGAGATAATATTATAGC
Organism: Lasioglossum leucozonium; assembly: GCA_028454225.1. NCBI lineage: Eukaryota > Metazoa > Arthropoda > Insecta > Hymenoptera > Halictidae > Lasioglossum > Lasioglossum leucozonium. The sequence goes on along the minus strand of CM052207.1, from coordinate 6,948,733 downwards.
ACGCGAGTACTGCAATACTACATGTTGCTATAATATTGTTTTACGATTTGAATATCATACATGAACCTAAGTCATATCATCAATAAACTCTTTTTACTTGTTGCTATTACTTTAATTCCATATATTGATAGAGAAACACGCTCTAAAATACTTTCTGGCGTTACCAATGTTAGTAAATATTTAGTAATCCGATTTTTGAAAATATTACAATTTTTGACAAGTAACAAGATGGAATTAGAACAAATTTATATTTCTGCGACTACATTTTTCACATGAATTAGTAATATATTGAGTTACCAAATTTCACTTGGTTTAAGATTTTATCACAATTTGTATACTCATGTTTTAAACCCTATGCAACAAATAATATAATTTTTTTAATAGATTACAAACGGGATGAGGATACAACTGGACTATGAGATGAACTCAAACTGGAAGTATCAGTCCTATTATACCTTCCTGTACTCAGGTTGGTGGACTTAGCCTGTGAAGGAAGGCAAGAGAAGAAGAAGAATCAAAGGAAGAAAGAGGATTATGCTTGTAGCCATTAAAGTGTAAGAAATTCTATTGTTTTTTATTCTTAACATTATCACAAAACCATTTTTAATTTCATATTACATATTAAGCTTAATCAATAATATTTTATCATTTCAATATAAGAATTCGATTTTTATCCCCTTAATTACTAATTTGCGGAAATGTTACAAATCCGTCTGCTGAGTAAAAATATATGGAGATTCATCGAAAAATTGTAACATTTTCGTACCAAAAGAAACATGTATCCAATTTTTAATTCTTCATAGATTATAATAAATTAATTTTTCAATTATGTCTTATCATAATGTAATGGAAACCACGTTCCCTAAAAAGTATTAGTTTTACCGCACTGTACTATGTAAAATAAAATATGTACATGTTATTAAAACTTTGTATCTTTGCAACCATAAAATGTGTTTCTGTAAAATTTAACCTTACAAAAACAATGTTATTTAGTACATTTGCAAAATTTCAGTAAACTATTTCTTGATGTTCAATAGTATAATATATGTTGCTTTCTTTACATAAATTAATTCCTTGAATCAGTTCCACTTGAAATAATGCAAGGTAAGGTAATTGAAAATTCATATTTCTGTAGAAATATATAATTTTTCTTAAAATCTTTATTTGTTTTTAGATGATATAAAAATAAACATGTTATTTATTGTAACTAGATTAAAAATATAATATATAAATCTAAAATTTTAATTGCACAAAATACAATTTTCATATTCGAAGGTACATACAATTTAATTATAGATTTAGAGAACATTTATAGAAATGTTTGTTACGAGAGCTGAGGTTCAGGTCCAATGCCGCCTGCATGTCTGTAGACCAACAATGCTACAGCTGTAATTAATTTGTTAAGATCACTTGGATCTTCACATTCTGCATACACTCGTACCACATCTTCAGTTCCTGATGGTCTGAAGATTACAAATATTGATTAAAAATTATTTCAATCCAAACAATTAATATAATAAAAATTTGGTGTTCAGTATACATATAGGCATTTTATTGTACCTGACGAAGGATCGACCTTTCTTGTATTGCGATACCACTTGATCAATTTCATTCTGCAATCCTTCAGGTGTTACACATCGCCTTTCAGCATCAGTTGTAGTTATAACATTTTTGTCATTAACTTTTACCAGTAATTGTTTATTTGGTAAATCTTTGTAACTTTTTTCCCAATCTATTATACTCCAACCTTTTGCATGTAAAATCGTTTCTACTAATAACATATCACTGAAGGCATCACCAACTGATTGATTTATTACGTCAATTATATTTAATAATGTAGAAGTGGCTGCTTTTTGTGAAGGGGTTAAGCTAACAAATAAATTATGATGTGTTAATATGATAAGCGATAATAAATATTATTACTAGTGTTATAGTAATAGTAACAAAGTAAAACTTACTTTGAGTTTGTACTAGCAATTTTAAGTGTTTGAATGACAATGTCTTTGAATAGAATAGTTCCATGTCCATTTGCTTCAAAATATATACCTATATCAAGTTTTATTGCTTCGCTGTGCAGATGTTTCACACCGGTTGATGTGCATACAACTGGAATTTGCTAGAAATAATTTGTCAACAGAATCAGTAAAAATTAATTGTAATTAGAGGTAATCATACTAATTATTTTATCATACCAGTATATTTGAAATATAATTAGTAGAACCACCATTAGCATATGCTGTTTGTACTAATCCAAATTGGAATGATAAACCGCATTCTCTTAAGAGCTGTTTGAAATATTCAGCAATAAGTGTTGCTATTCTATCACCATCCAGAAGATGGAATTTATTGTCGTGATCTAGGTAGAAATATATTATTCTATCTGCATCACCGTCTATAGAGACACATCTAACATTGGGTTCAAGATTAAAATTTATAGGTGGTACTTGTTTCACTTTAACATAATCAGCTCCACACTGCAAGTGATTTGTTGCTTGTTAACATATGGTCTAATTATCTTAAATGAGTAATATAACAAATTATTATACCATGTGATTCAATTCTCCATTACCATCATTATATATGTTAATTGTTAGCGATGCTCCTAAGTACTCTTGAAACTTTTTTGCAGCAATAGCACCAACCCCATTAGCAGCATCTAATGACAGTTCTGCTACATAGTGACTATTGTTCATCGTATTCTGCCTAATATGCTTAAATGAATTGGATAATTTTTCATAATATCCATTCAATGTAGAATTGCCATATTCGTTATTAGTGTTTGTACAAACAACAAGATAATGTAATTGAGGAGTGGTAACTACTCCAAAGTCTTTTACTGTTCCATTTAATGCTTGAATTCCTGCCACAGTAGCATTGAATAACACTGGACCACTTTTTCTGGTGTCTCTACCAATTATTACTGTTGCTGTTGCAGACATATTAATATTTTGCTCTCTTATAATTTGTTCTATAGTAGAAACCAACTTTGAATCTTCCACATTAGCTAAATGTGTAGCAATAGATTCCCAAGATGCTTCCAACATTTCACCAGCTGGATCTACAAGTTTCACACCATTATCTAATTCAATGTTGTGACTTGCAGTAATCATTAAACCAATTGCAGCTATTACAAATAAAAATTTTTAATTAATTATTAAGAATAAAATATGTTAACAACAAAACTCTTTTGTATTTACCACTCTTCACTTTGGATCTTAAAACTGCTAACATTCCCATTCTATAGAGAACATGTATAAGATCATCAGCACTAGAATAAAATATTAACAAATCCATAAAAGAAATTGAATTAATGATTTCTCAAATAATGTTTTATATTTTTCCTTTTATACTTACATTGTTCGAAAACCGGCTGTACCATATTGTATATAACCGCTATAGGTGTTACTATATTTTTCATTCACTATGGAGTTCAATCGTAAACACTCCATTTTCTATTATTATTTTTTGTTATTAAAATATAAGTAAAAATTTTGACATGTATAGATTGTATATTAAAAGCAGTGATGCCAGAATCGTGAGACGTGGGACGTTCCCCTGAGCCGCTGATTTCCCCCCCTCTGACGTAGCGTCGCCTCACTGCGCACACACAAACGTACCTCTTCTCTGCCCGTATGAGTGCCTGTTCGATTGTACCTTTTCGAAGATACGAGGTGGTGTTCTTCAAATTCTTCGTTACCGTATTATTTTGGCGGGGGTAAAAATCCCGGTCGTCTAATTTATGGCTAGCGGCAAGGTTGTCGCCGCGTGCGAAAAAGGGACTTTTCGGGACTCTGCTTGCCGCGCAGTTGGACAGGATCTAACGGTGCACGAATGGCAGCGTTTATGACGGGGTATTTGCAACAACCAGGAAATCAATTTAAAAATGAATAAACTAATTTGCCATCCTGCAGACACCAGGGTAGGTTTTATTACTCTAGATCCTAACATCTGCAGACGGTCAATTTTAATATCTTGCGCTACGAATCATGTACTGTTACAACAGTTTTATAAAAATTCAACAGTTACATATTATTGAAACAATTGTTCTTAATTTTTTTCAAAATTTTTTCTGAAATAACAAAATCAAAATCAATTTTTCCCATGCCTCTTCACCTTTTTATATGTGTAAAATATGGAAAAATATTTAAGTATATATTTCAGTCTAAATTTCACTTCGATATCTTTTGGAGATCAAAAGTTATAGCAAGATGTGTGCCGTGCCGATGAAACTTCGGTAAAACGTGAATTTCGGAAGAACGCATTGAGTCGAATAGGCGGCTCACACGAACAGAGTAGAGGTACGCTTGGTGTGTAGCGCGCGTGCAATCGAACAGGCACTCACACGGGCAGAATGGAAGTCCGTTCGTGTATAGAACGTGCGCAGTGCGGCGACGATTCGTCAGGGAGAGGGAAATCAGCGGCTTAGGGGAACGTCCCACGTTCCACGATTCTGGCAACACCTGTTACATTCGTAGATACTTATGTGTATGAATAGTTTGGATACGTATGCATCGGAAAGTGAAAGTTAATCATGTTTTAAAAAATGAATAAAACGATCGCAACAATTGAATACCAAAATTTTGTTTAGTATAAAATGTATACAAAATTACATATTAAAACTTATAAATTTAATCAATAAATTAAGTAAATAAAGATAGAATTATTGAAATGTAAGAGATAATTTAACCTTATTTCTTATTTTGCGATCTTTTATAAGTCATTGAAGAAAATTACCTCGGCTATAGTAATTGCTGAATAGTATAAAATACTTAAAATAAAATGCTTTTAATATCTGACATTGCAAAAGAAACAATATTTTTTAATGCCTTAAATAAACTTACAGTATTTTCCTTATCAGGTTCAATAATGTTGTTTTCTAACTAACGGATAGTATGAATAAATTAAAACTTTTAAATTTGTAATACGACACAATTTTTTATGAATATATATTCAACTTATTTAACAAATTTTTTAAGCAATGTAGCATATACGAAGAATGTTTTCAGACTATTCTGTATTTCACGATTGCGAGTCCAATAATACACAAATATTTAAAAATCCAGGTAGAGATGTATGTACAATATTGCGAAATCTGTTACACACGTTTGATAAAGTAAAGTAAACATTGTTGACATCACGATAAAAGCCCAATAGGATTGATATTATTTAGTAGTAAAAATATATTTATTTATTGTTTGCATTTTATACAATTTTCACGATGGAAACGCAAATATAACAAAATAATTAAATAAAACCAAAATCTGCTTCTACAGACTTTTATTTTCTTGATTGATGTATCTTAATGTTTGTATTTAATGATATATTTTAATTTAACAATAAATAGTATGACTGCGTAAAAGCAAAATTTGTGGAAGCTACATTTATACATAACACAAATTAAATAGTTTAATAAATAAAAGGATTAACAAAACTGAATTAGAGACTAGTTTGTTGGCGTTAATACTGAAATAAAAATCATGTTTTTAAATGCTCTAGTTAGAACTTTCATTAACTATTTCAGGCTTTATAGAATTGAGTTTTAATTTTATATCTTCACGAGTCTCTGTGGTTATATTTTCTTCTTGTATACATTTTCTTATCTCATGTCCAATCGCTGCTCCAAGTGGAGGAGGAACTGCATTTCCAACTTGTCGATGTTTATCAAGTATAGTTCCATAAAATCTAAAGCTATCTGGAAATCCTTGAGATCTTGCACATTCACGTATACTGACTACTCGAGTTTGTACTGGATGCAACACTCGACCCTAATAGAAATGGATTTAATTATTTCTATAAAATTTTTATAAAGATCCTCCTAAATAATACCTGTTTTCCCATAGGTTCAGGATTTGTAATAGTTGTACTAAAAAATCCATCCCAGTGTAATCTGCCATATAAGCCAGCCCAATGATTATGACGATTTCCTGTATGTGGAAGACACCATGGTATTAGAGTGTTAAATTGTCGATCTGTAGGATCACATGATTTCCCTAAACAACAACTGCATACTCCGCGATATGCTCCATTAGCACTTTTTCCAGCTTTCTTATCATCATAACTATATTCTCTTAAATAAAGACGAAATATGTTTAAACATGGTTACAATTATCTAAAATTACGATAAATAATTAGAGGTGTGAGAAGTGTCGGGAAGGTAACGGGTCGAGAACCCCTTTCGATCCCGAATAAAATCGGCCTGTCCCGACCCGACATTCTCGCACAACTCTATAAATAATGTTATCTATATATATATACAATTTTCTTGAATATGTTCCATCGCTCAATCTGACTGCAATATTTGGTAAATCACGCCAATCTGAACCATTAGCAGTTGGGATATGAGCAATTCTGGCTTCCACAATAGGTGCCATTTCTTTACATATATGATCTTTTAATAAGGATTGGTATTCACGGCCTCTCATCTATAGTATAAAAGCAAAAATTAGAGATCTTATATTATAGAGGACAGGTATTTTCAATTTGATTACTTTTCGTTGAAAATGTGATATTGGTTCACTGCTGTAAGGCATCTCTTCCTTATTCCATCCATTTTTTATTTCTGGCAAATCAGACATAGAATCTTTGACACTAATTGTTCTAAACGGCGCTGAATCGGTCCAGGTGCAGTTAGAACTATACTAAAATAATATTTTCGAAGTAAGAATTTCTTATACGAATCATTGGAAAATGTATAATATTATTTACCTTTTTATTATTGACCAGTACACTTAATGTACATGCACGTTTGCTGAAGACATGTGTTGGTTCTGGATACTTTGGAAGTATTTGTCCAGGCGCAGCAGCCAGTATGATCATTCTATGTAATATAAAAAAATAAAGTTTACAAAATAATGAAGCAGCACTATAATTACATAATCGAAAAACAAACCTTCGCCTAGTTTGAGGTACCCCATAATTTCCAGCTTGTAGAATACCAAATGTACATTGATAGCCCATTCGAACCAAACACCGCAGTGTTAGTTTTAATACCATACTTTTCTTAAAAGATACGAAATTTCTAACATTTTCCATAATAAAAAACTTGGGTCTATAGTAATCACAGTATGACAAGTAAGACACGACAAGGGAGCTTTTAAATAAAGAATATTGTCGTGAATTGAAACGATTCATGCCACTGAATCCTTGACAGGGTGGACCACCACACAGTAACTCTACTTGTCCTTTCTGAGGGAGTTTTTGACTAATGTCATCTGTTATATTACCCTAAAAAATATATTGAATCTATTATGTAGTGATAACAGGAGGATGCTATAAAATAATTAGTCATACTAACATCCATAACTTTCTTCAATAATATATTACAGTCTTCTGTAAATACTGTTGTATTTGGATTATTCAATCGGTACGCATGAGCAGCTGGTTCTTCTTTTTCAATAGCCCATAAACATTCAGCAATACCAGCTTGATGTAAACCTTCTGATAGTCCTAGAATGAAAGAATTATTATTAGAGGTAGGCCAGAACCCAAAAATGTTTATACATTATATTATAGAATCATAATGAAATACATACCACCGCAACCAGCAAATACGTCCAGCGTTCTCAATTTATTTATTATTGCTTTGTAGTCAGTAGGTTTATTCACAAATGCCTTCTTTTGATATTCCTCTGGTTTTTTGCCTTTAAGTTTCAAGTTACTTTTACCTTTACTAGTTTTCCCAATGCTCATAGCATGATAAGGTGGTTCATCAAATTTTTTTTCTTGTTCATTGTAAACTTCATTGAAATAAAATCGATTTGGTCCTGATGCAGACCATTCATCCATTGATTGATTTAAATTTTCGGAATAAGCAAGATAACACTGATCAACAATGTCAGTAAATTTGACAGTGCACACTATAAAAATGATTTTATATCAAATACAGTAGCAACATTCATTGTAACTGTACAACATACCTTCATCACTCCAGTAAACCATATTTAAATCAACTTGTTCCACTGATATAGAATTTTTATGCGTATTTTCAGGCCTATATAATTTATTTACTTTAATATTAATATCAGAAGGTGAAACAATTACGTCATTCGTAGTAGCGTATATTGTGTTTATATATCCTATGCAAAAGGGGTGAGGAGTATCGTAGTTTGAACCTTTATTATAATCAGATGATTTTCTATAAAATTCAGGATACGTATCTTCGTCTACGTTTTCCTTTTTTATTTTTACGTCTTGATATATAATTTGATGTTTAAACTTGAATGTTCCAGGCTGTAAAAATACCGCGGTACCAACTCTATATTCTTCACCTTTGTATTTTACTACTCCATAGATAATTTCTCTGCTACTCCTCTCTTCTATTTTCTCATATACCTTAAAATATTTTTAACATCAAAGAAGTGATGCATGTATAATTGTTTATAATTTTACATACCTTTGGCGTGTTAAATTGTTCTAATGTTATTACACGAACGCAAGCAGGACAAAAGCGATGAATATTTTCTTTACGACGACATTCGGGATTAGGCAAAGGATCCTCAAATCGAGCAGTTTCAGGTGTATAACGTTTTTGATAAAAAAATTTTTTACCGTCTGTGTCTTTTATCTCATTTTCCAGACTCAAATTCGTATTCCCTGTTACAATACACGTACAACATATCTTAATTAATTCAAAGTCGTTTTTCATTTCAGATATTAAATTCTTACCCAGATCACTCCAATTTTCTGGGACTTCTTTAAAAATAACTGTACATTTCGATCTAATGGATGTAAAAGGTACATTATCACAATCATCGCTCAAAAACAATTCTATAGGATCTGATGTTTCTCCCAAAATTGTATCGTTTCCTCTATGAAACCAATTTGCATGGAATTGTTTTAGACCATTTCTAGTTTCCCACATGTAAACTACTTTAGCAACGTGGAATGGAATCGATGGATTTTTGGGCTCAACGAGCACATAATCGTTTAATTGAATATTTTCATCTCCTACAATGGCAGATTTATAATATGTCTTCTGGTTGTCAATAGCAATTTGATTTCCGACCCACATAATGTCCTTTTTAAGTTCTTTGAAAGCTTTCTTTTTGCTTTCTTCTTCAATAATATTATCTATTACAGTTTCAAACTGTTCCTCATTTTCTGGATCAGAGTCATCTGCTTCCTAAATATAGAAGCATGTACATTTAGTCACTATAATCAATCGAAAATTGTTAAACAATTAAATAAAGAGCTTCTATTGTTATTTATACTTGAATGGCCATATTTGGACATCTTCTTTTAAGACAAGCCTGCTTGGTTCTTCCACTCCCTCCAAACTTGATCATATCTCCACAAGCACTACAGAGACCACAATCTGGTTGTTGACAATTTTCGCATATTCCACACCTCTGTCTTTTAGGTCCCTGTATTGTGTATTAACAAAAGTTTATAGTACTTAAAATGTATCTCCAAAATTAAAATTATACAAGTATCTACCATTGTTATTTTATCATTGTGTTTAATTAACTGATCAGCAAAAATGTTTTCAAACATATCGTTGACCAATTGAGTTGTAGTTGCTTTTGTCCAGGCAGGTTTTTTAATTTTCTGTTCTCGTCGGTAGGTTTTACGAAGTGCTCTTTTTTTTCCTAGCATAACACCTGCCAGACTTGCTAGTGATCGCATACAGGGATTTGTGATAAGGAGAGTATCATCTGACTCAGCCGAGTCATCAAATGACAATACTTGATCGCATACAAACTGTGCATGTCGCAGTAAAGTGTCTTCACTAAATCTTGCAATGCCTTTAGGTGGAACAATTGTCTGAAAATTATACAGTATTAATACGAGACAAGTAATAATGAGAAAAAAGTATTCTTAAAAGTACATTTTTATTACTTGAAGCTTGTTGAGTAGATCTTCATAAGTTGGATTAATTTCATTTAAAAGGAACTCAATGACTAATTTACTCATGTATATCTTTTCTCTAACAAGGTCTATGAAAGGAGCATATGCTTCTGATGGTTCCATTAAAACATACTCGGCGAATGCTGTATTAAAACCTATGAGGGCTAATTCACCTCCATCAAAACCAGAAACGTACCACTCGTTTATAGGTCCCATGTCCTTAGCAGGTACTCCGCCTTCAGGTGATGTATCTTCTTCATAAATTGCTTTCATGTAGCCAGAGAAATATAACTTTACATTTTTTTCTATGAGTCCAGTATCGAATGGACATAAATGACCATTCTTATCATAAACGCTAAAGTTTATAAAAGAAAAAAGTATACATAGAATATTATAAATTACAAACAACAAATATAAACAGTAACACATAAATTACACAATGCTTTTACAAAATATAAAATGTGAAGTTTTACCTAAAGTAAGTTAATTTATTTTGCGGATGTTGATCACTTTCATGTACAAATGATTCATTACCACTAAATAAACATAATTTTGGATCCGTCAAGGCAATAAATTCATCAACAGCTCCATTCGGATGTCCTGGATAAAATCTTAAATCATCATTCAATTTTTGACGACAATATTCACATTTTTCAACAAAAGTATTAATTTTTTTAGTTTCAACTTTTACTACACTTATATCACTTTCAATTTTAACTTTCTTTTCATGATTTTCACTCGGATCAATATTTTCTTTATCATATTGATCCTTTATAACAACACATTTTTCTGATTGTTGTGACTCTTCTTCATTATTAACACCTGAATCTATTCTTTTTCTTTTAGCAATTTGCTTTGAAAACATATCAAGTATTGTTCTGTCATGTTTCGTAGATTTTGTATCATCAGGTTTCATAGTAATACAAGAGTTTATTATTATCAATACTGCAACTCCAATTAATTTTGTTTAATGCTAAAATAAAAACAAACTTATATAAATATAGCATCAATGTAATGGATTATAAAATTTGTACAAAATAATTTATATTTAGTGGTGCATAATCATACACAGTTTGTACAGGGTAAAATGCACAGGGCAAAAACACCTCCCGGCTTTTGAAATTCAACAAAAAAACAACGGTGAATGCAATTCAAAATTTGATTACATATTCTGAAAGTAAACAGAATACAATTTACTTTCAAGTACTTTTGAATACGAACCCCGACCCTATGGCCCTGAAATTGTTACCCCATAACAATATCGTTTTTCAGTCTGGAACAGCAGCATTTCGATCGAGCGTGAAATTGTTGCGAAAAGCTTTGTGCGTCGTGATTACAGATTCGTTGTTTTTAATAAACGCTCCAATAAAGAACGCACGTTGGGTTATTGGATATCTGTCCAAAAACGTGGTAACAACCAGTAACGATTGAAAATGATTATGTGCTATCAAAAGATCCCACCATTTACCACCGACTTCGTCTTATCGACAACGGAACAAAAGTTAAACGAAATTCGAGAAATCTTTTTGCCGCAGCATGTATATTAATTTAGAATTAGAATAGGTATATTACCGTTGACAGGTTAATACATAGAGTACACTATCAGTACACAACGATTCACTGTAATTTCATATTCACAATTTTAAACAGATCAATGGTATAGAATCAGCGGGATGTAAATACATAGCATATTTCGTTGGTTTTAACGTTCACCTTTTCCCGCCAGTGATCAGGTGAGATATTGGATGTGTCTATTCGCGCATGCGCGTTCAGCACAGTAACGCAGCGATTAGATATTGGTCAGGTTTTATCTAGTATCCTCTCTGGTATCTAGATACGTCTACCATCGACGATATAATATTAAAGACTGTCAGCCAATGTGTTATTTAGCGATATAGGCAAGTGGGATCAACGGGTCCAAGATCGATCGGTAACAAGTCGTGGCGGCGATATTTTCTCGTCGGTGATGGAACTAATTGTAAGAATGTGGAACTATCAATGATCTGAAATATCAACATCGCCAAAACTTCCGCCTCTATCAGAATAGAACATTTGCTCGAGCTCTACGTAAAGCTGCTGACATTACCCATTCTGTAATTGCTTGCAAAACAATTACTTTGTATTCTAGAACGGCGTTACACTTTTATTGTCATTGAATCTGATGGAAGGTGACATTGCAAAGTATTATACAAGGGAATAAGTTTGAAATAATCATAGATATTAATTTACAAGATCATTATTGAAAATCTTTTAATTTTGGTTTTACATTTTAGGATACAAAATTAACACAAATTCTAAGTGTGCAGCTATTAGCTCGATATTATCCACTATTTGTAAGATACTAGAAGATCTTACAAATAGAGGATAATACCGATTGCCCAGGTCTCACCGCGAGGAGGTTGCTGCACAAGAGACCCGGAGAGGGAGTCAGAACGAATGCAATATTCCTTCTGGCTCCCTTTCCTAACAACGACGAACTTATACTAACGCAGTAACGCAATATGTCGAGTAATTATTGCGGGGAAAAAGGTGTGAATCGGAGAAGAAGTCTCCGATCCACGGGAGAGCAAAGGCGAATCAGGCAGAAGGCTCTGATTCTTTCAAAAAGAGAAACAAGAACGAACCAGAGCAGAAGGCTCTGGTCCGAGGGTGACGCGAACGCGTACAATGCTTGCAGCCAAACTCCAGTCAGCACCGATACCCAACATGAATTCAAGAAGAGCGATGACCAAGAGAAGAGTTCACACGGTGTCCCATTTACTCCAGTTACCACCTGTTACCAAGCAACTTACGTTGAGGTAACTCGGGTGGAATTACGACAGAGAGGACTTTTCACTTACACAGTGTAACACGGCGAACAGATCGCTTGACCATCCACTCTCAATGAATTGACGTCGAATACCGATACCAACTGGATTGGTACATACAAGCAAGGTCCGACACAGCGGAAGGCTGTGTCGGAGTCAAAACAACGAACCGAGCAAAGTGAAGTTAGATTGAATTAAATTAAATTAAATTAAATTAAATGAAATTAAGTTAAGTGAAGTTAAGGCAATAATTACTCGACATATTTACAATGATGACATACAATCTTAATAACTAACGCACGCACGCAAGCCGAGCAGTTATTGTCGCAAAAGAGGGAAGAATCATAGCAAAAGGCTTTGAATTGCAATGAAGAAAAATGAACCAGAGCAGAAGGCTTTGGTTCGGGGGGTGACGCTAAGACAATAATTGCTCGGCAAATATAAATAACTTAACATACGCAGTCTTCACGATGTATTCTCTTCGTTGGGGTGTCCTCTTCGTTCGATGTATCCTGACCGACTGTTAAACAATACATGACCCCGCATACGAGTACGAATACGACAAGAAATACGACAAAACTAAATCCCGCACACGCGTGCGGCCTATAGGCACTTCGGGTGCCCCGGAGACGCGACACCCCGTACTCACTCACGGCCCCACCCGTGAGTGAGCCCCTGAGGGACCTCCGATCGAAGGAATACCAATTTGAAATAAGAAATATAAATTTTCAGAAGACCATCTCGAAAAAATTCAGAAGCATTTCTATCATAAATCGAGCAATAAAACCAACGATGATGAAGATGCGATGAGAGTAACTATAAATCCCGTACACGAGTACTGCCTACAAACCCCGCACACGAGTGCGAATCTAACCAGCTCACGAGAAACAACCTAACACCAGCTCACAAGAGCCAAGCTAACCCCGCACACGAATGCGGCCTATAGGCGATTCGGGTGCCCCGGGGACGCGACACCCCGTACTCACTCACGGTTAAGTGAGTGAGCCCCTGAGGGACTTCTGATCGAGGGTATACCAATTTTTAATAAAAAACTTACAATTTGATAATAAATGAATATATTTGGTCTTTCATCTATCATGTCTTACATTCTAGAATACAATGTTAACACAAATTCTAAGTGTGCAGCTATTAGCTCGATATTATCCTCTATTTGTAAGATACTAGAGGTTCTTACAAATAGAGGATAATACCGATTGCCCAGGTCTCACCACGAGGAGGTTGCTGCACAAGAGACCCGAAAAGGGAGTCAGAACGAATGCAATATTCCTTCTGGCTCCCTTTCCTAACAACGACGAACTTATACTAACGCAGTAACACAATATGTCGAGTAATTATTGCGGGGAAAAAGGTGTGAATCGGAGAAGAAGTCTCCGATCCACGGGGGAGCAAAGGCGAATCAGGCAGAAGGCTCTGATTCTTTCAAAAAGAGAAACAAGAACGAACCAGAGCAGAGGGCTCTGGTCCGAGGGTGACGCGAACGCGTACAATGCTTGCAGCCAAACTCCAGTCAGCACCGATACCCAACATGAAATCCAAGAAGAGCGATGGCCAAGAGAAGAGCTCACACGGTGTCCCATTTACTCCAGTTACCACCTGTTACCAAGCAACTTACGTTGAGGTAACTCGGGTGGAATTACGACAGAGAGGACTTTTCACTTACACAGTGTAACACGGCGAACAGATCGCTTGACCATCCACTCTCAATGAATTTCTGCCGAATATCGATACCAACTGGATTGGTACAGACAAGCAAGGTTCGACACAGCAGAAGGCTGTGTCGGAATCAAAACAACGAGTCGAGCAAAGTGAAGTTACATTAAAATGATGAATTGAATTGAATTAAACTAAATTAAATTGAATTAAATTAAATAAAAAGGCAATAATTACTCGACATATTTACAACGACGATATACAAACTTAATAATTAACGCACGCGCGTAAGCCGAGCAATTATTGCTCAGCAACTATAACTAACTTAAAGATACGCAGTTTTCGTGATGTGTTCTCTTCGTTTGATGTGTCTTGGCTGCTGTATTATAGCTGAACTCGACTAATGATGATTCGACAAAATACAAACCCCGCACACGAGTGCGAATACCAGAAGCTCATGAGAGCAAAACAAAATCCATCACACGAGTGCAAATCTAAGAGCAGTTCACGAGAGCCAACCTAACACCAGCTCACGAGAGCCAACCTAACTCCGCACACGATTGCGGCCTATAGGCGTTTCGGGAGCCCCGGGGACGCGATACCCCGTACTCACTCAGGGCCCCACCCGTGAGTGAGTCCCTGAGGGACCTCCGATCGAAGGAATAACAATTGTAAATAAGAAATATAAAGTTTGTAGAAGAGGATCGTGTGAAAATTCAGAATCGAACTTCAATTAGACATGGAGCAATAAGAATAACGATGATAAAGATGCGACGAGGAAGAACTGTAAACCCCGTACACGGGTACGGCCTACATACCCCGCACACGAGTGCAGATCTAACCAGCTCACGAGAGCCAAGCTAACCCCGCACACGAGTACGGCCTACCTACCACGCACACGAGTGCAAATCTAATACCAGCTCACGAGAGCCAAGCTAACCCCGCACACGAGTACGGCCTACCTACCACGCACACGAGTGCAAATCTAATACCAGCTCACGAGAGCCAAGCTAACCCCGCACACGAGTGCGAATCTAATACCAGCTCACGAGAGCCAAGCTAACACCAGCTCACGAGAGCAAAGCTAACCCCGCACACGAGTGCGACCTATAGGCGCTAAATGTCGATGTCCGTTTAATTAACAGTTGAAGAATCGTTGAAGGTGGGCCAAGGGTAATCAACAAAACCATTGTAAAACCCTTGGCCCACCCTGTGTTGCAAAGCAGAAAATAAAACTTCATAAAGTAAACCATCACAAATAAAAAAAAAAATGGCCAAACTCACGAAACTGGGCCGGATAGTCAGCCACTGGACAGCTACTGGTCAGCTACTGGACTGCTACTGGACAGCTACTCGACAGCTACTGGACACTGGACAGCTACTGGACAGCCACTGGTCACTCACTAATCACTCGCGTTCACTCAGTCGGACCGCTTCCGCCCGAGTCCCGGGCCCGACTGACTGACTGACTGAGAGTGCTCGCCGAGTTCAGGCGCAGCTGCGCAGCGACGCGGAACTCTCCCCACTCCATCTAACTCGATCTAGCTCGATTTCGATCGTCATGATAGTAATTATTGATAAATTTATTATCTATGGCTGTTTAAGGTTTATAACAATTCCTTTTGCCAACTATATCCACAAGCAGTCCCTTGACCATCTTGCCATCTAATTTTTTATTCTAATTTTTTATTCTTCAAGACATTTCGGTTCCCACAGATCGATTCTTCGAACAATTATGTATAAGAACAAGTGTAAGGAAATAATGCTCGTCCATGAAATATTTTTAAATTACAAATTGAGATATCACCACGTATTATTATATTAGATTGGAAAGAAAGTTCGTAGCGTTTTTCAAATACGTACTTCAATTTTCGACAACAATTATTATTTTGTTTACTATCAATGAATAAAAGTTTATTTATATAAATCGAAAAAGCATTTATTCAGCTTTAAAATAAGTATCTATATGTAAACAGAAATGAAATATTCAAGTTGTAGTAATCATGTATTGACTCGTTTCGCTTACTTTTCCAGATTTATGATCGTAACGTAGAAAATAGCCGAAATACGTGCTGTGCATTCCACGGCAGTAACAATAAATTGGCAACCTTGCGACGAATATTCTCGGATGTGATTTGGCAACTACGCCTTCAATACCTGGCAGCACCGATGAGGATATCTCGTCAGTGCTGAAAGTCAATATAATTCCTAAACTCACCACTCCAAATCGTAGATGGCATACCAAAACATCTGATTTTTTGAACAGTCGGTATTTCAGAACATGTGACACGAAGTCCCATAAGATGATGGGTCTATCCTTATACTTCGTCTGTGCAAGAGCCCCGGGGAAGCGAGACAAAAAAATACATCGAGTGATCGGTCTACTTCTAAATATATACACTTAGTCTGTGATTGTATATAGTCGATCAAGTGAATTCTGCGCGCGAAAAAATGGAAATTGTTTATATTATTTTACAATAGTATAGAAGTATCGGCTTTATGTTCTTCTGATTTTTGCAAAAAATGTTTATGTGACCCAAGTTATATAGCACAATCAATTGATATTACCTTATGATCTAAATAGATAACCAATAATAGCGAAGGATTTCTCAAATAAAATAATGTTGTTTTACTTTCTGTTTACGTAAGAGAAATTAAAAATGAAACTATACTGCAACGTAGAAGTGAATAATAGAGTTTCTTCTACAAACATAGTACGAAGAAAATCACAACGTTCCATTTTAGCAATTGGAAGGCACACAATAAAAGGCAATGACTTA
Source organism: Lasioglossum leucozonium (assembly GCA_028454225.1). Lineage (NCBI taxonomy): Eukaryota > Metazoa > Arthropoda > Insecta > Hymenoptera > Halictidae > Lasioglossum > Lasioglossum leucozonium. The sequence goes on along the minus strand of CM052207.1, from coordinate 6,931,629 downwards.
TACCTACTTTGGCAAACATTGCAAAATAAACAGGGTACTAAATATAAGGTAAAACGTCTGAACACTTCAGTTAAAGAATTAAGTATTAGAAATGAATTTCTTTTCATGGAAAATTTCATTTTCAGATTGATAATAATATAGAGAAAATATTTAACAAATTTATCAACCAAGGAAAAGCAACAATCCGTCTAATAGAACCACCTCATGATTTAATTATTCAAGCTGACATGATTCAACTGAAAAGTTTCATGCACACATTGAAGCTAGGAATGTCTAAGCAAATAGATGCATCGATTCTGGCTATTTCAAATTTGAACCCAAAATGCATGACTTCTGTTCCAAGAATTAAAGTTGTGGTTAATAAATCTTCCGAGTATCCCACTTTACAGGGTTTTCCACGAACAACTGAAGAATTATACCTAGTCGGATTGAATAGAAAATCTTTTGATAGACAAATTTTAAGACTTCAAAGTTTGAGAATATTAAATTTATCTAATAATCAGATCTCATCTGTACCTAAAGAATTAGGTTTATTGCAACATCTACAGGAACTTAATCTTTCACAAAATCGCCTTGATAAAGCTGTGAAGTGGGTATGGCTAGATCAACCTGCTATAAAGAATAATTTAAAATTATTAGATATAAGCAGTAACATGGTAAGAGTTCATATTTTATAAATAAGCAATCTTCATATATGTGTTTCAATATTATTTTTATATTTTTTATATAGCTAACAATAATACCAAAAGAAATTGGAAAGCTTCATGCTATTGTTAATTTCAAAGCTAGTAAAAATGTGTTATCATATTTACCGCAAAGTCTGGGATCATTACCTAATTTAAAATATTTAGATGTATCTAAAAATAATTTAAAATATTTGCCAGGGAGTATGAGAAACTTGCGATTAATTTTATTAGATGTTTGTGAAAATGAATTTGATGGTGAAAATATGGATTCTGTGATTGATGTAGATTTACCAAAATTAGTTGAGTATGCAGGCAGATCAGTTCTTAAAGCGAGGTTTGTACTACATAATTGGAGAAGATGTAATTCTGGATGATTAGTAAACTTTGTAATATGTCTATTGTTTTATTTAATTTTTTAGGCTTCCATATGATGCCAGTTCAATTCCACTGATGTTAGTAAAATATTTGGATGCAGCGAAGTATTGTGTTTGTGGTAATCCCTGTTTTGATTGTTACAGAAGAAAGCTTGTGGAATTTCACTTAACTGCAATAGCTAATAGTGTAAAGTCATCAGGACATGTTACAATACCATTTGATTGTTATTTTTGTTCAAATAGTTGTGTATATAGTTATGCAAAAGCATAGTATAAAAAATAATTAAATTTTCACTTTTATACAGAAGTTCGTAATTTATTTTGTATCATCGAACATAAAAATAAAGTAAATGTACAAAAGATGCAATGAAAATAATTTTTACAAGTTCCATAAAGACTTGCCTTTGGTATTTGAGATCTCAATTAGTAAAACAATTAGTATATTTACTTCATGTCTTTTTAATATGTATACAAGAAAGATATTTTTTAAAATCTTCTTCTCATAGTTAGGATATAAAATATCTATACACAAAAGTTAAAGAAAATAGAACAGTTTTATTCAGAGTCTCTTATATAACATATTGATATACAGTGCCAGTGTTAAAATATTGCCATCTTAACACTAACCAAGATTTGTTACACTTCAATTGATATATTATAGATAATTCGAATTTCATTACTTTTAATAAATGTATTTGCTATAAAAAGATTGATACTTGAAAGATATTGATATATCATATTTTTTGTTTCTCTTTCTATATATTTAAATTATATTATAAAATATTAAAATATATCACTACATTACTTGATAATTTCTTAATTAGTCATCACATGATCAGTCCATTTGATTGATTTAAAACGTCATTTAAAATTAGAATAATACGTTCATTATCACACATTATTCCTTTTGTATACTTATTTCAGCAAATAAACGAATTTAAAATGAGCAGTAATAGTGAACTAATTATTTTTTTCCTTTAGCATTTTTTTTTGACAAAGTCAAATCCTTCATCATCCATAATAGTATAATATTGTCGTGCTGTAACTACACGTTTTTTACCTATACGTGGTACAGTAAAATCAATATCTTTATATTCATTTTCATCTAGTTTTCCATAAGCATGTATAGGTTGAACAAAAACCTCTGGGTCCTCTGGATATTGAACTAATTTCATTGAATACTTTTTTTCTGTTGTATTGTTTAACGAAGGAATATCTTCATTCTATTGTGTACAATAAAAACATTTTAGTTTAACATATCCAATTAGTTTATTAATTAAATCATAATATTTATAACTTATGCTCACTTGTATATACGTTTCCCTGCATTTCTTTACTCTTTTATCACCTGACTTGTTTGGTATTTGTAAATCATGTAATGATATTTTATGAGTTTTTAGAAGGCCTCTGATTGCTGCATTTTTATGAAGTCTGTACTTTTTTAACAAATATTCCTCACCTTCGATACCTTCTGTTTCATCGTATGAATTGTTAGGATCAGAATCAGTTTTAGTCGATAAATTTAAAGTAGCTTCAATTTGTCTTGTTTTCCAATGTTCCTCGAGGCTTTCATTTGAATAATTGACACCGCAATGGGCCTGCAAATCATAATTAATGTTTCATGACCAGAATGATAACTTTCTAATGACAGTGGTAAAAATTGATTGCATAACTTTCATATATACTTTCTACATACTTTCCAAAGATTATGAATAATATTTACATAAATTTTGTCATGTTTTTTAACTAAGTTGCTATTATACACTGCATATCATATATTTCTATTACATTTTGCAGATAATAGATTGATTTACCTTCATAATAGAACAAGCTATTTCGCTTTCGTGTACTACGTTTTCTGACAATTCATTGCATTGTTGTTTATTGTCACCTGCTACATCGTAATCTGCAGTATATAACTGTAAAGTACAACTTCTTATTAGAATATTATTAATAATGTTCACTGTACCTAAATTGGAGTACATAGCCGGAATATTATGCTTTAAGTCTACCTAACTTGTTTACGATACAATAGATTTTACTCAAAAATAATGTGCAATTAAATACCAACATTTGCATTTCGTGGTAGTGTTTGCTTATTTATTTTGGGAGTTCTTTTAGCTGTGTTGTAGTATGTAAATGATGAAGATGACGGCCTATCTGCAAAAGGTATCTCAGTTACCTTTTTAATATCATTTAATATACTCATTGTAGAATGATATTAAAAATAGAAAATCTGCAACTAAAAATTCAGATTATAAGTAATTTTCAAAGCTCATTTTAAAATATAAGTAGTAAACGACTTAATCAAACGAGATCATATTTAAGTGCTAATATCTATCCAACTGGGTAAACATATGGATATCTTACGGATAATGTAAAAGATTTCGCGACTCTTGATGATAATAATGAATAACCGGTTTTATGTGTTTTAACTTTTAATTACGGCTCGTACTGATTATCAGACTCGTATTGTATTCAAACTTTCGTTTAAGGTTAAGACATAACTGCGTTTCGAATATGGTAAACAAAGAAACTCATTGGTTAGTTTAAATGATAAACAATTGCAAGATGAACCAATAATGGTACAATACAAAAAATTCTAATATTCAAAATATAATGTCATAGTACCTGATAATGATTTATATAAACATACTTAGTGTAATTTCTATATTGCAATAATCAATTGAATTTGCAACACACGTAATATTGACATGTATGTAAATAAATAGGTATATTATGGTTATGGATACAGTTATGGAAAAGTATATTAGCTTCAATTAAATGTTGTCGTAATAGGAGAGAAGAGAAAGAAGGAACAAAAATATGACGTTTCATATACAACGATCGAAATTTTAATTTTTACATTTTCTTTTATAATACCAGCTGATAATACCCAAAAATGGAAGAAATTCGTGACTTGTATACACAATCCATCCCCTCCTACGAAACTAGTCGCAGTAGTTGAATCATATAATGACGCTGTGTAGAGTAATGTTTGTCAGTGAGCTGTCAACTATGCGTCTCTTGCAGTAATTGTATTTATGTGAATAATTATTATAAGCTACGTTAATATATATTTTTGAAGCTGTAATTTAGCTGTGAAAAATAGTGACGAACAATTTTTATGATTGTACATTCAACTGGAGAATATATTGTTACACGTGGACAATGCAGGTTAGAACTTGACAACTGTTTGGCATAATATTTTATCACCAATTTTTTGAATCTATACTCTTGCTGATAGAAAATTTTTATACATCGGTAGTTACAAGACACTTCAAATTTCGTGTAGACAAACATTGCGTGTATATCGTACTATAATATCAAAGAAATTTAATTTTAATTAATTTGCACCGAATAATACACTACACTAAAATTTTGTAATAATTAAGAAAGAAACCAGTACTACATATATATATATTTAAATCTAAAATTTAGATTTTATCCCAAATTTAATTTGGATTTAGTCAAAATCTAATTTTAAATTAATTTCGTATATATTAAATCTAACAAAAAAGTTAAAATATTACAAGAAACAAAGCATAAATATAAATAGAAGTTAAATGGTCAACAATTAGCGTATAATTTAAATATAATTTAAATAAAATGAAATAGAGGAAATTTCCTCTCTGGACGATGTGTACATAAAGAGATTCATAAAAGCTGTTATTAAACTTAACATGAGCGTAGTATTTAAGGGATTTCATCTCGACATTATTTACGTACATTTACGTAAAAAATCACGCATCTCGTATGTGGCATTCTGCTCACGTCATCGGATGCCAATCGGTTTTGCAAAGACATTCCAGCAGGTGTATCACGCTATTTTCCGTAGAAGTCAAGAACGTTCGCTCTACCAGACACGTGCTCATCTATACAACATACGTATTCCTTTGTTATTTATGCTGACCATAAATTTCGCAGGATACGTTCATATCTATGACTTGTTCGTATGGTCTAGGAATTTCCTTTTTCGTTCGATCAACGAGTAAACCGCGATTTCATTTCGTCTCCGCTGCTATTTACTTTCCGCGAACTTCATAACCCAATAAATTACCGCGCACGTATTCGTGTACATGATCTTCGCAAAAAGATTTTTCTGAATTGTCCAAACAATATAAAAAAAAAATCCGAATAACATAGATTTATAACCATTTAAGTATTGCCAGTTAATAGCCTAAAGAAAAATCAATATTATTTCACACTCCTCGAGATAATAAAATATTTATACTGACCGAATTACCGCAGAGAATAACTCATAAATTCACTGAAAAACAATGACATAATCCATTCACTGGATGCTTGTGACTTGCGTTTTCGTCAGATTTTCATCTCCCTCATATTTATTGCTTTACGACTGTTACAACAATGGTACATGGAAGCTAGCTGATTAGAGCGATACCTCACTAATTACGAGACGATATAATAACGTATTTTCTACCATTCTAACACTCAATTGGGTTTAGATATTCGTGCGAGTCATTGCGCTCTGTGTTTTCGAGAATTTTGTTGATTTCCGACGAAGCTCAGGGTTCGTTACATTCTATAGATTGCAAAAGAAGTCATAACTGTTTGAAGGTAATCGAAAATATCAGATCAAGATGTCCTAGTGGATTATATCGCTCGAACTATTTCCGTAGACAGCTCTATCAGGTTTTATTTCTTTTTCCTTGCAGCCGAAGCTAGTTAAATTATCGAACGACTTTGAAACTGTAAAATTTGTATTTTTATATTTGTGACATTTTTATTATGTAAGAGAGATATGTTGAAGATTAGTTGTATGGAAATTAGTTGTAATTATGGAGACGTGTACATTTTTCCTTGAAAATATTACGTACAACTTACAATTCAATAGTCACAAATTCGATGATTCTCTACGAAACTCTTTGTATATTTTCAATAATCAGAAAAAAAAACGAATTTAATACGAATCATTTTTACTTTTGCTGCAATGCTGCTGTTAACAAATTGTGGTCAGGAATCAGGACGTCCCATGTGTGATAATTTTTCTTGTTAGTATCCTGTCGTAAGGATAAACGCTTTGAAAACATCGTCGGCATCATCTTTAAGTATATCCGCGAATTTAAAAAGAGAATTACAGTTAACAAATCCTCAACACTTTCGATATATCCGTGCGTTCATTAGCGCTATTAAGAATACTAATAGGTTGAAAAGACTACATCGATATTTTTAAATTCTGACTATTAATATATAAATTGACTACTCATTTTTGTCGTAAATGCATAAAATCCACTTAGTATAGGCCACATTGTCACGAATGTATTTGCTAGACAGCTGAAACTAGAAAACGTCGGCATCATCTTTAAGTATATCCGCGAATTTAAAAAGAGAATTACAGTTAACAAATCCTCAACACTTTCGATATATCCGTGCGTTCATTAGCGCTATTAAGAATACTAATAGGTTGAAAAGTCTACATCGATATTTTTAAATTCTGACTATTAATATATAAATTGACTACTCATTTTTGTCATAAATGCATAAAATCCACTTAGTATAGGCCACATTGTCACGAATGTATTTGCTAGACGGCTGAAACTAGAAAACTGAATCGCAACAAACCGAAGCGAAATAGAAAGTAATTTTCATTCTTTTAATTGAAAATAAACGACAAACGAGAAATAACGAATAAGAGCTCTTCCAAATCGATAACGAACAATTATTATATTCCTCGCTCTTGTTCGAGTAAAATTTGATCCGAGCGACGCCGGAACATTGAAAAATTCGTAGCCGGTCGTTTCGCCAGTTCATGCCCGCAGTACCATAAGTGTTAACGGTCGCGGCGTGGAAAATTGTGGGATCATTCGGTTTTGGACCTCTTACCGTTCATCTTGGTGGTGGTATAGAAACGTTTGTACGTAAACCGCGCCACACGTGTCGAATCCTTTGGTGGGGTTTCAGGGCGGGGGAGGGGGCAGGGCAAGAGGGTGGGTAGAACATTTAATTCGAGCTTGCGAGGGAAGTCGTTGATTGAAGACGAGGTACGCCAGTTGTGCCTGGACGTCGCTTCGAGTTAGATTGCCCTTGCGTTTTCTTTTTTCTCTTTTATTTTCTTCCTCCAGAAATGTGTCGTACATTATCACACAGAGAAAACCGTATCATGGAACCGTGACTTAACGAGAGATATTCCCCTCGTACGGAGCTTCGGTTCGTGCCGTTAGAGATCGCGAATACGTATTTCATGGTTTTTTTATCGCATTTAATGCGACACCGGTGACGACGTCGCGTTGAATGTTCGACGGTTCTCGCATCGTCCCCGAAATTCAAACAAAACAATGACCGACCAGTCTCGTTTCTCCCTCCATCTCGCTGCGAAGCTGATGTTTCACGAAACAATTTTCGTGGTGGAGATCTAAGGAAGATGTGCGCGGGATCTAGAGGTGTTCCGGTGCTCTCCCTTTTATGCGAGAATTAATTAACGCCGAACTGCTAATTATTACGATCAAGGCGAACACTCTCCCCGAGTAAGTAAAACGTATCAACTCTCTCACTCTCTCTCTTTCTCTCGTAACACAGTGTTAACATTATTCTGGTCCGGTCCTCCGTTGCTGATTCATTCGTCTTACACGTTGATTAGCGACTAAGTTATGACACTTGAAAGAATATTTTTCTGGAGCACTCGAAAATTTTAGTGTCCCGAAAATTGTATGCACGTCCGTTGGACGCACGATGCATCATTCTGGTGTTTCTATGAAAATTTTTCTGGGCTTGGCTGTTCTTTTGCGAAAGAATTACCACGTACATACCCGTAACATTGCATCGTCCGAATGAGTGGACTGGATTACGCGGCGATACGGATTCTTTATCGTTAAGTTTTATCTACTTATCGAATTTACCGAACATCTAATCAATCAGGCATTCCTACCCGTCGCAACAACATATTTCCGCGTCACTGTGCGTCGTGGATTCCTCGCCTCGTGTTGTTTATGTTGTTAACAATTAGACTGTCCGGCGCAAGGCAAGTATTGACATTAAGCTGTAAACCGCGCTCGATGAAACGGTCGATCTGATCTAGATCTAGACCAGAAATCGCCGTAAATCGTTGTTTACTTCACTGTTTTATTCTTGTATAATAATTTCTAGATCTTTTCCGAATCTGGTTCGGTTTCATAGGCGGCCGCGATACAAAATATGTACCGGTACCAGCCGGGCGACAGATGCAAGCAATAAATCGGTATAAACGGTTACCGGAGCTTCTATGATAATGTATTGAACGGGTTCGAAGTATGCGTATTTAGATATCAGATTCAGGAGGGTTACGCGGACGCTTTCCCCCCTAATTACCTCTCGCAGCAGTAGCTCGGTTAAAAAATGCTTAACCTCCCTCCTGAAAATGCGGATGTGCGCCGCCGTGTTTCTCAATCAAGCATTATTAATCGAGGTTTTTTAAACCTCGACCTAATTAACAGTGGCGCATTTTTATTGGTAGGCGAATGCGTGTACGCCTGTCTGTCGTTCTCTACGGCGCGGCGGGACTCGCCACACGGTATACACGGTTGTTATATCTGATAAAGCGAAACTTTATGGAAAAATAAAAACGAAAGAAGAAAGAAAAAAAAGGGGAAAAAGAGAGTAGAAGAGAAAAATATGAAATTCATCTCGAATGAAGAGCGAACGAAATTACTGTAGCTTTTTTCCCCAGTTGCTCTTTTTAGAAAAGGCGGGCAACTATGGTACAATAGAACGAAGCTCGCGAATATCGTATCAACAGGTGGTCGAAATAATTTTACGTGTACGTATAACGATCCGTGGAGGTGGACGCGAAAACTTATTCCATTATTTTTTTTTTTGTCTTTTTTTTTTTTTAATTCGATCGTTTCTCGAAATATGCGCACGCTCTGCGCGACTATCCGTGTTTTTTTTTTGTTGTTGTTGTTTTCACTTCATTTTTTTCGATGGCGAATCGCCGTCGCGAACACGAAAAAACAACGAATTCAAAGACGATTGAAACGTGCCATCAAAAGACAAAGGATTTGACCGTAAGTAGGTAATCGAGTGTGCCAAGGGCAGGCAGACGATATTAAGAGGCTAGTTCCGGTTGATTGCTCTCGTTGTATCATTCATGCTACTTCAATACTCGAAATTTTCGACCTTTGTTATTAATCGCGGGCTTATTTTTACGCTGTTGCGAACGTATAATAGAACTGCTCGTTACGTTATTGTTATTATCATTATTATTATTGTCGGCGGGATCGTTCAATTCAGGTAGCACGGCTGCGTTATTTACATTTTAATTGGTAGTCGTTATCGTGGTCAGAAACACTGTCTCGGCGATTAGTAGTATTAAAGACAGCTGTTGTAAATGATCCATTATAATTGTTCTGTACACAGCGACGATGCAAATGTTATTATTCCATTGTGGATCATCATGCGAAATAAGAACTTTGCACCGTAAGAAACCGAAGTTGAATAAGAACGTGTATGCTTTCTTTCGATAATTTTAATAAGCCAGAAACAGCGTAATAATTGTAATATTTTGTATTTTATCTACTCATTTCTTTCTTTTTGTGATAAATTCATCAAATACACAGTCTAGTTATTTCACTGCCTTGAAATTCTTCCTCGGAAAGAATTAACTACGATCTTATCGGATTGATCAGAAAGTCTTCGCTTACTTTTCAAGAAAGTTGAAAAACGACTCTCGCCCCGTTTAATTAATCTTTTCGCAAATATCTCGTCGCTTTGGTTTAGCAATTTCCTGCCCGTTTCTCAACGCGTTTCTCATCTTTTCTTTTCGCAGCGATCAACGGAACAGCTGACGACTCATTGCAGTACAACAACTCTGGAAGAGATCTTGGACAATCCGGACGGAATTACAACGCGTACAGTTTCCGAAAAGATCATGAGTATCTGCAAAAATACCATACGTTGGGTACTTTTTGTCGACGTGTTGCTCGTCGTATCAGGTAAATCATTTTTTCTTCTCTCTCCCCATTGGCTCGACCATATCAGCTCCTCATTGTACGGCTTCCTGTTTCCTTAATCATCGTACAACTGACCGTAACAACCGATGGCCGGGTCAACCGTGACCTACGTTAGACCATACGTTTTTTTTTCTGTTTTCCCTCGCCGAATCGCAAGACCGGATCCCAACGGGGCGATAGAAGAACGAAATGTTTGACGACATGTTTATTACACGTAGACGCTTTAACGCAACTTATATGGGAATATTGAACGTAGCATGAAATACGATATGTGTTGCAATGGATTTTGCGCAACGGTACGCGAATGGTCGACCATGTTTACTTTGTTTATATTTAATCAGAGAAACGAATCGGTTTTAAGGGAACCGCGATTAATGGCATTAATTATCTTTTATATTGGGTATTTTTGTGAATCATCGAATCGATTAAGGTTGGCCGATTTTTACCCTCTTTTTATTGGGCAAAGAAAACTCCGTAACATAGAATAGTAGCTTCTCAAGAAGATATTTCTACAGAACACAATTTAAAATTTATCTCCGCACGCTTGTGTTTTGCTTATTAATATGTAGCACTATGCACGTGAAAATAGCTAGACAAATATACATACAAAATATTGATTAGGTTGCGGATCATATACGTAATATGCAGCATATACTATATATGCGTACCTATACATACAACATATTCGGATGTGTAAAGTTCAACAAGATGGAGACCTTAACTAAAGTGACCCACCATGAAAAGAACATCGATTGTTAAATAATTTTTAGAACTGTGTTTTTGTTTAAATTTATTAATCGTGTCAAGCTTGAGGATTTTATGCTTCAATCTTTCTGCTATCATTTCAAGATTCACTTATTTATACAAAAAGATATTTTTAGCTCATGTTTTTCTTACAATTAATACAGAACATTCTTAATCTGCGTAATGATCAGTAGTCTAATCACATCGAATCGTTGCTTATCGCGTTTTCGAAACACGCGACTCTGACCAGCACTTTTTGCTTTTGTTGATTAAAATTAAAAGATTTTTAAGGAAACAACGCGCGCGGGACGTTCCCTCGGAAACGAAGCAACATTAGTGGCGAAAATTCTTTGCGTTTGCTGCATTACACATTCGCAATTACGCCAATTAACATTCTGTACCGATTAAATTCACACGTTTCTCTGATAACAACGGGGAAACGAGAGTTCGTCAATTGAAGCGGCGGTTATTACATTAGTTAGACAACTGTACAGTCGGAAGTACGTATCGTTTGCAGTTCCTAGACAATGACTGTGATCTCTGAAATTACATAGTCATTACACGCCTAGGCGAAAAAAAATAAACCGTGTCCAGCTATTCCCCAGCTGTTCTCCTTTTGACCAGTTAACTGTCTCGACGTCTTTGGAAAACGTGTGTCTAAACTGCAACAGTCACTACTGTTTTCTCATGACGAATATATTCGTCGTAACACAAAATTATGCACTTTTCTCATGACGAGTATACTCGTTAAACAGTTAACCGGTTCGAGGGACGGCTTTATCAAAGACTGCGTACACATATTGCCACAAGATATGCAGACACATGTTTTTCAAAAATTTTGTTCGATTACGTTACAAATCTAGAAAAAAAATCTTGTAAATCAATCGAAGCGTAGGCGATTGATTGCGTTCGCGGACACTAGAAACGAAACCATGCATGCAACGAGAGTTGACTTGAAAACCGCGGACCGAGTAACACAATACCAAGCGGGACGACATGACGGTCTGCTTAGAATTTTTTTTCCGGGCGTGTCGCATTAAATAACTGGGCGCACATGCATGCAGCGAAGCGTCAATGAACCGTACTCCTTATAAAACAAGTCGGAGGATCACAGAATAAAATTGGACACCTTGTATGCAGATTCTTTCTCTTATGCATACAGAAAAGCCTGTACCCGCTTCGGGAGATAAAATGGTGGGGAACAAGGGATACGGTTAAATAGATTCCCAAACAATTCCTTCGAATTTGGAGCAAACGATCGTTCAGTTTTCATTGTGTCGTAGACACGAGACCGTCGAGGCTGTGCATAAACTTAATATTCATTACGTAACATTTTTACATGTTAGCGATGGAAGATAAAACTCACGATCTAGTAATTGCATTTTAATTACTGCGAAATTAAGGATTGCTGAGATCGTATAACTAATACACAACGGGCACACGAGGGTTAATGAAATTGTATCGAATTTGTTAGATTTTTTCCTGTAGCCCCAACAAGATATTAGACCAGAAATGGTTCCCAGGGCTGTTTTCACTTCTCATAACATGATCGATGGCCGCTAAAAGAATACCTGCCTAATATTTTTGCAACTCGTCAAAAATTTCATTGATCGACAATGCAACGATCCGATCCCGCTTTCGTCTGTTCAGCTGGACGCAAAATACAGGTAGCAAAGGTGGCTGTATTGTACGGTACAATTTTTTTCCATTTCTTACTTAACGGAGTTAATCAGTTTGACTAGAGCGCATTGGCCAAAGCACTACATACATATGTATACCGAATATGACACGGCTTCTTTTTATCTGTGATTCATATCAGAGTAATCTGTGCGATCGCGTGTGCCATGTACGCATGCGTCCCAGTCAAACACTAAACTATTGCCCGACGTAATAAACATGTGCAGTACATTCCGCGGTATTGGCTCGAGTGCGTATTCACACGAAGAGTACACGTATTTTTCCCGGTTTGCTTCCACCGTCCTTACTCATTCCTCTTCCTCTATCCCTCCCAGTTTCTCCTTCCCTTTGTTCCTCTTCCGCGCGCTGTTCCCGTTTCTTCTTCGCACTGTCATTATTAGTCTCGTTACCAGTTTGTTTCATCGCTTCTTCTTCTTTTTTCTCTCTTTCTCTCGCTCCGCTTGTATCGTTAGCCCGCACGGGCACATGTAACATTTCCACACGATGGCTAGAAAAGAAAGCGACAGTAAGAAGACGAGCGTAAAGTCATCGAATCTCCTTACTCGGGCAAATCTGTATAAAATTTGTAAGTGACGATGCACAATATTATTATAATCGCGCGGAAAGCCGAGCACGGATTTCCTTCGTTCGCGGAAATCTGTGGCGCTTCCGATCTGTTTAAATTTCGACATTTCATATTGAAGACGTTTAACGTAGTTCGTTAGACATTTTGAAGATTTATGCACTTCTTTCTGTGTTCGTATACTTAACGATGTTATTGTATGTTTTCAGTTGTTGTGCTGCTGGCGCTATTGGAATTTGGAACCGTGCCACAGCAGCGTATCGGCTTCTATTGCAATGATCCGAAAATTTCCTTAAAATTTGGCGGAGACACCATTTCTCTCACTCTACTTCTCGTTGGGAGCTTCGTAGTCCCGTTTGTGGTGGTATGTGAGTTTGATTCGTTACACTTTTGTCCATAATTATAAATTATTTCGGTTCACAGTTGCGAAGTAAATTAGCAGACTTGATACAATCTCATAGCTAGAATCGGTAAAGAAAATTCATTTGATAAAATAAATAAAAAAGATATATATATATCGAACTATAATAGAAGTTTTAATTAAAAGTATCGTTGCTTTCTATGATGCTAGCCACTTCAACTCTAATCATTTTCATCTCTGATATTTTCTACCTTATCAGTAATAAGTAAAATATTTAAAATGGTCAAGTTAGGTGAGTCACACACCCTGTAATAAAAATGTATGTTTTCCTTGCAGAATCACATAATTTGCATTCATGTTTGCCGAATGTAATGACAATTCTTATATTTTGACTGTACAGTCGTAAACCGAAATAAGTTTAAGAAATGAGGGTTATTTATAAATAAATCGAATATAAAGTTCTTCGATGAAATATTAACGTTAATATTAACGGTTGTAGATGTGGATAGCGGAATACCTATGTCACCCTGCAGATAGTTACGATACGACGTTAGGATCCGCTGGTTCAAGAGCAAAACAAGTATGGCTGTGGTACGGGCACTATTTAGTCGGATTAATTGCTTTGACGGTGATATGCGATGTCATGAAAACTTTAATCGGAGAGCCGAGACCGCATTTTTTGGACACGTGTAAGCCGCGCGAGGCTGAGAATTGTACTGACCAGTAAGTATTCCAACTTCGAAACTGCTTTGTATGTACTCGTAACGAAAAAAGGTCGGCCAGATGGGTTTGGTAACGCTATGGTTTGTTTCAGATACGTAGGATCCTATACATGTACAAACACGGCGGAGTCGGAATGGTTTGTCTCCGATTCTAGTAAATCATTTCCCTCGGGACACTCTGCCCTTTCTATGTTCACATCTGTTTTCTTGGTGGTAAGAGTCAATGTACCTTAATTTTTCTAATTGTATGACAATAGGATAAGCGCGTTAATTCGCGTCAACTTCAATTATTCCTCGTGTCAGCGTTATGCAACGAATCATTTTCTTATGTAAATGAAATCACTGTCTATTGCAAATGAAGACACGAAGAAATAGTTTCCTAAGGCCGCGTAGTCATAGATAGTCGAAGTACATAAATTTCATCTGGAGTTTATCGCGTAAAAGCGACGTAATCTACTTTCGTTACGACGCTCCACGCGTTGAATAGCCAACAGTCTCAAGTATTTCATGTAATATCGACTGAAAGTATTAACACTTGTTGTCTATATGAGCTCTCTAGTCAAGCTGAGATCAACGTTGATGTACGCCTTAAGCATCTCATACTATGATTTCATTTTATTCAGACATCATTGCAATGTTTTAATGTAAATCGACCAACCGAGAATTTCGGGTTGTCGCACACCTTTACTAAATGGCATTCTAATTGTTTGATGATTTTTTCTGTTACAGTGGTACTTACAAAATCGTCTACCAAACCAGACATTCTTCTTGAAACCATGGCTACAATGTATGATATTTTTATGGACAGTGACATGCTCTTTGACTAGAATTGGTGATCACAGGCATCACTGGTGGGATGTTCTCGCAGGCTGTGTGTTTGGTCTAGCGTGTAGTGTGCTAACTGTAACAGTGTCATGCCGTGCCTTCCGTTTAAATCGTATTGGCTCACATGTTTATAACGAGACTATCGAGAAGGGACAGCTTAATTTCAATGGCAAGAGGCATCAAGCTGTGAAGAAACTCCTTAGCGAGACAACAGTTGATCTTCCAGATAGTTGTGAATTGAAGAACACTTCGTCCAACTGGAAAGAATAAATACTAGGATATTTGAAAAATTTAGTTTCAGTCATTTATAGAAATCAGCAAACAAACTTAATGGCGTAAAGGCTATTGTTTCCAATTACATTTTATTTATTTATTTTTTTCATCATTGCGGAAGTAATGATTTAATGATAACAAAAACTGTTTCTTTTTCGGAAGTAAGGAGTAAGACAAAATTGTATTATGTATTATGCTTTCGAATTATTTCATTAATTGAAAAACTTGAAAAAGCATATTAATAGTTTCTTTATGCATTTGAAATCGCACACTTAATTCTTTATTTAATAACTGTAAATACAAGAACGAACATTATTTTATACAGCGATAAATGCAGCAAGAAATTCTGGAATCTTTCAAACGGCGCTGTTTTCATTCTGTGATATTTGATAATTGAAAAGTAATGCAAGATGATATTATATTTTTTATCACAAAAGATTGACTTATCAGTTTTTATTCACATCACGAAGAAAGAAAGTACAACTCTATTTTTGTGATCGAACACAGATTTGTAACAAAGGTTTTATAGATCCGCTGATCAGAAGCATTTTGAAACAAATTTTTATGGTACTATACAAAACAATGTAAGTGGATACTAAGTTGTAAATAATAATAATAGTAGTAATAATAATAATTAGTAATAGTGGAATATCACGAGAGTGTTCAATAGCAATAATTTAAACGCACATAGCCTTATTAAAACCGAGGTATCAAGATCTATAATTAGTAATTTAACATTCCATTCCGGTGCAGCTAGCATATATCTGCATAATAATTAGTACACGTAAGTACCTACTAGTAGAAAGAACTGCACAACTGTACAAAGTCTGAAGGATCAATATTGGAGAGAACCACCTTTCTTAACGTTACATTGCAATTACATTCCAATTGTGATTTAGAAATTTAAATAAGGTGTAAGTTATGTTATAGCTATACGGAAAAAATCTTTAGTCTAAAAGTATTGTAACATAATTTTACGTTACGGAATTTCGTATAGTATATTACTGTACAATTGCGTATCAATTTGTATTTAAAACTATGTTGTGAATATAGTGTTTGTATCAATTTGTATGAAATAAATAACAATTACGTACGTATTCACAAATAATATTATTCTGACGTGGTAATTATTTTCTATAAATTATATTAATTTTTATTTTTTTTCCATAAAACATATCTACTTTTTTATATGAAACTAAAAAACAAAGTCAGTCACTTTTCCATAATTGTTCTTCGACGCGTTCAATTACGTTATAATTGTAAAAAGAATCTCGTCATCTTCTAATAAGAGGAACAGAGAACCTGTCGGCGCGCGATTATGAAACATAACGTCCCTGTAAACCGGCTTAATCAACAGGCAACACGTGTAAACACAGGTTTATTCATTGAAAACTTTCCCTCTCGTTGATTTTTTCTTTTCTGTTGGCGCGTAAACGGGTGCACCGAAAACGAGCGATTTAATTTAGTGGGCACGCGTTCACACCGCAATAGCTGAAGCATTTTTTCGTCAAAGGTCCGCTCTCGGTCCCGCTTGTTCCCTTTTTTTTCTCTCTTCTCTTTTTCCAACGAAACAATTGGTCAGGGGGTGAACGCGAGGCAGTGGCGGGAGGCAGAGAGGGGTGGAGTCTGGAAATGGGCTGGCAGGAGCAGAGAGATTGCACGTAGCTTGATGTGTACGCGTGTGTGTGGGCGTGTGTGTGTGTGTGTGCGTCGATGTGCGCGTGTACACCAGAGAAAGAGAGAGGGATGAAGTGGCAGATTAACATGAACCGATGTGGGCCATTCATAACTGATCTTTCTCCTTTTGCTCCCCATGCTCTATGTATACGCGAGCCCGTGCACGACGATTTATAGAATTGGAAAAGCGATATCGGAAAAATAGTAAACTTTATTGATGAATCCCTTCCCGACCTCTAAGAGATATCACCGCGATCGAGTCGACCGCGTTCCCCTGCCGCCGTTGTGCCACAGGTGGCATGTAACCAATCCACGATACGCTGTACAGTAATCTTTTATTCGTTATTCCAGGATCTCTTTCACCTGGATAATCATTTTAACCCCGCAATGGTATCCTGCGGTCTCTCGTGACCCCAACAAAACTTCTCCACGCTAATTTTTGGTGCTACAAGTATATCGCTCGACCACTGCAAATACGATGGTTCTTCTTCTTTGCATCAACCGAGGCTTTCGGTCTTGAATTATTAGGTTGTCGTCAATCAACTGTCAATCAACATTCATATTTTTTCAGTGTAGAAATTTTTTCCACCAACAATCACTAAATAAAACAGACTTATAAAATTCAGACGTTTCTTTGTAGATTTGGGACCAAGCTTCCCTGATGCCATTTTTCAATTGATTTACACTGAAGTATTTGTTTCTTATTACTGTAAACTTTAGCTAAAAGGCCTCAAAAAGGTTTTCAATTCGGTTAAGATCTAGACTTGCTGATGGCCAAGGTGAGCCCACCACTTTCGCTACTTCAAAGTATTTTTAATTGATTCTGAAACACGATCAATTGGGGCACTCTATCAGGGTGAAAAATCGAATTTGGTTCGCCAATTCTGTTACCGTGTACATGTATAGTGCATATTCCAACAGTTTTTGGTATTTTTTATTTTTCAACCGTTCGAAGCCATGCTTTTTCCCTTAAGTTGATTATTCAAACTGATTTATCGTTGTAATTGATAAATCAGATATTGGGTAGTGTACACGTTGCTACAGTTTATAGTCGAAAAGACTTGGCGTGTGTTCGAAGACGAGCACGAGGACACGAAGAACACCCAACGTTCGTCCGCGGATGTATTTTGTGCGACGTTGTCACATTGTGAGGCATACTATTGTGTCTCCTTCTGTTCTTTAGCGCATCTCCAATTCTCTCAATGCCCGGATAAAACAGATTTCTTCGTCTATTCAACGGTCCCTCACGTTGCAAAATTTGCATACGGCTTTTTATCATTAAACTCGTCGATGCTCGTTCTGTCTCTTGTTTTAATCACGAATCATCTTTCTTCGAAAACGTAGTTGTTCGACTGCAAAAAGTGGGATTGAAACGTGAAGATAATGATAAACGATTTTTTATTTTATCTTGAAAACATCTCGCAACGATTCTCGTAGTAATTATCACTGCGAGGATGTTGCGAAGACACTTACGAAAATCTTCTTCGTTTACCTTTATAATTTTACTTGTACAGAACAGTTATGTCGCTCTTCCTGATTCGTGTGACACTGTGCTGTGTTCTATGTATAAACGCGTCTTATTATGATGTGTGTCCTGACTACCATTGCAAACAAGCGCATATGCTCGAACCCGCTTTTATGAGCATTGTTCTTCTCGTTTCTTGCGATCAACAAAATTACGTCCAATTATGTTCGAAAGCAGTTGTTTCGCCTTTCCTGGAAAACATACTGTTTAGAGTTGACTCACTTTTGTCGCGCGATGTTATTATTCGGCTCTCCGGATACTGTTCACGATCATAGAGATACTTTTTTTTATTATTTTTTAATTGTTACAATTTCATTAAAAATAATACATGAAATTAGAGGTGGGTACCCGAAAACTTCGGATATTCGGATGTCATAGACTTTTGGATTCCCTTTCGACTTCGGGTACTCGAGTATCACGAATTTTCAGGCCCCGACCCGACCCGAGACTCGAGTACTCAGCAAGAAATATCGTTTTACCTTATTTATTCCTGTTCAGAATTAAACGGAGCGTGCGGAAAGTTTCCGGCAATTGATCATAATTCACAAACAAAACGCTTTATTACTAATTAATCGATGCGAGTATGTAAACTTGCTCAGACTGGTTTTCGCGAAGTATTTGCGTCATTGCTGTACGATACTTACGCGAAATAGAAATAAACTGCTTAATTCAATTTGCCGGAACTTCGTGAACTGTTCAACGCTCGTATTTTGCATTCACGTGAGACCGACACATTTTACAGATATTCAATTAAATTCTGAAACATGCTTGCGAAGAGTTTGATAGCTCTGCAGGTAGGGCCGGCGTGAGCTTTTGCGGGACCCGGTTCAAAAATTTTGGGAGTCAGAATACACATTCAAATCCTATACTTAAATTTCACAACAAGGAATTATTTATTATAAGTACAATGGATGTTACGTTTATTTTTTGTCAGATGAATGTTACATCATTTTTCTCCCTGTTTTCGCCGCAAAATTTTTGATCGCGTCACCAAAATTGATTGAGTTTGCTACTTCGGGTCCTGCAAGATGTCTGACGAGTTTTCATAGACCGCGGGGCCTTTCAACGCGCTGAACCTGCCTCGCGCTGTCTACGGGGATTTCCCACAAGCACTGTGGAACGTGTTTCGCGGATAACTATTTTTCATTTACGCGAAACCGAGACACAATAAAACATTGTTCGTCACTCGTTAAGCATGACCCGCGTTCACGATTTCGTAATAAGATCCGCCAATTAGTTGCTATACAGGGTGTCCCAAAATCCCTTCAAATCCCAGAAATAGGAGGTTCCTGAGGTAATTTGAAGCAACATTTTCCTTTGCAAAAATGGCGGCCGCGGTTTCGTTCGGGAGTTATTAACGAAAAACACGGACCAATCAGAGCGCGGCTACAGCGGACGGGCTCTGGCTCGTCCAACGGCAACGCGACGTTCGACGGGACCTGTCGCCGAGCCGGAATCTTCCGCTATAGCCGCGCTCTGATTGGTCCGCGGTTTTGCGTAAATAACTCCCAAACGAAACCGCGGCCGCCATTTTTGCAAAGGAAAATCTTGCTGCAAATCACCTTAGGCACCTCCCATTTCGAAGGAATTTTGGGACACCCTGTACAAGAACGAGATGTCTCCCGTCGTTCGACGTCTGCAACGAAGGCGGAGAGCAGAGGAAGATTGTCAAATGCTGGTCGCCTAACACCGAACACACTACGAATTAATTCGTATTCATGACTCACGCCCAACTAATTAGACACGCATTCTTTCCAAGTGACTTCTTCCTAACTGTAAAAAACTTGCATCCAACTGTCCGCGATAACAGAATCTGTTTTTCATAGTAATTTATTTTATTTCCAATTTAGAAAAAAAAAAATTCAAATTTTCAGTAGACCGGTGTTGTCAACGCTGAAAATACCGGTTCTCGTTCGATCACCGAAGTTAAACGGCGTAGGACGGGGTCCGCACCTAGGATGGGTGACCGCTCGGTAAAAAGCCGGGAAGTGACCCTCTGGGTTGCTACTACTACTACTACAATTTATTTATTTAATGTTGCTTCAACATCCAGGGTCATTAGCAACACGGTACATTATCTTACAATATTTTATATATTTTAGTATCTTTGATATACTGTGCAAGACCGGCGATATACTCCTCAGAGCAAGTAAAGATCCAGGCAACTTAGCACTTTTCCTTTCATTCTCATATTTTTTGCATTCAATTATTAGATGATTCACGTTAATTGGTACTTTACATATATCGCAGATCGTGTTTTCTTTTTCGTTTAACAAAAATGAATGGAGTGTCCAATTCTGATTCTAGAAATTGAAGTTTGGATTCGACGGTCTACCGGACTTGGAAATTTTTGCCACTGAAAGTCAGCTCCTTCATTATGATACTTTTGTATGTAATTCCTTTTGGCGTTTCACGTGTTCTTGGCAAAATAGGTGGTTCGGAACCCACCTTAATAAAAAGTAGGTCCCGCTGAAATTGGAAATTAGGCGATAGTTGAGGATTGGTAAAGGGAGAGGTGGTGGAATGGATTTGAAACCCTGAGGGGACCAAATATCATTACATACATACATACAGTAGAGCGGTGTTGATATCGGGAGCACGCCGACCAAAATTCGAAAAATTATTATGAAACGTAGATGAAGATAGAGGACGCGGGGGTGGGGAAGAAAATATCGAAGTATCGATGCACGGGACACCGTAGCCCGGCGAGGACTTAATACGGTGGCATTCCCTTTATACGTGGAATGGAGCACAACGTGAGATCTACTTTAATCCTAATATACCATACGTATCGCGGGCTGCTGAAATAATGACGCGTCCCGTAATATCAGCGCGAACGGTGTCCGCGTGAACCGGACGGAGTCGAAAGCGGTCATCCGGTGCCGTCATCGATCATCTTTACTGATTTTCTGACCGTACGAAATTTCGATTAAGTTACGTTAGATGGCGGTGCTAGTTATTCGAAGTTGCGCAGCCCGGACAAAACATTTCCGGCCCGGGATGTCTGTTCGAGCGCACGCGGAAATTTCGTCACCGAGTCTGCGGAATAACGGTTACTTGCCGGCCGGCCGGCCGTCGAAAAAGAAAATGTTTTCTCTAAAAAATCGCCCGACCGTCTCGGAATTCGATCCTCTTACGGACGGCCGGGGCAACCGCGATGCTGTAATTCTGGGAAATATTAAAAATTCGGCGGCTGGTCAACTGTTTAACGGCCACGGGTAGAGGCGAGGGAGAATGTACGCCAAGACCAGAAGGACGTCCTGTGACGCATTCAATTGAAAATCTCAAGGCACCCTTGTGCACCGTTGGACGATAATTTATAGGGTTACATTACGTACAATATGGATCAGTTATTTTGGTTTAATGGAACGAAATTTTTAACAAAAATCTCTCGCCGGTTTTTCGCGCGACGGACGAGCATGCGATCGGTTCTTTGATCGACCAACGCTCGCCGACGATGTTCGATAAGTTTAAAGCAACGTAATCACACTGGGTTCACGTATTAATCATATTGTTTCTCGTTTTTCTGTCTCCTCGGGCGGAGACATCAAACGAGCTCGAACAACTGCTAATATTTACGTTCGTAATAATAATTAACTCTTTTCGCGCGGTTTCTCGAGAATAAAAGGTTTCGTACTATTTCATCGACGAACAGTCTATGCGAGTTTAGCGGAAAAACGCGCAAACAGTGGGCGATCGCATTTTAATTGTTAATAAAAAAAATTCTAGGTAAATAAAAGAGACCGTTTTCATGAGGATTTTTCTTTTGAGAAAGCAATGAGGATAAAAGCTAGAAACGAGTGTAATAAAAACAAGATGAAAAATCATTAAATGAAGTAATTCGAAAATAGTAGAACAGTAAAAAATACTAAATTAAACGATTCGTCTATTCTATGCGAAAAGAAGCAAGAAAGGAACACAATACCTATAAATCATTTGAATAATTTATGTAAAGAGACCACCGTCACTACTGTCTCGTTGTCCAGGGGTGAATAACAGTCAGTGATAAAGGGTCAGCGAATGGGTGCGAGAGCGAGGGAGAAAAAGGTGGAGAGGGCGGGAAACGGAGGGAGAGCAAAGAAAGGAGTCTCGCAAGGCCTAACGGAACACTTTCACCTGCCGTCCCTCAAGGGGTTAAACATCCCAAAGACTCGAGGATCATCCAAGATGGATGAATTTATTTCGAGACGAAACTAAGCCGCCTCGTCGTTAACGCGGACGGCGGCAGGCTCGCCGGACAAACGGTTAACTCGAGAAAATTGACAGGCGGAATCGGTTGGTCGGTTCGATTGTTCGCTGAAATTCTTGGCCCACGTAGCGAACGAACGATTACGATGCTCCCACCCGTTCCCTCCCCGCCCCCGAGTATCGCGAGCTCAATATTTATTTCTTTAATTTCACGATATCTGCTTGAACGGGAAGAGCAGTTGATACATTCCCTTTAATATATACAACATAAAAAGTTTCACGACGAATAAAGCGAGCGGGAGTGGGAGGAGAATGAATGCGAGCGAGAGCCAACGTCGGCGGAAGCGAGAGCGAGGAGCCGAGTCGGGGGTGGAACGAAGAGAGACAGAGGAGAGAAGAGGAATCGTAGGCAGGGTGTGAGTTAGGGGCGCGAGTAACGGAGAAAGAAAGAGAGGGTAGAGAAAGCGAGAAAGTAGTAACAGCGGCGGGTGGCGGCCGGGACGCCGCGCCGGGGAGGGTTTATCGAACAGAGAGGGCGAACGCTCGAAAAGATTTTGTCCGAAATTTCAGGCTCGGTTATTCTTTTCTTCGGGCGGAACGGTTGATTGTCGGACGACGAACAAAATGATTTAGGAAAATCATCAGCGGCCACGTTCCCAGTTAAAGATTACCGGCTCGCGTTGACGAATCGAGGCTGAAATCGAAGTTTTTTCGTCGGGCGCGAGGGCAATAATTTATCATTCGGCCGCGCGAAGGATAAAGCGAAACGCAGCACCAGCGAAACGGGAGGGAAAGAAAAGTACGATCGGTAGAACGCGGGTGCGAAGGAGACGGCGAACCGGAGACGGAGAGAAAGAGCGACGGAGGGGCAGAGACGATGGTTCTAAGCTACAACGGCTTTTATACTGTCCACGCATCTCTTCGACCGAACGACACTGGGAATTTACAGAAACTTTCGGAAAAAATCTTTTCTCTCTGGTTCGATAGTACCGCGCCGCATCGACATTTCCAGAGAGAAGTTTCTTTTTTTCGAGCGGCCGGCGAAATTCTCTGAAAATGGTGTAACGTTCGCCGATGGTCAATTCCATGCCGGTCGTCGAGCTCTCGTTTATTTTTGCATTTTAAGGCATTGAAGAAAAGAAAATGTTAAAAATAGGAAAAAGCGAGCGCTCGTACACAGGGTGAGTCGAAGAGAGAGAGAAAGAGAGAGGGAGAGAGAGAGAGAGAGAGAGAGAGGGCGGCCGACTCGGGGGAGGAACTGGGCAGAGGGAAAGATGCGCACAAAAACGCACTGACGAACGTACAATGAAGCAAAAAGGGATATCTAACATGCGAAGGCGAAGTAGAAGTCTGTAGGCGCGGGAAAAAAGTTGCACCGTAAGGTTCGGAATGGCAATTCGACTGAATATATATGGTGAAAATGGTATTTTCCAAAAATAAAATTATTTCTCGCGAATCCTGAAAAGGTGCGACAGCTTACTCAAATTCGTAAACCAGTATTAACACATATTACACGGGAAACATGAATTTTTATATTGTCTTATAACAATTGTATTTATGTAGTTCCAAATTTATAGATTGTTATCCTAATCAATTAATTTTGTGACCCTCACTAATTATACTAGACTGACGAATATTTATATTGCTAGATGTCGGACGAAGGCAGCCTCAATGAAAGTTTCATATCAGTTTCTCTGGAAATTTGACAAACTTAATAACAAATCAGTGAAAAACGCTGATTCGCAACTTCGCTATAACATGGAAAAACACGTTTGGCTATAAATCAAATATTTCTGCCGGGGTGAAACCGTTCCGAAAAAAAAACAGTGTACCGCGGGAAGTAGTTACGTTTTTATACTTTTTGCGTTTCCTACAAACTTATCGCAGAAGAAAAACGTTAATGTAGAACTTTGCTGGAACACGCGAAAACACTATACGTATATATTTGGCTACAAATTCAATATTTCTTCCGGGCGGAACCGTTCGGAATACGGTATCGGGTGGAGAACTAAAAGCGACTGGATCTCCGCAAACAGTTTCTCGATCCGTGTTTATTAGAAGCGTTGTTGTCCATCGCTATCGCGCTTCCACGCGACGAATTTCGAGTAAAACAACGATACTTGTTGCATGTAGATAGTGCGTAAAAGCCTGAAATCATTAGAAAAAAATCAAAACCCCGCACGGTTCGGAAAGACGCCGCGCCGGAACAAAAACAAACATAAAGCTCGCAAGGGTATTCAGGTAGTTTCCTACATTGAAGCGAATCCGCTTACTTGTTCGCCCTAGAGCACCCTGCTTTGTGATGAATGTCCGCGCTTCTCTTCCGCCCTCCGTTCTCCGCCCTCTACCGTCCCTCGGCAACTCCCCTCGTACCTCTGCCCTGCACCTAGCTGTTTCACTCCTTGGCTCGTGCTTTTGTCTCGAAGAATGTGCACAATGCCTCTACCATGGAACCCAGGCCCAGGCCCAAGTCTTTCCTTGCTCCATCTTTTATTTTTTTTGCTTTTTTCTTCTTTCGGCTGATTCGAGTTCCGTGACTCTGTGAAAAGGACTTAATCACATGCAGCACGAGGGATTTGTCCCTTCTCAGGTAGTCCTCGGATTTCTTTTCGTTCGACTATCTAGCCCCCTATTCCCCACCCCCCACCCCTTTGGACGAAAAAGAAAAAAGATGAAATTCTAACAGGTTCGTTTAACCCTCCGCGATCCTGCTTCACTTTTCACAGAAAATTTTACCGCAGCCCTGAACCCCGACTGTCGACCGTTAGGATATTAATCGGAAGGATGAAATCGGTGGTTGAACGTCTTCGCTCCCGAACCTTTCGAAACGCTTCTGCTCGACCGAACTCGAACCGCACAGGTGAACGGACAGTTTTAATATTGTTTTACAATCGAAAATCTGCGAATAATTTATACACGCTCCTATAGAGACGTAAAGTTATTAAATTTCCACGATTCAATTTTAATCATAATCAATAATCCGTGAATTAATTGAAAAGTATACGAGCGTGAATGCGGCGGCCTGGGTTGCGTGTAGAATTTTATTATTGAAATATATATATATGTTTACAGGGTTGTCATTTGAAAACTTTCTTATGAAAGATATTAAAAAAGTGTTGAGCACGTGTCCAGCGATTTCGAGGGGGAAAGAGAGGGGCAGTATCAGTTTTTTATTTGGGTGGCGTTTTCCAGGTCATTTGAAGGTCAATCCTGTTTTTTTTAAATGCAATGTCCTATTTTTTATACCATTGATTCTTGTAGTATTTTCGGGTTCAGAATCGGAAGGCCAATTAGGATATTCATGCGGGTAGTCGAGACTTATTTCCTTGATTGCACCTACCGTTTTCTATTGCTTCTGATTCTTAAGAAGTAATTCTCGTCCCCTACCTTCACCTACCTTCCAAAACTCTATTACGGTCTTCTCTTTTCATTGTTACCTATTTATTGGGTCGTTCGAAAAATTTATTTCGTTTCCTCAAGGTAAAACAAAAGCCAATTTTTGACTGTTTAGAATAAGTTTTATAACATTTTGTTCGGAGATCTATTGTGTTTTTACAAGCGACTTGCAGGACCCCATGCTCGTAAAATTTCTGTTTTTTATTAGCAAAAAATTCAGTTATGCTTTGTAAAGTATAATTTTTTTATCCATAAATTTAAATTTATAATTACATAAATTAATACTTTGTAAGTAAAACTTTCACGAATTTAAAGAAAGTTTTAAACGCATTTAATTAATTTTTATTCGCTTACTAAATGTGTTTCACGATATTTAAACGTGATCAATGTTACCGCTCAAGAATTGAAAAATTGAAATTTTCTTTGAAACAGTTGTTCAATCAAAATACCGTGCTGGAGTTTTTCGCAAATTATCGAGCAACGCTTACCTTGTCGTTACTTACCTTGGTCCACGTGTCATCTGCCAAAGACCGAAGGGAAGAGAGGTAACATTCGGGGGCCATCGGGTGAAATGAATATGTATTTTTTTTTTTTTTTTGAAAAACGTAACGTATTCTATATTTAACAAACATTTTTCTCATGTTGGATATTTACAGTTACATCGTATGTGTGTATTCGCTAACACATTTGTCGTTAAATATTTACAATAGGTAATTACAAAGTCGTTTTTCTTCGTTGACTCCGCAACAAAATAGTTCGAACGGAACGCATGAACGATATACTCGCTAAGTATACACAATTTGTACGTGGATGCGTTTAGTTTAAGAGTCTAGACGGCGAAGATGCGTAGTCTGTAACCTTTAACACACTCGAGTATATGTGTAGCATATACTTAGTTAGCTAAAAAAAAAAAATAAAAAAAAAAAAATTCGTTTAGCGGAGAGAATTTTTGGTTCGGTTGCATTTTTGCCAGTCTTCTTGCTCGCGTAATAAAGAAAATCCGATGTACACCGTATACAGAGTGTCCTGTAAATAGCGTTGCAGTCGACGGGCCGTTTGTCTAAATAACAATTGGATCCGGCACCTTTCGTTCGTTTATTACGATCAGTATGTATTACATTTTACGGGACAGCCTGTATAATTGTTTTAGATACGGTTCGGTGACTTCTACTGCAAAACTATTGATCAAATATGAATGAAAACGTGTCCCCAGTGCATATAACTTTACAACGTTCGATGTTCTTCCTTTTGCAAGGTACAATTTACATTTATTATGTATTCCAAGACAATGGTAAGTACGTATGTACGTATTCGTATGTAAGCGCTCCGTGGGACGAAACGAAGGTTTAACAAATGAATTTTCATCTGAATCGCAAAACGCAAACGCTAGAAAAGGTTTCGAATGAAAGAGCAGCGTTATAATCAGAGTGCTCGTGTCTCGTTGTCGTTTGTTTTGATCGATGGGATAGCTCGATTTTTGATTTCACTTCATTTCCTCGTAGAATCCGTGTATGTATTGCTTTCATTATTAGAAGTACGCATTTAATTTATACAGTATGGGAATTTCATTAAATTTCTTTTATTGCGGTGTGTGCGTTTATTTAGAATCAACCGGCTTCGTTCATCGTATACTCGCTTGTTCTCCCGGATCTCGTTCTGTTAAATGTAAAGCAATTGTAAGTGTATTCCCAGATTTCTATGAAAATATTCAATTTACAATCATTAACTTGCCACTTTCCATTTTTTTTTTTTTAATAAACGGAAGAAAGATATTAACATAGACAGATGATACGCAACTTTTTTTTTAATACTTTTGATCGGTAATATTATCATCATGAAGTATTAAAAAAAAGCTTACAATCCTTTTGAGTGCGTTGACTTTTTCTCTGTGCATTTGTTTTTTGTCATTTTACAATTTGTAAGACAGTTAAGTTTCTTAAGAAATGTTCGATGAAAATAATACAGTGCGATGACAGATTTTTTATCAACGAGAAACGAGGATGAGTTCGATCCGAGATAGAAAATTGTTACGGAAAACTGAAACACGGTACATCCGAAAATGGTAAGGACATTATAAAAATGAACGTTCAGAGCGATTATTTTGTCAGAATGCAAGTTTGTCTTTTCTGTTTACACTATAAGGCATCAAAAGACATTACACCCTGAATGATTCCATCTATTGGACAGACTGTCCAGTGCTGTTGCACAGGACCTGAAATACACGTAATTACAGAAACGTTCGTAAGAAGTAATACTTTTCGCTTATCTAATATAAATGTTCAAAAGAGGCTATAAAAAGTTCGTAAGCAATTGAAAAGAAATTTTCGAAAATAGAAATTCCAATCTTTCCCCGGAGCCAGTGGCAAAATAAAGAAGACGAGTTAAAATTGTGATAGTCATTAGCCACTGCCGTTAATTGACATATTAAACATGCACGTATTCTTGCTTTTAAATGCATACTTTGATCGAATGTTTTATAATGCGAAAAGAAAAATACGTGTAATTGAGGTATACTCACCTTTCATCGGTACAACATGATTTTTGTGGCAGAGGCAACATTCGATACGTATATGTATTTATATTAAATTTGGAAATAAGGAAAAGGAAAATATTCTAGTAAAATGATTTTAAGAGAATGCTTTTAGAAAAATAGTCATTTTTATTTACAAAATACTATCACAATTGCATGTGTGCACATATTCTTTTGATTTAGATTCTTGTCATTCTTGCGTTACTTTTTGATGACTCGCGAATGGTAATTGTAAAAAACGAACTTGTCCCCGAAAATAACAAAAAATAATAAACAGAATAGACCGCGTGTAAATTTATTACAAGATGGATTTGTTAATGTTAAATGAAATAAAGAAATTCCGCAAGCTGGGATGAATTTCACCGATACAGTTACCATTGGATTGAAGCGAAAGCGTTTCGTAGCGTTTTTCAATTAAAGCCCAATGATAAAATTAAGATTCGATCGCATATCTCTTCTATTCTGTTCTATTACTTTTTGCCATTTTTTCAGGTGACTGCACGTGTCATCGAACAAACCTATGAATAAATGTCTTAACGTTACCTTTCAATTTTAATCGAAAAACGCGCTACGAGCTTTCGCTCCCACCCAATGCCTCGCTTTTTAAGAAAATAGACGAGTACCTTAACCAACGAGCGGATATCGTTGCCTTGCTGTCACATCACGGGAAAAGTTCTGTTTGAAATGCATAATACTGAGCTACGGAGCAGCGTCTACAGGTAGAAGAGAGGTTTTATACAAAAGTATGGCACAAGATAGAAGTCTCTCGTTGTTTCAAATGTTACGTTTCCGCGACAATAATGAAAGTGTCTCTAACGATCAGCAAACAGAGATGCGTCCGATCTTAGCTATCAAAGGGGTTGAGGGAGTGAACGTTGCAAAAAGAATATTTATATATAAAACCGTTTGTACTTTGTGACTGCAAGATGTGGTACGTCCAAAATCTTATTTATTCTCGTACGGACGTGCCGGTAACATGACGCTGATGCAGTTCTACCGAATAATATATATTAGAAACTGGTCGAGCACGTCGCTTGAACGAAATTATAAATGGTGGGCGTCGTTCGTATAAGACCGACCGCTCACGGTTTAATTAAATGAAAACGCATTTAACGAGCGAAGTTGCTTGTTTTCGACTGCGGACCTGCGTGAACGGGAATGAAAAAACTCACGGTTGATATGTACGAGTATAAAAAGAATTGTATTAACAATATATTACAAACGGTTAACAAACATAGTTACATTTCGCTGCATCAGCGTCCAACGAGAACAGCGGGTGGATATAAAATTCTAGAGCACGCGCGTGTCGAGTTTCTTGAGAATCATTATAAACCTCGTTATTACAGCTCCATCGAAGAATGCACCTAACGCAATTTTGAGAATTTCAAACGGAACACGTGTATACGCAACAGAAATAAAGTTACCTTAAAAAGTTAGAAAAAAGAAAAGAAAAGATGAACAGAGAAACGCCAGCTGGACGTACTATGTACTCCTCATAGATCCGAAACAAACAACGCGCCGGTGTGTGCCTCGTGCTTGTTTAAAAAGAAGAAAATGGCGCTCCCGCAAAAGGAAAATTGTCTTTTATCTAAACAATATGTAACGAGAGCGAACTCGAGTAACAGAAGCTAATCTCTTTCACGATACGTGATTAAAAAACTAAACACAACAATTTCGAAATCAATGCTCTCTATGCTATTGCACTTTCGATCTCAATCAAAACAATATTCGATACAACGGCTTCGGTCGAATAACAAATATATGAAAAGAAAAAAAAAAGAATAAAAAAAAGTGAAGTACCGAATACATTTTTTTTTCAATTGAAAATTCCTGTTCGTTCAAAACATTAACAAACCGCATCGGTTCGTAGAAAGAGACACCCTTAGACAATCAAATCACGTAAAACAATGTCGTTTAAAAATATTATTGTCTTATCTTTTCTATTCCCAACTTGGTCTCGAACCGTCATCGAACAACCGAAGAATTTGTTTTTCCAGTCATAACGTAAGAGAGCAACGCGGTGGCTCGTTGTCTCCTCCTCCAGTTTCTCCCTGCCTCGTGTTATTTTTTCTGTGTTATTTCTTCTTGGCGGGAAATTCAAAATCGATACAAATAAACTGGCATCGAATTTAACGCTGTTCGGCTCTATCTCGCTCTATTTTTTTTTTTAAACCTATGTGCTTTCCTCAACGCCTATTGTTTACAATATTGTTTTAATCCGCTATATATTCAAATTGGTTAACGTACTTTAACTAAATTTTTTTGCTACTTCCTCTCACGCGCGTCTTTTCCCCTCTCGCTCTCTCTCTCTCTCTTCTCACTTGTTGTCTATCCTTATGCGTTTTCAATACAAAAAGAAAAAACATGCATCCTGATCTCTATCTCGCATAAAATACAAACAAATGTACAACCGAGTCGCCTGTTGTTGAATAATATACAATCAGTAACATTTTTCTCCGATTACGACATTGTGTATCAAAAGCTTACAATTACTCAAGGAAAATCGACGGTTTCTCGTCGCCGAGTACAGTATTTACTCGAATAGCGTACGCTGCCCGAGCATTACGACTGCGCGCGCGCGCGCGCGTGTGTGTGTGAGTGTGTGTATGTGCTTTTTTTCGACGCGGAGAACGGTTTCGTTTTTCGAACCGATCGGAGAGTCTCTAACTGTGGAACTCGTAGAAAGTGTTTGTATTTAATGCATATTGACGTGTGCTGGAAAGCGGCCACCACGAGAGTAAATACTGTAGCGCGAAGTATGTAAAGCAATGATAGCAATCGAATCGCGACAAGACGAAAAAAACAAAGGAAAAACGAAACAGACGATCACAATGGCTCTTCTTCCGTACTCTTTGGTGTAACGTAAAAAATAATATTGTACAAAATAAACGTAGTTGTTCGATCGAATAATAAAGATTCAACAATATCGTTACAGAAGGCACGCGAATCGAAAAGTCTGAGACAGTGGCTCGCTAAATTTCGAATCAGAACGGTGGTATCGATCTATTTACGAAGAATTAAAAGCAAACAGAAGGGTGACCTATATCTAAAACTTAACAGCGTATCTCCACGAAATAAGTGTAAACGCGAGCGCGCGTAGACATACTCATCTCGCGTAACATATTATGTACATAGAGGGGTGATGAAAACCGAGAATCAGCAGACAATTCTACACGCAAACGTGAGCCCCAGAGCAAGTGAAACGAACACCAAAATCGCGCGTGGCATTGTTTAAACAAAATATAGAGAACGTTCGGTTTGCTTGTGCTCGAGGCTGGTTCGGTTGCTGTACAGTTTTTACCGTCTTGACTGGAGCTGTGAGCGATGCGTTGTGTAACAAACCGAAACGTTCGAACCTGCGACTCGCGATATTTAACGCGATTGTCCGTGAAACGTCTAACAAAAATTGATATTCGTGCACCGCGAGTAGGTTCCGTAAGGCGTTCGCTCGATTCAGCCCCCAGAGATCTTGCGCGTGAAATAATCGTAGCTTCGCGCGACCGAAAATATCGGTCCGTAAGGCTCAGGTGTAAACGCGATCGCCAAACCTATTTATAGCAACGAGAAAATTCCAGCACTTTCATGGAGAAAATCCGCGTTTCGCAGGTCCAAACTTTTACGGTTCTCGTGGTAACATGGCTGTCTTTCGTAGCGAGGACACGCATCGTACGCACGTGCATACATACATTCATACGCGTACAGTCCGCGTCTCGCGAGAAGAGACTCGCGGGATGATACAAAAGGGCAAACGGTAGCGAAATTGCTGGCGACACGGCTGATGCAGCAGCGGCAACTCTTGACTCAACGGTTGTTCTTTTGCAAATTTTTTTCGCGTTCTCTCCGAGTATCTTCTTACGAGACGCGGACTGCTTACGGTCCATACACACACGCCCATACATACCCTGCGCGCGCACAGATTACTTTAAAAGTACGTTTCGGTGATAAACTTGCATGCGCATGATTCGAAATGATAAAACAATGCTTTGGCTAAATTGTCGCTTCGCTTAACAAAAGACAAAGATTTCCAACGGCGGTTGCCTGCACAATGAAACGTAAGAGAGCGCGATCTTCACGAAATAACCCATAATCCACCGTTTCCATAGCGTTCGCGCGTATTCCTCCGAATCGCCGGCGTCTCGGTTAGAATCGAGAGACGCGAGCGGTTCGGAGGCTCGCGAGGAAAACTATGAAAACGACGCGTTTCAGGCTTTCATCTAGGAAAACGTTTGCGCGTCTCATTGTACGCGAACAGATGGTATCGAAATTCATTTACAATTACCAAATATTGGCAAACGAACACGGTGAAAAAGGAGAACGAATTTGTTGGCGAAGCTGTACAAGCTCGTTAATGTTGTTAAATCGGAGTTGAACATCGGCAAATAAAAACACGCCGAGCATTATTCCGTTTATTCCGAACCTGTTTGGTAATTGTGAATGAGTTTGAAGAAATTTGTCCAGACTCGATCGGAGCACGTAGACGATCCGTCCAGCATCGCGTACTCGTCTTTTTCTTTTTTCAATAGAAATAATGAACGATCGAACAAGGCGTTCGCCGTTATTAATCATTAGGGGCGGATTAGAATTACTCCTTTTACACCGTCTCCGATATTAAAAATGAACTATGTCGATAGACAACGTACAACTATATATTAATTAAACGATTCAAAAACAATATAACCGATTTGCTTTTTTTAAATTACAGTAACGAAGAATTCGTGGATGTACTTTACGCGCGAATTTTGCAAGCAAAATCGTTGTCGCGGACGGTTCGTCTAAACGATCGAACTAGGATCGAGTACCAGACCGATTATTCTTGGTGCATATAATAGGAACAGTTTGCAAAACATAAAAACTGAACAAGAACGAGTTTCGCTCGTTCAAAGGTTTCTACGGAACGATGACGATGAAGAACAAGAAGAAGAAGAAGAAGAAGAAACGTCTCAACTAGTGGCACGGTTAACGCGTACGACATTACATCATTACCCTATATTACTCGGTAACAAGTGTATACGATGAGCGGAGCGTCGAATAGATTTAAAAGATGGATTTCTGCAAAAAGTCATTTGCCCCTAGAAACTCTGACATTGAAGAATATAACACCCGAATATCCGGTCTTCGTTATCTTTTTGCTTTCTTTCTTTCTTTAGATCTCGCAACGATCGAGCAAAGGAAGCGACAAAAATCGGAATTACAGAATACCTACTAGATCTCAAAATCGCTTTGGCCGTCTGACCACGACGACGACGACGACGACGACGACGACGACGACGAGACTGCGACCGTAAGTGCGCGGAACAGGAACGTTATGCGATCATCGCGTCGCGAAGAAAACTGGAACGAAGAAGGTGTTCCTTGGCCGAGGATTTTTGCAAAAATTGTCAAAAGTGACTGGTTAGGAAAAATGTCGGATACACGATCGAGCGAAAGCGCGAGGAAACACCTTGCTCGTTCACGAAGGACGCGAATACTGTTTAGAAAAAGCCATCACCGCACGTGCCATAGACCAAGATTCAACGTACTCAGCTGAGGCAGTTTCATAATTCTTTCGAGTCCGTTGGTACTTATCCTGGTGCATCCGTAAAGGTCGATGCATTTCAGATGTTTCATGCTCTCCGCGATCGTGTAGAGCCCTTTGTCCGTTAGCCTGCTACATTGGCCGATGTTGAGCGTCTCCAATTCGTGCAACGTCTGGGCGATCTTGCAGATCCCCTCGTCGCTGATCTGGCACGCGGACAACGAGAGCGACTTCAGGTTGAAAAGTCCCTGGGAGATGTGCACGAGCGCCTGGTCGCTGATCTTGTCGCAGAACGACACGTCCAACGAGGATATCCGGCTGCCGCCTTCCGCCAGATAAGCCATACCGACGTCCGAGATGTTGTCGCACGAACGAAGATTCAGCTCCCTGAGGCTGGACATCTTCGCCAGGTGTTTCACCCCCGTGTCGCCTATGCATACGCAAAACGACAGATTGATGGACTTGAGCGTGGTCAGGCCGGATATGTGCCGCAACGCCTCGTCGGTGACCCGCTGGCAATCCTGCAGACTGAGATGTTCCAGGGCTAGGTTGCCGCCGGCCGCGTCGAAGTCCACGATGCCGGCTAACTGTTCCATTAAAAAACTGGCGCCGGGTGTCTGCGGATGAACGCCGGCCAAGTAGGCGATACCGTCGTTGCACACTTGCCAACAGCTTCGCAAATCGAGTCTCTTCAGTTTCTTTAGGTACCACGATATGCACAACAGTCCATCGTTGGTAATGTTCCTACAGCCGCCCAGCTCGAGATGCTCGAGATTCTGCAGGTATTTCGCGATCCAGCTGAGCGATATGTCCGACACTTGTTTGCACAACGACAGATTCAGCTCCATCAAGGTGGTGTACTCCTGGGAGAACGCTTTCATCAGGGCGAGATCGTTCACGTTGTAACAGCCGGACAGGTTCAGGGACTCCAGGTTCGGCACGCCTTTCAAAACATCGCCCAGGCCTCTCCTCAACGACAACACTTGGACCCTTTTCACCCCCCTCTTCACAAGACTGGCGAACAACGCCGGTGCCTGTTTCCTTAGATGCAATTTCGCCTCGACCCCGCGCCAGACGGACCTGTGGTACGCCGCGTCCCTCCACGCGACGCACACTTGTGCCGCGCGTCCTTTGTCCCTAACCTCCAGGTAGCTGAAGATCAACGCGAGGATTTCGGGATAGAGGCACGAGATGTGGGTGCTGGCCGCGACGCTCTCGCGATTACCCTGCTGAGACTGCTGTTGTCTCGAGAGACCTTGCGCGTACGCTGGCAGGCTGGTTGTCCCGCTGGTGTAATGCGCCGCGTTACCCGTGTTGTAAAGAATCGCCTGGCTCTGCGACGTCGGGATCGCCAGGTGCGGCTGATGTAATTGATAATAGTGTCCCGAACGATGAAGCAACGTCGTGCCTCGATTCGCTGTTAACGCCGGAAGTTCCGTCATCAACAGATGACTTTCCTCCATGTTGTCCAGTGTATGCGTACATAGACGCGGACTCGCACATATACGACCGGGGGGTTCTTACACGCTTGTCCGACTTTGGGACGAATTCTTCTCCACCCCCCACCCCCCTTTCCGTTTCTGTTCGTCTTCTCTCGCTCTTTTTCTCACTGTCCTCCTCCTCCTCTCTTCTTTCTTCCTCGCTCGCTCGCTCGCTCGCACTCTCGCTCGCTCCCTCTCTCCTTGGCTTTATTCTTGCCTGGTAGGTTTTTTCTTCCGTCTCTTTCTTTCCGCTTTCTTCCTTATTCGATAATCACGAATAGTACGTAATACATGCTCCAACCGAACGAACCCTTCCGTGGATATATTAATTCGTAGTCGACTTGCATCGGTCAGCTCACTGTTGCTTCGATCATGTCGATGCATCGATGAAAACGGCTTTGTATCTTCGACGAAAGTAATGTATCTTGAACGTTAGAGACAGAGAGAGAGAGAGAGAGAGGGGGGATATTCAAGTAGAAAATGAAACGGAAAAAAAGGAAAAACCGAGGGTTGTACAATCCGTATCGGTTGTTTCACGGTTTACGGAAATATCACACCGCACATGCAACACCAAAACAGCGTATTTTTTAATTCGTGTTTCCCTTCTTTTACACGTTTCTCGCACTGTCTTTGTTCTTTTCTGGGTTTCCTTGTTCACTCGCTCGCTCGCTCCGTCGCTCGTCGACTCGACTCGCTTCCTCGCCGTCACCCCACCCTCCACCTTACTCACACACCCCCTTCTCTTCGTCGTCTCTTTCTATATACGTAAAGATATGTGTATATATTCATTTACGGTACATAGACACGCGCGCGCGCGCGCGCGCGTCTTCCTCTGTGTGCACAAGTACTTTTTTCCTTCTCTTTCTCTGCTTGTTACCGCCCCACCTCGTCCTCTCGCTATACCGATCTTTCTCTCGCCCACCACGGTCAGTTTCTTCCACACTATCCCGCTCGTTGCCACACCGAACACCTCTTTTTAGACGCGCACATAGCCGTTACCCGTTCCCTTCGTTTAACGAACGCCGAGCGAAATTCCAACGAGCCGTACGCGACCAACGAATTCGAGTCTTTCCCTATCGGACACGACGGTTCTTATCCCCCTAGCACGGTGTGAAACGTGTCGTAGATGCACTCGCGCGACCAGCTTCGAACTGACATGCCCGGAAAACATGCACCGGTGCGCTGCCAGCCGCGAACTGTTGTTCCAGTTGCCCAAACTCAGATGTCGTGTCGTCGTTCTGTGATACAGGCGGAGCGTACCCGCTCCCAGCTGGCCGCCGATTGGCCGTCGACGCGCGACCGCGCGTCACGTGACTATGCCGGCGAATATCGATTCGGGTTGCGCTGCGGCGGCATTTTTAAGTTTTCGTCGAAAAGGGGGGGTATGGGATTCGCGTACTGCGAACCACGTTGCGACCACCGCACACCACCGTCTTCCTTCAATTTTCCTTCGAGTTCGGCATCCTATTTTCCGAATTTCCGTTTAATTCTTTTTCACCCTAGTTTCCCAACCGTTGCTCGAGCGTCCTGTCGCGACTTTACGCTCGTTTCGGGAATGTGCAATCATGGCCGATTACAGGCCGTTGCAACATATTATCCGCGGAACAATAATATCAAGATTCGGAACGTTTTCTTTGACTTTCAGCCGAGTGAGATGTAGAGATAAGAATTTTTTATTGATATTTTCTTTCTGTCGATATTATCGATATTTTCTTTCACTTTCAGCCGAGTGAGATGTAAAGATAAGAATTTTTTATTGATATTTTCTATCTATTAATATTCGATGTAGCACAAAATCAATCGCAGAATATACACATCCATGTCTAGTAGGAGGCTAATAACGTAATAACAACATAATAATAATTTAATTATCGTAAGAATTAATGAATAAATAATAATAATAATTTCGGTACACATTAGGTTTGCATCGAATTTTTTAATTAAAATATATAACCATTCGTGTTTCAATTTGATTGTTGCTAATAATCCATTTAGTTAGAAATTTTTAAAAGTTAGCATGGGGAATAAACCAACGAACGGTTAGAAATTGTATATACACTTAAACTGCTATTTGTTTATTTATTTATAGTTTCAAGTATATAATAGTTCATATTACAATGTTATAACTGTATAACAGTAAACAATATCGAATATAATTGATTAGAATACTTGTGATATGCCACTAAAACTGGCAAGTAGAATATTTACAAGTTATAGGTTGCCGCTTCATTGCCTTGTTAAAAAGATATGTTGTACAGATCAAAAAATTGCAACAACATCAATTGTGTTAATTTATAGGGTATCATTCGTGACGGTATTACAGCGGCAGCTGGATAGATATCCTAACTATTATCACAGATGGAAAGAAGACATTTATCATATTACTATAGCATATATAGAGTGTAACACCATATGCGGCATATAGTTCAGGAATAGAGTCAATATTTAAAAAACAGAGCAAATACATTAGTTATAAAACCCTTAAAGATCTTTAAGACGTATCAAATAATTATAACGCGATAAATTTTAAAAAAGCTAGTGACACAGTACTAATGTATAAATGCATGTCACGACATGTACCTCTGACCAAGGCGTACACATAAAACTTGTTAAAAAGCAAAACTGATACATTTTTTACAAATGTATTTTATTGTTTTCCGATTCTTGAATCTATTATTTAAAGCATTCCCATCTATCATGTTACACGCTTTATAGCATTCCAACTTCATTGTATTTACTACCATCTTCAACAAATTACTGCATACTTACATGTTTATCTTTCCTGCTTTAATAAAGATTTTAACCGTACGCTTAACAAAGAACAATTTTACTAATGATTTGCATTTCAATGTTACAATTATGCAGACCAAAACGTACACAAATGTGAAAGGCCGTATTAAATCATTGCTTACTTTCATCATGTATAATTTAAATTATAATACTATGACAATATAGATCGCTCGCATAATATTTCTAAAGACTAAAATTTACATACACATGTGTTTATGGTTCCCAGTATTGTTCCATTAGTATTTAATGAACTTTGTAAAAATATTGTTACATTAAACATTTCATCGAACATAATGTTTTGTTAATAAGCATATACTTAGCAAACAGATTAATAGTTCACTTGTGATAAGAGAGAAAAAAAACCATTTTGTTGTCCTAAAACAAAATCTTTAATTTCTAAATACTGTGATGTAATTTCATCCTGTGCCACATAAAAAGCTTGCCTCTGTTATACCGTAAATACTTTCTACTGTTTATTTTAATCAATTTGTTTTGAGTGCACTAAAAAGCGTCATCAAATTGCAGGAACCTTACACGGTAAAATATACTAAGTTATCCGTTAATAATATTGATCGCCTCTTGATGGATAAACACTAAATATTAGGTATTTAACACTATTCGGCTCTTATTATGGTAACTCATTAAAAAAATTTGTCCGTAATTACACAATCTCATAACTATCTCAATACATATACATATATCAAAAATTTAGATAAAGCTCAGTACATTGAATATTACTTTATCTCCCGCTTTGTATAAATTATGGTATGCAAAGCACAATTAGAAAGCAATTATATTGTGTTGTTTCGTTTTTCTTGTACTAATTCTTTTGTAAGTTATATAATACAAATAGGTCTTTATATTTTTTATACTGCATTAAGAGCATGCAGCAATGGAAAGTATGTTGCGTATAAAGTTGTTCTCGCTTAATGAACACTACACATTCATAATATTTGCATCCTATATATATTGAATGTTACTAGCATCAAAGTATAATTCTATAAGAATACAATCTTCGATGTTGTAATTCAAATACAAAACTTAATAGTTTTATAAAACATTGGTGTATTACTTTATATGTAAATTTTGTTGTTGTAATTTACTTCTGTCATCATTTTAAATGATATTGATAACAGATCTCATGCTTATACTGTGCTGTTAACAACATTTCTTTTTATGCTGTTTTGTGCTTTTTCTCAGGTTTACTGTTTCACTGATGTGTATAGCTTGTTGTTCCATCCTTTCTTTTTTGGTCCCAAGCACCTGCCGTGTTATTGCCATAAACATCTAAATACAAGAAATTAGTGTAAGCTCAAATTAATTCATTATACTAAAAGAGAACATTACAATTAAAATTTTTATTACATGCTAGTAGTCGGAGGAAAATTTTGATATAAGATATTCGTTGAATACACGCAAGAATTGAAACTCGGTAAAACATTTGCAGATTATTAAATGCTTTCTAGCACACAAAAATAAAACTGTTACTTACTTCTTGAACATTAATATTGTCTTTAGCAGAAGTTTCAAACAATTTAATTCCCATTTGAGTAGCAAATCTTTGTGCATCTTCTGTTAATACCACTTTTTCATTCGGTGAATCATTCTTATTCCCTACAAGTACCCTGTTAACCACATCACAATTTTGTTCGATTTCATGCAACCATCTTTTAACGTTAGCAAAGGAATCACCACTAGTCACATCATACACAACAATAACACCATGTGTTCCCCTATAGTAAGTAGAAGTTATTGTCCGAAATCGTTCTTGTCCAGCTGTGTCCCAAATTTGGAGCTTTACTCTCTCACCATTTATTTCTACGGTTTGTATTTTAAAGTCCACTCCGATTGTAGTTATATAACTGCCATTAAAAGTATTGTCAGCGAATCTTAAGAGCAACGAACTTTTGCCTACACCTTAAACAAAAATTACAGAAGAAAATATGATTAAATAAGTATAATTACAAAATAAAAGAGAAAAATTTCTTTCGTACAATATTATAGTCATTGTGCTCTTAAATATCCAAATGCATCATCATATATCATCATTGTTTAACTTTCTGGAACATTTTTCACCCAACACTTAAAGACCCAATGGCCAAAGAATTTATTGTTTCAATTAAACAAATAATAAATTCCAAATAAGCTCTACACATATTATCAGATATTCGATTAATCTAGAAAATTACAGTGTGACTATAATAAATATATATACATATATATTAAACTGAGAATATATACCAACACATTTGTTTATGTACACAACTGAAAATAAAAGTACGTGTAAATTGTTGATGTAGAACTCAATTTTTACTAGAATCTGATGTTTCTTAGCACTGTACAAAATACAATTTTC
The DNA here is from genome assembly GCA_028454225.1 of Lasioglossum leucozonium. Lineage (NCBI taxonomy): Eukaryota > Metazoa > Arthropoda > Insecta > Hymenoptera > Halictidae > Lasioglossum > Lasioglossum leucozonium. The sequence goes on along the minus strand of CM052207.1, from coordinate 6,890,978 downwards.
TATGAACTCTAATTGTGGTAAATAAATGGCATTTTGCAAATTCTTAATCGAACTAAAAGTATCCATAATGCTTTGTTCCTTATAAGTATAATTTTAGAGTTGAACGTATTTCACATAAACAAAAATTCGTACACTTACCACTATCTCCTATTATTAGAAGCTTAAATAAATGATCATATTCCCGGGCCATTTTGACATGTATGACGTGCAAGTTTAGCAAAGATTCGCTCTCAAAAACAGTTCGGAATATGGATGATACGTTCACTGTACAGTAAATTATTTCGGTTGTACATGGACAGATTGAAAAAAACGTAATATCTGAGTTTGTGCAAATTGCGACAAGGCTCACGGCTTGTCCGAAGTAAAGAACTCTAAATCAAATCAGCGCCATGTTTATTTGCTGCGATATCAAAATTCATTATCACTACGAAGAAAAAAATCCATTAAAAGATGACGCCTACACTATATCAACTTATAATAATCAACACGTTTCATTTATTTTAAAGGCTGTATTTTTATGTACGATGTCTGCTAATGAGAATTATTCATCGAAAGTGTAGAATATTAAAGAAAATGATCATCGCTAAATAAATCATATTGAAATGTTACAAATATTGAATAACTTCGTCGTATAAACTAAAGTACCGATTACTTACTGTACAATTATATCATTTTATTTAGTATGATATTACCGTCATTGTCACTATTAAAATAGGTATATATTCGTGAAATGTTATTAGAAAAATATACTTGATTTTCATATGTTGTATGATCTATTTACATGACATGTTATTTTCATAAATATCAAATGATAATTACGTACATGATCAAGTATAAATTTTATTCATTTCTGATTGGTAGGTCGTAATTATGGCGTTCATTTTACCAATTAGAAATCAGAACATAGCTAAATTACTTTCTGCAAATATGTAAGTGGCAGGGCACAGTGAAGTAACAAAAATACTATATATATATATATATATATATATACAGTTTTTCCTTATGACTGTCACATAATTCGGGAAACTGAGTGCATCGTTACCAAACATTACACTATTTCCTATTGGTTAACAACTCAGTAACATCTTTGTGGTCAGAAACGAAGAACAGTTCTTGCGTACTACTGGATACACCAAAAATGGTAGGGATAAGAATGCGACGTTAACAAAGTAGAAAACATGTGACACTAACGAGGCAAAATTGTATTTCCTCACAATATTACAAACGAATTCATATTTAATAATAAATAAAGGAAATGATGAATTTAGAACATTTTTAAATAAATTTCGCACATATATACTGTTCAAAACGAAACCCCGAAAAACGACACAGAAGTAAGAGATTCGTTGACGCTGTCACTTTGACCAATAGCAAAGTTATATCTGCCTAACAACCAATCAAATTCGCGTTCAATCCATGTGACTTCTTTCCGGTCGCGCATAACAGAAATAAGTAGCATACAAATTGTAATTCTAACCTACACCAAATTTTTAAAAATTTTGTGTATATATGGTTTTTTGAACAATTTTCTATGCCATTTTTATATTGTATTGACATTGATTCTGTGTTAAAAGCAGAAAATCAACAGTATACGTCGTTATTCAAACAATTCAAATTGCGAGTAATTGCAATTTATGTTTCATGATAGAATAGTGTTTTGTTAATTTCGAATACTCATAAACAAGAAAATGTCAGGACCAATGGTATTGTGCCAATTATGGATGGGTGGAGTAAGTAAAAGTTACCTATTTAAAAAAAAACTACACATCTTATTACTATAAAACTAATTTTAGAGTTGTGCTTTACTTCTTCTGTTACATATTTTATAATAATTTTTATAGTTGGAACCATACATGACAGAAAGTTTTATAATGAATGCTTTTCACAAAATGGGAGAACAACCGCAAACTGTTAAAGTAATGAGGAATCGCTACACTGGTGAACCAGCAGGATATTGTTTTGTACATTTTCCAACCGATGAAATGGCACTTGATGCAATGCATAAATTAAATGGCAAAGTGATACCTGGTTCTAATCCGGTAAGAATCATGTATTTATTACTTGTATCTATATTATTATAACATTAAATAATGTAGTATTACTATGTTTGATTTATTTTCTAATTTGATATTGATTTCACATTTTAGGCTGTAAGATTTCGATTAAATCATGCTAGTACAACAGGAAAACCAGCAGCGGAAAGAGAATTTAGTATTTGGGTTGGAGATCTGTCAACAGATGTAGATGACTACTCTTTATATAGAGCATTTGCAGCAAAATATAACTCAATTAGAACCGCAAAAGTAATTTTGGACAGCTCTGGTTTTAGTAAAGGATATGGTTTTGTCAGATTTGCTAATGAAGAAGAGCAAAAAAATAGTTTAGTTACCATGAATGGATATAGAGGACTAGGAACAAAATCGCTAAAAATTTGTAATGCTGTCCCTAGACCTTGGAATAAAATATCAGGGTATACAAAATATCTGCTCATTATTTATATTTATTTGATGGGAATTATAGAATGTGTTTAATATTTAATTTTATTTTCTTACTTTAGATCTACCCCACCACAGTCATCATCTGATTATCCAGCATCAAACATGAATTCAGATGCTTATAATTATTATGATACATCATCATATTGGAATAGCTATAGTGCGTGGCAACAAGGTTATTATGAAAGTGAACCTACATCTGATGGATATAACAGTTATATATCAGATCAAAAACCTGAAGAAGATGAATTAGAACTAATTGGTAAGAACATCTTTACCTATTTTGAAATATATGTTCAACCATGTTGCACCTATACAACTTATTCTTGAAACATATAAAATTATTATTTTCTTTACTATGTTCCAGAACATTCCGTTCCTGTAGATATCGACAAACTTAATAGGGAAATAATAGAACAAGATTATAATTTGTGGGATGCATTGGAAAGTTCAAAGTGGATACCATGTGACACATTAGAATTATGTTATTAAAGTATCATATTCATTCATTATTTTATTAATCGTTGCTTTCCATTCATATACAAAAGTCATACTAAAAACCATTTTCATCTAAAAAATTATAAAAAAATAAATAAAATTTTAAACTACTGTGTATTTTAAGTAAATATTATCTACAAATTTAATAACAAAACCTATATTTGTTCGCACATAAACCAACATGATTATTTAATATTCGTTTAATGGAAATAATCAAATATATACAGGATGTTTCATGATACGTGAGCAAAACTTCAACAATGTATAAACTTATGGTAAGTGATGAGCTTTTAATTATATAAAACACTTTGTATACAAACTAATAGTATTATTTATGTAAAACATCTCATTGTAATTATTAAAAAAGAACATATTTATGATAATTTTAGTTTATATCGTTTTATACAAAATTTATTTCGTACTGCTTTGAAAATTTTCTATGCAACATAGGAAATATTACTACAATGCATATATAATTATAATATAGCGTATCGATAGTGATATGAAAATAGTATTAATTATGACTATCAATGAAGTATGTGGTAATGTATTGATTTATGAAAAATGACTTGTATTTTTTAATATTATATACCCTAGAAAATTATTTATACTTGATTATTTGTACTCTTCTTTGATTGTAATTGATTCTGCATCAGATAATTTAGTTGTTACAGTTGCTAAAAGTTCTGGTAGTAAATTTACAGGTGTCGCTGTTTGTTCCTCCACATTTTCTGTAGAACTAACGTTGGAACTAACCATGTAAACTTGTAATACGCTTTTACCAGGCTCTTCTGGTGATTCTTTTGATAAAATAAGTAAAGACCCAGGTTCCACATGATTAATATTAGGTATAACTGTTTTAACTGAATTTACGTGATTAGTTTCCGAATTAGTATTGGTATTTTCAAAAATTATGTTATTCAGTTTTCTAGTATTTTTTGACAATACTGTAGATTCCTGGTCACTTGAGTCATAATTTAATCTTTCATTGTCAAGTGTATTTATGTCTGGTCCTTGCAACTTTTTCACTTTTGGTAGTCTTCCTGATCTAGTTGGTTGTACATGATAAATTTCCGCATCACTATCAAAACCTGAACAAACACTTGATGATTCAACATCTTCCGTTTCAATTGGTGATACTTCTGACGTTTGCTTCTCGTCCTTTATTTTTTTACGTTTTTTTTTGTGTGCTTTTTTAAGAGGTTGTTGATATTCATCACCTTCTATAATTTCATTCTGCACCGTTGAATCTGAACATTCTTCTTCATCCGATGCATCCATTTGTGCAATACTAGTTGCCACAATTCCTGAAAATATTAATTCTAATTCTGAAAATAGTTCGTATGTTAAATTAAATGTCCATTTGAAAGTTTCTCTCGATAGTTGTTTCAGTTCGACAATTTTTACTCTCCAAGAAATACTCTCGAAAACGAAGTGCAACAATTTAATTTTCAAATGGACACACACCTTTAGATAATTCATTTCAAGTTTAAAAAATTCATTTTTACTTACTACATCTTCGTTTTCTATCTACTTTTTTAAATTTCTCCTTCAACCCCTTATGCTTTCGTTTTTCTTGCGAATTAGAATCTTCTTTTTCTGAATTTTCCAACGAAGCTGTAAATATAAATTAGCTTTATAATTTAGATGGTACACATATATAGATTATAAAACTTACCCAATGATTGTTCTAGTAATTCAATATCAAATTCTTGGTGATATTCAAGAGCTTTTTCTATTAGATTTCTATTTACTTTTTCTTCTTTCTTAAATTTGATTTTAATTTCCTGGCGCGTTCTATTTGGAAAATAACTTTGCATCAATAGAAAGTCAGTGCCAAGTAAATTTAGTGCTCTATAAAATTTTAGTGTTTCCCATTTGGGCCATTCTTTAGTTTTCTGACGTTTTTTATAGAATCCACCGCCAGTATCATCATCAACAATAGCTTCCTTTGCTAATATTTCACGATTCTTTTTTGCATTGGTTTGCTCTATGACAAGACTTTGTTCGTCTATTATTAATTGACCATCTGGTCCAACTTTTACTTGTGGTACAGGCATTGCAGATGCTGGATCATCTTCATTTTCTTCTTCTTCTTGAAGTTCATCAGATCTGAAAAATTGAACAATTGTTCAACATTTTTTTGTTTTAACTTGAGTACTATTAAGCTTTTTAGATACTTACTGGCATATTGAAAGTTTTCTTGCCATTGTTTCAGATTCCTTAGGTTTTTTCATAGGATTTGTAACAGGATTGTAATATATTAAATCATACATGGTAAGTTTGGCTCTATCTGGTATCTTGTTCTCATGTTTCAAATTAAATTCTCTTCTAGCATCACCTAATTTCTTTGCAGACTCAGAAACTAAAACACGTCTCTTTTGACCTACTTTTGATTTTGTTAAACTAGATACTTTAGTGTTACTAACAACTGTGTCTTTAGCAATTTCTGCTGTCTGAACTAAATCGTCCTTTCTTTGACTGGCGCTGTTAAAATTTATTCTCTTGCTCTCATCTTCTGACTCGCTTGCACTAGCTCCACTTCCTTGCATGCTATTCCTCCTTACTCTACCACCACTGTCTAATTTAGGTGTTGGCCTCATGAAACTTAAACGGTTTTGCGATAATGTTGTAGGAGAACCTAAATATCACAAACTATTTAGCAATAATTTCTATACTTGTAAACTGTAGCTTGTTACTTTAATACCAATATTATTATATTTATTATACTATCTATTTAACTCACCAAGTTGTGTTGTATTTGTGTTTTCTGAAGGTTGGATAATTTCTTTTCTTGATTCATCAGAACTTTGTTTAGTGTCCATTTTACGCAATACATTTTTATTGCTTGTTTCATTTTCCATTCGTTTTGTTGCTATTGTGATTTCCTGTGTTTCTTGAACATTGTTCTCTAGAATTTGTTGTTGAAATATTGAAGTATCATCAACTTCATTGTTTGGATTCTCAGTTGTATTTGTGGATTCTGTATTTTCTTGTGTTGTTTTCCGTCTTGTTGGAACAGTAACTGTACCCTTTATTCGTGCCCGCTTCATTTTGTCAATATAAAAATTATTCCTGCAAATATTTAAAATACAACTTAGAACAAAATAGCGTTTGTTAACCTCAGCCTGTATATAGAGTTTAAATAGATATTCATTTGCTTACCAGTTACTTATCAGCTACTCACAACGCGCATAAAAAATATGAACAATGTAGTTAAATAGGTATTTACTACGCGTTAATATAATATTTCTTTATGTTTTCTCATTCTTTATCGTTTACAGTAAAAAAGTGTTCGGTTGCTAACATTATCCTTATCATATTAATCGGATATTATTACAGGTTTATAGTTTGTCAAACTATTTAAACCGTTATTTATAGTTACGAACATTTATAGTATTTATAAAATAATAATAATATTGACATATCTTGCAATGTAAGTAGAAAACCGTTTTCCACTTTGTTCACGTTAGGTCAATATGTTTCAATATTCGTACATGATTTCGTAGCCATCTGTATGTAAAATGTGGTAAAATGTTCTAGTCGATTTCTGGCCCTCTATATTCTATACATATTTCTCCACGAATGATGTGAATATGTACAGTTAGGGATAAAAATATTGGCACACATGCAAAAAGTGCAATATTGAATTAATTTTTTGTAGTTACTGAGCTTACTTCATTCCATTCTTTTTTGTTTTATAATTCCTCAGATAGTCTCAAATTTGCAATGTCAGAAAAGCAGTTTTGCAGCAGACGTTCATCAAAATTGCCACTAAATCTGTCGTGGCATCTAGCAACTCCTGCCATCTCAATGTCAATTTCTATTATATAAAAGTTATTCAATTTCATTAGATAGATAAAAATTGATCACCAAAAATATGAATAAATATTTTACATTTCTCGGTATCCGGGAATCGATTCTGCAAAAATCGTCCCGAAAAAATCGACTTTTTTGTAGTAGTAAGAACAGATTGTCTAATAGAATTCTATCATGTGGGGATGTTCGATTTTTTCGCAAAGAATCAATTCATGAAAATAATCACATCGATGGTACACGAAAGAATCCTATTATCTACTAATAAAAAAGAGGGGCCATTCTTTCCACTAACAATCGAATTGTGGCATCGCGGCAATACAAACATATCTGTCCAAATTAAATATAGAAGCGTGATCGTGATTTACACGACTTATAATTATATTATATGACGAACGTAATGCGAAACGGTGTATATAATTAGTTTAAATATGTTCAATATAAAGCAATTAATAAAGAAAGCGCCTTAAGTTTCCTTTTAATGTTATCCTTCTGTAGATATGGCAACGATATTGATTTTTGTTACACCGATCCTATAAAGTCGTGGGCATCATCAAAACATTTTTATTAACAATGTGGCAAGATAATGAAATTAGATTTGATATTTCTTACAAGTAATATTTTTTACGTTATAATGTATTTTTACAATATGTATGAAACATTTTTAAATTTTCAAAACATTTGTTTTCACTTTTTTAAGTAAATCAACAAATTTGCGCTTATTTAGCGAGATAAATATTTTGATTTTATATAATTTACTAAAAAATTATTTTATTTCATCAAAGGAACGGCAATAGATAAACCACGTATAAAATATATTACAACGAAATTTGATTTAGCTTGCTGCAGCTACGATTGGGAGAATTTTCTGCTGATAAACTTGATTTAATTGAAGACACAAAAGGGAATGCAGGCGAAAATGGAAGACTTATAGTAACGAATCTCAGAGTAATATGGCATTCATTACATCTTCCTCGAATCAATCTAAGTACTGTTCTACTTACAGTATATTTGAACTCTTCTATTAATAGTTGTGAAAATTAGTAAGATTATTTTTTATAGGTATTGGATACAGCACATTCATTGCTGTGAATTCTAAAACTGTCCATACTGTTAGTATATATTTGAATATGATATAATATTTATTAATTATACAAATTAATTAAAACAAATAATTTTTGTAGTTACAAGGAAGACATACACAAGCTTTATATATTTTAGCTTCTTTTCGAAATTGCAGATACGAATTTATATTTACAAATCTAGGTTCAAAAAGCACAAGACATTATACATCTGTCATTGGCATATACAGGTATATTTTCTATTTTATATGTTTTTGTATTTTGGGTTACAGTAATATATAAATAAATGCTTTTGTTTTTAAATACAATATTACAGAGCTTATACTTCATCAAAGATTTATCGAGAAATTAAGTTAAGAAGTGGTATAATTAATGACAATCAACTGACTTTACTGCCACAAGAAACCGTTCATTCTACTTCGCAGGACATTTGGAATCTATCGCTAGAACAGGTGAAAACTTCGGTTTTATACATATGACAATTGTACTATTCCTGAAACACTAAATATTATAATTTGTTTTGTTAGGGAAATATCGGAACTTTCATTGTAACAAATATACGTTTAGTATGGTTTGCTGATATGAATTATCAATTCAACATATCAATTCCATATTTTACAATAGCAAGTGTAAGTAGACATACTGAAATATACTACTAGTGTATAAAGAAGACTTTAATAATCTTTAGTTTTTTAACAGATTACAATTAAAAATTTAAAATTTGGTCCAACTTTAGTAATTGTAAGTACAGAATCTACAGGAGCCTACATATTAGGCTTTCGAGTGACCCCTCTTGAAAAGCTTCATATTTTATACAAAGAAGTTTCAACATTGTTCAAAACGTTTGAAAAATGTCCAATTTTTGGTGTAGATTATACATTTGAACATGAGGTAATATTACGAACACAAACTCACTTTTACTTAATAATTATTTAATAACTCATTACAGGCACCTTCACAACGAGAAGTAAATGTAGAACAATATTCTGAAAAAGAAGACAATCAAATCGAAAATTTGAACGTTTTTGGTTACTATTTTTCTGAAGGAATAAATCAACGTAAACCTAATGTTTCAGACTATTTAGGGGTTGCTGCGGAAAAACCTAACGAAACTAGTACTTTGCAAAATATATGGGAGCTTATACCTCAAAGTTAGATGTACCACTTACTGTGTATTTTATACACCGTATTAAATTATAAGAATTACAAAGTTACAGTGATATTTCAAAAGAAAATAAAAACAATCATGTAAATAAGGTTCATTGTGATTGTTTTGAATGTGTCTATATATTGATAGAAATTAATCTACTGAGTGATATTGCACAAATATTAAACATTTCAGAAAAGAAAATGTGGTTATACTTTTGTAAAAAACGTTTTATATTCTTAGAACACAATTGCAAATATGCTTTAGCATTTCATTTTCTAAAAATTCAACAGCTAAAAAGAATTAATAAAAAAATAGATAATTAGAATTAAAGTATATTAGTATTCTACAATACAGCGTTGAATAAGTCTCCAGATATTTAGTTGCAATTTTATGCCACTTCTCAAATCTTTTTAAAAATTTAACTCGGCCTACAATCCAAAGGTAGCATAATTGACTGATTTTGTTGTTCATTGCCATCTTCGCTCTGTTCAGCTTGCTGACTAGGAAATCTATATCCCATATTCATGAGCATTACTTCAAATGGATCTGTGTTCATCCGTATTTGATTTGCGGCTGCAGCATCTTCTAAATTCTGGATTTTTCTGTCGTTAACACTACCATCCTATATTACGTATAGAATATTGAATGTTATTATTCATCAAATTACTTTTTTTACGATTTCCTTTCAATAATTATGTTAAATACCTCGGGCAATGGGCTCCATAATCTGATTACTGGGTCAATACCACTAGTAGCTAACAAACATGTTGACGGATGAGGTTGGAGACAGTTTACAATTCGTTCGTCTCCTCTTAATACGCGAATAATATTTGTAGTACTACGATCCCAAATAAAAAAAGATCCATCATCTGATCCTGCTACAATATATTGACCATTGCTTAAAGAAGAAATTGATAATTATCAATATATTGTAAATGATAAACATGATTATTTAATTATCAGTAAAATATATGCTTACTTTCCAAAGAAATTAGCCTCTTTTATATCAGTTGTAGTGTTACAGTGTCCACAAAATCTCATTTTGTAATCAATCGTATTGTGTCGCCATTCTTTTTCATATTCTGATATTTTAAACATTGGCTGACTCGTAGTATTGTCTCTACCTAATTTCATAATAATAATAATAATGATAATAGACGAAATCTTTTTTAACTTAGAGTATACCTATCATATAAAGTAATAATAACTGAATAGTTAACTGAAAACATACCAGAATCTATAGCTTCCTTTATATCCATTCTTAATGCTTTACACGCCGAATTAGATGCATATTCAGGAAATTTTTGTTGAAATTCTTTAAGTACTTTATCTGCTTCTGTAGCCTGATCTAAGTCAAATAGACAACGCGCCAGTCTAAAAACACACATCTAATACTCTATACTTTACTCAGTAAATAAAATATTATAGTATTAATATATTATTGATACCTAAAACGCGCTTTCACATGTCCTGGATCAAGGAGTAATGTTGTTTGACAATCTTTAAGAGCTGCATAAATATCACCATCCCTACAAGTCATATCAAATTTCATTACGTCTTTTACTTTTTTCCATAGTTCATATGTAACGCAAAATTTTTCTATTCGAATATAAAATACGATAATTAAAAATCCTTACCAAGTTCGTTTCATATATGCTGCAGCTCTATTAGCATAAAGCACAGCTGCTGTAGGACAGTAACTAATTGCCTTATCGTATAAAGTAATTGCCAATACATATTTCTGTTGCTCAAAACACTTATTAGCCTGATAAGAAAATCATATTCATTTCGATCCTTTCTATTTCATATTTAATTTAACAAATTTAATTAGTCAACTTACTTCATATTTCAATTTTTCAACATGAGGTGGCAGAACTTTCACATTTCTCTTAGCATACTCTATACTGTCCTCATTACTTTTGTTTGTGTAGCACGATTTTCCGAAGTCCCCTGTAATTATATCATTTAATAATTACTTTCAATCCATTTCATTAAATAGTCAACATTAATGCTAATAGTTACCTGTATAAGTATGTGTACTATAACCAAAGCATGTCTTTACATTTTTTGGATTGTTGATATCAAATAAATAAATTTGTTCCCCACCCATGTTAACAAGAAGTTCATTTCCATCAGCACTGAAGGTTAAGTATGTAGTAGTAATACTCCTATTATTGTCACGTTGTCGAGACTGCAGATGGCCTGCTCAATATCAAACATTAACAGTCTCTGTTAAAGCAATCATGCTACATATAATAAAAGAGGAAGATAAAGGTAAAAGGAGCTGCGTATGCTATCTCCGATCGTACGAACGAACCCGCGATAAAATACTGAGCGCAACCCAATAGTATATTCTGATCTGGATCTCCTTCACCACCCTCAGCACGACGTAAATCTACATGTCCTCTCTCCCAGTCACTGCGTGGAATAGAGATAATAGGCACCTATGAAAATGGCAAAATTATCAACATTTATCGTGTAATAGAAATAAACAAGTTTCAGAGCTAATTACCTGAGAAAGCTTAATCATCCTGCGATCGTACATTCGTACATATGCATCACTAGCTCCAACAGCTATTAATTCTGGTCGTTTTGGATTCACAGTGACACATTTAGCTTCCGCGTATCGACCCATATGATTGCAAAGATTTATTAATACAGTATTAGATTCATTACTTTTGCAAGTATGTGGAGCACGAATATCATATTGTAGAATAAGACCATCTTCTGCAGCACTCCAAAACAGGAAAGGAACAGTAGATGCAGTAGCAATACGTTTGACACGGCCCTTATGACAATTGCATATGAGCATAGGTTCGGCAAGCGTTAAATCACGAACTCGTACCTTGCTATCTCCAGCACCTGATACCAGTATGCTGTCATTTGATTTTGGCATGAACTAAAACGTGTATACAATTGAAAACATTATGACTATTCTAGGAAAAATTAAGCTTAACATATTTTTACATTACCTTAACGGAAAATATATTTCCATAATGACCCGTATGAAGTACTAATTTCTTTTCATATCGAAATGGGTCCCATAAGATGATTTTCTTATCATCAGATGCCGAGGCAAGAATTCTGAAAGCAACAGTTAATTTATCTCTATTATATAAAATAATTTAGTTAATTCTTTTGTTCTTTCTTATTTATTTCGCAAATCATATTTTTTATTTTATTTATTTAGAAATGCTTACTGTCCACTTTCGTTCCATTCTAAACAATTTACACATCCTGTATGACCAACTAATTCTTTCTCTAATCCTAATCGAGAAATAAAATTTTCTGTAACATGTAAATTCTGAGAGACTGTATAAGCTGCGGAATCCTAAAAAAGTATCACAAGAATTCAAATGAAATATAAATGAATCAATATTTATCTAATGCAAGGAAACATACCTGTATTTCACGTTGCCGTACCAAATCCAGAACTCTATAATCTTTGTCATATACATTAAGCATTTCTATACTTATTTTATGTAACGTTTTACTATATTGAAAAACTTAAATATTTTCTGGAATTACAAAATGTTAATTACTTTCACAGAGTTTATAGAAAAGTATTAGTAAAAAGAAAGAAGTGTAAATATAATTATTGTGTACAAAATAATTCGTACATCCATATAAACACTATGTTATAGAAGGAAGAAAATAATTTGAAGGAAAGTTAATACAGATGTATAGCGCAACTCAATGCATTGTAAATATGAAATGTATTGTAACAATAATTGAAGAAACCCATAAATATAATGTTTCGTAAATATAATGTCAAAAGTTATTAAAACCTACATGTTTATTAAAATTGTTTTTGCATTTCATTACGAAATTACCAATTCTTATACTTTATCAATTTATAACATGTATTGATTAAACTTAAAAACATAATAATGCACATTTATTTATTTCAATAAACATGCAATACAAATTTATTACTATTAAATTTTAATTTCGGACGAAACTTATTACCAGAACGACATTTTCTCAATTTATTATCAAATTTGATAGCTATTTTTATCATTCTACAGAATTTGTAACTATTAATTAATATTCTATAATGTTGAACATTTTTTCATTATGAAAATTTGTTCTATATTGAACTTACGTTTAATATTCGACACGGTCTTTCGTAGTTTCATCACTCATTAAAAATTATACATCTGTTGTTTCTCGTTGACATTTTTATCGTTTAAGAATTCATCATTCTTACAATTTGATTAAATTTCGGTTCCATAAACATTGAAATATTTACATATGCACACATGCATACGTATTTATATGTATTCTTGTTGCAAAACTTGTGCGTGCTACTGTAAATGCAAGAAAAGCACTAGTCGTGCTTTAACTTTCGATTGGTGGACCACATGTCACCAGAGAGGTTATCAAAATGCTCAACGCCGGGGTCTTTTCTGCCACTAATTTTGTCAGTATATAGATAGAAACATATCTAGATTTAGTGTTATAAAATTATAATTTATAATACATATAATAATACTGATAATAATACTCCCTGTTGCATGCAATGTCTGTCTGTGTCAAGGATTAAGAATTAAGACAGTGTTCCGAGGGCACAGAATTGTTCAGAAGAACTTTCTACATCTACATCATACACGAAAGTTTATTTATTGTTAAACAATCATGTGATAAGATTCAATCCGATAAGATTCATCTGGAATTTGGCAAATAGTTCGAGCATTTTGCCACTACCTTCTTTGGCGCTGTACGGAGGCGTTTGGAAAGCAAATGATTCTTGCCGGAATTAGCATTGAATCTTATGGCGAGAGCGGTAAGAATGAATTGTACTCACAATTAAAATGAATTAAATAACTATTTCTACGAGGAAGTAGATTTTTTCTGCATTTTTAAAAGTATCATTTACGTACCTTGCTCCTAGTAATTTTCGGAAACCTCGAAAATTGAGTTTTGTCTTAGGAGAATATGATAGCGAAGGAGGTGGCACGAAAATTCAGTAGTACAACTCAACGACAAGCCAGCCATCCCAAAATTTTTGTTTTTCAAAGTTTTTCTGTTCTTGCAATTCCAAATTAGTACGGTAACTCAATGAAGTCATTAGTATAATTCTACAAGTCCGATGTTAGGAAAAAATTGATGCTTCGATAAATGGTATACGCATATGGTTTTTTTATTACATTGTCTTTATTTATTCATCGTAGATTCATACATAAAATATACTTTCTGCACATATTTCCTCTCTGCGTGTTATTAACGAGAAACACGGACCAATCAGAGTGCGGCCATAGCGAACAGATTCCGGCTCAACCAACAATAATAACACGAATGAGTCTCCAGATGGCGATCTCATCGTTTTAAATGCACAACGTATTGTTAGTTCTGGGTCGACCTAACCTTTTCTGCCTGGTACATAACGAGGAACGGTACGTGATGTTTTTGAAAATCCGAAATTTTCCGAAAAATCGTGCAAAAAGCGAAAAATATATATGTAACATCTTGCTTTAGGGGAATGAAAGAGACTGAGCGATACAATATTTTTGAAATTAATGTAATATTGCAGCCATCGTTGATAAAACAACACGCGACACGGATGTGCGATGTTGTCATACAGTGTTTTCTGATTGTGTGTTTGACCGGTATACATTATATTTATGATTTTTGTTTCAGTTCTGTAATATATAATAAAAGTCAAAATGGCTATCCGACCGGTGTACAGGCCCACAATTATTAAGAAGAGGACCAAAAAGTTCATTCGCCATCAAAGTGATCGATACAGTAAACTAAAGGTATTAGATTTTGTATAATATTTACGGTTGATTGTTCATAATCATATTTCGAAATATATTAGTCATTGTTTGAATCTTTAATAGTATTAAAATCTATCAAATGGAATTAACAAAACCATTTTTCAGAGAAACTGGCGTAAACCAAAAGGTATTGACAACAGAGTTCGTAGGCGTTTCAAGGGTCAATATTTGATGCCCAATATTGGTTACGGAAGTAACAAGAAAACACGTCATATGCTACCAACTGGTTTCAGGAAAGTATTGGTACACAATGTTAAGGTAAGAATAACAAATTCAACATTCTTAGTAACCTCTAATATCTTTGCTTAGTACGAACCAATAAAGTTAGAATTTGTCATTGGTGCTAAATTTAATATAATCTCGTTTAAAGTCATGTTTTATACTCATCATTTACATGCATATAGAAAGCTAAATAATGATTAAATAAATCACAGATTTCTGTAAAGAAAATACTGATACTGTTTCAAAAAATAATCTCTTTAATTATAGACATGCATAAGTAAATAAAATTACTATTAGCGTCACGCAACTGCAATGAGATTGTCTTGTACGTTTTCAGGAATTAGAGGTTTTAATGATGCAAAATAGGAAATTCTGTGCTGAGATTGCTCATGGTGTGAGCAGTAAGAAACGCAAAACTATCGTTGAACGTGCTCAGCAACTTTCTATTCGAGTAACCAATGCCAGCGCAAGATTACGCTCTCAAGAAAATGAATAAGATCTCATTCTTATTTGCTTTATTAATAAACTATTTACAGTATGTTTGCGAGTCTCAAATTGTTTTTCTATTCCCTTATCTCAATTAATACTTTTATCATTAAACTTAACAATGTACAATAGTTTAACATAAACTTACTTCTAATTGATAGTTATTTTAATATTTAAAATAATCCTTTAATTTATTTCACGCACATCACAGTATACAAAGAACAATGTATCATTAATAAAATTGAATTGAGAATTACAATTGTTGAAAAGTTCTACCAAGTAATACATTTTGTTACTTCTATAGTACCAACTGATGTAGAATTGACGAACAATCTACTATAATGAGTGAAAATGAATACAAAATTGATTGAAAACGCGATGTCTATAATACATATTACATGAATATCCATTGCATTGATTGCAATGTTTTTTTTTTTAAATATAAAATACGATGATGCTGGACCTACTTCTGCGAAACTCAATGACTATGTGAATTGAGAATCTAGAAGTCTTTGTCTTTAGATACCTCTAGAATCAAAGGTAATAAGAAAGACGTTGTTTAACAACTTTCAATAAAGTGGTGGTTTACCTCCAATACACGATACTGTGGTAATTCAGTTCGAATCAAGTATGCGGACTTGTATAAATAGCTTATTCTATTTAGCTTGCTTTAAGTATCCTCTATCTTTCAGGAGACCGTCCAGCGCCTCTTGTGTATAATACACGACAAAGTCACTCGACGCAACACCCTCGAATACCGCGTATACGGAAGGCTTCAAATTGTAAAAAAAGAGGGGCTGACCCCTCAATGCAAAATCTCTTGTCAATGATTCGATTACTGTGGCTGCAGTAAAATCTGCTCCGTAAATGTGTGTGCAGTCAATTACAACTGGCGTAGAAATGTCTCCACTGCGTTGACTGTATTTTGTTACTAGATTCCGTACGTAATCCACCGACGGAAAAATCAAACACCGATCGGGCGTTAACATGAGATACCGAATGCCATGTCGGGTCTGAAACACAGGAGATACCATAAGTAATCTTCCTCTAATACAACTTATATGTATTTTGAAATTTGACAGAAACGTTGTTTGCGATACATACTATAAGTTTCTCTACTGATATTTTTGGTCGAGCTGCGTGATAGAGAATGAACATTATGTTTATTCCAATACCGCATAGAATCCCAATCTCCAGTTGCAATAATAAACATGCAACGAACGTTGCCACACCTGGGATTAAATCCGACTCTAAAAAGGCAAATAATTATGTGAAAAGGAAGTTTTAACGGAGTGAAATTCGTGATAAACGGTTTAGAACATACTCTTCGTTCTCCACATGGGCTTCACAACTTTCACTTCCACCATAAATATTACAGCAGCGATGATGATGGCAGCTAATGTGGCTTTTGGTATGTAGCTAAAGTACGGTGTGAGAAATAGGAGGGCTAATATTACTAGAGTACCTAAAATGTAAGGAATACGTTAGAGAGCTTGTGTTAGGATAGAGATCAAAAAGCAATCGCCTAGGCGTATTGCGGAGCTTCATGAAAAGTAAAAAATTTCTCAATCGACCATAAGAAATGGAAGCGGGATAAAAATGTATTTTTTCTTGGAACAATTTCCACAAGACCGATGAATGATTAAATTACCTGTGTAAAGGCCACCCATTGGAGTTCTAACTCCAGAAGCATTGTTCACTGCGCTTCTGCTAAGAGATCCTGAACCGGGAAAAGCTTGAACAAACGAATTGCTAATGTTTGCAATTCCAATTGCAATCAGCTCCTGTGTTGCATCAACGGATTTTCCAGTTGCTAGAATAAATTATATGATTGAAATGATGGCGTGTGTCGATGATAAGTACATATGTCTCTTGTACTAAAAGAGAAACTTACAAAACGCTTTGCAAATAGCAATGTCCTCCATTAAGGAAATGAGCGGTAAAACTAAAATACCGCTGCCCAAATTTGAAATCATCTCAACGAAAGTCACCGTTGTGTTGTCACTGTTGGTATACGAGAATGGCGGTACTTGTACGGTGGGCATACCCCCCGGTATGTGTCCTATGAAAACGTTACCGTGAAATTATGGAAATCTCTACGATTCAGATTTCTTCACTTTTTTGCTTCTGAGGAATTATAATTAGACAACTGATTTTATGCATTTATGACAATAATGAGTAGGTGTAATTTAAAATAGTAAACACATTAAAAGAATTTAAGAATATTGTTATACTATTTTCAACCCAGTAAACATATTAAGAAAGAAAAGAAATTTCTATTTTACTGCAATTTATTTTAATTTAGGTAAAAAATTTTTATTTTGCATAAAGATCCGCCGTCTAATTATAATACTACTGCACGCTCTCTTACCAACCACTCTGAAGGGAGATTCTTCGCTGAAACTGTATCCCAAAACGCCGCAAATTATCACCAGAAACGCATTCCGCGATGTACCAATCAACCAGATGATTTTATTTAGAATCCGATACTTGGGTGTTTGCAGTTCTTCATCTTTGGGTCCTATTTTATATGATGCTAAAAGCTGCGACAGAATAAACAAGACAACGTTAATATAAACTGTTATGCTAATAGTGGATTGATAAATCTATTTTCTCTTTAAATAATTTTCATTTAACAACTATGAAATTATCGAAGGCTTACTCTAAGGAGCAGGAGAAGTACTATGCAAGTTGCCCCAAGTGCAGCATCCCAAGCAGATGTTTTGTGCAGCTGCCCGCCAATGCTCTTCCACATTTCGATAAACTGTGCTCCTTTGGCGGGGATGCCGAGGATGTCTTTTATTTGCGAGGTAACGATTATTAGCGCTACAGCGGATGTGAAGCCTGAGCTCACTGGTCCGGACACAAAATCAATTAAAAATCCTGGAATAAGCATAACTGGTCAGTCGGATTACTAGTTCGATTACACCAATTACAGTATACACCTTGTACTCACCAAGACCGAATATACCCATTATTAACTCTATCACGCCGGCTAAGAAGCACAGTAATATCGCGTGCGGCAACGGTTCGTCGAGGTGGGATACAGTTTGGTAAGTAAGCAAAGAGATAATCGCAGTCGGTCCGAACGGTGTGTCTTTACAGGATCCGAAGATAATATAAATAAAACAGCCTAGGAAGCCACCGTATAATCCATACTGAAAACAATTGTTGTGTGTAATCCGTATTGAACAATTTCGTTCGGAGATTTTCGGTGAGATTGACGAACCTGCGGGGGTAGGTCCGCCACGTTAGCGTAAGCTAGAGATTGCGGAATCACAGTGAGTCCGACGGTGATGCCAGCGACAAGATCGCCGATTACATCCTGGCTATTGTATCTCGGTAACCATTTTAATATCGGTAGCCTTTTGAGAATGGTTTTCTTCGTGCAAGCCGATCTCAATCGTCGCGCGGTGCATTGCGCCACCGAATTTAAGAGGCTGCTCTTGTTTTCGATCACATCATCCCCCGGCTCTTCCACCACTGTAAAAGAAGAAAGAACAAGAAAAATATAACGATTTTTGATTGAGAGCTCGTTCCACGCGACTTCGAATTCTATACAGATCGTAAATAAATTAAGAAAGGCCAATTGCCGAAGCGCTTTTTAACTCAATGAAGAATCGTGCTGTCACTTAACGTGAGGCTGTTGTTGAACTTAACGGGGGAAAAAACGCTTTACGTATCAAAGTTCAGTTCTATAACACAAACGAGAGACGCAAAATGCGATCAACAGTCGGCAATACGGTTCAGTGAATTTAATTTCTCGCTCTTCGATTAATATTCTGACGACTATATAGTAATAACTGGACTGCGGATGTTTATGCGATTTCCAATTTTTTCTAGACAAATTTTAATCCTATTTTCCATAGGAACAGTATTCGCAGACGAGAAACAAATAAAAATCGTACGGAACTCTATCGAATTTTGTGTTCTAGCATTTTTTGAAAATTTTCGCAACGCATAAATGCATAAAGATCCGCAGTCTAGTAATAACCGAAGAAATGGACGATCTTAATTGCGGCGTATTACTGCAGATAATAATTTATTTGTACGAATATATGTGTTGAGATTTTATTTGGGAAATTGATGGTATATTTACATATAAAATCCGAGGAACCCCGCACTTCTCGGTGGCTATCGTAGGATTCGCGTAAAATGTGCGAGTCGCTCGAGTTGTTCAGATTCACGCTGTCCCCGAATTCGTTGAAGCCATGATTCGTGTATACGCCGTGTCGATTGTGCTCGTTTACAGGTCCCGCGCCGTTCGCTTTGTTCATCCTAAGGAGAAACAGTAACGCACATAATTGATTTTTAATAAACCTGGAATCCTAACACCGAAGTAACCGTCTCAACAGAATTTATTAACATATTGTCTTCCGATTCATTCTTTGCATTATACATAATTGTATTTATATAATGTAAATGATATCGGCGCAAGGTTCGATCATTTTAAAGAAAAGACAACAAATGTGCAATTATTTAAACATTTTTCCGATATTTTCATAGGAAATTATATAGCTGTTGTTTATAAAAAAATTTATTTCGTTATTAATCTTTCTTTTGCATATTTTCAGACGCAAAAATGATTCTTTGAAAAAGATCCACATAGGGATCGAAACGTAACAAACATGTTTAAATAATTGCACATTTGTTGTTTTTTCTTTAAAATGATCGAACCTTGCGCCGATATCATACTTAAATTTCGATCGAGAAGAATTTTTCTACTATTGTATTTATAATTTGTATACGACCTTAAACAAGCGGATTAGTTGAGCTCTTATCATGCACCATAAAACTATCAGGGTCGTTAGATTACCAGATTAAAAAGATTAAAAATTCTTAGAATACCGTGGTAATTTTTGGAAGTTTTTCGAACTATTCTCAACATTCCCGCCTACAAGAGTATCTTAATAATTTATCAACTACTCCTGCTTCAATCTCGCACTTTAACTTCGCAAATCCATCGATAGAATTGTATAACCGAAGTTAATTCGTTAAAGCGTGAACGACATTTATAACATGCGGGGATTTATGTCGAATCATTTCTTCCTATCGAAGTTTTTATAGAGCATAGACGTTTCTCGAACGATTTCGATTAAACAGACCATTGTATGTACACGTAAATTGTCGATCGTGTATGGAGGCACGTATGCAAGCATTGATTTGATTCCTGACGTAGCGGAGTGAACGTCATCAATGAATGCCACATAGTACATTGCCCTAATTCGGTATGATGACATTCGCAGTAAATACATAAAAGACGTATACATAATATACATTATACAGTATACATTCCAGCCAAAAATTATTTCATTACTATATTAGAGGTTTGAACAGAAAATGAGAATAGACAACGTAACGAATCCTTTTCAAGATTGTTTATAAAAAAAAAACGAAGAGAAATTGTATACATATAATATCCTGGAAATTTCCTCCGGCCAATAATCATCGAATTGTTAACGAGATAGTTGGAAAGATTTCAACAAGGATTATGCGCCGAGTCAATTTCACGAGCGCATTGCAAACGGAATACGTTTTCACTATACGCAACTATTATTGCCAGTAGATAATGTTGCTCTTTTACAACACGCACACATCCTAACAATGTCTCGCAATCTGGCTGTTTCGTTTGCAATAAGCTTTGCTTCATTTGTAATTAGCTGTTTTGTCGGAATGCCATAAATATTATGCACAAGACAGCCGCGGGCTTCAAAAGATCGTGGCATTAGCAGCAGGCTGCTCGTGGCGTGTTTCTGCAGTTTTCGATGTGTACCGTCGACAAGCTGGTAGGAAAAATTCAAACTATCAACATTGCAAACGTCTCACTGGCGTTCGCCGAGTCTGCGATTAAAAAATTCGATTTGTTTCAGCCATTGTGTTCGTCCGCGTTCTCCAATACTCCGCGCGCCATCTTTAAAAGCGAAAAGATGGACGCGGAGATGTCGCGAACATAAACCGTGCTAAACTAGCTTCGAAAAAAAAGAAGAAAATACTGATCTGCTCGTCGGTAGACGCAACATCACCGTGTCGTGATGTAAGATTATGTTATGTATGCAGATGTTATAAAAAAAGAAAAACATTACTGCAGCCTCTAGTGAACTCACGCGTATCTCCAAGAGAATTAATTATTAATCGTAGACATATCCTGAGCACGTAAACCGGCCGATTCCTTTGGAAGGATGAAGTCATTCTTATGTAATTCTCGATCACGAGCTTCTATCGGTCAAATATTTGTTACAATTAAGTTATCAACTTCTCAGGAATCCGAGCAAACCGGCTATCAAACCTGACGAACGAGCCGCCCACCTGATAAACATAATTTACCATTAATCAGGCAATCTCGTCGTGTTTCTTAATGGTATTAATTCAAGCAATACCGGCGGGAAAAAAAAGGTTGCGGTGACATAACAGTCTATGTATATGTATACACATATTTGATGAACCATCGCTACGCGAATTCTAACGAAATGTAAGAATTTCACGGCTACGATCGCCACGACATTTTCGTCGATTTCGACGCGAACGCGACCAACTTCTTCTATTTTCGTTGGAATAAAAGTATAATTTTACTTCAATTCATCACGATTTATTGGACTGGACAAGGTTCTGTCGTAGCCGGGAAAGAACGACGCTAAAATTGATTCTCTGTTCGAAGGCCTCGTTAAATAAAAGTCCTCGTATCCCGTGAACTCGTGATCGCCATAAACGTCACGTGTACTCTTTTCCAAGGAGGAAATCCGAACAACTGTTCAACGTCGGATTTCTCGACGATCGAACGAATCGTCGGTAATTTATCATTAAGCCGTATTACAATCAGAATTCCTCGTGTTTCCATTGTCCTGGGGGAAAGTTGATCACGAGCGATCGAGGAAAGTCCGAGTTTTTACGATCTCGTGCGTCAGTTCCATAATCCCGGCTCGTTCGTCTCGGGAACCCCAGGATTACGATGTTTACGGTGTTATCCGCGGCTTATGCATATACCTACATATATATATTTTCTGATAATTAATAGTTGATGGCTGCCCGGTAAGAGGCGACGAATTTAAACATTATCCATGTTAACGATATCATTGACAGCTTCCACGAAAAACCGGACGCTCGTTCGTGTGTTTATTTTAGATAATCCGCGGTGGCTGCGCATATTGTTTAATTGTTCGACGATTATTTGTTATTAGGTATCCCGTGATGCAAGCTCGTTGATCCCAATCTCGGAATCCCCGGCTGGCCGCCAGCATCATTACATTTGCCTGTAACTTCTGTGGAGATTGATCAGCTGAATGGAACAAGAACCAGAGGGGAAAACAAGAAAAAAGCTGCATTATTGCGGGCGTGTCACATGATTCGCTCGTGCAACCGGTCATTCCGTGCCGCTCACGTGCTTCTGAATCAACCTCCTTCGTCGGTCACGCGGTTCCCCTTTATCGGGCCTCGTGTTGGCACTGGCTCCTCTCGGATCGCAATCCACCATGAATTCATTCGAATTAGCATTGTTTTTTATGTAAATCCATCTCGACACACTCGAACGACTCTACCGTGTTCGACGCGAGCGTGCACCGTGTGTTATCTTTACCAACGAATTATGCCGTATTCTAATCAGTCTGCCGATACCGGGGGACTGCTACCATTACCTTGAAATTAGAAATATATAGACGCCTACGACGATTATGAAAAACCTGCCGATACGCGATATGAAACGGGCTGCCAGGTGGAAATTCTTCTGCGCACATTCTTAGGTAGGTACTTCGACCATCTTATTCTCTTCGCAGTTCCGCGAAATTTATCGCGCTGTTCGAAGGAATTCGCGAAGCAACTTGATTTCGGTTCAACACTCCTCTCCGTTCCCTTTTAACGAAGTCGTTAACCCACAAGGCTCGGACGATCGTCGCGCTTTCAGTAGCTAACCCGCCAGGCTTAGAAGATTAATTAAATCATGAACGAAATTCGACCCGTTCGAAGAACGAACGTACGCGCGATTTCAAACAACGCAAGCATAAACTGGCGGTGTTATTGAACGTGAATTCGTAGCTCTTTCTGTAATTTCTATTTATCACATCGAAAATCCGTAGCACGAGAACTATCTGTTCCGTCAATGTCGCAAACGAATGTTCCTCAGCGTTGTTTTGATTCTACGAGAATTAGCGAGATAACGTTTATTCTTGCAGGGATCTGTGTATAATGAAATGTAAAAATAGGTATTCAGTCCACAACATTTCCATAGATAATTGAACATAAATAATGCTTCCCGCCACAACTTCTGGGAAAAACCCGTCCTCTTTATCTAGGTACCACAAAATTTTCGTGTTCCTTCTATCTGTGTTGCAAATGTACCGCGTGCCGCGTCTTTTTAATTTGTGAAAATTATAAAAATAGAAGAGATGGTGGATAAAATTATCGTTATCAGAAAAGAGAATGCGATTGTTGATTTTCTGCTCGAGCACTTTTGAGGAGCGTGCGAGAGTGCAACGAAACGAGCTCGAGCAGAACCGTTTGACAAACGATCGTCTTGTCGATCGGTGGTTCTAATTGCGATTATTTTCTGCCGATGAGACATGCCCTCATGCTGCAAACCAGTAATAGCGAGAACAACTGTATCCGACAGCGTTCTTTCTATTGCAAATAAGCCGCAATTTCATCGCGTGGTTGCCGCGCGTCCTTTGAATGATAGAGAGATGCACGCGCTTTACAATAGAAGTTAATATGCCTTGTTCTGCGGCACGTGCGCTTCAACGTCTTACTTAAAGGCTCCGTTCCGAGCGATTAAGAGCTGTTCGAAATGTATTGCGGTGTACATATGCAGAGGAATTAAGCAGTCTCTCCTTCAATACTCCAGCCTGGGTTACGTGTTCTAAATTCTTCGGTAATGACGCGCAGGTGGAACGGCTGCAAACTTTGTTATCTCTTCGTGATCATCGAGTGATTAAGCCTGAAGAAAGTTTCGGTTTAACATCCGAATTCTGTAATCAACGCCGCGCGCAAATTCGCTTAATTTTATTCGCCTACTTAATAGAAAATTCGCTTCTTTTTTAAAGGTATACAATCAGAACATTTTCGATGTCGACTTCCCAACTGTTGAAACTTTTTTCTAGCAATATTTATCGCCATCCCAGGGCTCTGTCACGGATCGTCTGAAATTGTCCGGGCGCATCATCGTCATTTGAACATCGTGCTTCCACGAGCAGTTATGGTTAGATGTTCTAAATTCCTGCTTTCATTGTCGTTGTCTGACACAGTTTTCTGTGAATTGGAGTTTAGGATATTAAAAAGCCTCGGTAAGGACGCGTATAAACAATCGAGAAGATTGTGTTATCCTTTCATGGTCAGGTCTAGGCTAGGTCTTGGCCAGGTCTCGGCCGCAACTGGGTTAGGAGCTCTAATCCCGCGATAACGGAGAGCACGTCGAATAGCGCGAATTAAAACTCTGTTGTCCTTCCACGGTCAGCGCGATCCGAATCGCGAGATCATTGATTATATTTGTTAACGCATGTGTTACTACGTATTCACAGACTCGAGAGAGAACTTTCTTACGAACGTTTACTATCCTCCTCGAGTGCCAGTTCTTTGCGAGCTTTTCTTGTTATTGTTCTTTTAATCCAGGCAGGCACACAATAAAATTATACCGAGATTAAATCATGGACACGCATGATCGACCACTCTGCTATAATGTATCGACATTTTTTTTTTTAACGCGAATGCACATGTCACGTGCTCTTCCGCGCATTTTTCACTCCCTTATTTCACCTTGCAGCTATCGACTCGCGTTGCATTCGATAAATTTTTGCAACACCTTTGAAGGAAATGAACAATCACGTTGTATCTGGTTACAATTTTAATTTTCATACTTGATCTTTCAGATAGAAATTGCAATCGATAGTTATACGTTACATCAGATGAGCGAATCGCAGAATTTTGTGCATAATTTATTATGAGAATATGCGATTGGAACCGTATCGAAGAACGAACGGTACATTGCAGAGAATATTTTTTGGCTTGAATCCGTAATCGATGAAAAGTTTGTTCGTCCTGCGAGGCAATTTTAAACGCACATGCAATGTATTTTCTGCAAGCACGATAGAAAAAGATGTTCAACGAATTACCGGCGTCAAAAAAATGACAAGCACTCTTTGAACAATGGAGCCGACGACACAATAGCCTTCGAATGTATTTAAACGCTACTAATTACTTTCATGCGATAGCTCTCGAGGTTGCTTAAGTTAATAATTTAGGATTTAAAAGCGATTTAAAAGAATTGCGTCGAGATAGTAGATCGCAAGCATAGATAAACGCGATGCTTTCGCAACGAGCGATCCCACAATTAGTTGGATAATCGCTGATTTTTCGCGCGATCCGTCATCAAGTTCAACGGTTCCACAAGAATTTTTGTATCAACGGTACGTCGCTCGAAAGTTCGTCCTCGGCAACTGAACGATTCAAAATTAAACTAATTAGAAAAGATAGCAATTGCGAAAAAGACAACCCGATTACAAATAAATTAGGTTTATAGACATTCACTGCCGTTATCGTGGCATGAATTTCTTTTAAGAGTTTGTTTCTGATCGTCCGAGTCTATTAACTTTCTCGACGGTCCGTGTGTGTTTACAGACTCAATTTATAGGCACGTGACAGTATTGCGTGCCCGCAACTATTGTAATCTGATTCATTGAACGGCGCGTGCTCCAACTTATTAAGCCCGGCCGGACTTTTTGAGCGATTCGAGGCAAGGCTAATATAGGGAGTGACTATTGTTAGTCGAACAAACACACTGGCAGACGTGCGTTCCGACGGGTATTTACCCGCGCCAAAGTAAAGTAATAGTTGAACCCGTCGTTAAGGAAGCGACATCCGCTAAAGATAATCAATTGAATTGATCGTGATACGGTAACATTCAATATTTGCCTTTTCAGACATCATGTGATTCATCAGCTTCTCTACCAGCCATCAACAGCGCCAACACACCACGCGTCCGATCATTTCACTCGAGCACCGTTCTCCTCGTCGTCGTCGTCGCCGATAGAATTTTTCGTCTATCCTGCGTGAACTGCGGGATTCGTCGGTCCCGCTGGCAAAAACGCCTCGATCAAACGAATTATTCTCCGCGTTTGTCTCTTTCACGGTATTGCACGTTGTGCTCGCAGTTGAATGAGCCTCGCACCGAATGCGGATAAACGCTCCCGCATACGAGTTATGCAAATCCCACCGACAACATTAATTGTTCGATGATTGCTCTGAATCTACTAAAATTATCCAAAGTATGTAGCGCTGGAAACTGGCCGAGTTGCTTCTTCCCAGGTAATTAGAACATAAATTCCGCATAAATTTACATGCGAACAGAAGCTTCTGAAAGTAAATTATCGGCTCTTTCCGTCGTAACTCGTGATCTGACACTTATTATCCAGCGGGTCGAATAAATAACGAAGGAAGTACAGCGACGACACCGATGTTGAGAATATGTATGTTTACCGTGCGGCGTACGACGAGACGCTGTATCCACGCTTTTCTAGATCGACATTGTTCGCAACGGCGAAAAATATTCGGTTTCTCAGGAGTCGAACTCACCTAAATGTTTAAGACAATCGCAAGTGATCCGTGGTTCGGCTGCTCTAACGTTTACTACCGAGGTAGACCGGACGGTTGTCGTCGAAGTTTTCTAGTCCCCTACAGTGACAGGAACCGGAAGTTACTTGGTCTTGCATCCGCGACACATCCTATCCCCGTTGGAAATCGCGAACGATACGGTTCAAAGTCTCGGCAACGACCACCGGCTCCTTGATTACCGTGCGACCACGATCGGGACGAAGAATAACGCGCGGCCGAACAACGAACGATCGGTAAACGTTCCGTGACACCTTTCTGTGAGAAAACCCCTCTAGGGTGAACCGGCGATATCGGTTGAAAATGCCGTGCGCGAGCGAAAAACACGAAATTCAATCCGGTTTTGTGAGGCTGACGACTGAATCCGCGGCAACACGCGGCCGACCATTTAAATGTGTCGTGGTTCTTCGACAGTTTGTGCCGTAACTTCTTCTCCCCTTCTCCTTTTGGCGTCTTTCAGGCAATACAACGTCACTGGAGAACAATCCAATCGGAGCCATAAGGACTCTGCATCAGGCCTGTTCGCACCGGTTCTTTTTTTTCTTTCCCCTCTCTCTCTCTCTCTCACTCTTGGGAGAGAGAATTCGCGAGGATCTACGAGACGCGATCCTTTCTTCTCGTTCGCCTTATTCTTGCCGATCGCACTGAAAATTCGTAATTCTCCGATTAGGTTTACCGATAACGTGTGTCGCGTCGATGTTTGTGTTTCCCGATACGACCGATGTACCAAAGGTGATCTCTATGTGTAAGCACGACGGAAAGAAAATAAATATTATATGTACGGACTCTGTTATGCCGCCAGTTTGTTGCTATTGAAATAAAAGTTTAATCTTACGTATGCATCGTATGTAAAATAAATTGACGTTCTCGTTTCGCATTGCAATGTTCTTGCTTGTCATTCTCACTGATAGGAAGTTCAACAACGCAACACAAGATCGGAAAATTTTTTCCATTTCACCGTCGATAATTTTGTATATTAATTTGCCGTTTTAAACGAGACAAATTAGTAAACTGGAAGAGACGCAAGTTAATATGGATTCTATTTTTAAATTATTTTACTATGAATATTCGCTATATCGACTGTTGACGAGCTGCGTTGATTGATCAGTCGTCCATGCACCATGTAAATAAGACAAATCCTTGTGCAATTGATCGCTTCTCGCGGACATTGGAGGCGCATTTCAAACTCGTTCAGGATAGTCTAGTTTTTACTTGTTTCTAGAAAAAAAAATCTGATCGATCGACTTTTCATCCGTGAATTTCGATACGTCATTTATACGAACAATAAGGTTTTTTATCGTTTAAAAAACGATCCGTGTGCAGCGGTGATAATATTGTAGATTAAATCTTTGATCTATTCTTAATCCCTTCGGAACGAAGGGTGATGTTCCACACGCGTCGATGGTTATCTATTATAACAATTGAAGTTATTTATTGCGTGTTTAATCGTCATGGAATTAAAACATTCTAGTCAGTCTTCGCTGATGGGCAGACGGAAATAAAAATTGAATTTGCTCGTTATCACAGCAATGTTTCAAAGTTTCTAAGACGATTATTGCCTCTGCTCGTGCGCGTTTTTTCAATATTACGGTTTTTTGCGAAATCTTCTAAATCCAAATACCACACAATGAGATGTAACAAGGGTAAGATAAACGATTAGTATTTATCTCGGACAGTGAACTCGTTTGAAAACACGATTTTTTACGCTGATTCAATTTTTATCTCGAGTTTTATCTCCGCCCGGCGATTTCCTATGAAAATTCGTTATCGTCCTTGCTTCCTTGTCATTTTTGGGATCATGATTTGCTGAGAATTTTAATGTGTTTGAAAGAGATCAATAATGTTAAATATTATTTAAAGAAAAATAACAGCTTAAGAGCTACGAAATAGTTTAAGAACTGTTCTACGTTGAAGTTAGCGAAGGGAGCTGCGATTGATAAAAGTTACTAACAAATAAATGTGCAGAATTTCAGTCTAATTTTGTTACCACTTTATATTATAATCAATTTATGCCACGAATAAAGTCCTTCGACGGACTCGGGCTTGAATTCAGAAAACAACAAGGTTTCGTGTCCTACTGATCCGCAGTCCTATTTACATATTTACATAAAATTTCAGGAAAGATGCGAGAGCTGTAAGCTGTTGTAAGTTGCATGGGTATTTCCACGGAATACAGCGGCGGGAGTTCAAGGGAAATTAGAAATGCTAAAACGTAAATATAAACAACGGAATTTAAGTAAATTAGTTCCTCCGATTTCCACGTAAAAAAGAAGATAAAAAAGAGAAATCTCTTAAAAAAAAACAATAATGTTAATCCATTAGAGTAAATGCCAAATAATTAAAATGATGCTTCGAGATCGCACGAATATGTTATACGAAATGTAAAATATTTGATTTGGCGACGTACGATAAAATAAAATATATTTAAGAGACCGTGAAGAGAAATTATTAAGTAACAGTATTGGCAATCAGTTTTGTATCTATAATTTCAAAAAATAATCTTACTCGTCAATTAATCAGTCTATTTCGAAATAGCGTACAGTTATGTAGCATAATGTATTTTTTCAATTGACGCTACGTTAAAATTATCTCTTTGAAACTGATACTTACTGTAATTAGAAACGTCAAGTGACACATTGTTTATTTTAACATATAAAATGACCACGAAAAAAGTTTAGAAGCCTCTAGACTCGTTTAAATCGCAAGCAATAATAACGTGGATGCTAAGGATCTTATACCGACTCTTGTTTGTGCTAATGATCCTGTTTAACATAATAAACTTAAATAAGGGGATAGATGACATGAGAAAGGAATAATTGACGTGAATCTTCTCTTCCGTATATTTCAAATTTCCATTATTGTATTCTCCTTCTGGAATCCCAGACAATAATTTATTAACTACCTAGAACGAAACAGTACAGACACAGGTGATTTCCCAAAGTAATAGAGTACAATAGATTTCATATAATCCAGTGAAAATGGCATTATTATTCTCAATACTTTTGATATACAATAATAATCATTATTAATTAATTAGGTACAGGAACACTTTATCATTCGTGGTAATAATTAAAGATAATCAATTACATACAATAAACTGTTATCAGCCACGGTGCATCGCCTCCAGCCTCGGCGTCATTGAATTCATTTTAATGTAGATACCACATTTTTCTTTTCTCTTATCTTTTTTTCTCCGTCTCTCTCTCTCTCTCTTTCTTTCTTTCTCGGTGTCTGTTAAAAATTCAAAAATCAGTTTTAGGAAGCGAGCGCCTACGACTATAAGAATCGAACCAGTATGCGAAGGCCATTCGAGAAGATTTCAATCACACGTTCGATTTTTTTCACTTTTCTTTTCCCATTCTTTGTTTCTGTATACGGTACGCACATAATCGATTTCGTCGCAAGAATTATCTTTTGGAATTCGAAAAAGTGAAACGGATCGGACAGTAAGTATATCGTCGTTGAGAATTCGATACTCAGAAAAGAAAAAACGCAGTGTTGTCGAAAGTAACGATGCTGATAATTGTTTCTTTTTTTTTTGTTTAGCGTTAACGATGCTAATGATTAAGCTTGCAAAGACTACGATGAAGTTTGGAAAAAAATATATACAAAACGCTCGGTGTATCAAATTTATCCTCTCGATATTAGACCCGCTGGTCTCCAATTTATAAGTATCTCTTAACCTTTTTTTTTTCTTAGGCTTACTTTGATCTTACTGCACTAAAAAGGCACAATTTTTCGCACCTGATAAAACATTGTGTTACGGTCTAGACACTAACGATTCCTTTTTTTTTTTATTTATCATTTCCACCAAGTACTTCGTGTTTTCTCCCCCTCCCCATTCCCACCCCACCCCCCGAAAAATGCCAATTTTTTTTTCGTTTCTGTTATGTGTCGCGCGTTTCTATTTCCCATGTATGTGTTGTGTTTATGCGATGCAGGAGCTTATTTTACAATGTCAAATGGGTGATAATGGTGGTACGACAAAACATGATTTGTATTCTTAATATTTTTTTTTTCACAGTATTTCGAATGGGGGCGATATATTACGTACATTAAAGCAGAGCGTGTGTGTATTTTTCATAATGCACGTAATATACCATCTTACAAACTAATTTGTAATAATGTTCTTTCCTATGTATATCTAAGGCCTATACAGGCCTTACTAAGGCGATGAACTACGCGGGCCTTTGTACAGTCGTTTGGAAAACTATGGGAAGTATTTAAGAGGAAGAAATTATTCATTCAATCAATATACAATGTTGTTTCCCGGCGTCGGCGCGGTCATGTCCGAATTTGATCAGTGATAACCAAATTTGCGATCACGATGGTACTCCGTTTTTACACGAATTCTCTGTCTACCGAAAATGAATAAGTTGCTTGCTCGTTGAAAATTCCGGCGAACTCATTTACGTTACTGCAACTTGCCCAGTTCCGTTCAGAACTGATCGAACTAGCATCACGTTCGTCTGTTTTTGATTTCTTCTTCTTTTTTTTCGCTTGCAAAACCTTCGCCACATCAAAGGAACGCTTCTTCGTAAAAATCATAGATTAAATTATGTACAATACAGCAACACCGTACGTCTGCCGTTTTCTTTTATCGATAATCGGGAAGAAACAAGTACGATACAAAATATTATCGAACGTCGAGGGTACCATTTTGATAAAAATTAAAAAATACATTTCGAAGAAGATACAAAGTTCTGTAAAAAAAATCAAGCATTAATCAGGGATGAACGTCTAACAAAATCTATTGTCATCCAAACAGGGTTTCGTTTTTCTTCTTCTTTGTGTTTTTTTTTTTTTTACTTAATAAACATATAATGGTTTTGCTCGGTTAACAGGGTTATCATTTTTTGTTTCGTCAATTTTAAAAGCACTTGCGCTCGGTTGACTGAAGCGGAAGAAACCGCTTTAGCAACTTCAATAAACTAACACCGAGTATCGCCTTATTAGGTTTCTTCTTCTAGAATGCTGGTCCTCTTAAATAAAATTAGTTGCGGCACTTTATCGAAGTTAGCACGTTCTTTATTGAGAATATCCTTGTTTCAGTCTATCACTCGAGCGCCTTGACTTGCGCCATAACTTTACCCTCCCATAACGGTAAAATTTCGGAATCGTCGGTTATTTCTTCTTGAATAACCTTCGTATCCAAATCCTCACACTCAGTTTTAAAGAAATATCTAAAATAAAAAAACGGAATTAGAACAATCGTCAGTATCACGTTGCGGTATTACGAGAGATATTGTTTGCACTCACCGATAGCTGCCTTTCTTAGGAAGGTATTCTTTAAACTGCTTTAAAGTGACATTATGACCAGGAATTTTAGTCCTATAAGGAAACTGTTCGTCACAGAAACTGAACACAACGGTGGTAAAATCTCCGATATCTTGCTTCGTTTTCCTTAACGTCGATTGGTTTGATTGAACATAAGATTGACTCTGCATTGTAGGCTCATACGATGATTGCTTAGAAATATTAGAATGACGTTGCTTGCAACTTGAACGTGCCCCTTCCTCGATTAATCTTCTCCTTGCTTCTTCTAATTGGGTTGCCTGTTTACAAGAATAAAGAATTTGTATAGTAGCTGATCGAAGTAATTTTAAACAATTTTTAGCTAGGACTTTGCATTTACTGTATGAGGTTGTGGCAATGGTGGCATTCCTGGGTCGGCAACAAAAGGTTGGGCAGGAACTCCCCACGTTTCCCTGTTCGTCCTTTCCAAAGAGCCACTACGAGATCCATACTTCTTCCCATGACGGCTGTGCTTGACGTCTTTCTTGTCACTTTCTTTAAGCCACGACAACAGACGAATATCTTTACTAATCGTCGATGGTGGAGCATCGCTTACAACGCTTACACCACTGTCAGTTAATTCCGTCATAGACTTTTTCGTAGCTGATCTCCTAGTCATGTCCGACCTTCGGAATCTCTGGTCATGACCTGCGCAAAAATTGAATAACGTAAAGAAAATGGAAAATTTCTATGGATCCTGTGACTTGCAATTAATAAAGAAAATTTTTATTTTACATAAAGATACGCAGGCTATTTATGATAATGCTTGAATTAAATATACCTTGAAGATAAAGGTCTTGCTTATGGAGGGAATCGGCATAATCAGATGGCACGGATTTAGATTTAGGCAAGTGAGATCCTAATGAACTCATGGAGCCAGCTCCGACAAGATCGCTGCCTTCTTGGAAATCGTGAATATTACCACTATCTGCTGAAAATGTAGAGAACACATCCTTCTCTTTTCTCTGTTTGTACGATCGTGGATAATTGTGCGTAGAACGTCTTCTTTCAGGCGAATGCAGTCTTGGTGACGAGAGTCCGGGCGATCGAGAAGGCGTTAGGTCCGACCAAACTCGTGACACATGTTGGTCCAGAATTGCTTGATCGTTATCTTCCTCTATCAACAATTTTTCCCTCAGTGCGTCAGCTAGAGCTTTCGGAGCACCGCTTGGTATCTCCAAAGCGACGTCCTTGTTCATTGTGTCGCCCTCTTGCAAATGCCTATCAAGCTTTTCCTGAGATTCTCTTTCGCGTTTGACATTCTCTAACTTCTCAATAAGCACTTGAGCAAATTCTTCCGGTTTCAATGGATGCATTAGATCACGCGGCACCCGCTGCGTACGGGGGATGATTGTATGATGCGCCATTGGATCACGATTTAAACTAGCTGAATCTTTCATAGCTCTACACTGTCTTATATACTGTTTTTTACTTCGTTGTTTCCCCATCGACATTCCATCACTGTAAAGAGGAAACGCAAACAAATACTTGTTAATAATCGGACCACTTATATGCGATCAAATCATTTACCCTAATTTAGTATTTCGAACAAACTATGTGCACTGAAATAGAAGTCAAATCTAGAATGTAGATGGATACATATTCAAGCTTAAAATTGTTAAGTTTAATGTATCAACAAAGATCCACGCAGTAGAAAAGTTATTTACATACATGTAACATGTAACAATATTTAATACTTCATATAAAAATACCATTAGGGTATCTGAATTTTATTATATGTTCACAACGCAATCTTATTTTTTAGACAGTTGATGGGGAAAAATTATAATCAGTACAGAACATTTATTTTTTAATGTAATTTCCATTCGTGTTACGGCATCTTCCTATCCATGTACCAATGGGTTAATACCAGCATAATAGAGGGATTTAATTTATATTTTATAATAGTATTTGAATTAGAACTCATAGAATATGCAGACATTTAAAATTATAAAGCTACGAAAGTAAAATATAGCAGAAGTACTAAACATGAATTTATATTCGCAATTATACACTTTAAGCAAATTATAGCAAATAAAAATTCGTTCTTTGTATATTACATAAAATAAAAAACTTACACTGATGAATCGGTGAGGGACATATTGTCTGATTCGGTTCGTGCATCACTGCTCAAGCTTTGAAGTTCTGAATCCTGTCTGGATACTGGATTGTATGAGGAATATTGTGCGTGCAGTCTGGGTACGAGCATATGATATGGACTAGCTCCATGTTGCAAGTAAATGCTACGAGCGCCACGCAAAATGTCAAACCAAAAGGAAAAAAACAAACAAAAGATTGGAAAACATTCTGACAGATATAATCGCAAATTTAAGATATAACAGGAAATTAAAACACTCATATATTGTACAATATTTTTTGTATATCACAGTAACGAGTTTCAATTGTATTAAGAGACTTTCTGAATACTACGTATATGTGTACGAAACCATTATACACTACAAAACGTTAAAAAAAATCCACACATCAAGCTTAAAAATAATACAAGCTAAATAAAGCGTTTAATGCAAATCTAACTTGAGAGCATTCTAGGTAATGAATGTTTTAAGTGGAAAAAAACCACATTTGTTAACAAAAAAAAAAATGTATTACCCAGCATATGCTTCTGGCTTTGGTCGAAGATCCATCGCCCTAGTTTGTTGAGTAGCCATAAGCATATCTTTGGTCAATCTCAGCTCACCCCTCAATTCCCCAGGCGTTTCACTAGCTGAATGTGAGCTATGTACGGAACTAACAAATTCACTGTCTTCGTGGACAGTGGGCAATAAGCTTGGCCCGCAAGAAACAGACATCTCTCGACTGGATCCTGAACTAGGACATCCACCAGAATCTGGATTCTGGCAGGACTGTACATATTGAAGATACATATCAGACCGAAGAAAGTTTGGATATGTAGTCTCATTAATGAGGCGTTCGACTTCCAACTGTACAGCATCGAACACCTTTTCGTCCGCCCGTCCTTCCTTAACTCGACGATTAGCTTCTTTTCGTACATCTTCTGGTATGGCTAATTGCGATTTAAGGAAGAACTTTCTGTAGATAAGTTTGACCAATTGATTTATCCTTTCAGGATCTTCTTGTTCCTTGAGACCCTCACACGCAAACCAGAAGTTAAGGGGATTTGCATGTGGTCTACCTTCTTGATCCAGATATTTTCTGAACAATTCCAAGCCCACTGGATCCTGCAGCAAGGAGTGCAAGTTCCTGGCCCACCGCAAACAAGCAGGTGGTGAATCACTTTCCATAGTTGTCGTACTACAGCAACCTTCCGGTTCAAATCCCAAAGGTGCCGAAGCATCGCAACCTGAAGCTGTTGGAGTTGCAAGAGAAGAGCGCCTAGGGGTCAGAGTTGGACTCTGTGGACGGAACCTGCTGACGTAGTTTCCCGTTTCCTCTCCTACAATCAAAATGTAAGATAATATTATCTTGGTCTTGCTAATGTCTGCCTTGGACAAAGTTAACCTATATATTTTGACATCTATGACAGTAACAGGAAAGTACATTGCAAGGAAGTCACAGAAATTATTTATGTATGTACACATATTTCCTTGAAGTAAAAATAATACATTACTATGATATGAATGGAATGTATTTTAATATATGTAAACACTTACCAGGCACTGGTGGCCGTGGAGAGTTTTCATTGAAGCAACGTGCTTCGTTCTGTCGAGATCCACTCATCCTATCTATTATGGCCTTCGCGTATTATTTTACGTTCTATATTTAATTTAGGCCCACGACGCCTCTTAGTGGACATGGTTAATCCAAACCTAAAACGAGAATAAAATATTTTTGTATAAATATCTTTCCCTTCATAAGCAAAAACAATAAATAAATCATTAACATAAAAATTATATATACATCATGTTATGAAGCATATTATAATTGAATTAATTTGTTGAAATATAACTCTATCGTCCTCATATAAAAAATAATATAATATTTTTATTTCAATCTAAATTATACAGATTTGTAATATTTCTAAATTCAAATAGTCAACATCCAATTCTATATAATCCGGTCCATAGCATTGTGCTATGAAGGAACTATATTTTGAATTCAGGGGTCTCGAACAACAGACCGAAGCTACGGATGCTGGATCGATCGAGCCCCATGGTGAGTCATATACCAATTAGGCACCTAAGGATGGTTTTCCTATCCTGAAGAACTTTAAGGGCGGAGCCTGACAGAAAAACTGTAGGGTAGAGCTCCTGGCAGTCTGCGCATTGAAAGATGCCTCTCTATATATCCCTATTGGTCCGCGCAGAGCATTTGTGTGGTATTGATCGACAAAAATTATAACGCAATCTATTGAACACTACAGTCAACCCCGAACAGGGCTTGGCTCTAGAATAAAACTCACTGCAGAGTAAAATTTTATTTTGACAGGATGGCTAGATATTAATAGATCCATAGGGTAAGGTATCCTACACAAAGAAAAGGGCTATTATATTCCCGAAGGTTCCATCCATTGTTATGACGGGCTATAGAAATATGATTTCATAAGGATCCTAACATTTCTGTGTTATATTCTGTTTAAGTTAGAATTATAATGCTACTGCATAAGCATTTAACTTTAGCATTACATTAACAATGCATTTAGCTGCATAATATAGCATCAAAATGATTGGAACACATTAATATTGTATGAAAATGTTAATAGAACATATCTCTGTAAGTATTATAACAATTTACTTATTGAATCTGAATTCAATTGTTTTAAATTATTACTTTAAATTTTGACTACAAAGATACAAATTCTCAAGCTTAAAATGGGTTTATTAATAGAGGAATGAATAAATTTACATACAGAAGTATTTATGTAGGTGAAATGTATGCAAAACAGTTTCAAACTAAAAGAGTACATATCTACATAAAAAAAGAAGATAAAGAATTCAATAGGAAAGACTGTAACGCACACGACACAAATATACACCGACATCAATATCTTAACGTATAAGTAGGTTTACGGTATATAAAAGCTTTAGACAACCATAGAAATCTGATCTTTACCTGCTCGAGAGAGAGAGAAAATATGAAATGAAAAGCTGTCATAATGAATCATCTCACTTGAGTGCACATTTCCCTATGTTACGGGATGAAAAGGAATATACATACCATTTTGCTAAGAGTTTCCTATACCTGACCTTGAAATCTATTTAGCCGAACGAAATCTGTTATGATCTTTACAACTTTATGGACCTCGATCACTGGCAGCTTTTAACTTCCATTGTTATAGAACAGAATGAACATGCGATACCACTGTCTACGCGTCTCCAGGCAAACTGAGCGAAGGCTGCGTCCTGACCAGGACCGACGCCACATTGGTACAGCAAGGGTGGAGTAGGGATACAATGTCTGATCTTGTCAGATTGTGGAGCGTTGGATTCTGATAATTCTACTTTACAAATAATTGCAGGAAACTCTGATGAAATACACTATCGCACGTCTTTCCAATAAATATGGAAATACATACAACTTCTAATATTTACATCTTCATTCCACTAATTTATTCTAAGGACAATAAATTAATAATAACAACTTAGTCACAATATTATGACTTAACTTTTAAATGACATCGTACTTATACTTGTCTTATAGCAACTACTAGTAATATTTTAATTGTGACAATAGTATTTTCATATCTATAGAATAATGTAACAAAAGTAAGAAAAAATTATTTTAATAAAATATTTAAATTAATTTAGGATTATTAAAAAATGACTATATTCAACACAGTTTGAAAGAGACTTCTCTAAGTAATGAATAAATATTAATAAAAATAGTTAGTTTAAATTTATTTCTTAAATATAAAATACTTTCTAACAAAACTGTTTATATATGGTAAATAAACATTTTCGCATATTTAAAACTGACCGAAATTTAAATCTTTTTATTTGAAAAGGACGGTAACTTATTTTTTTCTTTATAACTACGTCGATCTTGATAAAAAACTTATGACATAGAGAAAAATTTAATTCATAATTTAATTAATTAATATACGATAAAAGTTAGTATAAGCTTATACATACACGAAAGAAAAGTCGTGTAGTTATAACCACCTGTAACAGCGCGTACAAGTTTACAAGAAAAGCCGTTACGACTTTATTTACATTTTTTGTTCCGTCTTTGCTAATAGATGGCACTAGGTACACCGTTTCGATCCTGAGGGTATTCTTACGTACGCATTACGAATTTTTAATTTTCACCATAAAAATGTTACTCTTTCTGTAAAACCGTGCCTGATGGATTAAAAAATTTATTAATTAGTCAATAAAAAATAATAATAAAAAAATATTTCTCTAAAATTTATTGCAACTTAAAAACGTCGGAAAAAAGTTACAAAGAATGCCTCAACGCGTCTATTTACTGTTATTATATTTATTGACAATAAATTTTGTACCAAACAAATAATCCTATTTCCATGATTGCTTGGTATTGCATTTCAACAAAGAGTGAAAATAACAATTTTTTAAGTAAAATTTAATTATTTCAAAAAATCATTTCAGGATATCATGGAAGGCTATGAAAGGAATTAATATTGTCATTAAAATAATGATCGCGAGATTTTAGAATCGTTCAAACTGAAGTGAGAATTTATTGTCAATATGACGGAACCTGATGAACTTGGGATCTATTCTATTCTTAAACCAGCTGCACTTCAGCCTTAATCATTACCCGAGCGTTTCTGATAGGGATCCGAGGGTGATCCGCCATTCAACGTAGCATACTTCATTAGAATCTTCAATTTTAATAACGACGAAAGTGCGAGAATAATCATTTCAACGGGCACCTTGCACGGTTCTCTAATGTCTTCTTCATTTTCTACTTGCTTAATGATGTCCGTCGTTATAATTATTCGAAGCACGGTACCGTGAGATATAATTATATGTCGAAAGAAATGCGTCGCGTCGAGAACTATTAGGACTGTTGCACCTAACGCGACGACGACGAATCTCATATGCGGCGAAACCCTTCGTTCAAATTCAATTTCGGATAACGACTCGAAACGACGTCTCGCGCCTAAATGAGATCGGATATATTTTTAATGTCCTCCTCTGATTTCTCAATACCTCTCGAGTGTTCGAGCTATTGTACCATCATCTGAATGGATTTGAACATTTTAGTAATGTTCACTCAAGATTATCCCTCCCTATTAAATTTAATGCTTGAGACTTATACCTTAATTACACATTCCTTCTGGTGCAATGAAATCGAAATGTGTTCTACCCTTTTTGTTTTATTGTATTATATTATGATAGGTAAAGAGTAAAAATTAATCGTACAAGTAGAATTCCGGGAAAGACGTTCGAAGAATTTAATTTTGATTTTCCATAATGATTCTTTAGTAACGAGTAAAATATACTGCGCGGCAGAATTGACCAAAGCTCGTGACATTTCGTGAATCATAATCGAATTCCTAGAAGGTGAAAGTATCCTAACCCCGGAGTGTAGAAAAGCCATCTGGACAGGATACGTACAAAATTCATCTCCGAGCGACATGCTATATCCCCCTTTCGCTTGGTCGGTAAATGCTAGGATCGGCGTTACCCCGCATACCAAGCTGTTTGATATCGACGAGCGAAATACTCAGAATCCATACAAGGAGGTCCCGCGATATTGAAATTTTCCCGACCGTGCAGAAATGTATCAAACCGTACGGAATTTAAATCTCGCGTCCCACTAGAGCATTACCTTCAGTCGTCCGAGAACATTTTTCGGTTTTCTCACAAATATGAAAATACAATATTAAAACGCACGGCACCGTGACATGCACGGTGCAAGCCCTCCCGTATACATATACATATTACTCGAAACGCTGCGGCGCATTACGGTGGGAGAAATAATCTGTCCGAATAAATTTTATTAATCGACGGGGTCCGCATTAAATTCCGCATTAATCAAGCTATTGATCACAAATTCCTTCAATTACGAGTAATCGAAATTGGATACGCTCGTATGAAATCCGTATGTGCTGCGGCGACGGCGGTGCTCTTCTACGTATTTTACCGAGACGCGTAAGTGCTTCAAACTTTTAACTTCCATCTACCGGGTGTCTCGAACCGTCCAAACCAGACATCCGTTGAATCGAGACAACTTTGGTCCGGTCTCGTCTCGGTTCGAGGACAGAATTGCGATAAAAAAAAAAAACGAAAAAAGAAAAATGTAATTCGATGGATCGGGCAGCTTGCGAAAAGATCGGTTTTTATCAGCGAAACCGGGAAAGGGGACGGAGCCGCGAAGGCGACGAAAAGGTCACGAAGAAAAAGGTGGCTGGCCATTGTGCGCATTCCACGGAATGCATTAACATTTTCTGAAGGCAGGCGATATTTTTCAGCCGGCGGAAAAAGCGATCGAAGAAATGACAAGTATTTCGGAGTCACCGGTTAGATGACGAGGCGAGGGAAGGGCCCCAGCTTTCAAAGAGCGTGCTTCGCCGAGCGAGGCGTTCCGAAAACCTGTAATTACGGACCCGACGTACATCAAGCGGTGCCGCCAGCCGCCAGCCACCAGCCGGCGAGGTCTGTGTCTTCCATCTCCCTTTTTGCCTTCTTCTCTCCTTCATCGCCTTCCTCGTCCTCCTTCTTGCCTTTACCTGTACCGTCCCGTTCGTGGCTTTCTTTCCACTCGGTCTCTTTCTAGCGCGCGCCACCGTGAGCTCACGGTTTGCCTCGCGTTCGCTCCTCTCTGTTTTCTTTTCTCTTTTGTCTCTCTTTCGTTCTTTCTGTCCACTTTGAGCGGCCTCCCGCTTCGACTCCGACAGCGGTCCACCTTATTTGACCCTTCCCTCCCTCCCGCCCTTCCACGGTCCGCGTCCAAAGGGCTCTCCGATTCCTCTTTTATTTTACCCTCTTACTTTACTTACTTACTCACTCTCGGTTTCTTTCTATTTCTTCCCCGTTTCTTCGACGTCTCCTTCTTTTTACCTCCTCCTCCCCCTCCCCCCTACACCGTTTCTCTCTCCCTTTTTCGCATCTTAGATTGCCGTGTCGGCGATCGCGGCTTGCTTACTCGGAATTGTCCGAAAAACAGAGTACGAGGAACGGGAGAAAGGAGGCGCAGAGGAGCCGCGATATCTTTCGTTCCTCTATCGTCCTCCTCTTTTCTCCCTGGCATCGTACAGTAAGTTGCCGAGCGTTTACTAACTAAGCAGGGACAGGGGAGCCAGGGTGCTAACTCCAACCGTCTAGGGAGCTTCATCTACTTATTTATACCGTCGCGTTTACATCATCATCTACCAGATTGTTTACAATTGCGAGCGTACGAACGTCGAGGATACTCCTCTCAGTTTATTTGATGCTGGTCCAGCATCTCGAAGCTTCTACGAAGAGGCGCGAGGATAATCCATCAGGTTATGTCGTACAGATTGAACACGCATACCCCTTTTTCCAATTCGTCGGTAGGAAAACAGGTCAGAACCTGCACCTCGGCCAGAGAGCGTCACGAAATACACGCGTATCGTTATACACGCCGACTGTAGCGGTAACTCGCGATCTTCGTGATATACCAGTGGATCCTGGCGCTGTTCGAAATTCGTACAGTTCTCTGTACCCTCATTGTTCTGCCGTATCTTCGGCGAGATTGTTCCGTTGCTCCGTCGGTAACGGAATAAACCCCTGGCTGTTGATCAATTTCTTGAATTGCTTCCTCCTTTTTTTTTTTTCGTCGACCAGAGCTTGAAGCAGTTCAGAGACACGTATTCAGAGGGGGTTCGCGTGCGATATACACCCGGTTAATTGTGATCGCTCGTCAGCGCCGGAGGAGGCGGTCCAAGGGAACCTCTCGGTACGGCACTGGGCAATCCGAAGCTCCTCAAACGAGAAAAGCACACATGGCGCCCATTCAGCTAACCCTTTCAGCCTTCTCTCTTCCCTCCTGGTACCTGTAAGTTCCCTACCAACCAACCAACCCACCCAGTCATCCTCCTCCTCATGCGTCACCTCCTTTTCCCTTCTTCCACCTTCTTCGGGGTCGCCCGCGCCGCTTCGGTAAAATCTCTTTTACGCGCCCAACCGAGGAACTCTGTCTCAAACACGACGACGATTCTATGTTTTTCTTACGGCGACCATTTAAATTTCCACATGGCTTTGCAGAGTATAATTCGAATTTTTATCTTTCTCGACTTTCCGTACGTTCGTTCGTTCCTCGTTCCTCTCTATATCCTTCTCTCGCCAACGTAGAGCAGACAGTTACGAAACTTTTCGCTAACACGACCGCAGGGATTTTCTGCTCTCCGTTTCGGGGGAATTTTAGGGAAAAGCGCGTCTTCCCGGAAGACTCCAGTTGAATAAACGGGGGAGCCTTCGTCGAACGGGTAGATCGATGATTATTCTGCTCCCGGAGGAACAAGTTGCGGATCTTTTCTCGTCGGTGAAAATATTTATCGGATATGAAATCTGAACGGATTTGTTTAACGTCCGTGGATCGGATTGTTTTAATAAGCACCGCGGAATTGGTTTAGTGTTTCTAGCCTGACGAAATATACGACATTTGTCGAACGAAGAGTAACACTGTGTGCAACTTATGGCTCGACGCCCCAGAATCATTAGCAGGATTTTTTGTTATAGATAACAAGTACACACGCGGGACGGCGAGCGGAGTGCCTGTGTTGCCACTCCAAACCCTAGCGCTGATTCGTTAACTTTTTGCTTGGCGAGTTAAAGGAAACCTGAAATTAATTTGGGAGGTGGTCGTTACGACTAAATAAAACTTCCTTCTGAAGCCATACCACGTTCCGTGATGTGTGATGCTTGATGTCAGCGTGTATTTTAAATAGGACTGTTAGGGGTGGGCGGGTCTCGGTCGTGACTCTGGTCTGTTCGGGACCTGAAAATTCGTGATTGCTCGGGTGCCCGGAAATTTCGGACAGCTGAAGTCGGTCGGCTGGTGCTCGAATCTGACCGGGAACCCGAAAATCTATAACATTCGTACCAAAACAGTACAAATTTCCCGATACCCACCCAGCCCAATTATAAGAACGTAGACCCGAAAATATCGGTACGACAGGACTACTGAATAATCAGCACGCTACAAGGAGAGAACTATCCTTATCAACCGGTATCAGGCACTAGAGATTCTCGACAATGACACGAGTAGAGACCATTGATCTACCCTTTCTAGTCTCGGGTGTGCTTACTCCCCTTAAAATAAGGGTTAAAGAAAAAAGAACCCGGGCGCGCGTAGACTTGAGATCGTTCGGCGGGTAAGC
Organism: Lasioglossum leucozonium; assembly: GCA_028454225.1. Classification (NCBI taxonomy): domain Eukaryota; kingdom Metazoa; phylum Arthropoda; class Insecta; order Hymenoptera; family Halictidae; genus Lasioglossum; species Lasioglossum leucozonium. The sequence goes on along the minus strand of CM052207.1, from coordinate 6,847,338 downwards.
CCCGTGGGCAGACTATGCAATATTAATAACGTTTCCCAAAGGGTATTTTCTTTTGAAAGGCGCCGAGGGAGAGTTTTATCGATATCGGGCGTCCATTACGACAACGAAGATTATCAATTAAATAATAAGGGGAAGCGTTATCGGGTCGGAACGGAAATGATCCCGATCAGGCCATAAACACCGGCTTCTAAAGTCTTTTGAAGTACCGACAAGGATTTGTTGGTGAAAGACCGAGCGGAAACGGTCAAAGGCGTGTCACCGTTATCGCCAGATGACTTTATGTAGTGGTATTATGCCTCGCGAGCTGCGAATCTTTCAAAGAAACTTCTAAGGGACCGCTCCGCTCCTCTCGCTCGGCCGGCAGCTACACCGACGACCGTCGGTCGACGACCGTCACGACCGCCGCGACCGCCGCGACCGTCGACCGCCGGCTCTCTCGACCATCGACTTAGGAGAATGTTCACTGACGTGTCAAGATTCCTCGTCGCCCCGCCTTTCTCTCCTCAAACCCGATTGACCTTCATTCGTCTCGCCAGATTATGCGTACACCTCCGTTTATTCGATCCCATTTTTATACCGATCCCAAACAAAGAATTGTAGAAAATCCAAAAAACGAAAAAAATAAACAGAATTTCAAGGTAGAGTAATTGTTCCAGTAGTCAGCGATTTAAACGCTGGAACCACTGAAAATATTTTCGAAATACATTTAGTCTCCAGTGTCAGGGCTGGTAGTCAGCTATCTTAGGCATTGTTAATATCAATATGCTATTTTCTAAATGTTTTTCGTTGTGGATCGTTGAATTAATGTTCAATTTGCGGTGAACAATATAAACAAAAATAGAGATAGATACGACTGAATTTTTTCAAGTTAATACCTTGATCCTGCAACGACACCACGAGCCCCCTTCGTTGACCGAACTTCATATTCACGGTTTGTTTAAGAATGTAGTTTACATGCCTCCAAGGCGCAGAAATGTTTACGGGTAGCTTTTATAAGTTCACAGATACCGCATACAGTTATTCCGTATGAAAAAATTGATCGCCTCTACGTCTCCTCATTCATGCATTCAAACGTATTGTTTCCGAGCAACGTTCGCTTCGAGATCGCGTTTAAATCGTCAGAGACAGGATCGAGAGTTCCGTTCGTCGCAAACGACATCTGGTAGCGGGAGGAAGAGAGGATCACAATAGCGGTTCACACGCGGAAGGCATCTATCAATCGCACAGGAACTATAGTTTTTAGGTGGTCGCAATGCCCGCAGGAAGCCTCGGTAATAAGCTTTTCCAGATAAAAACGTCCGAGTTGTCGAGCGGTCTGCATGCCTCCGCTGGTTCGCCTCAATGCGTTTCTGTTTTCCTGGTCGTTTTGTTTGCGGTCACGCATTTCATCAGTCGGGCAACACAGAACACGAAACGTCGCCTCGCGATCATTTGCCATGCTGAATTTCTGGAGTGATAATCCCGTCAACGCGGTAGCGAGCCTTCCTCGGAGACGCAACAATAATTAATTATCCTCAAAGAGCTGATCCGACGATGCCCGATACCGGCTACGTCCATGGCAGTCCTGCGTAGGAGTATCGATCAATCTTGTCGGTTTTAATTGCACGAGTTGTCGCAGAAAAAGTTGCTCGAGTTGCAAAAAGGATTCGTTGGTACTCCGGATACGTTCCCGAAACATTTTCATTCAACCGCATTCGTTAGATCCACGAGTCGCGGCGTTATCACCGTCCACATTGCGAACTATCCTCTATGTCTAGCGTCTGTTGATCAGCGTATCCTCCAGTTGGCTCCTGGAAGAGATTGATATCCGGTGTGTACCGACGAGTACAGATTCGTTGAAGATTACTCCGATAGAATAAATTTGTCTGCTCGAGTAAACGGTTTCAGTCAATTTGTTTCGGGTTCCCTTAGAGAGTCCGGATTAGAAATAGTTCCTCCGGATAGAATTGCCACTTTATCCGGTGAAATTTCTCCGCCGGTGTATACCGAATCAGCGAAACGAATAGAAAAAACAAGGGCTGAAGGAACGGCTCCGGTTGAATACGACAAAGGATGCCGAGGAAGACCTGTGCCCCATACAACGTACACGGTAAGACTGAAACTACACAGTGACCGTACAGCCAAGGGAGAGCGAGTATTATCTCTCTCCCTCGCTTTTTCCTCCTCGCTCTTGCACCGTCCTTCTTCCTCTTCTTCTTCTTTTCTTCTTGCTCTGCCACACCTCCCTTACGGCCACAACTGCTTCTCTCTCTCTCTCCCTCTCTCGCGTCTTTCTCCCTTCCCTTTCCGCTCCTTGGCCATGGTGGACGGCGGGACAAAAAAGTGGTAGGGTCCAGGTATAAGGGCAAATTCTCAGCTATATATACCTATCCATATACTTTAAAACTCTTACGGAAACACGGGGATTTTCATAAATTTGAACAAGCAGCTCGCGCCTTTGCGGCGGGGATAAACAATTTCGCGAGTGAAGAAAAGAGAAAATCGTCGAACAGCCAGCCACGGCGCGACATAGAAATACATCCTCGGAATCGTGATGTTTTAAACGGATTTTTAGGCGTCTAAACCTTCACGGTTGGCGGCGTTACGTTCCCTCGTGTACGACCAGCCTTTAACATTTAGCCGAGCCAGCAACCTCAAATATTCCCGCCGCGTAATGTTAGATTTTCATATTGAGCCTCTTCTGTGCGATGTTAGTTTGTTAGTGGATTTCATAGAAAATTCAGCGGATCGTTTAATAAATTTTTTGGTGATATCATTGTTATATTTATAGCTACATACAAACATGGTCCGAACGTACTCGCGCTTGTTTTTATTTTCGTTAAATTGATCGATGCAACGGCCTCTCATTCGCCGTTGCAAAAACTAAATTGATCGTTCGCCTAAACGCCTAAACTGCCGCGTTCAGAAAGATTAAAGAATAAGGGAAACATCTGTCTGTCATCAGGCCTTGTCCGATCCAGACGATCTCTTTAATTCCATGTTCAATGAAACCCGATTGAAGTCGTTGCCAAACGACCGTTTGCCTTCAGGTAAATTACAAGCTAGCGCACTGATTTGTCGTACCCAGCCATTCCGGCCACAAATTCGTGGCGTTTTACTCGGGACAAAAGGCGTGGAACAAAACGATTACGCATATTTTTACGAGAGCGCGCTGCTCTTCGTTGCAACCAACGTGCGCAACATTATCGTAAAAACAAATAAAAACAAAAGAAAAAATGCGCTTACAAAAACAGAGCACGCACGGAAATACCAATTTTCCCTAGTTCGTTGTCCGGCAGCCGATGTTCAAAGCCGAAAAGTGAAAAAAGGAGAAATCACAGTCGGACACGTGTCCGGAGCCCGCTAATCCCATTAGTCGGCGTTGAACGCGAGTTTCGGGCTCGCGGACGGACGAGAAGTCGATGGAAATGAAATTATTATGATAATAATGAAACAAAACCGTGCGCGCGCGGTAGGCCCGCGGAACGGAACAGGAAATTATGAAAAGGGTAAGGAAAGTGGCGAGGAACGGTCCGCTCTGCGGAGCGGCTAGAGAAGGACAAGCTGCGAGGAGACCGTTCGCGAGCAAAAGTGAGAAACTGTGTATAGCGATGCATCGCATCGGTGGTGCCACTTGCGCCGGGCGTGCAACGGAGAGAGACGCGGTTAGGCAAAAAGGGAAAAACGAGCAGACGTCGGCCGTGGAAGAGGGAAGGGTGGGAGGGGGAAGGGGAGGGGGAAGAAGAGGGAGAATTACGATGAGAGGGTATAAGAGAAGGAGAATCTCCGTTTGATCTTGCCGCCGCACGCGATCCCACACACATGTATGCATGTTTCTCGGGCCTCTCAATATGGATTCGCATGAATGCACTAACACATCGCGTCAGTTAAAATCTCTCCCTCTCTCTCACCTTCGGCTCTCTCTCTCCCTCTCTCCCGTCAGTCCTGCGCTTCGATCGGCACGGTGTGCACGGCACGGGCACTCTGTTGCTCTTGGATGTGTATAATAAACACCGTGCGAGCCAACTCAGCCGAGTCGCCTATAATTTCTCGCGGAAAATTATATGTTAATGCGCCCTTAATGGCGTCGTTCGTTAACGGGATCGTTGTACAAGCCCGAGGGATAGAACCGTGGCCAGAGAGCCGCGATTCGATTCGCCCGAGCATGCCGCGAGTCGTCAATTCAACCAGACCCCGGTCATAGTTTCTTGTATTGCCTTTTCTTATCGAATACGCGCGCGCGCGGCTCTCTCTCTCTCTCTCTCTTGCCGTGCATACGCGCGCTCTTCTCGCTAACGAACAAAAAAAAAAATATATATATTCTTGGAAAGTATCCGTAAGGCTGATATTTTATGTAACGCGCCCGCGTGAGCATTTAAAACCACGCTGTTCGAGCAGAACTCGCGGCCTCTTTGCGTGCCGTGTCGGTCCGGCCTGATTCGAAATCATTTTTTGCCTTCCCCCACCCCTCTTTCTCTTCGTTTCATTATAAAACGAGCTGAACATTTCAATAACCGTTCCTTCTGGAAGTCGGTTTTCTTGTTTTTATATGTATATCAGAAGCAACACCCCTCGGGTTTCGACTTCTCCGTGCGACCGGCCGCGCCGACAAAGAAACTGTTACCGTTCGGTCAGTTTTTCTAAGGTCCGGTAATTACTGTAATTTGTAAGCGGAGCGCAAGTCCCCGAGGAAACTGACTTCCGTGTGCCAAGGGACACGTTGGGACTGTACAATCTCCGCTCATTATCGATGTCGGGTATGTAATAACACTCGGGAAACGTTAATCACCGATCAGCGGTTTGCGCCTCGCATTAGTGTCAACGGGAGGGTCTTCCGAGTCTCGAAGTTGAACAGAAATTAATTCGCTGTTCTACCTAATGAATAAATCTTCTAGCGATTTCTAGAGGTAGAACACGACCAATGGAAAATCTCGGTGAATTCGTCCTTGGTCCAAAAACGCAGTACTTCAAACACTACACGTGACACGAGTCCATTGTCTATTCCCTTTTTGTGCCGCATCCTTTTGTTTCGAAGCTTGTTTGTACTACTTTCAAATATTTCATTGTTGTTCTAAGACATTTTTTTAAAGCGCTCGAAAGAACGTGTTCCAACTTATTTTTACGCGATCGACGTTATCTCGGTTTCGCCTGTTACGGCACGGAGATTCCATTGAAATCCGCGTTCACCGTACAGGATCCGCGTTATCCTAACCGGCGCGTTTTCCACGGCGTTCTAGGATGCGATCGAAGAGGATGCACGCACGAAGCCAGAAGGTTAATCGAGCCCCTGTCCGCACGAAAAATCAGTTACCGTGATTGGAATCGGCGATTATGCAAAACGTTTGCGCGCCGGTATCGTTCCCGGTAAGAGGATAAAGACGATACACGCGCGGCGGCGGGGCGACGGCAACGGCAGAGGTTCCCGAAGGTAATACTCATGACTGTTTGATCGGCCTCTTCGGACAGAGAGAATTTCCCGTGGGTCCACGGCAGCGGAACAAAGTCCTCAAAGAATGAAGATCGCCCAGCTAAAAACGTGGCAAGAGAAGTGGCGCCTTTGACCCTCATTGTCTGCGCTCTTTGCCCGTCGCATGCACGGCCTAATGGACTCTGTTTATCTTTTTCGCTTTCTTCTCTTCCCCCTTCGTCTCATTCGCGACAATACAGACATACTCCCCCCCTCTCTGTTCAACCCCTTCCTTACGCGCGTAACTAGACTTAACTGCACCCGGTTCCTTTTTACCTTGATCACGTCGACGATTTTCGCCTTCGACTTCGCTTATGCCCTCGAGGGAGGGGAGCGTCTTTGACGACTTCGTACACGGTGGGGTTTATATCTGCTCCAATTTGTCGGGAAATATTTTTTTTGTGAACGTCGGAGATACGATTATTCATCTATTAGACTTAATGTTTGATATAAAAAATAGAAACTTGGACAACAGAGATATCAAAGTTCTATGAATGTTTCTATTGTGTATTCATTGTCATCACAAATACAAAAAATTTTCAGACTGCTTATAACGCTATGTTCGAACACAGATTGTACACAGTTGAAGAAACAGAAGTTCAGCAACCTTCTAAAGTATGATCGCAGAAAAAAACTGATTTAATCACAGTTCAGCTTCACCAGATCCATGACCAGATTCACTTCAATCCATTAGCAAAATTTCTTAATGATCCTGTCATTTGTAAGAGAGTCTTAACAATTTTTTTTACCAGCAGGGATGATCGAACTATGCTATTCGAGACGGGTTGCTGGCTCGCAGAATCGCGATCATAGAAAAATTGATTAGGAAGTCCGGCATTGTTAATCGTTAATTTTTAAAGGACTATTAACACCTTCGGGGCCAGAGGCCCATCCTTTTGGTTCTCCCGGCAGACTCGAAATGGTAATAAAAATGTCAGGCATGACGGCATCAAAGCCGCCGCGCGTCGAGGCCAAGCTTCGGCGCTGAAGACATCAAAACAAGCGCCGCGACATCAATCGATGCCGATTCTTAAAGTTTAATTTACGACTTTCCTTATCTAGAGGTTCGGCCCGAACTGTCAAAGCCGTCCCGAAGGTGTTACTCGCCAAAGGTATCGCGCGCTAATACTGAATTTTCTTACAGTGTGCGAGATGTTTCCATCGTTCTGTCCAGCTCCTGTTCATGTAACGAACACAAAGTCCGTTCGAGTATGCAACAAAAGGAACCGCGCGGAACAATCAGAATTTCTGAAACTCTCTAGTTGGAAGTGAAAATTGAGGAAAAGGATTGCTAATAGGCCAACGAGGATTGCAACTCCGTTACAACAAACATGCACAAATAGTGTTAATTCATATACTTCCATACCAGAAGGAATAGAACGAAAGACAAGGGATGCTTTTGGGTCAAACGGTTGCGAGGGAGGGTGGAAGGGTGGCGACCAGATAATATTGTCTTCGAACAACAATTAATTCCGCAACCAGAAAAATAGAATAGCATGTATGCGAAGGACAATATCAAATTAATTCATATATTCCTGTAACAAAAGGAACAGAACGGAAGACAAGGGTTGCTTTTGGGTCAAACGGTTGCGCGCGAGAGGTTGCAGAGGGAAATCCGGCTCGGTGTCTGGGATGCAGTCGACGAATCCGACGAGCATGTCTGTTCCTTAAAATTGTTCCGGTTCATCGACGCCTCGCATTGTATATGGTACGTATAAATGCATGTAGATGCATTCAGTTTTTGGAGTATCCGAGGAAGGCGCGGAGCCGATAGACGGTGGTGATACCAGGTGGCCTCTCAGTCACACGAGACAGAGGCTGACACACAAATTGAGCCGTGCGACGCAACGACACCGGGGAAACTGAATGACAAAAGGGTGGCGATGGAGATGGCGGTGGTGGAACGGGAACAGAAGAATGGTGGGGAGCAAACAGTGAGAACAGTGCTACAGAGACAATAGAGACAATTATTGCACACAGACACGAAGATGATGGATCAAACGCGGTACCATTTCGGCGCCCTCTTTATCTTCTTTCACTTATCTTCTCTCCGTTTAAACCCCCCTCCACCACCCTCCTCCACCCCCTCGCAATTGCACGCACGCAACCATCCGCCCCCGCGAACCATTCTTTCTTTCTTATCATAACATTTTCCGCGTTTACTTCATCGTTTTACCCTGTTTAAGCGTCTGATAGAGGTATGCGAGACACGATTCAACACGTGCACCGCACACCAAGCCGGCCGTTTCAAGGAAATTACTACGCAAACACGGTGCTTTCGTAGTATGAACCTATCATTTCGCGAAATAACGTATCTCTTTCGCGGATACCTGGGAAGTTCGCTACACAAAAAGTAGAGTAGATGACGGGGCTTAAGCCGCGTATTCGCTGCCGCACGATGCATCGACCAACAGTTTCCGAACTTTCTGTCTTTCGTATCGCTACCTTGCAACTACGTAGCAACAATTGAAATTTACGATCAACGGTTACTGTCGATGTATTCTCTTCAACATTACTCGCGTTCTTTTATTCGTTTAACTTTTCTGCTTTTCTCTTCATTTACATCGTAGTACAAATCAATAAATTATCACGTGTCTGTTGTACGATAATTCCAAGACTACATTTTTACCAAGAATTATGCGTTAACTGTTTATACGTTCGTTGTTAGTAAATTGTACGTTAACTAACTATAGTACGTTCGCTGCTAATAATCGCACTATTATTAACTAACGGCACACGTCAAAGGTACGAGTACACAATACGCGTGGTTACAGTTGATTAAACAATTTTTCGCTGAATATGTACGGGCGGGGTTCTCCGCCGACCTTGAAATTTCATAACACACGATATCAAAGGAGCCTTTGACCGCGTTGCAAACCGCCGCGAACGAATAAAAGAGCGAACTACTCGAATCATTTATAATACATCAAAGGAATCGGAAACTATATGTGTCGCGGATTATAGAGAGCCAAGCCCCCGGGGCGGCGCAGAAGGGTAACGCTATAAAAGAACATCACTATTCGTTCGGATCGATTGTTCTTTGATGTCTGCGGGCATAGCGACACTTGTCAGAAATTATGATCGGCGGATTTAAAGAGTTATTTCAGGTCATAGGGTTAAGTGAACCACCTTGTATAAAAGGGAGCAGCGTATGTGAGGCCAACCCTCTGTTGTCGCGGCGCACACGTTTGTGGGAATCCCCTAGCGCGGGCCCGAAGATCGGAAGAGTGGGCGGCACCATTTGTGATCGTGTCGTTTGATACCACGTGCTCGATGTGGTTAAAGCACAGGGGGACTTCGCCGTTCTTCTCTCATTTTGATGTCAAAGAGTCCTCTTTCTCTCACAAGAATCTCTAAATCGATGTCCTTTGACTTTATAAAGCTCTCTTTCTCTCTCTCTCGGTGTCCCTTCGGCTACCTTGGTCTGTGCGTTACCCTCAACTCGTATTTTTTCGTGCGCTGCACGGGCGAAAGTGGCCGGCGTCGTTTTATTGCCGATAATTGCGGAACAGGAAGGGCTGCTGCTCGAGCAAGCTCATTAGACACAATTAACCGTCCGTTTTTATCCGTACGCATACTTCTTCCGGATCCATTATAAAAAAAAATAGGGTGTTGTATCTGTGGTTGTGTGCGTTAATTGAACTTTACGGTATAGGATTTACGTATTTACCAGAAAAAAGTCACGAAGATTTGAAAGGCTCGACAAAAATAAGTGCAACTTGTACAAGTAATTAGCGATCAAAAGTTTAAACATGTAATATCTCGAAAGTGAAATTACGTGACAATTATGTCGACAGAAACATGGTCGATGATGTTAATGTTGGGCGCACATTCATTCAAGCAGATCGGTAATCGGATTAATGAGAATTATTTTTCATTTACCGGTGATCGTACTTCGTGCGAATAATGCACGGTTGAAAACGGCACGCGATCGCTATAGGATTAAGACGTTTCGCATCTTGTTGCGACGAACAATGTGCATGTGCACTTAAACGGACGTTGATAAACAAATTGCCTATACGGCGTGGGTTTGAAACAACAACGAACAATAGTAACATTTACACATGCGACAACGCGTACGCCGAAAGAGATCGTATGTATACTTGTTAGCGATATTTAATACAATGGAGCTCCGGCAACGGTCATTGAGGTAACAGCTGCTCGAACAGCAAACAGAAGGGTGTTCGTCAATCAACTCGATGATACCCAACAACGCATGAAATGATTCCGAACGATTTTTCTACTCCATATAACATTCAAGATACTAGTGTGGCGGGGCGGCTTCTGTCCTTTGAGGGTTGGTTTCACCCCTAAAAGCCATTTTTGCTGTCGGGAACCCTCGACGAGGCAGCAAACTTTAAAAAAAAAAGAGAGAGACGGGTGATGGGGGGCGAGACGTTGGGAGCGAAAGAGTGGGAGTCGGGAACGTTTCGAGTAACCGATGTTCCATTGTACAGGGAAGACCAAAGGCAAAGATGACAATATTAAGAAAGCTTGAAGAAACCTTCGCCGTAAAGGTTTATTGGCGTGAAGGAGTGTGGAGCGTGTCTACATCAAAGCGACCGCTTCTGAACTCCATTCCCTTTCTACTTGAACCCTCGCCGTCATCTCGTCACCACCTCCACTTCTATCAACTACCACCGGGCGTCCATTCGCTCTGCCAAGATTGTGCACGCAACCAGACACTCCTCACCCCCGAATGTGTGGCTCCCACCAACGTTCACCACCTATGAGCAGCTCTCTCCCTGCAGCACGCCGGTGGTTATTAACATCCATTACCATCTCAAACGAGACGCATTGCGACGTACGATCGAAACGCAGGCTTTGAATAAACCCCGGTACTGTGATATTATTTTTTCGCCCATTCCGCCCAACCCCCATCCCCTCACCACCACCCTTTCCCTCCCTCCTGGTCTAGCGGCTTGGCGTTAATTAGCAAAACTGCTCACGCACTCGAAACTCGAATATTTGAAACTAACGTGTCCCCGGTCGAACCGGTCCCGCAGTTTTTGATCGTTACACGATGGGAAGGAACAGGTAGCTCCAGTTTTTCGAGAATATTCAACTGTATTTGTTTATTCGATGAGCTCGGGGGGAGCCTCCTCCTCCTCCTCTTCCTGTTGGTATATCAAAAGCTGTGTTCGTTTTCGAGTTAATTACCCTGCGGAGATGATGTCGAGCGAAATAACTCTGTTATTTATAGGTAATATAATTATATTCGAAGTGTCCTGTTACCATGCCTATTTACGTGGAGTAGTAATTATTATTATAGTTGGAGTTAGCGATGGGCACGCCTCCCTCTCTCTCTCTCGCTCGGCAATTATTTTAATTGCATTTGATTCGCAGACGAGGTTAGATCATCCCCAATAACAATAATACTAATGTATGAAGAAAAGCTTAGCCGGCCCCGCGGTAGGATCACGTTCACCGGTGCATACGTACACAGCCGCAGCATTTGCATAAACAGCGTTCTCCTCTGCTCCTAAGGGTCCAATGAGTAATGCTGTCTTAATTATTCGGAAGCATTTATCGTGAATCGTCAATTACGGGTGGGCAAAGCATGATAACCGGGGAGGTTGGGGAGGGATTTCACGTCGTCTCGATGCGGCTATGTATTGGGGTCCGCTGAATAATTTATAAAACCGCTAATTGATATTCGATTGACGGGAAAAGAGAGAGAGAAAGAGAGCGTAGACCTAGAACATCGGCAGCAACGGCGGCGGTAACATGTATACATATTGTTTTGATAAAGATAGAGAGCACATGTAGGCGACCGGGCAGGAAGGGTACGACGACGACGGACGACGACGGGATAAAAATGGAGGAAAGAACACGGAGACGTGGAACCGGAACGATCGAGATGGCTCGACAGGAGCAGAATCGGGGAGCAGGAGAAAGAAGAGAGAAACGGACACAAAAAGGGAAAGAGAGAGAGAAAAGAAACGCAGAAACACGAGAGAAAGAAAAAACTCCCGAGGAGAGTAGGCACAGGGCCACGGAGAAACGGAAACTGCGACTGGCAGAAAAGCTGGGCCGGGAACACCGCGACTCGAGAAGAAAACGCACCGTTGCGTTCGTCGGCGGCGGCGGGCACGTCAAGAAAGAGAGCGCACAATTCGTGAATACACGTTTCCCCGAGACGCGCAAAGCTCTCGTGGCTGGATGCAGCGGGAGAGAGCCGAGCGGAGCAGAGAGAGAGAGAGAGAGAGAGAGAGAGGATGGAACGAAAGTAAAGGAAATAAAAATCTCGGGGAAGGAAAATGGGGATAAATAAGAGCAAACCCGCGAGCGAGTGAGACAGAGAGAGAGAGAAAGAGAGAGAGAGAGAGAGAGGTGTAAACATTGATAGAGTATTTCGGAGCGAGTGTTGCTCGTTTAGGTTTGGCTGTTAGGAGATCGACGTCCGTTACGGTTCCCCGAGTGTGTTGTATCCTCTCGGCGTGTGCGCGTGTATGCGAGAGAAACAGTTTTGGCGGTGGATGTTTTGGAGTCCGGTAGCCGCGCGCGGTTCTTCGACAGGAAGGAGCGATAGTCTGGAAAGGAAAAGGTACAGAAGGCGGGCTGAGGACGAGGAAGAGAATAAGGAGGGAAGACGAAATAAAAGGCGGTGTAGAGAAGGAACGACGAGAGAGAGAGAGAGCGAGAGAGAAGGGGGCGAGTGAGAGAGAGAGACGGGCGGGCGAGGGGAGGCTTAGGGTCTAGAAAGAGAAGGAGACAGAGAACCAGAGCTGGAAGAGGTTCGTGGAGAGAGAGACGACGGGGTCCGGGGAACGGAAAAGACGGACGGATTTTAAGAAAGGAATCGGCGCGGCGCGGCGCAACGCAGCGCGGCGACGGTCCGAAAAAGAGAAAATACACGGTGGACAGAACTTACTCGGTATGTCCGACGGAGCCTGTATTTGCTAATGCCGTGGCGACGACGCGTTTGTCCGGCGAGACCGACGACGTTCCATGCTCGAAAATGTCAACTCTTGATCGAGAAACGGTACGGGCCGAAACGCAGACACATCGTTGTAGCTCTCTGTCTCGTCCTTACTTTCTCGCTCTCTCCTGGCGACGACGATGATTCGGCGTGAACTCTCGACACTTGGACACGACAACGCACACACGCACCACACTCGCGGCGAATAATAGACACCGTGCGAATCCCGCTGGGCAACGAAGCCGGCTCGACACGCGGAAGGCATGCAAAGCGTTTCCCGGCCGCATCGAGTGAACGGGAATAATTGATTATACGGGGGGTCGGACAGATCACGGAGAATCGGACACGGCGGAACTAGGCATTTCGCGGCTCGTCTCTCAGGCACATCTTGGTCGCCATCGAGATCTAACACGAGTGCGCGCGCGGGACGCGCACTCTCGCGGCCCCTGCACAAACTCGCTCCTTCAAAGGCCGGCCAATCAACGGGCCGCATGGCCTATGCCCTTGCCGCGAGCAGTCCTGTATCTAGTTGACGCGCCGTCATTCATTCATCCAGTGGAATTCTCTTTTCGAACTCGGACGGCCCCCGTCGAACAATCGATCACGACCGTTCGGCCCCGCTGGTTCCTCGAACTCTCGCGATCGATTCGCGCGTCGCAGCCTCGCCGCGGATATTACAGATTATCCGCGTTTTCTTTTACCGCGACATTACTAATTAATGTTACTACCGAGAAGTGCGCGCAACACAGACGCACGCACACCGACGCGAGCCTGTGTGAACGCGACCGACCGCCGCCAGTCACGTATCTAATTGATTTAGCACCTTTGTGGCTGGTGGATTTTTCCGGAAAATCTACTTCGGTTTTGTACGTTCAATGAAAATACTGTGGAACTTGGTACACTGTAATTTCTGTTCGCATTCCAGCCGTAGAAGTGACAGAAAAATGATTTGTTTCGTATAGTCGGTAATCATTATTTATAATATATTTAGAAATGTTATTCGTTAGATCCAATTATTATCGCGAGTATTTCAATGTACACTGAAGTATTCGATGATTTTTCGAATAAATTAATTATCGTGTGTCAACGAGAGCGATTCGATTAGAGTTTAAAATGTACTACATAAATCATAATCGATAAATAACAAACAAACGTATGAAAGATTCGATAGTTCCTCGAGGTATAATTAAAAAAAAAGATTAAAATATTGTACATAAGATGAAATAAAAACAAAATGTTGCTCAGACATTTTTCAAATGGAACTGGAATGTCGTCGATCAATTTTTAAAATGAAATACCGTTGATAAATTTCTAAAACAAAAATGTATACTGTTTAATATATTTTTTTTTAATCAAGGAATGATGTATAAATAAGGGGATGCGCGTGATCTGTTTTGAAATCCTTCTTCCAGGACGTCCGTGAATTTCGTTACTTCGCGCGTTACCGCTCTATATACGCTAAACGGTTTTACATAAATGAATTTTTTCGCGTTTTCTGATCCGGCCAGCATTCGCGACCAAAAACACTTTCGGTTCCCAGCCGGGCTCGGTTCCACGATATCATAAGATCTAAACTGCTTTCTGCTAAGCTTCCTGTTTGACCCGCGTTAACGAATGGGCGCCACTGTCGCCGGCTGTCGGCCACTCGAGAACAGACAGCAATGCTGGAGAACAGCGGAAGGAGAGGGGAAACGTTCATAGCCGCGCGATGCAATTAATAAACGTTAGACGACGCTTAAAATCGTGCGAAACGGACAGGACCCGACGAGGATGAGGATCCATTTAATTCCTCGTTATTCGGCCCGGTAGCTATGAAATCGCATCGATACGACGACGACGACGACGACGACTCTCTTGCGTTTATACACCATTTTCTCCCTTCTACTACTGGTTCCGCGTTATCGATTGTTACGAACGCCGCCGTCTGATAATGCGTTAAATGTGCACTTCCTTTATGCAATATCGCATATCCTCCGTAGCGTTTCGCTTGGCCTTAAGAATCGAATCGTCGCGTAACTGGGATCATGCGCTCCGTGCAAAATTAATGTGTGTGCTTGTACACCGTGCGGCATAAAGGTAAGCAAAGGCACAACAAACACGCGATCGGTTAATTTTTTAATTGTACCCGCTACATTGTTTACTGTACGCAAATAAACGATCAGCTTCGCTATTCTTGCTTATTTATTCTATTTTATTTCACGCAAGTGCATCCTCCTTTAAACTGTTTGTATATTTTTTTAATTTATGATTTGTGGTGACGTTTTTAGTCACTGGCGATTTTACGGTTATTAATTAATACAGGTAAGTACATAAGTTTGTTTTAGTATTAATTTTTTTATGGCTTCTTCTGCTAATAAATGTTTTAATAATTATCAAGTACAGCAACGTGCTGTATGTATTAGGCAATAATGCTTTAGTGTTTTTTTTTAATCTGTAGGTCTTGTTTAGCACAGTTAGAACAATTTTATTACCGTAACCTTGGTTACAGATAAATAAACGAGTATCTTAATTACTGATCTCGTTCGAAAATGGATTAGGAATGTAATATATAAATTCTGTGGCTTTAAGAATTATTGATTATTAACTGCAGAATGTTTCCAATCTTTTTCTAACGTGCATATCAATTCAATTTGTAATGTTATCAACTCCAGCTGCAACATGTTGCATTTAGGCAGCTATCCAAGTTGGCAGCGTACTATTGCCATAATGGGGTGTAAAATTACGCCATTGAAGCATTCAAGTGTTTATACTACAATCAATATAATGATATTATATAATATTACAATACTTTTCTCGATCGATATTATTTATTGTAATTTACTTATGATTCTCTAAGCGCCAGCCCCTTAATGACTGCAACCGCATGACTCAGCTGCAGCGCCGGTAGTCTGCGATCACTATCACCTTATATATTTCTTTATTAATTGCAATATAAATCTATGTATATTTATAATACATATAATTGTACTGTACATATAATATTACCTAAATCATTTTAAAGTATAAAATATTAGTACTTATCCTGTCTTTATGACAAAAATGAGTAGGTAAAATACAAAGCAATGAAGACATCATAAGAATTTAGAAAAGTAGCCATATTATTATCAACTTACCAAGATTATGAAGATTATTAAGATTATTAAGATTACCAAGATTATTAAGAGCAAATGAACTTTCTGTTGAACGCCCGTATAAAGGAAATAATTGTAATTGTTCATAGATATGATCCGCAGAAGGGTACATGTCCGAACATATCGATATGGTAGCAGAAGACTGAAAGCTTGATAGAATGGAAACCAGGTTGCCCGTGAAATACGACGATTCTTAAGTTCAGGATGGAACTGAGAAAAGGGCCCTGGTCGAAAAAGTTCTTGGTTCCCGTTTGTTTTTTGGTAATTCTAATCTGGATCTTTCTAATCGACAATTCGTTACTTCTCGCTGGCCTGTCCGGTAAACCGAGCTTACAAAAATCCAGAAATTCTGTCTCTTCCACGCAAACGAACAATGAAAATCTGGACCATCTCTATACGAAGGAGTCCTCGCTGACAAACGATGCCGAATCGAAACACTCGAAGCTAACGAAACTTCAGATGGTGTCGCTTTGGACAGGCAACGGCAGCGTTAAAGGGAACACGACTTCGCCGCGAAATTATCAGGTGTTGAGGCAGCAGGGTTTGATGCCCAGCAAACAGTTGCCAACCGCTTTGATTATTGGCGTCAAGAAAGGCGGGACTAGAGCGTTGCTAGAGTTTCTACGGTTGCATCCTGCTATTCGCGCTGCGGGATCCGAGGTGCACTTCTTCGACCATCATTACGTTAAAGGATTTCATTGGTACAGGTATGCATCGACTCTAGACTGCACACGTTTATTTATTTCACCCTGGAACCGCATTAATTATAAAAGGTTCCAGGGTTTTTAAGCAAAGTTTTTAATCATAACGCAAAGTGTATCAAAGTATTTCGGTTTCATTGAAAATTATGATACAGATTGTTCCTTGCTGTATTTTTCAGACATCGAATGCCCCCAACATTGTCTACCCAAATCACTATGGAGAAGACGCCGTCTTACTTCGTGACCAGCGAAGTACCGCGAAGAGTCCAACGCATGAATCCAGCGATGAAATTAATTCTGGTTGTGAAGGACCCAGTTACCCGAGCGATATCCGATTACACCCAAGTGAAGAGTAAACGAGCGAACATGCCGAAGTTCGAGGATCTAGCGTTTCTGAACGGATCGAAGATCGTGGACACGTCGTGGGTGCCGTTGAAAATCGGCGTGTACGCGCGGCATCTGGAAAGATGGCTTCAGTTCTTCTCGCTCTCGCAATTTTTATTCGTGTCCGGCGAACGATTGATCGTCGATCCTGTCGCCGAGATCACGAGGGTGCAGGATTTCCTAGGCCTGAAGAGGGTGATATGCGAGAAGCATTTTTATTTTAACGCCACGAAGGGATTTCCCTGTTTGCTCAAGTCTGAGGAACGTCCTACCCCCCATTGCCTTGGTGAGTACATCGACGTTATTAAAAAAACATGTTGCGAATTATCGCCTCTGACATCCTTCTCGGCTGTGCCAGAGAATCAGTTTCTCTTTGTCACGTTTATTAAGCCCGAATGTTTGTTATTTTTTCTTTAAGGTAAGAACAAGGGTCGTAGCCACCCCTACATAGACCCAGTAGCAATACAACGATTGAGAGATTTTTATCGTCCATTCAACCAACGATTCTATCAATTGACGGGAATGGATTTCGGTTGGTTGTGAGATATACTAGCGATAAGTAAATACATATCGACGATAGTTAATTAACAGATAGTCAATGTTGCGGCTGGTAGCCGTGGAAAGGCAAAGCCGACGATGGGTCGTCAACCTTGCTCACAACCGTACGTTCTAACTTGATTATATTAATGAATCGATCAATGATTTTGGCGATACAGGTTCGATCCAATATTGGATCTGTTGCGCCGAAATCATTAATTGATTCGTTATACATTATTTACGATCGACAAAACGGAATATGGATTATATTAAAATCGACTAGCCTCGCCATACGCGTCATGTGCACGGATGTCGCCAAATTTTCGGTACTCCGTGAAACAGAATGCAAACCCGTTAACAAACGGACACCGTGAACTATGATTTTTAGAAATGGCTTCCACCACTGTATAAACATCCGTCTCGCCGTCCGAAACTTGGTACATCCTATTGACCAATCGATACTAGAGATAAGCAAAGTGGAAATGTAAACGTCACCTACTTTAATAGAGAACCTTAGAAACGTAGACAGTTAGGCGCAATACCAACGAGTGAAATATGTTCAGCTCGGACAGCCGAGCCGCGACATCGTCAATAAACTATTAATCTATTGCTGGCAACACGAACAGTTCATTATCGCGGGTTATTTCACTTTTTGAATATTATCTGTGAATTTTCGGGGAAACTCGATACCGGCGTGCGAACGCGATTACGTAGTTTATTCCTAGACGAGTATCGTTCGAGGGAGAAGATGTTTTATCGCTAATTTCCATTTGTTCATGCGTGACTTGGAACGTGCTTCTCGCGCACGTGAGTGACGAAGTCCTCGTTTTAATGTGTTGACAATATTCTAACGGATTCCTGTTACTTCTTCGTGATATTACTGCTAGACACGCGAATATTACTAATTATACGAATAATTTTTGGTACACATATCATGCTATATTTTATATATACGACATATTGTAAGGCGACTCCGAACGATCGTTACGGAGGGCATCGTTTACTTTTCGTAGGAATACAGCGTCTATTATTGTATATCTTCCAGTTAGATGACTTTAGAGTTCTCAGTGTATGTTTTAATATGTTATTTGAGATTCAGTGAATATTTCATTGTTACACGTTAAAAATGATATTTTAAGTACAATGTTAGATAATTAAGTTGCTGATGTTTCATGTGTTCGTTTAGACATTAGCAATATCAACCCCGCAGATATTAAATCGAAGTATGCATCGATTAAACATATCTCTTTTCATATCATAACATTTATCAACCAAGTATATCTATACAATTTAGAAGGGCTTAACGTTCTTTGTCTTTTATATTAAAAACAGAAGTTGAATGCTTGAATTCTTTTCATAATTTCAATCAGCATACTTCGATTAACAGATACAGTTATTAATAACGTCAATTAGACATTTTCAACGGTAAAAGTTATCGAAAATTTCGATATGTGCAGGTAGGCACAAGCTTGCATGGACTGCGAACTAAATAATCCATTTATATTTTGCAAAGGTGCACGCGCATTCGCACAATGTAACGCGAGAGTATGTACAACTGCGATCGTAGCATTAAGTATCAACAATTTCAATTGAGTACTAGTCATCGATAGTTGTTAATTATTAGAGTTTATTCCGGAGAGACCGTATGTTCTTCGGCTTTCAACGTCGAGGACGTGCATAAACGATTAGAAATTTAAGCGATCGTCGATGCAACAAATAGTTAAGTATAGTATACGTTAAATTACTTTGCTCAAGTGGTCTAATTGAAAAGTCTATAAATAAATAATAATTTATGGTATAATAGGTCACCGTGCGTAATATATATATATATTTACGACCAACATTCATTTATATACAATCGATTCACACTCTGTTATTTACCGTTTGTTATCTACTTGATATTTTATTATGAATTTTTTAATATGTCACTTATGATATTTATGTTATATGTATATGTATACTAACTCCAAAAACTCGCAGACTAACGAAACAAATGATTCCGTAATTACTGTTTTAGTTGATAAGCACTTAAACACAGCACTATAGTCACACGTCGCTATTGTGTATCCTACTTGCAGGACAAAACCTAATTGAACGTAGCGGATCCTGTACAAAATATAATAGAACAGGAATCAGAAATAAATTTATGTTTGTAAGAAACATCTCGGAATGTCTCTCGCCGCTCCAGTCTGCCGACAATTATTATTAAAATAGAGCAAGGTTTTATCGTCAAGAAGATCCATCGTGGGTAACAAATAATGACTAACAAACGTTCTGTTATAAACTTTATAATAATCAATTGCCTTCCAAAGGTCGAAAACAACGCGGCAATCGTTATGCGTCTTTACACAACTGTAAAGAGTATTATACTTAATACTTTTCCTCGGATATCCGTTCTGGTTAATCCGTAGAGGGAACAAAGAAATTACGTGGTCACTGGTTCATTTTCTACGTCTATTCATCTATCAAAAAAAAAAAAAAAGTGAAAGAGAGAGAAGAGAGAATGTTAACAATATAAATCGAGCCATTTGATGGGAGTACGAACTGCAAAACTATCAAATTTTGTTCGGCCGACGTTGACGATCGTCGAGATCCTACAAATATACGATCAATCGTCGTGCTCTCGACAACTGTGAAGCTCCATAAAAACGGCTATGTATAATATATATGCATATATATATGCGGCACATACGTTTTATTCGGTTACTCTACTCTTATGGTTAAAGATCCTTGAGCAATCTTGTCGATTGGTGGACGGAATACAACACATTGCTGAGAGAACGCCGTTTACGGTACAAATACGTCGGTGTATGTTCATCATACGTAATCGTCGGAGATTCGTAAATACTAAACGCGTAATACAATTCGATCGTGGTTCAACGAATACTGATTCGACACTCGGTACAACTACCGTACACTTTTCTTTTTTTCGGGAGTCCTCTTACGGCCCTAAAGACGAATTTAGACACTTTCCACGTTTGGATCTACATCTCTTGGATCACTCGTCCACAATGACAAGTGTAAAGGATCGTTCTCGTCTACGGAACGATCATCCAAAATGACCGAAGTAGCATCTACTTTTGACGAATTGACCGGATGATTCATCCGCAACGAAAGAATGAAGCGGCAGTGACAAGTCTGACAAACCTGTCCAAACAAGTGAACGGTGTTCATTTTCATCATCATTATCATCATCATCATCATATTCATTTTAGATGATTCATCCACGTTGCACATCCAAAGTGAAGAAAGCGTAAATTCGCCCGAACAACAACGATATTTTCAAAACAAAGACCGTCGTCTCGAATCGCAAGAAACAAAAAGTGATCGAAATGGAATTTCAAAACTTGTCGTTGAATTGTCGACTGAAAATCTTGCTTAACGTCTATCTCTATATATGTATAAAAAAAAAAAACACGGGTCGGTTAAAGGCTCTTCTAACGACGATTTCGTTCGTGTGTCCGTGTCGGTGTGTATGCGTATGCGTGTTCAAAAGTACCAGCTAGCGGATGGCTATTTACTAGTGTCGTAACGGTGCTTACATTGTCTCTAATCTAAACGAAACTGCCGCCGCGGAGAATCAATTTCCGTTCGATCCAGGTGAGTCAGGTCGACGGGAAACGTGAATTTGCACGAGCATGTCCGCGACCTAGCAACGTCGTCATCGGTTCCGAGAGCGTTCCTCCGGTGGTGGTTGCGCGAGAAATGCACTTATAAAAACAATTCCCTCCTTCCTCTCGAATTGTTACAGCAATTTTCGTCGATCGTTCGATCTGTCGTTTTGAATCAGGGACGTGTACTGTTCGTCCACGGGAAGATGCCGCGCAAAATGACAGGGGGATCTTCGAGACCCCGCTCTTAACGCTAGGGCAGTAGCTAGCTCTGTTCCAATCGCGCTCAATGGGTTCGTTCGTTTTCTTGGTCAAGCGATTCGGACTATTACGAGGTAACAATGGACTCCGGTCACAATTGGGACCGCCGCTTATTCGGGACAAATTAGTTCGGTCTAAATGTGTCTTAATTAACCGGAACCCATGGTACTATAGATATCTACAAGACGTAGCTTCTTCTCGTGGACGAACGGCACAGGTAACTATAAACGGTGCAGCAATGCTCGGTTAAATTTGCACGAGTCAGTATCCCACTCTTCCCTCGCTCGTCGAGGCGAAACTACTTCGGGATACGGAATGAACGTAATGCAAAAGTGATCATAAAGGCTTCCCGATGTAAATTTAACCGACACATTACCGTGTACAATTTCTCGCTCTTCCAGTCCGTCCAGGACCGGAGACACGGGGTTCAGCCAATTCGACAGGCTCCGAGGCCGTCTCGTTTTGGTGTCGTTGTCGATCCGAGTCGACGGGAAGTCGGTGAAATCGGATTCTACGCGGATCGGATGGACGGTCATTGGTGTCCATGAACCGTAGTCACGAAGAACATCCGTCTCACCGGGACCATCCGATCGCTATCACAAAAATTGGGGGACACAATTCTGATAAGACTTAATGGCAAGTTGCTACGAAGCGCTTTCCGCAGAGTGGCGATCGAGGTACCTACGTCTTACGTGTATGTATGTATATATAATATATATATATATAATATATCTATATAAACTAACAATTATTATTATCTTTCGTGTTTCCTCGCGTCTTTCCTTCTCGTTTCCCTTGGACGTCCGTCCGGTATTTATTTCTATGTACACACGCCGCCGCGATCCTCGATAACTTTCGCTGCGAACGGAGTCGAATTCGCTCGGTGTCGCCGATAAAACTTGGATATTCCCTCGGTTGTTCGGTCGGTTGAGCCTTACGATTAAATAACGATCCAGGAGGAGAGGTGGAGGGTGGGTTCGTAGGGGTGGGATTATGTGTCTCGCGCGTGTCGGCGAGTTTATGGCATCGGGACGCGCTTCTAGCACCGTCGGGGCAAGCAATGCGTGTTGTTTCCGCTGTTCGAACGGAGTCGTTTCGAATTTTTTGGCAAGCTCGTGAGGGACTTCTCCTCGTGGACAATCCCGTTTCTCTAATTCCCCTTCGCGTTCTTCGTCAATTTCCACCGAGAGTCTATCTTTCGTTCTCCGCGCGAGGAGACAGCATCCAATAAATTAAACAAGAAAAAATAAACGGAGAAGGGTGGTACAACAAACAGAGAGAAAGAGAGAGAGAGAGAGACGGATAGTGGGAAATGGAGACTATCAAACATGGGATTGAGATTCGTAAAAGTGAAGTTGACGGGCGTTGAAGGGATCTCGGTTTGCGACAGCACCGCGAATCTGCGGACGATTGTCGGTTTTCGCGATGGACTGGAAAATCCAGCGAATTTGTCTCAGTGACACGGAAACGCACGCGCGCGCGATAACAATGTCGGGGTTTTTTGCGCGCGAACAATTTACACGCACGGCCCGTATCAGCGGCGCGCGTGTATCGCTGATCAAATTTCCGCTCGCTATGCTTCTCCCGGCAAACGCGTCGCCCTTATGGTTCCCCGCGAACATGTCCAGGCAACGGCGGCGTCACGCGCTCAATTTTCCCGGCGGATTATTATTATTAATATTTTGTTTCTTTCGTTTCGCATACGGGATCGTCGGACTCGTTCGCGGAGAACGACAAAGAAGATAGAAAAGGGGAGAGTCGATCGGGCGTCCGAGCACTGATGAGTTTAAAGAAGCGACGCTCGCGCTCAGAGGTGCGTGATTATGATATCGTCGTCGATATCGTCCTTCTCGTCGTCGGTCTCCTCCACCTGGTTCGCCTCAGCTTGCGCAATCTTCGGGTTATCCGCGATGGCCTTCAGCCTCTTCTGTTTACGCCTGTGCAACAGCTCCACCACTATGTAGCCCGTGGTGCCGATGATCAGCACCGTGAACATCACGTACAGCTTCATACGGGCGCACAGGTGGGTGCTGTACGCGTACGCTATCACGAATCCCGCGCTCTCCCATAGCCTGTAGTTCGAGAACGCCGCCTCCTTGTTGCGCCTGAACAGGGTCCCGTATAAACCTGCGAACACCGACCAGATAGTCTGTTAACGGATCTTGTAAACTTCGGTCCTCTGTGAAATATACAACAATTTTTCCTCCCGCTTTTCGTTCAGTTTTTATCTTCGATTTTGTTCTCATCTCGAATAATACTTTTATCCCGATATGTGTCAAGTTTGCTGACTCGCGAGCACATCCACGTAAAAGCCTAACACGATTCTAAGTACCACAGCATATAGCTATGGAAGTCATTAAAGCGCACTTAGGAGAGAGAAAACGGAATACGCGTGTAAGTAGCGCTCCTGGCAAAAAGGATGCGGTGAATTAAAGAAGTAAACCGATGGTTGTAAATAATCGGGGGAAGCGAAAAAAAAATGATAGGAAATTTTGCCGATAAGAGACAAATATTGCTGTTTAAATAGTGGTTAGAAGACAATCTAGTTACTATTCACGCGAGGTATTAACACTCGCACGGTAAACTCAGGGCAAATAGAAAATGAGTTTCTAAAACGAGCCTACTCGATAGTTTTACTATTTACCTAACGTCGAGTAGCGCTGGGTATCTCGTTAGCTTTTCATTCGCACTCGCTTCTCGATGCTGCGATCTGTTCCATATTTACCGAGATCGTTAATTCAGCAAGCCTATCCCGGTGTACGATAACGAAATGAATCGACGCTAATCTACAAATTAATCTCTGCCGCTAAATGTCTGCGCAACTATGAATCACAAATTAACTCCTATCACTTCCGTTATGCTCCGAAATTGATATTCATGGTACGGACAAAGACGTATTCTCTGCGTTTCATTTTACAATGAAACGATAGGGTCCCAATGATTAGCTCACTGTAGCGCCAATAGGGAGCGGTTGTTGGGGACTTACCATTAACTTGCGTCTGCCAGACGGCGTCGCCGACTCCCCACAGTCCGGAAACCGTGTAAAACACGTAAGGGTTTTCGGGATGCGGTTTCCAGTGGAGTAGCACGACGACAAGACTAGCGTGGACGATGGCGCCCAGCGCCATCAGCGGCTGCCTGCCGACGAATTTCATTAGAGATCCGAAGACCAGGGAACAGACGGCGTTCACCACACCGAAGCAGATCATTACGTAGCCCACACGGTGCACGCCCAACGCGCAGGAAATGTACGCCTTGAAACAGAAAAGAAAGACACGTCGGAACGTTAAACGCAACGTCGGCGCCGCGATAATGTTCTCCGGCGAGATAGCAGGAGCTAATTCAGCCGGCCAAGATCATCCTCGGCGGCAAAGCAAAATCTGTCCAATCGCGATATTCGATATCGAGAAAAACGAACGCACACACACACACATAAACATGCAGATACGTACCAGATGAATAAGAATTTTTATTGATTACTCCCCGGGTTTACGCGACGCGATGCCTGATTCGGTTTTTATGGCTTCGATAAAAGTAACTTATCTCGCGTACACCGGTGACCGTGAATAAAGATTCGCCGATACGGAGGATTCTGGTCATGAGTTATTCCAACGTCTACGGACTGCCGAAGGTCCGGGCTGGCCGGCATTCAGAGACGCCGGATCACGGAGATATTAGGTCTACGCCGCGGTTTTAAATGGGGGATGCTCGCGGTCCGGGCTCGGGTGGGTTTTTCATTAAAATGTACAGTCGCGATAGAGAATCTTTCGGACGATGTCGAGAGGCTTCTCTGTATTTGTTTAAACGCAGGAAACTGTATTATGTTGGAGCACGTTCTCAGTGGTTGCAGACACTGCGTTAAAAATTGGTCTTTCTGGCTTGCCGAATCGGTTAGGTAGATTTACACAGTTGAAATTACTCGATTACCGATTAATTTTTAGCTTACCGATTAACAAACTCTTGATTAATGTGGTCGGAATCGTATTTCTTATTAATGGTTATTATCATTTTGGAGGCAGGAAGGTATTTTTGAAAAGGACGTTACGGCGAACAACTCTGTTAAATATGCAACGTGGACAAGACGGAAAATACTTTGATAAAAAGCGACCATTAGATTCGCTTGACATGACGCGAGATAAAACGGTGGGACCCGGGTAACGTAATGGTGATAGGTTCTGCGAGTGAGAAGCCTTGAGTTCTTTATTAATTTTGTTCGGAGTACAGTTTATGTCGACCTATCAAGATTACCCGCCGGAGCTGCTGCTCTGGAATAAAACTCTAATGAAAAATAAAACGATAACGCGCACGGTTAATTAATTTTTGGACCTACATGTCGGTCGGCTATCTTGCAAAATGCATTTCTGATACGAAACTTGAAACTTGCCTTAGAGAGAATCGTAGGGCAAGGGGGTTCTCGCGAGCAATTTTTAGGAATGATTCTCGCATTGAAATCAGCGATCGGAGAATCTATTTCTCGTCGGTGAAGAAGGCTCCGGCTAAACCGAAGAAATTTCACCGGAATGAACACAGCGGGGATGCGTCTATGCGCTTTCATTCCGGCACGCGTGTGCGTGAGGGAGCAAAGCGGCGCGGCGCGGCGCGTTCGATACGCGGAGCTGCGAAAAAAGGAACGAAGAAAAGAAGAAATACTGGTTCACGGGATTCCAGGTATGGAAGTGGTATCGGGGAATTGCTGCAAGAATAAGATTCTGGGCTATTTATAACATGTGGAACCAGCTGATTCAATGGGAGCCGGGCGTCTCGGGGATCCTGATGCCTTCCAGTAGCGTTTATTTCTCCAATTACTTTATTCCTTGGCCATCTTGTTGTATATATATTTCGTCATCGAACTGGTTTCAAACAAGTTTGCCTTCCAAACTGTATCATTCCTTTTTTTCCCACTCTTTTCCCTCTCCTCCTACTCCTCCTCCTCCTTCTCAAACTCCTTATCCTCTATATCTCTCGCTCTTCCCCTCTCTTTCTCCTCCGCGCAACCAATCCGTGGCATTATACAATTAATAATCCGAAGATGATTCGGTGGTTTAAACGGCCGAAGGATGATGCGTGCTTCGGTCTGATATTTTAGCGTATCTGTGATCAGCGGCATGTATTTCCGGAGAACAATTGCACGACCTCGCATGGCCGTTACGCATCATGAATCTGCCGTTCTGTATCCGGTTGGTATCCGGGTGATCCTAGTCAGTCTTTTTTCCTTTTTTTTTTGTTGTTGGTGTTGTTCTTGTCGTCGTTGGTGCTGCGCCGTGCTCTATTCGACGAGAGGATGATCGTTAATGGCTCCAGGATGCCGGTTTCGGACGTCGGCTCCGTTCAGAAACGTTTCTCGCGATCGAATCGATTGCCTTTTTTACTTTCAATCCGACAGGAAACTCGTTTCACTTTGTAATACTAAATACGTTTCGCCGCGAGCGAGGATTCACTCGCGGTTTTATCCGCGCGCGCGCGCGCTACGCCGTTTGAAATTAAATGGTCCAATTAGCTGCGATATTCCCTTTCCCAGATCAGAACGAAATCCGTTTTCTTTACCTTTTTTAGTACCGGTTCTATTGAATATTTTTTTTTTTTTTTTTAGATAATCGTATATGAAACGAGCATTTTCATTACTGCGAACTCTACGCTTTCGCGGCAGGCAGATGGAAAGAATTTACGATCCGTGTGCTATTTTCATCTCGACTCGAGATTATTAAGAGAACGTACATGCAAAATTTCTAGCTAGCTCGATTTGTTGCGAATTTACGATGATAATATTCGCGACAACAAGATTCGCGATCTACTCGTATGCATTCCCGAATCGTTGATACTGCTTGATACATGAACACCGGGCGTACAGGGTAATTTATAACAAGCGTTTTTGCGAAACAGATAGCTGTGGGAGTTGAGCAAACATCTGCATTGTTAAATATACATTAGACGTGGACATTATCGTTACGACTCCCGCAGTGACGAAGTATATAATGAACTTTTAATTAGTATCTCGTTGTGAAAGGTTTACACGACCGATTCATATAAATTCTCTTACATAAGAAATTTTTTAATCACTCACTTGTGTAAAGTCTGCGCCGATGAACGCCTGCTCCATGCCGATCCATACTGTGATCGGTATGAGAAGCTGCTGATACGGTTTCTTCAGTTGATAAGCAGTTGCCGAGAGCAATTGTATACCACTGAGATCCTGGCTATCGGCGCGTCGTTGCTTTTCGCCGTACCTGAATGAAAATGACGAACGCGTTAACAGTGCTCTTTCAAACGAAATTGTATTACATTTATGTATTTCAATAAATAAATTTCTTTTCATCTTTTGCCGTTTACTTGTTACCGAACCTCAACGAACAAAGGGGATATTCGTATAGAAACGTTTTGGTCGAGATCGATCATTGTCGAGCGATCTCTTTCAACGAGAACAACCGAATCACGTGTTTTTGTATCATCAACCATAAAATCGGTAATTCGGAATTCCGGTGACATCAGGAAACGACCGCGTCGCGTGTATACGGCTCTATAGAAATCCTGGGACAATATCGACTGGATCACTCGAATGACTTAGCCACGGGATATCGATGATGAACCCGACGCATGCTCGTAATATGTAATCGGATACGTTCGGACGTAATTTCGAGACGCAATTCCGCCGGTTCAATTTCCTGCACCGAAGAAGAAGAAGCCTTTTCGAAAAATTAAACTGTGCAACGACGACGACGACGTTGCGGTACACATTCGCGTGCTGAGGTATTACAGAAGCAGCATCGCGGCCATCAACGTAATTATCGTTGCATTTAAGCCTGCAATTAGGGTAAAGCCTCGCGGTTCGTAGTCAATCATCTTCCGCAAAATGATTCGTGGTTTGTCGCTGCTTTCGTAGGATTTCTCGTTTCTACGGAACCTGGGATAGATTAATTGCTGGATGTCCCGCGGACTTCTCGGAAACATTGTTGTCGATCGTTGGTAAAGTCTGTTCTTTAATTTTCCGACGTCGCGCGTTGCTGGCTAGGCGAACAAATAACGATGGTCGTGAGCGAAATTAAAAACTTAATAACTTTAACCCCTTGACTACGGCAGACTTTGAGACGCACCATACGATAGGAATTCAGTTACGACGGGAAATTTTGGGTAGGGATGCATTCAACGGGATATGTAACAGCGAAATTAATACAATATTTCCTTGTACCGATCGTAAATTGTTAATAATGAATGTACTAATGCTCTCGGCGCACGGGTTCGATCAATTGTTAATTAATTAATGGTCCGAAACAAGACCGAAACGTTAAAGTTAAATAAATTGCAAATTTGCCATTAATTAATTAACAATTGATCGAACCCGTGCGCCGAGAGCCTTAATACATTTATTATGAGGTAAGATCTATCGGAATAATTATCGATAAAATTTCCAGGGCGCTTATAGGCACCTTCCGCGTCAGAAAGCCAAACTGCGTCGAGCGCCTTCAGGCTCAGACGATCGCAATGGGATAAGCGTCTATAGGCGCTCCCAGTGTGACAAACGCAAAATTTCTAAGCGCCTCTAGACGCCCATAGTAGTCAAGGGGCTAAACACGCCGCAAAGAACAATGTTAAAAATCATTTTCAATTGTGAAACGGTAAAATCGCCGTGGGCTACCGTTACAGCGTCGCGGCAAAGGGTCGAGCCTAGTTTCGAGCGGGGTCCTGGCAACATTCCCGTTCCGATGATCGAAGAGAACAGGTGGGTTCGGATAGTCGAGAGAGTCCACGTCGATTCGACCTCGCAAGGTTCTCCGGTTTCTCCGTCGGGCGCGTTCTTCCATCTCGCGGACGGAGTCGCGCCGGTTACTCCGTTTCACGAAGGTTCGCCGCGTTCATTATACCCGCGGCGAAACCGGTTCCCGCTGTGTTTTCTTCGCGCTCGGATTTTTTTCGCGTTGGTTTATTTGTCGCAATCGGTGGAAAACGTCGAATTCGGATCACAAAGAAAAGCAGCCGGAAGAGATCGTCGAGAGACGGTCGGTCCTCTTTGGGACGGTTAGCCACCTCCGGGAGGGGCGGCGGGGGAGGGTGGGGCAGCTGGTCCGTCGGGTCGTCGGTGGGACCGATAATTTTGCAGAAAGATCGCGGAAGTGCCCGGTGCGAGAGCGTGCGTCCCGGCCCAAGAAAGTGAGGAATCGTAAAAGAGCCGTTCCCCACAGAATCCGGTAAATTATCCCGAGCTAAATTTAGCAGCGGCACGAACGCGATCCGCCGCGCCGCGCCGCTCCGGCCCCTGAAGATCGCCGCGAAGCCGGTCTAAGGATCGAGGATCCAGGCCCGACACGGGGTTTCGGATTCGTACGGAGAACCCCGTTGCCAATGGATTCGCGAAATAAATCTGAATGGTGGCGTTGAAACTGGCCGATCCTCCCCGATCCTCGAACCCGGACGGCATTCCAACGAAACACGTTCGTTGTTTGAGTTTCTGAGCCTAATGCGTCTCTCTCTCTCTCTTGCTCGCTCGCTCGATTCTAGAACTGCCACGTGGTACCGGTCATCAACACTTAAAATGTTAGCAAACCCGGTTAGCGGTTTGCATTCGATTGTCGGGGAGGTTTAAAACCTCTCCGAGTTCTTTAACCGGCCGGTCTCCGCGGAGAGTCCGACGGATTAATGACGGCTACGTGGCAGGCTCGTCCGTCAATATGGTGCGCGTTTCGTCGGGTAGTATGTAACACGGTGATTTAAACGCTTCTACGATGAAGTTCGTGTTTAGAATTAATGTCACCTCGCGGCAGATAAAATTAAGTAAATCGTCAGCGAGTCTGCCTGCTCGTTTAACCGCAACTGGATTTTTACCGGCGATGGTTCTATCGCATCTTTCTTTGGGTTTCGCGTTTCAGAAGTCGTCAAATAATTTATAATTTATTATAATACTACGACTCGGCTGATTTTGTATGAATATCCTGAATTCTTATGAGTATCGTTATACCGCTGCGGCGGTTCCCCCGAAAATCGGAAGTATCTCGTCAACATCGATGACAGTCGAACGAATCGCATGGAACGACAGAGAACGTCTATCGACGGTCGTACAAAGTTTAAGTCGCGCGTCGTACAAATATTATCGATACGAGGTCCGATCGCGAACATCGGCGAATGTCAACGCACCGGGCCGCGGCTCGGCTCGGCGCGGCGTGCTCGTGTTCGCGCGCATGCATTCTGCTTAGAATGTGTCAGCTTGTAAACATTAAACAAGCCATCGGCTAATCTAGATACATAATTCAAGAATGCCTGACTCATAGTCCGGTACCGGTTGGTCTATCGCGGCGAGCGGCAGGAAGAGGAGGAGACGAGCAAGAAACCAGCATGGTGGAAGAAAGAAAAAAAAGGACAATATCTTGTCGATCGTAAATATGTCGCGGCTCTGGAATAAACTATTAGCCGTGGACCGTTAATCGGTCGTAAATGTATGCGCGAACGCGGGGGGGAAAACTTGCGCAAACCGCTCTCCGATAGCGGACGACTGGCAGAAGCCTTTGACTTCTGTCGAATTCAAGGCCGATTGAGTCGTCGTCGTCGGTTTATATTGAGTTACGGATTAACCGACACCGAGGATGTTTGCTCGCCCAGCTGACTGTTAAGTCAGCTGCTTCCATCAACACCGCGGGGTTCGGATCGATTCGAGAGCGCGCCGGTGGAATTGATTCGATCGTCGTTACTCCGCAACCCCTCGTTAATCACGCGGTTGTTGACTTGGATTTTCAGACGCCCAATTCCGAGAAAACGGTGGGAAACGTCTCGAACGAACGTTGCCACTTCACGATCGCCGTGGAAATCTAATACGAGAGCATGATCGAAGCGAGGCAGGCTGGCACGCAGGCAGGCAGGTAGGTAGGGTAAAAGTTAATCCGCTGCGGTATAAATTACTTTCCGTTTCTTCGCCGCTGAAACCGAAACTGCAACCGCACGTGCAAAACGAAACTAAAATTATGTAACGTATCTCTAATGTGCGATCAAATATTAGGTTGCGCGGCGTATGTCCGATACAGTGCATCTCTTGCGATTTCGAGTTTTCGAACGCGCGAACTTTCTTCACCGTCTCATTTACCATTTTACGTCATCGTCTCTATGAATTATAGCGGCGCGCATCACGAGCATGCGGCGGATGTTTGCGTATTCAGGGCGCGATGAGGTTTCGTTGGGAAACTCGGTGAAATTTGCGATAGTTGATCGTTCAATACTGTAACTGTAAGAGCGTTTACAAATTAAATTAAATTCAACAATGCTTGTGTAATTGAAGCAAACCTAAGCACACTTTAGCATCATTAACCCTTTGACTGGGGGTACTTTTGAGCACAGCCGATGGCTCTAATTTTATTACTGAAATTATATTAAATTATAGTAAATTATATAATAAATTATATTACTAAAGTGATATTCTATTTTAATTTTTCTTATTATATTTATTTTATTTTCATTTTAGTGGTTCCAGCCGAGATTCGATATTGGCAATAATTAACATGTTTATTATACCACACCCGCCTCTGGCTATAATTTTAGTATTTGGTTTATAAACCAGGCCCACGGTTAAAAAAGAATTTAATAACAGTGAAATGAACAATTTATTAGATCTAATGCCAACAGTCAGTTGCATCATGCTTCTCCTACAAAAATCTCCACGCTTATCACTAACAATGGAATCCGATCTCGGCGTGTTTCCCGTTCAAAGCTTTCGTAATGATTAGATTAAGAAATGAGTAAGATCGCTTCGTTTTTCTTGGATCGAGTATTTACTGTATTATGCATTTTACGCGGCGATAGATGTACCAGTCACTCACTGTACGGAAAATTGTTTTATTCAAGATTGTAAGACAGAACGCGTGCGTACACAGCGGAACAGTTCTCACATACAGTTTCTTGTACGGTTTAGAACGAGGGTCTGCTGCAAACGTCTGCGCGGCTTCGGTATCTGGCAATTATTGCGTGCAATTTTTATTGCGCGCAAAAATGGCCAGCATCAATAATGCAAAGGAGGAGCGATTAGCCGGCTGTAATCAAAGAAACGAATATCAAGACGATATATCCGTATCTGTAAACGGAATCGCGTTACATGCGACGACGCCGGCATGAAAGGGGAGTGAAAACCCGACGTGATTAACTGCCATTAACGTTATCCTCGATAGCGCTCGTAACAATGCAGCAAGGTCGCCGAGGTATCTCGTTTTATCTCGAAAGGAAAGGATACGAAGCGGCGATAGGCTGTACAGTGTATAGCGTATGGTATAGTTACGGTGAATCGGAAACGCCGCGCGTCTCGTTACCGCTAGAGGATATTCTGTGTTGTTCGAGAACAGAGAGAGTGAGGGACTGGCTGTGCTGGACCGTTATAGTAATTCATCTGCTGGTGGCAGGATAGTGTCGATTCGGAAACGGTTCGCCATGATTGCTCGACTACCTGCCACAGGTGGGAAAGAGAGAGAGAGAAAGAGAGAGAGAGAGAGAGAGAGAGAGAGGGAGGGAGAGACAGGGACACCCGTCGTGGATCTAACACGTTCGCGTCTTATGTAATGACGGCTGCTCTCACAGTGTATGTACAGGGACGTTACAGAACTGGCAGTGTTACAGAGATACATACTGGACGTGGCGGAATGAACGAAGGATTTCTCGATCTGTCATTATGTACCTCGCTTCGATGGGAACAGTTATGTATCTTTCGATTTGCAAACATTCTGCTCGAACTTCTGTAATTTAAGTCGCGAACTCGTTGTTCGCATGTGCATTTTATTACAGTTCGATGCACAGTGATCGGCAGGCTTGCGGATGCTAAAATAAAATTCTTTTCAGAAATGCGTAAAATTCGCGGTATTGTTAATCGGTTTTTTTTGTTTGAGGAAGCAAGACGATTTGGAAATAAAGAAAAAAGGAGATATTTCGTTTAAACGAGATTTGTATGATGCTTCGACTGACTGAGTTCTCGTCGGAGCATTCGAAAACCGAGTCGCTCGTGTCGGCAAGCAGAAAAAAAAGGACCGCGGGTCTTTTTTTGATTTCGAAACTTAGAGGATTTAGAACATGTAATATTTGGAACATTATTGATTTTTGTATCGTATATCAATAGTTTTATTCACGCTAATATGAAATAGTCCATGTGACGGTAGCATGACGATGCAGGAATGATTTTTACGTTTGCAAGGAATATCGTGATGAATACGACAGAGTGTTGTTGTCGAGCAAATAGAGTCAGCAACAATTCTGCAACTGTTACTGGTTTTCTATACCACTTACTATCGAGTGGCTTATATGAAATGTAATTAGATACTGTTGCACGTGCGTGCGGCTGCCACGGAGTGATAGAGTCAGCCTCGTATTATTCAGTCAGCATAATAGGCACAGGGCCTTTCTATTTGCATATAATTCTCCAGCGACTGAGAGAGGCAAGTACCATCGGAACACTGTGTAGACGACGACGACGACGTACGAATGATTCTTGCCGGTCCTCACAATAAATTGTACGTGTATGAACGGCAAGATTCACTGGCACAGCTCGTATCCACCGTTAATCCACTCGTGGATTCAGATCTGAACATAATTCATGAATGTTGAATGGTATTCCGAACGGTAAACGTTTAGACATGTTAAAATGCGGATTTTACCATTGGACACTGAAATAGGATTATCCGTTCAATCGTATGATTCATTAATTTGTCAAATATTGCTCAAATTAATTTATCTTTTACTTGATAGCTAATAATAATAGAGATTGAGTTGGAGTGCGAGGTTTAATCTACCGTACTCATAAAATTGATGAAGTTGCTGTTTTTTAAATCAAATATGACACTGAACCGTGACCAGCGACACGCGAAGATGCGCGGAAACAATTGGAGAGCATAAAAAAGGTAATTTATCCTCGCAGGTGCATAATTTCTAATAAAATCGCTGTTAACAGCGTCCGCGCACGATAATTTATGTGACAACGTAATTAGCGGTGGAAAAAATGCCGTCGAGCACACAACACGGTCGTATTAAATTTACGTGGTAGCGAATCAGCCGACAGTTATTTTTATTGACCGGCGGATCGATCATCGGCGGCCGTTTAACTTGATTTAAAGATCGACGTATACGATTATGAATCGATTGTTCCGAGAACACGGAGTAGTCTAGCATGATCACGCGCTGCATTCCTCGACAGTTAAAGGAGAAATGCATCCCACGGAACGAATCGTGAAACGATTAGCATTATCAATCCGAATGCAAGGGAAAAATTCTTTCGTGCAGTTCTGAAAACAATGTTGAACTTAATGCCGCGTTTATATGCTAGTTGAATGCACCTTGCGAAATGCATAATAGGCAACAGACATCTAAAATGTAAAGAGGAAAGATACTGCCGCCTCTCGGTTGCTATTCATGCTACGACTGAGGGGCGCCAGACAGGTGCAAAGGGTTAAATTCTACTATAAAATAATGAATCACTCATTGGCACATGTAACATATGTTGCGAACGCGTTTTTAGCAAATTTTAGCACTGAGTTGGCAACGTATTTCAAAATCGTCGCATTTGCCACGCGCCGAATTTAAGAATCGTCGCATTCGCAACGCGCCGAATTCGAAAATCGTCGAACTCGCAACGCGCCGAATTTCAAAATCGTCGAACTTGGAATGCGACACATTTGAAAATCGTCGCATTCGCAACACGCCGAATTTGAAAATTGTCGAATTTTTTAAAAGCGCCGTATTTAAAAATCGTCGAATTCGCAACGCGCCGAATTTTAAAATCGTCGAATTTGCAACGCGCCGAATTTGAAATGCGCCGATTTTCAAAATCGTCGAACTTGAAATGCGCCGAATTTGAAAATCGTCGCATTCGCAACGCGCCTCGTTTAAAAATCGTCGAATTTGAAAATCGTAGAAATTGAAATAC
Organism: Lasioglossum leucozonium; assembly: GCA_028454225.1. NCBI lineage: Eukaryota > Metazoa > Arthropoda > Insecta > Hymenoptera > Halictidae > Lasioglossum > Lasioglossum leucozonium. The sequence continues at coordinate 6,812,472 of CM052207.1, read as the reverse complement.
ACCAAATTTGAAAAACGTCGAATTAGCAACGCGTTGAATTTGAAATGCACCGATTTTAAAAATCGGCGCCGAATTTGCAACGCGCCGAATTTGAAAATCGTAGAAATTGAAATGCGCCAAATTTGAAAAACGTCGAATTAGCAACGCGTCGAATTTGAAATGCGCCAAATTTGAAAATCGTCGCATTCGCAACGCGCCTCATTTAAAAATTGTCGAATTCGCAACGCGCCTGATTTCAAAATCGCCGATTTCGCAACACGCCGACTTTGAAACGCACCATAAATCCTGCGCCTGTATCGAGTCATGCGCTACAAGATTCCAGCATCTTTCCCAAAAAGCGGATTCGGCGATCAGCGATGTCCTAGATTCGCGCATGCGGCGGGCCAATAAATCGCGGGCTTGCGAACTCGTGGATATCGCAGGTGGGGCGGTGTCCGCGATGAATCGAATGTTCATCGGAGCGTAAAATGCCGGAAATCGAAAGTACGTCAAGTGTTCGCGGCCCGAGAGATACACACCTTTCTCTCGGTCGTTTTTAGCCTGGACAAAGGAGGCGGCAGGTATGCGTTCGGCAGCATGGTGGCCGCGAACATGCTTGTCCGCGTGCGCACAAAGAGAGCCGAGGGAGAGAACAGAGGCCAGAGGAGAACAGGTCCGGGAACGGTGTTTGTGCAACTGGCGCAACGATCAACAGAGGCAACACACAACCAACGAACACGGAAATAACACGGTCTTGGTCGCCGCGCCGGAGGAAAACGACAATTTTTCTAACCGCTCCGATATTATGCGCTACAATCGTCAAGCCGATTGCAATCATCAACGCGCGTTTTACCGCGTATCGGATCCTATGAATGAAGTCTCGCCGCGGTAATACCGTATGCAACAGCTCGCCTTTACGTAATTCATAAAGGATCATCAGATTTGCATTCTAATGGCACTTTTTATTCGCGAAACACGGCCATAAATATTTACGCAGCGACGACCGACGATCTCTCTGTGATTCAACCGGCCTATGCATCATCCCGTTCCTTTTATTCCCTCGATTGCTTATCGGTGTTTGTTTATATGTATATACACCGCGATGGACGCCGTGCCGCGCCGCGCCGCTTCGCGCCGGTGCTGATCTGCTCGCCAGCGCAGATTTACTTTTACTTGTCACGATCCGCTGATAAATGGATTGCGAATTTCACGCGTTCTTTTTAGCGATCGCGCGATCTGTGAACGGTCAATTTGAAATATTATCACGTTCCTCGATGTAACCTGCGGACGTCTCGCACTTCGCGGGGGCACACTGACCGTTTCAACAGCCATAATAAACGGCTCTCTTTCATGGACTTCGTGCGATTATCCTTTCAAACTCTGCTTCCTGGTTAATAATAATTTTATTTCTTATGGAAAATCTTCGAGGCGAAATTACTTTTTTCTATTTATTTATAGTAATTTATGATTATGATCTTCTCGGAGTAACACGTTCGGTGTTACAACAAAGTTCGCGAAGCGAAACGACGAAGTTCGTGGCCTTTAAACACGAATCCTAGGCCATTAAACTGTTTATTCATGAAGATTGTGAACAGTCATTGATTTTTCAGTCGGCACGGCTAAATCACGACGTGCCCGTCGATTTCGACGGCTAGATTAGGCGATTAGCCGATAGAAGTATCGTCCCTGTTTCACGTCCGCTATCTTTTCGATCTAATGAAGCGGAAGGTCAGACGCATTAATTACCGATAGAAGGCGGTGGATTTATGCAAATGGCCGTGCCGGTATGCATCGGACCGGGAAAAACGCCATGCGAAAACCAGTGCTGTCGGGTTGTTGCATATGAAACGACTGATTTTTAACGGGAACGTAAACGAGCGAACCTTTTCTTTTTCTGAATAAAGTTGCCGATCGAAACACCATTACATTAGCAACACACTGATTATTAGACAGCTTTATGACAAAATACATTTTATGCTAAATCTACCGAGCACTAAAAGCGATTAAAATGTTTCAGCCTATAAAAATGACAAAACTCTATTTATTTAGATCGTGTGCAATTTTTATCTCAATATAATTATCTCAATATTGGATAAAAAATTTATCAAATCAATTTCCATGTAACTTACTTCGTAATTTCAATAATCAATAAAATGAAAAATATAAAACCGGTCATTTGGCAATGGTAGGTTTAGTGTTAAAACAGTAAAAACATTGCAAGAATTTAGAACTGTACTTTTATATCATTTTACAACCTATATTAAATGGATTAAGAAAGAAAATAAATTTCTATTTCAGTGAGATTTTCATTTCGATTTTTATACTACGGTGGAATTTTTTCGGTGACTGCCAAATGTCTTGTTTCACTTTGTCGAAAACAATACAAACCAATTATTGTCACAAATACGTAAACCCGTGGTCCAGTAATTCTTGCTGAAAATGTTTTGCAAGCATTCGAAATTCGGTGATTTCGTATACAACATCCCGAAACGAAATTATTGACGTTAATGGGGATGACATGTTCTTAATTGTTGTTGTTGCTGAAGATGGATATGGCGGACGCGCGAAGCTATTGATATTTCGAAATCGTAGAAGATGATTGGACGTTCCAGACGTCCGGACAAGAGAGCGTCCTTGGTACGGTAATATGTACTGTTATAAAAGGTGAAAATAATGGCACGGACCATCATCGGGGGGCATTCGAATGCAAATAAGGACGGGACGGTGCGTGTGCCTGATCAAGGAGACAGCCATCAATCTCCGGTGTGTAACAGACGTTCGAAGTCGCTACGAGCGACAGGTATCATCAGGGTCAGAGTGACAAATCTTTGACAGGCCCGGCCGGCCCGGCCCGTTTATACAATTCGATCACTGCCGAAACCCATTCGACCGGCTGCCGCGACGCCACGTCGTCGCCGTAACACGGCATCTTGGGGAACTTCCTTTCGGCGTTAACGGTACTCGCCGTGGACTACAGCAATGTTTTTGTATCTGTGAGAAAGATACCTTTTCTCGATCTCTCGCCGCTGTCGTCGTGGCGAATAGCGTGACGGCAAAACATGAAATTATGGTAAATCAGACTCGTTTCGACTTGCGACTCTAGTTCGCCACTGACCTTACGTGAAATCGACTACGTATTCCCCATTTGAAAATTCTCAACTGAAAACGCCCGTGGAATGTCTTCTTCGATTACTCTAGCTTCCCGAGAAATTAGCTGCGACGCGTTGTAATTGTCTATCCCAATTGATTAGAATGTAGAAACGCAACGCGAAACCGCGCCGCATGTTGGGAACTATGCGAACGATCAACCAGCGAAAAGCTTCTGGCCGGGTTAGTGAATCACACTGTGCGCACGTAACGCCATTATTCTGATAAAGGCTGACTAGCAACGAAGTTTGCTTTATCTACGCTAATGCAAATATTATGGTAATTAACGGAGATAGAGGGAGCTGGACGACACCCCATAAACATTGTTCCGTTCATTCTTGAACAGCTAATCGTCCAACGAGCACTGTACATACACTCTGACTTAGGATTGTGATATAATATTTATTTATTTCAGTTCCGTGGTCACAACGCTATAACTGAAAGTTTACAAGCTCCTGGCTATTACATTGCTATTTTAACCATTGATTCCTTGCCGTACCATTTTTTTTAACGGTTACAGTGATTAAAACGTCTTCATCCCCAAAAATGTCGTAGAAGAGAAAATGTTTTGTATTGCTGCATTGATTTTAATGCTGAAATATTGATTACAAACAAATCAAATTTTATTTCATCTAAAAAGACAGGCGTAACATTCATATTTGTTAGACTTTGTTTAAAATCTACATCACGAGTCTGCCAGCAAGGGGTTAACATAATGCCGTCGATTATCCCGAGATTAACATGTCCGAACTCGATGGCGCCACGCAAGAGATCGCTGTCGAAACCGTCCAGTTCCAGTTCGCAAATAATAAAAAGAGTATCCTGCAAAAAAATCGACTGCCACCCGATCAACTTAATATTATTCGTCTGCGGCAATGGAGGGCGGAAGTTTTAATATTACATATTCATGCTTTAAGAAAAAGAAAAATAATCAATTTCAGCGGATTCGACGTTGCTCGAGAATTTTTATTATCCCGACAGGAAAGGTAGAGCAAAAAATTTCAAGTTCTGAATGATGAAAGCGCGATGATCTAGGCCGCCGCCGCCATCATGGAAGTTCGCCCACGGCCAAATAAATTATACATATATCATTTCGATGGGCAGGTGTCAATACAAAAAAAAACCTCGACGTGCCAACGTATACCACTCCGTTAAAAATGTTAAAACGTTCCTCCTTTTTCTATAATCGGACTTTCAATCGTGTCTCGCTTTTGAATGTCTTCGGTGAGGATATTCGTTGATGCGCTCGAACATGTTTGAATTTCACGTTGCACTAATGTGGCTCTTAAGGTTGGCCATAAAACCGAGCATTATGACAAAAAAAGATTCTCAATAATCGTATTACTCGAGTAACATTTCGATGGAACAAAGTAATTTGATAACCTCGGATGATAACTCGCACAACGATAAAAAGTTAAAACCGTACGACAAATTAGGACGTTACGCTGAGCGGTTAATTGAAATATTAATGAAAACCTCCGTAGGCGGCGAACAGAACTGTAGCAGACGACGTGGAAAAATCGGTTCCACGATTGCGAGATCTGTTTGCGGCGAACGGAATTAGCGTGGCCGGCGAATCTCGCGGCGGAATCGGGTTTCCAGAAGCTTCCGGTGGCGGCTTCTTGAAAACTCGCCCGCATAACGGAAGAGCAAAAAGAGAGAGAGAGAGAAAAAAGAGCGAGGAAAAGGACAGTAATATTTTTTTCCAGGGGTATTACGAAACCGGCGGCTTAATAATCGTGTATCGCGCGAGATCCGCGCAAGATCCCCTCCTCTTCTCCCATTCAGAATCGCTATAAACATTGCTCTGCTCATGATTACAAAATAGCGTACATCCGACGCTGGATGCATCCAACCACGGCGGTTACGCAACCAGCCGCGGCAATTTGTACTTATTAAAACCCGATAAATTTCTGGCTGTTGTCGGCATTGAAGTCTCCGTAACGAGCGTACCCGCGCTGAATCTATATAGATGCATACTCTGCAGCGCTATAGTACACACGTATGCGTTGTGCATGCGCCATCGCGAGCAGACGTTCACCCGATGGAACGTTGCCTCTTATCGAAATTCATAAATAACAATTAACGTTGCGCCAGCTCGAATGCACCGCGTTTCCCGACGAACTCGAGCGGTTCGTTGCGAAAAACCTTGCGCTGCAACGTGCACTACAAATTATGTATTCGCTACGTTTCTTCGAAATTCTCTGTGCGTTTCTGTTTTTTTTTTCTTTGCATAACTTCTCGTTTCCAGTATTTTTTTCTTTCCGACGAGGCGTAAAACGTGAATGAGAAATTGAATAGAAACTGTATTGAACTTTATTCGTAGTTTCTAATGTTTTACACGTGCGTAAAACCGAGATACGAAAACGCGAAATTTGTATGAAGCAGCGGTAATTTTCCATTTCAGATCGATTCCACTAAAGATCGGATCTTCGTAATTATTATCGTTAATCATTGCCTAAGCAATCCTCTTTAAAAAATTGTTTTACGACGTTGTTCAAGGACGTCTAATATCGCCGTGCGAGGAATTGTATTAAAGTCCGATTCGAGAAGAACGTATTCACCGACGAAATGCAGTTTGAATTGAACGTATCCCATTAATTGGCCTCCGCTCGGTAAAGCGTTAACACGCGAGCGTCCGAGAGTCTTGTAATTGCGAAGACGTTCCACGTCGAATAAATAAAACGCGACGTTTACTTTCCTCCCAAGGTCGGCGATTAATTAATTACGCCTCGACGCCGCCCATTGGCTGGAGAAATGACGTTTCTTTTTTTTCTCTCCTCTCCGAGCGCTTGAAAAGGATCTTTTGTTTAGATCGTGAAGGTCAACGACGCGGCGTCGAAAACAAAAAAAAAATACGTTTATCCGTGAATTTATGGGAGCCACACGAAGAAAATGGCCGCGGTGATACGAATCCGGCCACGGTCAAGCGCGAAATAATGGATGCGAGCGAAATTTATTATACTGTCCCTTAATTTATCTACGTTCGTGCGCACGGTGATTCGAACGAGACGCGGGCGCGCCATAGAACACATAATCATCGCGGAAGAAATAAATTTCGTTCGCGTTCGCTCGTGTAACCGGTGCTCGTAAACACGTGACGCCGCAATACGAAAATATTTTTTTTTGGTGAGTGGATTGGTTGAATTAATTTTTCGTTAGGCCTGTCTTTTTGCGTCATCGCGGTTCGTGCTCGTCGTCACGCGGCTTTATCGATTCCGTCTCTGTTTGCGTATCGGGCTACAGTTGTTCGAGAAGAAGGTAAACATCATAACAGTGCTAGAAACAATTTTTACCGTCAGGATAATCAACGGTTTTCTTGCGTTTTATAACCTGGATAATGTCACAGCTATTTTTCTCGATAAAGCACTAAAACTAACCCATTTTTTTCAAAGAATTCATCCAATAACCAGAATTCTTCTTCGCGCGTATAATTTTTCGTACACGCTGTATTTGCACACGTGCTACCCGACAACTTGTCGAATTTGGGAATAGAGAGTTACACGAATATTCGCAACGTGTATCCGCGTTATCTCGTGCAAACGAGTTTCGACAGAAAGTTAAAGATTTCGTGTGAATTGACGTCTTAATTGGAGGTGAACGATCCGGCACCGCCAATTATCAAAATGAATTTTAACATGTTACACAAAGCGTAGACTTCGCGTTGTACAAGATGCAAGTGCGAATCAGAGACGAGATAAAAGTCGGCGGCGATATCTGCAATTTCCTGCGAAGGTATTTCAATAAGTAAAAAAAAAACTGTGACACGCGCAGTTTGGGGATCTCGATAATGGGGTTAATGAGCTGAAAACACGGACGTCGCGGCGCGCGGCGTGGCGGCGGCTTCTAATAACGGAAATGGAAAAATACAGAGTTTCACCGAGCGGTTTCAGTAATCGTTCACTTCGGGATATTTGTTTAACTTGAGAGCAGAAAAAGAAAGAAACTTTCAGGACGTGTCCGGCCCCTTCCAGCGCGGCGTCAAGTGTTTTCGCCGATAATAAATATGTAGTGGCTTACCGCGAGTCCACTTTAAATAATACAAGCCGGACTTTACGAGGCCTATAAGAGGCTGACTCATCGGTATTAAATATTTGCATTAAACCGATGCGACTTTGAGACGAAGATTTTTCTGCGTGAGGGTTCTCGCTCGCGAGCAAGTTGATTACGCACACGCGCACTTCAGTCGTAATTTCAGGCCTTGCAAACGCGCGCGCTTCCTGACAAAAATTTCCTCGTTACCATTGGCAGCCAGCCAGAATCTCCGTAATTTACTTTTTTTCTCTCTTCGATTTTACTTACCGTCGTGAAGTAACGCAATTAATATTTGACATTTAACAATTGCGGGTGGGGGGAATGAAAAATGATTTTACCGTCCGGTTGCAAGCGCTATTATCAAATTCAAAGGAAATCATTATCGTCGATCTATGGAGAGAAACAAGTCTCGGTTTTTTTAAACACGGCGCGTCTAAATATTGACTAAGAGCTTTGCGAGTTGTTTGTTAAACAATGTATGTATGTTATGCAAATGCAAACACTATTATATGAAAATTGCGTCGCTTCGACTCGCAAATTGTATCTAATTAGGTGATAGCATTTCGGTGTAATCTATGTGCGGGAAATGCTGATTCGCCGGTCGATTTGAATGGTAAATGGACTCGTTAGAGTGATTTGCGAGGGGAAGCCGCTAATTTGCGAATTGTAAACTATTAGGGGATCCTCCAGCTAAATATTATGATATCGGCCTCTTGTTTTGTCAGCATCGCGATTTGCATGCTTGTACAGCTCAACGAAGACTCGAGCTAACAATAAAATAGAAAGTTCAGCATTATTTTGCTGTTTCCACAGAGAATGGAAATTGTTGTCGTAGTTTTTCTGAACGAGATACGACGAGTCAGCGATCATGGCAACGAGCGGGACATTGGTGTAGAAATTCATAGGCGCCATCGAGGCTGAATGCGAAGCGAATGATCGGCCATTGAGAAAAGAACGGGAAATTGATTAATGTTTTCGAATCATAGAAGTTCTCGGAACTGCCGGACGCTTCGGGGAAAGGCGCGAAGACGAGGCGCAGAAAAACGAGCATGAATTATTAACTATTAATACCTAGAAAGTAATTTTTCAATGTTACACTGTCTCCGCCGTAGGAATGCCGGAGTTCTCATGGCCGAGCTGCGCCTCGTAACGCAACAGTGAACGGTTACAATGTATAAATAAACCAATAAATACGATTATTACGAGCCGCATCGGACATTTCCACCCGGTATTAATCGCAACGCTGGCCGTGCACCGCGCCGGCGAAATGAAAAATTAAAGGTCACCCGCCGCGGGCGCGATGCCGAGTGAAAAGCAAGAAATCCGATTCGGCGACGGTACACGGGGCGAGCGCGTGCGCGACGCGTGAAACACGACGTTTAAAACTCACCTCGAGAGGGGATCGACGAAGAGAGCGACGATTATCACGGCGACGATCACGCAGGTTAGATAAATCGAGGATATTTTGTAGATCTCGTACTCCGGAGGACGCTCCAGGTTGTCGTGGCCTCCGTTCCCAAGGACGCAGAAGTCCGCGCCGCAGAGCTTCACCTTGTACGAGTTGATGGTGCCGTTCCCGCTGCCGCTGCCAAACTCGCCCCCGCTGAGCACTTTGAATCAAAACAAACGGAATCGGTTTAACCAACCTTGTCACGGCGAAGCCAGGGTCACGGGGGACCCCTGTCGAATCGCGGCATGCTCGTTTTAATCGGAAAGAAAAAAATGTCGCGCGTCGGTGAAAGTTTCGCGAATAAAAATGACTCGATGCAAACGAGTCTCGTTGACAATCTAAAGTTCGCAATCGACGGATTAGACGTAAACGTAGAAACGGAACGGTTTGTCTCGTGATTTCTTTATTAGCGTTTTGCGTATCCAGAACGCGAACAACGTTTTTGTAGGACGCTCGATTTGTTTGATCGGGCAGAACCAGTAATTCCTTAATTCTTTAATCACGGAGCGCGTGTGCATACACCGAGAAACAAGTGGAATTTACACGGCAGCTTTCTACGGCTGGATCCGCGCGCGCGCGTGCGCAGAGATCTATGCATCGTCGCGCAAAGGATTAAAACGAAACGACCTCGGCGAGATCAATGAAAAATAAGGACTCCGTCGAGAAACAAGCGTGCTTCAGCGAGACCAGCCGATCGCCGTTTATTTGCTCGCGTGGCAGCATGATCGGCGTGTTTCCGTTTCGCGAAGTCGAGACGTTTCTCTGCTCGCAATTCGGCTGTTATGTCAGTCGCGTACGAACGGGGACGAAACGTTTCTCGGCGAGAGAAACGGTACATCGATTTTTACCTGCCAAATGTTAAGTAACGCAAATTTGGTCGGGGCTAATACACACGGACAATATTAACACTGGAGTTCCCGAATGGAACCGTTTCCGAGAACGAAAAACCTGATAATACGCAAAGTATACGCGAGTCTCGCGGAATCTACATCGAATGTTGCTATATTGAAAAAAATAATGTTTATTGAACTTCATTTCGATTCTTCACTGAACGAAGAAACCTTCGAGAAAATTAAAATCAGCCTCTCTTTAACTAAAATTTTTGAGAATAGAGTCTACGAGCATACGTAATTTCCGGTTATGTCTGAGAATTTTAACCCTCTCGAAACGTTATGGGTGTCGGTCTGTCAATATTGGACAAGAATTTGCATTTTTCGGAGACAAGACGATCCTTCCGACAAAAAATTTACTTTCTTCGGTGATGAGTGAACGTACCCCAAAAATCGAATTACTATTTGTATTGTATTACGCAATACTGTAAATTCTATTGTACAATATTTAGTTTAAATTTTAATATGCTGCGGGTACAAGGCCTACCGTGCCGATAAGAACTCTTGTAACAAAAATGAGGTCTTAGATAACGTATGGGGAAAACCCGTAGAAGCGACGTGAGAAAGTTTCCCTCCATTCGACTGATATATTTCCGTTCGTAAAAGTTGTTTAGTAAATAACAGACAAAATACCGATGTAAAATATTTATGTTCTCGAATGAACGCTACAAACGATTGTCTAAACCTGGTCAAAGATTAGTATTGAAAGTATATATAGAAAACTCTCGTTGAATCGAGAAATAAGAGGATATACGCGAAGAAAAATGTTTTTCACGGGAGAAAGAAAAAACAGAATATCGCGTTAAAAATTGCTTTTAGGTCCGGCTCTCTCTCTCTCTCTCTCTTCTATCCACCTCATTATTCTCGAACGATCTCATTTCTCAAATATGCAAATCACGTCGTCCCTAACCTGCGATCCTAACGCGAAACGTATCGGCGCATTCTGGAATCTACACGTTGGCCAATCCCGTGTACGCGGTCATCGGACAGCGAACGACAGGAACTTTCACCGGAGCGTCGTTGATAATATCATAGCATGTTTACAATGTCTCCCACCATCGTTTCCGATTGTCCGCGAGTCCTACTTATCAACATACAATAATATATTCCACTGTTGCGCGCGAACACAAGCGTTCTGGTAGTGCGTGTGTGTCCGTTTCTACCTGGCACGCAATTTTCTCGGCGCTGTTGAGACATTTAAAACCCACGTGGTGGTGGTCCCGCGCGGCCGCCATTAAAATAGTTCGACAACTTCCTGGACGTTTTGTCATCGCGGACGTTGTCGGGAAAATGCTTATACACGATTAATTCCCCAGAGCTTGTGTATCAACATTCCCTATTTTCGCACGATCATGTAAATACCGATAACAAATTGTCGTAGGTCAATACTAGCCTCGATTAACAGATTCGTTACCGAACACTATGCGACTGGTACTGCTTTCTAAAATATTCAACACTGTTAACATTCCAGCCGTAGTATCGTATTACTATGGTAAAGTCGAGTACACGGTATTTCTAGCTCAATCGAGTACGAATAATCTGGAAGCGAAATTTCCTATTCAATGAACTGAGATCTATGAAGTAACGATCAATTACATGAATCGAGCGTTGGGAAATATAAACTGGGACACTCGTTCAATGCGTCACCATTTTCTTTCTTTTTTTTTTTTGCAAAATATACTTATATTCTAAGACAGGACATCGATAATTACAGCGATTCCTAACAATCATCTCGATCGAATCGTCACACTTGACACACTCTGCAGTCTTCCGATCGCTAAGTGAACTTCGTCGAACGAACATCTTCGCCAAGCATAATTTCGGCATAGAAGAGTCCTACCTAACGAGCAAGATCCTCCGAGAGGCCATCGAGGAGGATCGCGGAGGATCGACGAACGGCAGCTCCGTGGATCGCTGGCGGATCAGCGGACGATCGAGGATCGAAGTTCGTGCGCGACTGGTGTCTTCCGGAAGCGGCCGGAGGAAGTGTTCCGTGTTTGGATCGAGAGATCGAGGAGTCTGAATGGCTGGAGAACAGTTGGAACGCGGCGCACGGTATCGGAGAATGCGTACGAGGTGGTACGGAAACCGACTATCACGGGTTTATACCGGATAAATCTTGTTTCTTCCTGCGTGCGAAGCGTTCTCCGTCGCAATCGCACCCGAACCCAATGGCGGCGGTCTTTCTCGTCGAGCCGATCGCCGGCCGTTGTCAGTCAGACCCGGTCGAAGCCTAAAGCCGCGTGCACAACGCCTTCTCCAGGTTCGATCTTTTGGTGGGGGGACACGTGTCATGCAACTTTGAACGGTTTCTCGGGCCATCGAGTCTCGTCCGGGGGCTCTCCAAGCCTCCGCAAGGTCGGGCCCCAAGGTCAACATGGAGAGGACATGGTTCAACAGGTGTTCACGAATTCTCACTTCTGGGGGCAAAGTACTCACTGGCGACGCAAGGACGGAGAGTGGGGACTTAAGGTTCTTCGTTTCGGACCTTGTTCCGGGGATTTTATCGTTGAGAATTTTTGCTGTAAACGTCCTTTTGGAATTGAGCTGTCCGAAATTTTCATAAAAAAGAAAAGTTGTCCTGTTTATTCTTTCGTTCGATTAATTTCCAGGGGGGAAACCGCACGAACATTTCCCCATAGCGAATACCCAGCCCCAGATTTTAAAAAGCACACATAGTCACTAAATATCTCGTTCTGGGATCTAGCTCGAGCAGCTGTCAGCCGCAAATGATCGCCATAAGTTCCCGGAGCTGGTTGCAGCGGTAAACCCGAGAGAACGCACAACCCGAGCCTCGTTGTCCGAGGATCGAGAGAGAGAGAGAGAGACAGAGAGACAGAGAGAGAGAGAGACAGAGAGAGAGAGAGAGAAAAGAAATGTTGCATAGCTCAGAACCTGTCCATAAATTTCAGATCGAGTCTTCGAACCCACCCGTTGTACAAACGGCGCTAGTTTAATACATACTGATCTCGGCAGGGAAAGGACCGAATGTTTGGCCCGACTGTCTGACTACGCACGCGTTATTACCGCTTTGCACGCTCTCAGTCTCTCTCTCTCTCTCTCTGTCTGTCGCAACACTTGCCTATGTACTCACACGTCGGCACACGTGAATCGAACCAATGATCCCGTTCAACGCTTCTCGTGTTGTCGGACCAGGAATCGGTATGGTAATCATTATCATCATCGACGATCACGGGCTACCACCGACAAAATTTACGACGTACTCGGTGATATTGACACCGATCCGAACGTCCTCGAAGCTGCTCTTCTAAAACCGGCCCCTTATTTACGGTTTTCTGCGGCCTAACATCGGAATGGGCCGCTTGATGGAACTATTCCCCGGAATGTTTATACTTCGAAATGCTAAACGACACTTCCTCGGGAATCCCCGACGCGATGTCCCGAACGCGTCACGGATTAATTTATCGGGCGTGCGTAGATCTCGCCGTGGAAAAAGAGAAATTTTCGGAGCTCGGCGTAGAGACTTTGATTTCCTTCCGATGGAGCCTTCAAATTTTAATTGGAACCGTGTTTCATTAATCACGCTGGGAACGTGCGATGCTACGTTTTTATCTGGTTGTTGTGACCGAGAGGTTCTCAGAATATTATGTCAGCCTCGTATTTTGGACAGCGTAATTACTTAGCAAGAGGATTATAAACTTGATTAATTTGTTTCTTTTAGCGTGTCGGAGATTTTTTGAGCGGAACTTTTATTTCGCATATAGATCGCCCGTGTCGATTATTACGCAAGTAGAGACTAGTCTCGATGTAAATAAATTATCGAGGTTCTCGTGCTTAAAAAGAACGCGCGCGCATCGTTAGAGGTAAACTGTACAAGCAATTTCATTTCATGCTGCCACGTGGTCGGTGCACGGCGCGAGAAGGAAGAGTCTGTATAATCTAACGGTACGCGTCTAATGAGAGTTGATTTGCAATATTTATAAGTAGGCTGTAGTGCCCAGAAATAGGTTCGAGGAACTTTCGCTTGATCGACACCGTTTCGCTTCGTTTAAACGCGGAAAATCCACGCCGAGCAAACGAAAGCATTGGAAATGCGCAAGCATCTTTCTACGGAATGTTTACGAAACATTCCGACGAATGTGAATCGATCGATTCAAGCATAGATATATGTCAGACATATTTATACATAAGGTCGTCCAGCTTATAAAAAAGCGTTTTATGCTCTTCGAAGTTCAACCTTCAAGGTAGATTGGAATTTCACCGTCGTCGCCAAGACAAATAGACAATGTATACGGTCCGACTATGTAACTACGTAACTGTGTAACTAATCAGCTCCTAGTGATTTAATTATCACTGAATATTAACTAGAGTGTGTTCAAAAGTTAGCGGGCGAATGATGGAACGGCGATTCGGAACGAAGTGTTTCCGAGCGACATTTTTTCATTTGAAAAAGAAAGGATATTTAACAAAAAAGCGTAAAAAATCGAATGAGAACACCGGAAGTTCCGCTGTTTAATTGAATAGTTCTGAGAATACGTGTAAATGCAACACATCCAATCATTGTACAATACAATTTCTACATAAAGATATTGTTCGTCATTCCATCTTATAATTATACTGGGCGCTCCTCTCCTTTGCACAGTAGTGCATATCTAGCATGATTGCAGAGTCGGAGATGTTAATACAGGAAACAAGTTTCTCTTTAACCATCGTACAGCTATATATCTGAATAACACTTTTATCCACGCTTTAGAAACTGAACCATTCAGTAGAATGCTGTACCCTAAGATATCGTTTTGGTTACGAACCCATTAGACGAGAAATGTCGAAGAAAACGTTGCTTCTCTTATGTCGGAGAATATCGTAAAATCAGAGCCCGAAGTGAAGCGAGATAAAAATCGATCTCGCAATAACAAATTCGAAAAGTCCGATCGCCGTTCGCGAACTACAAAAACGCTTACCGAGGGATGAGATGAGGTTGCCCCAGAGCTCGGCGGTCTGCCAGGCCAGGAAGAAGAACCCGAAGAATCTGACGACGATGGCGTCGACAGGCTGATCGGTGAGCTTCGCGTAAACGCCACCGACCTGGGTCAGGTAGGTGGCTTTCGCCGCCCACATGGGCGCAGCACCAAGCCCGAGAAGAACACCGGCTGGCACCAGGGTGTAGAACTTCGGGTAGAACTGGGAGCCGATGTAAGGTGCGTAACACAACATCGACACACATAGCGTCCATTTAACCGTGAGCCTCTTGATCACGAAGGTAGGCACGAAGATGCAGGAGAGCACCAGCGCCGCGTAAATCGCCGATAGAGACACAGTACCCAAACCGTCACTAGCGTTTATCGATGATTGGAGGTTCGCCGTCCCTTGGAACGCAGTGAACTGCACCATAAATGCCACCGAGACGGTGCTAATGTTCTTTAAGATCCGCCATTTCTCGCCGCGCGACAGCTTGAACTTCCGGGACTGGGTGTCGTCGTCCGTCGACGACAACTGCGGCGGTTTATGGGGTTCGGGAGGTATGCCGTCGGTACCATCGTCCTTGTAACCCTCGTTCCTGTAACCGACACCACTCACGGTCACCGTGTAAACCGTTTCCTCGCCGCCACCGCCGCCGCCGCCTCCACCGCCGCCTCCGCCGTCGCCGACACTTCTGGTACTATCCGGTTGCGAAGTTACCATTCTACGTGGATGCTACCTGAAACGCATTACAAACAGATCCACACGTTCATTCACCTTGAAATATTTTATCTTTCTTAGGGGGTGAGGAACATTTCGGAATTGTGTCGCGAGCACGATTGGGCAAGCTCGTTTCTTTGTTGTGTTAGAAAACTCTTGTTCCAGTGGGATTCGATGGTTTCTTCTTCCATCGGGTAAGGAACTTCTGCGAGTAATTTAGCATCTTGGACTGAGCAAACGAGCTATATTTAACCAAACGCGGAGAAGAAAATTAAAAGCAATCTACCGTAAAGAAACATGGCGCGCCGGAAGTAGAAACATACCGCCCTACATTGGCACGCATTCACTCGCAGTGCGGCGTGCACATTCGAACCGCTCGCATACTACTAGTTTTAGATTGTTATTTCTTTTATGTATAATATACATGTAAGCTGAATAATTAAAGAATTAATTAAAGAATTAGATTCATCGACCATCCGTATTATTCAGCTTTAAATCTGCTGTTCCGCACCTATTCATTCAATATTTGCCTATAATATTGTAACAAAGCGTTTGTAAACAAATTTCATATAACAGTTTTTTCTTATTTCCCCTTGTAGATCATGCTCCTACAATCTTGCCGGAAAAGTAGGAAACACCCTGTATATTATAATATAATATATAATACAGGTGAGATGTTCCACGACGTCTCTCGGTACACAAATAGTTTTCTCATAAAATGTAAGTGTACCACTCAAGGGTTGAATTGGGAACATAAGGGATGGACGAGGGTGCGGTGCCAAACCTCGGCAAAATGATTTCGGTAGTGCAAACAATAAAAAAAAAAAAAGAAAAATGGCTACTGTGTAACGGACCGTTCATTGGTATGAGGGGGTGCGCGGAGACCTCGTCACGGATCGCGCGTTAAGGCGAATCCTTTCTTTTTATTTGGAAAGGCCTTATTGGAGCGTTCGCGAAGCACGTTCCAGTTGCGCTTGTAAATTCGTTTGTCGTCGATGTAATCGATGGGAATGCGTGACCGGGCCCCGCAATGCTGTGACACGTGTCGTACGGCGTGCATTGCAATTAACCGGCGCGGCGCGGCGCTCGCAATACCTTCACCTCCTTCGACTCGTTCTTTCCTCCCCGCCCCGAAATCTTTTCATTTCATTGGCAGCGTTTCTCAAACTACTTTCTTCTACTCCATCGGGCCCCGCTCGCGACTCTCTCGTGTTTACGGGACGGAGTAGGAAGTCTTGTCAAAAGGTGTGTATACGACTAATTTCACCCGACCGTGGAATATTTCACTGGCCGGCTCTCGGCGCTCGTTAATGGGACAACGTTCTGGAAACCAGTCGCCGCTGGACGACGCTGGACGCCGCCGCTGCTACCTTGGAAACGTTGACATTGTAAATCGCGACTTAAAACGTTTCCTCCCGTTTATTTGCTATCTCGATTCTTCGTTTATCCGCTATTTTATTTTTTTTATCGGCGCACTAAATATCCACATGCATAAAAAACCTCTTTTAAAGATCGCTATGTTGGGTAAGATGGCGCCAGAAGAGAGTAACGCGAAGGATCGGCTCCGTGAAAGGTCAACGAAGCAAAAACTAATTGCACGTTATCGGATAAATGTTGCTCGGTGAAGAAAAAAAAGGAGAATTTTCTTATAAATCATGTATTTTTCACTAAAGCAAACAACGCTTCCGCGAGACATTCCAGCGAGCGCTGTTCTTGCGACCATCATCCGCGTGAAAGCAACGCAAATCCGTGCAAAAACCAGCATTTTGTAAGATCCGAGAACGCGGGTATCGATTGCCGGGACACTCGTAAACAAGAAATTTCTTCTGTCTCAAAATATGCGATTAAGTAAGCGGCGTCAACAGGTGGATTTATTGCTCGGACGGTTCGCAGAAGCCAACGGGCAATAAACAAAAGGATAAAAATGACAAACATCGGTTCGGTTCGATTCGATCGTTTTGATCGCACGCGAGGAACACTGCGCGCGCGCGTGTAACTATACTTTTGTTTTCGCTGAAATACAAGAGCAACGGGGTCGAAACAGTTACATCGCGTTCGCGGCGAAACACGCGAGCGCCCGATGCAGAAATTATGCGAAACCCGTAATCATATTTTACAACGATTAAATCACGGTAATCGCTCAGCTGTCGAGGAATAAATATGTAAGCCTTGGTTCCGTTGCGATCGTTCATCAAGATCGAATTATCGGGGAAGGCTACCGGCGTACACAATAGATAGTGACGCAGCCGATTTTTGTGCGAACAACGTTTTACCACTCGAGAGACTTCGTTTTCTTCGCACGCAAGATTATCGGAGATTTTGCCACGTGTCCATTCGACTATTCTTTTTTTTCTTCTAAAGAATCCCCCCATCTCCTACTTCGTCGTCATCCTTTCTTTTACCGCTGAAAGATCACGGAAAACCAAGACGAAAAAACATAGTAATCTTTCGGTTGCATAACAAGAGTATCGCCGTACCATGCGAGCCGCGATACGAGAATTCTTCGTTTCGTTTCTGCGAGGAAACACGTTCCGAAGAGAAAACACGTGAGAATTATTTCCCGTTGAGACTCGTGTGGCTCTTGTGAAACGGATGTCGAATTGCCAGACAGCATTAACAACTAAACGGTCTTATAATATTAACTTTATCCAGCAGTTTTGCGAATCATCGACATCGTTGCTCTCGTAGTAATCTATGGGAAAATTAAAAGCTGAAAAAATTTACTAATGTCTTATGGGAACTGTTCGAGGTCTTCTTCACCATCACCGATATTGATTGATTATAATGGGAAAATTAAAAGCTGAAAAAATTGACCAATGTCCTGTAGGAACTGTTCAAGATCGTTCGTCACGATCACCGAATCGAAAGGATATTCAATTAGTGTTTTTCCATTGCACGAAGTCTATTTGTAACGCGTCCAAAATGAAAGTACACTTTTACGTAAGAAAGTGCAGACATCCATGAAACCCGCTAACCGATTAAATTGAAGAGTCTTTATTGTGCAAGCGTTCCTACGTTCTTAGCATTCGATAATGTTCATAAGTAACGTTTTCAAGTTCACTTGAAATATTTGTAGGAATTCACGGTTTAGTTCGAATCGTTTTGTGATACATATATCTTATCTATCCAATATTGCTGTAGCATAGACGTAGTAAAATAATCTAATAATCGTCACTATACTTTATCTTTTCACCGTTCATTATCCGCAACTATACGTGACGAGTAAGTGTTTGCTAATGAGTAGAAGGTCGACTGTAAAGTGAATAATAACAAAAAATTCATTGTTGATCATGCCAGATGCAGGAAGTGTAAGTGAAATTGAAAAATTCGCATCGATCAGCGATTTCCGTCGGAATCGCGAAATCGCTGATCTCGGTGAAATTCGGTGTTGTAACGCGCGGCAATTGTGTCCGAAAATTGAAATTACACAAATTCCACGAACACCGGACCGTAACGGTCAGCTTGGGCTGAAAAATTTCCGAGTGAAAATAACGCTGTCGGCGCGAAACAAATTCTATTTTTTATTAACTGTCCGACTGTCCGATGTTCCGGGTATCTTGTTTGCGCTCAAGAGAGTACGTCATCTCTCGTCGAATCTCGGGATAATCGGAAAAATTGGCAGGTTCACCTGTGTCGTATACGTAATTGAGCGCCAGGGTACGTGTTAAATATACGTAAACGGATTCCCACTTTTATATTAGTAGGACAGAAACACGGTTCGGATGACCCTGACTTACTTGAATACGATTCGGCCACCGAAGTGTATAGCACCGCGGACAGAATACCCACCCTAACCAGTTTCCAACGACCTTCAACTCGGCTTTAACCGCGAATCTCGTTGTACTATTTCTCCTCTTCGTGAAAACAGATGGACGACACGCGTGGAACGTCGATTCCGTACGTGTCGCCGATAATACCATTTCGTAACGCCGCGCGTCGTGTCGATTCCCGAGCGCAACTTTCGACCATTTTTCCTGTTCGCTGCGGCAACATGATCGAAATGAAACACAAACGAACCATCAAACACGACCGTCATTTTGCAGACTGCTCAACCCTTAGCACATCAACAAAGCGACGTTCTCGATCTTCCACAGAGGTGTTTAAAACACTTTGCACTCCTATATCGAATGCGGAGCTTCTTGGTCGAGTCAATGATAATCCCAAAAGTTTGAAAGATATATTTAATTAGTAAAATGAACGAAAATTGTTAAAAATAATTAGCAGTCAAGGTCCTTTCAAGTAAATTTAGAATAAAACACTTAAAACAGTTGGGAGAGAGTAAAAAAATATATTTAAATACTTAGTAAAATGAACGAAAATTGTTAAAAATAATTAGCAGTCACGGTCCTTTACAGTAAATTTAGAATAAAACACTTAAAATAGTTGGGAGAACGTAAAAAAATTGGAAAATAATTCGGAGTGCAAAGGGTGAACCCTTCGCGCTCGAACGGCGACTCCGAGGCGCCATTCGAAATGACCGTACCATTATTCAAACCAGCTGTTGCATATTATGAAATAATTACAATACGAATTGAAATTTCCTTGGCGGGAAAGTTACAGATCCGAAAATCGATGTTCGAAAATATAAGCTGCAGGTTGTTCGTGGAAAACGGCGGGTTATTCGAAGCAGGTTTGCCGTGTTCCGACTGCTAAGCCTTTTTCTCCGTTCCGTGAACGTGTGAAAAAATCGCGCTCAGATACATTCCCAGAATGCAGTAAAAGGAGCTGCTAATCGTTATTCGCGATTATCGGTCGTCTGGAAAACCAGCCGGTGCTAATAACGGCGCTGGGAACGATTTTCCGCGGGCATCGGTTGCATTACGTATGAAGCCGATGCAACAAAACGTTATCAACCAGGAAATAAACATAGAGAGGCAAGCACGCAGGCGTGCTCAGACTTGAAATTAATTGGAGTGAGTACTCGCGGCGCGATCGGGTCAAGGTTCGATAAATGGCTTTGGCTGGTATTCAAAATTTCCCCGTAGCGCCGCCGCGCAGCGCAGCGCCGTTTCCTATCCCTCTCGGCTTTCTTTTCGTTCCCGTGGAACGGGAAAACACTGTATGCACATCGCTTACATCATTTGGGCATCGTGTCGGCCATCTTGAACGCACGCCGACTACTATTCGCTTCGACGTAGACATTTCGTTAGGCCACCGAGCCTTGTAAATTGTATCGCTCCCTTTTAATTCCGGCGTTTGTAAATTCATTTATACGAGTGCGCGTTGCATAATGAGCATTTCTGGCATTCTTTGTGTTGTAACATATTGACTAACTCGCGCAAAAAAACGGAATAGTTATCCCACAAAAAAGCCTGTCGTAATTTTATTGTAATTTTCCTTTATGTAAACTGCCGCTTGCACATTAAGAACGCGATTTCTAAACCGTGGCGATTTTTAACGGAACAGCCTATCGAAAATATTATATTACACACAGCTGTTTACTCGAGAGTGAAAGTAAAAGTATCTCTGCGACAGGCGTGCTTTGGGATAATAATAATAATAATGAAACAGAGAGATTTAGACAATGCAGGGTATAGAATGTACTTTTGTGTACACGTTATTATTTTATTATTTTTTTTTCAACATAGTCAAATTATTAAGAAAAAAGATAGACACTTGTATTTATCGCTCGTCGCAATCAGAAAATATTGTTTCGCATAAAGACTCGCAGTCTAATTATTATCGAAGACACGGGCGAAGCAAATAGCCGTGGTATACACGTCGACAGCGGCGGCTGTCAGCAAAACGACGTGACCATCAAACCTAGAAAAAAGCCCAAGGAGCGGATTGCGAGGCGTTTCTTGCCGATGCCCTAACCGGGTGACACATCTTGCGGTTCTGCGCAAAGAAGATGTAAAAACGGCAGACTCGTGGAAATTTCGATCCGCACGTGAGAACCAATTAACGTCAATTTTTGAGCCGACCGGTAATTACCGTACAATTTTATTGTTAGCGGGACTGGCTCTTTTTTTTTCTTCTTCTTCTTCCTCGCGCGGTGACTAACGCGCAATTAAGGGAACACCGATGCTAATAAAACTTGAAAAGTCCCCTGGCGCGAACCGCGACCAGTCACGATCGAACACAACTACCTAACGAGACGCAGGAAAAACGGAATGACGCGACGACGCGCGCCGACGCGAATGAAGAGATGGAAGGAGGAGAGAAAGAAACAAAAAATGCCGGATCGTAATGGTCGAAGTACAGTTAGATTAGTACTTCGTACTTCGAAGTTGCCCCGCCCGAAGCCGGCAGCCTCCTTCGGCGAAGGCCACGACCGACTCGCGACGTTTTTTCTCACAATTTCTTCTGTGTGTCGCAGGAAAGAAATTACCGGTCCGATGTTCTCCCGTCCCAGAGATTATCCGCGTTTCTCCCATTGAAACGTTTGCTCCATTCGTTCGATCGTCTTCGTCCGCCCGGTAACGAAGCTTCGACAAACGCACGTCGCCAGCACATTTACCTCGGAAAAGAATGAAAAAAAAAATTGCATTCAGAGTCACGAACCGCTCGATACGTATATCTCTCGTCGAGGCAAAATAATTTTTCCGTCGAGCAACGCGCTGTTTTCGAAAATCTTCGCATTTGTTGCCCAACGGTACGTGGTCGCCCGTATATATACGTCTCTGTAAATACGGATAAAGGTGACCCGAATGATGCAAGAACCGCCTGTTAGTTTACGTTATTGTTGCGCTTAAACAATACCGAAGCCGGCTCTCGTCAAAAACGAGCATAGTCGAATAATAGTCGAGAACGCAGGACGCGAGCGTGCCAGCTCTTCATGGAAAAAAGGTGGAATTGTAATTTATGAGCCGGTGGAAATAAGAGCGGTGCGAACAGGCGCTGAGGAGAAGACTCTAGTTTACGAAACACGTAAGTAGGAGAAGAATTGTCGAATTCGGCCGTGAACGGCGATTCGAAAACACCTCGCGGTCGACATTGTTTTAGGCGTGGTATTATTGCGACAGATTCGTGAATAGTTTGAGTTTATAAAAGTGTGTGTGTATGCGTGGAACTTAGAAAATGTTACTGAAAATATGTGGTAAAATGTGCAAAATGAATTTCCAAATTAGTGTTAATTTACGGGTAATTGCATGAAGATAGTTATAAACGATATTTGCATAACTTGGCGATCATTTTGGGACCGGGTTAAATTGGATTTAGTAGAAAATTATACCGAGAGTCAAACCAAATTCTCATTCGAATTTTTTCTATAATTTTTCCACGTGGACGTGTAAAGAAGGAATTTGGCGAGTCCTCGCAGGCCCTTTAAGGTAAAACGCCTAAACGAACGTCCCCGGCGAAAATTGTCTTATCTGAATGGCATTCCGCTTGCCGCATTCCTGGCGGGTATGGATACATACATACTTACGTACGTATGCGCGGGTCGGTTTCGCGTTGAACGCCATTATCGGCACATCGAAATAAATGTGCGCGCACGCAGGATTTATCATGAATATTATTGCGCGCAAGCTAAAATTCACGCACGGTTTTCCGTGTACGCGCACGTTAGGTCCGTGAGCCAAAAATAGATTCATTCAAACCGGTGAAAACGCGAAAGATCGCCTGCTCGTCGAACGGCCCGCCAATTACATTGCGCGCGAACGAATAAAAAAAAACGCATCGTTAACTTATATCCGCCATTATCCGCAATATTCGTAGATGCCAGGTTCCACGAATGATCGCTGCCGCAAACGCGATCTTTCAATAACATTCACCATTGTTCGACGGTGTCGGACCTCGTCATTTTTATCAGTCACAAGGTCGAGATAATGCACGGAAAACATGAAAGTATTCGAACCGAGATACATCCGCGATCGCGAGGCGAATCTTAAGAGCGTTTATAGCATGCGGCGATTTAGGAAGCTTGTCGTCGAATTTTTTTGTTCTCCGAAGAAGTTGCAATGAAATTCTCGATTCGGTGATTTAAATACGCGCACGATCTAAATAATTATAGACGAATTTTAATCGCGTTCGTCGCATGCGACGAATTAGGAAGCTTGTCGTTGAATTTTTTTGTTCTCCGAAGAAGTTGCAATGAAACTCTCGATTCGGTGATTTAGATACGCGCACGATCTAAATAATTATAGACGAATTTTAATCGCGTTCGTCGCATGCGACGAATTAGGAAGCTTGTCGTTGAATTTTTTTGTTCTCCGAAGAAGTTGCAATAAAACTCTCGATTCATTCTCTCGAAATAACTATTGCTGCTGGAAAATTGATTAAAAAATCCTTCTCCTCGATTTCTATGCCAGTTAATTGTCGCGCAAACACGCAACGAACGTCTAAACGGGGACTTTTATGGTGGACGTGACAATGATTCGTGATTACTATGCGCTTCCTATGTTAAGGCGTACCCTCTAAGAAGCGCATATATTACCTTCCCAGAATATTAACAACGTACAATTGATATTCATTCCAATTACGGCTGTGCGAGCGTATTTTTGCGCACAGAATTTCGCGTGTCGCGGTGCCATTTCGCGGCAGGGAGGTGTGGGGAGAGTGGAGAAAAAAATAAACGAAGAAACAGTTTGCTCGGCGTGCAAGTTAATAATTTTCGGCTCAGGAATCTGTCACTCGCAGCACGCGGCACACCTTGCAAGACACCCTGTATGTATATGCGACGGATTAGAAAGTCTTCGGGAACGATCGACTCGTAAATGCTTCAATCGTTTCACAACGAAATGCTCCAAGGCGCAAGCGTGCCGTCTACTATGCAGCCTTTACCGTGTCCAGCCTTGGAGTTACGGTCTCGTAATGTCGCGATCATCTTTCGACGAAAGCATGCTTGCAAAATCTCCCGCAGACCACAACGGATTTCAGCGTGAACAGCTGCTCGTAGGTCATTCGAATCCGTGCAATATGGTTCGATGAATGGGCGCCATATTATGTGACTCGCGAGCCTGATTATTCGTCTCTTGCTGATCCGACAGAGAACGATTTTATCGGGCAATGTACAGCATCGCGGTTCTTATTCAACGTAAGTTTTTGCAAATTAAATAAGAGAAAGGTAATGAGAAAAGAACGTTTTACCATTTGACACGCGAGGACCAATCTCCGATTTCTAATTGAAAATTTACGAATAGACTGCGGATCTATATGCATTTATAGTTGCAAAATTGTTGAAAAATTTTAAAAACTGAAGACGTCAATATACGATTTCTCTTCTATTTAAGATCGTTAAGGGAAGAAATAACGTTCAATTTAGTTTCTATTTCTTGCAATCGACGCAGACAATTTTTATTTTGCACAAAGATCAGCAGTCCACTTATGAAATGATATTCCTAATTACCACGAGGAAAACAATAACGAGTTGCTTCGACGTGTTCGCGCTTAAACGCAGTTCTCTTTCGTTTTATTTTCCTTTCGAGTTTCGTTTCTAGGTCAGCAACGAGCGCCGACTTTGAAAATCTATCGATGATAAGGCACAATAGGTTCAACGACTACGCTCGATGCTGTGGGGCAACGTATGTATGTAAAACGAGTTTTTTTATGTTGCTGCTCGTAAATCTGCTTAAACGATCCGCGCTGCGTTTTATTTTTACCGACTGCACACTACCGGCACGGCGAGACGCGGCGCGGAGTGGCGCCGATTTCGTCGAGGTCTTCGATCGTGCAACGAGCCGCGCGAGGTGAAGGTACCGATGTAAACACCGATTAGCTCGGCTTTCGAGAGCCGATCGAAAACCGTGGCCGGTGCTCGAGCAAAAAGGCGTATCGAACGAGGAGGGAACGGGAGGGACCTGCGTGTCTCGGGGTTCGTCGGATACGTGACGGAGATAACAAAGTCGGCGAGCGTTTTCCTGGTTCCACGTCGTCTCGTTGCATTAATCAGGGCACGGCAGAGGAAACCTAAATATAGCAATTTTTTACGATTTCGCTGAGACGATTCCGAAAAGCGTCCGCACTGTAATTTAGCGGTATCGTCGTCTCGTTGCATTAATCGGACCACAGTGGAGGAAACTGTGCTAACTAGAAGACCACCGGTGGTGCCGAAGAAACGGACACTCGACGGTTTCGACTGTCAGCAGACCGTGTGTCGTTTTACTTTACGCAAATAGAGATTCGCATTCGAACCGACAATGCGCTATCGTTTTACAATTCTTCGAATCATAAAACCTCCGACACGGGAAACGATTGAATGCTCGTTTTCACCGAAGCACGTACTAATTAAAGTACACTTAAAATTCTTTGTACAGTAATGGCGCGATCTAAGCGCGATTTGTGGTGCACAATCTAAGCGCGTCGCCTACCAATTCCACTGATCGTGAAGCTCGAGCCACCTCGGTCGCCGAGCAGTCTAGTCCGATACCGGGTCGGGTATATCGATGTCAACCGCTAATCCAATTGCAAAACTTCTTTATTTTTCATTATTTTTTTATGGGACTTTCGCCAACTTGTTTCTGGCATTTCTGATAAAAATGACACCGAACACGGTATAATTTCAGCTGTATTTAGTGGTTTAATTAATGGTATAGACTTAGTTTTTACGTTCGGCATCCTTTGTATTTACGACGTGATCGGCGCTGTAGTGAAAAAATAGTGTCGGTACACGATCTAAGCGCGCGCACAGAACCGAGAAAAGGCTTAGATCGCGACTGTACTTTTTACATGCTAATCTTTCGGTTCTCGTTAAGTATAGTGATTTGGTCTTTCGCAAATATATCACAATTGGTGCTTCTAAACGATACAGGATGATTTGAGTATTCCCTTCACTGAAACAAGTGATTCTCGTTCGTTCGCTCATTGTAAAATGAGAATAAATGTTATCCGAAGGATATCATTGTACGTATGTGAGTCAATGTTTTTTGGATCTATCAGAAATTTGCATTTGTTTAAATTTTCTGCGTCACAGATGCATAAATTCGATATTTTATTGCAGTTCGGCTATTGTTTCTAAACGAACGTACGTAATACGGTTTGGACGGTGCTCGGAGTTTCTCAGTGTTTCACGGCAAAAAAGAAGAAAAAACTCCGTTATCCTGTCAACGCGTATGCAAATCGCAAGCAATCGTGCCCATGAATGAATCGCGCTGTTACAAAGGCTGGTAATCATGTGAAAATTCGATTAATTCACGCAAATGCCGCGTCATTATACTTCGCTAGTATACAATACACTTCCGTTCGTGAGTTACTAAGCACCCGGTACGTTCGAAGGAAACACAATGTTTTACGAAGCACTATATCACGCCGGTGCGGTGCAAAAATATTGCCTAGTGAATTTTAATATTTCACGAACACCAACCACGATTTCATTCATTTAATTCTTTCGTCGATCTTCCAATCGTCTTTACTGCTGATCTGCATGCAAAATGAAAATTGTCCAATGTAAATTTTAGGGAATTGAAGTTGAATATAAAATGTGATCTCTTTCGCTTCACCTCAAAAAAGTCGAAGACAGTGTAACAGTTTCCTTAAACTCAATTTAATCACCCGAAACAAGCGAAATCGTTCGTTCCACTTTTTAAAAAGTTGCTCCACCTTAAACTGTGCATTGAATGAAGACTAGTTCATCTAAACTGCATTTTCAGCTCGATCAGACCAGAGAGCCTCGCGTTCTATCTGTCACCCACTTCGGCCTCCAAAGGTTACCCCAGTAACATCAGAATCCGCACAAGATCACCAGTTTTAGTAGCGGATCGCGATCCCATTGAGTAACATCGTCCCGTACGAAGATGGAAACTTTTCCGAATCGAGACGCGGTGTTTGACGACCATTTGACAAACGCGTGTTGCTCACGGCGACGCGTGAGTAATCTGAATAAATACGAAAGCCGTGTGTGCCCCTTGGGTAGCTCGCGAGAAACCGTTTTATGGAAAAATATATTACCAGGGATCAAACACACCGTGTCATTGTTGTCGCTGTTGTTAGAGCCTCTCGCTCCGCAAACAACGAATCACGTGAAATTCTTTGCAGGCGCAACCACCCAACCGCGGACGCTAATTAGTTTATCAAACAATTTAAACAGAACGGAAACGTTTGACCAATGAAAAGCACGAGGGGAATAATTAATAAATGCAAACAGTCCAATGAGACTGCAGAGTCTCGCAAGCACAGATAATTAAAAAAATAAAACGAGGCCCTGAAAAAGAAATTAAATAATATATATTGCTAATATCTCATTAACTAATAGGTTCATTTAAAAAAAAACAGAGTTGACCCTGAAATGACCTTGAAAACGTCACCCAAATGAAAAACTGATACTGCCCCCCCTCTTTCCCCCTTGAAATCCTTGGACGCGCGTTTTACACTTTTTCAATATCTTTCATACTTTTCAAGATATTCGGCTGGAAAGTTTACAAATGAACACCCTGTATACATAATAAATATAAATTCTAAATGCAATGTAACGCAAAGAAAAGGTCCGGCATACAGTTTCACGTATTTTGAAAGAATCTGCACTGCTTGCAGAGCGCGTACGACGAAATCGTCGATAAACAAAGCCGTGAAATCGGCTGGCACGCGCGACTAATTAGCCCGAATCGATCCGGTTCGATCGATTCGATTCGTTTCGATCGGACCGAGCGTGTTTCGATCGTTCTTTATCGGCCGTCGCCTCTATCAGACCGGAAAATACAGAGCCACCGATAAATCGGCGCACGATAGGCCGATTTTCAGCCGCCGTGCCGCCACGTAGAATCCGTGAAAAAAAAAAACGAAATTCGTTTTCCTCCCCGGGTAATGCATAATTCGCCGCAGCTGTGCACGCGAACGACGACCATAACGCGGTGCGTTTACATTCCTGCGCTCTGTGTCATTTCGGAGCAATTATACATCATAACAGGATCGCGGCGGGGGAGTTTCCTCGCGAACGAAACGCGAACAATCATCGATCATAGTGCAGCGTTCGCGCATAAGGGGCGAGATGCCGATCGATCGGTCGGATAACATTCCGAAAAAAAATCATTTTCTCACGGAACACGTGCGCGCCTCGCGGTCTCGTTACTAGGCCTCCGGCGAGGAACTCAAAGTGCAAAGTATCGATTCGAGAATAGTGCGAACCTGTAATTTTTTTCTTTTAATGACTGTTTCACTTTCCTTTCCGCGATTAATTACCGGCCAGCTTTTTCTTCATATCTCCCGTTCGCCTACTTCTACGACGTGGTTCTTATGGTAATTTCGTAATTCCGTATTTCCCTTTTTTGGATTTTCATTGTCTTTAATGCAAACGCTTCGACAATGTAAAATCATGTGTAACGACTGCGTTATTGTTGATAGAGTAAGCGATGCTGTACATCCGACCGCTAGACGCAATTAGTTGAAACATGAAAATGCAAGATACATAAAGCGATCGCGACTGAAACTGCTACAGCAATTGCATACAAAGATAAACACAGCTATCCAGGATCGCGCGCCTCTAAGAGCCTTCTATCGCACCTCCAGCAGTATTACTATGATATCAACGGCGCGGCGGCGATGGATCATTGCTATTCACAGATTCCCCGGATTCCCGAGGAACGTCCGTCTCGATCAGCCGGCGACGCGTGTCACCGAACCGGATATTCGATCGAAAGTTGCGAATACCCGACGAATACCAAATCCGGCGTACGGTTTGCGCCTTCGGCGTAGCCTCGACGATCCTCGACAACCGAGTGAACAGCGGAAAATTCCTCGATCCGAAAATCTGCGGGAACTAGATCGAGGATCAACTGAAACGCAACGCAGCCGGATTCGCGTTTGTCGTTCGCGCGAACAATCCCCCGCGACCTTATCCGTCGATTCTCGAATATTCGCGGGCGACCGGCGACTCGTTCTCGCTATCGACTCGCGTAGTATAGTCGCCAGTAAAATTCAGCGCGAAGTCGCCAAGAAGTTGTCCACCACCAGTGGGACACCGAGCCGCGATTCCGATCGGGTTACCGTTACCCGCGTCGAATTCGGTAATCCTCGATCCGAGGACCCGGTGCCTCCGATAACATTTAGTCGCACACAGTATGCGCATACTGTGCATACACTTCGCTCGAACGACGAACCGTTTCTGACACGTTCGACTCGGTTTCCAATTGGCCGTGTCGATCGGGTCGCGCGACACCTACTCTCCACCTGTTGCTGTTTCCCGCGTATCCCCGATTTCACGACGACGTTTTTCCACGTCGATAGCCGACCACGCGACGCGACTCCGACACGGCACGACGACGGCTCAAAATTAATGAGGTCGACAGTGATAAATATTAAGCAACCGTGGCTGCCTTACGTGGGCCGTCGTCGATCTGTTCAGCGAACGATCGGAAAATTCGCGCGCCTGCGGGCCATTTAACCCCCCGACACACCACCTGGCGGGGGATCTCTAACCCGCGCGATCATCTGATAAATCGTACGAGATCTTGGAGGAGGTTCGATGAAAGCTTGGACAGGATAAATACGAACGTCGATCACTTACGTTTTAACGGTACGATCCTCTCGGCGGGCGCCGATCTTGTGCCTCTTCCGCTGCCGCCGGTGGTCCTCTTGATTCCTTCGGACAACTGTCCGGCGCCGATTTCGACGGATCGAACGGTGATGGAACGCGATTTTTTATTCTTTTTATTCCGGACTCGGCGAACAACACTCTCTTAATCGTCTTGCTTTCTGTTTGTTATTTTTTCGTTTTTTTTTTTAATATTAATTTTATTCTCGATCGGTGACGATCGGCTTTGACGATGATGCGAAAACACCGAGCGAACCGTAACGATCGTCACAAAACGTGAGGCCTCGAAAATTTCACCAGAAGGGGGTTGCTGGTGCGTCAGAACCGAGAGTTCGTGTGCGATGGAAAAAGACGAGGTTCAGCTACATCCGAACTGTTCGGGGGTTCGGAGACAACTGAGCCTACCGGCGGACTTTGGAATCGGTGAGCGGTTCGGTTCGCCGACTCAACTTCTCGAGTTCGAGCCCGTCGTGATCGTTGTTTTCTCTGTCTCTCAATACACGGTACACACCAAGTGCACGGTACACGCGGCGCGTTCTACCTTCGCGACGAGCTCGCTTCTGTTCCTCCTGTTCTCCTTCTGCTCCTTTTGTTCCTTCTGCCCCGTGGCTTTTCTGTATTACTAGCCTCTCGCCTCGTCTCTCTCCTGCCTCGCCTTGCCTCACCTCGCCTTGCCTCGCCTCGCCTCGCCTTGTACTGTACACTTCGGGCCGAGCAGCACGCGGCAGACACCCGAACACCGACCGGCGGCCACGCATGCACGCACGTGCGTCTCTCGTGACTTCGTTTGCTGCCCGCCCCCGCCGCGCCGGGTGCAGTGAAAATCCGGATGGGTACCCTTTCGGGGTAAACCCACCCGCTCCCCCGCGGTGCACGAGGCCACCCGAGACTCTTGGGTATCTGACTTCTCGTTATACCATCATTTTTTTAGACCCGCGTTTCTCGGGTTCGGTCTCACGTTGTGTTCGCGAAGGACGGATTGGTGCTTCGCAGGAGGCTGGTGTTTCCTGTATTCGGTTGTTGCGTAGAAAACAGTACGCTCGAAGAAACATCGCTTTCCTTGCGAGTAAAAATTATTGTTCAAGGTGGACTGCGTTCGATGGTGTGCCCATTGTGTTTGTATAAGGGAATTTCAATTGGTAGTTAACAGGAGGGTGTTTATTATAGAGATAAAGACTGCTATTATTGGTATTATCTTAGCGCTCGAGTGGCTACTCAGAGTCGCCAATAAAAATTTCTGTACCATTTATTCAAAATATTCTTTACATTATTAAATATGTTGGTATCTAATCAATTGTTAAACATTTAAGTATTCTATGAGGTGTTATATCAATTTCATGTCCAGAAAATGAAGAAAAATAATATAGAATGGAATTATT
The DNA here is from genome assembly GCA_028454225.1 of Lasioglossum leucozonium. Classification (NCBI taxonomy): domain Eukaryota; kingdom Metazoa; phylum Arthropoda; class Insecta; order Hymenoptera; family Halictidae; genus Lasioglossum; species Lasioglossum leucozonium. The sequence continues at coordinate 6,781,548 of CM052207.1, read as the reverse complement.
CTAGGTTGGAAGAAATGTTTCATTTTCAAGTTAAAATATAGCTCCGAATGCAAAGGATTAACCCTTTGTACGAAGTATTATATCAATTTCATACTCTTAAATAGAGAAAAATCTTATAGAATGAAATTCTTTTTAAAATAGCTCCGTAAAGGGATGAAGCTCTAAAAACCATATTATTTATGTCGTACAAAACATTAGGTTTTAAACTTTATATTTTCAGTTTTAGCGTATCTATCTACCTCGGTTGCAATTCTCCTGTAAAGTAATCGACATGTTTAGAGTTGATAAATTGGAGTCATAAACGTAATGATTGCGTTTACAACCCAACGATTATATATTATCGTTTACGTTGTCAAGATAAATATCGCAGAACGATTTTTATTTCGATAAATACGTTATTTCTGAGAAGAACCGTCGGAAATAAATGATTATAGTACACGCACTCGGCTCCTTAATCTAAGCAGGCTTTGTAGGGTTAAAGCGTTTTATTTAAATAATATCGTTCGTACATCAATCGCCAATTTGTTTGTTACTTCCTCCTTTGTTATTATTATTGTTCGTCTTCGCTATATTTTCATTTACTAATGTGTATCCTTCCAATGTCGGTTGTTATTCAACGCACGAGCAGCTTCATTTAATTATACCTCGGCCGTCGACTATAATCGTAATTTAATTCCAATTCTTTCTTCTGGTTATTACATCTTATAAATATTGAAATGAACGCTGAATACACATTCTTCATCGTGTCCTACTAACTGGCATGTACTTTCAGTGGATCGCCGCATTAATAATTATACGATCTCGTCTATTGATTGCATTTAAGATCACTCTCTCATTGAACGCTAAAAAATTTATTGCTTCTCGACCTTCGTTTGAAAAATCCAATTGCCAATGAGAAAATTTAATTGCGGGACTGGAGTAACATATTTCTTCGTTGTTTTAATAAATAAAACTTGTTATTCTTTATCACCACGATATTCGTGCAACAATCCCCTCGTTTTCTAAAATTCTACATTTCATTAACTCTGCGTCATTCGGTCGTTTGTAGAACTCTAAAAATAGTTTACGACGATAGAACAAGATTGTCCTTCGACACCGCGCATTTCTCGCTTATCTGTTTCACTTGCTCGTCGCCGTGCCTTATAACTATTAAAATAAACACTCCACAATTCATCGCCACGTCCTATTAACAGACATGTATCTTCGTATAGCCGCCGACTAAAATAATAATCACGCGAGCAGAATTAGAATTCACTACCGTTCGAATAATTACGAACGGTACTCCGTTATGATAACCAAATTAAAGTGCGCGAAAGGCTGTCGATAGTGGTGCACGCGATACATGCGCGCGTTATTATGCTTCCATTGTTGTGTAGTGGATTGGTACGTGATCGGTGAGCCGCCCGTTCACAGTGTCGGCTCCGCACGATCGTGTTCGGACGTTTCGAATTCACCATCCCTAGGAGTCGTTGGGTCGATTTTTATGGTTTCTAGTCTGGGAAATCCTGTTACGAGGGGGGAGGCAACTTTCTCGACCGCGTGACCTTGTCTTTTCCCCATACGATGAAAATTCTCTTCGTATTTCGTCAGAAAGACCTGCAGACGAGGCGACGCGACACGATGGAAATTCGCAATCGTCGCGCATTGTTCCAGATTACTGACATAACTGCTTTTAAACTGAAAATTAAACTTCATGAAACTCGTTTTGTAGATGCTTCTACGACTGACAGTTTTCGTCTTATGATCGCAGTAGCTTTCGTCCAGAATCGGTGATCGATCAGTGCGATCATTCGTTTTTTTCCCCGAACTTAACGACGACCGAATAAGGATATCGTACACAGATGCGCATGATAGAATCCAAAGCTCGCATATAAAGCTGATCCTTGAAGTATCCCCGAGGGACCCTCGCGCTTTGCCCATCGGTATTTTTCCATTGCACAATCGTCGACGGAGCCCATCGTCGCCTGGTCACTGTGGCGACGCTTCTTCAATAGACAAATTCTAGGGATACCTTGAAAAGATGACCACACCTCGATCGGATGTTTTTTTTTTTGTCAAAGGGTCTTATTCGGCATACCAAACCAATATTTTTCCATTTGGTTTCGACAGTGCCTTCGCACGTTCAAAATAAAGTGGTAAATCAGGCGGCCGAGCATGTTGCAAAATTGCTTTATTATTCGATACATCGATATTTTGTCGTCCGGAATAGAAATTTGTACCTGAAATTTAACCAAGTAGGCCATGGCTTTGTAGGCCGATCCGTGGGATTATGACATCAATACATTTTGCGTAACGCCTGCTGAACGACAAATGCCTAAGTTGGGTTAATATTCAGGATGCACCACCGAATCGATCAGCTGGTCAGATTATTCACGACCGCCGTCATTCACACGTTCGAGATATCCTGTTCGAAGAATAGAGAGTGATCGACGCTAGCCGGGTAAACGTTGGCAATAACGCCTGATTTCCAACGCTTCTGCCAAAAATAGAGATCGCTATTTCCTTTTTAACGTCACGGTTTATGGGACCTGTTATTTTCTAAACGCACAAGGTGAACGATAGTAAAACTGTACAGTGACGAAATCGTATCACTGTAAGAAATAAAAAATTATTATAACGCGTGTACATATGTTCATAGAGGCTCCGTGTATTTTCTATATAAATTAAAACGTGTTTTTCTTCTGATAATGCGCACAACGTAAAGACCAAGCGCGACGTTTAGTATTCTTCATATACGCTTTTAGAGCATGGCTCTACATCGATCGCAATTTCGCTACTTCCGGTCGTTCGCTACATCATTATGGACGGACACGTTGCACACATCGGACAGTCGATGTCCATCTACAGCGTCGTTTTCTTGAAATTTCTACAGAGGATACATCAACAACGACAACTATAGAAACGGCAAGAACCTGCTTAACACTTCTGATATTATAAAACAAATAAAAACAGCAATTTAGTATTCAAATACATTTTCATATGGAATATCAACGAAATTGTAATATTTATGTTTGGTCTTTTTACGTAGAATTCATTACAATATCGTTTCAAGCATTCTGCGAGTCTTACTCTTCTTTTGATTCAGACATTTACAGCCTGACAATATTGTTGTCAAACGACAAAACCGCAGAAGAAAGATGGGCAATCGTAAATTACGAAATCCTCGGTTACAAGCGTTTTATACAAAGAGGCGGAAACAACGTTAACGCGATTTATTATTAATTTTTGCAAATACTTTATTAGTCACCCAACGAAACAACAAATAACGTTGAAACGGAACACTTGAAATTCACCACCTCAATTTCCTACTTACTTTTATCAGTAACACATATGTACAAGTGACATAACTCGATAACTTAGAGAGCTGAATAATCATGAAATAATTGAGAGCTGAATAATAATGAAACAGAACACAATTATTCTTCCTGTTATGGCAACATGAATGAATTACATACTATAATTAATATAATCAATATCATTAATGGTAACATTGGTATAATCGAGTCATTAAATGTATTAATAATAACTTGAATAGTTGATATCTCTTAAATTGGTGTTTGAGATCCTACATGCGTTACGTATCTGTGAGGATTAAAAATTTTATAAAAAATGTCTATTATACATCACTGACGTTTGAGATCCTGCATGCGTTACGTATCTGTAATAATTAAAAATTAGACTAAAAAATATTGAAACTAAAAAATTGCTTAGTAGGTTCAATCGCTATCTATCGCATACCGATGTTAAGCATACTCAGTAGCTCTTTATAAACTAATTTTGGAGCATCGGTAGCCCATAAAAAGTCTATGTGATTGAATTTATCGAATGGCACGTTGTAGACTGTTGGTTGATGAGGTAGCTCGTTTATTAAGCGCTTCACATCCTGAAAGTAAAATACAAAACAATTAGTAAATAGACAAACTTTCGTGGACCAAGCTTACATCAGAATAAACTATACTAAATAGCCAATTTTTCGAAGCATGTACCTGAGAATTAGATAACCAGTCGTTCTTGCCGCAATACAATGTTATCGGTACAGTAATCCGCGACAAATTGTACGCGGGTGGATGAAAGCTCTTGTATTTCATCAAATTCCCCATCATACCATAGTCGTATTGTCTAAAGTATCCTGACCCAATTTCTTGCGCGTAATGGACCATTGTCTTCGTCGAGGTGCCAGCAGGCGTATGGCTCAAAATCAAAGGCAGCAACGGCTGGAATGAGAGCGAAATTGAATGTGTTCCAACTAATAAAATACACTTTTCGTTTAACCATTGGATGGTGGAAATTGAGTCCATTCTGAGCCAGATTTATAAACATTCCACCTAAATTACAATCTTTCAGCAGCCAGTCGGATGATTAACGTTGATCTCAAAGAAGTAAACTAAAGAATATGTATTATACATCTATGTTTGTCACGAAATCATGTGTCCACCATCCAAGGGTCAACTACATTTTCCAAAATGCCTACATAGCTAAACTCAGCCTCGTCAAATCCAGTAAAAATAAACATCAGATTTGCACAGATTTTCCCCTGCCAGGGAAAAATATTGCACATAGTTTTCGCTAAATATTTGATCACGAAGCTTTGCGGCAAGAACTCCGTTTCCCCGAGCAAGAAGAAGATTTTCTAGATGTTAGAAAGAGAAGAATTATTAAAATTGCGCACTGCAAAATGATTTGTGAAATGTATTAAAAATTTCTCGGACGTCTTACCTTAAAATTGGTCGCGATCGGAGAGAAATATTTCAATGGACTTTGCACGTGTTTCATGTAGACTACCGGGGCCAAACTGTACACCGATCGCAAATATTTTGTCATGTACGGTCTCTCGCTGGCCATTACATAAAAAGCTGTCGTACCCATAGAGAAACCGACATACGCTCTCAAATAGCGATGTTTCTGTCTCACCACATAAGTGATCATTGCTGGTAGATCGTAGATGCCTGATTCGTGAAAACTGCAAAGACAACAATTACACGGTTCATTCAGTTTCTTCTTTGTTCTCCATTTTTTCTAACATTAATTGCTATTTTATGTGCGCAAATCGCGTAAATTGCGGCCAGTAGTAGTTTTTCTATTATTTTTCAATTAGTAATATTTAATTAATATTGGACAAAAATTAATGTTCCACAAAACCTTATTAGAGGTACCTGAAGTTCCAAAACTCAGGGTCACAAGTGCTCATCGTGACGTGCGCCCTTGAATAAGTGTTCCCCCGAAAATTGCCAAACCAGACATCGTAACCCGCGTCAGCTAATAAGTAAGCTGTAAAATAAAATAACAAATTAATGGTCAAATTAATTTGAAAAAATAAATCGCTTTAGACGTTGTTAAACATAAATTATTACGAGAAGTACTCGCGGATATTTATTTATGAATGAAAAACTTCAGTATGCGTCACTGACGCAGATTATGCGGCGACATCAATAACGAGTGACAAAATTAAAATTGTATCATCGTTTATCTCGTTGGTGACTGCGAATGTCAGTCTCATCCTGAATATGCTAACACTTGATGAACCGGAAATCTATTAATAGATTTTTTTAATGACTGCACTACATCTAAAGAAAGACTTAATCATTTTCTTCTAAAGAATAATCCTAAAGGAAATTAGTAGACTACTCTAAAAAATTTGTTAAGAAGTCTGCAATTACTAATCTGTGAGTGTTGAAATGAAGGCTATTAAATCGCAGCTAGGTAAAGTGTTAAAATTAATATTGCGTCGTAGAATATTTTATTTATACGTCTAACACAACGTTTTGTTTGATATATGTAAAACGTGCAACGCGACGTTTCGAGATAGAAACGTTTAAAACCGATAAGATGTTTTACCAAGAGCTTTTCCTTTTCCAAGAATAACCCAATCAGCTGAACTACCGAGCACGCCGTGTTGTAAAAAGATCGCGGGTGATCCAGGTTTTCCCGGAATCCGATGCATTGTTAAAAGGTAGCCATCTTCTGTTTGCACTACGTGACCTTCCGCAGGATATCCTTCTCTCCTTATCAATTGCAACTGCAAAATACAATTGATTTTTAGCATTGATTCATCTTTCAAATTATTCGAGTAAACTTTGTGACTACAGTAAGACGTTGTTTCGAACTATTGCAATGCCTAGCTGCAATCGCTAAGTTTCCTCGAATAATTTAAGAAATTAATGTAATATAATAAATAGCTTCCAAAGTAAAAATTAATTTTTATAAAACGCCCAAACTTCTAAAACCTGTGCTTTATAAACAAAGTCGAAACAGGCAAATTAATATACTGATTCGTAGTTTATAGAATTCGAATTAAATTTAGTTATTCTCATTAAATTTAAAACGATTAATTACTTACCGTGTTGAGATCGTCGCTTGGATTGGAATTGTGTAAAATTAAGTTGTCAGTAATTTCATAAGTTTCGTTAAACTTTTCGGCGTTGTTACAAAAGATGAACAAGGATAAAAAGACGATTACTGATTTCATTTTGGAAATTGTTCACTCGACAAATCGACCACCTATTTTTTCAGGATTATTATTATTAATATCCGATAAAATTAGATCATATTTTTCGGCAAAGTAAACGCAGCGGCACGCAGGATGCTTCTGATGTCTCCTTGGCGTGCACAGCTTTTATAAACTCAACTTCCTTAGATACTACATATATCTCTTCATTAACATGATTCATTAACTTGCACTTCGCAACCTGATTGAATAAAAAGAAGACACTGAAACAAAGAATGTTGTAATAAATTACTTTAGAAAATTTTACCGATGGATTTTTGCAATATATTTTGGGTTTTGCATTATTTTTTATATAAAATCAAATATTACGATTATATTATGTTTTATTATCTGTAATTGTCGAGGTATATCACTTGATGTGAATTATTTAAGTTAAATTATTTTACTTAAAACATTCATATTAATTTCTATAACAAGTACTCAAGTAAGTATGTATTTACTCCACAATTGAACACAACATAAAAGTTTCGAATTTTGGCGCCATTGTGTTGTTAAATTTAAGAAGATAAACAGCATAAGCTGACTACAATAACAAGTAACTGTCAAACGATTTTATCTAACTGAACACAATTGTTTTAGAAAAAGAAAACAAAAATAATTTAATTATTACAAAGCCGATTGTTCATTTTGTCGCAGACTACTTCATTTTAACACGATCACTATGATCGTAGGGTTATGTTTTACAAATTTTCAAATATATACAATGTATACAATATAGGAATGTTTTCCGTCTTCTTTCGTGAATCAGGACTAATAAAACACGTGGTAAACAAATACTTTAAGCGTTGAATATTAATTGTCTAATTACAATTGAAGTGTCCAAACGTCGAAAACCTCGTACTATCACGTAATTAAGTAAACGATAACATCGTCATTCTGCCGAAAGGTTCTGTGCAACGTACGATGCAATTGTACCTTGTACTGTTATAAATATATAACTACGAGATAAATACGAGGTAAAAAATAATTTCACTGAAAAAAAATTTGTGAAATTGTATCTTCTAATAACGAAACAAGCGATTTAAAAAAACATGACATACGAAACTCTTTCAATAAAAAATATATTCTGTCACCGGTTTAATCGCATATTTCTGTTACACGTTTATTAAAAAATTATTCGATAACACTTCTTTTATTTTATGTATTGCTATTTTTTGAATATATCTATATGCAAAAAATCTCAAGTTTTTAAACTTGAAACATTATAAATGCTTGTTTAATATGATATTTTAAAATGATTTCTGTTTAGATTTTAACATACAAAAATGAATGAAATTACTTTGCCACCCTCGCCAAATTGGTATTTAAGCAATATTTTTGCTTGCTCTTATAATGGAACTGTTGCATGGGGTGCTAGGAATTTAATTACCATTCTAAAGTTTAATGAAAACGAGAAAGCAGTAAGCCATGTTATAATACGAAATGTTCACAAATACAGGGTGACAAGTGTTGCCTTTACTCCTGAGTTTGCAGATGTGGACAGCAATTTATTGGCTTCTACTGGAGATGACAATATAGTCAAAGTATGGGATACAAAGATATTGTCCACAATTCATAGTTACTCATTTGGAACAGTAAGTAGACACAAATGTATACTTTATGGAACTTGCATAATTACTTCTTATCCATTACTTTCTTTTAGGACAAACAAGCTGTAGCAACAGATTGGTCGCATAAAACTCCTTATTTATTGTATGCTGCAAGTACTGATGGTTTCATATTGTCATGGAATGTTTACTTAAATGTTACATTATCTATCTCACTGGGGAAAGTGACACCTACCTGTATTTCCTCTTGCCCTCATCATCCACACCTTGTGGCAGTAGGTTGTAAAATTGGTTTGGTTTATATAGTTAATTTTGAAGGGAAAGGATCAGTGACATATAAATTGCGAGGACACGATACAGAGATAGTTAGTTTATCTTGGTGCCCTTCAGAACAGAATGTTATAAGTGGACATCATAATGCAGATTTACTTTTAGCTTCTGGTGGGAAAGACAGGTAATTAGAGATGTCCACAAATACAACAGTTGTCTGTCAAATTATTTTAAATATAAAATTGCATATATCTATACTGTAGAGCAATATATATTTGGAGAGCTGGTAAGGATGGACGTTATGAAATGACAATTTCATTGCCTGTAGTTCCCATTGTCACTTGCCAGCACAGAAGTAAATTAAACGTAGCTGTAGGTAACTGGATCACTGTGTGTTGGATAGAACCTAAATTATTGCTTACAAGTTCTTCATATGGAGAATTAATTTCATGGGACTTTTCAACAATAGCAAAAGGCAAACCTACTTGCAAACTAGTACATGCGCATCACATTAGAGGTCTGTTTTGTATTGCACATGTACCGGATAGGCAAGAAAATGTGGTAGAAGATTGGAGAATCAAGAAAAGGTGACACTTTAATTATAATTGTAGCTGGAAAGCTAATCCTAAAATAAATTTAATTATGCTTCTAAAATGCGATTTATGAAATAGGAATGTTGTTAAACAAATTACAGACATAAAATTTGGACCCTGGCACAAGATCGCAGAGTTATTTGCTGTACGATACAAGAAAATAATGTTGAAATAACATATGATACGCATACACAAGGTGGATATGTATATTGTATTGCAGCTTGCCCATTAGAGACTTCACGTATTGCATTTGGAGTTGGAGATTTATCAATACGATTATGGAATTTATCAGAAGCACATACCAATATTTTCGATATAACATTTTTATGGCAAAAGATTAAGGGAAAAATTCGCTCGGTAAGAACACATTTGTAATGTTATTTGTAAAATAGTGAAAATAAAAAGTAAATCGTACAACTTTACAATTTATCTATATTACAACTTTACATCTAGATATCATGGCATCCTGAGAAAGAAAACTTATTAGCATACGCAACTGAGGAAGGTCGAATTGGTGTTTTTGATACAAATGGTAACAAACCACCTACTTTATATAGACAATATCATAGAAATGTAGTATATGTTATTCACTGGGGTCCTCATCCGGAAAGTGAACACCACGTTTTATACTCTTGTGCCGAAGGAGAATGTGTGTACTATGATCCAGTAAAACCAAATCAAGGTAACATCTTATATATTCTCCTTGGAAAATTTACTGGTGATTATAATTCTAATTATACGTTTTAAATTAGAACCTAAATCCATATTCAAGAAAGACTGCACAGAATTCAGTTGGAAGCCAGATTTTTCATGCTTATCAGTAGGATTTGAGAATGGGTATGTTTTGAAGTATACAATAGATTTAAAAGAAAATAAGAAGTCAACACGTTTCCATACATTTTTCTCAATTTATAGTTTTCGTAATTTTTTAGATCAATTTCGTTTCTTAATCGTAAATTAGAACAGCAAGGGTACGCTAAATTCGGTTCTGCCATGGTACATTGCTTAGTGTGGCATCCAGAAAGTACAGCAACAGACTTAACATATTCTCCAATGAGAAATTACTTGGCTGTTGCTTATAAATCTTGCACAATAATGATCTTAAACTTATCCAATTTAATGAACCATTTAACAACAACAGAAGATTCAACTGAAAATGATGATGAACAGAAATGTGATTCTTACAAAGTACACGAAGTCGTAGCCACCTTAACGGGACATGTTCATAGTGTTGTTTGTTTAGCATGGAATCCGTATATCACTGGACAGTTAATATCTGGTAGTTATGATTCTACTGCACAGGTAAGAACATAAACTTGATAGTTCTATCCGGCTCATTGAATAACTTCTTATTTCCTTTATATAAAAGTTATATTGTTCCTTAGGTATGGAATGTTGAAACACAAGAATTAATCGCCACCTACACAAATCATTGTGGTCCAGTACTGTGTTGTATGTGGAGTCCACTAAGTCCTGATTATATCATAACAGGATCGATTGATTTTACTCTCAGAGTATGGAAAGTTACAGACAATAAGGCCATTCTACCACAAGAAACAGTACAAAAAAATCCAGTTAAGAAACATAAAAAGAAACAAACTAAAGCAAATGAAATCACTGATACTTTAGCTATGAGTGGTGTATCGGAGTTAACTAGTTCCATATCAGAGTGTTCAATATCAAATGTTTCGCAATTCGCTCAAAGTATGAAAATAATATTCTTTATTATGGCTATGTAATTTTGTAGTATGAAACATGAATTTTTCATTTTAGAATCAAAAACGGTAGTGGTAAAAGAGGATAAAAAGAAGAAAGCCGAAAAAACATCATACTTCACAAAAATCACTGAAGAAATGAATGATAAAACTAGGTTGCTTAATTCTCTCTTAGACATTGTACAAAGAGTAAAATGTGATGATGTAAACTCTGAAGAGAATTATCAAGATGCATCTCATCATATGACGACACTATTGTACGCGCCAAAAGACAATTTTATGTCATTTTTCACCAATCATAGTAAGTAGTTCATTATTATTTGCGAAAAACCAGAATACCCCCTTGTCATAAAACGTATTATAGTGAATCGCACATATTTAAATTACGCGTGTATATATTCACAGAATATGCTCATGCTGGAAGAGGTAGATATGACGTAGTTACAGAGATGGATGTATGGTGTGATAATTTTAAACAAAACTTAGATGAAGCTGCCAAAGAGAATCGCCTCAATGACTTTCTCGTTTCACTTTCAGCTAGCTTATCTATGAAGTATGAATAGCTAATGTATTCATCGCGTAAAATATAAAGTAATAACTTAGAATTATTGTGAAATCAATCTGACAATTGCACTATCTTTTAGGACATGGAAAGAGATGTGTGAATTGTATGCGTATCAATTAATAAACGAAAATAATCCTTGCAAAGCAGTAACATATTTGCTTTGTATACATAAAACCTATGAAGCTATAGAAGCACTTCTAAATGCGAATTTGCATAAAGAAGCATATGCTCTTGCAAGATGTAAGGTTGAACCTGATGATCCAATCTTGAATAATATATTAGAAAAATGGGCCAAATATAGCGCGAATACTGGACGTTTCGAAGAAGCTGCATACATGTAAGTTGTTATGCTATTTAAAAAAAAGATAATGGAAATGGTAGATAATTTTCGAATTATATTTTTAGTTTCGCTAAATTGGGAAATTTTACTGACACGATAAAATATCTCTCGTTGCGTGTAGATGCAAGTAGTTTAATAACCACAGCTGTAATTGCACATTTATGTAACGACGATATTCTTAGTAAATCTTTAGCTGAGGAAGCGATGATTTCAGCTTTAAAAAAGTCAGAATACAATTCGGTACGGGATATAATTACTAAATTTCCGTATCTTAAGGTATATTATTATTATTGTATCTTATATTATTATAAAATATTTATGGATACCATTAATAAATATTAATACTTGCATGTTTTTTTAGTATCGAGAAATACATTTAATAATTTTAGAAGAGCTCCAGAAATTAGCTAAAAAAAATGTAAACTTTGAAACAGTACAAATGTGGTTAAATGGAGAACTAAATGATGATCTGTTACACGTTTTGGAGACAACTTGTAAAGATTATTATTGTTATTATAATGATTTACGGCAAAGCAAATTTTGTTACACAGTTGACAATGAACAGATGGTAAGAATATATTTGAAGTCAATCGTTCAATGAAAATTAAATGTAATTCCAACATTTATGAATTTTTTTATTTCAGCTGTGGTTGACTGTTAGCTATGAAATTGCATTGGCATTGATTTCTTCTGATAAACAACAACAATTGAAACATATTGTTGTCGCATTCGGTGCGATTACTCAATTTGAAACGTTACATCCAAAAAATATTGAAAATGAGTGTAACTTCCTGTTGAAAATTATTTTGAAATTGGATGCTAGAAATCCAAAGGATGCTGAAAGCATATTTGCAAAAACTAATTATCCTATATCAATCAGTTTACGAGCATACTTGTGCCATGCTTTGGTGAATTGGTTTGTAAATAACATAGATGACGAAAATGTTAATCTCGACATTCAGATTTACATCTCTTTGATAGAAGATTTAATCGATGATATTTTGAATAAGCAAATAATCAAGCAATGGTTACTAAAAAGTGAAATTAAGAAACTACAAAGTCAAGTACAATCTACCTTGTGTAAGTTGTGTAAACATTACCTAATTTATTTTTCATAAAGCTTTTACTTTAATTAATGAACACATTAATTATTTCGTTAGGTAAACCACAAGAAGAAGATAAAAATGACGAAAATACAGATCTTCTTGTACAAAAACTGAATGCGTTAAAAGCTGAAAAGACACAGTTTGAAGGAGCACTAGTTTGTATTCCTAATCCAGTTGTGATTTATAGCAGAGCACAAGAATTAGGGAGCAAACTACTAGATGAAAGTCTTAAAACTAGGTTTCTCGAAATAGTTTCTACAGCATGGACGAAAGCTACCTCAAAGGAATAAAATAAAATATTAAATACATTTAATTTTTCCAAGAAAAACAAACAATAGTAGATAGGTAGTTCCATATCGCATCAATTTGTTCATACATACTATCTAAGCTATTGTATAAATAGAGAAGATTAAGGCACATGTTCCTCACTATATAGAAATTATATATCTTGTCTCGACAATATATTCAATTTTTAATAGCAATGAGAAAAATACGATTTTTATTTATATTAATTATTGTAAGTTTTACAAAATATCATTTTTTTTATTTGTTAAGAAATAATATAATTTCCAATAAAACTTCTTCAGCTCGCATTTACTCTCCAAAAACGAATTTCTCTATCGCTTGCAGCACAAATATATGGCAACTTATAATGCCACGTTATTCCACCTATTAACTTAACTTGACCACAGAGTATTTCTTGATCAGTTTTTAGATTCCTTACTTTTACTAAATTGTCTGGTTTGCCAATGGTTGCTACTAAATGATCGTAAGCTGGAGAAAATTTGACTATTAATCCACCTTCAATATGAGGAGAATTTGAGTCGTGAGGAAAACTAGAAAAAAAAAGGATGTACATTAAATGTTTAATATAAAACAAACATTATTCGATTAATTTCGTATGATTTAGATTTATTTACATTACCTAAATTTTGATATATCCCATAGAAGCAACTTTCCAGCAGCCATACCAGCTATTTTAAATGGATTAGATCCCCAATCAATTGACATTAAAGGGACAACATCTGCATCTAGAGACATAATTGCTTGTTGACTTCGTATATCGTACATGTGAATCAGACCATTTTTTTCCCCTACAAGTAGTTTGCCAGGTTTTTCACTGTGAAACTGTATAGTCATTCCAGGTGATGTTAAATACATCGTAGAAATACACCTTCCCTCCTCATTTACTGCCCAAAGCTTACATGTGTAGTCATCGGACACAGAAGCCAATATTTTACCTTCAGTTTCATAACAAATGGAGTTCACGTAATCTTTATGTCCTTCCATCTTGCGTTATAAAAGGAAAATTATTATTGCAAATAAATACAATCATTTTATATTTTGATTGTCCATGTATTCATCAATAATTGTTTACTATTTTACCTCCCATATTGTGCTATCAGATGTATTACTACAATATAATCTTATTTTAAAATCAGCCCCGGCAACACAGAACGTCAACACCTTTGATACCACGCTTAAACAGGTTTCTGGACTCCAAGCAATAGCGTGAGGCCTGGTATTGTGACTGAATGTTCTATAACGATTATACATAAAATCTTCCACTGTCTCATCCTCCTCCTAAATACGTGTACATAATAATTATTATTCATAAATATATTCATCGTTTAAAATAAAATATAACAAAACTGCTTCTGTTTCAAATTGTGCACAATTCTAAACGATGTTATCTTTGTTTCAGACGGTCAACATACGCACAAGAAATCTTTACCTGAAATTTAATAGTACCGATAACAATTTCTTCGGCAAGAGCAATGCAGATTAAATTTTGAGACCATTCGTATGGCGACAAAGCGACGCAATATATTTGCTTCGAAAATTTCAATTCAAATGTAGACGGTGCGGTCAGACCCTCGTCCATCCTGTATTTATATTCTCGCTCGCAATACAACAAGTTACACTATTTAAATAGTGTTCAGATTTTAAATACGAAGGATTGCCGGCATAACCTTCAAAATTGCATGGAAAGTGAGCTCTATAGCAATTTTCTTGATAGAAGTCTCGACAATCTTTCTATGAACGGTAAATCAAAATCAATAATATCTACTTTCATTTACCAATTCGTTCGTAATACAATGATATCGTACATCGTTATGCTGCAATTGCTATCGTAATTTTGTATAAACATAAAGAACATGCAAGCTTTGCGAGGTGAGGTTAGGTTGAATTCAAATCATCTTGTAGAGGGCAGTAGGTATTTTACGTATGGTATATGTAATCGTTCAACGTGCCGCGTATCTCTCGGGAACGAATTTATTTTACTAAATATAAGACCAGCATTTATGCATGCCGCAAATTTTTGATTCCTGGAACAGCAACCAGATATGAATTGACAGGTCGTATTGGCAGAAATCTTGCCAAACTGTATCTTCGATCTGCCTCGATCCACGATCGCGTTACAAGGTGAGTACCTTCTGTCAAGGCATGCTGACCAATGCTGACCAGGACATGCTGTGCACACTTCACAAGCTGCTTCACCTCGTGTTTGCCTTTCATTCTAATTACATGATTTCATATCATCTGCGTGTTGCACAAATTGCCACTATTTCACGTAAGCTAACATAGCACGCACGAAGCATCGATACTTTTTACGAAACACGTTTACCTTCGTAAGCTTGTCTCAAGTTTTGAATTTTTTAAAAAATGGAGCGTTATTTCGTGAATTTTCAGAGTTCCACGTACTATTTTGTCTCTGCAATGTTTTCTATCGTTCAACAACTCATATATACCATTTATAAATATTGCACTTTGACAAACAAAATAAAACTTTATTTAATTGAGATATATAATATTTACAAAAGTGCTTGCTTTAAAAAAGAAGCAAGGTTTTATCATTTGGTGTAGAAATTGATAAATCAATGATATCTCTGATATGTATGCTCTACAAACTAAATATTTGACTATCGTTTTGTTATTTAACCATAGTCCTGAGTACTGCAGAAACCTGGATCAGTCAACATTTGTGTAAAAGACTGTGAATTTATTTTGTGAATATACATTTCGTTACATCTATTATCAAGCATACTTAACATATAGTATAATTATTCTTTCATGTTAAGTTAGAAGAAAAACATTTAGATGTTACGACAAAACCTATAATTTATGCGTTGTGTAATGAGAAGTAATAGAAATAAAAACTACAAATATATTGGTAATTGGAACTATCTGATAAGTCGAAGGATACCGTAATTGTCTATCTAAATATTACTTATGGTATATCATTGGTCAATTATTTAATAATGGAAAAAGAGATATAAAATCTGTGTAAAAAATTTTAATGCATTATTACACATTAATTTGTTACAGTGTCATAGGTAGGGATGGAGTTTGGTGTAGGCGATGTTGCCCAAATATCAGCAGAACTTGCTCAAGTGGTTGAAGTGATGATGTCACCGAATGTACCACAACAACAACGTTTGGAAGTGTATAATGCTTGTGAACGTTTTAAAGAATCTTCTCCTTTATGCGCACAATGTGGATTATATCTAGCACAAAAATCACTGAATAGAAGTTCTGTAGTTCGTCATTTTGGTCTACAGCTCATGGAACATTGTATTAAATATCGATGGACACAAATATCACAATCGGAAAAGATCTTTATAAAGGAAAATGCAATGAAATTGCTTCAAGAAGGTACAGAGCCATTGTTGCAAGAGGAAGCTCATATTAAAGATGCATTGTCTCGAGTTGTGGTAGAAATGATCAAACGAGAATGGCCACAACAATGGCCTACGCTGCTCGCTGAACTTAGTCAAGCATGTACAAGAGGTGAAAGTCAAACTGAACTAGTTCTTCTTGTGTTTCTAAGGCTTGTGGAAGATGTTGCACTTTTGCAAACGTTAGAGTCTAATCAAAGGAGGAAGGACATCTATCAAGCACTTAACACAAATATGGCTGAGATTTTTAGCTTTTTTTTAAGATTGATGGAACAACATTTCTCAGAGTTTCAAAAGAGGAGTAGTTTAGGTTGTACTTCCGAGGCAGCTGCGCATAGCAAAGTTGTACAGGTGTGTTCGATGTAAAAATTCCAAGATATATAATGTGTAAGTCGAATAAATAAAACTATATTCAATTATTTTTATCTGATAGGTAGTATTGTCTACTCTGACTGGATTTGTAGAGTGGATTTCAATAAACCATGTCATGGCAGAAGATGGTAGACTATTGCAGATATTGTGTCTCCTATTGGGAGATCCAATATTTCAATGTTCAGCTGGTGAATGCCTGTTACAAATTGTAAATCGTAAAGGGAAAGCTGAAGATAGAAAACAGCTAATGATATTATTTTCTGAAGATGCTCTAAGATATATTTATGCAGCGGCAACTGCTGTACCACCTGTTACTGGGTCGAATGAGTTTATTAACTCTTCAAATAATCATTATTTGTTTTTGAAGAAACTCACGCAGGTAAATATTATCTTAGTTCTCAAAATAAAGGATATTATGATAAATTATTCTACATATTATTAAGAATCTGATTATAAAATAAATTCAGGTATTAACCGGAATGGCAACTCAACTTTGTACACTTTGGGGTAAAGATGATGGTTCGAGCATTAGACCAACGCATTTTAACATATTTTTAGACACAGTGATGACTTTCACTATGTCTTCGAGTCTGACACTAATACATATGGCAAATGCAATCTGGATAATGCTCTTTAAACACGAACAAATAAAACAGGATCCATTGTTGCTAACATACATACCAAAATATGTAGAAAGTACAGCTCCAAAGTTGATAAAAGTTGCATATCCGCATGGTGGACAGAGCAACGGAATGAGCTCTTATTGTCTCGCCGATTACGACTCGGAAGAAGAATTTAATGTATTCCTTCATAGATTCAGGACTGATTTATTGGATGGATTTCGACAAGCAACAATGGTAGCGCCATTAGTAACATTTACCTATGTACAACAGTGGTTAACAGCTAAGATAACAAAAGGCATGGCAGATCTTCGATATAAAAGCGACCAAAATGATCCGCAATATCTGGAGTGGGAAGCTCTCGCACAAGCTTTGGATTCTGTTGTATCGAGAATACTTCTAATTAACGAACGTCCAAGCGTGCAAACTGGCTTACAACTACTGGAATTATGTCTAGGCTACTCTCCCCAAGATCCTTGGTTGCTGTCAGCCTTGCTCTCTTGCATTAGCGCCCTTTTTGTGTTCCTATCTATGTCAAGTGGTTCAATGGCTATGCCTGGAGTAGCCATCCTGCCAAGAGTACTAGAAAAGATTTTCGCTGCTCTGGTATTTGAAGCACCCGGTGAAACGAAGGGTACCCGATCTAGAGCAGCAAAGAACGTTAGACGACATGCAGCTAGTCTGATGGTCAAGATTAGTTTGAAATATCCGTTGTTGCTTCTTCCAGTTTTTGAACAAATACATACAATGGTTCGTGGCTTGGCTAGAGAACCAAGTTCCTTGTCCAAGATGGAGACTATCACATTGTATGCAGCGTTGTTACTGATATCGAATCACTTCTGCGATTATGAAAGACAAACTAGATTCGTTGCCGAGGTAATTGGTGAAGCGTCGACAAAATTTATTGCTCTCGGAGCTGAGGCATTCAAAGACCCGCTGGAACTAATGAGATTCATAGGATTGGATAGACCTCCGGTTGAGAATATGTCGGAAGATCTAGCTGGTCAAAATCGAAGTGACTTAATGATTTGCATTTTTACGATACTGACTGTTGTAAAACGGTGTTCCATTCCGGATGATCCAGATCGCGCTGCTAGAGGTAGTTTTGTTGCTGCGCTCAGTGAGAGCGGAAATCCGGTATATAGAAATCCTGCCACGCCTCATGTAATTCCACTTTTGCCTACACTTTTCGCATTGCTCAGGGTAATGAATGCTTTATTCACCCCTGCAGCATTGGCAGCTTTATCTGAGGTAAACAAACAATCGATAAAGTCTTCATGTTAATTAAATATAAGCAGGTATAATAAATCTTGTTTTTAGGGATACAAAAGCGCTCATGAATTATTGGAATCGGAGAAAGCAAGTTTATTAGGTTTGAATGTAACAAATGATAACGCCTCTGAACCCGATCAATCTTCGAGCAATGCCTTGGTTCGGATGCAATCGTTTCTTAGTACTATTCATGATCAGTGCTATCACATGTTGGGTAGCGGTTGCCATATGATTGGAAGAGACTTTTATCAATTGCCTGGGTTAGCACCAGCACTTATCAATTCAGTCTTTTCTAATATGGAGGTAATCTTCTACTGTTTTCGTTTGTAAAATGTCGGGAAAGTATGTTCGTATTCTAAAGTCATACAGGTATCTATTTAAATCTGAACAGATTTTATTCATCGATTTCAGATGATTCCAGACTACAGATTACGACCTATCATACGTGTTTTCATGAAGCCATTTATATATTCCTGCCCTCCTGCATTTTACGAAAGTGTTCTGGTACCTGTACTGGCTCACGTTTCTACGCATAGTAATATATTGTTTCCTTTCATCCTTCCGTTTTTTGGTACGATTTTGTTAGCATTCGTTAAAGTTGAACTGTGTTTTTTAGTGTGCCAAAGATTAAGTGCCAAGTGGCAATATATTGCACATCTATACGAGTCCGGTGGTTTGGATGAAGAGAATACTGACACACAGGAAGTTATTGCTGACATGTTAAACCGAAACTTAACGAGAGACTTTGTAGATGTACTGAAGGTGGCCCTTGTCGGAGGTGCTGCTAGCGATGCAACACCTCCAGACACAATGGAACAAGAGATGGGAGGAATGGCTATAGATCCTCCATCATCTCGTGGCAATAGTATAGTCGCGGAAGTCGTCAGTGAATTGGGTACCTTTGTCCTTCGACATCCATCAACGTGTCATAGCGTTGTCTTATGCGTTTTAGGGTAATGAACATTTTTAGCGTATTTTTCGTTTAGATCTAAGAACGAATAAAATCTCGTACTAAAAATTCGTATTGTCTTCAGAGCTTTGACTTGGAATGACTCGAATGCCAGTTTAAAAGCTACAATGTTAACGGGGCCAGTTGTTCGAGCATTAGCGGCTGATGGTAGTCTGACGCCTGCTATGGCCGCGCACATCATGGTAGCTATACTTCAAGGTTTGCAGCTTCATGGTCAACACGAGGCTAATCAGGGATCGCTTGTAACTTTGGGTACACAAGTTTACGAATGTTTGAGACCTAAATTCCCGAATATTATCGAAGTGATGCAAAAAATTCCGGGAGTAAATCCTACAGATCTGCAACGTTTCGACGAGAAGATGGCCGTAGTTAGTACTAAAGGAAATAAAGTTGAGAAAGGGAAGAAGGATCTTTTCAAAAAGATTACAAACCAGGTAAAGTTGCTCGAAATAATTTTAGAGAAAATTAAACAAAAATGTATTGCCGTATAAATATTGTATGTTACATAATATTTTTTTACAGCTCATTGGTCGAAGCGTTGGTCAGTTATTCCGTAAGGAAGTTAAAATAGATAATTTACCACGGATAGAAGTTTTTGGGAAAACGCAACAAATACGCGTGGACGATATCTCTAACAATGCAACTGATACTGGCATTACAGCTTTATTTGCAGGACCTACGTAGCAAAAACTACATTTAGGTGACCATATCATGAACACCTGGTCAGAATTAATAAATAACAATAAGCCATCGTGAAAGCGACTTCCTACAGAACGAAGATTGAATTATAAATAAGAAAATCCTGTACCGAAAATAAGATGTCATAGAATAAGTTTCCTTCGAGCAATTTTTTTAATTATTCGTGAGGTTGAACGTGTGCATACAGTCTGGAATAACTCGACGGTACATACGCAAAGTTACATAATGTATGTATTCATGTATGTATGTATGTGTCGCGGATAGAAAATAAAATTGAAAAGATTACGCTTACGCACGCATTCAACGTCAATTGTGAATAGTTTGTAAAAAGAAATTGATGCTATTTATGAAAACTATCTTATTTTTGGTTTCGGGATTTGAACGTATACAAACTACATTTTGTTCGATGGGTATCTAGACGTGCAAGTGCGCGAGAGTGTGTATATGTGTGTATGCATAGTATGCGTGGTGTGCAGAAGTACACACTTGTAACATAAGAAAGACGTTCGTCGATAAAGAACAATATGCAACAATTCTGATCGAAGAAATGAAAACAAACAAAAACGGAGTCTAAATAATTGAGCAATTATGTATTAAGTTGCACGCATTTATTTCTATTCTTTTTCATTTACATAAAATCTCTTATAACAATGTCACACAACAGCATCGTTTTGTAAACAATATTTCGCTATAATAATATAATACAGAGATTGCTGGTTTATACAAAACAATTTTTACAATTTGGTACAAAAATTTGTATGCAAATCATTTATAATAGTTCTCGAAAAGCAAAATGTGTACAATTTTTGGCACTTTTTAAAAGCGCTGTTACAATATAACATTTTGAATCCATATTTGTGTTTTAAATCGTATCAATATTTATTTTCACGTTTAGGAGATTCTGCTACTTAAAAAAAATATACAAACACCATTCTTTATATATTAAACTATTTTATTAAATGCAGATTTTATTTCAAGTTAGTGAGAATGTGGCATTCCACACTTGCTGGCATTTTTTAAATGTTAATTATCGATTAAAAATGTAATATTTTTATATTTTATTATTATTAATTTTTGGAGTTATTTTTAATTAGTTGTATTATTGTGAAAACTAGCTCCCGAACTATCGCAAGAAACTTGGATTAATACTTTGTAATAGGATTGCCATCGTATATTCACTAGTGACATTATACACGAAATCATGGATATTACTAATTAGCCACTTCATATGCGACAATCATCACAAGTGGTATTCAAGCGTCAAAAGATATTACAAAAGATTATTACAATAGAGACTGTGTTGTTTTAAAAAAAGGAATTACAATTGTTGCGATGTAAAAACCGAACGACACGAAACTGGAAAGTAAACGACACTTTACTAATAACAAAAAGAATAACGTTTATTATATAAATGACTAATAAAACGGTTAACTATGATATTTAGTATTTTACGGTTCACTTTTATATGCGCGGGAATACAGAGCACGCGTACGGTCTTATTACTAGAGCACGAACCAGCTCGGCTTGGTTCGGCAAGGCTCGGGTTGCTTCGATATCCCTTTCATACATGCATCCAGAGATTACTTTCTTTAGACTTTAGAACAATAATATACAGAGATTTAAAAATTACGATATCTTTTGCTAGATATGTTGATGTATTTGAAAAATTTCAAGTATTAATATGCTCGATATTAAAGTACGTGGTCATACTGCCTACCGTACCAAAAATTGCATTTATTTTTAATTAAAATGCCCGAAGAATTATATTTTGTTTTCAAATACTACTAAATTTTTTAAACAGAATTGATACAATTTAAGTTTTTACCGATTTAAAATTTTACTTATAATTAGATTGATTATAATATTAAACAATATTTTTCTCTTGTCCAATATAAATATATATAAAAATTGAGATTCATACTCGTTTTGGTATAAGTACAAATGGAATCAAAAACATGGAAGGGATTTTCTGTATCCCTATAGATATCTTTTAGAATATAATTGCAGTTGAAATACCAAAAGAGATTTCAGTTTTTAGAAAAAGATATCATTTTATACATTTCTTTATCAATGCTTTAGAAAAAATAAATATTAGGTAAAAAAAAATCTGATGGAATGCTAATTTATGAAACACGCCTTTATTTTTTTTTTGACATGATAATCATTGGTGTAAATCCTGGGGTACTGTCACAAAAGGTTTTAAATAATTTGCTTCTATCATAGTTCAACTGGAACAGAGAATGTTATGTTCACATGGAATTACTGAGTACTATATTTTTGAGAATTATAGCAACCTTAAAACAGGTTTTTTTTCACGTTCTAATCTCAAACACATAAAATGTCAATAAAAAATAATCCAGAATCGTATTCACTTAATTAGTGTATGTAATTATAACATGAATAGACAAGTTTGACCAAAAGTTTATCAAAGTCCCAGATGTTATTAGTTTGATATGTCACGTCCGGTGATCCGCCCGCCGAGGATATCTAATTTACTAATAAAATAAGATTTATAATAGTCAAATATTATATTGCGATATAGAATTAAGAAGGCCTTATATACTTCGCGACCAGTCGCTTGAGAAGCTAAATATGAACTATTTATTCAGCTGAACGCTGATGGTTGCAGCTTCTCACGCAATTCGTCGCGAAGTGTGTAATGCCTTCTTAATTCTATATCGCAATGTAATATTTGACCACCGGACGTGACAGATGAAACTGTTGGAAAAGATGAGACATCAAATTAATGCAGACGTTTTAGCCCGATGTGTATTTCGTTTTAAATCGATAATAGGTTTGCAGATTTAACAGCTGCTTTAATTGCTTAAATTCTTATGGCTCTGTTCTTATCAAAATACTTCATTAAAAAGTACGCCGTGAAAATTGAATAAAAATTTTTGATCTCACTAATCATTCTATGAAACTCGAGGTACTTTGTTATGACACTTCAAAAGCAACTCGATTCTTTTCCAAATCTACAGTATAAATTTACAGTATAAATTATTCCGATTAATTATTCACGTTGATGAAAACAACCAAACTGTACAATCTCATTGAAACCGGAGGAATTAACGAAAGAAAATATCAGAGTGATACTTCGTACACGAGATAACAAACAGTTATCGAATAAGTCACACATTTACTAGGAACTGTCGATGATGACCATAAGCCTGGTCATGCATTCGTTCATTCGCTCATACGCATTTCGTTCATACAAAAAGCACACAACCAACAATTATGCGTACTATTTATCTCGACAAATGTCTCGCGTAGATATTATACATATATAGTACTGTATAAAGGAAATTTCTCGTAATTTTAAAACGAATCTGATTTTGTACTTTATAAAGGTAGGTTTTGGTAGGTCTCGCATTCGATGCTCTTAAATTACATAAAAAAATACAGTGAACATTTCATTAGGAATAAATATGTTTAATAATAAGCGAGCAATTGTAGAGCAAGGTAGTTTTTGTTGTCACTTGCAACGTTGACGGTAGATTCATCACGAATTTATACAATTCATTGGTAAATCGGAATATTGTTAGAAATCTGACCCGGAAAAGATCGTACGTTCGGTGTACGTGAAGTGTAACGTAAAATTGAGAAATCCGTAGACAAATCGTTATTGATTTGATCGTTAGGCGTTCGAGACATAGTTTTAAGCACTCGTTGATGCATTATTAATATCGTCCTTTTTCCCTATTAATAAAAACACATCCATATTATCTTTTCCCTTAACATAAACTTGGCCGCGCGGTTCGAATTCATATCGTTCCGAGAGAACATCTAGCGAGTTCTTGGCTACCTGTATCCTTCCGGCGACTCCTGTAGAGTCCATTCTAGATGCAATATTTACAGCGTCACCCCAAATATCGTAGTACAATTTCGTAGCCCCGATTACGCCAGCGGTAACATCCCCATAATTAAAACCGATCCTCAAGATCAATTTGAAGCCTAACAAATCTTTATTGAAGTCGTTTATTACTTTATGCATCGCCATAGCGAAGTCTATCAATTGGAAAAGATGCGTCTGCTTATGCTCGCTTTGTTGCCTAACTTGCGGATTCAATCCACTCGCTGCCATGAACGTACTACCGATGGTTTTGATCTTCTCCACGTTCGAGAATTCCGGCTTCTCCAAAAGCTCGTCGAAATCACCGATAAGTTCGTTCAGCACGCGCAGATATTCTTTACCACCTAGATAAGACTCGTCGTAGAGTTCGTTGAAGTTCACTATACTCGCAAAAATGATCCCTACGGTCTTAGGATTCTGCGAATATTTGGCGGTGGTTTTCAACTGATCGGCAACATATTTTGGTATAATATTGTGCAACAGCCAATCGGCCTGGTTCTTCATCGATTGCACGCGACTTTTATCCCGTGCCGCCACCGCGTTCCCGTGGAAGCTTAACCGATAGCTGATCTCGAATTCGCGATTTAAAAACCAAACTAGCAACAGTAATAGTATCATGTCTAAAAAAATTTCGAAATTGTACAATCTTTCGTTGTATTTAATTTCCACCTCTCGTTGTCTCATAAGTATAGTTCTGTATTCGTGAATAAGAGTAAGAGTAATGTCGAATACTTCTTTCGCTACTGTTTCACCGATTCGGTTCGTACTTAAGTTAGCAATCCTTTGATTCTCTAAAGACTGTAGATAACGCAGCGATTCGTTGACAGATTGATTACCATGATTCGGTTGATTGTACGATATGTGAGTCACTACAAGACAAAGAAACAACATGCCCATGAACGTTACCAGGAAATTCTTCATCCAACAGTTAAGTTGCGTGAAGTTACAAAAATGTACTAAACCAACGAAGATCAGGTATCCGTAATAGTATTCGAAGTTATTCAAGTTATGTAAATTACTGCACGTGTAGTTGAGCAGAATAGACGTAATCGGTAAACCAACCAGAATCGCGCCACAAATATGCCAAGGATACCATTGCGAGAAGAATTGAAATATTTTTTGTGTTAACGTCGCATGAACCATGTTTGGGTATAAAAGCTGACGGACACAGAGTGACACCGCGATCATTTGAATCGTGGTTGCGCATACTAGAAAAATCAGATAGTATAGCGTCGGTTCGCAAAGCAACAACAGCGAGACTGACACGGCAGTGAACACCAGCGCCGATATCAAAATATCAAAATACGTATTAAACCTCGAGGTAGCCAGTGTGGGCGGATTACCACTGATACATTCGTTGACTTTGTGAGCATTCTCCCTGTATTCCTTTTCCATTTCCTTATTCTTGAAGAAAAGTGTCACACTCGATAGCGGTGGTTTCACGAAGTATGATCGTTGAGAAGTTACATTATCTTGAACGCACCTTTACGATGAAAATAAAATTAAAGAAGTCACGTTGCTATTCCTTACAACATGTAAAACGAAATTTTAATGCAATATAGTCACCTGATTAATTGTAGATCTGACTGTTTTCTTAACTTATGAAAACATGCACCAAAAGTATCTGTCACTGCTGGAGGAAACGGATAGGGCGGTACCGAAGACGATGGCTCCTGAACAGAGTTCAACGTCGAACTAGAAGTATAATAGCCACTCACTCTGTGTGCCAGTAAGTCTCCCTGAGCCATACCGTTCATCAAAAATAACTAAAACATTAGAGTTAATTGCTAAAGAAGAAGATGTACATGGACGTAGCAAATGAATGAAGTTCTAGCTTTAAAATTATATTACAGACGAGTTGCAAGATATTTAATGCTCAGTTTAGCTTAAAGGTGTGCGGAGATCCCGAATAAAATATTCGATCCGTCCCGACCCGACATTTTCGGGTTCTCGCACACCTCTAGTTTAGCTGGTTCTAACTTGTACCTCATCTGCGTCATTACGTTTCCAAATTAGTGATACCTGCTGCTGTATACTGCTACGTCTACTATTACTTCTGATTCCAGAATCTTTTCTACTACACATCGAAGAGGCACGACTGAGTGGCTCTTGACCAGATAATAAAGGACTAGAAGGTACAGGGTTTGGATCCATTTCAATGTCATTCTGCGACGTATTCTGTAAAAAAATAGAACTTATATACGAATGAGACAAGACGATCTAATATTATGGAGAATACTTTTTATCGACGTGATTGACCTGCCTAAATCCGTTACGATCTTCGTACGATTGAGATTCAGTTTTCGATCGATCAACAATGATAGCTTTGGCTTCTTCCATTTCTAATGGAGTCATCTCTTCCGTAGTTCGTTGCCTTTGCAAGTATTTCCACGGTTTGTTCCGCGCCTTTTTCTTGCCGTAACTAGCGACGGATATTGGACTTTTATTCACATTTTCCTTCTCATCCCCAATATCGGTATCACCATTTTCAGAGTCTAGAATACTCGGTAAAGAGTTCGCTTTCATTCTATAATTACTCGTGTTAGTAACCATATGAAGATAATGATTTTTCGACCTATAAGGATTATTGCAAGAGGCCAAGCGATGCCGCGTCTGCATCAAAGGAGATATACTTTTTGGAGGCATAATACTAGTTATGAATTGACTGGTGAAATCTGATTTTCGACTTTTGATGAAGTAAGTCTTTATACCTAGAACAAGAATATATACTTTATTCCATCACCAGAAACTATTCTTTATATGATGCCCTGGTGATTAATCTTAAACAAATTATATACCATTTATCAGATCTCCTTCTTCTGTAATGTATTCATCATTTAGAAAACTTAATGTTTTTTCACTTAAATGAACTCTTCCTGGTTTTCCAGTGCTTTCCAATTTATTCGCCAATGTCACATCATTGGACCAAACATCAAATTTAAATCTTTTAGTACCTACAATTCCACAGAGCACAGTTCCAGTGTGTACCCCAACTCTCATATTAACTCCCTCTCTTCTCTCTATATCGAACTGTTTTATAGCTTCTATCATAGCTGTTAAAGAATACGCATAAATTATTTCGTACCTATGTATTATATTTTCAAAACATTCAAAAGAAGATAAATTACCCAATCCCATTTCGATACAACATTTTGC
Source organism: Lasioglossum leucozonium (assembly GCA_028454225.1). Taxonomy (NCBI): domain Eukaryota; kingdom Metazoa; phylum Arthropoda; class Insecta; order Hymenoptera; family Halictidae; genus Lasioglossum; species Lasioglossum leucozonium. The sequence continues at coordinate 6,754,285 of CM052207.1, read as the reverse complement.
ATGATCGAGTCTTGGCTCTGGACATCCGCTTACGCAATAATAACAGTCTCCCAATGTAGAAATTTTCTCACACCCATGATCTTCACACAAATCATCGAATCTCTCAAACAAATCATTTAAGATGCCTACCAATTCTTCTGCACTTTTATTAGAACTCATTCGAGTAAACCCCACAATATCAGCAAATAAAATACTAACATTTTCCATTGAGTGCATATTGAAAGGGCGGAATAGTGAACGTATATCCGTGTTATTGGACGGTATAGACCCTTTCTTTAAAGAGTCTTCACGATCCCTTTCACGCTCGCTTTCTTCCATTAACCAGGCCGCAACTTTCGGCGGCATCACCGAATGAATCATTTTTTCTTTAAGTTGCTTTTCCATTTCTAGTTGACGCCAGACTAACAGCGATTGACCAACTTTCATAAATGTACCACGCATTCTTACAAAAGTCATTATTAAAATATGTATACCTATCAAATGAATGCAGACTTGCATTAGGATTCTTATTCCAAGACTCGTAGAAAAATAATTATCGTCTGAAAACGAACGACTGGATATGTTGCTACTTAAAAAATAACTCGACATTTCGTCGCTTTTATGAGGCAATATATTTTCTCCCAATACTGAGATTGTACTGTTCACTCCTTTGGGAATCAAGTCGTTGGTAGAAGCATTTAAAGTGGAGTTAACATTAGCTAATGTTGATATTATGCTGGAATTAAAGTTTCTTAAAACATTCGTATTGTTTAAAGCTTCGGACAATCTTTCAATTATAGTCTCTTTAATTATAGGCAACTTTAGTTCAGATTCAGATAACAATTTTGAATCTAGAAATAATGGTACAGCTTTTGTACTCGCTGTTGCATATTCGTTGTCGTTGTGCATCACATTCGTGATATAATCTAGTGCAGTATTATTTCCTGCAGAATTAATTGTTAAATTATATTTGCTAAAAAACCTTTGTCTTGCAGTTTTTGTACCGTATAGGTAGGCAGTCAAGAATTCAAATAGAAAGGAATAAACTGTTGATATTCCCACGCAAACATACAATGGCATTGGCAATACAGTGTAAATCAGTAACAGAATCTCCGAGCACAATGCAAAATGTCCGACTAGAGTTAAGCCATCTATGTATGGTGGTACTATCGCAAGAAAAAGTAAAGATAAGATGCAAAGCATAAACGCAACTCCTAATGAAATTTGTAATACGTAGTCTTTATAGTAATCTGTATGCGTTAAATACAAGACTGCTGATACCATCGTTCCAATAATTGTGAATACTACTGCTATGGCTTGCCATGTTGTAGTATTATATTCTGTTCCAATTATAATAAAGTATGCCAACCACGATAAAGAAACCAATAAAATATATGTTAGGGCATATCTGAAAGATATACAGAAAATATGTAACATATTAAATAGTCTCTCTCTAGTCATAAAACAAATTGTGCATTATTGTGCTACATACCGGAATCTTAATCTAATTTGTGGAAAGGCACTTCTTTTAAATTGTTCTTCAAGTATTTCTGAATCAAATTTTGGATTCCACCAAGACCTTGGTGCTGCACGCTCAAATGGTACCGGAAGGCTAATTCCACAACATCCGAGACCTTGACCGCTATGCGCCAAATATGTTTGAATATACGGTGCTAAGGATATATGAATTTCATCTGCAGCACCTTCACTATCATCTTTAGCTCTTGTAAAACTAACAGATGAGCTACGTTTTCGATTTAAAGGAGGAGTCATACTTGACATTCAAATAATACTAGAAACAAATGTTATTTTAATTTGTATTATTTACAGGGAAAACAGGCAGTTTTACAACATAATACAAAAATGGAAAATTAATATATAACAAGGTGTATGTGTATACTATAAAATAAATGAAGATTTTCTCATGATTATTTAATAGTATATTTTGCAAAACTGATTTTAAATAATTGTTACTTCACCGAGTATTAAAGATAATTATAATTCAAATTCGTGTTTCTATTTTAAAGATAATTTAGCAGTATAGTGGATATTAGGCTCATCCAATTACGATGAAGGTAGTTATAGAATATTTATTTCAAATGATAGCATGTTTCTTAACTTAATTTACAGAGGATGATACTGTTATAAAAAAATATATATGCAGCTACATACGTTGATTCTTTTGACAGAGAAAGTTACAGCCGGTTAATTCGCTTCGATCACTGGCGAAATCGCCACAAAACTAAGGAAATCATCTTCCCCGCTGACATCGGAGATTCTTCGCTTAATCAGCTCGCTTTAAAAAATGTCATTTTTGTTTTCGACTTGTTTGCGTGGCGTTCGCAACGTTCGTGAGCAAAACGATTACTCTTAAGCACCAGAACTAAAACCAATTCGTTGCAACAGATTTACAATTGTATAGTATTAAAAATTTCCATTCAAATGTTTCGAATTTTCTCTTCTATAATGCACCATAGCCATCTTGAATCTGTCGATGACAGCGCCCACGAATAGAAAGCTCACGCGAATCGGGCTTTACGAACGATGAGTTGCACTGACAGTGAGTGTCACGGGATGGACAAATTTTTCGCGCAAAGTTCAAAATACTTATTGTAATTTAAACATTCTAAAGTTTCGCAAATTCACCGTCAGAGGGCTACATTCGCCAGTCAATGTTTGCATATTTTCGAACGTAGTTTTTCAATTCAAGTGATCAAATCCTTTTATATTCAAATACCCCTGCATTTGCAACACTGTCTATAAACAGCTATAGATAAAAATATATCGTATTCGTGATACTTATGCACCAATGTGCATTGGACATTGGATCTTGAAAAATATAGAAGTTACGTTTCTATAAAAGTGCTTTGCGGCCACTGATTATCAATGTCTGCGACTTTTTTTTATTCATGTTCACCTGTGTTCACATTAGGGATGTTCGACGCTTTCGCGTCTAAAAATCGATTCTTCTAAAAAATCATAATCAAAGAATCGATTGTCCTAAAAATCGAAGTACGAAGAATCGATTTAAAATATCGATCTTTTCGCCCTAAGAATCGAATCAGAATCGAACATGCCTATATAAGTACTTCACATTGCGGACTATAGTGACTATAGTATAGTGGAGTCGCGGTCTCCATAATAAATGACTGTATTTTGCAGGTTACAAAAATACAAATTCGTTAAATGATAGTAAAGAAAACCTAATAATTGATGGAAGTAAACAATGTCACAACAAACAGCTCTTATACAAACTACCAGCGCAGGATCTGACATGACACCAGTACTTGGTAGCATACAATCAATTGGACCTAATACTCAAACAACAACTACTGTGCCTAATATCCAAAGTGGTAACACAGTAGTGCAGGTTTTACAACCTCAGACACAATCTCAACAATCTCAGTTCGTAACACAATCACCAAAACAACAGGCTGCACAGCAACCATCAACACAACAACAACAACAACAACAACAACAACAGAGTTCCTTCAATGATTTTCCACAGGTGTGGATTTTGCCGAACACAGGATAGAATTTGCTTCAACCGAATTATCAATTTGTTCTGATTTCAGTTCTTAACTAAGACAAGGTTACAAGATCTTGTGAAAGAAGTAGATCCAACAGAACAGCTGGATGAAGAAGTTGAGGAAATGCTTTTACAGTTAGCGGATGATTTTGTCGAGACAACTGTGAACGCAGCATGTTTATTAGCTAAACACAGACATGCTAATACTGTAGAAGTAAAAGATGTTCAATTACATCTAGGTAAGTTATTAAATGTAAAGTATTATGAAAGATATAAATCAAGTAATTCAGATGAATAAGTAACACTTTAATATATTAATTGAATGAAAATTTAGATTATATACATTTTATTAACTTTCAGAAAGGAATTGGAATATGTGGATTCCTGGTTTTGGTACAGATGAAGTGCGTCCATATAAACGAGCAACAGTCACAGAGGCGCACAAACAGAGATTAGCTCTCATTCGAAAATCAATCAAAAAATATTAGTCTTCCTGTACATTTTACTATCTACACTTGTTATTATTATTATTATTATGTGACAATTTTTCCTATATGTACATGACAGTATACTTCTAATGATATATGTCACCCATATATATGTAAAAAGAAATAGAAAGATAAATTATACATGTTTTTTGCAATGTATAGTTTTAGGTCTAAGGTAACATTAACATTAGAAAATAACTAATATACTTCAAGAAAAGATGCTGTTTATCTGAATGTAACATCAAAATAAAAATGCACGTATGTATTAAAATATTTCGTAATGGTGAAAGGAATAGTTTTTTGTCATTTGTAATTTTTGTGCGATATTCTAAGTGTATTTAATTAATTTAAAACATAAACGGACTTTGTCAATAATTGGATATATACATTTTGAACAAAATGTTACCTTAAAATTCTCTATTTAGAATTAGATTATGATATTGTATAATATTATAGTTTTAACATAAAAAGTTAGCACATTATGAAATTGTGTCTTCACAAATTTCTTTTTTTTTTATTATTTCTTCCACACTTTAAAGTAGTGTTTACAATATACTAATGTGGATATTATAATTATTATTTTTTGTTACCTTTAATAAATAATGCTATCCACTGTCAATATTTGTTTATGGTAAAAATTTCTCTACAAATTTATGCTAGTTTTTTTTTTCACCAACAGTATTGGTTCTTTCAGAAAATTTACAGAAATTGGCCTTTGTTCAAATGTTTAAAAGAGAAGAAAAATTAAATTGGTGGCTACTAGGTTCATATCACTAGTCCGTCTAGTTATTCTTTGATTTAGCAATGACTGTATGTAACACACGAAACCGGAACCTGCTTGCTCATCGAGCTGAATTCATCAAACCAACTATACACACCATAGTCTAGTATATAAATCGTGATAACCTTTTTCTTTCAGGGACATCCTGTGAAATTTTACCATCTGCTTACTAGAAGATATTCCAGACGGTATTATTACTTCTTTGTTAGATTTTTTCACACAGACAATTCGTTGAGATATACAAAGTAGTATTTGCACATTATTATTATCTAAAATACAAACAGTTCGTTTCTGTAGAAAAATTCGTTCCGTCCGGGTTGTTTCAGTTAGTGCAGAGTATTGTATGAACTTGCACGTCTCTATCAGTAAAAAAAAATTACACTAAATAGACTTTACGCGATCGTATTATGTTCTGCCCATTTAAATAAAAATATATATGCTCGAAAACTGTGTAACGTTTAACTGCAAGCTGCACTCGGTAGTAACAATTATAATTATATTTGTGAAAATCATAAATTTATTATATTCTTTAAGCAGAGTTTTGATTAGCAGAAATTATTTTTGACAGGGAACTTTGATAAGAAGGATGTCTGCCAGCAATGATAGTACGAATACCAACACCTGTGTTGTGTGTTACAAAAATGTTGATATTTATAGCATTGGTATGTGCGAACATCCTGTGTGTTATGAATGCAGTACTAGAATGAGGGTACTTTGCTGTCAAAATGAGTGTCCCATTTGTCGTCAAGATCTACCGAAAGTGGTATTCACAAAGGAAATAAAACCATTTTGTAATTTACGAAAAGGCAATTTGGTAGACACACGATACAATATTTACTTTGACTCACCCAATATTCAAAGTAAATTTAACGATTTGTTGGCTAACAGTTGTAACATTTGTAAAGAAAAACCTGCGTTTAATGATTTCAATAACTTGAAAGATCATATGAGACAACGACACGAGCTACATTACTGTGATCTCTGTGTAGATAATTTAAAGGTATATTTATATTAATTTAGCTGCATTTGAAAACTATCCAATTATTACAGTTATATCGCAGAGCAGTATATTAATATATTTTTTATGTAACAGATATTTTCCCAAGAGAGGCGTTGTTATACAAGGCCTGATCTTGCACAACATAGAAGAAAAGGAGATATTGATGACAAAAGCCACAAAGGACATCCGCTATGTGAATTTTGTGATCAACGTTATATGGATAACGATGAGCTATTTAGACATTTAAGACGCGATCATTTGTACTGTCACTTTTGTGATACAGATGGTTTACATCAGTATTACAGCTCTTACGACTATCTCAGAGAGCATTTTAGACAGGAACATTACTTATGCGAGGAGGGAATGTGCTCTGAAGAAAAATTTACAAGTGTGTTTAGAACTGATATAGATCTTAAAGCACATAAAGCAAATGTACATAGTAAACAGTTGAGCAAAGCTGCTGCAAAACAGGCACGAACATTGGAGTTAGAATTTACTCTAGCTCCACGAGGTGATAATCGAATGAACAGAAGAGGAATGCTAGGCCCATCAACTTCCAGGAATTCGAGAGATTATAGTAGTAGAGATTATAGTAGTAGAGACTATAACAGTAGAGACTATAACAGTAGAGACTATAATAGTAGAGACTATAATAGTAGAGACTATAATAGTAGAGACTATAATCTCAGAGAGTATCAACAAACTGTAATGCCAAACAGTTCAAATGTTTTTGTAACAAACAACGAACCTACTTTTGTAAGGCAGCCATCCGTAGACGTACGGAGTACCGAAGAATTTCCAACGCTGGGTAATGCTACACCCGTCGTACCAACGGTAACTCAAAGCAAAGGTAGAGGTAATGTAACAATTCGTAGCACTATACGACCACAGCCTTTAGCTGTTACAGATGAAAATTTCCCAGCGTTAGGATTAGAAGCGGCAAGCATTTCGAAAACTGTTAACTTTAGCGTATCCAGTGGTAATGCTCTGGGACCGAGCAATCAATCTCAAAAGGGTACAACTTCCAATGTATCTATCCAAGTAAATCACGATGCCAATGGGACTGTTACTACCAAAGTTTCGGGTCCTAACATTAGAATTCGACCTGGAAAACTTTCAATGGAGTCTGACTTCCCTGCATTATGTAATGCAGAGCCATCAACTAGTAATAATAATTCAGCTCAATGGAAGGAAGTATTGCAATGGACATGTTCTAAGTCAGCATCAACATCTGCACCGAAACCTAAGAAGGTTGCATCACCGCCGTTAGTACCTTCCCCGCCACCTATTCGATCTGGGGAAGACTTTCCTACATTATCAAAGTCATCCAAATCAAAGAAGCAATCGACAATTACAGTAGTACCTTCCTGGGGTCAACCACAGAGTTCTAATAATAGTAATAACGTGAAAACAACTACCGATCTAACGAAAGGAAAAACAAAGAAGAAAAAAGTCAAACAAAATCCTAGTACTAATAGCAATGATACCGGTAGTTCGAGGACAAATGTAAATACTGTTGTTGTAAAAAAAGAGAGTGAAACGGCTAGAGCATCTAAGAATCCATCTAATGCGAGTACTGTAGATGCTACACAATCAAGTTCCCAATCTGCACAAAGTACAGATAATAGTGAAAACTCGTCAAAAAATATAAACGTACAACAGCCAAAGGAGACAGAACAAACTACCAAGAAAGAAAAAAAAAAGCATAAAAACTCGGATAACCAGACGATTGTAAATACCAATACCGATAACAATACCTCAAACGGAGTTCAGAGGAAGCGTACTGAATTGAAGATAGATAGTTTAAATTCTACTAACAGAAACGTTCATCATTCAGAAGATTTTCCAGCTTTAGGTACCAGCAGTACCAAGCCACCAGGTTTCACGAATCCACCACCTGGATTTGGAACAACGACTCCTCCACCTCCTGGTTTCTGTATAAAATACAATAGCATGGATAAAATAAATAGTAGTAACGGATTAACTTTTACGAACAGTTCCGGGGAAAGTTATTCTATTTTACCAAACGATAATAAGAACAACGGTGCCTACAGTTACGTACGTTCTCACGACTTTCAAAAACGAAACAAATGCCTTGTGGCAAAGGTCAACGAAGTTTTAATGGAACAAGAGGAAATGCAACAAGAGTTTCGATATATAAGTGGATTATTTCGCCAAGGAATGTGCAATGCACAAGATTATTATAGGCATTGTCGCGAGGTAATGGGTCATAGCGCTTTCGAGAGCGTGTTCCCAGAACTTCTGGTCCTTCTGCCTGATATTGATAAACAGCAGGAACTATACACAGTCCATGAAAAGGAAAGCGGTAACAAGATTAAAGGTCTAGAGATTTGTGCAACTTGCAATCAAGTTTTGAAAAGTGGTTTTGATTTTCGAACACACATGACTAGTCATTCATTAGAAAATCATTTTCCAGCACTTGGTAAATCCAGTGTACAGCTTCAAAAGAATTCTTGGGTACGTAAATGAGTATGTGTTCCTTTAGTTAACTTACAATCTCTGCCAAGATACTATAAGATGTGAATAAAGAAACTATGCTGAACGAATTATTTTTGTGAATGGTATCAGTGTAATATAATTATTATCTTGAAGTTACAATATATGGTACATATTCCAATAATCAGTTCTTAGTATAAAAAGTTCATTAGAATCATTGTGGTCTGTTTTTTTTTTCATTAATTAAAAAAAAATTTTTTTTTATTTATCTTTGATGTTAATCATTTAATGTCTTAAATTTTACGTTTCTGAAATGATTATAATCAATTGGACTGTGACCACTGATGCACTTTAAGTTTTTTTATTCAAATAACAGACTTTGATTGCCATATCATATTTCGTATTTGTTCAATGACTTGTCCGATTGCTGCCTGAAATAAAAATAACTTTGTTACGAAATGATTGTACTAATAATTTTACAAAATGCGCGTATAACAAAAGAAGTCAATATTTCTCTGTATAATAACAAACTTTGTGTATATTAATTTAATGTACGCAATGCATTACAAATAAGAACATGAATCTTGTACTGAAATATTGTAATTGATGCCCTATTTCGCCACGCATTAAAATTACACTGTATATATTACTCGTAAGTTGAAAATACGTTTCTGTAATTTATTCATTGTGCTTTATGGAATAGAAGTAAAATAGAATTCTATGGTGCATGAAGATAACACCATATATTAACAAATTATTTGATACATTATATAATATACAGTTCATGCATTGATAATGTACTGTTTTGTACTATAATAAAGTTATACATTGAGTTACACAATAAGACTAGAAATGGAATTTTGTTACCTATTTTAGAACTGATTTGATTAAAAATGGAGGTAGTGATGGTAGAAGATAAATATAAATTTATCATTTATTTTACACATTTATTTTTAAATTTTTTTTTATGTCTAAACATGTGGTACTTTACAATACAAATTATCTTTATGAAAAAGAAATGACTTAATATTCTTTATAGAATATAGCGCAATTATTAAAGATAAAAGTTTCTTTTAATATTTATTCTTATAACTTACTGTATCATTAATTCTATAAATTTATTATTTACTCAAAAGACAGGACTGTAGAAATGTTATGTTAATGATTTATGTAATACACAGGGTTTAATTTTCACCTCGCTACGTAGGTATAAAATGTAAACAACATGCAAAAATATAAAAGTCTACTTATATCTTCTCCCTTTAAATAACAGACATTGTTAGTAATATCAAACTGAAAGTAACATTCGTATACTTTGCCAAATAAAAACAATGTGTGTACTGAAATCAATGTAGAAACACTTCTTGTTTATTTCGAACTAAATACACTGTTTTTTAAGTAATCTTATAACTCTACAAGTTAGAATTATAAGCAGCCATACAAACGAAATACAATTGACAAAATTTACATACTCTGTTCAATTAAGAATTTCTTCTCCATTCAGGAGAAACTTTATTTCAAAACAGAACAACTCGTGTAAACTGTATGATCATCGAGTCAGTCGGTTACTCTATTGCCCATAATAGTTTCTCCTTAGAAATTAGAATCACAGTGATATTAAATCGTACACATAGCGCGTAATCTGATAAAACAGAGAATGGATCCTGTCTTCTACATCCTTATTCAATGAGTAAATTGTTCATGAAGATTATCAGTAACGACAGTGCTTTATCACTTTTTAGCTAATTCATTACTTAACCAATCAAGCCCTTCGTATAGTCCATGGCCTTGCGTAGCACAAGTGCTTTGGATGTACCAATGACGTCCACGTAACGAATTAAGTCCTAATTTATCTGTGAGTTCTGCCGCTGACATAGCATTTGGTAAATCTTGTTTATTGGCAAAAACCAGAAGAACAGCATCCCGCAGTTCGTCTTCTTTTAACATATTAGCTAATTCACGTTCTGCCTCTCCTATACGCTCACGGTCATTGCTATCAACAACATAAATGAGACCTTCTGTATTTTGGAAGTAATGTCTCCACAGTGGTCTGATTTTATCCTGACCACCAACATCCCACACCGTGAAACATATATTCCTGTATTCAACAGTTTCAACGTTGAAGCCAATAGTAGGTATTGTTGTGACAATTTCACCGAGTTTCAACTTATATAGTATGGTAGTTTTTCCAGCAGCATCCAAGCCAACCATCAATATTCTCATTTGCTTTTTACCAAAGAGCCGGGTAAATACACTGCTGATTGTTAGGCCCATTTTGTTTGGTAAGATTGTAACGGGTACGTTCCCGTACGCGAGCTTCAGTATTTCAGGAATTTAATGCTCTTGCGACGTTTCTGACGATGCGTTAACACACCTTACAGACAATAGTAGCGCAAACGTCATCTCACGGCAGATTATTGTTCCGGAAATAGTTGGCAAAATTGACCACGCACACCAACTTTTATTTATATAAGAATACTGAACAGAATATCGTATCGAGATACAAGTTCGAAAATACACAGCAACGAATGGGGATCATTTGAAATTATTCTCAATTTATAATTAAATTCTGATTTATCATTAAAACGTATAAGATGGAAAACCATGGAAAAATGAATAAAGTGGTTTTCATGTGATACAACGTAGAGCCAATGCACTTTAAGTGCATTCAGGCGCGTTATTTGAATGTTACGTCGTATAACCACAGACGAGGTATAAGGATAGACCTATCATCTTATGGGACTTCGTGTCACATGTTCTGAAATACCGACTGTTCAAAAAATCAGATGTTTTGGTATGCCCTCTACGATTTGGAGTGGTGAGTTTAGGAATTATATTGACTTTCAGCACTGACGAGCCCCGTATCATTCCGTGTCACATCCTACCGTATCGACTAAAACTAATATTGTGGGACTTGCATTCTAGAACGGCGCTGTTATTGATAGAATTTGATATCTCATGTCGGGGATTCTATAAATGATGTATGAAACACAAGAATCCTGTTACGCGAATGCATTGGAAGATGAGTTAAGCAAAACTTTTATCCAAATAAAAATTTCGCATAACGAATAAAAGATAAAAAAATATTTATTCGTTATTGGAAACTTTATTCAAGTTTTATTAGGCATATAGTGACGTTCCTAGCGGCAAAATCTTGGAGCTGTGTCCAGGGATCCGTACAGTCACAGACGAGGTATAACAGTAGACCAATCACCATATGGGGTTTCGTG